>CP136064.1:247585483-249001733 GCA_032622095.1 Siphonodentalium dalli | reverse complement strand
TGTGTACTCCATGTTCAATCTTTAATGATTGATCTGTGTACTCCATGTTCAATCTTTAATGATTGATCTGTGTACTCCATGTTCAATCTTTAATGATTGATCTGTGTACTCCATGTTCAATCTTTAATGATTGATCTGTGTACTCCATGTTCAATATTTAATGATTGATCTGTGTACTCCATGTTCAATCTTTAATGATTGATCTGTGTACTCCATGTTCAATCTTTAATGATTGATCTGTGTACTCCATGTTCAATCTTTAATGATTGATCTGTGTACTCCATGTTCAATATTTAATGATTGATCTGTGTACTCCATGTTCAATCTTTAATGATTGATCTGTGTACTCCATGTTCAATATTTAATGATTGATCTGTGTACTCCATGTTCAATATTTAATGATTGATCTGTGTACTCCATGTTCAATCTTTAATGATTGATCTGTGTACTCCATGTTCAATATTTAATGATTGATCTGTGTACTCCATGTTCAATATTTAATGATTGATCTGTGTACTCCATGTTCAATCTTTAATGATTGATCTGTGTACTCCATGTTCAATCTTTAATGATTGATCTGTGTACTCCATGTTCAATATTTAATGATTGATCTGTGTACTCCATGTTCAATCTTTAATGATTGATCTGTGTACTCCATGTTCAATATTTAATGATTGATCTGTGTACTCCATGTTCAATCTTTAATGATTGATCTGTGTACTCCATGTTCAATATTTAATGATTGATCTGTGTACTCCATGTTCAATATTTAATGATTGATCTGTGTACTCCATGTTCAATCTTTAATGATTGATCTGTGTACTCCATGTTCAATATTTAATGATTGATCTGTGTACTCCATGTTCAATATTTAATGATTGATCTGTGTACTCCATGTTCAATCTTTAATGATTGATCTGTGTACTCCATGTTCAATCTTTAATGATTGATCTGTGTACTCCATGTTCAATATTTAATGATTGATCTGTGTACTCCATGTTCAATCTTTAATGATTGATCTGTGTACTCCATGTTCAATATTTAATGATTGATCTGTGTACTCCATGTTCAATATTTAATGATTGATCTGTGTACTCCATGTTCAATATTTAATGATTGATCTGTGTACTCCATGTTCAATATTTAATGATTGATGTGTGTACTCCATGTTCTCACTAGATATACTATGTAAGATTTTCCATTCAATAAAAAGTATGGATATATAGACAATAGTTAACTGTTCTGAATAGCGTACGGTTTTCTCCTCAAGTGAGACACAGAGGATTATTTTTACGAGGCGCTAGCCAGGTGAAAATAATCATTGCATCTCACGAGAGGTGAAAACCTGTACGCTACCCAGAAGAGTTGACTGTTGTGTTTATTATATTTTCTATACAAATTTGAGCTGGACTACAATAAAACACATGGTTAAACCTATAATATGTGACCCGCCGTATCAAATCCAGTCGTAAGTCGGGATTTTTTTTACCCTGTGCCAATGCATTCTCTTATATATATGCGAGTCGACCATAGGTCGCCTTGCATATATAAGAGAATGCATTGGCCTAACAATTTTTTATCATGTTTTTTAAATAAATGTTTCTTAAAATTTTTAGGACATAAAATAAAAAACATCCATTACCCTGCAGGGAGCCCCACACATATATAGAAGCATATAGAAGAGTGTCGTCTGCTCATGTTTGTCTGGGGCTCTGTATGGGTGAAATTATAAAATTGTTAAAGAATACAAGAAAAAATTATAAAAAATTGTTAGGCCAATGCATTCTCTTATATATGCGAGGCGACCTATGGTCGACTCGCATATATAAGAGAATGCATTGGCACAGGGTAAAAAAAATCCCGACTTCCGACTGGATTTGATATGGTGGGTCACATATGTTCTTAAATTTAGCTACAACACCACCAGCCACTTCTGTTAAAATAACACGCAAGGATACCGAGTGACTAAAAAATTGACGTCATGATGCAATGCTGAGAGTAGCATAACATCATGAGAGTAGGATAACACGTTATGTCCTCTTGAAGTGGGGATATGATTTATATTTTGACATAAAGAGTTTATGAAAATATAATACAAATTTATATGTAAATTTATATATAAGATTCCACAATTTCTAAAATATCAAAACTTACCAAAATACTATCCATTTACCATTGCTCCAGCTACCCTCACAATGTTTGAAGTACCTGGAAGACCAAAAAAAAAGAAGAATGAACAAATTCTTGTAAACAAATTATAACTGAATTTTTAACGCTTTCTATACTAAATACTCATTGACAAGTAGTTATCCCTTAGGAAATGATCAGACAATAAGTTCCAACAATCGACCATAGGTTGTTTGTTGAATTTATTATCTGAACATTTCCCTCCAATACATATAGCACCTTCTGCAGTTGTATTATCTGTCGCCTGCTTAGTGTTCCCAAACATCCCTCCAGATGAATAACAGACCATTCCAATGTAAAGTTTTATAACTTGGTGGGAGAATCCATTTACTATAGAAAGGTTTAAAGTGCAGCTTGTAGCTAATAGACTCAAGCCTAAGTTTAGTGTGTCCGTCATCTGCTAAATGAGGTCCCCAGAGGGTGAATTTAGTGATGCTAGGCCAGACATCGGGTTAGCATCACCAAATTCACCCTCTGGGGACCTCATTCTGCATAGGCCTCACCTATATCTATAGCCTCAAATTAACATTGTTTATAGTTACTTTTTCCCTTCTGGGAAGTCTCTATATCCCCAATTTGCAGAAGATAAATTGCATAATCAAGGTGACCAATGGGTGAACATCACCAACTTCAACTGGGAACTTCAATATGATCCTGGGGCTCCCATAGCAGTTGAGGCCTAAGCAGAATGAGGTCCCCAGAGGGTGAATTTGGTGATGCTAGCCCACCATGCGGGATAGTGTCACTAAATTCACCCTCTGGGGACACACTATATTCAGGCTTGGATAGACTTAGTGGATTTCTTGAGATATAATAACTTTCTATATATCATGGACATCTATAAACTTTCTGAATACTGGTGATAATTACTGGTGATAATTACTGGTCCGTATTCTGTAATTATGAGATAAACTCTGTTAAGTTGGATATTCAGAGATTCGAGTCTGAAAACAGTTTGTGAAAGAGTTGGCTTGCCGGTGAGTTCACAAACTGTTTTTATGCTCAAATCCCCGAATATATAATGAAACAGGGTACATTTATCTCCATTGTAATTCAATCCACCAAAACATTTAAAAGAAACTTGACAAAAACCACTTTATATCTACATTACATGCTTTGGAAGTCAGATATCCTTTTTGCGGTGATCAAATCTATCGATGTGTTCCATGGGGTTACTCTTACAGCACCAGAACAACTTCCTGTTAGGCCAAAAAAAAAATATGTTTTGATTCTCGGTCATAGCCGCAATTACAAAAAAGGCGTAATAAAATTTATAATCCTGATTTAAACTTTGTTTGTTTTAGTTCCGTTTCCGTCTTTGTGGTATTCCGTGTTTTATATACGCAGTAACCGTGAGACCGCAAATCGAACAGACCTCAATCAATTCTGTCCATGCGTATTCTCTTTAAATTCACCGATGTTAGTGAATATATTTGGCGACAAAATTATCCGAGAGCACCATTTTATAGTGTGCAAATATATTTTTAATCGTGTATTTTGGCTTGATGGAAATAAAGCGTGATCCAACCGAAAAATCGTAATTTTATTCCCAATGATTCAGTGATTTTAGAAATTAGAGACACTTGGTAATCGGTCGGTGTCAAGGCCGTTAATTGTGCATAGATCATAGCTGTACTAAACTGTGAAACTACTGAAAGGGTGTGCCTTTGAATGCAGAAAATCAAGAAATAGGTAACTGAGGTGTGGCAGATGCAAACCAAATGCAACAAACAGTCTATGACAGTTAAATAAAAAATATGAAGTGTTTTCCATGTTACTGACATTGAAAAAAATCTCCCTTTTTTTCTTCTAAATTTTCCTATTTCTGAGGACAAATCTCCCTATTTCCAATTATGAAAGTAAACAGGTCTGATATAAATAGATATATACTATAAAAAGGTACATACATATATCAACAATGGTTCAGAAATTGAAATATACATTGTACTAGTGTATATATATATAATTCTGGTATATCCCTATATGATGTAGGGATAGTACAATTTCATATATTTATGTCATTCTTTATTTAAGATTTGATGTACGGGTAGTATAATGTGATAATTGGTCATCCTTTATAGTGGAATACATTAGTTTATATCAAAACAATGTTCTCCTTAGATTTTCTTAACCTGGGAAGGTATAATAACCCATGCTAACTATGGGCATTATCCCCATAACAAAAATAAAAAATAATAAAAGGTTGCAGACCACATGTCCCCTGACTCGAGTGGTAAACTTCATGATTGGATTTGTTAGAAGGATACTATTTGCAACAATGTTATACAGTATATAGATGTTGCAAACCACCAATGTGTTTATAGCAACAATATCATATCAGTACTGGAACAATCTTGTAATAACCATGGCAAAATTTCTTGGACAAAACAACCCGATGAACAAACGCATGCAAATGCGAAAAAATGATATTTTTGTATTAGCTATATAGATGTTGCAAATCACCAACATGTTAGGAACAATATCCCAGAGTTTCAAATCTCTACATTTAAAACTGTAGGAGGAGTTGATTACACCATGAAGGTACCCAATATCATCCAAAAGGCAAAAATGTTCAAAATTTTCGAGGTCGAAAACCCCCCAAAAATATGGAAAAAATGATATTTTTTATTAGCTATATAGATGTTGCAAATCACCAACATGTTAGGAACAATATCCCAGAGTTTAAAATCTCTACATTTAAAACTGTAGGAGGAGTTGATTACACCTTGAAGGTACCCAATCTCATCCAAAAGGCAAAAATGTTCCAAATTTTCTAAGTAAAAAACCCCCCGAAAATATGGAAAAAATGATATTTTTTATTAGCTATATAGATGTTGCAAATCACCAACATGTTAGGAACAATATCCCAGAGTTTCAAATCTCTACGTTTAAAACTGTAGGAGGAGTTGATTACACCATGAAGGTACCCAATCTCGGACGCACGGACGGACGGACACACGGTACGACACACAGACGGACAGACGAGGGTAATTTCTATAGTCCTCCGACGGAAACGTCGGGGGACAAAAATAAAACCCTCGCTCCCTCATCGATTCTCAAAAAAAATTGCCCGAGAATCAAAACACTTTTTTTTTGGCCTTAATAGTATCTATAGAAAATAACATTACGGTTGTCTTGATTACACGACTCATGGCAGCACAGTCACATATTTTACTCGCTTCCAATTAGATACCAATGCTTGGTGAATTGAAAACTAAAGTAAAATTCAGATAACTAAAACTAAAGTTATCATCTGGAAACTATCTTGTATGTACGGATGGACAGACACCGGTGATTTCTATATCCCCCAAAAAAAATTTGGGGGGGGGGGTGACAGAAAACAAATGGATGATGTAAGGAGAAGCACCTGTGGCAGATTGTCAGATCTCACCTTCTCAACTCGATGGGATATGGAGACCACTTCTATGTACTAATATAGGAATGTTTTATACCTACCATGGATTCACCACGTTATCAATGCGGGATCTCCAGAACATCTGATTAAAATCTGTCCTCATACAGTCCCAAACCATCAGTCCAGTGCCCTCTCCCTGCATGAAAACAAAGATCCTTTATGCTGGGTTTGGCATATTGAGATACAAAACAAAGTATGTGTGAAAAGTGACACCACCGAGTAGTCACAAATGTTAATGTTCCACTTCCTATTCCTAATTATGGACTACCCAAAACAGAAAGGGATATCACATACAGTATTTTGGAGGGAGACACAGTGAACGGTGGAGGTGGCGGACAGTCAATGGAGATTATAGAGGGACCAATAACCAGTTGAAACTATAGTTGAGCTCTGCAACCATACAGCAAATACATTTTGGTTTAATGGTTGATTGTGGATGTATTCGATATGTTTAGGGTATTCATAGGTATTATAGGCATACTATTGAAGTATTGTACCTTGGGATAGAATATATGAATATCACAATATTTACATACTGGCTTTCTGAAAGACATAAAGCAAATCAAAACCTTGGCGATTGGAAAGAATAACAATCTCACCTGTGCTTTCAAAGAAACAGCAAATTTATCCAGATATGGAACCCCGATCTTTTTATCACGCAGAATGATAGCTGCAGCACTGTACCTACAAGAATAAATGATAATTAGACCATAACTCTTGTTTCATTAAAGTTTATTATAATGTAATTATAACTACTTTGGATTCCATTGATATGAGTGCATTTGATTAGCAGGCCTGTCATTTTACGCGGGCGATTTCGATAGCCCGCGTGCAGCCCGCGTCGGCTTTCAAAATCAATGTGCTTTAAATGGCAAGTCAGGGGTTAAGACAATCTGATTGAAGCCAGTCGGGTCAAATGTGACGAACGTCATCGTCGGCATCTGTGTTCTTTGATGTCTAGACAGTGTCATGAGTTTAACACCACGTGCTCTTCCTGCAACACGTGCTCGTCATACATGACGAGTATTACGTCAGCATCGTCGGCACATTGATAACTGAATCTGCTTGCTATTTTTACATGCCTGCACCTTCCACATGTTTTGAACTGGGGCTCTGTCCATAGTTGAGCTGTGACTCTATTCAGGGAGCCAAATTAACTATAATGCAATAATGGCTGATCAAAAAGGCTGCCACGTTCAGTTAAAAACTTTGGAAGGATGGAATACTGGAGGCCAGATTGGCTATGATATTGTTAACGCAAACGGGCAGGATTAATTTTGTAGAACGCGTGTGGTGTAAAATATGTGCACGCCACTGTGACCGATTGACAGTGCTCTTCCGCATCCAGGCGCAAGTTAAAACTTGATCCGTCGGGTTCAATCAACCCACTTCATTACAAACGAAAGCGGAAACGCCTATGCAGTAGTGACAGTAATGATTCAACCGGACTTGAACTTCCCTGCATAGATGGGAGTGAGTCGGACTCTGACGATGTTTTGGAATCAGACCATTCAGAATCTGAATGAATATAAAACTTTGCTGGTGGCATAACACATTGCCAGATAATCCCAGATATGTCATAATTTTGAAATTTTGTTTTAACATGATCCTGAGTTCCCTCGTTTCAAATAATTTTCAGTGTGAACAATCAATCATTCTGTTAAATTTATAATAATATGATATCAATGTTCAAACCCTCCAAATTTGTCATTGTTTGCTTTCTAAACCATAACCATTTCCATAACTACACTTACCTAGGTTACCTACATTTACCTAGCGTAGTATCAAACACAACATATCAATTTGATGTTGGTCAGTGTAACAATCCCAGGGGTAGGCAAACATAAACACTCAAAACAAGAATAAATAAGATTGAACAACTTTATTGATAACATACAAATACATTCTCCAGTCTCAGTCTGGTCTGTTCCTTTTGGAGTATACATGTATCTGGCTAAGCAAATAGCATGAATAAATCACGAGGGCTATTAGCACCTGTCACTGGGGTTCACGTGGGCGATTTTGTAGCCCTCGTCAATTTTTCATATGGACAGGCCTGGATTAGTCGAGAGGCTAGGGCATGACTTGATGTATCAATGTATAGATGTTGCAGTTGACGAGTCACTTCACATAGTTATACTTCAAAGACAAAATGGGAGAGTCTAACCGTCGTTCCACATGATGTCATGGATGATGCGAAATCGTGGAATGAGAGTTCCGGTGTCATCGTAGTGAGAAAACAACTTGGAAACTCAATGCTAGAAACATTTGACAGAGTAGTTGATGATTAAATTGCATGTTTCTGTTCCTTACGGAGACTGTAAGTTATATTATGTCATTGCATTTCAGCCATGCTCATGTTTTTGTATTGCTTGACTGAACGCTCAAAATTCGTACCGCATTTGGATATTTGCCCAATTTTCAGGATAGCGTCCATGATAACGTTGCTGCAAAAACAAATGAATCAGACTGATCAATGGACAATGGATAATTTTATTGGGAATAAATATAATGTATTATCCGATTACTAAATATTTGTCCCAAGTTTTTAAAACAATTTGCCAAAAAATGTAGGAATACAAACGTGGTCAAAGTTGCATCCATGGACAGATGGAAAGACGGCTCGACAGACAGATGGACAAGCTGATTCGTATGTACCCCCCCATAACTTTGTTACAGTGGTATAACTACACATAGGCTCTCCAGTGATACATAATTCTCACACTCAATAATTCTGGAGGGTTTAACCATTTCATGGCGGGAGCGGTGCTGGTGCAGCATTAAAGATCCTGTGCCAGTGCATTTTCTTATATATGCGAGCCTCGCATATATAAGAGTATGCGCTGGCTTTCAAGGTCAAGGTAAATATGTTAGGTCAATGTATTCTCTTAAATATGCGAGGCTGCCTATGGGAGATTTGTATGCATTGGCACAGTTTTCTTAAAATTTCACGAAGCTCCAGTCATGGAAGGGTTAATGATATGACTTACTCTTCAGAAAGATATATAGCATGCACATTGTCTCTTATGTTGTCGAAGTAATCGGCTGACAGCTCTTTGGAGAAAGCTCTGTGGAATAAGATAAAATGTAACTCAATGACATTGTTAGATAAGATAAGATAAGAAAGATAAATTTTATTTAAAAACATTATGCAAACACAAGCTATGAAGAGTTGACTTCATTTGGTAAAAGTAAATATATATATAATATATTTAACCTTTACACTGCTAATGATGTTATGACGTCGTGTGTTGGGCTGATGATGTTATGGCCATTTTCCAGTTGAAAATATAACGGAAATATCACGAAAACCTTAAAACTGACTCAACTGAAAGGCTAGTATTATTCACAATAATGGAACATTGAAATACAGTTGTTTCGATGCACCAATCTCTAATTTCCAGTTATGGATAATGGCCGAATGCCAGTGTGCTGAATTAGGTCCGTACTCAGTACTGACGTATAGCACACAGCATGACATTTTACGTCCATACTCAATACTGACGTATAGTAGGCAGGAGGTTAGGAAACAGAATGAAATTTCACAACTAAAGATGACCTTCATGACAGCACTCCAAACAACGGCATATTCTCTACGTAATTTAACATAAATGTTACGATTATAATACATCGTTATGACTGTAAGATATCACTCTTTCCAATAAATATAGCATTCTGTGATGATTTTTTATGATAAAGTTAAAGATACGGGCGGCGTTGGATATGCTGTTAAAATATTCACCTCCGTCAAAAACCGCCATAAACAGAAATAAAAGTAAAATATAGACAGACTTTGTTCTTATACCAATCAGATATACGGCATAAACAGTATGTTATTGTCAAATGTTATTCATTTGTTATGTAAACAAAAGCAAAAAACGCTACGGAACCTGGCTTTTGTTTAGATCCGGATACGGTAAACATAAAGAGCATTATTTGTTACTGTTTTCCTTATATGGAAATAATAAAGAGCGTTTATATCATTTGTGTGTGATTAACCAATAGAATTGCGCTGTGTTATGTAAACAGAAGCAAAACTTCTGTAACACGAGCAGGCTCTTTACGTACACCCAGGGCCCAAGCTAGGGATTAATGACAGGGCGAAGTGACTTCTCCCTCTAGAGATTTTAGGGCGACTTCAGTCCAAAATAGGGAGAAGTGGGGAGACTTAAGAAAAACATAAGAAACACTTATTAATTTCAAAATATCTATTTAGCATAGATTTCTGACTAGGTCGCTACTTTTTTACCTAGTATTTCCCCTCAAAATGTGCATGCGCCTTATACAATGCACAATGGTACTGGTAAGTCAATAGTGGGTTGAATTCTGGCCTACAACTGCTGCATTCTGGGCTACAACTTCGGAACACGGGTGTGTTTTGGCAGTCGCCGCGATGAAGAGTGCGTAACCGTTCACATCAAAACAAGGTCTACACCAACAAAATGTTTAATTAGAAATAAAAACAATTAAAACTTTAATAGTTGTTAGTGTATGTATTCCCTATCCAATTAATAAAATATCATTATAAGAATCCAACATGAGACACTCTCCGTCTGAGGAAGGGCTTTTGATTTCACTACACCACTTAGTTTTGAGTGGTATTGTACAATACCACTGAAGGAAACCAAGCATGCATAACAGCACGTGACATGACGTAACACTGCATTGGTTTACTGCTAGATTAAAGTACATTGACACTGATTGTGACAAGTGGTTTTTTTTTTTGCCGACAGAGGTAATAATCTCTTTGATGTCGGCTGATAGATACAATGTCATTGAAGCCAGTGGCTGTACTGGAATCAAGGGTTTCAATGACAATGTGAATACCAGTGAATAGTCATTACGTTGAATAGTGTTTGTTGATTAATGAACAATGGGGATAATCATTTGATATCATTATAATAACTGTTACACTTGATATTCTTAAGACTTCAAATAGATCAATTATGACAGATATATTTAATATATTTGGTTGGCATATCAAGTAAAATTTTCACCGGTAAATTCCAGGCAAGTTTGGTCAAATTTGGAAAGCGACTTCGTTTTCGCCTTGAGGACATTCGAGGGCGAAGTCGCCGACTTTAAGGCGAGATCTTCGCCCCAATCACCCCCTAGCTTGGAGCCTGCGTACACCATCGCACGTCTTGACGACAATATACTATTTACACGCTGATTATGTTTGGCATATGAACAAAACTATATATATTTTAATATTCGTTCTGTTGATGGCGATTTTGAACAAATATGAATATTTCTGCAACGAACGCCGCCCGTGCCTTTAATTGAAATTGATGGATCATGAATGGGGCTTGGATGTAAATTAGTATCAAGCCCTACCGATATCACTAGCTAGCTTACATCCAAGGAAACTGGGACTAAAATGAAATATGCACAGGTGATGTAGTCAATAGTTATTACAGTTTACTCACTTATTTAAAAGGTCTTGTAGCCTTGGAATATCTATCCCTTCTAGACTTTTATACAGTAGGATAGGTTCTGTAATTTTGAAGAATGTTCCACACCCTACATATATAAATATGGAGGTTAGAAATGCACATACAGAGAAAAAGTCATCAAGAAACTTGCAAGAAACTCCTAGTAGAATAGATCAGTGTTGGTGCTGGACCAATTTTACTTTAGCCAAAATGAAATTTGTTTTTACCAAATTCAAAAAATGACCTGCCAAATTAAATTGAGTGTTGAATTGTGTGGAAAAGTTAGGAACAATTCCCATTTGAAGATAAACTCATGCACACACAAAAGAAATGCTTTCGACAAGTTAGTGTTATATTAATATATATTAAAGTAGCAATGTTACAAAATACCAGTCTATGTCATCAAAGCATACATATTATTTCAACAGTATTGGTACAAAGAGACACTAATTAATCCATCATCAACATTCGGCTGATTAACTTATTATCTTACAATCGCTGGTCATAAAACAGTGACCATTATACATACATGGAATACAATGTTGCCATTAATAAGCATTGTTAAAATGACTGCGTGCATGACCTCCATGACAATAACACAGAGGATTAACTGTAAAAAAATTTTTTTTATCATTTAATAGTTTTAACTGTTTTGTGCAAAGTAGCGCAATCATTGTTGTCAGAGAAATGAACAGCTTTTTCTGACTGTAATATTTTAACCACAGTCGATTAACAAACCCATGCATCATTGAATGTCTGTTTTGTCAATTCTGTAGATTTGGTAGTGATTTTCGAAGGTATTCATTCAGGAAACAGGAACTTTAAAACAAAAACATCATCACACATGACAGATGAGACAAAACAAGCCCTGTATACTCACACTATGTAATCAAGTAACAGCAGGGATGCAATTTTGTCAGTGCGGATCGATGTCCAATGACGGTTATTGAGTTACAAGGATGTTTAACGGCAAACAACGGTGGCAATTGTTACTATTTTTAGAATAATCGAGGCGAGTAGTTTTGTAACACATTATTTTAAGGTGTGTATTTATCTCTCGCTTTTGTTTATATACATTTATTAATGCCCCAATTTATATAAATTACATCTGTTATATATACGCAGCTTTAATCCACATACCAGTAGTCTAAATGTTTTGCAGAAAATACCTACTCCATGCGAATGTCAGTTTCTAGCTTGAAATTGCCAATGTTTCTATGACTTTCGACAAAAAAAAACAAAGTAAAAAGGTCCAGGTTTCATCCAATCAGAAGGAAACGGCGGTGACGTGGGCGAACAAAGGCGTTGAGCGATCTCCCCACTGACAAAAAGGATTAAATTCGTGTTTGGATTTTATTTTAGAACTGTCAATTATTTTGTTTAGTGCATAATTCCATTACTTACTATACAATTCTTACAGTTTAAGATCCCAAAACACATTCACAATGGGATATACCATATCAAGTCAGGTATGTTAGGTCTATGCCAAATATGTGGTATTATTCAGTCTGGAGTAAACTGCATACCCATATATACAAAAAAACAGTATCGGTATGAATCTGAGTGTATGTTTACACAGACTGGGTATTATTATGCACCCGTACGAAGTACTGTAGGTATATAGTCGATGTCTATAGAGGGCATGTATATATATATAGGTTGGGCCTAAGTCTTTTAACAAAAAGTTGATGTTTTGCGAGTATAACGTAATTTACGATGTTTATATATAACTAGGGGATTGCCCATCACAAAATGACGGGTATTTACATGTTCTTTGTTACTTTCTCGTGTCCGCCGTCATGAACAAATTCACATTTCTATATTAGAAATGGAATGGTCATGCTTCTCTTTTTTATCACTGGATGCGCGAGGGAACACTTTATTTCACTAAAACTATATTTCTACACACCACCTCACATATACACATGCACACATTGAACAAAACAAAATCAGCATATTTAAATATTACTATATACTAACTGAAACGTACTCAATTCGGGAGCCTTCATTCAGCGATGGCACATTTTGATCTTAAATGGACCACTTGGGAGCCTGTATTCATCACACAGCCTAAGGAACACAGGCCCATTTGTGGGAACACTTTAGTTCAATAAAACTGTATTTTCTATCCCCCCCCCAACCGACATATATGCATGCACATATAGAACGCAACAATCAAGATATTTTACTTTATTACTATACCTTTCGATTCCACACTCAATGCAAAACTTTCATAACAAAGACAGCATTCTTTATTATGTTCACAGCGAACTGGCAAATTAAAATACCATAATTAGCACCCATTCCCAACGATGGTAGAGCGTTCGAGTCTCGACCCTATACACCCCACTATATGAACTTCCACGACAAAATCAACATTGTTACTTATATTCACATTCAACCTGAAATGACAAATTAATTTAGTGCCTATTTCCAACAACGCTTTGGCAGAGCTCACCATGCGCACGGTTCGTCTACAATAGAAAAGCAAGTGTGGGCTTGCGTGCGACGTCACATGATGTCATTTCGACAAACGTCATAAGAAATAGTGTCTATACTTGAGTGCAAATACTGCATTTGGGGACCATGTTAGATCTCCGGTTTGCTTTGATCAATCGGCGTGAAATTTGGTGAGTCATCTTTTACGACAAAATATAGGCCGTGGTACAAATTTGGGCCACATTGTACCCATGGTTGAAAAGTTATAAACGCGCCAAAAGCGTGACCGAGTTATACACACATACACATACACAGACAACAGGTTTTATATATATAGATGTATATCATTTATACCTAAATATTGCTACAGCAGGGAAGATTTTCGAAATCTCACAACGCCATGGGAAAATTGTGAATGAAAAAAAAGTAAATTAATGTCATGTCTCGATCGTTATAGACAGCTTCATAATTTTACTAATTGGCAATGTCAAGGACGATTTCATTACTTACCTCTTGTTTACCATGGTGTTCAGTTGTACTGACATATAATCAATCAATTGCAACCCAACGCCGTTGTAACTCGATCACTGCCATTAGACATCGATCAGTGCCAACGTAATTGCTTCCCCGCCGTTACTTGATTACATAATGTGATACTGTGCCTGAATAGACCTTGTATTAAGTCTGGTTTTTTATCTGTCACAGAATCTAGGACAGGTGCGTGTAATAAACACAGAACGACACGTGTGTTAATGGGTTTGTCAATATGGCAAACCCATTAACCCTTCTATGACTGGAGCTTCCTGAAATTTTGCGAAAACACTGTGCCAATGCATTCTCTTATTTTTGCAAGTCTCCCATAGGGAGCCTCGCTTATATAAGAGAATACATTGGCCTAACAATAATTACCATCACCTTGTAAGCCAATACATTCTCTTATATATGCGAGGCTCCCTATGGGACACTCGCATATATAAGAGAATGCACTGGCACATTATCTTTAAATGCTGCTCCAGCGCAGCGCCAGTAAAAGGTATAACACATGTCTCGTTCTGTGTATTAATTGCTGTGAATTCTTAGATTGAACACAATACAGACCTCTGTGTGTGAAGAGTTCCTGTAGCATTTTGTCGACAGACGTGATTACGACAGAACTGCTGGCGGGGAGCTGGTACAAGAGATCTGAGATTCTCTGGATCTAAAGAAAAACAATGAGTGAGAAAGAGAGCACACTCATGAGTCGATTGCTCAAAATATAAACAAAACATGGTGATGGTGCCGATAGTGATACATACACAATAAAATTTAAACTAAGCCACACGTCCTTCGAATAAGATGGCTTTATTTTACCGGTGGCTTTTTTTTAGGAAAAGAAAATTTGTATTCTGTGAACAAACATTGAATCAAAATTTTCTTCCAACTATCTATATTGTTAAAATATTTGAAGATACCAGGATAATAATAAGGGTTGCCACAACTATGAGTTTTTAGAAACGACTCATCGACCATTATAGTCGATGGTTAATCGATTAATCGTTAATATATGCACCCTATATTACATGCAGGTGAACAAAGTGATAAATGTAAAATTACAATGGCTACTTTACATCCATTCTGAACAGTCAGTGTTCCGTGTTTTATTTCACATACAAAAAGGAATACTCTTGCTCTCATTCGTCCCAATGTAATTATGAACATGCCCTTACTAATCAATACTGCCCAGAATTTGCGGATGAGCCCAATGTTTCTGAAAACTGCACACACGACAGCACAGAAACTGCAATAATTGCATGAAGTAAAGCTATTCTCGTCCATGAGCCACAGATATGTATTTCGGCAGAGCACGTGCTTCGCATTAAGTCGGCTAAAGGTGCAAAACTGCAGCGTGCACTTGCACTAAAGTTAACAAGGACATAGGTAGACAGTGGCAGATATTTGAGCTTTTGTGGGGGTGACGGGGATGCAGTCACTTTTACTGCCATGTATAACCTGGACATTTTATAAGTTGCATCAGCGCTGATATCAAAGGCAAAGGAAGCCGCTGGCCCACCAAAGACTGTCAGAACAAGTCACACATAATCAAAGATGACTGCCAGACGTTGACTGCGACTGCAAAGGCAAAGGAAGCAGCAATAAGAACAGGCTGTCGGGGTAAAATGTACTGCATACACTGTTAACTGTTACTTCCAGACATGGTATCAGTGCATAGTCCTGCTTACATACACAACCATACCCACCCCATCCCCCTTGAGTGATTCATCGATGAAAGTAAATACTAAACCATCGACTACCACACCTGTTGAAGGTTAGCTGATTAATCAAATAGTGGCAAGCCTAATAATAATCGACAGATTCCTAGTCGAAAAGGGGCAAAGTTGACATGTTAATGTAATCAAATCACCTATTGGGAGAAATTTCCTTCCGAAAAGGAAAACTGTAGATTCAACATGAGAGCAGGGTGATTTCTCATGATGCTTTTATTTCGAAGTTTTTGATAAGCTGTTCAGGTATCTAGTGTCTGTGAATAACTCAATTTACTCAAACATGAATATAATGACTTAAAAATGAAATAGACTGAGATGCATGATCAGTGTTTTTCATAAATAAGAGCTTACTCGATCCTTAATCTCCGGAGTACACCAGGGTTTCTCAATGGATAGGTCTGCTGGAATATTAATGTTGGCAATAACCTGCAAATATAATATACGTCCAGATATAGCAAATAGTTTGTTTCTAAGGGAAAGCCTCTTCCCCTCGTGCTCCTCAAGTTATGACCTTCCATAAATAAGTAAATATATAAATACTTATCATCCCTATTCATCTGACAGAAGTCTTGATGGCAAAAGTTAACACACATTTCTATATTTACCATCTATAAACATAAACAAGTCATTGTTTTTGTATACAAATACATGTATATTTTGATCACTGCTGTATCATACTGCAATGCACTATATAATTGCATTACAATACAGCAGTGATCAAAATGCATACAGTTGTGCTCAAAATGTGCTCAGATTACTATGGTTGAATTATCACTATACCAGATGAAACACTCGGAGGGGACTGCAGCCCCTTCAAAAGGGGTCTGTGTCCCCTTTGTGCATTAGGGGCCTGCCTCTGTGTGTGCTTTGTGCACATTTTGATCATTTAAACAGTTTGATCGTTAAAAAAAAATGTTTTTAAATTTTTTTTTTTTTTTTTAAGATTTGAGCTCCTTGCCCAAATTAACAAACATTTAAAATAAAAAAAATAAAAATTTAATTAAATTATAACAGTAATAACCTCTGCCAGGTTAGCCCGAGTCAAAACACCAAATTTGTATAATGTGATCTGGAAAATTAAGTTCTTGCTTGCATCATAATCAGGCCTGAGAATAAGGTGCCTGTCATTTGCAGAATGAGGTCCCCAGAGGGTGAATTTAGTGATGCTATTCACATAGCGGCTAGCATCACTAAATTCACCCTCTGGGGACCTGATTCTGCTCAGGCCTCATCTTCTCTGGAAAGTTTCTCACGTAGATTCTATTTTTTTTAGTTTAGTTTATCTATATCCACAAATTAGCAGACAACACATTGCAAAATAGAGGTTCCCAATGGGTGAACATCACTTAATATTCCCCAATTGGGAACTTCAATCTGAGTCCATGTCTCCCATAGCAGATGAGGCCATGCAGAATGAGGTTCCAAGAGGGTGATTTGGTGAAATTAGCCCACTGTGTGGGATAGCATCACTAAATTCACCCTCTGGGGACCTCATTCTGCAAATGACTCAGAATTGCATCATAATATACAGTTGACTACCAATCACAACAAGTGCAGAGTATCCCCCGCTGCCCAGAGTATCCCCCGCCACCCAGACTACCCCCTGATGCACAGAGTATTCCCCGCCCACCCAGAGTATCCCCTGCTGCACAGAGTATCCCCCGCCACCCAGAGTACCCCCTGATGCACAGAGTATCCCCTGCCATACAGTGTATCCCCTGCCATACAGAGTATCAATCACCGCCCAGATTATCCCCAGCTGAGCAGAGTATCCACCACCACCCAGAGTATCCCGCCGTCCAGAGTAACCCCCTCCCAGAGTATCTCCCCCGCCCAGAGTATCCCCCTCCCCGCCTAGAGTATCCCCTGCCCAGAGTATTCCCTGATCAGAGTATCCCCCACCCAGAGTACACCCCACCCAGAGTATCCACCGCCACCCAGAGTATCCCCCCTGCCAAGGTGGCTTTCCGCTGAGGTTTATTAATTTTCTGATGTGGCTCAATTCGAAAGATGTTTTAATCTGGCCTGTGATGACTGAATAAAACCTGCATGAATACCCAAATTTATTGGAATCAGTTCATATTTGTTTGAGTTACCAAGCCGGACAGACATAAATTGTCAAAAATTTACAAATAAAGGTCGATAACTCAGTCAAACCTCCGTATCAAAATTCATTCAGATCTGATATGATATGATATGAATCATGATATATTATCAATGATACGATACATATCAAGATACACTAAATTAGTATTCCTATTGAATACCACCTGAATTATCAGACCAACTTGTTTATAACTGGAGGTAGAGTTCATTATAAATAAAGATACAGTTTAATTGTTAGCCTAATGAGTCAAATACACATAATATACATTTAAACTTGAGAGAACATTCTCGGTTTTGCTCTTTTACACATGCCCATCTTCAGAAATTGCTTGATTTCCTGTATCGCGATAGACACGACATGATACAATATGTGTATCGGTTGAATGCATATCATCATACATTGAATTCACGATGAATCGTTACAGCCCTATCATCTATCTATATAAAAGGCAAGTTTTTGTGTGTGTGTCTGTAACTCTGTCATGATTTTGGCGCGTTTAAAAATATATGACCCTCATGTCCGATTGCGCCCAAATTTTGACCATGTCAGGTTGCACGTCTTAGAATATAACACACGATCGGTTAAAGAAAACCTGAGATATAGCACGTTTTCTGAGGACCATACAAGCAATATTTTACCTGTTATCATGGCACAATGTACTACAATAAATTTAGAGTTATGCTGCTTGGATCGGTGGACACAATTAATAGCCTGTATTGATAGTGATGCCATCATTGAAATCTGTCATATTTGACGGGCAATCGCCTAGTAATTAATAGTAATTGAATGTAGATTCTTAAACTGACATGTACATACATGACCATCTTCATCGAGTAATCCACCAACTGTGTTAATCTTCATGATTTTCATAGGCTCCAATGCTTTAGCCAACTCCTCTGTGACATGCCACATGTCGAGGGCGACTAACTGGCCGACCGATGTCTCTCCCACTGCCGGAATGATGGGAATGTGTTTAGTGTGTAAGCACCATCTCACCGGATCTGAATTAACACCAGAAAGTGTTCCGACAAGTTCGTTTCTGAAATGATCAAATCAAATAGAATTATTGCCTTTTCTATTAAAATTAAATGAAAATTATGTGATAATCAAGTAACGAGAGGCCGATCACGATCGGCAGATGTTAACCCATCCCTTGGCGAGAGTAAATTACTATGATCGGAATCATAAATGAGAGTTTTGGTGTTGAATTATAGAGTATACTGTTATGTACTATTATAGACAAATGTACATAACACAAATTATTGGAATTTATGGGTCACTCGCATTTATATAAGAGAATGCACTGGTACAGCTAAACCACCACAGCCTTGGGTTAAATGTGAAAGGTGGCCTGGACATGGAATACTTGGGTTAAGAGAGTCCAATTTAAGTTTACAATAATAATGTATCACATTCTAACAACAATATAGTATACAGATAAGCCACCTGACTGCTGACCCATTAATATCAATTAAATAGCAGAGCTGTCAACACTGACTTCTCCATTAAACCAATAACAATTATAATGACCTCAGACCATCTGAAGATATCACTCAACAGCACAGATGTCCAAGCCTACGGTTAATAACATGTGATGTTTATTTTTGAATCTTTATTTTAAATTAGATACCATAGCTTTCTTTATCAGATTATTTGCACATCAACTGGCATAAGAGACATCAGGAAATAATATAGACTTATCAATAGCTAAGTAGTCCAAAGGCATGAGATGGAATTGATGAATTGGGTTTAAAGTTTAAAGTCGCTCCAAACAAATTTACCAGTACATAACACAAGATTATGGACCGATTTTAAACCAAATTTGGTGTGGTGACTCAGGATACCCTTGGCAGAGTTATAATGGTGTTAGTTTTTCAAATTTTTTTTTTTAATTATTTAAACAAAAAATATTTTATTATATATTATTTTTATTTATTTATTCATATTCATTTTTTTTTTGGTTAAATTGAGCAAGGAAATAAATTTTTTTTTTTGGAGTGAATATATATTTTCGAAAAAGGGCCATAACTCAGTTAAAAATAGTCCAATCAAACCCATATTCGAACTCGATCTGTCTTTTATGCTAAGAAATTCATATACAAAATTTGGTTCCGATCAGATATAAAATGTTCGAGTTATCGCACCATGCGTAAAGTGTCTACAGCCAGACAGACAGACAGACAGACTGACGGACTAACGACGAGTGGTCAATCCGGACAACGACACTATGTTTACCATACTATGGTATGGGTAAACACAAAAATTGGAACATTTTCAACTTTAATTATAAATTACTGGCATGGAGTTAAAATGCTAAAGATAAATTTGTTTAACAAAACGGATGGATTTAGTTGTCTTTTCTGTAACAGCCATTTTTGTAAACAAAATGGGTGAAAACATAGTTTCACTCAGAAAAAACCTCAAAAAGGTCCCCCAAAAAATCAAGAAATAAATAAATGAAAGTGTCAATGACACTGTAGCTCAACTTGGAAAGGGAATAATTTAATGTATTACAGTCAATGGAGCAATTAGGAATGTGGAAAGTTGACTGTCTAATACTAGTTTATAGACATGAAGAGAAAAGTAAAATCCAAGATGGCTGCTGGAGGCCATGTTTTTGGCCGAATGACACCAAAATGAGTCGTTCCCATCTACATGTCATCGTTAACATCAATGACAAATTTTATGACGATCAGACTAAAGGTACGACCTGTAGCCCATGCTAAAGAATTTAGTCATACAAAGAGTAAAATCCAAGATGGCTGCTGGCGGCCATGTTTTATGGCCGAATGACCCCAAAATGACTCGTTCCCATCTACATGTCATTATTAACATTCATGACAAATTTTATGACGATCCGATTAAAGGTACGACCTGTAGCCCATACTAAAGAATTTAGTCATACAAAGAGTAAAATCCAAGATGGCTGCTGGTGGCCATGTTTTTTAGCCAAATGACCCCAAAATTACTCGTTCCCATCTACATGTCAATATTAACATCCATGACAAATTTCATGATGATCAGACGAACAGTACGACCTGTGGCCCGTGCTAATGGATTAAATTTTTAAATGCAAGATGGCTGCTGGCGGCCATCTTTTTTGTCCGAATGACCCCAAAATGACTCGTTCCCATCTACATTCCAATTTCAACAGCCATGACAACTTTTATGATGATCAGACTAAATATACGACCTGTAGCCCCGTGCTAAAGGATTTAGTCATACAAAGAGTAAAATCCAAGATGGCTGCTGGCGGCCATGTTTTTTGGCCGAATGACCCCAAAATTACTCGTTCCCATCTACATGTCAATATTATCATCCATGACAAATTTCATGATGATCAGACGAACAGTACGACCTGTGGCCCGTGCTAATGGATTGAATTTTGAAATCCAAGATGGCCACTGGCGGCCATGTTTATTTTGCGAATGACCCCAAAATTAATCATTCTGGTCTAAATGTTGATGTCAACAGCTATGACAAATTTCATAATGATCCGACAAAAGGTACGACCTGTAGCCTGCATTGTTGACGCCTTATGTACACACGCACACACGGATGACAAAGCCATGGCAATAGCTCAAACTTTACAAATTAAAGTTGAGCTAATAAGGTAAGGTCAATATAAGATAAGTACAACAATAGCATAGTGTGTTTTGAGAAGGACGATATCTCATCTTGTTGAAAGAGGAGCCTCGCGAAATATTCGTTCATCTACAAAAAAACTATGCTATTGTTGTATATATAAATATTAGCATGGATGTAATTAGTATAAAGTAGGACATGCTCAAAAGAAACCGTTGTTTCTGCAAAAGAGAATAATTTTGCTCTTTAAATTTTTTTTTTTGACAGGATAACTTTAATATGTCTATATTTTAGGTCTCCATCATGCATAATGTATAAATTTGTTTTACATAATATAATTGTGAGAATGGACACTATGTATACAGGGTTTCCGCTATGATTTGAAAAATAAGTGGGCCTTTAAGCCATGTTCTGAATGTCTACAGAAATATAAGCAGAAAAGCCAAGGAATTGTAATTGTGTTTTAATTTTAACAATTTGAAGGGTTAAGTAAAGTAAGGGTATTGTCATTTGGCACTGTATATAAACATTGATATGGTATAGGTACCATAAAAAAATTGAATGATTGAATAATTATGATGGTCATGGTTTTGATCTTTCAAATTGATTCTCAGTTTTATTTAACCCTTTCATGGTGGGAGCTGTGCTGGTGCAGCATTAAAGATCCTGTGCCAGTGCATTCTCTTATACATGTAAGTCTCCCATAGGGAGCCTCGAAATTATAAGAAAATACATTGGCCTAACAATATTTACCTTGACCTTGTAAGCCAGTCCATTCTCATATATATGCGAGATTCCCTATGGGAGTTCCAAAATATTTAGTCTTTAGAGGTCACAATTGAACGATTGGAGGTCATGGTCTTTACATTTCAGATTGAATCTCAGTTATGATAACCCTTCCATGACTGGAGCTTCCTGAAATTTTGCAAAAACCCTGTGCCAATGCATTCTCTTATATATGAGAGTCTCCCATAGTGAGCCTCACATATATAAGATAATACATTGGCCTAACAATATTTACCATTACCTGTAAGCCATTGCATTATCTTATATATGCGAGGCTCCCTATGGGAGACTCTCATATATAAGATAATGCAATGGCACAAGATATTTAATGCTGCACCAGCGTTGCTCACGTCATGAAAGGGTTAAGAGAATTACAGGCTGAACGGTTAGTACAGTTAGTAACAGCAGCACTCACGGGTTTGGCTGTGTGGACTGTAGAATGTTACTGCCAGAGAACATCGGTCGTGCATGCACACCATTCAGCTCCAGTAGACTCGTTAGCACCATGCAATCAGCACCTAGCTTCAGCCTCATTTGCTGTGAAAACAAGCCTCGATATAGTGTGTCTGACAATTGCAGAATGAGGTCGCCAGAGGGTGAATTTAGTGACGATATTCCGCACAGCGGGCTAGATTCACCAAATTCACCCTCTGGAAACCTCATTCTGCTTAGGCCTCATCTGCTATGGGAGAACTAGGATCAGATTGAAGTTGACTTGAAACTAATTTTATTTTCATAATATACAAAAGGAATTGGGGCAAAAAGTTTTTTTCAACTATGAAGCTCAGATTGAAGTTCACCAGTCGAAGTTGGTGATGTTCACCCATTACTTACCTTGATTATGCATTATCTTCTGCAAATTAGGGGGGATATTAAAACTTAACAGAAGGAAAAAAGTAACTAAAAACAATGTTAATTTGAGATTATAGATACCTCCCAGAAGATGAGGCTTAAACAGAATGAGGTCCACAGAGGGTGAATTTGGTGATGCTCGCACGCTGTGCAGAATATCACTAAATTCACCATCAGAGAACCATATTCTGCGAAATCATAATCATAATCAGACACACTTGGCTTGTGTGAACATATTTATAGAAATGCAGGTTCTGGATCGTAAATTATAAATTATTTATGTTTTCAGCAAAATATCAACATTATTTAAAAATCTTCACTATGTATTCAATCAGTCTGATAAGATAAAATTTACAAATATATTATATGGAGATTCAAACAAGAAAGATCCATGTGAGAAGAGAAATCATTTACCTTGAGTTTTTCTGGTGTAAGTTGTGATGAATCATCGATATGTTTACCTACAATAACCACCGGTCTCATACAGTTCCTCTGTAGAAATGAGATACATGAGGCAAACTGTTCAACCTGTCAACAAAGAAACAAAGATATCAAAATGATTTTAATGTAACACCAAAATAAATTAAAGTGTCCATGACACTGCAGTTCATTATATCAACTATGCGAAGAAGTAAATTTTTTGTGATGAGAAATGAATGGAATAATAAATTGAATTTTGAAATCCAAGATGGCCACTGGCAGCCATGTTATTTTGCTGAATGACCCCAAAATGACTCGTTCCCATCTACATGTCATTATCAACAGCCATAACAAATTTCATAATGATCTGACCAAAGGTACCGGCATGACTTGTTGCCCATACCAAAGGATTTAGTCTTGCAAAGAGTAAAATCGAAGATGGCTGCCGGCGCCATGGTTAATGGAGGAATGACCCCAAAATGACTCGTTCCCATCTGCATGTCAATGTTAACATGCATGACAAATTTCATGACGATCTGACCTGTGCTAATGCAAATTGTTGACGAACGTCTCCACACATGCACATGTACACATTGTCGACTGATACCAATCCATGGCAATAGCTCAAACTTTACAAGTAAAGTTCAGCTAAAAAATATAGTAATTTCGAGTTCAAATTTTGTCTTTTTGTTGAAATTTCATTTTTTTTGTTCGAATGTTTGTTTGTAATTAGCTCTGGTTAAAATGACCGAGGATGGGTCAGAACAGGCTCTTTTAGCGCATTTAATAAAAAAAATGTGTGAACATGAGCCAACAGTTCATGTACAAACAGGTACCAAGGTCACTTTTTGAAGTTCTCGCTGGGAACTTTACAACATGGAACAGGAGCATACACCAGTGATAATTTCAACAATGGGCCATAACTCAGGTGAAAATTGGCGAGCGGAACCAAAATTCAAACTTGACCTATATTTTGGGCTAGTAAACTCACATACCAAATTTTATTCCATTCAATTCAGACATACTAAAGTTATCAACTGGAAATGAAAATTAAGTGCAAATTCTATAAAAAAGGGCCTTAACTCTTGTAAAAATTAGCGGGTGAATCTGAAATTCGAAATTGACCTGTATTTTGTGCTAGTAAACCCACATACCAAATTTACGTCCATTCCTTTCAGTTATCATCCGGAAATGAGAATGGACGGGGAAAGACGGATGGATGGACGGTCCAATAACATAATACATCGCTTTTTTAAAACAGGCATATAAAAACAAGGCAGATAATATATTTATTTTTTAATACCTGTTCCTCAATAATACAATACATAGGAGCTAAAAGTCCCAGCTTGAGACTACATGATTTAATTACATGATTAAACCTGGTTCAAAAGTAAAAGGGTTAATAAATCAATATCAAATCTATACAAGATCACAGATGAGAAATATGAAGATCAGATGAAAAAAGTTTTTGCATCAGATAGCATGCTTTACAAAATGGATTGGAAGGGTCAATATTTTCTAAACCTGATCAACCGATTGAAACCAAAACTATACAGGTAAGGGGTGTGTCATCATAAGCATGCACATACAATATGAACATGATCGGATAAAAATTATTTGAAATATTGCATCAGATAGTATCTGTCTGGACATTTGGATGGATAGATGGACAGAGAGATGTACAGCTAGAAGGATGGATGGACAGTTGATCCACAGATGTCGGCATTATGTGTACCATACATGGTATGGATACACATAAAAATGAAATCTAAAATCACCTTGTGCAATATTTCACATGAGTGCAGTAATGAGAAGTCATTCACACAACTGTATCATGCCACTATTATCAGTCTTATGTAATCAGAATTCTGTTTAACTTTGACGAACATAACCGAGGACATTGTCAGTGAGTGCGAAGAAAATAGTACTGCATAAACTGAAGTAAGAGTAAAGAATAACAATAAATAATTACATAATTTCACTGGATCATAGCATCAATGTAAAAAAAGATATATATAATTTAACACGAGAACATATGGGATTAAATTTGTCTCATGTTTCTAGTTTGCTTATAATCACCCGTGTGATGTCTGAGAGCTCTTTGGGATCAAGCTGCACCCTTATACTCACCTGCGTGATGTCTAAAACTCACCTGTGATGTCAAACACTCACCTGTGTGATGCCTAACACTCACATGTGTGGTGTCTGATAACCCCACCTGTGTGATGTATGATAACCCCACCTGTGTGATGTCTGATAACCCCACCTGTGTGATGTCTGATAACCCCACCTGTGTGATGCCTAGTCTCACATGTGTGATGTTTGATAACCCCACCTGTGTGATGTCTGATAACCCCACCTGTGTGATGTCCAACACTCACCTGTGTGATGTCTGATAACCCCACCTGTGTGATGTCTAAGACTCATCTATGTGATGTCTATCACTCACCTGTGTGATGTCTAACACTCACCTTTGTGATGTCAAAGTCTCACCTGTGTGATGTTCAACACTCACCTGTGTGATGCATAACACTCATCCGTGTGATGTCTGATAACCCCACCTGCGTGATGTCTAACACTCAACTGTGTGATGTCTGATAACCCCACCTGTGTGATGTATGATAACCCCACCTGTGTGATGTCTAACACTCATATGTGTGATGTCTGATAACCCCACCTGTGTGATGTCTGATAACCCCACCTGAGTGATGTCTATCACTCACCTGTGTGATGTCTGATAACCCCACCTGTGTAATGTCTATCACTCACCTGTGTGATGTCTAGGACTCACCTGTGTGATGTCTAGGACTCACCTGTGTGATGTCTAACACTCAGCTGTGTGATGTCTAACACTCACCTGTGTGATGTCTAACACTCATCCCTGTAATGTCTGATAACCCCACATGTGTGATGTCTGATAACCCCACCTGTGTGATGTCTGATAACCCCACCTGTGTGATGTCTAAAGCTCACCTGTGTGATGTCTGATAACCCCACATGCGTGATGTCTAAAGCTCACCTGTGTGATGTCTGATAACACAACCTGTGTGATGTCTACCACTCACCTGTGTGATGTATGATAACCCCACCTGTGTGATGTCTAAGTTTCACATGTGTGATGTCTAAAACTCACCTGTGTGATGTCCAAAACTCACCTGTGTGATGTCCAACACTCACCTGTGTGATGTCTAACACTCACCTGCGTGATGTCTAACACTCAACTGTGTGATGTCTAAGACTCACCTGTGTGGTGTGTAACAATCACCTGTCTGATGTCTAACACTCAGCTGTGAGATGTCTGATATCCTCACCTGTGTGATTTCCAACACTCACCTGTGTGATGTCCAACACTCAACAGTGTGATGTCTAAGACTCACCTGTGTGATGTCCAACACTCACCTGTGTGATGCCTAACACTCACCTGTGTGATGTCCAACACTCAACTGTGTGATGTCTAAGACTCACCTGTGTGATGTCTGATAACCCCACCTGTGTGATGTCTAACACTCACCTGTGTGATGCCTAACACTCACCTGTGTGATGTCTAACACTCACCTGTGTGATGCCTAACACTCACCTGTGTGATGCCTAACACTCACCTGTGTGATGTCTAACACTCACCTGTGTGATGCCTAACACTCACCTGTGTGATGTCCAACACTCAACTGTGTGATGCCTAACACTCACCTGTGTGATGTCCAACACTCAACTGTGTGATGTCTAAGACTCACCTGTGTGATGTCTGATAACCCCACCTGTGTGATGTCTAACACTCACCTGTGTGATGCCTAACACTCACCTGTGTGATGTCTAACACTCACCTGTGTGATGTCTAACACTCACCTGTGTGATGCCTAACACTCACCTGTGTGATGCCTAACACTCACCTGTGTGATGTGTAACACTCACCTGTGTGATGCCTAACACTCACCTGTGTGATGTCCAACACTCAACTGTGTGATGCCTAACACTCACCTGTGTGATGTCCAACACTCAACTGTGTGATGTCTAAGACTCACCTGTGTGATGTCTGATAACCCCACCTGTGTGATGCCTAACACTCACCTGTGTGATGTCCAACACTCAACTGTGTGATGTCTAACACTCACCTGTGTGATGTCTGATAACCCCACCTGTCTAACACTCATCTATGTGATGTCTAACACTCAACTGTGTGATGTCATACACTCACATGTGTGATGTCTAACACTCACCTGTGTGATGTCTGATAACCCTACCTGTGTGATGTCCAACACTCACCTGTGTGATGTCCAACACTCACCTGTGTGCTGCCTAACACTCACATGTGTGATGCCTCACACTCACCTGGGCAATGCCTAACACTCACATGCCTGATGTCCAACACTCACCTGTGTGATGTCTAACACTCATTTGTGTGATGTCTGATAACCCCACCTGTGTGATGTCTGATAACCCCACCTGTGTGCTGTCTGATAACCCCACCTGTGTGATGTCTGATAACCCCACCTGTGTGATGTCTGATAACCCCACCTGTGTGATGTCTAAGACTCACCTGTGTGATGTCTAACACTCACCTGTCTGATGTCTAACACTCACCTGTCTGATGTCTAACACTCACCTGTGTTATGCCTAAGACTCACCTGTGTGATACCTAACACTCACCTGTCTGATGTCTAACACTCACCTGTCTGATGTCTAACACTCACCTGTGTGATGTCTAACACTCACCTGTCTGATGTCTAACACTCACCTGTGTTATGCCTAAGACTCACCTGTGTGATACCTAACACTCACATGCCTGATGTCTAACACTCACCTGTCTGATGTCTAACACTCACCTGTGTGATGTCTAAGACTCAACTGTGTGATGTCTAACACTCATCCGTGTGATGTCTAACACTCATCCGTGTGATGTCTGATAACACAACCTGTGTGATGTCTAAACTCACCTGTGATGTCTAAGACTGATCTGTGTGATGTCTGATAACACAACCTGTGTGATGTCTAAATCTCACCTGTGATGTCTAAACTCACCTGTGATTCTAACACTCACATGTGTGATGTCACCAGGGACAAGCCTAGAGGGCAACTTGGGACATATCATCTCCCTAAAATGTGTCACTTCTCCCTAATTTTGTCTGAGAATGCCCTCCTGTGTGATGTCTGAGAACACTCATCTGTGTGATATCTGAGAACACTCACCTTTGTGATATCTGAGAACGCTCACATGTGCGATGGGACACTTATTTTTAGAATATGTGTATATGTTGAATATGTGTATATGTTAATACTATAGTCATGTAATGGGCCACTCACATGTGTGACATCTGAGAACACATCAGGGTCAAGCTGGACTAATGCAAATGGACGGACATGCTCTGAAACTTTGAACTGCTTCAACCAATACCTAGCTTCTCTGGGATCAGATCCAACCTAGAAAAAAATATGTTTAGCTATAATAAAAGTAATTTTTCAATTCCTCAGCGTAAAGAAAACGATGCCAATTGGCGAGCTAATTTTTATGGATTTTTTGTTCAAAACAAATGGTGAAATTTTGTATATCTCCTAATATTAATGGAAATAAATTTACCAAAATACGTTTGATCTATAGTGAGTATGCATGTTACAATAAATCAAAATTCATATGACAAAACATACAAAGATTATATGTATGGGAATTCATTTAAATTCCCCCAAATTAGAGCCAGTAAAAATTTTGCCCAAATTATGAAATTGTCCCCAAAATACGAGCATCTGAAGACATGATTTTTTTTGATTTTTTTTTGGATAAAAGTTATCGGAGCACAGTAAAAAATTTAACCAAGTAATTTTTACACTGTCGCAATCTATTTTAAGTGATTGGGGTTTTTCCCAAAATAAGTTGTTTTATTTTGTAATACACTTTGTTTCGAAAATTCATAACTCATAACTCCCTAAATTGTGTAACTTCTCCCTAATTTTGTCCTTGGGAGAAGTGACTTCTCTCTCATGTACCAATATGCATATGTCCCAACAGTATATTTAAACCTTGTTTTCTTATTATAATGGTGTCCTTACTCATTATAATCATTTTAATTCTGGTCTATTGTATTGCATAATACGGTAATGGCCTAAATAATCGACTCCTTAACCACAGCAGAATTATGGTTAATTTTTCAGGATTTAGTCGGAAATATGGCTTGTTGCCATTCATCTGAAAGCTGTCAGTAAGAGCTTTCCGATGAATGGCAACAAGCCATATTTCCGACTGAATCCTGAAAAGTTACCCATAATTCTGATGTGATTAAGGAGTCGATTATTTAGGGCATTACTGTACTTTATGGATTATAGAATGGTGATGTTGGGGCGTAAATTGAACTTGAGCCATTATGACTTCTCCTTGATAATAGTCCATTTCTCCCTAATAATCAAATAGGGAGAAGTCACTTATCCCAATTTGAAACCTCTAGGCTGGTTCATATAATGAAGCCCTAGAGAAATGAGAAGAGAATGTTAACCCTTACATGACGGGAGATGCTCTGGTGCAACATTAAAGATCCTGTGTCAGTGCATTCTCTTATATATGTGAGTCTCCCATAGGGATCCTCGCATATACATGAGAATGCATTGGCTTACAAGGTCAAGGTAAATATTGTTAGGCCAATACAATCTCTTATGTGGGAGACTCGCATATATAAGAGAATGCATTATCACAGGGTTATCGCAAAATTTCAGGAAGCTCCAGTCATTGAAGGGTTAATAATAATCACCTCACTGAGGAATCGTTTGAGGTCCGTGATGACTTCACCATTCCTCGCAGGATAATAACCGGGCTCATGTAGCAGCTGGTGACTGTTTTTGAAATTATCTGAAAATTCTACAGTATCTTTCCAATTAGAACTAATTGTACCCTTAAGCCTGAAAAATAAAATTAAACAAGGTCATTGACAAAAAGGTCCACGAAAAGGCCCACTAAAAATTGTCGGCATATTTAAAGACATATTATGCACTTGCTGGGGAGCGAGAAACTGATAAGTCAGTATTCAAGCACTACGACAGCGGGAGGAATGTAGCATTCTACTCACATCACGGAAAATATTAACCAAATCGACAGTACCACTCCATAGAAAATATTGTCTGAACTACGCTCAATTGTAAATATTTACTTCACGATTCGGGACCCAACTATCATGGATAAACTAACGAAAATGACTTTCCCATCGAGAGTCACTGTATTTAATAAAGATACAGTAATGACGGTGTGACGTGTGTTGTCAATTTGGATATCATATTTGTAAAATTAACTACTTGGAGCAAGATTATTGTCCATTTCTATTTGATAACCCTGCATGAGTGTTTCACATCACTTTAGAGATTTAAAGTCAATTAACCCTTTACCCAACAGAAGGGCCCTGTGCCAATGCATTCTCTTATATATGCGAGTCGACCATAGGTCGCCTCGCATATATAAGAGAATGCATTGGCTTAAAACATTAAAAATTATAAAATTGTTAAAGAATGTAAGGAAAAAATGGTAAAAAAAGATTTTTTTAGGCCAATGCATTCTCTTATATATGCGAGACAACCTATGGTCGACTCGCATATATAAGAGAATGCATTGGCACAGGGCATAACTGTAACTATCACAATGTGGTCAAGGAGCCGGTTCCAATGATATCCATATTTGTATGGTTCTATTGAGACAGACCGAAGATATTTTAGGCTGTTGAAGCTTTATTTGGCCGGTTTTGGCCGGTTTGTTGGGTAAAGGGTTAAGGGCAACCAATTGGGCAGAAAAAAAGTTAATTGTCGATCATTGTTTGTTACAGAGAATTGACTTTTCTTCTATGCACATGTTAGAACAGAAAAGAAACAGTACATAAAAGGATTGTGTACTTTCTGATTTAAATAGTATTATAAATGGTTAAATAGATATGGATAATACTTATTGGATGACAATCAGGGTTCGCGCTGCGCTGCCACTTGCCAAATTTGCCAATGGCAAAAATAATTCACATTTGGCAAAAAATCAATACCATTCATTTTAGGAAACTATCACAATAGAATTATATTAGTGGTGTTTTATATGGTTTCGGAAAAGTTAACACCTCCATTAAGATGCAGTTAATCTGGTAACATTATTATCGATGGGTGGATGGATTACCAGTATTGAGTGTTTAGCTAATCCTCTTGTGATGCTCCCTTCTGATGAAGCAACTCTCCTACCATTTTATTGTTCGATGATTGGTTTATTGTTGTATGATACACCACAATAAAGATGGGAGTATAATTATCAACTAATTGATTTACTATCGACATCAAACGTCGCTTAAACCCCGTGTGTCGAAACATAAAACTCAATCAAGGTTGCAGAAAATGATACTATCAGGGATAACATTTGGCAAATTCTAATAGAATTTTGCAAAAAATATTTTCATTTGGCAAAAGTATATTTCGGTCCCTGATGACAATATTAAAGGTGACGTTGAAGTATCAAATAAACTGCAGAATTAGTGACTGCTTCCTGAAAACAATCCACTTCTCCCTAATAAAAAACAAAAGGTTGCAGGTATTAAGGCAAATAATGAGGACCTCTACTATTCTTTCCTCCGTAAGATCAGTCATTCAAATAATGCTTAAAAAACATCAGCACAAGAGCAGACGGACAAAAGTTGTGAAAAATTGACAAACTGAGGGCCATAACAGCAAAAAAAACAGCAAAAAAATGCAAACAAAATCATTGGGGACTCTTTTGAAAGCTGTCATGATGCCACACATCCAAACCAAATTTAATTCAGATCTGATAACCCATGTCTGCACGTCGGACAAAAAAACATTCTCATATAAATCAAGAAGGGTAACTCTAGATCAGAAAATGAGAACAATATCATTTTGTATTCTTTTGAAAGCAATCATGATGGTGAAACTCCATATACTCTAGTAGCTGAGGGCGTTTTGTATGCACTTTTATGTCCAGAGCAAAACTCTTCACGAATCCACTAATTGAAGGTACACGAACAATATTTGGTTGGTGACACATTTCCCATTGAGGGCGAAATGGGTCAAATTGCCACGCCCCTTTTTGCGCGAAGTACTACCACCCGCCGTGACTATATCTCCAGAACCGTTGGACATAGGGGGTCGTGTGACCACTCAAAATGTGCAGAATGGCCACATTATGGGGGGTCAGTAATACATTTTCATATCCAAAAGTCAATGGTTTTTAAGATAATTGCCAAAAACCAAAAACAATCCATTTTTAAGGGCCCAATTTTGGGGTTCAGCACTTTTATCTCAAAGCTGAGCCCCCAATTCAAATTTTATTGATCTATATCCATCGGTGCCACATATAGTTATAATTTCTGTACCATTATTGGATGAGATTGACCTCCAAGGAGCTCTTGACCCTGAAAATAAGGTTTTTGGATGGAATATATTGGTCGTAGAATGAAAAACAGACATTTTCCCAATAACAAAGATGTTGAGGAAATCATCAATTATACGGTATTTGATCAGTAACCTAAAACTCCTACAAAAAGGTTACCTGGTGAAATAATTTGAATGTAGTTCATCTTTTGTTATCTAGATTCCATGGCCTTTGATGTGAGATGGCTGCCAAAATGGTTATAAATGGAATGACATATATCACATTAGCAATATACTTGTAAATGAGTTCAATGTGTTATTTTCTTTAAACTTATGGGAGAACAGGGTGTTTTTATGGTATTCTAATGTTGAATTGAATTATACTCAGCCCACAAGTAGGTTTAGTAAATGTTGAGTTACTACAATTTGATCAATCAGTATGATTCAGTAGTCGAGCAGGTTGTGTCTTTATCAGTCCCACATCAATTTTGATTGGCTGCATCACCATTTTGTATAAAGGTTCTACAATTTCCCTAACATGTACATTATTCTAGAACAAATAATGGCTAGCCTGGAGTGAGTTAGAAGAAAAATACAAGCATCAGTTGATATGCAGATATAAATACATACAAATCTACATTCTGCATGTAGCCATGCTATGCAATCCTCCCTCATGTTTCAACTTATCAAGGAAAAATGATCACATTACCAATGTCTATGATAGTCAGATGTTTTTGTAGATTTTGTAGATTTGTGGATGTTGTAGATTTTGTAGATTTGTGGATGTTGTAATGCAATATATATCTCCATTATAGTTGCACAAATTTATTTTTCATTTCGTACCTTTAAATTGACTTTTATTTTTTATGTATGTATATGTGCCACTCCAAAAATGTCAGTAAAAGTACTGTAAACCGTTTGGTTTGATGTTATAGGCACATGAGATATATATATACTTTACATGTCAAATATTGTGAACCCTGCAGGTACGTTTATGTGTGTCAGTCGCCTTATGTGTGTGATGTACATGCAGTAACTACATGTATATTGTAGTGAAATTTATGGTCTGCATTCTGCAGTATTTCAAAAACATGCTATGGCCATGCCTACATATACATATGTACACTGATTCAAACACAATGATTGTCAGGTTATAATCTATGTTTGAGGAAAGTTACTATGTATTTTTCATTTGTGTTGCATTTGTCAATATTAATGGGTCCCAGGAGTCCAGATGTTACTAGTGCAGAGCCCATTTAATTTTCATGAAACTGGTGGACTTCATGTCTATACTCCTAAATAAACATGACTCTGAGTCTTATCAGACCAAGACCGTATTGTGTAGGTTTTACTAGAATTATATTTAGAAAAGACTCAACCATTATTTTTCCACTGCCCTTATCACAATATATTCATTTGGCAGTATTCATCCCAAGTTTAGTGGTGATGCTAATACATTTGGTATGATATTCAGGTAGAGCAAAGAGATCTGAACGAATCGAGGATAAGCCACAATGTGTAGAAAACATTAAAAAACATGTATATTGTGAAATATTTTAATAATGGGTGCTGGTTTTTACAAACTGGCCATAATTGAGATGACTATTCCTGTTGTTTACCAAACATCAGCGTACACAATACAATTTTGAAGTATATATGTTCTTGAATGTTGCATACAGGCACTGACTTTTGCACAAATTGCTCGGGTTAGCCAAACAATGCAAAAATAACCAACTTTAGGTAAAATGATGGTACTTGACAGAATTGCTTTGACCTACAAACATATCAATCCAGCAGTACCCATCAGCATAATATAAAATTATCAGGACCACTTAACCTGAGGTGGTATTGAAAATGAAAATATCTTTAAAATGGTAAGTTATGAGGGCTATTAGCTATTATGAAGAATTATGTTAGTGAAATTATAGACCCTCATCTTCTCCAACCTGCAAGTGATGCAACTATCATGGCCAATCAAAACTAATGTGGGACTGACAAAGGCTCATTCTACTATTGATTGAATAGTGATCATTCCATCATTTCCTAAAACTTTTTGTGAGATGAGTTGTCCTTTTGTAAGAATTGATTACTTCTGAAATATATACTGGTATATATGGTCATCTCCCATCTGATTACAACATGTTTTTACTATGCCCAGGTGCAATACCCATTTTAGGATCGCAACATGTGGCTGCTGCATGAAGCAAACAGCTGGTCATTCCATTTAGTAAAAGTGTTTAGCATGTTTCATATCTTGGTCACTTAAATCAGATCAGCTGTTAAATGTTGATAACAAATTTTGAAAACCTGTTTTGTTCAATCTGTACATTTCTGTTGATTAGAGCACAATTGTTACCTGATTTTTGGTAAAGCACACCAGTTTCCAAGGCATGTTCAGTCATGAAGAGCTCACGTTGTGTGTCGGGATCAACACATCCTCAGCAGCAATTTCCAGCTAATCCCATTGTGTGTGGTCAATTGTGCTCTTAAGTCGATCAGAGAATTCGGATAGTTCTTTAAAAAGTGTCATACATATGCTGTGGCATTGGTGGTATTGTATACTTGTGGTGCGTAACATGCTGAAATCGTTTTTTGGCAATTATCTTAGAAACCATTGACTTTTGGATATGAAAATGTATTACTGACCCCCCATAATGTGGATTTTCAGAGTCAAGAGCTCATTGGAGGTCAATCCCATCCGATAATGGTACAGAAATTATACCTATATGTGGCACCGATGGATATAGATCAATAAAATTCGAATTGGGGGCTCAGCTTTGAGATAAAAGTGCTGAACCCCAAAATTGGGCCCTTAAAATGGATTTTGTTTTTGTTTTTGGCAATTATCTTAAAAACCATTGACTTTTGGATATGAAAATGTATTACTGACCCCCCATAATGTTGCCATTCCGCACATTTTGAGTGGCCACACGACCCCCTTTGGCCAACGGTTCTGGAGATATAGTCACGGCGGGTGGTAGTACTTCGCTCAAAAAGGGGCATGGCCATTTGACCCATTTCGCCCTCAATGGGAAATGTGTCACCAACCAAATATTGTTTGTGTACCTTCAATTAGTGGATTCGTGAAGAGTTTTGCTCTGGACATAAAAGTGCATACAAAACGCCCTCAGCTACTAGAGTAAATAGACCAATTTTGAATTTTTTTCAGAATGGACTATAGTTAAGATGCTATAGTAGTGTATACAATGTTTTCAACTCATGGGGTGGGGCTGAAAAAGATAATTTATTTCTCCAAGTTGAATATCTTGAAGGGGATGATTGGAAACAACTGATGCATGCTCCACAATCCAAGTTGCTGTAACCTGGGACATGTGGTGTCTTTATCTACTTGTGCTTTTAAGTGTGAGATATATTTAGGTGGTTTCTAGACCAAAATCTTCAACATACTTATTGTTTAACTATACATTCTGTCAATTGCTGTGAGAGTATATTATTTAGAAAACAAACTAATGATATAATTTGAATTTCAGGTACTTCAGACAAGGAATTAGTAGAAATCAATCAACTGTGAAAATCTCTGATGAAGTTCCCAGAGATGACCCACTTACGATAAACACAATCTATTTCTCGTATGAACTAGAACGATCATTCAAAAAGAATGCTGAAAAAGATAAAACTCTCAGGTGATTACCAACAAATCGTGATTGAGATTACTGTTGTATACATCAAATGGTTATGTACCTATATATTTCAAATCACATAGGACAATGTCTCTGCTACTTAAAGATGCCCTGTCCGATTCAATTCGACAACATAAAACTACAATTGGTACATTTTCTTTATCAGAAAATAGTTGGATCCTACCCATGAGCACATTAATAGGATGTTTTGGTGGTCAGGTATTGATTTTCCAAAGTTTGAGCAATGTTTTAAAAAATTTGTCAGCCCAGCAAAATTTCCAATGATCGCCTCAAATGCTTACGTTGCCCAAATGCGGCAGATAATAACGAGCGTTCTCAATTATAGAGCTTTTGTGATCTTTTTGATGTATTACTCATGGATGATTTGGTAGATTTTCGCAATTTCTGTGCGTTACGAATCATGGTATTTGCAATTATTTTTCAATTTTCTTTTGCCTGGTAACCTGAAATTGGGCTGAGGAAATTTTCACTAATTAGGCTTCAAATCGGATGTGACATCTTTAAATGCATGGATGTCCTTCGCGGTGGGTATTGCTGTTAAAATAAATAGTCACATCCATTAAAACCGCCATAAACAGAAAGAATATTAGAATATATTCAGACCCATTGTTCTTATACCAATCATAAATATCGCGTAAATAGTATGTTATTGTTAAGTTTGTATGCTTTGTTATGTAAACAAAAGCCAAAAAAGTTGCAGAATCTGGCATTTGTTTAGATGACACAGTGTACTATAGTTGATATTAACACAGACAGAATAACATACTATTTACGCGATATTTAAGATTGGCATAATAACAAAATGTTTCTATGTTTTACTGTTCTTTCTGTTTATGGCTATTTTAACAGGTGTGACTATTTTAACAGCAATACCCCTGCAAAGGCCAATCGTGCCTTAATTTAAACGATAAGGACATTATGCACCTATATCAATGACTCCAGAACTGATAAGTGAGCACTCAGATGCTTTGCCCACTGAAAGAAAATAGCATTCAATTTATATTACTAACAAGAGGTGGCATCAGATATGCTGTGTCTCGTTTTCGGTGGCTTACCGCCGGTGGCTACCGCCAATTGGTGTGCATCAGTATCGGTAGACTAATTAATAGGTAAAATCGAAAAATGACTAATTAAGGGCCATAACTCCATCAAAATTTATCGGGCCAGGCTGGTTTTCGAACTCGTCCGAAATATTCTTGGCAAGTATGTCTATTCCAAATTTTAAACAAATCGGAGGACGTTTGTTGAAGTTATCGCGCTAACGAGCTAAAAATTCACGAAAAATGACTAATTAAGGGCCATAACTCTATCAAATTTTATTGGGCCAGGCTGGTTTTCGAACTCGTTCAGGATATTATTGGAAGACACTTATATACCAAATTTTAGTTGAATCGGATGACGTTTGTTGAAATTATCGCGCTAACGAGCTCAAAATTCGTACAAAAATGACTACTTAAGGACCATAACTCTATCAAATTTTATCGGACCGGGCCGGTTTTCTAACTCGTCCGAGGTATTCTTGGGAGACACCTATATATCAAAATTTCAATCAAAAAGGATGATGTTTGTTAAATTATCGCGCTAACGAGCTGAAAATTTGTGAAAAAATGACTAATTAAGGGCCATAACTCTATCAAATTTTATCGGACCTGGCCGGTTTTCGAACTCGACCGAGATATTCTTGGGAGACACCTATATACCAAATTTCAATCAAATCGGATAACGTTTGTTGAAGTTATCGGGCTAACGAGCTGAAAATTCGTGAAAAATGACTAATTAAGGGCCATAACTCTATCAAACTTTATCGGACCAGGCCGGTTTTCGAACTCATCCGAGATATTCTTGGGAGACACCTATATACCAAATTTCAATCAAATCGGATAACGTTTGTTGAAGTTATCGCGCTAACGAGCTGAAAATTCGTGAAAAATGACTAATTAAGGGCCATAAGTCTATCAAATTTTATCGGACGAGGCCGGTTTTCGAACTCATCCGAGATATTCTTGGGAGACACCTATATACCAAATTTCAATCAAAACGGATAACGTTTGTTGAAGTTATCGCGCTAACAAGCTGAAAATTCGTGAAAAATGACTAATTAAGGGCCATAACTCTATTAAATTTTATCGGACCAGGCCGGTTTTCGACCTCATCCGAGATATTCTTGGGAGACACCTATATACCAAATTTCAATCAAATCGGATAACGTTTGTTGAAGTTATCGCGCTAACGAGCTGAAAATTCAAAGGGCCATAACTCTGTAATAAATGTGCGGACGAACCCGATTTTTTTGTCTGCAGCTTACGTGCATGGATATGTACTCACACACCAAAATTTTTAATCCGTCAATAAACGGTTGAGTTATAAGCAAAACACGCCGCCCGCCCGTTCGCCGCCCGCCCGCCCACTACTCTAGTAGCTGAGGGCGTTTTGTATGCACTTTTATGTCCAGAGCAAAACTCTTCACGAATCCACTAATTGAAGGTACACGAACAATATTTGGTTGGTGACACATTTCCCATTGAGGGCGAAATGGGTCAAATGGCCACGCCCCTTTTTGAGCGAAGTACTACCACCCGCCGTGACTATATCTCCAGAACCGTTGGCCAAAGGGGGTCGTGTGGCCACTCAAAATGTGCGGAATGGCAACATTATGGGGGGTCAGTAATACATTTTCATATCCAAAAGTCAATGGTTTTTAAGATAATTGCCAAAAACAAAAACAAAATCCATTTTAAGGGCCCAATTTTGGGGTTCAGCACTTTTATCTCAAAGCTGAGCCCCCAATTCGAATTTTATTGATCTATATCCATCGGTGCCACATATAGGTATAATTTCTGTACCATTATCGGATGGGATTGACCTCCAATGAGCTCTTGACCCTGAAAATCCACATTATGGGGGGTCAGTAATACATTTTCATATCCAAAAGTCAATGGTTTCTAAGATAATTGCCAAAAAACGATTTCAGCATGTTACGCACCACAAGTATACAATACCACCAATGCCACAGCATATGTATGACACTTTTTAAAGAACTATCCGAATTCTCTGATCGACTTAAGAGCACAATTGACCACACACAATGGGATTAGCTGGAAATTGCTGCTGAGGATGTGTTGATCCCGACACACAACGTGAGCTCTTCATGACTGAACATGCCTTGGAAACTGGTGTGCTTTACCAAAAATCAGGTAACAATTGTGCTCTAATCAACAGAAATGTACAGATTGAACAAAACAGGTTTTCAAAATTTGTTATCAACATTTAACAGCTGATCTGATTTAAGTGACCAAGATATGAAACATGCTAAACACTTTTACTAAATGGAATGACCAGCTGTTTGCTTCATGCAGCAGCCACATGTTGCGATCCTAAAATGGGTATTGCACCTGGGCATAGTAAAAACATGTTGTAATCAGATGGGAGATGACCATATATACCAGTATATATTTCAGAAGTAATCAATTCTTACAAAAGGACAACTCATCTCACAAAAAGTTTTAGGAAATGATGGAATGATCACTATTCAATCAATAGTAGAATGAGCCTTTGTCAGTCCCACATTAGTTTTGATTGGCCATGATAGTTGCATCACTTGCAGGTTGGAGAAGATGAGGGTCTATAATTTCACTAACATAATTCTTCATAATAGCTAATAGCCCTCATAACTTACCATTTTAAAGATATTTTCATTTTCAATACCACCTCAGGTTAAGTGGTCCTGATAATTTTATATTATGCTGATGGGTACTGCTGGATTGATATGTTTGTAGGTCAAAGCAATTCTGTCAAGTACCATCATTTTACATAAAGTTGGTTATTTTTGCATTGTTTGGCTAACCCGAGCAATTTGTGCAAAAGTCAGTGCCTGTATGCAACATTCAAGAACATATATACTTCAAAATTGTATTGTGTACGCTGATGTTTGGTAAACAACAGGAATAGTCATCTCAATTATGGCCAGTTTGTAAAAACCAGCACCCATTATTAAAATATTTCACAATATACATGTTTTTTAATGTTTTCTACACATTGTGGCTTATCCTCGATTCGTTCAGATCTCTTTGCTCTACCTGAATATCATACCAAATGTATTAGCATCACCACTAAACTTGGGATGAATACTGCCAAATGAATATATTGTGATAAGGGCAGTGGAAAAATAATGGTTGAGTCTTTTCTAAATATAATTCTAGTAAAACCTACACAATACGGTCTTGGTCTGATAAGACTCAGAGTCATGTTTATTTAGGAGTATAGACATGAAGTCCACCAGTTTCATGAAAATTAAATGGGCTCTGCACTAGTAACATCTGGACTCCTGGGACCCATTAATATTGACAAATGCAACACAAATGAAAAATACATAGTAACTTTCCTCAAACATAGATTATAACCTGACAATCATTGTGTTTGAATCAGTGTACATATGTATATGTAGGCATGGCCATAGCATGTTTTTGAAATACTGCAGAATGCAGACCATAAATTTCACTACAATATACATGTAGTTACTGCATGTACATCACACACATAAGGCGACTGACACACATAAACGTACCTGCAGGGTTCACAATATTTGACATGTAAAGTATATATATATCTCATGTGCCTATAACATCAAACCAAACGGTTTACAGTACTTTTACTGACATTTTTGGAGTGGCACATATACATACATAAAAAATAAAAGTCAATTTAAAGGTACGAAATGAAAAATAAATTTGTGCAACTATAATGGAGATATATATTGCATTACAACATCCACAAATCTACAAAATCTACAACATCCACAAATCTACAAAATCTACAAAAACATCTGACTATCATAGACATTGGTAATGTGATCATTTTTCCTTGATAAGTTGAAACATGAGGGAGGATTGCATAGCATGGCTACATGCAGAATGTAGATTTGTATGTATTTATATCTGCATATCAACTGATGCTTGTATTTTTCTTCTAACTCACTCCAGGCTAGCCATTATTTGTTCTAGAATAATGTACATGTTAGGGAAATTGTAGAACCTTTATACAAAATGGTGATGCAGCCAATCAAAATTGATGTGGGACTGATAAAGACACAACCTGCTCGACTACTGAATCATACTGATTGATCAAATTGTAGTAACTCAACATTTACTAAACCTACTTGTGGGCTGAGTATAATTCAATTCAACATTAGAATACCATAAAAACACCCTGTTCTCCCATAAGTTTAAAGAAAATAACACATTGAACTCATTTACAAGTATATTGCTAATGTGATATATGTCATTCCATTTATAACCATTTTGGCAGCCATCTCACATCAAAGGCCATGGAATCTAGATAACAAAAGATGAACTACATTCAAATTATTTCACCAGGTAACCTTTTTGTAGGAGTTTTAGGTTACTGATCAAATACCGTATAATTGATGATTTCCTCAACATCTTTGTTATTGGGAAAATGTCTGTTTTTCATTCTACGACCAATATATTCCATCCAAAAACCTTATTTTCAGGGTCAAGAGCTCCTTGGAGGTCAATCTCATCCAATAATGGTACAGAAATTATAACTATATGTGGCACCAATGGATATAGATCAATAAAATTTGAATTGGGGGCTCAGCTTTGAGATAAAAGTGCTGAACCCCAAAATTGGGCCCTTAAAAATGGATTGTTTTTGGTTTTTGGCAATTATCTTAAAAACCATTGACTTTTGGATATGAAAATGTATTACTGACCCCCCATAATGTGGCCATTCTGCACATTTTGAGTGGTCACACGACCCCCTATGTCCAACGGTTCTGGAGATATAGTCACGGCGGGTGGTAGTACTTCGCGCAAAAAGGGGCGTGGCAATTTGACCCATTTCGCCCTCAATGGGAAATGTGTCACCAACCAAATATTGTTCGTGTACCTTCAATTAGTGGATTCGTGAAGAGTTTTGCTCTGGACATAAAAGTGCATACAAAACGCCCTCAGCTACTAGAGTAATATAAAAATTCATTCAGATCATATAGTAGTGTGGGGGCAACTGTTCAAAAACTGGTTCCTTGTATACTTTTTTAGTAGAGGCAAGGCATGTATATTTTCAACATCAGGATGGGTTGTGCTAAATAATTGGACTCAACTCCAATTTTTTAATGTCACGTGACCTCCAAACCCAAGATGGCTGCCATCATAAGCAAAAATCAGCATATTTTCGAGGATTTTTGCGCATGTTTTTGACCAAATCTACCCCAAATAGCCGCGATATGTCCCCAAATCATCCGATCCACTTGCCTTTATGGCTTACCTGTTCAGGCGACGCAGCAGATGTGCTCAGGAAGGTCAGAGTTAACATTATGGGTTGTTTAGCGATTTTCCTTTTGAAGGCTAGGGGTGATTTACATGCCGTTTTTTCACCATATCGGTACCCTCTCATATTGTTCTACTTCCGGCTCGATAAAAAGTTATGAAAATCATTGTGGCTTGCTTCTACTAAAAAAGTATACAAGATCTACATTTGCCCCCACACTATAACCTATGGCTGAGATATCTGCACAGATGGACAAAAAACTGAAATTTCCCGATAAACAAAGAAGTATAACTCTAGAATGGAAAAAGTGAACATAGTGATAATTTGCCCCTCTTTTAATAGCAGTCATGATGGCAAACTTCCCTATGAAATTTAGTTTGAATATGAAAACCTTAGGTTGAGATATATGCCCAGATGGATGGAAAAACGGACGGACGAACGGATGGATGAAGTCAATCCAGAATACCCCCCATTTTTCTTCAAAAAGTGGGTGTATTGTATAGAGAAGTGGGTGTATTGTATAGAGAAGTGGGTGTATTGTATAGAGAAGTGGGTGTATTGTATAGAGAAGTGGGTGTATTGTATAGAGAAGTGACATCTCCAACTGAAGCCTCTAGATATGGTTTTGAATGAAGGTACCATATAGACATGCACACACACACACACACTTGTTGAGAAAAGGACAACAACTTAATAAATAATTTTCCCTAATATCGCTATATATGTTGCATATCTTTAATATATATCACTGATTATGCTTGGGTTTAAGTCCATAGCATACAAACAGGTATAACGAAATGATTACACAGGCCTTAAAATCTGACGATAATCAGAATCATGATTCTCATTTTGATTCTCGTAAAAAAAGTCTTGATTCCCTGTAAAACCGCTATGTTTTGATTCTCACAAAATTTCATGGATTTTAAGGCCTGTGTTTTTATGTACACAAATTATAGATGGGCAGATGGAAGGATGTCAGAAGATATCCACTAGCTAGATGCCCCCAGAAGCAGGAGTGCAAAGGTGAGCTGTAAAGTACATGTAGAACGGATAAAGTTACATATATATATAAATATTTTGATAGACCTGTTATAATTATATACATAAAAGTGCACAGAATTATTTTTTATTTGTTTATTTTTAGTTTTTTTTTTACCATTTTATCAATTTAGAATTTTTTTTTTTTTTTTGCTTTAGTAAGTTGTAAATTAAAGATGCATAATCCAATTAAAACGCCCCTAATTTACAAATTCTTTGGCTTTGGGGGTAAAAAATATTTGATTCGAGTCAAGGAACCCACCTATCCAAGCTCAAAGTTATGAGATATCAGATTTTGAAAACTGCTATTTTTCACCACCGGGAATATTTGGTGGCCTGACAATAATCGGCTGGCTTCTTACAGAAATAGTACAGACATGCGCGCACACGCCGTTACGAGAAGTCATGTTAAGTCGTGACTCCATGTGCGATCAGTGGTGACCAATTAATTTTGAATGAAAGTCGATGAAAAGTATTGCCATCAACAAGAATACAGTGTTGTGATAGTTGACATGCCGACACATGCATTATATAAGGATTAACTGTCATGTGGACTGTTTTTATGGAGATGTTACCATGAGGTAAGTGGTCATAACTTGTGTAAAACCCAAAGGTATTTAAATTGGAAAGTGTATCGTGACAAAACCAGCCCAAAATAACCCATAGCACCCTTGGCAAAAGTTAACAGGAACAATTGAAACCCGATGATTTATTAAGTCAATCCTGCGTGAATCCAAATGCGCCCAAAACATTACGCGTTCGTCTTTCCAAACCCAAATGACGTATCGATGTTGTTATGAGCTTGCAGTTATTAGCTGTTGCGCATTCACCGAGAAATAACTGCAACTAGCCACGTAGGCGCCGACCAATCAGAATGCTGGATTTAGTGATGACAACACTTAGTATGTAAATATACTTATTTATGAATTGGTAATCATGTTTTATCCATGCAAATAGACATGGTGTATGGAACCTTGCTGTTTACAAAGGAAATACTATGTGTTTAAATTTGCGACAACACTTGTTGGGGAATTCCTACTTGAATTAGGAATCACTGTATATGTAAGTTGTAAACCACACTTGCTCACCTCCAAACTGCCAAGAAAAAACGTTACTGTAGGACTTTTACGGAAAATATGATATCGTGATTGCTATTATTTTGGGTATTTATTGGTAATAAACTAATTTGGATAAATAAATAAGCTTTTTGGGAAATTCTGTTGTTGTTGTAACTGGATGATACGGGGACCATCGAACCGGATTATGTAATGTAAATATTAGTAAATGTAATCCTATTTTAACATTAGTATACAATTATAGATAGATTGTTGCAGTATATACATTGATTTATTTTATTGGTTAGTAAATTTTCACACATTTGTTTTATATACATGTTGTTGTTGGAGGCATTCATAGAGTAACTCTTTGGAAGAACTCAGAGGCTCCGAAAATGGCCGCTGCTCCAAAGCATGGGAGCTCCACTGGGAGAGGCGTGCAGAGATTGATCCTGAAACTGTAGAGATTGCATGGACTTACTGGTACATGTCTGGAGGTTTATGATGTCTGTTTAACACATACATGTACCTACTTACATATATACCCCACTTGTAGTGATGGGGTTTTGAATAAGTGTATGGTATCAGTTTAACACATACCTGCATATATACCCCACTTGTGGCGATGGGGTTTTGTATAAGTGTATGGTGTCAGTTTATCACATACCTACATATATACCCCACTTGTGGTGATGGGCAGTTTAACACATACCTACATATATACTCCACTTGTGGTGATGGGCAGTTTAACACATACCTACATATATACCCACTTGTGGTGATGGGTGTCAGTTTAACAAATACCTACATATATACCCCACTTGTGGTGATGGGTGTCAGTTTAAAACATACCTACATATATACCCCACTTGTGCACATGGTGATGGGGTTTTGTTGGTCTGCCTTGCCTTCATGCTGCTCAGCATGGCAAGACATTTGCCACATAAGTTTGAGACACTCGTATTGCAGTTTGAGTTGACAAGCATATGCATTAGTTGCTTGAGATTTTTCTGTGATGCGATATTTGGCTGATGACACACTGTTCCGGATTGAGACATTAGGTGAACGCATCTCGCTGTGCTCTTCACCACACATTTTGTTCCGTGTGTTAGAGCTGTGTTCATCATCTGAGGAAACTTCGGAATCAGAATACCTGAAAAAATATATACTGAGTGTCAGATAGTGTCAGGTAGCAGTACATGATTTATCGGGTTGTAGGGGGTCTAAAAAATAAAAAATAAGTATCTTACGGGCAAAACGGGCAGTGTAGCCTGTGTTAAAAGTGACATTACTGATTTGAAGGTTTAATTATTTAAAAAAAACTGGGAAAGTTCTTAAAAAAAAGTTTAAATTTGAATACGTAATAAGATTTTCATATTCAGTGGAGGCCAACTCTGTGTGTTTGGCTGTAGGATAATGGCCCGATTTCTCTCCCCTGAATTCTGTCTTCTGCGCTTGCAAAACATTTTTGGGAAATTGCTACGATAACTTTTTTTCTATTTCAAATATTTCTCAGCTCTAACATAGCTCTATCAGGTGGAAGAAGCTTGTTTACAGACATACGCTCTGTCATGGTCTGTTTTTGTGCTGAAAATGGACAAAAATGGCTAAAATTAAGCGTTTTGTGTGTGCAAACAAGTAACAAGGCAATTTTAAAAGTTATGATGGTGAGAAACACACTATATAAAAGTGACCGCATAAAAGTTAGTCTTTTCCTGATGTGCTTTGCATATAATTACGATATGCATGCACACTAAAGCTGCTATCACATACATGCGCTTAACGCATTCGTACGCGATTCCGTACGCGCATCGTTTCGGTCTCCAATGTTATCACTGGGGCTTTCACATACCATCCGCAAAACGCGCGCGCATAACTTTTCACTCCAAGACCGAAAACCTATCTGCTGAGCGCACAAGTGGACAGGGGTATTCGGTGCGATGTCGTAATCATGGGAGATGCCGCAGATATTTTGTGGTGTTTACGAATGAGAATGCTATTATATGTGGGGGCGTATGATAGCTGGCACCATGTTATCTATTCTTGGGTCAAATTAAACAAGAGTTAAATAATTGTGATGGCAGGTATAGGTCATATACATTAAATGACATAGAATGCCATGGTTTTGTGGGAAGTTAGCATTTTTGCTGGCAGTCTTGCATATAGGAGCATAGGTATACCAGGTATACCATGCCTAAAAAGAATAGGTACAACGCTTGTTTTGACGAGAAACTTATAGATTCAGTACGGAAATATGAACACCTCTTCAATCCTAAAAATATTGGATGCCACGATGCACAGATGTCCCAAAATTCATGGGAAACTATTATAATCAACATGAAGAACTCGGGACATGGAGAATATGAAGGCAATTAAGCTCTCAGTTCATGCATGATGGCAGGGTGAGACAGTGTGTATAGTATTTGTTGTTTATTTTGGGGAGGGTATAGTTCATCAGTTGTTTTAACTGACGCTAAATTCAAGTCAACATCAATAATATAGATTCAATATTCACTATACCATAATTCAGCATTTGGTATGTCAGTATTTCTGTTAAATATATCAATATCATGGGATATATTACCAAATTATATTGCTAAACGTCCTCTTTGCCGGGGGAATCCATGACGAAAGGACAATATGTAAACACAAATAATTCTTCACGCATCCGCTAACAGACATGTACGCGCAAAGGTAAACGGAGGTATGTGAAAGCTTAACGCGGACATCCGCCTAACGCATCCGTAAAACGCATGCGTTAAGCGCATGCATGTGAAAGCAGCTTAAGTCTAGAACTGGACAATGTATTGCAAACTTGCATGGTTCTTACAAATATCCCATAAATCTGAGGTGATGTTTGTAGCGTTGATCAATTGTATAGGCTAATAGAGGTGTATATACAGCAACTTGGGAAAAGTGCCGGACCTGTTAATAACCAAATAAGTCAGTATCCATTTAATGAGTGCTTGCAATATGATTCAGGTTATTGTGATTTTTCTAAACACAAATGTTGATGTTTTTTAAATATATCTATGGACCATTGTATATAATTACTAATACATGTATCTTACCTGTTAAGAAAATAGCAATTGCACTCAATCAGCTGGAGTTTCTAATCCACAAAAGTTATCACCACGTTCTAAGTCAATAGTGTAAATTCCCCTTGATATCAGTTGTTATGTCAATGTATGTCTATTTAAGAATAATGGCAAACAAATGATTGCATAAGTGAACCATGTGAGTCTTTGTGGAATTATATATGAAAATATATTTTCACTATTTGTGCTGTTGATAAATGAAATGTCCTTGAAGTCTAGACCTGCCTGTTGCAATGCAAAATTACAAAAGAACACCAGCTGTATCCCCACCGAGTCACGTTGCCCTTGTACTTGTAAGAGGACACATGCTCCAGTTTCTCTGAGAACACAGAGACTTGAAGTAAAATTTCTGAAGGCCAAGCTATTTGAGAAGTAATGTAAACATGTTACTAGCTTCTGTACAGCTGACAGGGTCATAATAACTATGGCATGTCAGAATGTGCATGGCGTGAATGTGCATGGCGAAGTCATTGGCCTCTGTGCACTTTAATACAGTACTATGTCCATAGGTACTTGAGTCAGCCCATTGTGTTGGGGTTTCCTGCTGCTTTAACCTTGAAATGTTAGCAATAAAGGAGGGTTGCATAACATCTTCAACTGTTGATAAATAATAACCCTAGCACTGTTACAATGTAAAGCTTTTTTCAAGAAGTATTTTTCAATTTCTAAGAATGCCAGGCTGTCAAAGCATTGTTTTTTACAGTTAATACAAAGAATATCATAATTAACCCCTTCTATACTAAAAGTATTCTCCCTGTCAGTTAAAAAGTATACATCAGAATGGTCTATATAATATTATTTATTTGGAGGGGATGTTAAGGTGATAAAAGCAGACAACAGATAAATACAAGAGAGTCAATGACTGTGGGGTCGCTCACCAGACTGTGAAGACGGAGAAGACAGGGACTCTGAAGACTACAATAGTCAGTAATTGTTAAATCACATTAAAACAAGTAATTCTAAACAGACCCAGGTAGAGGGTCTTCGTTGAACAGTGGGAGGGGATATGGGGGTGTCCACCTTGAAATTTCTAATTGAACACCCCTCCCACTCCCCCAACAGATCATTGCCCATTACCTCCCAACTGGACCAAACTAAATTACAACTGTTGGAAATTTATCAAAACCTTAAAGATAATACTGGTATATATCAAAATTATTACATGTAATATATGAATCTATATACAAGAACCAAACATGAATTCAAAGCATAGATAAGGTGGGTGTGGGTGTGTTAAATCTCAGGACTATCAAAGCCCCTGTTTTAACCAAAGGTAATCACAATCTATGAGATCCATTGATCTAGTAATATCAAAGGATATATTATTATAGAAGTTGAAGTGAGTTCATTTTCCTTTAAATAAGTTACATAATTTAGGGAAGGGTTATCAACATGGCACCTCTGATATTTTTTCCTTGAAATCATTAGCATTATCAATAAGACATTATCACAGATCAAAAGGAGTTAATAGCCTATATAAACATAATATTGTAACACCTGGGTGTACAACTGCATAGAACACATGAATTAATCTAATTTAAATTGAAATGAATGACACAAATAAACATCATCCCCGCCATTTCTGTTATTTGTTTATCAAGCAGTGTCAGATAACACAGGAGACATTGGAGAGAATGGCAGGCAGACAAGCTTTACATTGTTGCCAGTGAAAGAGATGACTTCTCAAATAATATTGTGGCATTAGGAATGTGAAAGAACAACATTTGTAACAGGGGTACATGTACTTACATGACCCTTCAATTGGCAAGGGTAACGATCTGTCTGTTCGTGATTTTTCTCCCAGACCTCTGGACCTATGTCAACTAAATTTGGTGGGGTGGGTCGGTGTATGCTGGCAGATGTTATAACATGGTTTTTTTTTTAAGTTAATTTTCCTAAAAAAAAATTGAGCAAGGAGTAAAATGTGAAAAATAAATTTTCTATTTAATTTTTTTTTTTTAAAGATATGACCCTGGCTCCGCCCATGTTTGCCCCAATGACCCAATTTTAACAAATCTCCACCCCAGAAACACAAGGACCCTCCATACAAAATATAAACTAAATAGGCCCAATGGTTCTTGAGAAGTCATTTAAGAATTACTATGTAGGGAAGAGTTATGGCCCTGACTTCGCAACTATTTGACTTGGTGACCTCATTTTAACAAATCTGAATGTGAGTCACCTTGGAAACATCCACACCAAATATGAACCCATTTGGTCTTATGGATCTGGAGAAGATGTTTAAAGAATTGTTGACAGACAGATGGATTGATGGACAAGGAATGATGACTATAGCTCATTTCGGAGACTTCGTCTCATGTGAGCTAAAAGTGCAGGTGGAGCCCTATTTATTGAGGGAAATGTTTAGATAATAAGTTCAACAAATGACCTATTGTTGAACTTTTTGTCTGAACATTTCCTATGTGATAACTACTCATCCATGATTATTTAGTATACATGTAGAAAGGGTTAATGTTATCAAAATTTAGCAGAAGATACGAAAAGCTATTAAACAAGAGCATCACTTGGGCATGGCAAAATATGCCAGTGGTATTAAATCCCAACAAAGGACCATAACTCTGGTGAAAAATAGGCGGGCAGAACCCAAATTCAAACTTGACCTGTATTTTGGGTTAGTAAACACACATATCAAATTTCATTCCATTCAGTTCAGACTTTAAATAGTAAAGTTTTTATCATCCAGAAACCAAAATTGAGTGCAAATTCCAACAAAAATCGTCATAACTCTGGTGAAAATTGGCGGACGGAACCTAAATTCGAACTAGACCTGTATTTTGGTTTAGTAAACTGTTTTTAAAAAAACGGGCATATAAAAATAAGAGGACAGTATGTATACACCCTAATAAGAATATTCATCATGTTTAGGCATACCTGTATATTAGTCCAGTGCATTTTATGAGAAAAAATGCCAAACCCGGAACTAATTGCAACAGAATTTTTTTTTGCTGGAATAAGTACATAAACCCTCCATAAACAACATACTAAAAATCGGCAAAAATCGGAAAAAGGGAAATTGGTGAATTTCGTGAAATAAATTTGGGGAAATTTTGTCAAATCATCAATTTATGGATTTTCATGGATGTATATCAAAACAATCAAATTCACAAATCCTACAAATATGATGCGTATTGTGTCGTCCTCAGTTTCCTGAACCCAGTACCGAAAACCATTCCCAGATTCATTACGTATTTTTCGAGTTGTGTGCCTTCAAAAACGCAAGTTTACCTGATTTCGGCCCATTTTTGGGGCCTCACTTTCGAAGAATGAGCCAAAGTGCCTTATTTATGATTAATTGTTTAAAAAACAAGAGCAAATTACTGAAGGGATTTTTCACTGTTTTAGTAATTTCCTCACTAGATTAAACACAAAATATGATTAATATGTGCATCTGTAATTAAGAAGAAGATTATATTCTCAAACAAAATGTGTGTTCCATTGTATGGACTTAGCCTCTGACACTGAACGTGTGTGATGAAATGCAATATTTGAGGTCATGTAACTCAATAATTTAATACCCATATGCCATGCGTTTCTTATAACCTTTTAAGTATGTTGGATTGAACAAATTGTAAAGGTATTAAACAGGACATTATTTAAGAAAATCAACTTATGGCCCTTTGAATACTTAGTCTTAGCTTGTTTCCAAAGATGCCAGTTTGAGGCATTTTTGTCCATTCTAAAAGGTTTTGGGCCATAAAAACAAAAAACAATGGGTGTTTTAATGTGTAAAATTATCTGAACTTTCCTCCCACAACACTTTAGTGATAAAAAATTAGCCTTACATTGGTTATGCCATAGTATGTCACTAGATTTCTTTCATTTTTCAGGAAACTGACTCCAAATTTTAACGTTGGTATAGGGGTAGGAAAAATCACAAAATGTTATCTTATCACCAAATTACAGCTATTTCAGACACAATGTTGTTTTCTTCCAGTTTGTGTACATTCCTGTTGCATTATAAAACTGCTGAATACGTTATCGGACGTTGATTTAGAATTTTATGGTTATGTTGTATAAAAACAATCTCAAAATGCCAATTTGACATTTCACTGCCAAATTATGACAAAAAATATTATAGCTCTGTCAATAAACATAAACAAAGGAAATATGAAATTATGTATGAAGAACAATGTAAGCAGAAGCTGTTAATATAAAGTTTTATGCTTCAAGATGCATAATTTTGAAGTTTTTGTTGATATGCTTTCCCCTACCCCATTGTTCTGCCATTCAAATTTGGAGTAAGTTTCCATAATGATGAGTGAAATCCAGTGACGTCCATTGGTATAACCATTGAAATGCTATTTTCTCAACAAAAAATGATTTAAGAGGACAGATCACATAATTTTACACAATAAACTTTCGTTAATTTTTTCTGAATATGCCTAAAATCCTTTTAAAATTGACAAAAACGCCCCACAATAGCATTTTCGGAAAAGAGGCTAGACTAAGAGTTTATAGGACCATAATGTTATTTTCTTCACCATGTATTTGGAAATTCCTTCACAATTTGTTCAATCAAGTATTCGCAAAATGTTATGAGAAAAGCAGAGCATATGGATATTAGTTTATGGAGTTACATGACCTCAAATATGGCATTTCATCACACGAGTTCTGTGTCAAGGCAAATTTGGCGAAGTCCATACAATGGAACACACATTTTGTTTGAGAATATTTTATTCTCCTTATTCATAGATGCACATATTAATCATATGTTGTGTTTAACCTAAATTACTAAAACAGTGAAAAGGTCATTAATTTGGCACTAGTTTTTTAAATAATTAACCATACCGGTATATTACGGCATTTGGCTCATTCTGCGAAATTAAGGCTCCGAAATCAGGTAAACTCGCGTTTTTGAAAGCACACAACTCGAAAAATACTTAAGGAATCTGGGAATGGTTTCCAGTTCTGGATTCAGGAAAATGTGGTCGACAAAATAGGCATGATATTTGTAGGACTTGTAAATTTGAACTTTTTATATACATTCATGAAAATCCATAAATTGATGATTTGACCAAATTTTCCCAATTTTTTTTTCACGAAATTCACTAATTTCCATTTTTCCGATTTTTGCTGATATTTAGTATGTTGTTTAAGGAGGGTATATGTACCAATTCCAGCAAAAAAAAATTCTGTTGCAATTAGTTCTGGGTAAAACCATAAATGCACTGGACTATATGTGCATTCGCAGAACCGTTGTTTAGACATCAATAATTCTATTTAATAACTTGATTTCAGCCCAGACATCAATGATAACCATTACATAGTCCAGGCACATTAGACATAAAAATGAGAAAGTAAGGAAAAAAATCGGAGAAAGCTGATTTTTTTATATGTTTCCGGGACACACATTGCGGATAAAGTGTGAAAAGTCCCCGCGAATCCGAGTTGAGCTTTTTTAGTTATAGCGTTTTTTTTATGAAAAAAAAAATTGAAAAAAAAATTCGACCCAGCTCCATATTTCTCATTCTTATTCGCCTTAGTAGGGTGAGAATCATAAATATCGTGCTGAATTATATTGAGAATACATATCCCCAACAGAAAATGCCAACTTTGTACCAATCCTCACACTCAATGGTGAAATATTCACGAAAATGTACAAAATTACGAAAAAAAAATTAATTGTTTTCATACACACAACGGTACACAACGTCCATTAAATCAAATCTACGACTACTTTGGGAGTTAAATTATATATCAAAAATTGCAGAAAAGCAGTGGCTTTATAATGATATATAACAATAGTCATTTATTCCATAATGAACTGGTGAAACGTGTGAAATATTAACCATACCCCCTAAACTCAAATTCAAACGGCATCGACTTTTCTCATTCAATTTCCTGATGAAAGTCGTTCAAGGCTATTTTGCATCAAAAAGAGCGTTGTTCGCCTACACTCAAGATGCATTGGCATGTAATGTGTGCACGCCCTTTATAAACAAATTTGTTACGACAACGCTCTTTAATTCCGCATTCCAGGTCTGTCCATTGCACAATTTGCTCTGTTCAGTATTGGACACTCCGCATTTGATGCCTAGATATTGAAACCAATGATCCCTTGATAGATACATATGTAATTTTGCCTGTTGTTGATTATTAGAGTCTTGTGTTATTTGTAGAACTGATCAGTTATGTTGTTGGCATATCACTTAGCGTTACCTGTTGATACCTTACGGTGACAACGAAGCAGGTCCGCACATTGATATCTGTTCTGTGGTATTGTACTTGAGTTTATTGTGTCTATCATCTTTTTTCTGTTGTGACTTTGGCAATGGATAAATGTATCAAATGTAACGATGAGTTGACCGGCTCGTCCGGAATAACTACACTTGGTGAGCGGGGTATAGAAAAGTTGGTTGCTGTAAGCGTCGAGCTTGGCGATAATCTTTTTGCCGGTTCGAAGAAACCCACAGTTGGTGAGAAAATTCACAGATTCTGCTACAAGAATTATACACGGGAAAGTTCTGTAAGAAAAAGTAAGAGAATGTCTCTAGATGCAGCTGAATCTGACGAAGCTGGTCCATCTATGACAAAAAAATTGCGCTCTGATCAAGATGCTTTCAATTTTAAACTCCATTGTCTGTTCTGTGGAGAATCCGCCGACAAACAAACTCATATACCCGTTCAACGTAGAAGAGAAGTCCACACCGTTGAAACATTGACTCTTGTTGATAGTATCAGAACCCGTTGTTTGAAACGTAGTGATGAATGGGGTGAGTCTGTACTTACTCGGATCGGTCGTGCTATCGATCTAGTGGCCGAGGAAGGTCGGTATCACCATGATTGCTGGACAGGATTTGTCAGAGATAAGCCTGAGCGAACTCTTTCACGGGGTAGGCCTGTTGCAGACAAGAAAGCACTTGCATTCCATGAATTGTGTACCTTTATGGAGAACAGCGATGAGTGTCAGTTTTCCTTGAGCGAATTGGCAGAGACGTTTGAATCGTATCTTGGTGACGAAGTCGGTTACACAATTAAACATCTTAAAACCAAACTGCTTGAGCATTTCGGTAGTAGAATCTCTATTACAACACTGAGGTCCCTAAAAAATGTTGTCACATTCAGAGATTCATCAGACAAAATACTATATGATTCGTGGTACTCAGACAAATGTACCAATGAAACTGATGAACGTATGCGCATCGTCAAGAAAGCATCGGCTATAGTCCGCGATGATATTCGGTCAACCATTTACGAGTGTGACGTTTATCCCAAACCCGATTCGTTATCTGTATCTAGTGATCTACTACCCGATACACTCCAAACCTTGTTACAAGGGATTGTTGCTCCGTCGCAGCGTGGGCAAAACATCCAAGCCAACCAGAGACGCGTGACAGCCATAGGTCAGTCTCTAATAAGTTCTTGTCGGCCCCGTTCATTCTTGTCACCAGTATTATTGTCGGTAGCAGTTTACATACATAGGAAATTCGCATCTCGGGAATTGATCGACATTCTGAATGGACTAATGTTCTCTTCTAGCTACCGGGAAGTTCAACAATACGTTCATTCTGTCATGATAAGCAAAGGTCCGTCGCCTAGACTTGCGAACTTCACACAATTCGTTTTCGATAACGCCGATTGTAATGTGCGCACGCTAGATGGCAAGAATACTTTCCATAGTATGGGAGGCATCGCCTGTATAACTCCAAGCAGAGATCACACAGAAGAGTCTCCGATAAAACGACTAACTGGTGATCATTCGAATATTGGCTCTGGTGAATTCGGGTACATCCCTTTGAAAGGTTACAGTAAACCAAGCAAATCGGGTCTTGACGAAATTGTGATGAAGGATTTATCAACATTGGGTGAATCTGATCCGAAAAATTTGAAACTCGCAAAAACAGTCGACAGTCTTTGGTCTTTGACGCATGTACTGAGAGTACCTTGCCCATCTTGGGCTGGATATATGCACATTGTCACATCATCAGATGATTATGAAACAAGTGATGTCGAGATACTTCCCTTTATTAATTTTGATCCATCCAACCCGAGCACAATTTACACTGCTCTCATGTTTGCACAAACTGAATGTGAGAAACAGGGACTGAACGTTTGTCCAGTGACGTTTGACCAACCACTTTATATCAAAGCAGTGGAGATTGTGTCTTCGTCAGATAAGTTGACAAAAGTTTTCGTTAGACTCGGCGGCTTCCATATGATTATGTCATATTTAGGGGCAATTGGTTCGATCATGGCTGGTAGCGGCTTGGATGAACTTTGGAGGACTGTTTATGCTGGTGGGTCAATCCATCATTTGATCAGTGGTCATGCATATTCAAGAGCAGTTCGTGCCCATTTGCTAACACAAATTGCCATTACAAAACTTGTGTTTGAAGAAAGCCGAACACTAGATAACATAGACTGCACAGAAGTCAATGAAATATTCTGTGGACTTGCCAGAGGTGACTGTACAACAGCTGACGCTGTCAATCAAGAAAGTGTCAACCATCTACTGTCAAAATTACACGAACTGCTCCAGAATGCGTCCGTAGGACGCACAGGAAAGCTTTGGGTACAATACTACGAGCAAATAGGTCTTCTCCAGTTGTTCTTGAGAGCAGAGCGCACAGGCGACTGGGAACTCCACACATATTGTGTTCGCAATATGATTCCAGTATTTCACGCAGGTGGTCATTTTGCATACGCAAAAAGTTCTCATCTCTATTTGCAGCAGATGAATGAGCTAACAGAAATAATGCAACAGGATGATTTGAAGTTGTTCACTGAGAAAGGTTACTTTACCATAAGGCGCTCAGATAAATTCTGGGACGGGATATATTCTGATCAGACCATAGAGCAGTGTTTAATGAGAATGTTCAAGCTCCCTGGTGGTCTCACACATGGCAGGGGAATAACCGATAGCACTGTTGCGAAATGGGTACATGGACTACCTCTTTGCCTTCCGATATGTAATGCTCTCGAAAATTTTGTTAATGTTCACACTGGTCATGGCGAACAACATCGGGATCTCCGTCAAAGTTCACAATTGACTGATGCCAATGATATCACCAAATTATTGAACTGGCTCAGAGTGCATTCCCCCTTTCAGATTAGAGATCCACTACAATTAGTCTCTATAGCGACCGGGTTTGTGGCCGACGAAACTGTGAACTGTGACCAAGTTCGCAAAATTGGTGAATGTTGCGTATCGAATGTTGTAAGCAAAACGTTCAACAGCATCAAACTACGACGTGTTGACACTGTGAAGTCTTTCGCATCGATGGCAAATAGCATCAAAGTCCGTGGAAGTAAGGTAGTGATTGACCCCACAATTCTGTTCAGCCGCATCACATGTGTTATTCAGTCACAAGCAGAGATGGAAGAGTATCTCAAATATGAACTCGCCCCGAAACCAACAGCATTGTTTGATTCTGCTGGAATGAGGAAGACACAGAAAAGCACGCTCGGTAAGATCCTCAAAACATACGGTTCCGAGCAAACTAAAATCCCAGAACATTCTCTGTTTGTTGTAGATGGTGGATTTTTATTGAGGGCAGTTGTATGGCCTAAACAGTCGTCATATAAGGACATATGTACATCATATTCCAATTATCTAGTGAGACATTTTGGGGCGAACGTCGTGGTTGTTTTTGATGGTTATGCTTGTACAATGTCGACAAAGGGCATGGAACAAGCCCGTAGATCTAAAAACAGGTATTCCATTGATATCAATATCTCACCCGAGTTACCAGCCACCACACCCCAATCCGATTTCCTTGCAAATGCCAAGAACAAAACCCAACTGATCGATCTTCTAATGCAGGAGCTATCTGCTATCAATATTCAGTCCAAGCAGGCCGAGGCTGATGCTGATGTACTGATAGCCGAAACTGCACTTGACATCGCTCAAGATGACAACAATGTTGTCGTTGTGGGAACAGACACAGACTTGTTAGTCATTCTTACCTCTCGAGTTCAACCGGGATGTAATATTCACATGATGTATTCCATTACCCAAAACTTACTAGTTTCAGTTAGTGAAATAGCAACCAAAATGGGTGACCATAGAAGCAACCTCCTTGTAGCACATTCTATAAGTGGTTGTGACACTACTTCTGCACTCTTTTGAGTTGGTAAGAAGAAAGTATTCAGTACAATTGTCTCCGATGTTACTAGCGACTCACAACAGTATGTCAACACAATTTTGGCGGATGACAGTACACCAAGTGCAGTAGCCGCTGCCGGGGAACAACTTCTCCTGATCTTATACGGGAGTAAAACTGTTTCCTCTCTCGACCAATATAGATATGTCACTTACAAGCGTTATGTTGCAAAATCTAAACTGAATAAACCCATCGACCTAGCCTCACTCCCACCAAGCAGCGATGCTGCACAACAACATGTCTACAGATGTTATCTCCAGGTCCAACAATGGCTGGGCACTTCGCTTCCTCCGACAGATTGGGGGTGGTCGCTAGATAATGGACTTCTTGTACCGACTGCAGCCACAAAGCCATGTGCCCCCGATAACCTACTGAATCTGATCAGTTGTGGTTGCAAGAGTGCTTGTACAAAAAGGTGTGGGTGTAAGAAGGCAGGACTCTCTTGCTCAGGTTTGTGTAATTGCAGTTCGGATTCTTGTAACAACCACAGAAACACTGTCCTGTCGGAAATTTCTGAGTTCGATGAATAATATGTATATAGGTCATGTCATTTCTGTATATAGCGTTGATAATAGTCAATGTAACTTAATCCATGTTGATTGATTTGTACATCGAAAATAGTTGAGTTCTCATGCTGACGAATTTTATGCCAAAAGGGGAACTCGGCCAGAAGCAGAGGGGGTCTTCCATAATGTCTATTTTGTAAGCAATGATAAAAGTCTTCAAATGGTGGTGGATTTTTTATCGTCTGTCCAACTAACATCCCGTTCTGTACTACGACCCTTTGGGCAAATCCGTTAGGAAAATCGTAATTTTTTGCGTAAATCCGATACTTTTTTGTGAATTTTCAATAATTTTTCGCAGAAATTGTCACAGAATGCACATTTTCCTCTAGGTAAATGTATATTAGACATTATGTAGCTCGAAATACGCGTAAACAAAAAATACAGTTGGATCAATTCGAGGTTACAAAGTTCGTGCGATTTTTTTTTATTTTTTTCAAACGCGTTTTCGAAAAAAGGCTGTAGAAAAAAAAGCTCAACTCGGATTTTAGGGGACTTTTGTCTAATCGTTCAGTGACATGTACTCGACATTCCCTGAAAAAATCAGCTTTCTCCGATTTTTTTCCCTAGTGAAACCTAATGTGCCTGGACTATACAGTCCTAATTGTTGAAATAGATATGAATCTGTGACATATATCTGATGAGTCATAATGGGGTTACATTAGCAGCCCTAATAAAATTCTCAGTCAGAAAACAAAAACGAGTTATAAATGCCATACAATTACCAATTTCGGATATTGATTAGGGAGTCATGTTTTTATTATGAATGGCTTATTATTCGGAAGAGTTATTATAACAAAAATATTACAAGGGCATCACAACTAAATTACACCCATTTAACTAATATGGCATACACTTTTAATGTGAACCCCAATGAGGAAAAGCCCTTTGTTTGACTGAAAGTTGGATTTTTCCATGTATTGATTCAAAATAATCATGTTCAAACCTTGAAATAGTGTCTGTCATTTGCAGAATGAGGTCCCCAGAGGGTGAATTTGCAGAAATAAACCCTGGTTATATTCCTTGACTGCCAATACACTGTACATAGCTAACTGCTGACTATGACATATATAAATTTGATAATTTAGATAAATGCAGAAATAAACCCTGGTTATATTCCTTGACTGCCAATACACTGTACATAGCTAACTGCTGACTATGACATATATAAATTTGTTGGAGCCACAATTGTACTGGAAGATACCATTTCATACCAGTTGATGATTTCATGAGTTCTAACCACACACTCCTCTGGTTGTCTTGTGGTTTTTAACCGCGTTTAACCCTTTGAGTGCCAGGTCCGATTTTTGTATTGACCCATATACACTGTGCCAATGCATTCTCTTATATATGCGAGTCGACCATAGGTCGCCTCGCATATATAAGAGAATGCATTGGCCTAACCCAAAAAAAATAAAAAATAAATTCCTTTTTTTTTATTTTTTTAGGGCACTCTACAGACTATAACTTAGGGCCGATGAGATCGGCCCCTGGCACTAAAAGGGTTAAACTCTAACCGAAGTGCGGTCTAACCGGGGTACAACCCCGGTTCGATGAGTCATTTACTTAGGGCAATACAGTATATGATGTTCCAGCTTCAAAAGTACGAGAAATTCCATTCGCACCCTCACCGGTTGGAATTTTCTAATTACATGTACTATCTCAAACTTTACAACTGTTGGAAAGTTCCAACCTAACACTACCCTATGATCAAAATTTTCTAACTGGTTACCCATTCACTGACCCATTGAGTAAAAAATTGACTGAACAAACAACAATATTCAAATTTTGTTCCAAATATCACACTAAATACTGGTTGAAATATTAAACTATTGAAAAATATATCTCCACGCCACTCCAACAACATTGTTGCTACAGCCCTGGTCGGGGATGATACTGTAGCATTATAATTGCTAGTACTGAAATTATTTCCTTATAAATACTTTGTTCAATGAACTTGCATGCGATCTGAAGGAATGTTGTGAGATACAGGTAAAATGTGAAAAATGTGTTCGGTAACAAAACTAAAACAGTATAAGTTTTGCTTATACTGTACAAATAGGCCAAAATGTGCCAATGGTGACGAAAGGCAGCCAACCAAATAACCCATTCCACTCTGGGGTGAACAACAATAACTCGATCACAGTCTTGATCATAACCAAATATCGGGATGTAGAAAATATAACCGGACAGTAATTTTGAAGCAGGTACCTATATAGAAATAGGCAATTTGGAATACTGAGACATTCCATGACAATACCCAATATATGCATTTGTGGGAAGAGGACAGGCCTTTCAATTTGTATAATGGTTGTGGCGAAAAGTGGCTGAGATGGTCACTCAAAAGATCCATATGCAGTTTGGTGACGATCGGATGAGGGATGTGGTCAGCAGGGACCTGGGTGTGCCAAAGGATTTAGTCATGCAAAGGGTAAATCCAAGATGGCCACTGAAGGCCATGTTTTCCAACAAAATTTGGAAAAATTTGATGGCTCCATTCTAGTGGTCACCTAAAAGATCCATATGCAGTTTGGTGATGATCGGATGAGGGATGTGGTCTGTAGGGTGTGCCAAAGGATTTAGTCATGCAGAGAGTAAAATCTAAGATGGAAGCCATATATTTCAATGAAATTCGTAAAAATTTGATGACTAGCATCTAGAGGTCACCCCAATGATCCGTATGAAGTTTGGTGACAATCAGATAAGGAATGTGGTCTGTAGGGTCTGCCAAAGGATTTAGTCATGCAAAGAGTAAAATCCAAGATGGCTGCTGGCAGCCATGATTTTCATTGAATTTTGTTCTAATTTGATAGCTCCCATCTAGAGGTGATCGTAAACATGCCTGTAAAAATTTTAAAACAATTCTCCAATAAAAGGTCAGCCGACCACAGTGTCCCCCGAAAACGTGGCAAGTCGACGCCGCTTTGTTAAAGAAATTAAAAAAAATGTTGAAATGTTCTAAGTCGAAAGGGTTAATAATTCCGTAAAGAAATAATTTTTCCGTCATCTATATACATGTTGCACATCTCCAATATGTGGGTAACAATACTCTGAAGTTTCAAATATCTATGATCAAAACTGTAGGAGGAGTTGATTACACCATGAATGTACCATCATACAGAAAATTATAAAAAATGTTTTTCAAAGTCGAAAGGCCCATAACTCTGGGAAAAATCATTTGATCAAACTCAAATTCGAACTTGACCTGTATTTTGATATCAATGACTCACAAAAAAACGGAATTTTCAATTGAACAGTCCAAACTTGAGTTATCATCTGGAAACCAAAGAAAAAAGAAGGAAAATTGAGTTTTCTAAGTCGAAAAAAGTCCATAACTGTAGGAAAAATCATCGGATCAAACTCAAATTCGAACTCAACCTGTATCTTGATATGACTGATTTACATAAAAACGGTATTTGCAATTAAAGGATCTAAACTTGAGATATCATCCGGAAACCGAAAAAGTGAGAAATTTTCTAAGTAAAAAAAAAGTTAAAAAAAAAATGGAAATAACTCCATAAAATAACATCGGATCAAACCCAGAATTGCAGAGCACCTGTGTTCTTGGTTGAGACACCTACATACCAAGTTTCAATCAAATCGGATGATCATTACTGGAGTTATAACTCCAGACGGACGGATGCATGGACACACGGACGGACGGGACGCATGGACAGATGGGACTCAAATTTGAAATCCAAGATGACTGCTGGCGGCGTTTTATAACATATTTCGTAAAAATAATTGCTGGCTCCCATCTAGAGATCACCCAATGATCCATATGAAGTTTGGTGATGATCAGATGAGGGATGTGGTTTGTAGGATGTGCTAAAATATTTAGTCATGCAAAGAGTAAAATTCAAGATGGCTGCCAGTGGCCATGTTTTGTGGCTGTATGACCCCAAAATGATTCGTCCCCAGCAATTTTTTTTCGCCAAATTACACCAAAATGACTCGTTGCCATCTACATGTCAATGTCAACAGCCATGACAAATTTCATAATGATCCGACCAAAGGTATGACCTGTAGCCCGTGCTAATGGAAATTGTCGACAGATGCACACTCTTGGACGGATGACAGATATCAAAGTAAAGTTGAGCTAAAATGGAAGAAACAAGACAGTCAAAGACTGTGGGGTCGCTCACCAGACTGCAGGATATGTGGCTAGAGAGGCTTCATGAATGTAGATCAGTGAATATCAAATTACCAAATCTACCTTGAAATTACCAAATCTAACTTGAAATTACCAACAGTACACTAGTGATCACCCCCTCCTCCAGCTCAAGAAGTCCCCTCTCGCCCGGGCTCCAGACTCCCAAGTCTTAGGTTGAAATTTCACAACCGACATCTCAAACTTTCTCAATTGTTGGAAATTTTCAATCTCACAAGCGCTTTATATCAAACCATTTAGACATGTTTAAAGCCCAATTATCCATGGACCCAAAAACACTATATGTATGTCAGATTAATCAGTCAGGTAGTTCCAAGGTAGACGTTTTTATGAATTTTGTATTTTAATGATTTTTTAGACACAAAAGTCTTAAGTCCCCATAGTCCCGTCATTTCTTAATGGGTTGACCTCATGTTAACAGATCTGAATCTCAGTCACTAAAGGATCCTCCATACTATATGGTCCAACCTCTCTTGAGAAGACATTATAAGTATTACTATAGAGACATACAGTTATGTCCCTGGTCCCACCCTATTTAACCTGGTGACCCCATCTGCATAAATTTGAACCCAGACACCAAAGAACCCTTCATACTAAATATCAGTAAAAAAAAACCTGACGGTCCATGTAAAGGAAGCATATTAAGAGGAAAACTGTTCTTTGCTTGGCCCCTATTTGACCAGGATGACCCCATTTGAACAAATCTTAACTACAGTCACCAAAGGACCCTTCATACCAAATATGAACCAATTCAACCTGATGGTACACGAGAAGTCGTTTTTAAGAATTACTATGGAGGGCAAGAGTTATGGCCCTGGCTTCACAACCATTTGACAGAGTGACCTCATTTGAACAAATCTGAATGTGAGTCACCTAGGGAACATCCACACCAAATACCCTGCTGGAAAAAACAAGTGTCCACTTAACTGAGGTGCGGTTAGCGTTGCCACCGCGGCCGAAATGCAACTACACCGCGGCTCCACCGGCTAACTACAGTTGGGCCGCGGTGTAATTGCCATTCGGCATGGTGTGGTTGCTACGGTGTACTTTCATCAAACTGAAAAAAGAGAATACAAACCAGAAATCTAACCACTGTGGACATTAGGGCTGCCACGATGCGGAGGGGTCGCGATTATTTGTCCACGATGCGATGCGCATCGCAATGCAAGTGGGATCCAATATTAAATTAAACCATACTGTACATTGTGCAAGTGCCAACTTTCAAAGAAAGCCATGAAAGTGAGGTCCAGATTATTTGTTTTTTGCAATTGATAAATGTAAATCCTCATTTTTTATTCGAATTTGATTGAATGATAGATATTTCAGGCTTATTTTCAGCAGACATTTTGATATCGCACACTGTGACCGCAGATAGTAAAACAACACGCATAACCATTGGTTTATCGAGTGTGACCTTTGAGCTTTTGACCTATCAGAGCTCTGCTCGCAAAAGATTTTGAGTGTGTCACGTGTTTGACCCCGATTACCCGGTCGACTTTTAAAACAGGGCAGGTCATTGGTCAATAGTATGCGCATTACCGAAAACAGCCCATCAAATCATTCTTCTCATGTTAGCTTTCGTCTGCACACTGCGGCAATTAGATAGCAAACGAAACTGCATCTATATTTAGAGTGGGAAATTCCAATGAAAATGGCGACAGTTACCGTATCGCAACGCCTATTCCAAACAAATAAAACAGATCTCGTTTCACAAATATTTCATCATATGGCTATACTTACCGATACACAGATACCTTCATAATTCGTACATAAAATAGGGGTGTCTTTATACACTAGTAAATCACAAAAGATCGACTTATGCACCGGCCGGTGCGGTACAGTCCGCATCGAAACTATTCGATTATGGTTTTTGGATAAATCGAAAATCGAATCGAAGCAAGCGCATCGCGATGCATCGAAATCTCGATGCCATTCGACCGCGAGGGTAGTTGCCTTTCGGCCGCAGTGAACTTGCCGTTTGGCCACAGTGTGCTTGCCGTTCGGCCGCGGTGCTCAACTGCAGTTACAAACTCTGACACCGCAGCCGAACGGCAAATACACCGCGGTGCCAATGGACACTTGTTTTGTCCAGCGGGGTATGAACCCATTCAGTCTTATGATCTAGAGAAGATGTTCAAAGAATTGTTGACAGATGGATGGACGGACAGACAGATGAACAGGTGACAGATGAGAAGTGATGACTATAGCTTCTTCTCATGTGAGCTTCAAATTTACATTTCATTGAACAAATCTGTCAGTCAGTCACCCCCCCCCCCCCCCAACACTGTGGGGACATCCCTGTGAGAATATGACATACAACATTTATTTGAATGCCAGACTACATTAGCTTAACAAAATTCCCATGACCTTGAGAGAATTATATTCCATTCATGAAACCATCAGCTACCGCTATACTTAGAGTAATTGACCACCAATAACGTGGTGTCACCCCGTTAATATGGCGGTACTATGCCGCGGTATCCTCCAATACCACGGTACTGATACCGCTTGTTAACGCGAACAAGTATGTGTGAGTAAATACTTCCCCTAAAAGAGTTCCATGAAAATCACTGCGGTGTTCAACAAAATTAATGCGGTGCCCGCTAAAAGACCACGGTATCGTTATCGCCCAATACCGTAACTCCACGCCATGACCGTCTCGATACCGCTACCGTTTATTACCGGTATCACCGCGGTCATGACCGGGGTAACACCCCGTTTTTCTGGTCAATTACTTTGAGAATAGCGGGTACCAGTGTCTGAGAGGTGTTGACATAGATAAATAGGTTTTAACGACTGCACACACAGCTTTTTGATACTCCTACAGCTGTGATCAAAACAAGGATTTTAATGGGGTGAAAAAGGAAGAGATAACATGGTATGATACAGTGTGGTGTGGCATGGACAGGAGGTGGGTGGGGGAGGGTGGGGTTGGGTTGCTGTGATATGTCTAAAAAAATCAAAGGTCAAAATGCAAAAATGTTTTTATTTTTTAGAGTTATGTCCCTGGCTCTGCCCCTATTTGACCCAGTGACCCCATTTGAACAAATCTGAACCCCAGTCACCCAAGGTATCTCTGTACCAAATATAAGCTAAATCGGCCAAATATTTTTTTAGAAGAAGTCATTGTAAGAATTACTGAGTTATGGCCCCGGTTTCTCAACTAATTGACCGGGTGACCTCATTTGAACAAATCTGAACACCAGTCACCCAAGGACCCTCCATACCAAATATTAGCTAAATCGGCCCAATGGTTCTGAACAAGAAGTCGTTGTAAGAATTACTATGGAGGAATAGAGTTATGGCCCTGGCTTCGCAACTATTTGACCCAGTGACCTCATTTGAACAAATCTGAATGAGAGTCACCTAGGGAACATCCATACCAAATATGAACCAATTCGGTCTTCCGGTTTCAGAGGAGAAGATGTTCAAAGAATTGTTTATGGACGGACGACGGACGAGGAGTGATGACTATAGCTCCACCGGAGACTTCGTCTCAGGTGAGCTAAAACTGTTTCCCGGCCCTTTTATGTATGTTGGGGGAAGGGGCATAGGCCTACTACGGGAGAACAATAAACCCAATATATGGTGAAGTGACAGCTATCTCAAGAGTTAAAACCCCAGGTGTGTGATGGGTTGTGGATTGTTGGGCATGATTTTTGCAATTTTAATTTCTGAGAGTGGATCACAGGCTTGCTTTATGCCTTGTTTGGGACTTGTGGAAGTTGGAACATAGAACACTGTAAACAGACAATGTGGATGTGTATCTATATATACATGTATTTATGAAATATAGAAACTAGAGAGGTGTGCAGGAATACAAAAACTTTCTTAACGCGCTACAGTGTTTTTATGGCAAAATGTTGTATAATCACAATTAATTGTCCACTAACAGTGTTTTTATGGCAAAATGTTGTATAACAAATTTTATTGAGATCCCAGCACAACTTTTGAAGTCATGACATGAACAGACACCAGACAGACCAAAAATCCAACATTTCAAAATAAACAAAGATGAATAACTCTAGAATGGAAAATCCGAACAAAACGATGGAATCCTCATAGTAGTGAACGTCCATACCAAATTTATTTGAGATCCGAGCACTACTGTTCAAGTTATGACATGAACAGACATCGGACGGACGTATGGACGGACGCATGCACGGACGGACGCATGGACAGGTGCAAAACAGTATATCCCCCTTTTTTTTTTTAAGGTGGGGTATAATTACAATTAATTGTCCTCTTACATGACATTGATACAACTATATAATTGTGCTGAATACCCTGTAGTTTTAAATTAGTAATCGGATATGTACTTAACAGCACTCAGAATGATGTGACATGGCTTCGGGTGGAGGTGTTTTCAGTCATAATTCCACAATGTATTACTCCATTCATTATAAATCAGGATGTACATCCAAGACAACATGCCATCGAATGCACGATGTATGCAAACGATGACATCGACTGTGTAAGACAGGTTTGAGCAAAGCCGATTACAGCCGCGCCATTAAATGTGAATTTAAAATCAAATGCACCTCGTCCTGTCAGATTTCCAAGCTGGTGCAGTGGTGCCACTTCAAAAAGAGTCATAAAACATTTCAAAGAGGGTCACGGTCAACAACTTGGAACAAGACACATCAGCTAGATACACAAAGATCTCTCTGCTGATACAGTCGTATTCCATATCTTATATCTTTAATAAACTACAATGATGACTATCATGTCATAATCTTATTAAGCCCCTTTTAATAAAGACATATTATGGACTTGTTCGGGTATGTGAAATGGATAATTTGGCATTCAGGTGCTATGTCAACTGGAGGAATGTAGCATTTTAGTAACATCGCGGCAATTTCAAGCAAGATTATTCTCCAATTATATTTGAGCACCCTGCTGAAGTGTTTCACATCACTTTAATCATGCACCACAATTACACCCCAACTAAAATTAGTGACCTAATTACCACTGTTATTACTAGTATGTCAATTACTCTTAATCGTATGAATCTAATTATCTTTCACACCTGAAACAGTCGGCACAGAAATATGGCTGGGGCAAGTTGTTTTCGACCCGAGTCGTCATAGGACTGGTAATCTGACCCCGAGTTGTCTCTGGCCCGAGTCATCCCGTTCCAGTCACAAGACAGGTACATTGTACCAATATTATGGGGAGAATTCTTATAAAACATTGGTGACATCAAAGTCGTACCAAGTTTATAGCCAAAATGCAGTATGTGAATAAGGAAACACACTAAGAATAAAGCAAGTTTGATCTTTTATTCAATCTTATTGTATATTTCCACTGTGCTGTTCAAGGAATACTTTCCCCACAACATGAGTAGGATTTTACATCATTCTGGTCGAGGTAATTCTAGATCTGGATCTGGATTGGTACATCATATAGACAAATATTGGTGTTATCACAACGGGGTGGGGGTTCGCTAGATGTTAGCATCCAAATAGTTACGGAGTTCCTACACCGACCCAGTGATCCTAGAACTCCTCTTCCTAGCGCACCTGCCAGTAAATATTATGACTGTTCAACTGCTTCATACATAACTTTTGGTCTGGAGATTTGGATGGAAATCCCCATTCAGAATTGGTCACTTGACATCACTTAATGTTTATGAATAAAAAATTATGCGTTTATGCGACGGATAAAAGTCAAACTTTCTTTCTGTCATCGCCTTGAAATTGTCTGTTCCCAGTCTTTCTGGGTCCATTCACCCTCTGATGCACATGCATGATATATTCTAATTTCTAGCCAACTGGCTTTTAAATGCGACATCGCATTGGTCTTGATTATGTATTTCAGCCTTGACTGTTCTGCATTTTGTCAATGTTTCTAAACTCACCAATCAAGATCGAAGAGAATCAAGCTATGTCAAAGGAAATACAATCACTGTCTTTGACAGAACATAATGCCGACAACGTAATCACTAATCAGGTTAGATTACACATGCATTGGCACTTTGATTTAACTCTGGGCATACGCGATGTCTACTGGTAACTCACATTATATACGAAAGTCATGTATTATGTATGGATGGGGAAGGGGAAAGGGCCCTAAACGGGACCCACTGCTCCCCCCCCCCCCCAAGTGGAAACCCTGATTATTGATTCAAAATAAATAGAATAAAATGGGGAAATGAATGGAATGAAAATCTAAATATGGGCAACAAGATATCTTGTCGCTGATGGTGAATGTCATGATGTCGGGCGACGAGATATCTTATGTACTCCATGCAGACATATTAATTGCCCAGAGAGTTAATATTTAATTTGTAACTATAACAGTGTAAGCCGTAAGGTTCAACTTCAAGAGGTTTGATTGACTCTGAATTGACCAGCGGTGAACTGTGGTCCCTGCGGCTGTGGAGAATTGATTCTAGGTCAACATGACCACTTTCACAGATTTCTGCTTCTAGAACTAGTTTTAAAGGTACTGGTATGTGCTATGTTCATGGCTGAACTATGTTCAAGTGTTGTATTCTATGATCATTAGGTTTGTTTTTTTTGCGTTGATTCAAGGTCTCTGGTGCTTGAAAAATAAAGTCAAGACTGGAGACAGTCACAGTGGTGCTGACAGGGTCATTGTTGAAACGTTTAAATGCACACTGTGTGCATATATGTAAACAAATCGCACACCAGTCTCAGTCGGCATGAGATAGAAATGTTGCCGTATTAAAATAATTGCTGTCTGCATGCTTCAATTCAAAACTATTTTTCTTCCGAAGTTCTGATAAAGGCATTTCAATATCCGTCAATTTTTCAGTGCAGGAACCTTCCAGTTACAGACGCACTGGTCCAGGTGGTACCATGGCCGAGTAACTTTATAACCCTCCCTGTGGTGACTCGAGTAGCATTCTTAAACGCGCACATACTGCGGTGTGTACATGGGTCAGCCATTAATGTCTGCACCCGATCAGGCAACATACTGTTGTATTTATGTAAGTACATTGTTTGGGAATGTATATATATATTTGACACACATTCCATGATTTCCACTCACAAAATGGTTTCCAATCGTATTATCATCATCCAATTGTGAGAACTCAAGAATCGTTTATCTACAGTAACATTTAACGAAGAACAATAACTCTAAAATAAAGCAAAATATCAAAACATCGCAAGCATAAGCTGTATAATGGACCATCTCAGAGATGGGACCTACCCAAGGGGAAGTTTATGGGAGTTTGCTAACTCTCATCAATGGTCCACGATAATGTTTGAATAATCGCATAAATATTGAAGATGGTTAGACTGCAGCTGCAGTCTGAATATGATGCGGTTCAATTGAATATATGATGCGGATCGGGCAATATATCAAATTAAACTTAGCAAGAAATAAGTCAAACGACATACGTTAGAGCTTATCTCATACAGAGCCATTAGTTGATTTGACAAGTTCCCGATGAAGATGACTGCTGTCCTTTTGACGCAAAACACACCCACATGAGAGAAATCTCAGCACACGAAAACTATGCCAGATTATTACTATCAGCTGATGGTAATAAAATTACCTGATCCTATGATTGAAGTTCAAAATTCATTTAGCTGGAATTTGTTAAGGGTTTAACACAAGCAAGTAACCCTGCTTTGGCTCGTGGGTTTGCAACATGGGTTTTTGGAACCCATCAGAGTGGTGTTCATTGAGAGGTCTCAGAGAGTTGTTAACCATGTCTCAGAGAACTATGCTGCCTCAATTTGGGCCAAGAAGTGTTTGTATATCCACCTTCCCTGAATTTTAGAGTAGGTTGGTCGTTCTCTTTATTAAAATGGGGAAGAGTGTTGTATTTATGGGATTTCATAGTTAGGCCTGGTAGAGTAAGATCGGTACCAAACAGATACATCTCGGCAAATGGCTCCAATATACCGATATTGGAGCAAAGATACTGGGAAATCCGGAAGCCACCGAGGATGCCCGAAGATAGCCGGAAGCTCGCGAGATGACCAGGCTGACGGAAACCCATCACTTGAAGTTGAATCCAGATCTTCTTATTGTCAACATGGTGTATTTCTATTGCTGTATTTATATTAAAAGGTATTATTTCACACTTGCACTTCATGTATACTTATTCACAATGCACCATACCCCAATAATATTACAATACTCATATACTGTAGCCTAGTGTAGGCCTACCCCACGACAACATACCTGACTCCTGAGCAAATGTTGTAATGGGGAAGGGGGGGGGGGGGTCTGCATAATTAATTCAGATTTTTATTCAGTGATCTCAAATGAGACTTTTCAGTCTGACAAACTTGGTATCTGACCGAGTTCTGATTTTTGTCAGAATATGCCCTGCTAGCACGAGAGACCAGTAGCCTACCGCCGGTACCGGTGATTCGAAATTAGGCTATTTGAAATGTTGGGCTGAATCAAATGACCACCTTTATATTGCCATACCTCAAGTCCTGGAAGGTGTAGATTCACTGGTATTATCTGTTATTTGTTTTCGATAGTTTAGAGCTGGCCTTGGTCTGCGCGCATTGTAATATGGCACTTCTCGAATTTGTCTGCAACGCAACCCAACTGGAGACAATCGTTTTGGGTGTACTCGAATGGAAATATAACTGAACGGGAGCAGAGCCACGCGGAGCAAAATGAAATTGTCAATGACACCGTAGTTCACATAAGACAAAATATATATTATTATTGATATTCCCAAAATTACGATTATATGTTAGATTATGACTGTTATTTGTAGCCAATCATGACACCAATATTTGAATAACATTTGAATCTTATGGTCCCATCAAAGCAAATGTGATTGAATTAATAGTTTCTTTGACTGAATAAAATCAGAATGAAAGTGGGATCCAGGAACATTTTGAGTTATTTTCTGTTGACACACCATTGCACCACCAGTAAATATACACAGCAACATTAATGTCAATATAATATTAATGTAATATATTTGTATAAGGGTCCTGCCCTCATAAGCCTAGCTTTTGTGGGGTCCTGTTGTATATAAAATGTTATTATTCAATAATATCAAATAAAACTTATTGAATTTGAATTTGAATTTGACTGAAAAAGGGAGAGGAATGGAGGTTTCCAAACATATCAATTAGTGGGAGGAGCATACGGTTGCTAAGATACAAGGCTTCTTCAGTAATAGTTTAAAGGCCCACTTAATTTTCGAGTCACCAATTATTTTTTGTAATAGTGCCTTGATATACTGTTTTAATTATAGTATTTCAATAGTATTTTATGGCCATCTATGCCATAAAATATTATTGAAATACCGGTACTATATAATTCATCACCATTTGAAAGTCTGTATCTCAGAAGAGAAATTTAATAGGAAACTGCTGAAATCATAGAAAGATCCCCCATTATAGCTCCCAGAATGCAACAGAATTAAAATTAAAATGTAATTTCAATGGAAGGGGAATAACTCTATCTTTAATGATGGATTATCTCTTTAAATAACAAATTTGAAATAGTTGTGTGGGTATAAAATAATAAATATGAACTGAAGAACCCCTGTTCGGAAAGGCTTCTATCAATTAATATTGATTTTATTTTGAATATTTTATTGGGACAGTTTATTTGTCTATTTTTAGAACAGACCAATCGGGTGATACCATATAGCGATAGAGAGCATTAGGCTGTTCCTATGGTTACGTACCGAACATCAAATGTCCCAGATTGATTGGTTGTATTGTTTTAATCCATAGTTATAAGCGACAATGAGTATAATTAACGTTTATTTGTGACAAAATTACACAATAAAATTTCTGGTCTCTGTTAACAGTAACCACTATTGTTCGTTAGCTAAACAACCATACCTTTTCAGACCAGAAAATTTTCAAAATAAAATTAATATTAATCGATAGAAGCATTTCCGGACAGGAGTCTTCGATTCAGATCTAATATTTTATACCCCGGTAACTATATAATACATGTTTACAAAGAGATAATCCACCTTTAAGAAAAAACAACATGTTCACAGTTTATTACACCTGGGACTATATTTTTCGTCGCCAGTTGCGAAGCGACTCAGCCAACGCCTAAAATGTGTGCATTTTTCAGCTTCTTTGAAGGATTTTGATTTGTTAAAAGGGCATATTAAAGCTCTAGTTTTTATGTGATATACAAGATCTTCAACTCGTTATGTTGGGATATAAGATTTTATCAAATTTGTTTCATATATTTGATTCACAACTCATCTAGGACTCATTGTGAATCAAATTTATCAAACTCATTTCATAAAATCTTATATGCCAACAAAACTCATTGGAGATCCTCTATATGTATATACTATAATGGCCTAAATAATCAACTCCTTAACCACAGCTCACTGAGAGCTTTCCGATGAATGGCAACAAGCCATATTTCTGAATAAATCCTGAATAGTTACCCATAATTATTCTGTGGTTAAGGAGTCGATTATTTAGGGCATTACTGTATATGACTCAGTGAATTAAATTAAAGATAAGCAAACAGCACTAAAGTTTGGTGAAACTATTCAATGGGACAAAGCTCATATTAAAGTTACTCAATCCGATTCGATGGTCCCATTATAATCAGATTCCAACAACAACAACATTTTTAGAAATGCCGCTTCAGTTATCAGAATCGATTAATTGCCCAAAAAAAAGTTAACCACTGTCAACTAGAGTATAAAATTGCCCGAAATGTGTTATTTATCAACATGTTGTTCGACGGAATTTAGCCTATTATCAACACAAAGCCTCTTGATTTTAGAGTTATCAATCTTCATCTGCAATTTGGTCCGAGACCGTTGGCACTTCGACTTTTTACTGGGCCTCTAATAAGTCTCGATGGTGAAAAATAATAGATTTAAAAAATCAACATCTAATAACTCTGAACTTTGATAGGTGGGTTCTTCGACTCGAATCAAATATTTTTTACCCCCAAATCCAACTAAATAGTAATTGAAGGGCGCTTAATTGGATTATGCATCTTTAAGCTGCTAGATTTGCTAGAATGGGTATATTTGTCTCTTAGGACAATATCACAATGCTGTTTTAGCTGATGATATCTTATGTAATATTTATGCCATTCCATGAATTATACCTCCCTTGGAGGAGGGATCCAGCACCCGTGAGTATAAAATGTAAGTATTCATTCTTCCCATCGGCCAAAAGGACGTGGAACGCCCTATCACCAAAGGCAGTGGAATGCACCTCCCTGGAAGATTTTCAGAAGGAGATGCTCCATACAGTCTGAGAGATGACAGAGCAGTGATTTTAAACTTGACAATTTTACTTGAAAATATTCACCATCCTGGCTTTGAAACTACATTTGCTTTTAACAACATCCTTGTCCGCCTGTGTGCACAAGTGCAATAATGTTCCAACAGGAAGATATCTGCAGGAATTTGCACTGTAATGGTAGAAGGGACCTTGGTGAGTTTTATGGCAATGAGAGAGAACTAATTTGTGGAACTTACACTTCATTTATGCTTAATTTATGTCTGACTCAAATTACAGTAATGCCCTAATTAATCGACTTCTTAACCACATCAGAATTATGGGTAACTTTTCAGGATTGGAGAGCTTTCCGATGAATGGCAACAAGCCATATTTCCGACTAAATCCTGAAAAGTTACCCATAATTCTGTTAAGAAGTCGATTAATTAGGGCATTACTGTAGCTTAATTATGGTTTATCTTTCCATCAAGTTTTAAAACAAACATTGAGTGGAAAAATTATTTAACTTGAAGCTCAGAGGGTTCCAGGATCAATAAGCAAACTGATTTTAGTATACCCAACACTTTTCTTGCAAGAAACATAACAAGATTGAGAGTATTTAAATTGGTATCATTTTATTGGATACGGAAATTATATTGTAAATTCATAAAACATGTATTTGTACATAATGTTGAAGCAGCATTAGTTATTATGCAATGATAACATACTCCATTGATACATAAAAAGAGTAAATCAACATGAAAGACAGATGTGTACCTAAAATTCTAAATGTCCATGTGTATTATTAAATGTATACAGAGACATTGTTATATGATTGATGTAGGTACTAAAAACACAGAAGATAAATTTGAGGAAGGTTGGGGTCGTCATGGCATTAATAAATTAGTTACTTGTTTTTTCTTCTATAAAGTAAACAACAAACAGTGTTATGGCAATGAATAAATTTATATTTCTTTGCAATGCAATTATCATCTCCTCAAATTAACTTGGAGAATGGACTGGGTGCTCATTTTTTCTACTGTGGTGAACATTTTCCAAGGAAAAGGCGAGACATCTGAAAATATTATGGAGCGAATTTGGGGATTAAGCACACCTTCTCATATAGCCCAATTAAATGTGAAGGATAAATGCCAATTGTTTGAATAGTCACATATATGAATCAAACAGTGTTCGCACTGTCGGGGGCCATTGGGGCCAAATGCCCGAAAAAATACAACATGGCCTGAAACAAATCGCCTATTGCCAAAAAAATGGCCCAAGGAAATTTGTAGAACAGCTCTGATTACGCCGTCTAGATAGTACAGCCAATAGTCGACATACTAGTTAAACATAGCAACGGATTAAATCTAGCGATAAAGAACTCACTTTCTGCAGGCCTGGATACTTCTCGACATGTGTGTTTAGGATTTCACAATTTTTAAGCCATCGACTTTGTCCATTGGGAAACAAACACAAGCATGTGTTATGGCCAGAAGGAACAGTGCTGTGGTCACACGTGTGAAAGATGAGTTACCACAAGTGTTATCAGTGCATTGTATTGCGCACCTTTGTTAACACAAAGAAAATAAAGCAAGTATGTATGGCATGTTTGCTGTCTTTCGAAGGAAGCATTTCTTCAATAGTGGACAATTATTCAAGTTTGTTATACCATGTACATCAGTATTTGTCTTTTAATGAAATTTTCTTAAACCAATGGCTCAAGATTTTTTTAAATGGCCCAAAAAATATTGCGAATGGCCCGAGTTTGGCCCAATGATTTCTGGGCCAGCGCCAACGCTGGAATCAAATCATTTATACATTTCAATTTATGCCAAGATCCTTGTTATCCATGCAAAAATTAAGGGTTACGTTCTTCACGAGAAAATAAATGTTATCATTTTGTTATAAAGAATGCCAATAGTTAAACATACCATGCTACTATTACCAACGAGTCTTTCATAATATGAGATCACGATTATAAGTGAGGTAGATAATTTGAGCCATAAGCCACAGTGAGTGCATTTTCCTAAGATGTTATAGATTTGATTTGACCTACACCAAGGACAAGAAATATAGAAATGTTATACACGTACATTATTATATTACAATCCAGAATAACCCTAACTCATGTATAGAAAAATTAATAAAAGAAATTAAAAAAATGAAGATTGGTCATTTTCTGTGTCCTTAAAATGTAACCTCTTATAAGACTATGGTTGAGAAATTTGATTGCTGTTTTATTAGCTATATAAATGCCTACTGCAGATGTTACATGTAACCACAGACCTACAATGTTTCTGTATACATTTAACAGACCTACTGCCTTAGTAAATGACAGATAATTGCTGTTCTAATTTGTCCTTGTTTATAATTTTGCGCAGCTAATTAAGATTGTCAAACAAGTTAAGAAAAACTAAACAGATTTTTATACAAAATATATTCTCCAAAATCTGATATGACTGATACCACTCATTCAATGGAACATACAAAGACCATGGATGAGGAGTTTTGACAAACAATTGTTCAGTTTCTCATGACTTATTAACCTCTTCACTGCTAAATGACGTCATGTTCTGGGTCGTTAATGTTATGGCAATTTTTCATTTGAAAAATATAATGGGAAGACATGTACCATGAAAACCCTAAAAATGACTTCGTTGAAAGGCTTTCATCATTCACAACCTGTGAACATTCTATACGTTTCCGAGTTCCAGTTATGGATAATGACGCTGAATTAGGTCCGTACTCAGTATGGATGTACACCATACAGCATGACATTTTACGTCCGTATGTATAGCAGCCAAGAGGTTATGATTTCAAACAGTTGTTTTGTAGGATTGTGTTGTCATGGTTCTGTTCACAATGATAGCTAGATATGTGTATAAATGCATAAAGTATGAAAAAATAAAATAAATACTTTAAAAAAGCTGGAAGTTGTTCTTTGTACACATAGAGTATTTTTTATCTCTGATATCATTGGTTTCCTCTTCAAATCAGTGAATATTTAATTCCCTTTTGGTGGTGACAGAGACAATTAGTTGATAATCCTGGTGAACACAAGCCAATATATGAGGACAACTGGGTGTGATGAATGATACAATTGTTACCTTCACTTTTGAATGTCCAATAAAAAGCAGAAATTGGAAAAAGATGGTTGTCTGTGAAAACTTAAGTAATAATATTATAATGTTTCTGTTTATATTTTCTATAAAATGACCATTGCGCAGCCATAATGGTGATGTGGCTAACTTTCAAGGCAATTGGCTGAAATAACAAAATTTTAATGAAATTCTGTATCATTTTACAGTAAGTTGACAGAATTTTCCGCATGAAATTTGTTGAAATTGGCTATATTGAGCTTTAACTGTTGATATAGCAATACATATTCATCAGGCCTTACAATATGGTGCTGGACATTTACAGAATGATGTCCCCAGAGGGTGAAATTAGTGACCCTACCCCGCACAGCGGGGTAGCATCACTAAATTCACCCTCTGGGGACCTCATTCTGCAAATGTCCAGCACCTTATTTTTAAGCCTGATATTCATATGCCACTGAATTTTTTGAGCCGATTTATATATTTGAAAAGTATGACAGCTCTTTTAGAGGAATTCCAAATTGTAAGGTTGCCTCGGATATGATATGTAGAACAAACAATTGTATATTCCTAATCATATTCAGAACCCAGTAACCCTTGGCCTGCATTGCAATGTTCAGAACAGCAAGGTTTTTGTTATCTGCTCTCATGAATTCTCTCCCTTAGCAAACCAACTGAGTCTCATTTTAATAGATGAATTGGCAAGCGCTCTTTCTGTTTTGGTGACCTCTGAACCAATGAATTATCATATCACCATGGAAGGATTTGTTACATCAAAAGAGACCTGAAACAATAAATAACCCATAAATTATTCAATTACATTCAAAGAGACTTAACCCTTCCATGACTGGAGCTTCCAGAAGTTTTGCGAAAACCCTGTGCCAATGCATACTCTTATATATGCGAGTCTCCCATAGGGAGCCTCGCATATATAAGTGAATACATTGTTCTAACAATATTTACCTTGCCCTTGTGAGTCAGTGCATTCTCTTATATATGTAAGGCTCCCTATGGGAGACTCACATATATAAGAGAATGCACGGGCACAGGAGCTTAAAGCTGCACCAGCGCAGCTCCCATCATGAAAGGGTTAATGCCTTCGGAATCGGTTCAGGAGCGATAATATTAAAGTCTGTAAAAACTTTACTGTTACAGCAAGTTACAGTGGAATTACCGATAAAAGTCCAATTAGTCCAATAAGATACCAAATTTTAATTAAAAAATTGACAGTAGACATTTGACAAGGTGAATGCATTGAAAAATATTCCAAAATCATATTCAGACTGAAATATTTGAACTTACTACACAATTATGTAGATGTTTGTTGACAAATTTCGTTATTGGAGAACTATCAATAATGAACATAAGAACAAAGTTTATCTATTTCTCCATGTTCTTTGTGGTGATGTTTTTACAGACTTATATTTTTTTGCACATTTACCCACTGGAAGTGCATTAATTTATTTTTTAATATAATATATACCCCCACTTGGGGTTGTGTATAGGAAACGCACAAGTGGGGGGAACCGACGAGTCAAGATGCAATTGGAAATGTTAAGGTGGTCTCCCCCAATGTATAGACCCTCTAGCCATGTCCCTGTTTGTGGACCAAAATCAAGATAAGTGAACATTTTGTTTCCTGACAACTAATTTTATTGTTAGTGAACATCTGATACTTTAATTAAAATTTCGCTCATAAATCCTGGAAGATTTCCACTGATGTTGCTGGATTATTGCCGCTTGTTGCAAAAATATACAAGGAATCCCAAAATTATAGTTAGTCCAGCTAAATAGTGTGCTAAATGCTCTTTTAGTTTTTAAGTAATCTGATCATCTTTAACATTCATATACAAGAAACTGATTAATGATAGCATTGATGCTAAAGCCGTATAATGCAATTAGTGTTGCTCGAATATTAAAGTTTCAAATAAGTCTGTTGTGTGCTTATGCCCAGTCCATCAGCTGACATGAACTGAATTAAAAAGTAAAACCAAATATATATAGATTAAGCTAGAAGAAAAACATCAAATAGAAGCAAAGAATTACTTTTGAAAGATTTTTTAAAAACAACATAAATGTACAGTAATGCTCTAAATAATTGACTCCTTATATAATTAACCACAGCAGAATTATGGGTAACTTTTCAGGATTTAGTCGGAAATATGGCTTGTTGCCATTCATCGGAAAGCTCTCAGCGAAAGCTTTCCGATGAATGGCAACAAGCCATATTTCCGACCAAATCCTGAAAAGTTACCCATAATTCGGCTGTGGTTAAGGAGTCGATTATTTAGAGCATTACTGTAGATGCTGACCTCATCAAGCCAAACATGAAGTTGTTTCTGAGATTTTAAATAGTGTGTCTGTCATTTGCAGAATGAGGTCCTTAGATGGTGAATTTGGTGATGCTATCCCACACAGCAGGCTAGCATCACCAAATTCACCCTCTGTGGACCTGATTCTGTTTAGGAATCTGGGAAGTATCTATATAGATTCTATAGTCTCAAATTAACACTGTTTTTGTTACTTTTTCCCTTCTGGGAAGTTTCTATATCCCCTAATTTGCAGAAGATAAAATGCATAATCGAGGTGACTAATGGGTGAACATCATCAACTTCAACTGGGGAACTTCAATCTGATCCTAGGTATCCCATAGCAGTTGAGGCCTAAGAAGAATGAGGTTCCCAGAGGGTGAATTTGGTGATGCTACCCCGACTTGTGGGATAGCATCACTAAATTCACCCTCTGGGGACCTCATTCTGCAAATGACAGACATTATTTTCAGGCTTGATGATAAATTATAAATCATTTTCTATGGTCACGAATAGTAGATTATTTGGCCACAAATTTTCCAGGATCCAGAATTAAAGCCAGAAGGACATGCCCAAAATTTAAATCGTAGATAAATTCCACCTCGATTTCCATGATGCCACTGCCACTAGATTTGTTATGTCCCGCATGCCATGAGGAATATAGTATTAAACAATATGCCTTTAACTATCAACAGCAACTTACATCTGTCAATACCTTCTCCCCTTGGCTGAATTGGTCACTTGATCTCACTGGTTTTTTGTGATAAAGTTACTAAGGTTGGACAAAATTATGACAAAGTTAACCAGGTTAATAAAATTTCATGTATATACATGTATAGAAACCAAATATTACTTTTTTTGCGAAAAAAAATGACCACCTCCAGTACTAATATTTCTTAATTTGGGAGCTATCACTTGCCAAAACTGAACATTACTTCCCCTGGTCACTTTAAATAAAATTCATATTGTGAGATTTGCTTAATCTGAGTAACTTTATCACAATTCTCCTCAACCTGGGTAACTTTAATACAATTTCGTGAACCTGAACAACTTTATCAAAATATCAGGAACCAGGTTAACTTTGTCACAATTTCGGGAACCTGAACAACTTTATCAAAATATTGGGAACTAGGTAACTTTATCATAATTTCGGGAATTTCGGGAACCAGGGTAACTTTATCACAATTTCGGGAACCTGGATAACTTTGTCACACAAAAAAACAGTTAGTGACCAAATCAGCCAATCCCTTTGAACTAATTAGCAACATGTCTTCAACCATCACCTAAACTTACAATGTGGTCAATTCACTCTTCGCTAGAACCCCTGCAAGTCGATGCAACAATGTCAGTTGCTACATCCTCCAAGGAATCAAACGATGAAACTTGGAACACATCATTTGTTGATGAGGCAATTTTTTCTATTTCATCAAAATTTGTCAGCCCAATGCCAACACCAATAACTTTGGCGCCCATATTCTTGAGATCATTGGCTGCCGGAATTGTGTCTTGATGATTTATGTTTGATAGTCCATCAGTTATAATAACAGTAATACTATCAGCGTCGTGGCGATGTCCAAGGCCAGGAGAGAATACATCGATTGCCGTCCTGAGTCCTCCAGCAGTGTTGGTTGCACCTGCTCTGAATCTTGTTGTTGATGTAACGCGTAAAATATCTTGTAATCTATCTTTATAACGCCCGAAGCTATACACGAGGGTAGACTTTGTACTGTATCTAATAAGGGAGAATCGGTATTCATTGCTTTCCTTTGACAAGTCAGCAATCAATGTGCCCACAAACTCAAGAATCCGGTTGAAGTTGACCTCACCAACACTGGCCGATGAATCCAGAACAAATGCAATGTCCTTCTTGTCTGAACAACCTAAAATTTAGAAGAAAATAATGATGAAATCAGAAATATTCAGTTCCCAATGTATGGAAATAAGTACATTATTTCCATGTCTATGTGAGAGCTTCTGGATGCTTGGGAATTCCCGACTGTATGGAGCTTCATGTCAAGACTGGTAACAAGTGTCTGTCATTTGCAGAATGAGGTTCCCAGAGGGTGAATTTAGTGATGCTACCCGCATAGCGGGCTAGCATCACCAAATTCACCCTCTGGGAACCTCATTCTGCTGAGGTGTAAGCAGAATGAGGTCCCCAGAGGGTGAATTTGGTGATGCTAGCCCGCTATGCGGGGTAGCATCACTAAATTCACCCTCTGGGGACCTCATTCTGCAAATGACAGACACACTATTTCAAGGCAAGACTGATAATAGAATGGTGAATTTCTAGATTGGTTACAGCATTAAGCCGGGTATGTAACGTAATACAAATTTCAGGGTTCATACCCTATTCTGGGGATCATATTTTATCACTTTTTGAGGACCGGATAAGACATTTTCAAGGACTATTTCATTATTAATCTTCAATAAATATATTTATCAAGATCAATGTAATCTTAACTTTCTCCTCAAAAACTGCTCTGTATTCCATTCTAATACATACCATACACATTTAATACTTTTCCATGTATACCTTTAGGCCAATGCATTCTCTTATATATGCGAGGCGACCTATGGTCGACTCGCATATATAAAAGAATGCATTGGCACAGGGTATATGGGTTGATGTAAAGAGTAAAATCCATTTTCACACTAAGTCCCATTACACAATAAGAGCCGTAATTCTGGAAAAACTCAATGGACGGAACCCGCTGTTTGTAAATATTCTTTCCCCATGTTGCTTCATCAACATACTGACGATCATTTTTTAAATACGACTGACGATGACCATGATATAGAGGTTCAAAGTTGTGACAGACGCCCGACACATAGACAGATGGAGTCTATTTCTATAAACCCCACCAAACTTCGTTTTTGGGGAAAATAATTCACCCAGTTACATGTAATCTTGTTATTTATTTTTTTGCATCAAAGGCTAATACAGCTGAGTTCTTTGCACCTATAGTGCAATGTGTTTTCATTGTGAACGTAGGGGGGTGGTGGGTCCCAAGTTGGGTGGAATTTTTTTTTTTTTCACCCCTGTGTACGGATTTTTTATTGCAGAGCCCCCTGGTATATTGAGCGAAATTGTGGTGAATATTATGTACAAACAATGAAATATAACTATGTGGATGGAATTTGGTTGTTAGTTGATGTTTAACATCAAGAAAGAATATCAATGGAAGCATCCGGCATCCAAAATATGAGCCTGACAGAATCCGGAATACGCTGGTCTGGCATTCAGAATATGCCATAACAGACCCCAAATTTTACATCCGAAAAGGAGGGGTCATCACACTCATATTGGTTTTATCCTATTTAAGTTCATTAGCAATTTTCAAACCAATGACAAAATACTATGAACAAGAGTATGCCGTCTGAACGTGGCATAATGCGCCCGTTTCTGGAGTAGAGTGGGGCATGTAGACAGAACCCATATTTGAACTTGATCTATATACCAAATTTGGTTCAGTTCACTCAATTCAATCTAAAGTTATCATCTAACGAGAGGCCGATCACGATCGGCAGATGTTAACCCATCCCTTTGCGATAAAAATTTAATATGATCGGATAAATGAGAGTTTTGGTGTTGAATTATAGAGTATACTGTTATGTACTATTATAGACAAATGTACATAACACAAATTATTGGAATTTATGGGTCACTGGCATTTATATAAGAGAATGCACTGGTACAGGATCTGTAATGCTAAACCGCCACAGCCAGCAAGCCCATGGGTTAAATGTGTAGGTGTGACCTGGACATGGAATACTTGGGTTAAGAGAGTCCAATTTAAGTTTACAATAATAATGTGTCCTAGTATACAGATAAGCAACCTCACCACTGACCCATTAATATCAATTATATAGCAGAGCTGTCAAAATATCACAGGAATTGTTTATGTTGAACACTGACCTCTCTATTAAGCCAATAACAATTATAATGATATCAGACCATCTGAAGATATAACTCTGCAGAAGAGATGTCTACTGTTAATATCATGTGATGTTTATTGTTGAATCTTTATTTTAAATTAGATACCATAGCCTTCTTTATCAGATTATTTGCACATTGGCATAAGAGACATCAGAAAATAATATAGCCTTATCAATAGCTAAGTAGTCCAAAGGCAATTGGTGAATTGGATTTAATGTTGCTCCAAACAGATTTACCAGTACATAACACAAGATTTTGGACCGATTTAATCAAATTTGGTGTGGTGATTCGGGGTACCCTTGGCAGAGTTATAATGGTGTTAGTTTTTCAAATATTTTTAACTTAAAAACTTTTAAATTATTTAAAAAAATTAAAGGGACACATTGGAAATCTTTTTATCAACTTTTATCATAATCATCAATATCTAAATGAAAACAAATGACAATGTCAATGACATTTTTTTTATTATTATTATAAAAGTTAAAAGTAAATTTTTTTTTAAATCGATTTTTTTTCTCCAATTTTAATTCTTAGAAAAAGGGTCATAACTCCTTTAAAATTAATCGGATCAAACCCATATTCGAACTCGATCTGTATTTTGGGCTGTGAAACTCACAAAAAATGTTTGAGTTATGGCAGAATGCGTGAATTCTAAGTTGAAAAAGGGCCATAACTCTGTAACAAAATCTGGGCTGAGAAACCCATATACAAAATTTGGTTTCGATTGGATAGAAAATGTTTGAGTTATCGCATTACTCGTAAAGTGTCTACGGACAGACAGACAGACAGACAGACAGACGGACAAACGACGAGTGGTCAATCCGGGTAACGACACTATGTTTACCATACTATGGTATGGGTAAACATAAAAACCGCATATCAGGTAAAATCTTAGTCGAAAAAGGGGCATAACTCAGTCAAAATCATGCGGACGAAACCCATATTCGAAACTGATCTGTTTTTTGGGGTGGTAAACTAATATACCAAATTTGGTTCAGTTCACTTGATTCAATTTAAAGTTATCATCCGGAAACCGCAAATCAGGTAAACATCTAAGTCGAAAAAGGGGCATAACTCAAGTCAAAATCATGCGGACGAAACCTATATTCGAACTTGATCTGTATTTGGTTTGGTAAACTAAAATACCAAATTTGGTTCAGTTCACTTGATTCAATCTAAAGTTATCATCCGGAAACCAAAAACGGACGGACGGACGATGGACAGACGGACAACCCATTTACATAATACAACCGTTTTTTTCAAACGGGCGTATAAAAATGCAGGGGATATAATTATTTATAGTTAGACACAAACTTACCAATTTCACAATATTTTTAATTATTTATATTAATGGACACAAACTTACAGATGTCACAATATGTAAAATTATTTTTATACTTAGACACAAACTTACCGATTTCACAATATCTGCCGGCATATCCAGTAGAGCATTCGCAGCTGAATTCTGGATCCTTTGGAATACATATCCCACCATTCATGCATGGGCTCTCAATGTCACAGATTGATCGCCGGTCTGAAATAAAAACAGTTTTCGTGTTACAATTGTCTGTTAAAGGGGGGGGGGGGGGGGACTGTACTCAAATTTCCTGTATTTGAGGGATTTGTTTAGAGTGATGTAATAACAAGATCTTAATTTACCAACATGCGTAGTATGAGTACAAATGCAAATGGACATTGTTCTGGAATAAAAAATTTTAGTTGACAAAAATCTGCCAACATTCACTGTCTATAATGCTGATTACGGTGGGAGTATGACCCAACAGAGTCATCAGGAATATTAATATCTGATGAAAGGCAGCAAAACCGAGATATTCTGGTACAATTTTCAGGCAAATGTGTCAAATAATATGTTACATTATATGCATACTTATCCACATAATTTATTAATTTTATTGTATAGTTAGCAGGTGTCTTGAGTTGATGCCCCGTATCAACATAATATTTTACCCGATGTGTGCCAAATGTTGTTCAATCCACTATCCATGCAACTAATTTGATTGGGAGACATCTTCTCCCTAAAATGTGCAACTTCTCCCTAATTTTGTCCCAGGGAGAAGTGACTTCTCTATCATATACCAGTATGCATATGGCCCAACAGTATATATAAACTGTATTTTGAGGGATAAGTGAACTGCTATCAAGGAGAAGTCAAAGTGGCTCAAGGTCAATTTACACCCCAACAAATGGGCCAACATCAGCATTCGATGATCCAATTAGTGTTATCCAATACAGTAGCCCATTTATAAAACAATTATAATGAGTAAGGACACCATGATAATATGAAAATACAGTTTAAATATGCTGTAGGAACAAATGCATACTGCATGGTGTATGAAAGAGAAGTCACTTCTCCCTATGACAAAATTAGGGAGAAGTGGCACATTTTAGGGAGAATATATCTCATAAGCCGCCCTCTAGGCTGGTCCCTGTCTCCCAAGTCGCCCTCTAGGCTGGTCCCTCAGTACAATATCAATGTTCATATCAATCAAACTTCTAAGATTTCCGTACCTTTGCAGACAATATCGAATATATCTGATGTGATATTCCACAAGCTGTCATAGTTCTCGAATGATAGAGCATAGAGAATCTTTGGATCACTAGCCATTTCCTGGATCTCCCATGGATCAATACCACCGACACCGACAGCAATCAGGTTAATGCCCTGTTTCTTAACTCGAGTGGCCTCTGGAATAGTCTGCTTCTCGTTTATGTTGGAATGTCCATCTGTTACAACCACCACTGTAATATACAAGTCAAAATATGGTGATAATTAGTTCCTGAATATATTGAATATTAAAATCAAGTCAACTTGATTAAAATGAATATTCAGATTCGAGTTGAAGTCTGGGAGAAAAATGAAAATGATGAACCCTTAATGATTAACCCGTCATGACTGGAGCTTCCTGAATATTGAAAAAACCCAGTGCCAATGCATTCTCTTATATATGCGAGTCTCCTATATGGAGCCTCGCATATACAAGAAAATACATTGGCCTAACAATGTTTACCTTGAGCTTGTAAGCCAGTGCATTCTCTTATATATGCGAGGCTCCCTATAGGAGATTTGGTTATATAAGAGAATGTACTGGCATAGGATCTTTAACCCTTTACCCAACATAACGGCCCTGTGCCAATGCATTCTCTTATATATGCGAGTCGACCATAGGTCGCCTCGCATATATAAGAGAATGCATTGGCTTAACATTGGCTTTTTTTAGGCCAATGCATTCTCTTATATATGCGAGGCGACCTATGGTCGACTCGCATATATAAGAGAATGCATTGGCACAGGGCATAACGGTAACCATCACAATGCGGTCAATGAACCAGTTCCAATGATATCCATATTGGTATGGTGTTATTGAGACAGACCCAAGATATTTTAGTCTGTTGGAAGCTTTATTTGGGCGTTTTTGGCCGTTTTGTTGGGTAAAGGGTTAATGCTGCTCCAGCGTGGCTCCTGTCATGAAAGGGTTAACGGAAGCATGGCAACAGTGACGTCTTATCATCATTATTTGTTAGTCGGAACAAGTCGGTTTGACTCATAGTCCTGTTGTTTACATAATACAGCAACATACATTGTAAAACAGTTCATGCTTTAAATTAATCATTTTAAAATAAGTTGCAGTAGCATTATGTGGTTTCAGGTTAGAAGGAACTAAATGTTTTCCATAGGCCACAGTGTTAACGTTTGACCACGCCCATGCTAAATGTTCGAGTTCCGAAGTGCACGATGCATGCCTTCGTAAAGACCAACCCTTTCGGCATCTGTTCGCACATAGGAGTACCTTTCGAGCCACGCCTTTTTCAAAAACCAGCATACGTTTTCCACACTACCCCATTTTTTGCACAGAATTTGACAGTCTGACAAAAGCCAATACACAGCCTCAATATCCCGCCATTGTTTGGACACGAACGCATTTCAGACTAGGTATTATATTTCTTGAATTTGTAAAATTATTTGACATATTATACGCCAATCGCGTGCCAGAATTTTTTTAACTCGTATTCGAGATAACCTGTAAAAACAAAAGGGACGTAATTCTACTTATTTAGTTCCTTCTAACCTTAAGAGGTGTGCAAACATGACCCTATGTAATCCCAACTACCTCTGCGTGAAGCTGTTTCATATCTATGCTAAATAAAACTGATTTTACACATTTCTTTGTTCTCGTTCCCCAGCAATCATGGTTATTTTAACCCCACTGTATCTGAAGATGGTTCATCTACTGGGGAAATTTTGGTGGAAATTTGTCGATGTCGTTGCCAATGATGGGAACGTCCCTTCCTAAATAAAAGAACTAATAGTTGGGAATTGATCAGTACTGTCTGCAGTTCAACATACAAAATTATGGGTGCCTCTGGGTCAGATTTGCCATATTTGGGAAAATTCTCAAAATATGTGGAAATTTTGGTAAAATTTGGTAATTAAACTAACACAATATGCCTTTAATGGGCATGACGCGCATGTATATAGCGGCACAGACAATACCTGCAAATCATGTTTCAGATGATATGCTTAGTTGACCAAAATTGTCCGGGTTTCTGAATAAATAGTTAAGAATTTTACACCCCCCCCCCCCCCTTGCACCAGAAATATAGGAATTTCCACACGGTCGACAAGTTGGCAGCTGCATGGTTAAAAATACTCGAGACATCAAGTTTATGCTGATGGTCAGATGTCCACAAATAGATAAAGATATCGATGTGAGGTGATTTCTCTCTTAAAGTGGCACACCAGATACAGAATAAGTGAAAATCTCACAAAGGTTATTAGGTGCAAATATTCCCAACTTCCTGAAAAATGGCAATAAAATCCAAATTCTGGTGTAATGTAATGTCTAACTATGTATGCTTCGCAAATCAGATCACAATTATGTGATTTTCCACCACGTTTGTCCATCATAGGCCAAAATACGAAAAATTCGATTTTTCTGCTCTAGGTTAGAAGGAACTAAATGTTTTCCATAGGCCACAGTGTTAACGTTTGACCACGCCCACGCTAAATTTCCGAGTTCCGAAGTGCACGATGGATGCCTTCGTAAAGACCAACCCTTTCGGCATCTGTTCGCATATAGGAGTACCTTTCGAGCCACGCCTTTTTCAAAAACCAGCATACGTATTCCACACTACCCCACTTTTTGCACAGAATTTGACAGTCTGACAAAAGCCAATATACAGCCTCAATATCCCGCCATTGTTTGGACACGAACGCATTTCAGACTAGGAAACGCCCACGTTTTTACATGCTATGGGTATTATATTTCTTGAATTTGTAAAATTATTTGACATATTATACGCAAATCGCGCGCCAGAATTTTTTAAACTCGTATTTGAGATACCCTGTAAAAACGAAAGGGACGTAATTCTACTTATTTAGTTCCTTTTAACCTTCAGTGCGACAGTTTGATAATATTTCATAGACTCTTAGAATAAACTGTTTTTTCCAGTTCACACTCCCTTAGTTCATCTCACAGGCTTTTCAGTATCTTGTCCTCCGATCAAGTGTACGCAGGGTTGAAATATATCTTTTCCTGGCTATAAAACTTTCTAATGTTTGCTCGGGTTCTAAAATAATTTTCACGGATCTGTTGATGTCTGCTTTTCTCCTTCCCAATCAATAAAGTCTTGATTTTATCAGGTCCAAATTCTGTAATTATTTTTAAGGTGTTTTCATTTGTGTTTCTTTCCTTCTCAACCTCATTACTCCACAACTAGGGTCGAAAGTTTCAATGCATTATTTCGATTTTGGGGCCAATTAAAATAAAACAGTGGGTTTGTAAGGTAAATATTGGTATAATAGAGAACGCTCTGTTTGAAGTTTAACTTTTATAGGCTTTCAATGTGTGCGTACTTTCAGCAGAGAATGATCAGGCAACAGTAGTTTAATAGCCTGGTTTATCCACCGCTCACTACCTCTATTGTCTGCATAAAGCCTGGCTAATAAACGTTACGTCAAAGTAGCTTTATTAGGTCAACGTAGCTTTATTAGGCTAGTACTACTTTCATGACGTAATTGTATATGCAAATTGTGCAGGTAACTAGGGACGCCAGCCGACCTGAATGACGTTATTGTGATTTTGAGACCTTTTTATCGTCCATAATTCACCGCAATTGATACAAAATTTGTAATCGGATATGTGTTTTCGCTCTAACACATCTATAAACCATTATAGTTAAAGGCCAGCTTAAAACAACTATTAAAATAACCCAACGAACTATTTTGCTCTAAGCTGCACTCTGGTTTTTCCACGTCATGAATGCTAATTAGTTTGCTTGACCTAATAAATGTAAGGCCGTCATCGAAGTAACGAATGTAAAACTGAGGGAAATGACAGATTTACTGCACAAATGCATGTTTTTGCGATGGATAAATAAAATATGTAGCTAATGTTGTCGCTAAAACTGTTTATGTCCGCTCGGGGGATTTGGCATCTATTGGACTTGGCAGAGCCTCGCCCAATAGATGCTCAAATCCCCCTCACGGACATGAACAGTTTAAGCGACGACGCTATAGCTACATATTTTATATTTATGAACCCCTCTTACAACTTTTTCTCAATATTATGAACAAAATTAGAAAAATTTATATGATTATTTATGTTTTACGCTGAATAAAATATGAAGATGTGGTCACAGTGATGAAGAAAATATTATATGGTAGTCTCGTTTATGCTTTCACCTTCTTTTCTATTATTTATAGTTTTATCTGGTTTTATGGGAAGAAATACCTCAATTTAATTTTTAATATGAGTAAAACTTATCGTATTTCAAAAATCTTGCGAAATTCATGGACGATTCTGCTATGTGTCGATTGTTGTGAGGGTGAAGCTTAATTTAAATTTTATTTTTTTCCTCCTGCATATAATTTTTTCAACCCAAATGTTCGTAAACCAGGCTACTTTATTGTTGTGGCCTTATGGATATATATGTGTTATATGCACAAAGTGTTTGTATCGACCTTGGTCGCCAAGTCGCTATGTGGCCACGAAAACTATCGAGTCGCGATACATGGATCATTACAAACACATTGTGTATATAACACATTTATCTACCATTGGTGTGACAGAATCCACCGCACAAAATACATTTTAGGAGTTTCTTAAATGGCAAAATTGTTGGATTTGTGTCTGGCGATTAGATTTCTTGAGCAAATTCTCCCAACCTGCAAAGTTATCTGTGTCACGCAATTAACTCGCTTTGCTAAATTCTCCCAACCTCCGCGAATTTGAAATATTTGAAATATTGAAATATTCAATGGACAAAATCTCTTACACCAGCATGTTTTATATAATTTATAATAAATACTGAACAAATACATATTAGTTACATTGTCATATGTTATACCATAATACCTGTGATGGTAGTCAATAAAATAATGTTAAAACCTAGGAACTATTTGTTTATAGTACGCAAGAATATACATTGCAATGTTGTTTTGATTTTTCACGCGATTGATGTGACGTCAGTTCATTCATGATTTTGAACCAGTCAACGACGTCACGAGTGCCTTGTATCGCAACAGCAATAATGATACAGATGTTTTTATCGCCAATTTTATCAGGGAATTTCATAGGAAATGGTAGATAAATAATTGTAGTTTTATGGGAAGACATACCTCAATTTAATTTTTAATATGAGTAAAACTTATCGTATTTCAAAAATCTTGTGAAATTCATGGACGATTATTTAGAGCATTACTGTACTTTATGATTGTGGCCTTATGAATAATATACAAGATAAAAACTCACTGTAGTTATCTACATCAGGTCTGTCTCCTCTTAAGACGTTGAATATTCTGCGTCTTGCCATCCGTAATCCAGATGCTGTGTGCGTGTTTCCATACTCATATCGAATACCAGATATGGCAGACATCATGTCGAGTTTGCTATAGTGGTCATTCAAGTAGAATCCAAGCAGAGGAGTACTACTGAAACTAGCTACAGCCAAACGAGTTTCGGTTTTGCCGATGTTGAATTCTTGTGCGATGTTGTATGAGAACTCCTTGAGACGCTGGAACTTTGTGTAGCCGACACTACCAGAGGAGTCAAGTAGGAGAGTGATATCTGCCTTTGATGAACAAGCTGCAGGAAAATATATTGAAAATCAAGCCTGAGTTTTATGTCATTTGCAGAATGAGGTCCCCAGAGGGTGAATTTAGTGACGCTATCCCGCATAGCAGGCCTTATCTTAGATAATGGGACTAAGAATACCACCCCCCCCCCCCCCCCCCACAGCAGTCGAAAAAACTGCAAACACAATTGCCCAATTGGTCTCGGACAAAGTTCTGCATATTGTGAAATTTTTCTAAGTGAAAGAGAGGGATAACTCCACAAAAAAACAGTCAGATGGACCTCATAATCACAGGTTCCTTTGGCACTAAATATCTGTGCCAAGTTTTAAAACAATTATGCATTTTGAGAAAATTTTCTAAGTCGAAAAAGGGGGATAACTCCACAAATAAGTCGATGAACCTCATAATCACAGGTGCACAGGTTCCCATGGTACTAAATATCTGCATCTATGGACAGACAGACAGACAAGTTGATTCCAGTATACTCCCACAACGAGTTGAGTTTTGGGTGGGTATAAAAATTTCTTTCGGTTACAGTAGTATGAATGTGCTCACCTCTATTACAGAACTTTCCGATGAATCCTGTCTTACATTTACAGACAGCTGTGCCATAAGCGCTTGTACACTCTCCACCATTATCGCAAGGATTTGGATTACAATGGTCAATATCTGAAACAGAATAGAATGTTGAAAAAGAATTAAGGTCTGCTTTCCATCTGAGAGACTCACAAAATACTGTGAAATATAACCCACAAACCTCCATAAATATGAGTTTTGAGTCAATAATTGGAACAAGTAGGTTGAATATCTGTTGAGACAAATGTAAATTTTTTTTAAATATGTTACCTATATTCATTCCCTAATTCATTGAATATTATATGGGGAATACATGTATAGAAGTCTGATGTTGGTAACATATTGTTAATAATTATTATTTTACTATATAAACTATTGACTGCATTTTCATCCTAGTCCTAATGACTCTTAAACTTTCCTTACCGAAATATCACATACAGTATCAATCCTACAAGGTAGTGGTTGTAAAGGCCCTTCCACATGGCGTTTATGCGCATATCACGTGGCATTTCTCTATGGTGACGGCGATTTCTGCAGTTGTTTCCGTTGAACTCATGGTTTTTTTATTAATCGTGTATTTTTGTTTAATATGACTGCAATGTACAATCACAGTCCAAAACCAACCTAGACCTAAAACTGCAGTGCTTCCAGCATCTTCGTTCTATACCATCACTGCAAATGGCAGAATTTACCGAACAACCGCAGACAAAAATGCACGGCACTGCCCCGCTGGATTAGGATAATGATGTAATCCTCCAGCATTCATTGCCTCCAGTGTGTTCTAATTCGATGAACTGCGCGATACGCATGGCATGCCGCACCACAAACGCCATGTTGAAGGCCCTCTATACATTGGATGTAATAAAATATTTTAGATGTGAGTGTGATAGCAAGTGTCTAAGTTCCAAAGGAAATGATGGAACAGGATATGGTTAAATGTAAAGTAAATTTTGCTTAATAGCTAAGTGGTACGTGGTGCAAAGACTTTTCTATGAGATCAACCAAATATTATATTATATGAAATGCATTATATAGCAGTATATAGCTGTATTTTCAAACTCAGGAAACAATAAGTGGCTGTTCTTAAGTAAAGGAAATCAAATAATAAATAAAAAATACTTTTACATTTATAAGTTCAAATACGATCATAAAAGCAACCTTGTAATCTTTAAATATCATTATCTTGCTTTTTTTTCATTTTTCACTCAGGCGAACATTATGTTTGGCCATATAACTTTGACAAGATAGGTCCGAGAGTTTTAAATAGTCACGCAGATGCATAACATGCCATGCCAAATTAGAACAATGAGATAAATCTGTATCTGATATAACAAATGCAATTCTCACAACACACAATGTGGAAGATCCAATGAATTAATGTTTGTTTCTTATCTGATTCAGCATCAGATTGAGACTCATGTGATATATGCCATCTGCAAGGGCTTGAAATATTACTGAAGCATAAGAGTCTGTTAAGACACATTTTTAATTTGGGGACAAGCATTAAGTATACAATGGTGTACCTCACATTACACCCATATTTTGATATATGTAACAGACTAGTGTAAAAGTAAAGGGGAAATTCTAATTATCTAACAAATTGAATATAAAATTTCTCTTAAAAAATTAGAGAATAATTTATCATAAATATTAGAAAAGCTGAATTAAACAATCTGCCAATGACAGTATTTGTATATTAATATGTAGTCCTGACTGATGATTCTTTTTGGAAACTAGTAAATATTCATATATTATAATGGTTTTCTGATAGTTCTTGCTTTTTAATTGTGGAATTATAAATTCTGTGTTTTTGTTTGAAATAGTCATGTGTCATTCTGCTACTGTCACTTGAATTGAATAGCACAGCACAATTGCACTATAATCCTATTGAGAATATTCAATGATTCTCCAGAATGAGTGACAATGGACCTTTCCGCAGCTATCAATCAAATAATTATTACCACATATTTTCTACCAATCAGCGACTGACCTGGTCGCTTGCTGCAATGAAAATGATTTGTTCACCCTAATTTTGACATATGTGCATACTTTGAATGTTAAATTGGCTATATTCAAACACATTTTTTGTTGTCAAATCATAATGTACCGGTACTGAAGTTTCTATTTACGCCAAGATATTGGACATTCATCCATGATTATATTGCTGTTTTTCATTTTGCGTGACACTTGTCATCATTTTCACAATTAAAGGTGAAAAGAATGTATGTTCTTCAGTGCACTATAGTATAAGGAAAAGTCCTGTTGAACTAATTAAACTATTTCTACAGACGCCTTGTCTCCTAGCAACCATAAACTCCTCCCACTAGTGAATATGTGTGGAGTGCTCCATTAGAGATTCCCATTGAATCGTCTTGAATTTTCCACCCCTTAAAAATGCTCATGAGTTTATCTAATTATAATAGATTGTAACCATGAAGTTTCCCTTGATGCTACTGTACTGTCAAAGTTGTTTAAATTATGTATATTATCCATTCTGATCATGTTTGATTGAATAACTGACAAATGTCATGCAAATCACCAATCAATTGAAAATTAAAGGCAATCTCTGAATTCAAAAATAAATTAACTAACGGAGAAGTAAAGTAAAATCACTACAACTCGATATAATCAATGAGCAGTCTGCACTTTAAATAATAATGAACTGATAAGGTAATGACACATGATCAAAACAGTCATAACACTATCTATCTACCGCACGCTACCTGTACTCACTACATTAACCCTTTACCCAACAGAAGGGCCCTGTGCCAATGCATTCTCTTATATATGCGAGTCGACCATAGGTCGCCTCGCATATATAAGAGAATGCATTGGCTTAACACATTAAAAATTATAAAATTGTTAAAGAATGTAAGAAAAAATGGTAAAAAGTGTTAAAAAAAAGATTTATTTAGGCCAATGCATTCTCTTATATATGCGAGGCGACCTATGGTCGACTCGCATATATAAGAGAATGCATTGGCACAGGGCATAACTGTAACTATCACAATGTGGTCAATGAGCCGGTTCCAATGATATCCATATTTGTATGGTTCTATTGAGACAGACCGAAGATATTTTAGGCTGTTGAAGCTTTATTTGGCCGGTTTTGGCCGGTTTGTTGGGTAAAGGGTTAAGCCTGCTTGATAAACATTCATGTGTTTTACGTCAACGTAGCTTTATTAGGTTGGTACTACTTTCATGATGTAATCTTATATGCCAATTGCGCAGGTAACTGGGGACAATGTCAACTGACCTACATTATGTTATTTTGATTTGAAATGTTTTCACATCCCTAATGTGCTGTTTTGATACAAAATGTGAAAAATACAAAATGTTTTTTCGTTATGAAACATCTATAAAAATTATTAGAATAAAATAAAGAACCAAAGACTAATTTTTTCTTCTGCACATGGCTTGCCCACGTAATAAATACTAATTAGCTTCCTCGGATAAATGCATGGGCATCAGCGACGAAAAGAATGAAACATGTTAGTTTTGCTAGCAAATGTTTTTGTGCGATAGATAAATAAAATATGTAGCTAATGTGGTTGCTTAAACTGTTCATATCGGCTCGGAGGATATGGCATCTATTTGACTCAGCAGAGCCTCGCTGAATAGATGCTCAAATCCCCCTAATGGACATAAAAAGTATAAGTGACGGCAATAGCTACATATTCTATATATAAATGTCTACTGAAGAGGAGTAAATGGACCTAATAATGAGTTGACATGTCAATGACATCTACGTGTCTAACTTGAGGAAAATGTAGGTTGGTTAAATTAATTGGGAGAATTGTGAATCAATCTAATGCTGCCAACGTCCTGAAGTTGTCATTTACAGTTATCTTTATATTTTGATGAAACGTGGAGCACACAAGTATGCTGTATTTACTGCAGGGAAACCATTAGTACATCATCAATTTAGTTGATTGGGTAGACAAGTTTGTAAAGTAAATAAATTCATAGCAGTTGCAAATCATCACATTTACCCTTCCATGACTGGAGCTTCCTGTATTTTGCGAAAACCATGTGCCAATGCATTCTCTTACATATGTGAGTCTAGGGAGCCTCATGTATATAAAAGAATACATTGGCCTAACAATATTTACCTTGACCGTGTAAGCCAGTGCATTCTCTTATATATGATATATGGGAACTTTGAATATATAAGAGAATACATTGGCACAGGATCTTTGATGCAGCTCCCGTCATGAAAGGGTTAAAGCAATTGGTCATGATTCCAACAAAAAACACAAAATGTTATATAACTTAATTCATTGCAAAAGATACAAAACCCTACATAAACTCCGGTTTTCATGCGACACACATTTACAGAAATATGTGCCTCTGACAACGGACCCTTAATAAACACTAGTGATTTATCACAGATGCTCCACTTTGCTTAGTTTAAATTAGGGTGCCTCATTGTACATGGAATCAGTGTTTTTATTCATAAACATCCCGAGAGAATAATTTTTATTGACAACTTTAGGAATGCATTGACAATTATATGATGGAGAGTTTCTTACACTTTTGTCCAACGAGTTGAGCTAATAAAGAGAACAAATTTTTTTGAGACAGCCATTTGGAATTTAAAGCATGTATTAGAGTGTGACAATAACATATATTAAACATAGACTTAGCCAGAACATTTATACATATTCCACCCTGATTATGAATTTACCAGTCTGTTTGTAAACTGGGAGAGAGATTAGATGATATACAGTAATGCTCTAAGTAATCGACTTCTTAACCACAGCATAATTATGGGTATCTTTTCAGGATTTAGTCGAAAATATGGCTTGTTGCCATTCATCGGAAAGCTCTCGGGGAGAGCTTTCTGATGAATGGCAACAAGCCATATTTCCGACTAAATCCTGAAAAGTTACCCATAATTCTGCTGTGGTTAAGAAGTGGATTACTTAGAGCATTACTATAACAGAGATGCATAGCATAGCTAGCAGCAGATCATTTATCCCACCTGGTTGCATTTGGAACAGTAAACTCGTGATAACTATAAATAGATCTGACAGTACAGAACAGCCCATATATCTGATAAAAGTCAGTACATGTGGAGTGATATGGAAATGAGTCACTCAATTTGCCAGCTTCTATTCCTCACGTTTCACCAATTGTCAACTAACTGAGATAATACCTTTGTTTGACCTAAAGCAATGAGTATATGCTAAAGCGTTGAACAAAGCACATCGATATTGAGGGATGAACTATTTCGTCTGGCGTCAGATTACAGGGTAATCACAGCAGATGGCCTATTTCAAGTAAACTCTCATCCGAATCGGTTGACAATTATTTTGCACACCCACCCTCCCACCCGATATTTCTGCTTCAGTGTTGGGAGGAGGAACCCCTTGTGCTAACGCTATGCTTAGTGTGTTTCATGTCTAGATATGGGATTGTAGATCAGGATCCCGTGGTTGGCACTTGGGTGGTACCAAAAAGGGGCTTCACCAGGTTTCACCAATAACAAGAAAGCTGAAGGTCCATAAACAAGTTTTTGACTACCTGTTGCTTTATTGATTAATAAAAGGTAGTCATTAAGGCAAACATGTTGTTATTAATACAGCCCGGTGGGATAAATAATTTTTTCCCCATAAAATAATTTTATTTTCTGTAATATTGATCGTGTTATGAATTAAGTCTTAAATAATTTTCAAGTTCTTGATATTCTTTACATATTTGTGAAATAGCGAAAATCATTGACCAATCTCAAGATTATACATCAAACGCATCATCTTTTTATAGCAGACAAAATCTTTTCCAAATATCAAATTTGCAGCTTGTCAGTATGAATTTATAAGCATACCGTGGCAGACGTGGTTAAGCATGATGTCCGAGAGTTCTGGCAGCTCGTCATGTGACCTAAGGAGATGAATATGTTGCCTGATCGGGTATGAAACTGCTGCAGAAAGGTACTCCTGATCTGTCTTGGACATTCCAATACCTTAAAGAAGAATACAGAGAAGTTAAAAATACACACCGGCAGCAACAAATAATCAAGTTGAAGGTGGGAAGCAGATTCGGAGACCAGGCCAGCAAATAGTATGTCTGTAATTTGCAGAATGAGGTCCTCACAGTGGGCTAGCATCAACAAATTCATACTCTGGGAGCCTCATTCTGCTTAGGCCTCATCTTCTGGGAAGTATCTATATATAGTCTCAAATTACCATTGTTTTTAGTTACTTTTTCCCTTCTGAGAAGTTTCTATATCCCCTAATTTGCAGAGGATAAATGCATAATCAAGGTAACTAATTATAATGGGTGAATCACCAACTTCAACTTGGGGAACTTCAATCTGATCCTAGGTCTCCCATAGCAGTTGAGGCCTAGAAAGCAGTATGAGGTTCCCAGAGGGTGATGCTAGACAGACACACTATTGACACCGACAGCTTAAATAATCAAGTTGAAGGTGGGAAGCAAATTTGGAGACTAATCTTGGTCAAATGGACTATAAAGCTCTTTCAGTAATAAACCAGGTGTTCATTCTATATTATTGATTGGCCTAACAATTTTTCTTACATTCTTTAACAATTTTTATAATTTTTTCTTAGTCTTTAACAATTTTATAAATTTATAATTTTTGTTTTATACATTCTTTAACAATTTTTTATAATTTTGATAGTTTTTTCTTACATTCTTTAACAATTGTAAAAAATAATATAAAATTTGTTAGGCCAATGCATTCTCTTATATATGCGTGGCAACCTATGGTTGACTCGCATATATAAGAGAATGCATTGGCACAGGGTTTTCACAAAATTGCAGGAAGCTCCTGCATGAAATGGTTAACAAACCTATGCCAGTGAGAAAGATGCCCTTCTTCTTCAGCCTGTTGGATTGTTTGAGGAATTCTCGCTGAGCCTGGAAGCCTGTTGACAACAGGAAGATATGACGTGGACGAGTCTTATCTTCAGTCTTATCGAATATCAGATATTCAGCCTTTCTCAATGCTGTCACCACATTTGGATCTCCCTGTCGTTTCCTGAAATAACAGCATTATCCTTGTATATATATATGTTAGAAGCAAAATGCCATTCTGTTAGCTATTGAGTTTGTATGGAGTTTTAGACTTGTATTCCATGAAAAGATGATAGGATACTTCACGCTAGCATGATGGATAGGCAAAGGATTCCTCTTTCAAACAATACCACAAACCACTCATTTCCATTTCCATTCATAGCATTTGATTTATTTTTGACTGAATATCGTCTCCCAAGGTCATCAAATCTCCAGGTTGGTCTAACTCGGAGAGCAAAGGTTGCAAATTATCGAAAATCCTCCTCCTCGAGCCTTCTCTAATACAAAATTGATAAAACATGTTTCAATCTCATTAAATGATAAATGCATAATTTATGTACACATACAAACCAACACATCCTTATTATCATTTTTCATAGAGATGAAATCTGTTGATAATACTGAAACATTTTTTTCCGCATTCACTTCGTAACCTCATATCCGTATTCAACATGACCCGACCTGGATTATGAAGCTGAGTTCGCCGATTGGTTTGCATGTCGATCGTGTTTAATATCATGTAGATGAGGTCACAAAGTGAAAGCGGAAATATGAAGACACAATTTTGAATTACGAACTAATCTCGTTGTTATAGAAAATGAAAATGACGTTATAAGCTCCTGTGCTCAAAAAGTAAGAGAAAACTCACCTCAATCCAGCTACTCTGGCCAATGTTGTTCGTTTGTCTATTCCTTCATCTAACGTCAGTTTAACGCCAGCAGATCGGGCAAACTGGACGAGACCTACTCGGAAGGCTTGATTTCTGAACTGTAGTCTCTTGATGACTGATCGCACAAATCGCTTTATTTTGCGGAACTGTTTCTTGTTTTGGTATCTGGATGTGTCAATAATAAACACAATGTCCCCTCGTCCTGGGCATCCTGAAGAAAGAGAAAAAAACATTCAAATTAAACACATGTATATGCTTGATTTATCCCACTATAAATTTGTCGTCCACAATAACCTATAAATTTATTTGCCATTCAGATTATGGGTATACAACATAACAAGCCAACAATGTATCAAAAAGGATCAGCAAGATTTGGGGAAATTGATTTTGAATAAGTTGGATTCCCATTAATATTCAAATATATGAAAATTAGATAATAATTACTACAGAAAATGCTTTGGGAAATTGTCACCCTAATCTAATAACAACAATAGAGCTGGTTTATATCTCATTGACTTTTCACTCATGCAAGCAACATCAACTGCGTTTGGAAATATCTCTTCCTGTGTAACTGTTCACTAGATTGGGATCGAACCATCATCATAATTTTCTCGAAAATGGCGGCAATATATTACATCTGGAAATTTCAACATTTGTTTTTTCAATATTTTCCAAAGATATCAGCAAGCTAGTTGACCAATGAGCTGTCCCAACAACTCATCTTGGATACTACAAAAATATCGAACAGAATAGTTTTTAAGGAGATTTTGGGATAAAAAAAACATTCACATTTCATAACCTCAAAAAAATTGTGACTGAAGTCACTTGAACATTTATATCTTCTCAACAACAGTCATATTTATATGGGGATGGTATTCACAGTGAGCATGTGAGACATCTTGTCACCATTTTTAACAATATATGATGTCGGTTCCCAGTCTGGTTCTTTACATAAAGCCCTAACTTGTCTATTGATAACTTAAACATATTAAGCACAATTATAAGTTAGCAGATATAAGTGGCTCAACACTTAATATGGACACAAATCTGTTAATTTCAAACCAGCAGCTCAAATGATGATAGTAATTAAAAGATGAAAAACATGACAATTGATATATAAACATTATAAACAAATTCAATTGCTATTAAAGATCAACTTAACCCTTTACTCAACAGAACGGCCTTGTGCCAATGCATTCTATTATATATGCGAGTCGACAATAGGTCGCCTCGCATATATAAGAGAATGCATTGGCTTAATTAACACATATTAAAAATGATAAAATTGTCAAAGAATGTAGAAAAATCTTATAAAAATTAAAAAAAATTTAAGAAAAAATTCTAAAATTGTTAAAGAATGTAAGAAAAAATGGTAAAAAGTGTTAAAAGAAGAATTTTTTAGGCCAATGCATTCGCCATAGGTCGCCTCGCATATATAAGAGAATGCACTGGCACAGGGCATAACTGTAACCATCACAATGTGGTCAATGAACCGGTTCCAATGATATCCATATTTGTATGGTGTTATTGAGACAGACCGAAGATATTTTAGGCTGTTGAAGCTTTATTTGGGCGTTTGTGACCGTTTTGTTGGGTAAAGGATTAAATAAATTGTATATATCTATATTTTATCGACATACCGGTACAAAAATTTAGGTAGCACAAGATTGGACTAGTTTTAAAAATCTGGTTTTGACTTCGGCAGTTGAATATATCAAGGAGTAAAGTTGACACAATTTGTTTTTACATCCATATACCAGATACAGTTTTAGTAGATTGAATATGTTTTCCACCAAGAAATATAAGTAAAATAGTGATGCACGGTATTTGGATATATGAAATAGCATTGACTACAATAAAAATTTAAACATTTGAATTTTTTTTAGATAGATTAAATAAGAATTTGAGTTTTATTGAATTGTTTAACATATATTCTAGTCTTATGTTGGATGCCATCTAACAGTACATATCAATATCACAAAAGATGCAAAGGAAATGAAAAGTACATTCACTATACACAGAGATAAAAGAGATACATTTACATTAAAATGTGGTTGGATTTCATTAATAGTACAGAACCAACTAATGTATGGCAAAATATTTTGTCAGATAGGGATACTTAAACAAACTAGTACATATATATCTGAAGAATTTTGATCTTGATAAGTTGGAACCAAGTTAATATTTTAATCCATCCGCCCTATCTAATAAATAACCAGAAAAATACAGAGATGAATTTTCCTTCAAATTCAAAAATAGTATTTATATTGACGATTCCGATAATATAGGCCAGATCACTTGGTCGCGAACAACATGGCCGATTCCAGAAAATTAGAACTTGACCTGTATTTTGGGCTAGTTATCTCACATTTAATAATTTCATTCACTATTCCACCCACCCCCCCCCCCCCCAAACGGACAGAGAGACCAATAACGTATAATGATAGATGTTACTTCTCAACTTTGTCCTCTCATTGACCAATGGAGGCTCTACCATGAGCAAGTGATTTCGAGTATTAGTGAATAGTAATAATTTATGTCAGAAATACCACAGCAGAGGGACATATAAGAGTAAGAGATAAAGACTAAAAAGGCACATTCAGAAGAGTTTGCCATTTAATACAGTAATGCCCTAAATGATTGACTTGTTAACCACAGCAGAATTATGGGTCATTTTTCTGGATTTAGTCGAAAATATGACTTGTTGCCATTCATCGGAAAGCTCTCAGTGAGAGCTATCCGCTGAATGGCAACAAGCCATATTTCCGACTAAATCCTAAAATTACCCATAATTCTGCTGTGGTTAAGGAGTCGATTATTAAGGGCATTACTGTAGAATTAAATTTAAAAGACTTCATAGAAGGTATCACTAGTATGAATTAATTGTTCCACATAACTCTGTTAGCAGAAGACAGAAACATACCAGTGATCAACAGAGCCAGCAGGCCATCCAGGGTTCAAATTAATGCACCACAGAACAATTTTAGAAAGTGTTGAGTGTCGGGGGAAACGACTGACACAGGCTATATATTCAGTTTTATTAAATGAAATGATCCTTATTTTTAAATTTCATTAAGGGAAAATCGGATTGGCCATTTTTTGTGTGGATTTCAACTCAAAACAGACCAGCTGCACAAAAGAAATGTCTATTAGTTGATCCAATTGAGAGCTTTATCCATTATATTATGACCATGCAGCGCATATTTCTGCCTGAAATTTTTTTCCATCTTTACTTGAAATTAGATACTTTTGATTATTAATTTTGAATCCGACCAAATCATAAAGTATTTAAACACAATGGCTTGTTACTTAGCCCTCTATATTCTAAACATTCATTGACGAGTAGTTATCCCTTAGGAAATGTTCAGATGAAAAGTTCAAACAACAACCATAAATCATTTGTTGAGCTTATTATCTGAACATTTGCCTCCAATAAATAGAACTTAACTTCTGAACTTTTAACCCTTTCATGATGGGAGCCGCGCTAGTGCAGCATTAAAGATCATGTGCCAGTGCATTCTATTATAAATGCAAGTCTCCCATAGGGAGCCTCCCATATAAGACAATGCACTGGCTTACAAGGTCAATGTAACTATTGTTAGGCCAATGTATTCTCTTATATATGTGAGGATTCCAATGGGAGACTTGCATATATAAGAGAATACATTGGCAAAGGGTTTTCGCAAAATTTCAGAAAGCTCCAGTCATGGAAGGGTTAATGTATCTTAATATATCCTGTGATTCCACTGCATTTCTATGAGAGCATTTTTCTTTCAAATCGTTTCTAGGTGTGCATTAAGAACTGAATGTGTAGACTCTGCGTATGAAGAGGACTGGGTGAAAATCCCATGCTATGGTTGGTTTCCAAACAGTATGTACCTTCACCACCTGTTTGGAAAACAAAGAGAAAGCAAGGATGTTCATCTTAACTTGAACCAGAGTGTAATTAGTAATTAGTTCTCATTACTCGGGGCAGGTTTTTTTTAACTTAAAGTAATTTGAACACACTGTTGAGGTGTTCAGAATGAAATAACAACGAATCATGCCAAAATAAAAATATTTTCATAAATTTTATATCGAAACGGTGTCATTGTTATAAATGAATTACATGCAATGTCCATATATATGAAGATATAGATAAGTCGTATATTATATGTATTCAAAATATGCATATTTCAATATGTGATGACAGAAATTTTAGTTCCAAAGTTCAATAATTTCCAACTTTCAATAAAATTTCAGCAAAATTTGCACCAGTTAAATTAGACACAGCAGTTGATAATTTCCGACTGATATTATAATCTATCAACCAATATTTAATGTCGTTTTTTAACCAATTGTTGAATATTTTCCAATATTTGATGAAATGCTATCTAGAGAAATTGTGTCCGAAACTGTTTGTACTCTGTAATTTCGATTTAACCCTTCCATAACTGGAGCTTCCTGAAATTTTGCAAAAACTTTGTGCCAATGCATTCTCTTATATATGTGAGTCTCCCACAGGGAGCCTTGCATATATAAGAGAAGGCATTGGCCTAACAATATTTACCTTGAACTTGTAAGCCAGTTAATTCTCTTATATATGCAAGGCTCCCTATAGCAGACTTGGATATATAAGAGAATGCACTGGCACGAGGATCTTTAATGCTGCACCAGCGGAGCTCCCATCATGAAAGGGTTAATGTAATCATCTCGCACATATTTTGCTAATCTTATCCATATCAACAGAGGCGGAAAAAGGCTGTTATTACATTCATCTGATGTTGGTTCCTATGTTCCATTGCTATTTTGAGTTTAGAATCATAACTCGTAATAATGTTTCATTAAAGTTTTTTTTGGGTTTTGAAGGCATGAAGTGTCTAGTAATTGTGGAGGTGTTTTTGTTAGGAAAAATGAGGGAATAATCTTTATTACATACAAGTGGATGGCGTTGGCATATACAGTAATTCCCTAAGTAATCGTTTTCCTTTAACCACAGCAGAATTATGGGTAACTTTTCAGGATTTAGTCGGAAATATGGCTTGTTGCCATTCATCGGAAAGCTCCCGGGGAGAGCTTTCCGATGAATGGCAACAAGCCATATTTCCGACTAAATCCTGAAAAGTTACCCATAATTCTGCTGTGGTTAAAGGAGTCGATTACTTAGGGCATTACTATATAATTCTATATCTCCGCTGGGGTGGGAGATAATTATGGAGTGTATTTTCTTTCTTCAATTTGAATAAGGCCAAACAGATAAACATTCTATGTTCTCAGGCACCTCCCTCGTCACTGAAGTTTTCTTTTAAAATGCCTCATCAAACATTTGAATATTTTCTTTTAGAAATTTTTGATTTGATAAACAAAAACTAAATTTGTTGTTGTTTCTGGAGTATGTTTTCCAGATTTTAAGAAAAAATAAAAATAAATAGCCTCTCTTCCTCATTTCAAAATTGAGGTCTAATTGCTTGAGAACACAAATATTTTATTTTAATGGCATAAATGTTATTCTTTTTATGAAAACTATGAATAACGCAAGATGATACAAAGCTAGCAGATTGTTCACTTACGTCTTTCACAGTTGTTTCCGGAGAATCCAGCGACACAATCACATCGGTAACCACCCGATTCTGCTCGACAGGTACCACTGTTCTTACATGGGTTGGCGGCACAGTGGTATGTTCCCTCTGTAAAGATGGAAAAATGTGTTATTAGTGTCATCAAGCATTTATATAGTGTGTTGGACATTTTCAGAATGAGGTCCCCAGAGGGTGAATTTATCCCGCACTGTGGGCTATAACATCACCAAATTCACCCTCTGGCAACCTCATTCTGCTCAGACCTCAACTGCTATGGGAGAGCTAAGATCTGATTTATATTGCCCAGTTGATGTTAAAATAATAATAATAATAATGACCAGTTTTATATAGTGATTAACCAATTACTTGCTCTAACATGCTTGGTACAATATTACCCCAGTCATTTGTACAAGCCAACCAATCAACAGGCTGCAGCCATTTCAGGCGCTGCTCTAGTTTGATCAGAATATGCTCTGATACTTATCAGTATGACAAGCTGACTGGTACTTGTATAACACATGAGTGATGTGAAGCCGACACAGTACGAGCGACCTTGCTCAAGGGTCACAACTTAGCACGGGTTTTGAAACAGCGAGCAATCCGACAATTGCACATCACTCAAAGCGGCCAAGCCACTGCTGTGTGAAGACTCAATGACCGGCGACATGCTGCGAACACCATATCGATGTGTTTACAGCGAATAGATGTCCGACACGGTAACCACTGGACAACGGAGCTCCACGAATGAAGTTGGTGATGTTAACTCATTAGTCACTTCGATTATGCATTTTATCTTCTGCAAATTAGGGTATATATAAACTGAACAGAAGGAAAAAAGTAACTAAAAACAATGTTAATTTGAGACTATATATACTTCCCAGAAGATGAGGCCTAAGCAGAATGAGGTCCCCAGAGGGTGAATTTGGTTATGTTAGCCCGCACATCAGTGTAGCATCACTAATTTCACCCTCCGGGGACCCCATTCTGCAAATGTCAGACACAATATTTCAAGGCTTCGATTTAGAGTAATTTCAACCTTCCGACTACAGTAATGCTCTAAATAATCGACTCCTTAACCACAGCGGAATTATGGGTAATTTTTCAGGATTTAGTCGGAAATATGGCTTGTTGCCATTCATCGGAAAGCTCTCACTGAGAGCTTTCCGATGAATGGCAACAAGCCATATTTCCGACTAAAAATTACCCATAATTCCGCTGTGGTTAAGGAGTCGATTATTTAGAGCATTAGTGTACACATTGAGTTAAACCATTCTATACGAAATACTCATTGATGAGTAGTTACCTTATGGAATGTTCAGATAACAAGTTCAACAAATGACCACCAAATATTTATCCCTCTGCTCTTGTATTAGGTTTTCGTCCATCTGTCATCTGCTTTTATCACCTGAACATCCCTCCCAGTAAATAATAGACTATTCTAATGTGTATAATTTAGAAAGGGTTAATTTCACTACTCATGGGATCCAAATAGTGTGTCTGTAATTTTCAGAATGAGGTCCCCACAGGGTGAACTTGGTGATGCTAGCCCACTTCTGGGGACCTCATTCTGCTCAGGTATCATCTTCTGTGAAGTATCTATAGTCTCAAAATAAAATTGATTTTAGTTACTTTTTCCCTTCTGGGAAGTTTCTATATCCCCTAATATGCATAAGATAAAATGCATAATCGAGGTGACTAATGGGTGAACATCACCAACTTCAACTGGGGAACTTCAATCTGATCCTAGATCTCCCATAGCAGTTGAGGCCTAAGCAGATTAAGTTCCCAGAGGGTGAATTTGGTGTTGCTAGCCTGCCATGTGGGATAGCTTTACTAAATAATATAAATAAATCTGATTTTACCTTTCCTGATCATTTCGATAACTTCATTGCTGATTTCCTCCATGGACCTTTCGCCATTGGCTTCAATTGTAGTTAATCCCTGTGAGAAAGAAATGGAGTCAACATCTTCACGATTCTTCAGATGAACGCCAACCGGGATGAGCTTAATACCACTAGTGATAGCCAAATCTGCTTCCTGTAGTGTTCTGTCTGCATTGAGGTCACTCAAGCCATCTGTCAAAAGAATGGCGACATCTCGTACACCGGGTCGGTCTCCGTTAACGCCATTGAACATCTTCTGTCTGACTACGCTAATAGCATTAGCCATGTTGGCTCGTCCATAAGTATAGTGTATTCTGTCCATGGCTCTGGCATTTCCTTCTGTGTCCTTGTATGTGCCAAGGTCAAACTGGATGAGCGCAGATGAACTGTATTTGACAGCCCCAAGGATGAAGTTACATTCTTCGATGCGCATCTCGCGGACTAAGTACTCAGCGTAGTCTTTAATCTCCCGGAAGCTGTCAGAACCGACAGAAGATGACGAATCGAGAATGAAGACTACATCAGCTGCAGGACCACATGCTGTAATTACACAAATAAATCAGTTTTAACACATTGTCAATTAATAAATTAATTTTTTCTCAAGAATTGTTAAAGTTCACTAAAAGAACTATTATTAATATATATGAAGCTAATTGAAGTATCAAAATAGTTATTACTGATTTTGTTACATCACCAAATGGTAACGAAATTTTTTTTTTATGAAACTTCCTCATCTCCTCTTCACTGCAGGATTTTTGGCCCACCACATCAAAACGTTTTATACACCAGTTGAGAATTATCAGACCTCCCCATCAGAATGTTATGTATTTCTAGCATTAGGGACATGCGAATCAGCAATTTACAGCATATTCAAAATCACGATATCGATCAAATCTCAAACATAATTGGCTCGACGCCAGCACATAGCATATAGAGGTCCTCAAATTAAGTCGCAGGTTTGTTTCTATGAGGCATGAAAGGAATTTCAGTGTAACTATTTTTGAAAGAAACTAACATCGCATGCATGTACAATTCTATGGATGTATCATTGTATACATTCCGATTAAGATTTGATAACTATTTCAGATTATGTTTATATGGAAAATGCAAGTTAACCATTAATCTAGATGCAAGTTTATATCATTAAAGTGACATTTCCGCATAAGCTGCGGATCTTGTGTTGCAAGATACTTATTGGATCACAGAAGGGTGATGTTGTGGTGTAAATTGAACTTCAGCACATATCAGAGGCCCCCACCCCCACCCCCCCCCCCCCTGGAATACGGAATACCACTTAACACAGAGGGTGGAATACGGAATACCAGTTAACAGCCATATGGAATTTTCCGGATAAATTTTCTATTGCCGTATGAACGCCGGTCATCCCGCAGTGTCCACGTCTAATATGATCTAAAATGACGATGATCGACGATCTGTATGTCAAACCGTGAATTTATTGTGACAAAAATCGCATTTATATTATTATTATGATCATTTTTTGGAAGGTGTCGAAGGTCGGTGTACGAATACCGGTATTTTTGGAATACCGAATACCTCCTAACAGGGGGGCCGGAATACGGCGTACCTCATAACAGGGCATGGAATACGGCGTACGAAAAGGGGGGGGGGGGGGGGTGGGGGCCTCATATCACTTCTCCATGATTACAGTCCACCTCCCTAATAGCAACCACCAAGGGTGCTTATACCTAAGGCAGGTGAATGACATCATATATATTTTTCTATATTCATCAGTGATATTTCAAGATCGCAGGTATAGATTTTGGAGAAATTGTCATGTGACTTCCGGTTAGCAAACGTGCGGAGATTGCAAAAACGCGGAATTGGAAATGAAGCATCGCGATAAAAATGAAAGTAACTATTTCACAACTTACGAAGAATTCACATGTGATTTAAGTCTGTTAATTTCATTTAGACCAATTTCGTTGGTCAGCTTAATGAAAACGAAAAATGAAGAAGTCATGACGATAATCCAGACAAGATTTTACAATCCACGACACATCTTGTCAATTTGGCATGTCGTCTCTGTCGTGACCACTGCATGTTACATAAATTATTCTTAGCGTTATGTCGCCGAAAAAAGGCAAATTTGAGGCACATCATGAGTGGTTGCTCCACTACGTGTCACGTACGATTCATATTAACCAAACAGGGAGAAGACTTCTCCCATTTTGAAACCTCCAGGCTGGTCCCTGGTGATGCCTACAGTAATGCTCTAAATAATCGACTTCTTAACCACAGCAGAATTATGGGTAACTTTTCAGGATTTAGTCGGAAATATGGCTTGTTGCCATTCATCGGAAAGCTCTCGGGGAGAGCTTTCCAATGAATGCAACAAGCCATATTTCCGACTAAATCCTGAAAAGTTACCCATAATTCTGCTGTGGTTAAGAAGTCGATTACTTAGAGCATTACTGTATTATAAAATTGACACGGACTGGAGAATGTGCATGTTACATACTTCTATCGCAGTTTGGACCATGGAAGCCCTCCATGCAGATGCAGGTATGTCCGCGGAGTCCATCAACACAGAATCCATTGTTCCGGCATGGGTTAGGACTACAATCATCAACATCTGTAATGATGGAAAATTTAATGATAATATGAAGCTATATCTGTGTTATATTGTTATCTGTGTTATATAGCAATGAATCATCAACATCTGTAATGATGGGAAAAATTAAACAAGAATAGGAGGCTATATCTGTGTTATATTGTTTTCTTATATGCTTGCCTATAAAATAGCTGAAAATTCTTGAAACATAGATCATAGTATGTACCTCTCCGAAGCCATAGTGAAATACAATTTTGTTATATCACTGTAGCTTTTTAGAAATTTGGGTCAACCTGTTGTTTCTTTCTGAGTATTGTTGTACTATTAAAAGTGAAATTACCGCATATTTGAGCAAATTTTAGCATTAATAAGGTGCATATAATAAAAAGAATACCTACAGTTTTTTGTTTGAATACATGAAGCAACTCATTTGTGCATGGTGTAATTAATAGATATATTTTTTTTTTCTCTGAGGTCTATAATATTTCTTAGGAACTTCTTACCTGTACAGATCGGATCAACAAGCCTGTGCTCGATTTCAGCCAGCGCACGGTAGCTCTCAGCTCGGAAGAGATTCTCAGCCACGGGTGGTGATGTCAGACCGAGTAATTCAGCCGTCTCCTGTGTGAAACCAATGGCAACAGTTACAATGGTAATGCCAGCATGCTTCAGTCTTGATGCCTCGGGTAAGGTCTCCAGGTGGTTTATGTTGGATTGACCATCAGTGATAATCACAACCAAATTTGGTGCAGCTGTAAGAAAAACAGAAGAACATTAACTCTAGAAAGGAAAATATGAACAAAACGATTGAACACTCAATTGATTGCCATCAAAGTAGTGAACACCCATACCAAATTTCATTGATATCCATCAACCGGTGGTGGAGATAAAGACAAAAAAACAACACTTCCAGATAATAACTCTAGAACGGAAAAAAAACGACTGAATACTCAATTGATTGCCCTCATAGTTGTGAATATCCATACCAAATTGAGATTCATTGTGGAGATAACAGCTCGGACGAACAAAAAAGCCAACATTTCCAGATAAACAAAGATGAATAACGCTAGAACGCAAAATCTAGAAAAAAATTGATTGAACAATCCGTATAATGTCCTCATAGTAGTGAACATCCATACCAAATTTCATTCAGATCAGACAACCGGTGTTTGAGATATCTGCACAGACAGATGGAAAAATGAATGGACGCACCTACACACGGATGCCCCAATGGGCAGATGGTGCAAAACAGTAAAAAAAAAAATGAGGTATAAATATACATGTAATGCTGTGTCCTATACGTCCGTACTGAGTACGGACCAAAGACTTCAGCACATTAGCAATTGGCCATTATTCATAACTGCAATTGAGAAAATGGGTGCATCGGAACGATTGTATTTATATCGACAGCATATGGTGATCCACTGTTCCAGGATTGTGAATTATCATTACCTTTCAGTGGAGTCAGTTTTATGGGTTTTCGGGATATTCCCGTTACATTTTATTACTGCAAAATGGACATAATGTGATTAATGTCAACGACCTAGCACACAACGTTGTGGCATCATTTAGCAGTGAAGGGGTTAAATTTAAATCTTACTTGTCCTATCTCCTCTGAAATCAGTGAAGATTTCCATTCAAGTCATTCACAGCACGTCGGCAGTATTAAAGAGGGTTAAATTTAAATCTTGCTTGTCCTATCTCCTCTGAAATCAGCGAAGACTTCCATTCGAGCCATACGCAGCGCATCAGCAGTAAGGAGGTTAAATTTAAATCTTATTTGTCCTATCTCCTCCGAAATCTGTGAAGATTTTCATTTGAACCATACGCAGTGAGGGTTTAAATTCAAATCTTACTTGTCCTATCTCCTCCGAAATCAGTGAAGATTTTCATTTGAGCCATACGCAGCTCGTCAGCAGTGAGGGGGTTTAAATTCAAATCTTACTTGTCCTATCTCCTCCAAAATCAGTGAAGATTTCCATTCGAGCCATACGCAGCGCATCTGCTGTGTGTGTTGAACCATACGTGTAAGGTATGTTCATGAGAGCCTCCTCGATGTCATTTTTATTATTGTATTCATCAAGGTCAAACTCTCGTCGTGCCTGGTCACTGAAGGTCAGCATGGCTATCCTGAAGTTACCACTGTCAATGTCAAGGTCGTCAACCAGGTTGTAAGTGAAGTTGAGAGCACGTCTGAAGTTGGTTTCTCCGACACTTCCAGATGAGTCGAGAATGAAGAGGATGTCGGCTTGGCCACCACATGCTGCAACAGAAGAGATATTTATGCATTCCCAATGAATGAAATCAGGCAATGGGCATGGTTCATATTGTCATATGAGTCCATCTCAAAATTTATCAGTTATTTGTTGTGAGTTTGTTCTGTTCTTTTTTGCTTTTTGTTAGTTATTTATGAATTTATATATTAGGATGGGGAAGTGGTATTCCTACAGTATAATGCCCTAAATAATTAACTCCTTAACCATAGCGGAATTATGGGTAACTTTCCAGGATTTAGTCGGAAATATGGCTTGTTGACATTCATCGGAAAACTCTCCCAGAGAGCTTTCCAATAAATGGCAACAAGCCATATTTCCGACTAAATCCTGAAAAATTAGCCATAATTCTGCTGTGGTTAAGGAGTCAATTATTTAGGGTATTACTGTATATAAGTTTAACAATATTTTTCATTTTGTGGTTTATTTTGGAAAAGTAAAGAAAGTAAAAAAAAAAGGGTAATATCTCTATCAGAAATGGTCAGACAAAACCAAAATTTGAACTTGACCTGTATTTTCATGTGATTAATCCACATACATGTACTAAATTTGAAAGCAATTGGATAATCATAACTTGAGTTATCATCTGGACAATAAGGGGCATAACTCCCCCAGAAATGGTTGGATCGGATCCAAATTTGAACTTAATTGGGACTTTCTCATATGAAGGCCACATACTAAGTTTCATCAAATTGTGTGAAATTCTATTCAAGTTAACATCTGGACAACAAAATAGTAGACAAATTATAGGTTAAAAAATGGGTATAACTCCATCAGAAATAAATAACCAGCTAGAAAAGGTTGCACTGGATCCAAATTAGAACTTGATCAGGACTTTCTCATATGAAGGACACATACCAAGTTTCATCAAATTCTGTCAAGTAGTATTCAAGTTATCATCTGGACAACAAACATTTCAGACAGTGGACGGACACCGCTCATTTCTATAGTTTCCAGAAATAACTTTTTTTTGACGACAACAAACACAACTGTTCTGAGTAGAGTATAATGTTTCTCCTCTCGTGAGATGCGAGGATTAATTTCACTCTGCCAGGACCTTGTTTAGATAATCCTCCACACATCTCATTCAATGAGAAATACTGTGCGCTATTAAGAACACCCTTACCGAGCATGAAGGCTTAATAAGCCTTCAACAAGGATTCGCCAAGGATTCGAGTGCTTATGTCAATCACAATAAGCATTCGCTTAGGACTCGAGTGCTTATATCGATCACAGTAAGCACTCGCTTAGGACTCGAGTGCTTATATCGATCACAGTAAGCACTCGCTTAGGACTCGAATGCACTCGCTTAGGACTCGAGTGATTAAGATGCAGTGCAGGTATAAGCACTCGATAAGGAATCGAATCCTTAGGTCTCCCACATAAGCACTCTGGAAAATGAGGGCTTGTGGCGAAGGCTAACATTTTCTGTTAACTAATAAAATTTAGACTTCAGCCAGACAAATGACTCTAAAATCAGCATTCAAATTAAGGCTTCAATATATTGTTGGCCTCTTAGCCCTCGATGCTCGACTTAGAATATTTCAATACAAAACTGTTCTGAATCTGAAGCTGCAAATTAACCAAGTCCAACATGGAGAAATATATGGAAAAATTAATAATTATTTGGCAAATTTGTAGTTTTAACAATTTGTTTGGCAATATACATTTGAAAATATTCAGAATTTGTCAAGCTTTCACATGGTGTAAATATTGTGGTTTAATCCGAATTTTAATAAATTAAAATTAATTAAATAATTAATACAATTAATAATTTTTCAACTTGTAGGACCCATATGGAAATGTCATATAGGAACCTATAGGAATCATATTGGAAATGACGAATCACATTAGGAAAATTATAGGACCGTATTTCCTATAGGAAAATTGCCATGGATAAGAACATTTTGAGACAACCTAAAGCAATAAATAATTTTATAGGAGATTTTGCAATTTTCTCAAGATCTCTATATTTTTCTCAAGATATGTTGGCCCACTGATAATTCAGAACAGCTAGTCTATATCATCCAAGGTACCAATTGAGAAAAAGCAAAGCCCAAGGGGGAGGGTGCAATTTTGGGGGTTTGGTGCAAGGGAGGAAATGTAGTTGGAAATTCCAAGGTGAACAATGGAGACCCTCTAGCCATGCACATCCCTGTATAAGTCTGATTCATCTCATTGCCAGTAATAAATCACTTTAACATTGTAATCAATCCTACTATTTAATTGGGACAACTGCTTTACTCTGTGTCTATGAGTACCTGTTATGTAATCACCTTGACTTGCCCTCAATGCAAATTGAGACCAGATGGAATTTTCTCAAATTCACGAACTGTGGATAGCTCACAATGGGAAGTCAAGGTTTATATTGGTTTTCTTTATGTCACATTCAGGATTATTTACTGATAGTTTAAATTCAGGTGAGTATATACTTTGCATTTATTTTATCAAATTATAACATATAGGATGATGTTTATATAAATACTTTATTCGTAATTTAAGTATTATAAATCACTGGCAATTTAATTTATAGTTAATAACATTTTAAATTGACAGGTCAGACCAAAAAATATGAAATTTTGCTGAGGTTGCCTGACAGATACAGGTCAATTAATTGTCAGCATTACAATTTGCATGGAGTTACAAAAATAATGTTGGGGTCAGCAAAGAAAATAATTATACCATCTATTTAACTGTTATTTAAAAAATTCAGCATTAAATAGATGCATGGTATCATAATTTTTCTGTGACTTTAAAATAACTGCTCAATTTTGTGCATTGATTTTTAAACTGACAATCTCCATCTGTTGACAATTAACTGCATGAATTGATATTTGGGTAAATACTAAAAAGGTTGTGTGGACTTCTGGTGTTTTATGAATTTTCAGTGTACATAATCTATTTATTATTCATAATTAATTAATTATTAGTATATGCATGGTAACATCAATTTCAGAGGAAGATAATGTTGGCATATTGATTATACACGTCTTGTTTGAACCTATGGTAATTTAAATGCAGGGGAGCCAATGGGTTCCAAAACTTAAGTAATATAGAGCGTTCTTAATCACGTGATTGGATACGGGACGCGCCGCCATGTTGGATGTATATCCTATAGGAGCAATATTGATATAGGAACCTATATGAAACCATATCGCTGGTCCAATGATTTCCTATTTAACAAGAAAATGACAGCAAAGGGCAAAAAGTAAGTTAAATTAGCATTATAAAACTAGCATTATATTATAAATTGGATATCTTATTTTCTTATTATTTGAACCATTTCCTTCCAGTTAATGCACACATTTAGAATATCTAATCAGCTATCTAATCTCAATTTTGGATATGCCTGCATAATGATATCATAAACTGATTATCACTCAAAGGTTGGTTTATCGGATGTTAAATCCACAAAAAACATCACCAATATCATTTTTTGGGCATTTTAATAGTTCAATGCTAGCTAAAAATATTAATATTCAGTCCAATACAATTTTGATAAATTTACAAACAACTGTATCATTCACGTAACTCATTTTCTGAAACATAATAATATCATTTCAGTTATTTCTGATGTAAACATAATTTAAAATTTGTTTACTATTTCTCATTTCAGAATTTGAAAACGACTCCCAGAAAAGACTGAGACTGCATGCATCGCCAGTGGAATTGACATATATCCTAAACAATTTATTAGCTAGGGGCGACCTACACGGAGCCTGAGAGTACAGAAATCAAATTGCATTAAACATGGAAATGATAGTGACAGCTAACATAAATTCTTGATATACATATATACTCAAAATTGTTCATTTCACAAATATAAAATTGTTATCACTTCATAATTGTTTTGTTATTTCTAGCATCTCCAGAAAGGATATCCAATTTTGATGACACCACCCATATTCCCATGCATCCTGCATAGAGTTATCCCTCATTTCCATGCAGTATAGGTAACTCTATGAAAACAGGCCATCATTTCACCATAATCTTTAGCATTCGGGGACCAATTTAAGGATTCGAGACATGGTTCGTAAGGCTTCATTTAAGCCTTCATCATTTGCATATAAGGCTTCGAAGCCTTAAATATAAGCCCTCGAAGCCTTATATGCAAATTATGAAGTCTTATTTAGCCTTCGAGTGCTTACGGGAACCAACAAGCCTTCTATAGGGTCGACTTATTTAAATGAGCTAAACCCTCGAAGGCTTAATAAGCCTTCGAGTGCTTATGGGAGTACTTAGCTCATTTAAATAAGTCGGCCCTATTGAGGGCTAAATTCTGTTTCGAGTGCTTATTTTGCCTGTAACTGGCCCATTGCATTGATTGAGATAAGGATTCATTTAAGTCTTCATTTGTAAGCATTCGAATCCTTCCTGAATGCTTACCGAGGGCTTGTGATTTCGGTAAGGGCAGTTAACTGTTATAGTGACTCTAATTTGAAATCAGCTCATTTCCAAACTTGACCTGTGTCCCTAAACAATAAGATCATATGCCAAATATTTTATTTCATCAATTATTACTCAAGATGTCATCTTGAATCATCTGGGATGAACAGATGGATGTATATTCATGGACGTTAATTTTAAAAGCCCCTGCTATTAATGGATATCCCCTGCTATTAATGGATATCCCCTGCTATTAATGGATATCCCCTGATATTAATGGATAGCCCCTGATATTAATGGATATCCCCTGATATTAATGGATAGCCCCTGATATTAATGGATAGCCCCTGTTATTAATGGATAGCCCCTGCTATTAATGGATAGCCCCTGTTATTAATGGATAGCCCCTGCTATTAATGGATAGCCTGTTATTAATGGATAGCCCCTGCTATTAATGGATAGCCCATGATATTAATGGATAGCCCATGATATTAATGGATAGCCCATGATATTAATGGATAGTCCCTGCTATTAATGCTGAATAGGTCATAGTCGCATTGTTGCAAGCAAAGACACCTAGGATCTCCAAAATGTGCAAAAAGTCACCCAGCATCTCAAAATCTCATAAAAATTAATTTTAAATTAGTTGCAGGATTTTTAATGCTGCACTTGCACAGCTCCCATCATGAAAGGGTTAAATCGTAGGTATGTACAGATAACATATAAGTAAGCAGACAGCAGGCATGAAATGCATGTTCTACAATGAGCATGCAGTCTATATATATATATAAATATAGAGTATAATGACTGCATTTTATTGTGCAAAACTACACTGATGATGTTAATAATGCATGTGCATAGCTATGGCACAGTTTCCATTAAATTTTTTTCACCTATCAACAATAAATTGCCGTGAAATCAAAAGTTAGCCACTCCAGACAACTTCCAGTGAGATGAAAACTTCCCGTAAAAACAAAAGTTAGCCTCTCTAGAGCAATCAGTGAATTTGCATTCTGGAGAGAGGAAAAACTTTCATTATAATTTAGATTAGATGCAAATAAACAAGCCTTAATATAAAATAGTGTGTCTGTCATATGCAGAATGAGGTCCCCAGAGGGTGAATTTAGTGACACTATCCCAGACAGTGTCGCCAAATTCACCCTCTGGGAACCTCATTCTGCTTAAGCCTCAACTGCTATGGGAGATCTAGGATCAGATTGAAGTTCCCCAGTGGAAGTTTGTGATGTTCAACCATTAATTAAGGATTTAGTTATGCAAAGAGTATAATCCAAGATGACTTCCAGTGACCAAGTTTTCAATGAAATTTGGAAAAGATTGATGACGCCCATCTATTGGTTATCCCGAATAACCATGTGAAGTTTATTAATTAGCGCTGATCGAACAATAGATGTCATCTGTTGGGTGTGCCAAAGGCTTTAGACACACAAAGAGTCAAATCCAAGATGGCCATGTTTTTCAATGGAAAAAAATGATGGTTCCCATCTAGTGGTCACCCAAAAGATCCATATGAAGTTTGGTGATGATTGGATGAGGGATGTGGTCTGCAGGGTGTGCCAAAGGATTTAGTCATACAATGAGTAATATCCAAGGTGGCTGCAGACGACCATGTTTTGAATCGAATTTTTTTTAATTTGACAGCTCCAATCAAGAATTTTCAAAACAATTCTCCAATAATAAGGCTGTGCCGATGGATTCAAATTTGAAATCCAAGATGGCTGCTGGTGGCCATGTTTTTTTAACGAATTTCGGAAAATATTGATGACCCCATCTAGAGGTCACCTCGAAGATCCATATGAAGTTTTGTATTGATCGGATGACAGATGTGACCTGTAGGGTGTGCTAATGGAAATTGTTGATGGACAGACCGACGATGGATGCCAACCCTGGCAACAGCTTAAACTTGACTTGAAAATGTGTCAGTGACACTTGGCTGGGTGATTTTGGATGAAATATATAACACAGAACCTATCAACGAATGTTTTACGGACATCTGTAGGGAAATATTGGCCATGATTAACTGAAATTAGAACCAGAGTAGCCAAAGTAGAGGCAGAATGCTTCGTTGACGTATACCTCATAAATGAAAAATAAAAATCACACGCACATATGCTTTTCAACATGTTTTCTGGCCTCAGAAGTGGGAAATTAACTTTGTGTGGTCTAAAGTAAAGTTTCAAAGTTTGTGAGAAAAAAAAACACTACTTACGTCCTGTGCGAGGTGGTCTCGTTGGTCTAGGTGTAGTAACTGAAAAGTTAAATGATAAATGCATTTTATATTACCATTCTACAGCCTATTATTAATCTATAGAACTGTGAATGAAAATATAAAATGAATAATATAATAATTGATCTCTTTTTTTCTCCACCTGGGTAAGAAAATAAAGAAAATGTTATCTGATTAACAACCTATATAATAGTACTTGGTTCTCTGATTAACAACCTATATAATAGTACTTGGTTCTCTTTAATCTTTGGTGAATTTGATGAGATGAATTGAGGGTTATTTTTTAGAAAAAATGGTTAAATAGGCACATTTTCTCAATACAGTCAGTCACAACATTGAACAGGCAAAGGTTATCCATATAGAGGGAAAAACATCCAGAAAGAAAAGATTTACCAGATTTGAAAAATTCAGGAAAAACAAGTCAGAAACACAGATATGGAACCATCAAAAGCCGAGGTCCATAACATTGTCAGATATAGAAAACATGTGAGTAAGTGCTTTGAACATTCAGAGTTAGAGTGAGTGAGGTTCATAAAGTGTGAGAAATCAAGACAGAAGGCAATAATAGTGTCAAGGCCAACTAGATAATAATTCTATGTTCTCAGGTACCTCTCACCTCATCCAAAGAGATTTATAAATTTATCCCGAAATTTTTAATCCTTCCATATCAGGAGCTTCCTGAAATGTTGCGAAAACCCTGTGCCAATGCATTCTCTTATATATGCAAGTCTCACATATATTAGAGAATACTTTGGCATAACAATATTAACCTTGACCTTGTACACCAGTGATTATCTTATATATCCAAGGCTCCCTGTTGGAGACTCACACATATAAGAGGATGCACTGGCACATTATCTTTAATGCTGCACCAGCGCAGCTCCCATCATGAAAGGGTTAAAGTACAAAACTCAATTTCTAATATATCCAAAATTAGAAATTGAACCCTTTCAGTGCCAAGTCCGATTTTTGTATCAACCCATATTTCCTTGATCATTTTTCAAATTTATTGATTATAATAATGTGATACATTGATGGAAAGAGCTCTAAGAGCTCTTTCCATCAATGTATCACATTATTATAATCAATAAATTTGAAAAATGATCAAGGAAATATGGGTTGATACAAAAATCGGACTTGGCACTGAAAGGGTTAAACAGATTTCTGTAAAGATGTACTGGTTAACCCTTTCATGATGGGAGCTTCACTGGTGCAGCATTAAAGATCATGTGCCAGTGCATTCTCTTATATATGTGAGTCTCCCATAAGGAACCTCGCATATATAAGAGAATGCACTGGCTTATAAGGTAAAGGGTAAATATGGTTAGACCAATGTATTCTCTATATATGCGAGGCTCCCATGGGAGACTCGCATATATAAGATAATGCATTGGCACATGGTTTTCGCAAATTTCAGGAAGCTCCAGTCATGAAAGAGTTAACAGAAATCAAGGAATAGATTGTGTATATTTCTTGAAAAATTGGAAGACTTTATTCCATAAATTTATTTATTACAGGATCTGACCCGTATTCCATTGACTGAACCCATTTTATAATAATGATATACAACAGTTATTGTATAACATGAAATAGTGCCAGGTGTACGCAAATGTATTATTGTTGTGCAAAGGTGACCTTTGACTTCCGGTTTGTTGTCTGTTTACATACAGACAAGGGATGAAGAAGAATCAGTGACTAACTGATATTGATATTGTTTGAAAACTTATTTCATGAAATTTACGTCATTAAATATGTCAAAGAGTCTTGTTTATCTGGGACTATTTCTTTGTGGGCAAACAAAGCATAGTTATGTGAAATGCCATGACATGCCTTATAGAAGCCAATGTTACTTTTACATCCAATTTATTGATTTAAGTATGTTTTAAGGAGGTTTTGGATCAAGTAATAAATAGAATCTACAACTAGTCCCCAGTTTTTAGCAAAATTTACAAAACTCGTCCACTAAATTAGGCCTGGACCTCGCCAAAGACTCTGTCCAGTAACTTCTTTTACTCGTTTTGTAGATTTTGCTACAAACTGGGGACGAGTTGTAGTCCTCTATTTTATACATCCCTTACTTTCTATAATTCTTGGAAAAAATTAAATACAGTAATGCCTTAAATAATCGACTCCTTAGCCACAGCAGAATTATGGGTAACTTTTCAGGATTTAGTCGAAAATATGGCTTGTTGCCATTCATCGGAAAGCTCTCATAGAGAGCTTTCCGATGAATTTAAACAAGCCATATTTCCGACTAAATCCTGAAAAGTTTACCCATAATTCTGCTGTGTTTAAGGAGTCGATTATTTAGAGCATTACTGTAACTGAGCAGTAATATCCTGAGAACATAGGTATTTATTTTTAATGGCCTACACTAAATATAAATAAACAAAATGCAGGATTGAGCATGTTCACTCGTGTGGGTGCTAAAGGTTAGCATAGGGATTTACCTTGTAGACTTTTGCAGGTAACTTGTAACTTGGAAATTAAGCTCATGCATAGCACATAAGATATGAAATATTTACTCTACTGATACTTATGAATTGACAATGATCTAAATCAAAGTCACTGCAGCCGTGATTTAAGAATTGCCATTTTTCCAACTATACAGTTACAAACGTAAGTCTACAAGCTCAAGTTCTATATGGTTGTTTCAACAAAAAAAACATAACTCAAACTGATTTTTCAATTCAGTTGAGAATTTTACCATGCAGTTTAAAGAAATGGGCTATGGGCTATTACTAAATGTTATTTTATTATTCTGACATAGAAAATGGCAGTTAGGAAATATTATTATATTTCAGAAACATTAACAGAGGTTAATGAGTATATGAACAAGAATCAATGCATTATCAAATTCATAATAATTTGTAGAAAAAGTAAAAACTTGTCCTCTACATTTCACTTTTTGCACATTCCATACATAATTGTGTACGATCTTAATTTGTAAAATAATTCTGACATGGCAGAGGAGTAAAGTTCTCTAATAATGACAACTGCAGATCAGAGGAGATAAGATTGGACTGGAAAATATTTAACAAGAAGTGTCATGTTTATAGAAGTGCAGATTCAGATCAGATGAAGATAAGTTGTGACACATTCATCCATTAAATCTCAATCACACACAAGCAATTTCTTCAAATGAATTCTGTTTTACTAAATTTTCATTGCACTACAATTAGAATTCCATGAAAAAAATTAATTACAACAATAAAATTAAAACTACTTTTAAAACGATAAATTATAGTGAAAACAGGCTTTATATTAAGATCGTTGCCAGGTTTATCTCGACTAAATAATGAATCTATGAAAATTCTAACAGAGGTGTTTCTCAATATGAATTTGAGAACATAAATTTAGATAAGAATCACTATTTCTCTGCTCTGATATAATTCTTTGATTCCATGAAATAAACACGCCATTTTTTAAAATATAATTTGGATCTCATTTATGTTAAAAAGAAAAAAGAATTTGCACTAAATAAAATTGAAAAAAATATCTTAATACTGGTTTTAATAAGGTTGTTAAAAATCTTTCTAAATATAAAGCGATATAGAAGGGATATATAATATTTGGGCAATTTATTTTTACATTAACAGGGTGAAGAAAAACTCCAATATGTACAACTGGAACACATAGTATCTACCTTAAAGCTTTGGTTAGCTAATACAATTTCCGACAAAATTTCAACAGGACGTAACAACTTTGCTAGAAGTTAATTAATGAATATAGACATACTGTGTGACTGCTTTTTTCAGTAAGTTGAGAAGTTATTCCATTATTAACACTTCTGTCAATAAAACAAGAGATGGACTGTCATCCGGTGCATACCCCCTTGTGGCATACCGCCTAGTGTGGGCATACCTATAACCTATGACTGATATACTCAGACAGATGGACCCAAAAATCAGCATTTTCATATAAACAAAGATGAATAACTATAGAACGAAAAAACTAATCAAAACAATTGAACACACAATTGAATGTCCTCATAGTGGTGAACATTCATACCAAATTTCATTGAGATCCGAGCATTACTGAACAGATATCGGATGGCCCAAAAAGCCAACATTTCCAGATAAACAAGGATGAATAACTATAGAACGAAAAACCTAATCAAAACAATTGAACACACCATTGAATGTCCTCATAGTGGCAAACATCCATAAACAACAATGAATAACTCTAGAATGGAAAACCCGAACCAAATGGTTGAACCCTTTATTGAATGTACTCATAGTAGTGAAAAAAATTTCAATGAGATCCGAGGACTACTGTTCAAGTTATGACCTGAACAGACATCGGACAGATGGACATACAGACACATGGATGGACAGACAAGTGCAAAACAGTATTCCCAATTTTTTTTTAAATGGGGGTATAATAACAGAAAGGAGAAATGGTAATTTTGTATATTCTAAGAAAATGGGACCCTGAGTGCATGGACTGCATTTTTTTTAACATGAAGACTATTTGACAACCTGTTTCAGCTAAACATTCTTCTTATGTAAAATCCCAGATATCCCAATTCTGATATTTAAGCTTTTCTCTGCCTTGACAATGTAAACAATAATGTTGAGAATGCATTAAACATAAAATATATGGCAATTAAACAATGATTTTTGTGATTGCATGCAGACTAAACTATTTACCACAAAAAAGCATTCTACTCATTCTGAAGCCATGCTGATATATATCTATGTAGGAGAGATATCACAGCAAAACACTCATCTCCAATTAAAATATTTTGTTTAGATATATATATAGTTACTCTGACCATTTAACAGCGCGATCAAGATTCGAGGCAAGCTATTTTTTTATTTCATGAACGATTTTCTGAAACCGATCAAATAAGACATAAAAAGGTATCTAAAGGCTGAATTAGAATGTGCTGCTCTTAAGGGGTACTGTACACTAAATCTGACAATTTATGGGACCATCTCCTTTTATACTCAACAGAATATATGCAACAATTGAATGAATTTGAGCCACAGATTAGTACAAAATACACTCATGTGCTTCATGAACGATGCAAACAATATGGTAATTATAATGAAAATAAATTTATGACTGGAGTCATAAACTCATTTTCATTATAATTACCATGCTGTTTGCATCATTCATAGAGCACATGAGTGTATTTTGAACTAATCTGTGGCTCAAATTCATTCATTTGTTGCATATATTCTGTTGATTATAAAAGGAGATGGTCCCATAAATGGTTGGATTAGTGTACAACTTTAAAAAGGTTGTGAAGCAAATTTTGAATAGGGATCCCATGCATCCTTCAGATTAAAAGTTGTGGCAACTGTATAAAATTCAGGCAATGCATAACATTTCAAGCGGTATTTGTTCGCTTTCATCTCATTTCTGGGGTAAAAATATTTTGAACATATTTTAAACATTCCAGTTTGTAGATGAATACATTCACAAATGAATTATAAAAATGTTTCGAGAGAAATACTTGGAGATTTGAGTGAAAGGGAAACTCGGGGTCATGCTAAAGGGAACATTCCTATGAGATATGAAGGTGAGTGACCCTGAAAATACAGCTCAATTTAGAGAAACAAGAGGAGCTGAAACTTGCACGAAGGGTATGTTCATATTTTGTTTTGCATGGTGTGTTTTGCAGGCATTTCCTCATAGAAACCCCTATGATGCCAGAATATGAAAGGAAACATGCGTTTAAAATGCATATTTACCAAAGCTAACGACATGAGAAGTAAATTGTCTGTAAGTTCCACATGTAACGGTGTTACTAACACATTGCCTTAAAATATCTGTATGATTCATTCTTATGAGATAATATTGCATGCTATTTACAGGCAAATTTCGATAGCATCGGTACTAGTGGAACTACATTGTTTTTACTTCTAATGTATAGTTAGATGTCGTATAGATGCATTTTATGAGCATTTTTAAATTTGAATTCTGGCGCATTGTAGCTTTCTATAGCAAAATACCTGCAAAAGAATGCCTGGCAAATTTGTGAGTATATGAACATAGCCAAAAGATGAGAAGTAAAATATATCATCCAGAGAACAGTTAAAGTGACAATAAAGTTAAACACCAACAATTGACAAAATGAGTTATTTTCATCCTTAACAAATATTACACTTTAGGTAATTTATACCTTGTTGTTCACAAAAATATTGTGAGTATTCCTGAAAGTGACAAGATTGAATATGAAGATAAGTATCATTCATAGCTACAGAGAGTCCATATCAATTATAAAGAAATGAGAGTGAAGGAGAAGACGTGCAAAAGAAACCTGTTTCATTCTCTATATAAAGCTAAATGAAAGATATTGAATGAGAGTGATAGTGATCTACTGAAAAGCAGAATGATCAAATACTGATAATAACGAAAAAGCAACATCATTTTGATTTAAAATTGGGCGAATAAACCCAATAATTCTGGTCAAAATAAGACCATTTTGTGGAGAAGTGATAGCTATTAAAACAAATTTCAAATGTAGGATGTTGCAATGGCATATCAATATTTGATATATGACTAATAAATAAGGGAGCTGAAGACAAAATGTATAAAAGATATTCCTAAATAAAAAAAAAAAAAAAAATTTTCATAAAAGTTCAATTTTTTTTGTTTTTTGTTGATGTGATTTTGTTGAGCATTTTGTCTGCAGCTTTGAGAACTAATCTCGCATCACCTGTGAACCAACAAAAAAAAAGAGAGCTACGATTCGTATTCACAGAAGAGCAACGATCGAGCCGATTCATTCCGAGGGTGGCACAGTCTAATGGTCTGTCAAGCCATCTAGCAGCAGATTGTCTCAGGTGCCCATGCCGAGAAACAACAACCATCAGTGTTACCTGCCATTTGTCGTAAGATTTTAGGCGGCACCTCTTTTACGCCTGAATACTCCTTAACGACGAACCGATGATCGTCTATTGGAGCAGATACGATGTTATCAATTTCAGCCGTTTCTTCCGAGTTGAAGCCAACCACGAATAGTGATGACCCTGCTTCTTTTGATTTTCTTGCGGCCTCCTTTGTAGCTACCATGCTCGCGCTAGGCTCCTCCCCCGATAACATGATCATGACGTTTTGAGCATCGGGCCGATCCCCGTTGAGCTGAGAGAACATGTGATTTTGTACTTTGTTAATGGCCTCGGCCGTATTTTTATAACCAGGGTGGAAGTTCGTTTGCTGAATTGCATGTATATGCTCGGATTTCCCATGCAGTTGATCGAGGTAGAATTCTATATGCTGATTTGTGCTATAAACGAGCAAACCCAGTCGGTAATTCCCTGAATTCAGGTCTGCTTCTGCAGCGAAATTCTCTGCGAATTTCACCATCCATTGGAAGATGTTATCAGGAACCGAAGAGTCCAGTACCAATACAACATCATAGCCATTCTCTTGAACACAAAAAATCATAGATTAGAACATAGAGATGTATTCTAAATAGAGATGAATTCTAATAAATAATTGTTCAACTCAAATTGAAAAATTTCCTGATTTCTTAAAGATAACTTACAATGTAATTAACCCTTCCATGATGGGGGCTCCATGAAATTGTGCGAAAACCCTGTGCCAATGCATTCTCTTATATATTGAACTTGTAAGCCAGTGGGTGACTCGCATATGTAAGAGAATGCACTGGCACATGATCTTTAATGCTGAACCAGCGGACTCCCGTCATCAAAGGGTTAATAAACTCCTGAAGTCAAGCTCTCACATTTATCATGTAATACGAGTAAAAATTCGATAGAAGTCATAGTTCTCGATAAATATTTCAACAAATGTACTGTTATTGAAATCACCGTAAATGCTCAAAGTGTGAGACATGAAGTCAATTTAGGGCGGAGTGGAATTTGAAAGGTTATTTTAAAATATAGGTTTTGTTAGCATGACAACATATATCAGAACTTTTTTAAAGCTCGGAAAACATTCATCACTAAAAGATAGATTATTAGTTGCTTTCTATACCACTTGGTGGTAATGGAGTCCTTGGTCGAGGTGTGCGTCTTGTAGGTACTGTTCTTGGCCGCGGTGTTCTCCTTGGTGGAGGTGTTCGTCTTGGTGGAGGTGTTCGTCTTGGTGGAGGTGTTCTGATAGGTCTTTCTAAATTGAAATTGAAAATCCTTTTGTATAAGCAGCCATTTATGTGACTTATTATTTGCATGTCCCGGTTCAAGTTTTATAAAATATATTTGTGTAATTGACAGACAGGAAATTTCAAAATATGCCTATGGTGAAAAATTTCGAAAACAATTTTTAAATTCAAATTTATGTAGGGTCTGTGTAACTAGACAGAACACAACGTGCATCTTAATTAATAGAAAATCTTTCATCGAATGAGTTGCAGATGGCACACAGATATATTTCACGAGTACAGAGCTCAAGTAGAATGAACTACCTTTCAGCAGCATTATATGTCCCAGAAATATGCATATTTGTCTTAAATTATAAAATTTCGAACACAGTTCCATCGGAATTCTGGAATCGGAAACGGAATGTCCGAAAATCTATATTGCATTATAAGAAGGGTAAATGAGAAACGAGTTTCTCCAGGGAAAACACCAATAATCAACTAATCCTATGCCGATGATCAATTGCGACCTAGTCTGAATACATACTGTCCAATTACATTGACAGTATGAAATCTCTAACAGTAATGGAGCCCCCAGGCTAATTGCGACCCAGAGTGTGTATTAATGGGGACTTCAAATCAGAAAAACATGCGAGTTCCACTGGATCTTCACCCTCCTAACACTGACCCCACTTGGCTTGAACAGGGAAGGACTTTTAGTCTTTTCCCTCCCTATATTGCATTATCTTAACATGACACTATTAAAAGACTTCATGCTCTGCTTTTGCTCCATTTTAATCACAAAAATTATGAAGTACCATAAACATTTCATAGCGACGACAGCCCTAGATTTCCTTCCCAGGGTCTACAGTTGCAATTTTTATGTGACCGCCGACTAAAACATTGAAACAGCACATACATATCAATTTCAAATTTATCAAAAAAATATAAGAATTAAGAAAAACACATACCCGGTATTATCAGCACTATATTTCAGTGAATTTGTTCTGAGTTTTCTGCGTAGGTATGTTTTAAGATACTACTTAACAAATTATGTATACATAATTTTATGATTCGAATGGGCCTTATCCGTTAAAAATATATTAAAAGAGCTTGTTCTCACCTATCTTATTAATAGGGCTGACCCAGTTAGAATCTCATAAATAGTTAAAACTTAATACTGCAATTGGACTCAATGTAAAGTGGACCTATAAACACATATATAACTTACTTGTTGTTGGTCTTGTTGGTGGATACAGAGTAGTTGTGTATTTGTCTGAAAATCATAAAAGAGATTGTAAATACATGCATAAGTTCTTATTTATTCTTTCAACAGTAACAATTAATAATTTTGAAAGTTTCTTGCTTAATTCTTTGAAACATTTTCTGAACTACTTATATTGAAAATATAATATGTTATTCAAAATATACCATTAAAAATGCAAGACTTTTTATTCTGAAATTTTTCTTTATTACTCAAATTAACACAATAAGACTGAGGCCTACACAAAATTAGAAAATAATTATTGACACAAAGATTAAAATAACACAGATACGGAAAGTAAAAATTAATTAAAATAAAAATTAAATTAGTTAAAAACAGATGGAAAAATTAAATAAGACAAATATAAGTAAAAGAATGATTAAAAATGAGTTAAAGAACAGAAAATTCAATCTCCTGGATGTTAAAATGATTAGCTGTTTAGTAAGTAGAAAGGTGGTTGAGCTGGTGAATAGATGAAATGTTGATGACACTTTCATGAAAAAAAAATGGCATTATGAACCCACCATGCACTCAACATGAGACATTACACAAGAAACAGCTTGTAAGTGTAACATATAGTAAGTATATATACAGTAATGCCCTAAATAATCGACTCCTTAACCACAGCAGAATTATGGGTAAATTTTCAGGATTTAGTCGGAAATATGGCTATTGCCATTCATCGGAAAGTTCTCACTGAGAACTTTCCGATGAATGGCAACAAACCATATTTCCGCCTAAATCCTTAAAAGTTACCCATAATTCTTCTGCGGTTAAGGAGTCGGTTATTTAGGGCATTATTGTAGTATGTATATAGATATATATATATATATATATGAAATATTGCTCATGTCAAATTGTAACCTTGATTTTTCCGCAGAAGACAATTCAGCGATGGAAGAATGTAGAATCTCATATGAGAGATGCATTGGAAAACGAGTACTCTGATACATGTTAATTAAGTTTATGTTTAGCATCATCCAGGATTCTGCTGTATTTATTCATTAATAAATATTCATGATATGTTTCTGAAGTAACTTACATAGTACAATGTAAATATAATATAACAAAAATATAACACCAATCTTGTTTACATTCATTTTATGTGAATGAAACATATGTCTAGGGATTAGGAGTAATGTTCCTATCTAAATTATCAAAAGGGACACTATAGCTGGGACAATGGAATCTTGCCAATAATTAATAACCCTTTGAGTGCCAGGGGCCGATATTATCGGCCCTAAACCTACACAATAAGTCTGTTAAAGAATATAATAAAATATATTAAAATTGTAAAAAATTGTAAAAAAAAAATAAAAAAAAAAAAATTGTTAAGCCAATGCATTCTCTTATATATGCGAGGCGACCTATGGTCGACTCGCATATATAAGAGAATGCATTGGCACAGGGTATATGGGTTGATACAAAAATCGGACCTGGCACTCAAACACTCAAAGGGTTAAATCAAATTAATTATTATTTTCTGCCAAAAAAAGAAATGAGGAGATTGACACTAAACATAAAATTAATTAACCACGGCCTAAACAACAAATAGTATACTTGTTTTATTTTCTAATTGTTTGCATAGTTCTAAACATTTTTGTAATCTCCCAAAAACATTCTCAGTTCCATATAAACTTTTTTGTAATCTCCCAAAAAAAATTGCAATTCCATAAATGATAAATGAGTATGCTGGCTTCAGTCATATGACTCATAACATAGTTTAGGTTACAACTGATATGAATAGTACTTCATTGTTTAGTTACTACAAGGGTGTAAATAATGATGTTTAGGTACATGTTGAAATAGAATTGTTAACCCTTTCATGATGGGAGCTGTGCTGGTGCAGTATTAAAGACCCTCTGCCAGTGCATTCTCTTATATATGCGAGTCTCCCATAGGGAGCCTCGGATATATAAGAGAACACACTGGCTTGCAAGGTCAAGGTATATATTGTTAGGTCAATGTATTCTCTTATATATGCGAGGCTCCCTATGGGAGACTCACATATATAAGAGAATACATTGGCACACGGTTTTCGTTAAATTTCAGGAAGCTCCAATCATGGAAGGATTAAAGGATTAAATACTACAAGGGTGTAAACTATGATATGTAGGTACATGTAACATTGAAGGAAGAAAGATATTAGTAACAGTTCCTGCATCTCTTGTTTAGAAACTAACTAACAATATAATACAAGATCCGGAATTGTTAGCTTCTTTCAAGAAATATAAAAGAACTATAAATTGTTAGAATGGGTAAAAAATGGAAAAACGTATAAGACAACATATGGTTATGATGAAAGGTATTTACATGTAATGCCCTAAATAATCGACTCCTTAACCACAGCAGAATTATGGATAATTTTTCAGGATTTAGTCAGAAATATGGCTTATTGCCATTCATTGGAAAGCTCTCACTGGCAACAAGCCATATTCCGAATAAATCCTGAAAAATTACCCATAATTCTGCTGTGGTTAAGGAGTCGATTATTTAGAGCATTACATATACTTTAACTGGCCTCATCACAGATGCATCATGAGGTAACATTTATACAGGAACCAGCTTAGAGGGCGACTTGGGAGACAGGAACCAGCTTAGAGGGCGACTTTGGAGATATATTCTCCATAAAATGTGCCACTTCTTCCTATTTTTGTCCCAGGGAGAAGTGATTTCTGTCTCGTGTACCATTATGTGCAGCCATCAAAATTAGGAAAAATGTCCCTTGGAAAATTAATGCAGTGGCATGTTAGATTCCACAGCATTTCCCACGGCATTGCTTTATGCCATGGCCAATTTCAAGTACTGGTAAGTGTGTGTCCATACAGCATACTTAAAGTATATTTATTGATCATATTGGGAATTCCAACTCACTAATAAATAAATAGGCTCTTGTGTTGGGATGATATATATTGTATCATAGAAGGGTGATGTTGGGGTGTAAATTGAATTTCACTCATTGTTAATTCTCCCTGATAACAGTCCGCTTCTCTCAAATAATAAAAAATGAGAAGTGACTTCTCCCAATTTCAAACCTTCACGCTGGTTCCCGCATATATTACTAGGTTTATTTTCAAAGTTCTAATAGTAGGTGCTGAATTAATTGGAAAAGACACTGATGAATTTGGAAGAATTCATGTTTTTTAATTTCAGTTCAACGGCAGTTTGCTTCTCTAGAAGTGAGTTAGCATTAGACCCTCAAGAAAAATGTTTCCATTTTTTAACCTCATTATTGTCGACAAAAACATATTAATACAAACAAAAACAAAGTAATTATGTCACAGGATTTAAAAAAGAAGAAAGTGTGTTAATAACAGCATGATGGGAAGTGTTACTTTCAAAATTTCCACATGCCTCAGATACAGTTTTCTTCGCAAAGTTGCTTTAAAATTGTTTTCCTAATTTAAATATGTAAGGCTGCGGCTCAGTATGAGGCACTATTTTACACATACTACAGTAATGCCTTAAATAATCGACTCCTTAACCACAGCAGAATTATGGGTAACTTTTCAGGATTTAGTCAGATATATGGCTAGTTGCCATTCATCGGAAAGCTCTCAGTGAGAGCTTTCCGATGAATGGCAACAAGCCATATTTCCGACTAAATCCTGAAAAGTTACCCATAATTCTGCTGTGGTTAAGGAGTCGATTATTTAGGGCATTACTGTATGCTCTGACCCTGTTAGGGACTGTATTTGGGTCGTATCAGCATTTTTCTTATTGTCACTCAGCGAGCGAGACAATTTACGCCCACGATTAATCCTATAACTTTGACATGTTCTCATTGGTTCACAATTGAGTTGAGCTACACTAGAAAAGCATGTGCCAACATTATAGGATTAAGACCAATTAATGGTGGGCGTGAATCGTAATTGTATTGCTCATTGAGTGACAATCAAAAGAAAATGCAATATTATCCAAATGCGGTTACTAGCCGGGCATAACATAGCATGTGTAAACAGTGCCTGAGTGGTTCATTGCTGCTCGGAGTGTGTGAAATATTCTCATTTCTTGCCGAAATGGCCATGCTTCCATTAGATTTCCAGAATATGCATAACATTATAAGTCATTGTGGTGGATTGATGGTACTAGTAACATGGTGTCAGTTTTCTCATGACTCGGTTGAACATAAACTCCAAGACGTCAATGTCACACCATGTTACTGTCAATCCACCACCATAACCTATATGTGACCCGCCATATCAAATTCAGTCATAAGTCGGGATTTTTTTACCCTGTGCCAATGCATTCTCTTATATATGCGAGTCGACCATAGGTCGCCTCGCATATATAAGAGAATTCATTGGCCTAACAATTTTTTACAATTTTAATAATTTTTTCTTGTATTCTTTAACAATTTTATATTTTCACCCATACAGAGCCCCAGACAAACTTGAGCAGACGACACTCTTCTATATGCTTCTATATATGTGTGGGGCTCCCTGCAGGGTAATGGATGTTTTTTATTTTATGTCCTAAAAATTGTAAGAAACATTTATTTAAAAAAAATGATAAAAAATTGTTAGGCCAATGCATTCTCTTATATATGCGAGGCGACCTATGGTCGACTCGCATATATAAGAGAATGCATTGGCACAGGGTAAAAAAATCCCGACTTACGACTGGATTTGATATGGTGGGTCAAATATGTTCTGCCGACAGTCCGGGTCATTCATAACAATTTGAAATTTATTCCGAGTAATTATCAGCAGAAAATGTCAAAATCTCCTATCGCTCTCCAAATAATGCTGTTCAACATAAATGATGTCATGAAAAAATCATGGCAGCAAGAGATGATGAAATGGTTGTCTTGGTTTCAATTATGTTGACAGCTCTAGACGTAAACATGGGATATGTTGGGCAGCTCTCAGACCAATAAAAGACATTGTTTCTTACTGGAGGCAGAACATATAACAATATAAATGAAATATAATGTAGGCCACAATGCCTGGTGCATACTCTGCCACAATTAGCATTTTTTCTTGTCTACCCAAACTGAGAGTAAAATATATAGCAAGACATTATTACAAGACAAGTCAGTAGATTAGAACCGAATGACATGCGAGGATAGTGGTATTAAACTGGCACTGAATCACTCAAGTTTGTAACTCTTGCAGCGTTATCTTCCTGGTTAATATGAATTGGCGATATGATATTCAACTCTATTTTTGCAAACATTTTGTTTTTCGATTTTGGTACGGTGAGGCAATAAGTATCTTAAATGTTTGAATGTCACTTCATTCTTGGGACAACTGAAAACTATTAGTGGTAAAATAAGGCTGCAACAATTTATAAATGAACGTATCTGTAGTAACAAAATCCACATAAAAGGGAGGCAAAGGTCATATTGCAAATTCACATTGAACTGGAGAAGATAACACTAAAAATCTTACAAATGTGGGTGGTTCAGCAATATGGAGAGTACACAGATTTAGTATGTTTAGTCAATAAAACATGACAGATTGTTTATTATTAGATCATGCCAGGAATCTCTACTCTAACTATATGCACGTAGAGATTATATTCCACCAGAACAAAACCTGGCAACTTTTTGATGTTCTGACCCGTTCTGACAGGAAACTTTATTTCATTGAACAAACACGGCAGGGAACATATTTCTTTGTTAGTACTTGTTCCTCAATAATCAACTTCACATACAGGGGTGGTCACAGCTCAAGATAGCATGCTTTTTTTGTGAGCAGATGTCGCAATAAACAGTGAATTAATTACCTGGGAGAAATTCCATACTTGCAAAAGACGTAAAGCAAAATCGCTCACAAAGTCACTTAAATTTATCAATTTCAAGTTGGTACCTTCATCTACAGTGAAATACATAATTAACCCTTTGAGTGCCAGGTCCGATTTTTGTATCAACCCATATACCCTGTGCCAATGCATTCTCTTATATATGCAAGTCGACCATAGGTCGCCTCGCATATATAAGAGAATGCATTGGCCTAACAATTTTAATTTTTTTTTTACAATTTTTTACAATTTTAATAATTTATTCTTATATTCTTTAACAGACTTATTTTGTAGGTTTAGGGCCGATGAGATCGGCCCCTGGCACTCAAAGGGTTAAGGAACAGGTAGTAACTAAGAAATATATTACCTGCACTGTGTTTTACATGTTATACACTTCTCTGTCCCAGCATAAAAAAGTTCCCAGGTTTTGTACTAGTGGAATATGTTCTCTATGAATGTAATCCGGAGTAGAGATTCATGGCATGATCTAGTTTAGTACAGTAATGCTCTAAGTAATCGACTTAACCACAGAAGAATTATGGGTAACTTTTCAGGATTTAGACGGAAATATGGCTTGTTGCCATCTCGGAGAGAGCTTTCCGATGAATGGCAACAAGCCATATTTCCGATTAAATCGTGAAAAGTTACCCATAATTCTGCTGTGGTTAAGAAGTCGATTACTTAGAGCATTACTGTATATTCATTGGATATAACTCAGTCTCATCGGACAAGGCTACAAACCTCCTGGTGAAATGAGATTACGTAATTTGTAAGTGATTTCAGCCACTTGGTTATAATCCCGCAGGACAAATCGATGCTTATCGACTGGTTCAGTTGCTATGGAGTCGATTTCATTTGTATTTTTGACGTTCAGTCCTATAGTGAAGAAGGTTGTTCCATCTATCTTCAGCTTAACAACTTCCTTTAACATTTCATCTCGGTTGGGATCTGTTTTATCGCCAGTGAAGAAAATGACGATATTATCAGCTCTTTTTCTGTCCCCGTTTGCTTTCGTGAACATCCTCTCACGCATATACTTCATTGCGCTTGCTGTGTTCTTGGTACCAGGATAGTGTCGTGCTCGGGATGAGAAGAAATCATGCATTCTAGAGTTTGATAGCTGATTCAGTTGATACTGTGCATGTGGTTTAGTACTGTATGACAACATGCCAACCTGTAGTCGACCGCTCTCAATGTCTTTACCGACGGGATAGTTCTGCACAATTTTTTTCATCCAATCGTAGACATCACTCGGAACAGAAGAGTCGAGAACAAATATGACATCATTGTACATGTTTCCTGAAATTAATCAGCAGAAAATGATAGATTCTGAGTTAATGATCCATAAAAAAGAAGCATTGACAACAACATTAATTCGCTCAAGCCTTGAAATAGTGTGCCTGTCATTAGCAGAATGAGGTCCCCAGAGGGTGAATTTTGTGATGCTACCCCGCATAACGGGCTAGCATCACCAAATTCACCCTCTGGGAACCTCATTCTGCTGAGTTGTCAGCAGAATGAGGTCCCCAGAGGGTGAATTTGGTAATGCTAGCCCCCTATGCGGGGTAGCATAACTAAATTCACCCTCTGGGGACCTCATTCTGCAAATGACAGGCACACCATTTCAAGGCTTGAATTCGCTCATGTTCTTGTGACATTAATGGAGCACATTTATAATAAGCATTCCAGACATCTAATTACATAGAGAGTAATCACTTTATTGAACTGGTGATGTGAAATAAATCATGAGAAGCAGGGATGTTGTACAAAAACGAGAACGCATTGCGCTCGAGTGTTTTAAAAAATAGTCCCTGCCTCGATTGAATAATATCACGTCACCAGTTCAATTAAGTGATTATTCTGTTTATTATATTCCATTTTTAACATCTGATTTATCAGAAATCTGAATAATATCACCATTATACCCATGACGCATACATTTCGATAGCACGTATAATGAGCTAGTTAAAGTGACATAATTCACTAGTGAAATTATCGTTTATAATCAATAGAGAAATCATAGTAAATCACACATAGGAATGTAATAAAACAATATATCGCTCAAGAAAATACAATTTGACATCACTCTTGACTTTGTCCGACTTAAAAAGTTATTAAAATGTTAAAAACTCATAGGGCATATGAAGTTGTGTGCTGGGCTGTTGTCCTTTATTATCATATTTCAGTGGAAAAATATAATGGGTATATTGCGAAAACCTCCATGCAAAACTAACAGCTATTATCATTCTCAATTTTGAAACATCATATGCTGTTCTGTATGTTCATAACATGGTTCTGAGGCACTAATTTCGGAGGTCCCAACAATGAAGAAATATATAATATCTACAAGTTTGTAATATTTGTTACCATCCGGGTGTCTTGTTGGGAATACTGGTACAGGAGTCGTAGTTGGAGGCAGTGTCACCCTCACAGTCGTCTTTAGTGATTCATCTGTTCAAAAGAAAACAATTCAAGTGTAAAGCTTACGACCAACGATTAATCCCCAATAAGTGCATCGGTGTAAAAGGTTAAGAGAAGATCACCATCACCAAATGATTTAAGATGGTAGACACAGTCCACAGTAATGTCCTAAGTAATCGACTCCTAACCACAGCAGAATTATGGGTAACTTTTCAGGATTTTGTCGGAAATATGGCTTGTTGCCATTCATGGTTAAGGAGTCGATTAATTAGAGCATTACTGTTTTTGCAATAAAAACGTCATTTTTTGTTGCTTTATGGGTGCATAAAATTGTAAGTGGCTGAACAACATCCTGTAAAATTTTGAAAAGAGAATTTCGCAAAATTATACTAAGTATGTTGTTTGTCCGCTTACAATTTTATGCACCCATAGATGCAACAGAAAAGATGTTGATTGCTTATAATTACAAAAACAGAACATTAATTTCAACATATTAGAAAGAATTATCTTAAATATTTTGTTGTAAAAATTAACAATTTCTGTTATGGTCAATCTAAATAAAATTAGACAGTGTTTCAATCAACTTAGTCTCCTCATTCCCCAATGTTCAGTGTCAAGCCTTGAAATAGTGAGCATCATTCACAGAATGAGCTCCCCAGAGGGTGAATTTAGTGATGCTACCCTACACAGCGGGCTAGTGTCAACAAATGCACCCTCTGGGAACCTCATTTTGCTTAGGCCTCAACTGCTATGGGAGACCTAGGATTCCCCAGTTGAAGTTGGTGATGTTCACCCATTAGTCACCCTGATAATGCATTTTATCTTCTGGAAATTAGTGGATATAGAAACAGAACAGAAGGAGGAAAAGTAACTAAGAACAATGTTTATTTGAGAATCTAGATACTTCCCAGAAGATGAGGCCTAAGCAGAATGAAGATCCCAGAAGGGTGCATTTGGTGATGCTAGCCAGCTCTATGGGGCAGTATCACTAAATTCACCCTCTGGAGACCTCATACTGCAAAAATGACAGGCACACTATTTCAAGGCTTGTTCAGTGTAGGCATTTTCCTGATGTTTTATATGACCGAAGACATACCGATTTGAACATGAGATTGTAGCCCATCAGGTTGTTTGTTAGCAGATGTGGGCAATATGCTTTTACAAAATGTGAATAAAGATAATATTATCATGTAATACAGTCTAAGATGAGAGTGAAGTGAATGCCCAACGTGATTAAATACAGGAGACATATATAAACCAGAAAATAAATCTAGACTTCAAGACAATCAGAGACACCATTGTGTGCGCACCACACATGAGACAGATAGAAACAGGTAACTATCATATTAAGACAGGAAAGCATGATAATACATAGATGCTCATTAATAATAGAAGAAGAGATAATTAAAATATCCATACAAATTTGAAGAAAACTAGAGGTGGGCTGTCATAAAAAGCTGGTGGCCATATACAGTAATGCTCTAATTAATCGACCTCTTAACCACAGTATAATTATGGGTAACTTTTCAGGATTTAGTCGGAAATATGGCTTGTTGCCATTCATCGGAAAGCTCTCGCCGAGAGCTTTCCGATGAATGGCAACAAGCCATATTTCTGAATAAATCCTGAAAAGTTACCCATAATTCTGATGTGGTTAAGAGGTCGATTAATTAGAGCATTACTGTATATGTATAATATGGCATAAGAGTTCTCAAGATATTATATATCAGATTTATGGAAGCACTGGCTCAATATGAGTGTTCATTGCTTAATTAATTCTTATTTGATAGATACTAAGATAGATAGACAGGGGTGGCATCAAGGGGATCAGAGGAACCAGCCCCCTGCAATGCAGTGTCAATTTCAGGAACTTGCATCAATGTTTTGGGACATGACTCAGTTATGTTACTGGGACAACAGATAATGATGGTCAGATATTAAACATTTTTGGCTTAATTATAATGTTTTGGTCCCTGAAACCATCATGTCGACGAAAGAGTATGTTATTCGATTCTGTCAAAACTGGGATTATTTTTTTCAAACATGGACTGCACCTTTATATTTCTAGAACAAATTATTTTACAAATCACCGAGCGGCCCAGACTTAATATAGACCATTGCTTAATCTGTTACTTACTAAAGTTATTCCACATGAAATTTGGTTTTGACATATTAAATATGAAAATATTTAGCTTTTTTTCTGACCTTTGAAGGCCTTTAAAATCAAGGATTTTTTTCAAATTTTGTCCCTATATTTCTAAAAATTTATCCCATTTTGTCACCCCAGTCGGTCCCAGACCCCTAGTCCCTTGTCGGATATTGTAGCTCCTGCATCAGGGGAATTCCTGGCACTACTACTGTAGATATCATACAGGATAAGATGGAGAATAGATCTCATTTCACATCATGCGTTGCAGCACCAGGACATAGCATTCAGTTCATCATTATTTCAGTATGAGATGCTAGAGTTATCGAGCAAAGGAAGCAACCAGCTAATGATTAAAGTGTAGAACAATAGATAGAAAATAATTGAAGGATGTATCAGCAATCAAAGGTCGATCCAAGCAACATTTAACCCTTTGAGTGCCAGGTCCGATTTTTGTATCAACCCATATACCCTGTGCCAATGCATTCTCTTATATATGCGAGTCGACCATAGGTCGCCTCGCATATATAAGAGAATGCATTGGCTTAACAATTTTTTTTTTTTTACAATTTTTTACAATTTTAATATATTTTATTATATTCTTTAACAGACTTATTGTGTAGGTTTAGGGCCAATAATATCGGCCCCTGGCACTCAAAGGGTTAATCATGACCAGAGTGGATAGATGATAGAAGGATGTGTCAGCAATCATAGGTTGATCCAAAGGATGCCTAATCGAGTGGAGAGAAATAAATCATAGGTCGATTCATGCAATGTTTAATCATAACCACAGAGTGGAAAGATGATCGAAGGATGTATCAGCAATCATAGGTCGTAAACCAAGCGACATTTAATCATGACCACAGTGAAGAGATGATCGAAAGATGTGTCAGCAATCATAGGTTGATCCAAAGGATGCCTAATCGAGTGGAGAGAAATAAATCATAGGTCGATTCATGCAATGTTTAATCATAACCACAGAGTGGAAAGATGATCGAAGGATGTATCAGCATTATAGGTCGCGATCCAAGCGACATTTAATCATGACCACAGTGAAGAGATGATCGAAAGATGTGTCAGCAATCATAGGTTGATCCATGCGACATTTAATCATGACCACGGTGAAGAGATGATCGAAGGATGTGCCAGCAATAATAAGTCGATCCATGCGACGTTTAATCATGACCAGAGTGGAGAGATGATCGAAGGATGTGTCAGCAATCATAAGTCGATCCATGCGACGTCTAATCATGACCAGAGTGGAGAGATGATCGAAGGATGTGTCAGCAATCATAAGTCGATCCATGCGACGTTTAATCATGACCAGAGTGGAGAGATATACCTCCAAACATCCGATTCACAAGCATCTTGGACATTCTCTGTGCGTCCGTGTAGGAATCAACAGCAACAAGATGATTATCTCTCGGAAAAGAAGCTAAATCTTCAATGTCTGTCAAGCCATTAGTTTTAAAATCCACCACAAAAACTGATGTGCCTTTCTGTTTGAGACTATAGCCGAGTTTGAGAGTCTCATTTTGCGATGTACTAGGATCGGGTCCATTAAGCATGATAACAGTGTTCTTCACATCTGGTCTATCTCCCATCTTCTCACTGAACATATGGTCCATAAGCTCGCTCAGTGCCTTCCCTGTGTGCTTTTTTCCTCTGTATTGTCGACTTAAATTGATGTAGTGTCTTAGATATCGCTTGGTATTGTATTTATTCAGTGTAAACTGAACATGCGGTCGAGTACTGTATGTCATTAATCCAAAGCGAACTTTGCCATTATCAACATTCTTTGTAGTATAAACGAAATTCCGAGCAAATCGTCTCATAATATCATAGTCTCTTGGTGACGCGGTTGAATCAAGCACAAAGACAATGTCCTGGTGTTCATCTTCACCAATTGATTTAAAGATAACAGGATTGCAAATTACAATGGAACAACAATATCACCTTATGAATGTATATGCACACACGAATCTGACAGTCATGTCACTCTTCTGTTAGTATGGAATTCAATGACATATAATGAAGCCTTGTGGACCATAACTCTTTCTTATTTTTATAACATTTAATTAACCTTTTATTTACTAAATATGATTGACAGGTAGTTCCTTAGGAAATGTTCAGATAATAATTTCAACAAATAGTCCTTCGGTTTTGAGGCACACAATAGTACAGTAATGCCGTAAATAATCGACTCCTTAACCACAGCAGAATGATGGGTAACTTTTAAGGATTTAGTCGGAAATATGGCTTGTTGCCATTCATCGGAAAGCTTTCCATATTTCCGACTAAATCCTGAAAAATTACCCATAATTTTGCTGTGGTTAAGGAGTCGATTATTTAGGGCACTACTGTACTTGTGCGCCTTAGTGCACCTGGGTTTGAGAAAAGTATGGTACAAAAATCTGTGCGCCTTTGTTCTTGGATATTGCACATGAGGTTATTTCCCATATGAAAGCATACCAAAGAAAAAACAATGGACCTGGATCAAAAATAAAAAATGAAGGTGCAGTTAATCATGTGTACCTTTATTTTTCAAAACCGAAAGACTGTTTCCAGATGAATATGCCAATTCAGCTCATACTTCTATAACTGATGGAAAAATCCATTCTTAAAATCCATTTAGTTAAGTAGAGGTTAATATAAATAGTATAATTATGTGGAGGCTTCCATTTTCGACATGTCCAGCACCGAAATTATGTTATTCAATACAACATCTATAATCAACAACTTTATTCAGAAGATCCCAATGGTTAACCTTTCTATACTAAAGCATCATTGATGAGTAGTTATCCCATAGGAAATGTTCAGATAATAAGTTCTCATTGATGAGTAGTTATCCCATAGGAAATGTTCAGATAATAAGATTAACCCATTCCATACTAAAGCATCATTGATGAGTAGTTATCAAATAGGAAATGTTCAGATAATAAGTTTAACCCTTTCTATACTAAAGCATCATTGATGAGTAGTTATCCCATAGGAAATGTTCAGATAATAAGTTTAACCCATTCCATACTAAAGCATCATTGATGAGTAGTTATCCCATAGGAAATGTTCAGATAATAAAGTTAACCCTATCTATACTAAATACTCATTGATGAGTAATTATCCCATAGGAAATGTTCAGATAATAAGTTTAACCCTTTCTATACTAAAGCATCATTGATGAGTAGTTATCCCATAGGAAATGTTCAGATAATAATGAATAATGAACCTATGGTCGTTTGTTGAACATATTAACATTTCACTCAATAAATAGGACTCCTTCTGTACTTTTATTTATCTGTCATCTACTTATATTATCTGTACATCCATGAAAATCAATAATAGACCATTCTGATCTACACTTTATAACTGACTGGGAGAATCCAGTTGGCATTAGTACAGAGTTCTAGCCGATATAACATTTTGCAAACATTTTGGATTACTCAGACGTAAGATCAACCAATGGTCATAACATGAAACAAATTCAATGTATATGTTAATACCAAAAATATTAATGTGGAAATGATATACGTTGACATATTACAAGTTCCGAGTGATGGCAAGTATGCTCCAGTCACTACAAGTCTGGGTTTGGTCAACCATGACTTAGGATATAATTTAAGAACCAAAAAAAGATGAAGTTGAAACCTGTCCAAAATTACTTGCTGAAACTTATGTCAAATGGAAATGATTTTTTACATTCATTTTAACATTTGTAAAATGGAAGTGCAATGATATATTCACCTATGACAGCCGTAGTTGTTGTTCTATGAAATCTGTCTGTTACTTTACCATCTGGTCTTATCACCACTTCAGTCTTTGTAGGAGGCGTTTTTATGTCTCTAGTTGTGTATCTATCTATAACCTTTGTTGTCTGACTATCAGGGTATGCTGTTGGAATTCTGTTATCCTCAGTTGGTGTCGGAGAAAGAACACCTGTGCATTAAAGAAGTAAAATCCTGTGAACATACCCAATTTATTATAATTTCTCAACAGTGATTTATCATAAATATCATGGTTAAATATATACCAATATCTCCCAGTAGGTACAGTAAAGAATGTGATATAGAAGTTTTCACTTCCACATTACCCTTGTAAAAATAAAAAGCTGCGCCAGACCTCTGCGCATTCTTTTCCGCAACCTTCACCGCAGAGGTCTGCATTTGGAACGCTCTCCGCAACCTTATCGCATACACCACAACCCTCTGTGCAACCTTCGCAGCCCTCTCTGCAACTGCATTCGCAACTCTCTCAGCAACATCTTTCGCAACCTTCGCAGCCCTCCGCCACCTCTTTCGCAACCCTCTCTGCAACCTTCACAGCCATCTACACAATTTTGCATCACTCTCCGCAACCTTCGCAACCTGCTCCACAACCTGCAGCCCTCTCTGCAACATCTTTCACAGCCGTGTTCACTATAGCTTGCACGTGTACCAATGCACTGTGTACATTAATATTTCAAAATCCACGTGATTCAGTAGAGTTATCCTTTACTGTTACTATTATACAGTAATGCCCTAAATAATTGACTCCTTAACCAGAGCAGAATTATGGGTAACTTTTCAGTATTTAGTCGGAAATATGGCTTGTTGCCATTCATCGGAAAGCTCTCATTGAGAGCTTTCCGATGAATGGCAACAAGCCATATTCCTAACTCTCTCACTGCGAGCTTTAAGACATGTAAGTAAAATATAATTTATTTCTATTATTGCTATCTATACTCCCAGACAGAAGCCAATTTTCTACAACCTGCATACAGTAATGTCCTAAATAATCGACTCCTTAACCACAGCAGAATTATGGGAAATTTTTCAGGATTTAGCCGGAAATATGGCTTGTTGCCATTCATCGGAAAGCTGTCACTGAGAGCTTTCCGATGAATGGCAACAAGCCATATTTCCGACTAAATCCTGAAAAATTACCCATAATTCCGCTCTGGTTAAGGAGTCGATTATTTAGGGCATTACTGTAGTTATATTAAAATTATATTTTATGTTGAAATTCGACACAATTATGGGATAAATAAACAGAAGAATACAGGAACTATATTTTTCTATTCAGCGGATGGTGAAGTGAACAGGCAGCGACCAGCTGTTGGCTTTGATAAATCGATTGAAGGCGATTGTGAGAACATTTAATGTCATATATGGCGAATTTCTTTGGAAATGCATATAATAAAAAAATAGCTATTGATGATGAAAAAATCCTCTCCAAATATGGAGTGCATGTCTGGCATAATAAACATTTGTGAGAATTGTATTAATTAGTAGTAAATATAAAAACAACAAAATGTGAAAAAATAATCATTAATAAATATCGTTGAATGATAAAAACTTGAAGTTGAAGTCTACTAGATTACGATGAGCATAAAGCATTATGAATGTGTAATCTGTATTTTGCATTATAACATTTGTTGTGTTTTCGCTCTCATGGGAAAATTGTCAAAATGTCATTGACCTCCGACTTCGCAATTTAAATATAACCAACCACGAAAAAAATGTCTCTATCTTGGAAAATAAATATTATACTTAGCATAATGAGTTTACCTTCTTCAATTCTCCTAGCAAAGTTCTTAGCCGATCTCTGAAGATCTCTGAAATCACTGACAACCATGGTATGATGCTCAGGTGGGGATGAGGCCAGATCAATTACGTCTGGATCGTCGTGTCTCTTCATCCCAAATCCAACCACGTACAGTGATGTCCCAGAATTCTTCAGGCTGTTGGCTAACTGCCTCGTACCATCAGGATAAGAAGTCCTTTCCTTTCCTTCTAACATCACTAAAACATTCTCAGCATCCGGACGATCACCACTTTCTTGGCTAAACATCTGATTTTGTACCTCCTTCAGTGCTCTATCACTGTGTTTTGGACCAGACTGTTGCCGAGTTCTCGTTGTGAAATACATCAGTCGACGTTTTGTCTTATGTTCGCTCAGATTATATCTGATTTTAGGTTTTGTGCCATAAGCCATAACACCAAACCTTTTTTCACCAGTCTCCACCTTTTTCGATGAATCGATGACATATGAAGCAAATCGCCTCATCATGTCAAAGTCTCGTTGGGATGCACTAGAGTCTAACATAAAAACTATGTCCTGATGACCTGAAATTTAATTCATAAATAATCTTTAACCCTTTACCCAACAGAAGGGCCCTGTGCCAATGCATTCTCCTATATATGCGAGTCGACCATAGGTCGCCTCGCATATCTAAGAGAATGCATTGGCTTAACACATTAAAAATAATAAAATTGTTAAAGAATGTAAGAAAAAATGGTAAAAAGTGTTAAAAAAAGATTTTTTTTAGGCCAATGCATTCTCTTATATATGCGAGGCAACCTATGGTCGACTCGCATATATAAGAGAATGCATTGGCACAGGGCATAACTGTAAATATCACAATGTGGTCAAGGAGCCGGTTCCAATGATATCCATATTTGTATGGTTCTATTGCGACAGACCGAAGATATTTTAGGCTGTTAAAGCTTTATTTGGCCGGTTTGTTGGGTAAAGGGTTAAAGGTGTCTTTAAAATCCCAGCATATTTGTCACTTTTGTTGTGCTGACAAAGATGCGATATATCAGAGACCATTCAAAACAACAAAAAACACAAAATTGCAACCCTTTCAATTCCAAATTAACCACAATAAATAATGTGATACTTTTGATAAAACGTTATGTTTATGTAACCAGATGCATGAAAAAAGTCTTAAGCATTGGATCTGCATGTCAATTCCTAAAACAAGAATATGAAATAGAAAAATATGAAACAAATTGGAATTTGTCAATAAATAAAACCTGTGGGGAAAAAATGGGACAGTGTCCTTACAGCAATGTCAAATATAAAAGTATCCTCAAATAAATAGATGTTTTATTGTTAAGTCATGTAAGTAAAATATAATTTATTTCTATTATTGCTATCTATACGCCCAGACAGAAGCCAATGTTCTACAACCTGCATACCTTCTCTTTGAAATAACCATGCACAGTCTTACTGTAAAAGTGTCGAATATTCCAATATAGTATTTCATCTAAAATGGTACTGGGTGGGAAAATTCTTAAACAAGAAACATATATAAAATAAAAACAATTCTTATTTCAGATATAGAGGATATATCTCATATGATATTTATGAAACGAGTCTAAGAATTTTCAGTTTTCTCGAGCCTCCGGCGAGAGAAAACTGAAAATTTGTGGCAAGTTTCATAAATATCATATGAGAGAAACACGAATTACATATTCTATTTATCATATGACACCTATAAATTTATTATGATTTCCAAAACGCACACAAATCACTAAATAGCTATATGACATCGGCAGCAAAAGGTTAATGTGATGTCACTTCATTGCACCGGAAGCCCAATTACACCTGGTGAACTAGCACAAATAATATCCACGCGAAGATATAGTGCGCTATTCTGATCTCAGTTTGTGACATTATATCGTATGTTTATTAGATAAATACGAATTACATATTCTATTTATCGTATAACAATGTCCAAAACTATATATTTCAAGATTATAATTGCGAGAATTTCGGCATCGTGTTGATTGACGCGCACGAATTTGACCTGCATTTAGTTAGAGATGCGGCTCGGCCATTCAGCCAATCAGAACACACTTTTTGTCAACAAACCAATCAAATTATCGGAAGGTGATATGAACTAGTAGTTCATATGAAATTGATTTATGACATACTTTCCAAAGTAAATGATGATTGAGTCATATGATAAATTGTATTATGTTCTAAGATATTATATGTATGTATTTTATGTAAACTTTAACAAAAAAATGAATAAATGATAAAAACAAAAAAGAAGAAGATGCGACAGGCTGATAAATGTACAAGATATTCATATCCGGTATACATACTTTTTCAGAACTTACATTCCAAATGACAGCATGTTCTCCTAATAAATAGTTAAACATGTATCACTTCAAAGTTGGTCCCATTTGTTCTACAGCACATAATAACTAGAGCATCGCTAGGGCGTGGCAAAATACGTGTGTGGTTTATCCAAAATGTAGACATGAACAAAGGCTCATCTGATGTGACGATTCAAACACAGAGCTCAAAATCAAACTCAGCATTAGTTTTCAACAAAGGGCCATAACTCTGGTGAAAATTGGCAGCCGAACCCAAATTCAAAATTGACCTGTATTTTGTGCTAAAAAAAACCCACATACCGAACTTAATTTTTTTTTTTAAAAGGGCATATTAAAAAAGAGTCCCTTATTAGTTTGGCTTGAAGGTAAGTAGACATGAAGACTCTATGTCCTTATATTAGAGATGTTTCTTATAAATCTCATAAAAAGTAAAAAAGTTGCAAGGATACTACAGAAGTTTGCAATTTATTCATGGGACACAATCACTAGCTTTCCCCCCCCCCCCCCCCCCCCCGAATCTATTTACACAACATGGTAAATTCAGGTCAGTAGAGCTAAAACCTCAAACCAAGCCTTGAAATATGGTGTCTGTCATTTGCAGAATGAGGTCCCCAGAGGGTGAATTTGGTGATGCTAGCCCGCTATGCGGGGTAGCATCACTAAATTCACCCTCTGGGGACCTCATTCTGCAAATGACAGACACCCTATTTCAAGGCTTGCCTCAAACTATAGAACACCACCAGTTTTTTCTAATGATGACCATGTATCTCTCGAATTATCAAATACATCTTTTACCATTCAAATCTTGCTTACTGTAATAATATATACTATCAAGCTTATGAAAACATATATTTCTATCTAAAACTTGGTACTGTAATTCCCTAAATAATCAACTCCTTAACCACAACAGAATTATGGGTAACTTTTCAGAATTTTGTCGGAAATATGGCTTGTTGCCATTCATCGGAAAGCTCTCAGTGACTAAATCCTGAAAAGTTACCCAAAATTCTGCTGTGGTTAAGGAGTCGATTATTTAGGGCATTACTGTATACACAAATAATAAGCAGATACCTTTTATCATTTTGATGGGAGCGACGAGTGGCTTCTTCGTGGTTGAAGGTATTTTGATTGTTGGGGTCAACCAAGTTGTGGAACCTCTTGTAACCTCTGGCTTTGTAGAAACTCTTCCTGTTACGGCCGCCAATGTTGTCCGCACCACATCTCTAGTGGAAGACGTCACCATAACATCTACCTGAGTAGTAACTATAGGTGACTGGGTCGTTGATTCCGTTGCTATGGGATACTGCGTTCTTGACTCAGTTGTCTCAGATGTTAAATCTACATGTGGTTCCTTGTCATCAGTCGAGGATGTTGTAGTTGTCTTAACAGGCACCACTTGAGTCATTTCTGTTGTTCTTGGAGCTTTGGTTGGTCTTGTCTCAGTAGATTTTGTTGTTGTATGAACCACTGTTGTTTTTGGAGCTAACGTTTTACTTGGTGTCCTAGTTGTTGGTATAGTAATAACTGCTGTTTTTGGAGCTTCTGTAGTTGTTGGTACAGCAGGTTTTGTTGTTATTGTTGTTGTAGTGTGAACCACTGTTGTTTTTGGAGCTAACGTTTTACGTGGTACAGCAGTTGTCGGTGTGGTAATAACTGCTGGTTTTTGGGTCACCAATGGAGTTGTGGTTGTAATCTTCAGAGTTGTTGACAGTATGGTGGTTGGTTTTGGAATCACTGTGGATGTTGTTGTTGCTGCTGTTTCACTGGTTGTCTGAGTGACGCTGGTCGTGTCTGATACTGCTGTTCGAATTACGCCACCTGAGATTGTAATTTTCTCTGTAAATGAACATAAGTAGTATATTATTTCATAAGAAATTTATATGTAATTCTGCTACTGTCCAGATAATATTTAGGAAAATAGAGAAATCTGACAGTTTTTACATAATATATACAGGATTAACACAAATTATATCACCAAAGCTTTATTCTGAGTTACTACCTGGATGATACTGATGTAATAGGTAGATTGAAATATTTCCAAAACCAATGTGAGTTGCCTTCATGGATATATAACAATACCATATATGTAGTAACTTAGTCTTGCAGAAGATGTAAGCGCTTAACCCTTTACCCAACAGAAGGGCCCTGTGCCAATGCATTCTCTTATATATGCGAGTCGACCATAGGTCGCCTCGCATATATAAGAGAATGCATTGGCTTAACACATTAAAAATTATAAAATTGTTAAAGAATGTAAGAAAAAATGGTAAAAAGTGTTTTTAGCCCAATGCATTCTCTTAGTATTGTCAAAGAAGTTAATGCTGGTACAAATTAATTCTAAAGGCAAATAGCTAGGCCTCTCACTTAAATATCTATTACAAATTCAAATAAGCATGGTAAGATATGGTAACATGAATGAAGGTAACATTTCTGAACATAATTTCAAGTTAATTTGACCCTTCAGACACTTCCTAATGACATGACTTTTCTCATTTTATTGGATTTCTGTCCAATTTTACAATGAGTGATTGTTAAAACAATTTTCAACAATTTGAATGATCACTTGATGAAAAATATGTGAAAAAAATGTTATGTCTTATACATTAGGATGTTGTATCAAAAATTGTCAATTTATTATATAATATAATACAGAAAATACATAATTTTTTTTATATATTGATATATTAATGTTGATGTGAAAATTCACCTTCATACAGTCTTCAATTGGTAACATTAAATATGGTTAATTATGCTACAAATCAACCACAAAGAAATAAAAATCTTTGTTTTTCAAATAAAATGTTAGGCTTACAATCTCTGAGAAACAGTAGAGCTGAAAGAGTTTCTGCCAGGGTAAAATGTTTTCAATGATATCTCAGGTCTTATTGCGCAAGCGACTACAGTAATCATACAACCTTCAGTCAATGTCATTCCGCAGAATGAAAGAGCTTGCTTTTGAAAAGTATTGATAGTTGAATATTTAGGTGTAAAATTATTAATAATATAATTTTTATATATATATAATTACAATGTGACAAAATCATAAAAATTCCGAGAATTTGAAAATTGGTCCAACTCTATAGATAATTATTGTTAAATGTGTAATATTTACAACAAAACTAACATAAAAAATTGACACATTGAACATTGATAGCTGACAATATACTGATTATCTGATGCTGTTGATTTCACAGTAGTGTTGGGAATGTTAGTCTGAGGAATGGGACCGTTAATGGGATGACCTAGCTGGCAAAAACCCTGAACAAAGCATTACATTTAAACAGTATGTAAACACAACTCAAAATCAACCTGCGAGCACACTCAAATCTGTGAGAGATTTACCCTTCCATGACTGGACCATCCTGAAATTTTGCGAAAACCCTGTGCAAATGCATTCTCTTATATATGCGAGTCTCCCATAGGGAAACTCGCATATATAAGTGAATACATTGGCCTAACAATATTTACATTAACACTGTAAGCCAGTGCATTCTCTTATATATGCAAGGCTCCCTATGGAAGACTCACATATATAAGGTAATACACTGGCACAGGATCTTTAATGCTGCACCGGTGCAGCTCATATCATGGAAGTGTTAAGAGATTTAGAAGTTAGTTGAGGAAGAAGTTAGTTGGAAGAATTGTTTAGCTTCTGTGCATGTTCCTGAATGAAGTTGCATTAATATGTTGTTGAGCTTTGATGGAATACAAGTAGCAGATTACATTTACATTCCTGAAATAGATTAACTATCAATTTGTAGGAATAATATTATTAATTTGCTATAAGTTAACCCTTTACCCAACAAACCGGCCAAAACCGGCCAAATAAAGCTTCAACAGCCTAAAATATCTTCGGTCTGTCTCAATAGAACCCTACACATATGGATATCATTGGAACCGGCTCCTTGACCACATTGTGATAGTTACAGTTATGCCCTGTGCCAATACATTCTCTTATATATGCGAGTCGACCATAGGTCGCCTCGCATATATAAGAGAATGCATTGGACTAAAAAAAATCTTTTTTTAACACTTTTTACCATTTTTTCTTACATTCTTTAACAATTTTATAATTTTTAATGTGTTAAGCCAATGCATTCTCTTATATATGCGAGGCGACCTATGGTCGACTCGCATATATAAGAGAATGCATTGGCACAGGGCCCTTCTGTTGGGTAAAGGGTTAACTGAAGTAATGCTATTATTATTAAAGATATAGTTCAAATATAATTTGTCACCAAATGTAATAAATTATATATATTAAAATGAATTCAAATTAAATTTATTCTATATGTAGATATGTTGCAAATTCTTCTATTTATATGATTGCAAATCAAGTTTCTTCTCAAACTTGAAAATCTGACTGTTCCATCATGAAGTAGAGAGTATTATTATTATTTATTAGTTACTGGACATGAGGGAACAAGGCACATGAGTCCTTATTCAACTGGTAGTGAACAGTGGATTTCAATCTTGAAAACTCATTGCGCAGAAAGAGTTTGAGTCTCTATAGACCGCATTGTGTAAGAAACATGAACATTTAAAATGGTGAATACCTTGAAGCACGAAATTCCCATTACCTTCACCAACATAATGAGCGAGCAGCTTTGGTAGCATCTTTGTATCTCTGTTACGTTTGACATACATTTGATATCTTTCCTGTGGAAGGGAGGCTACTCTATCAGGATCAGTGTCGGTTTTAAACCCGACGACGTAAATTGATAAACCATCCCTTTTCAGCTAAATTAGTGTGCTTCTTCCCTGGATATGCCACTGCATTTTGTATCTCACGCCAGATGGCTCTCTTTGAGTTATATTTGTTCAAGTTAAACTGAATGTGAGGTCTAGTGCTGTAAGAAGTCATGCCGACCTTGACTTTTCCGGAGCGAATATTTTGCAGCGATGAATCAAAGTTGGTTGTGAATCTTTTCATCAGGGTGAAATCTTTCTTTGAAGTAGACGTGTCCCAAAGAATTATAAGGTCTCTTTCCTTGTTATCTTTAAATGAAATGTTAATGATTTTTCTAGCTGTACGTCAAAACTCATACATAATGGAATCGTCCAATCAAGATGAACTATGCCTTTTCAAATTGGTATGTGTACAATAAAACAGCTAACCATACCTCTAAATTTTGTGCATTCATAGTTGTTTTAACATGCTGGTCAATGTTTTGATTACCGGCACCTAGTAATACTTCCTCATTTTCCACTAATGACTACAGGTGAAAAATTAGGATCGTCAGAATCCAATAATGACTCAGCAACTTGTTGAATTTTCTTGAGGTCAAAATCCCATACCAAATTGAATTCAAAACTTATTTCCTAATTTAACGATGCAATGTTTGAGTTGAATTGGCCTAAATTTTAAGGAAAAAAAATGAAATTTACTATATATGAAAAACCATTGGTCAGTACAGCTCATTAAACTTTTATACTTTGCATGAAATCGTGATCATATTGGATACTTTAATGAGATTATGCTGGTCTGAAAAACACTACTGAAATAAGTACTAAGTTACTAACATCTAGCAAAATTAAAACTGTCTAAAAAAATACCAAATCAATCTGTCTAAATAATGTTTTTCCATACAATTGTATTGCTAAAATAACCTAAGCTATATACTAGAACATACGCATGTCAATCAAAACTCACCAACAACAGGTAACATGGTTCGTATGTCCTGCTGGGTGGTGGCTTGATGAGGTATCAAAGTCTGCTTTGTTGTAACAACAGCTGGGAAATCATTTCTCATTGTCGTAGTCTCAACAGGTATATCTTTTCTCCTTGTCGTATTCTCAACGGCGACATCCCTTCTCTGTGTTATAGTCTCAACGGTGACATCCCTTCTCTGTGTTGTAGTCTCAACAGGCATACCCCTTCTCCGTGTTGTAGTCTCAACAGGCATATCCCTTCTCCATGTTGTAGTATCAACAGGCATATCCCTTCTCATTGTTGTAGTCTCAATAGGGATATCCCTTCTCCATGTTTTAGTCTCAACAGGGATATCCCTTCTCCGTGTTGTAGTCTCAACAGGCATATCCCTTCTCCATGTTGTAGTATCAACAGGCATATCCCTTCTCATTGTTGTAGTATCAACAGGGATATCCCTTCTCATTGTTGTAGTCTCATCAGGCATATCCCTTCTCATTGTTGTAGTCTCAACAGGGATATCCCTTCTCCGTGTTGTAGTATCAACAGGGATACCCCTTCTCATTGTTGTAGTCTCAACAGGCATATCCCTTATCCGTGTTATTGTATCAACTGGGATATCCCTTCTCATTGTTGTAGTCTCAACAGGCATATCCCTTTTCATTGTTGTAGTCTCAACAGGGATATCCCTTCTCCGTGTTGTAGTCTCAACAGGCATATCCCTTCTCCGTGTTGCAGTCTCAACAGGTATATACCTTCTCCGTGCTGTAGTATCAACAGGGATATCCCTTCTCATTTTTGTAGTCTCAATGTGCATATCCCTTCTCTGTGTTGTAGTCTCAACAGGCATATCCCTTCTCATTGTTGTAGCATCAACAGGCATATTCCTTCTCATTGTTGTAGTCCCAACAGGAATATCCCTTCTCCGTGTTGTAGTCTCAACAGGGATATCCCTTCTCCTTGTCGTAGTCTCAACAGGGATATCCCTTCTCATTGTTGTAGTCTCAACAGGGATATCCCTTCTCATTGTCGTAGTAACACCAGAGATATCCATTCTCCGTGTTGTAGTCTCAATGGGGATATTCCTTTTAATTGTTGTAGTCTCAACAGGCATATCCCTTCTCCGTGTTATAGTATCAACAGGGATATCCCTTCTCATTGTTGTAGTCTCAACAGGCATATCCCTTCTCCGTGTTATAGTATCAACAGGGATATCCCTTCTCATTGTTGTTGTCTCAACAGGCATATCCCTTATCATTGTTGTAGTCTCAACAGGGATATCCCTTCTCCGTGTTGTAGTCTCAACAGGCATATCCCTTCTCATTGTTGTAGTCTCAACAGGGATATCCCTTCTCATTTTTGTAGTCTCAACATGCATATCCCTTCTCCGTGTTGTAGTCTCAACAGGCATATCCCGTCTCATTGTTGTAGCATCAACAGGCATATTCCTTCTCATTGTCGTAGTCTCAACAGGGATATCCCTTCTCCGTGTTGTAGTATCAACAGGGATATCCCTTCTCATTGTTGTAGTCTCAACAGGCATATCCCTTCTCCATGTTGTAGTCTCAACAGGCATATACCTTCTCCGTGTTGCAGTCTCAACAGGTATATACCTTCTTCGTGTTGTAGTATCAACAGGGATATCCCTTCTCATTTTTGTAGTCTCAACGTGCATATCCCTTCTCCGAGTTGTAGTCTCAACATGCTTATCCCTTCTCATTGTTGTAGCATCAACAGGCATATTCCTTCTCGTTGTTGTAATCTCAACAGGTATATCCCTTCTCCGTGTTGTAGTCTCAACATGCATATCCCTTCTCTGTGTTGTAGTCTCAACAGGGATATCCCTTCTCCTTGTCGTAGTCTCAACAGGGATATCCCTTCTCCTCGTCGTAGTAACACCAGAGATATCCCTTCTCCGTGTTGTAGTCTCAATGGGGATATCCCTTCTCATTGTTGTAGTCTCAACAGGCATATCCCTTCTCCGTGTTATAGTATCAACAGGGATATCCCTTCTCATTGTTGTAGTCTCAACAGGCATATCCCTTCGCCGTGATATAGTATCAACAGGGATATCCATTCTCATTGTTGTACTCTCAACAGGCATATCCCTTCTCATTGTTGTAGTCTCAACATGCATATCCCTTCTCCGTGTTGTAGTCTCCACAGGCATATCCCTTATCATTGTTGTAGCATCAACAGGCATAATCCTTCTAAATGTTGTAGTCTCAACAGGGATATCCCTTCTCCATGTTGTAGTCTCAACAGGCATATCCTTTCTCCGTGTTGTAGTCTCAACAGGCATAACACTTCTCTGTGTTGTAGTATCAACAGGCATATCACTTCTCATTGTTGTAGTCTCAACAGGCATATCACTTCTCCATGTTATAGTATCAACAAGGATATCCCTTCTCATTGTTGTAGTCTCAACAGGGATATCCCTTCTCCATGTTGTAGTCTCAACAGGCATATCACTTCTCCGTGTTGTAGTCTCAACAGGGATATCCCTTCTCAGTTTTGTAGTCTCAACATGCATATCCCTTCTCAGTGTTGTAGTCTCAACAGGTGTATCCCATCTCATTGTTGTAGCATCAACAGGCATACTCCTTCTCATTGTTGTAGTCTCAACAGGTGTATCCCATCTCATTGTTGTAGCATCAACAGGCATACTCCTTCTCATTGTTGTAGTCTCAACAGGGATATCTCTCCTAGTAGTAGTCTCAACATGGATATCTCTCCTAGTTGTAGTCTCACCAGGGGTATCTCTCCTAGTTGTAGTCTCACCAGGGATATATCTCCTAGTTGTAGTCTCAATAGGGATATCTCTCCTAGTTGTAATATCACCAGGGATAACTCTCCTAGTTGTAGTCTCAATAGGGATATCTCTCCTAGTTGTAGTCTCAACAGGGATATGTCTCCTAGTTGTAGTCTCACCAGGGATATCTCTCCTAGTTGTAGTCTCACCAGGGATATCTCTCCTAGTTGTAGTCTCACCAGGGATATCTCTCCTAGTTGTAGTCTCAATAGGGATATCTCTACTAGTTGTAGTATCACCATGGTTATCTCTCCTAGTTGTAGTCCCAATAGGTATATCTCTCCTAGTTGTAGTCTCAACAGGGATATCTCTCCTAGTTGTAGTCTCATTAGGGATATCTCTCAAAGTTGTAGTATCACCAGGGATATCTATCCTAGTTGTAATCTCACCAGGGATATCTCTCTTAGTTGTGGTCTCATCATGGATATCTCTCCTAGTTGTAGTCTCACCAGGGGTATCTCTCCTAGTTGTAGTCTCATCAGGGATATCTCTCCTAGTTGTAGTCTCAACAGGGATATCTCTCCTAGTTGTAGTCTCATCAGGGATATCTCTCCTAGTTGTAGTATCACCAGGGATATCTATCCTAGTTGTAATCTCACCAGGGATATCTCTCCTAGTTGTGGTCTCATCAGGGATATCTCTCCTAGTTGTAGTCTCACCAGGGGTATCTCTCCTAGTTGTAGTCTCATCAGGGATATCTCTCCTAGTTGTAGTCTCACCAGGGATATCTCTCCTAGTTGTAGTCTCAACAGGGATATCTCTCCTAGTTGTTGTCTCATCAGATATATCTCTCCTAATTGTAGTCTCACCATGGATATCTCTCCTAGTTGTAGTCTCAACAGGCATATCTCTTCTAGTTGTAGTCTCACCAGGGATATCTCTCCTAGTTGTAGTCTCACCAGAAATATCTCTCCTTGTTGTAGTCTCAACAGGGATATGTCTCCTAGTTGTAATATAACCGGGGATATATCTCCTAGTTGTAGTCTCATTAGAGATATCTCCCCTTGTTGTAGTCTCAATAGAGATATCTCTTCTGGTTGTAGTCTCACCAGGGATACCTCTCCTAGTTGTAGTCTCACCAGGGATATATGTCCTAGTTGTAGTCTCACCAGGGATATCTCTCCTAGTTGTAGTCTCAATAGGTATATCTCTCCTAGTTGTAGTCTCAATAGGGATATCTCTCCTAGTTGTAGTCTCACCAGGGATATCTCTCATAGTTATAGTCTCACCAGGGATATCTCTCCTAGTTGTAGTATCAATAGGTATATATCTCCTAGTTGTAGTCTCACCAGGGATGTCTCTCCTAATTGTAATCTCAATAGGGATATTTCTCCTAAGTGTAGTCTCACCAGGGATATCTCTCCTAGTTGTAGGATCACCAGGAATATCTCTCCTAGATGTAGTCGCACCAGGGATATCTCTCCTAGTTGTAGTCTCACCAGGGATATCTCTCCTAGATGTAGTCTCACCAGGGATATATCTCCTAGTTGTAGTCTCAATAGGGATATCTCTCCTAGTTGTAGGCTCAATATGGATATATCCCCTCTTTGTAGTCTCACCAGGGATATCTCTCCTAGTTGTAGTCTCACCAGGGATATCTCTCCTAGTTGTTGTCTCATCAGAGATATCTCTCCTAGTTGTAGTCTCACCAGGGATATCTCTCCTAGTTGTAGTCTCAATAGGGATATCTCTCCTAGTTGTAGTCTCAATATGGATATCTCTCCTAGTTGTAGTCTCAATAGGGATATCTTTCATAGTTGTAGTCTCACCAGGGATATCTTTCATAGTTGTAGTCTCAATAGGGATATCTCTCCTAGCTGTAATATCATGGATATCTCTCCTAGTTGTAGTATCACCAGGGATATCTCTACTAGTTGTAGTCTCACCAGGGATATCTATCCTAGTTGTAGTCACACCAGGGGTATCTCTCCTAGTTGTAGTCTCAACAGGGGTATCTCTCCTAGTTGTAGTCTCACCAGGGATATCTCTCCTTGTTGTAGTCTCAATAGATATATCTCTCCTAGTTGTAGTCTCAATAGGGATATCTCTCCTAGTTGTAGTCTCATCAGGGATATCTCTCCTTGTTGTAGTCTCACCAGGGATATATCTCCTAGTTGTATTCTCGCCATGGATATCTCTCCTAGTTGTAGTCTCAGTAGGGATATCTCTCCTAGTTATAGTCTCACCAGGGATATCTGTCCTAGTTGTAGTCTCACCAGGGATATCTCTCCTAGTTGTAGTCTCACCAGGGATATCTGTCCTAGTTGTAGTCTCACCAGGGATATCTGTCCTAGTTGTAGTCTCACCAGGAATATATCTCCTAGTTGTAGTCTCACCAGGGATATCTGTCCTAGTTGTAGTCTCACCAGGGATATCTGTCCTAGTTGTAGTCTCACCAGGGATATCTCTCCTAGTTGTAGTCTCAATAGAGATATCTCTCCTAGTTGTAGTCTCAATAGGGATATCTCTCCTAGTTGTAGTCTCATCAGGGATATCTCTCCTTGTTGTAGTCTCACCAGGGATATCTCTCCTTGTTGTAGTCTCACCTGGGATATCTCTCCTAGTTGTAGTCTCAGTAGGGATATCTCTCCTAGTTAGAGTCTCAATATGGATATCTCTCCTAGTTGTAGACTCAGTAGGGATATCTCTCCTAGTTATAGTCTCAGTAGGGACATCTCTCCTAGTTGTAGTCTCAGTAGGGATATTTCTCCTAGTTGTAGTCTCACCAGGGATATCTCTCCTAGTTGTAGTATCACCAGGGATATCTCTCCTAGTTATAGTCTCAGTAGGGATATCTCTCCTAGTTGTAGTCTCAATATGGATATCTCTCCTAGTTGTAGTCTCACCAGGGATATCTGTCCTAGTTGTAGTCTCACCAGGGATATCTGTCCTAGTTGTAGTCTCACCAGGGATATCTGTCCTAGTTGTAGTCTCACCAGGGATATCTCTCCTAGTTGTAGTCTCAGTAGGGATATCTCTCCTAGTTATAGTCTCAATAGGGATATCTCTCCTAGTTGTAGTCTCACCAGGGATATCTCTCCTAGTTGTAGTCTCACCAGGGATATCTCTCCTTGTTGTAGTCTCAATATGGATATCTCTCCTAGTTGTAGTCTCAGTAGGGGTATCTCTCCTAGTTGTAGTCTCAATGGGGATATCTCTCCTAGTTGTAGTCTCAATAGGGATATCTCTCCTAGTTGTAGTCTCAATATGGATATCTCTCCTAGTTGTAGTCTCAATAGGGATATCTTTCATAGTTGTAGTCTCACCAGGGATATCTTTCATAGTTGTAGTCTCAATAGGGATATCTCTCCTAGCTGTAATATCAGGGATATCTCTCCTAGTTGTAGTATCACCAGGGATATCTCTACTAGTTGTAGTCTCATTGGGGATATCTCTCCTAGTTATAGTCTCAATAGGGATAGCTCTCCTAGTTGTAGTCTCACCAGGGATATCTCTCCTATTTGTAGTCTCAGTAGGGGTATCTCTCCTAGTTGTAGTCTCAACGGGGATATCTCTCCTAGTTGTTGTCTCACCAGGGATATCTCTACTAGTTGTTGTCTCACCAGGGATATCTCTACTAGTTGTAGTCTCACCAGGGATATCTCTCCTAGTTGTAGTCTCACCGGGGGTATCTCTCCTAGTTGTAGTCTCAGTAGGGATATCTCTCCTAGTTGTAGTCTCACCGGGGGTATCTCTCCTAGTTGTAGTCTCAGTAGGGATATCTCTCCTAGTTGTAGTATCCCTTGTCATAGTCTCAATAGGGATATATCTCCTTGTTGTATGATCAACTGGCCAATATTTCTTCTTAGTTGTAGATTCAGTTTGGATAAACATTTGTTTAGTTGTTGTCTCATCTGAGGTGGCAGACCTTTTAGTTGTAGATTTATCAGGTATCGATGATATCGGAGTAGTAGTTCTGTCTGGTCTTACTGTTTCCGTTGTTGTAATTTGACCTGGAAGAGTTTTTTGTTTTGCATTTTTGATACTCTAACTGTTCTGATCTGCTTAAATACTGTGAGGTACAATGCAATTATATAAAAGGGTATGGAAAACTTATAATTATATTCTGACATAATAATAAATAATTTATAAAATAAAAAACAGCCATTTACATCATAGTTCTTCATTCAATATATTTAAATTTATATCATTTTGACATGTATATGCATACTTTATGAGATATTGGTGGTTACATATAATGTTATATGATCTGGTGCATGTTAATCCATCTGATTAGTTTCACAACCTTAACTGTATTAAAGTAATGTTAAACACTCAAGTGGGTTATTCAAATATACAATTATATATATATATCTTTTTATTAATATGTAATTCTGCCACTGTACAGATATTTAGGAAAATAGACATCTGACAGTTTTTACATAATATATACAGGATTAACACAAACTATATCACAAAAACTTTATTCTGAATTTAATACTAGAATGATACTGAGGTAATCGGTAGATTGAAATATTTCCAAAACCAATGTGAGTTGATCATATCCTTCATGGATTTATATCGATACCATATATGCAGTAACATAGTCATGCAGAAGATGTAAGCACTTAAGAACATTCGGAAAAATGTCCTTCTTCTTCGATATGTATCTTGTTATTGTTTTCTTGATATTTTGCATAAATATAACAAACAAATCATTATTTTGCTTTTTATTATCATGCACATCTGATTAGTATTGACAAAGAAGTTAATTCTGGTTCAATTTCTCAAGGCAAATAGCTAGGTCTCCCATTTAAATATATATTACAAATTCACATCAGCATTGTAAGATATGGTAACCTGTACGAATGTAATATTTCTGAACATCATTTCCAATTTCAAGTTAATTTGATTCAGGCACTTCCCAATGACGTGACTTTTCTCATTTTATTGGATTTCTTTCCAATTTTACAATGAGTGATTGTTAAAACAATTATCAACAACTTGAATGATCATTTGATGATAAATATGTGAAGAAAACTTGTTCTGTCTTATACATTAGGATGTTCTATGAATAATTATCAATTTATTATATAATATAATACAGAAAACATATAAAAAAAATTATATTTTAATATATGAATTATTAAATATTAATGTTGATGTAAAAATTCACCTTCATGTAAGTCTTCAATTGGTAAAATGCAATGGTTAATTAAGCTACCAATCAACTACTGAGGAATGGGACCGTTAATGGGATGGTCTAGCTGGCAGATACAAAGTAAAGCAATACTTTCAAACAGTATGTATCTCAAAATCAACCTGAGTGCACACTCAAATCTGTGAGAGATTAACCCTTCCATGACCAGCTGCCATGACTGGAGAATCCTGAAATTTTGCGAAAACCCCTGTGCCAATGCATTCTCTTATATATTCGAATCTCCCATAGGGAGCCTCGCATATTATGGGAGACTTGCATATATAAGAGAATAAAATGGCCTAACAATATTTCCACTGACCTTGAAAGCCAGTGCATTCTATTTTAAATGCGATGCTTCCTATGGGAGACTCGCATATATAACAGAATGCACTGGCACAGGATCTTTAAAACTGCACCAGTGCAGCTCCCATCATGAAAGGGTTAAGAGATTTAGAAGTTAGTTGAGGCAGTGGAAGAATTCAAAGTGGCAATATTGTTAAGCTTCTGTGCATGTTCCTGAATTATGTTACATTAATATGTTGTTGAGCTTTGATGCAATAAAAGTAGCAGATTACATTTACATTTCTGAAATAGATTAACTATCAATTTGTAGGAGAAATATTCTTAATTTACTATAAGATAACTGAAGTAATGCTATTATTTTAAAGATGTAGATCTAATTAATTTGTCAGAAAATGTAGGAAATTCTATATATTAAAATGACTTCAAATCAATTTATTCTATATGTAGATATGCTACAAATTCTTCTATTTATATGATTTCAATTGCAAATCAATTTTATTCTCACTTTCCGCTACACTAATACGAATTTGAAAATTGGACTGTTCCGTTATGAAGTTGAGAGTATTAATATTTGTAGTTACTAGTACTTTACATGAGGGAATAAAGCACATGAGTCCTTATTCAACTGATAGTGAACAGTGGATTTCGACAACAACAAATTCACTGACAAAAGAAACTATATCTTGAAAACACATTGCGCAGAAAGAGTTTGTGTCTCTATAGACAGCCTTTGTACAAAACATGAAAATTGTATACGGAGAGTGTTTGCGATTTAGTCATCAGGTGGTGTCTGTTGATAAATGCCAAATCTGACAGATTTTTAGTCAATCATATCATCGACAGTGAGTGTCGTAAACACTAGCGAAGGTACCTTATGCGATCAGATGCCACCAAATAAACTACCAGTTTGATAAAAATCAAATCATTTTTAAAGTGATGTGAAACACTCCGGTTGGGTGATCAAATAGAAATTGAGAATAATCTTCCTCAAAGTAGTTATTTGTTACTAATATTAATCCATATTGACGATACACATTGTCATTCTCATTTATTAATTAAATGCAATGGCTCTCGATGGCGAAATCATTTGTGTTAGATTATCGCCGATAGTTGCGTCCCAGATCGAGATGTAAATATTTACAATTGGGCGCAGTTCCGACGATGTTTTCTATGGAGTGGTACGGTTGATATCTTTGAAATTTTGGCGATGTTAGTAGATTGCTACATTCCCCATATTAGCATACCGCCTGAGTACTAACTTATAAATTCCACGCAACAAGTCCATAATATGTCTTTAAAGGTTTCTTGAAGCAGAAATTGAGCCCCATGAAGCATGATAATTTCTTCTTTCAGTGTCAAATTTCATGATTTTCTCAAATTGGGCTGAACCAAGATTGGTTTGATGGGTACCAAGTTTGCCGCAGTGTGCCCAAAATAAAAAGATATAAAATTAGAGCATTTGGCTTTAAAAATAACGCGCATAGAAAAGTGCAAATGAGCATGACAAAACACAAGGCATGAGAAGCGAAAGTTCTGCCTTAGAAGTCTGAAGAGATTGGAATTGAGAAGTTAGTACGGGCAATACCTAGAAGAACTAAATTCCTGTTACCTTCACCAACATATTGAGCGAGCAGCTTTGGTAGCGTCTTTGTATCTCTGTTACGTTTGACGTACATTTGATATCTTTCCTGTGGAAGGGAGGCTACTCTATCAGGATCAGTGTCGGTTTTAAACCCGATGACGTAAATTGATGAACCATCCCTTTTCAGTTTATCAGCTAACGCTGTTGTTTTCAGAGGCCTTGTATTCTGAGCTTTGCCCGTCATGTGGATAATGATATTTTTCGCAGACTTCCTGTCTCCAAGCTTTTCCGTGAGCATGAATTTGAGGATTTCATTAAGAGCTCTATTAGTGTGCTTCTTCCCTGGATATGCCACTGCATTTTGTATCTCACGCCGGATGGCCCTCTTTGAGTTATATTTGTTCAAGTTAAACTGAATGTGAGGTCTAGTGCTGTAAGAAGTCATGCCGACCTTGACTTTTCCGGAGCGAATATTTTGCAGCGATGAAACAAAGTTGGTTGTGAATCTTTTCATCAGGGAGAAATCTTTCTTTGAAGTAGACGTGTCCCAAAGAATTATAATGTCTCTTTCCTCGTTATCTTTAAATGAAATGTTAATGATTCTTCTAGCTGTACGTCAAAACTCATACATATTAGAATCATCCAAGCAATATGAAGCATAAATATTTCAGGCTTCAACTTGGCTTTTTCAAATTGGTACAGCAATACCCTAAATTATCGACTCCTTAACCACAGCAGAATTATGGGTAATTTTTCAGGATTTATTTGAAAATATGGCTTGTTGCCATTCATCGGAAAGCTCTCAGTGACAGCTTTCTGATGAATGACAACAAGCCATATTTGCGACTAAATCCTGAAAAATTACCCATAATTCTGCTGTGGTAAAGGAGTTCATTATTTAGGGCATTTCTGTATGTGTACAATAAAACAGCCAACCATACCCACAGTGGCCTGTAACGCTCTCTGCTGTCCACCCCCTGTGCACTGCCCCTATACGACAAAGCTATATACGCACCTGCTTACGTTAATAGTATAATATATAGGGGAACATTAGAAATCCCCCGTTTTACCATCACTCAGAAATTTGGAAAATTTAGCCCATTTATCTGAGAAATGGTATCGATGTTGCCACGGGCATGTCGGCGAAGGATTCCTCTTTCAATAAATACCATAAGGATCATCCATTTCTATCCGTATCATTTAATAAGATTTTTTCCCACATCAGAGCGTAAAAATCCAGATTGAAATGGCTCAAGGAACATGACTGATAGATTCTCCGAAATTCACCACCATCCAGCTTTATATTATAGATAAAAATCGATCAACATTCAATTAACACATCTAGCTCTAAGTGATATGTTGTCGGCTAATCATTTATTTACTCATACAAATCAACACATTGTCGTATCTATTTTATAACGACAAAATCACAGGGTAATTCTGAAATATTTTTTTATTTTTTTTCTCTCTTGTTCGTGACCTCATCTAATTAAATATTAAACAATACCAACACCATGCTTTTTCCAGCCAATCAGCGCACTCATCTTCATATTCCAGGTCGGGTCATATGTAGATGAGGTCACAATGAGAGAGCGAAAAATAGGAAATATTTCAAAATTACCCTGTGATTTTTTCGTTATAAAAATTGATAATGACGATGTGTTGATTTGTATAAGTAAATAAATTATTAGCCGACAAAACATCACTGAGAGCTAGATTTGTTAGTTGAATGTTGATCTATTTTTAACTATAATAAGTTGGATGGTGGTTAATTTCGGAGAATCTATCAGCCATGTTCCTTGAGCCACTTCAGTCTGGATTTTTATGCTCTATGGAGACAATATTCGTTGGTCCAAATTTTATTAAATGCTATGGATAGAAATGGAAATGGATGACGCTTGTGGTATTGATTGAAAGAGGAATCCTTTGCCGACATGTCCGTGGCAACATCGACAACATTGGTTGGATAAATGGGCTAAATTTTCCCCATTTTCTGAGAAATGGTAAAATGGGGAATTTCTAATGTTCCCCTTGTCCTATCTATGATAGTATTAACATAAAGCAGGCGCGTATATAGTTTTGGCATATATGGGCAGTGCAAAGGGGGTCGACAGCGGAGCATGTTACAGGCCCCTGTGATCATACCTCTAAGTTTTGTGCATTCATAGTTGTATAAACATGCTGGTCAATGTGGTCATGAAGTTATATTTAGATTACCTACACCTAATAATACCTCCTCGTTTTCCATAATGTTACAATATGATTCAATGTGTTCATAAACCACTAATAACTACAGTAATGCTCTAAGTAATCGACTTCTTAACCACAGCAGAATTATGGGTAACTTTTCAGGATTTAGTCGGAAATATGGCTTGTTTCCATTCATCGGAAAGCTCTCGGGGAGAGCTTTCATATGAATGGCAACAAGCCATATTTCCGACTAAATCCTGAAAAGTTACCCATAATTCTGCTGTGGTTAAGAAGTCAATTACTTAGAGCATTACTGTACAGGTGAAAAATTAGGATCATCATAATCAAATAATGACTCAGCAACTGGTTGAATTTTCTCAGGGTCAAAATCCCTTACCACATTGAATTCACAACTTATTTCCTAATTTAACGATGCAATGTTTGAGTTGAATTGGCTTAAATTTTAAGGAAAAAATTTCAACAAATTTACCATATATGTAAAAGTAGTGGTCAGTACAGCTCATTAAACTTTGATACTTTGCATGAAATCATAAATATACTGGATACTTTAATGAGTGTTCTGAAAAACACAACTGAAATAAGTACTAAGTTACTAACATCTAGCAAAATGAAAACTGTCTAAAATAATACAGAATCAATCTGTATAAATTATGTTTTTCCGTACAATCGTATTACTAAAATAACCTAAGCTATATACTAGAACATAAAACTCACCAACAACAGGTAACATGGTTCGTGTGTCCTGCTGGGTGGTTGCTTGATGAGGTATCAAAGTCTGCTCAATGACGATATCTTTTCTCCTTGTTGTAGTCTCAATCGGGATATATTTTCTCCTAGTCGTTTTCTCAACAGGGATATCTTTTCTTTGTGTCGTAGTCTCAAATGCGATATCTTTTCTTGTCATAGTCTCGATGGGGATATCTTTTCTTGTTGTAGTCTCAACAGGGATATCTTTTCTCCTTGTCGTAGAATCAACAGCGATATTTTTTCTTTTTGTCGTAGTCTCAATGAGGACATCCCTTCTCCGTGTTGTAGTCTCAATAGGGATATATTTTCTTTTTGTCGTAGTCTCAATGGGGACATCCCTTCTAAGTGTTGTAGTATCAACATGCATATCCCTTCTCCTTGTCGTGGTATCAACAGGGATATCCCTTCTCCTTGTTGTAGTATCAACAGGGATATCTTTTCTCCTTGTCATAGTCTCAACAGGGATGTCCTTTCTATGTGTCGTAGTCTCACCAGTGGTATCTCTCCTAGTTGTAGTCTCACCAGGGATATCTCTCTTTGTTGTAGTCTCAATAGGGATATATCTCCTAGTTGTAGTATCACCAGGGATATCTCTCCTAGTAGTAGTCTCACCGGGGATATCTCTCCTAGTTGTAGTCTCACCAGGGATATCTCTCCTAGTTGTAGTCTCAATAGGGATATCTCTCCTTGTTGTAGTATCAACAGGGATATCCCTTCTCCTTGTTGTAGTCTCAATGGTGGTATCTTTTCTTGTTGTAGTATCAACAGGGATATCCCTTCTCCTTGTTGTAGCATCAACATAGATATCCCTTCTCCTTGATGTAGTATCAACAGGGATATCCCTTCTCCTTGTTGTATTATCAACAGGGATATCCCTTCTCATTGTGGTAGTATCAACAGGCATATCCCTTCTCCTTGTTGTAGTATGAACAGGGATATCCCTTCTCCTTGTGGTAGTATCAACAGGCATATCCCTTCTCATTGTTGTAGTGTCAACAGGGATATCCCTTCTCATTGTTGTAGTCTCAACCGGCATATCCCTTCTTCTTGTCGTAGTCTCAATCGGGATATATTTTCTTTTTGTTGTGGTCTCAACAGGGATATCTTTTCTTTTTCTTGTAGACTCAATAGGGATATCCCTTCCCCGTGTAGTAGTCTCAATAGGGACATACTTTCTTTTTGTTGTAGTCTCAACAGGGATATCCCTTCTCCTTGTCGTAGTCTCAACAGGGATATCCCTTCTCCTTGTCGTAGTAACACCAGGGATATCCATTCTCCTTGTTGTAGTATCAATGGGGATATCCCTTCTCCGTGTTGTAGTCTCAATAGGGATATCCATTCTCCTTGTCGTAGTCTCAACAGGGATATATTTTCTTTTTGTTGTAGTCTCAACAGGGATATCCCTTCTCCTTGTTGTAGTCTCAATAGGGATATATTTTCTTTTTGTTGTGGTCTCAACAGGGATATCCCTTCTCCATGTTGTAGTCTCAACAGGGATATCCCTTCTCCTTGTCATAGTCTCAACAGGGATATATATTCTTTTTGTTGTGGTCTCAACAGGGATATCTTTTCTTTTTGTTGTAATCTCAATAGGGATATCCCTTCTCTGCGTCGTAGTCTCAACAGGAATATATATTCTTTTTGTTGTGGTCTCAACAGGGATATCTTTTCTTTTTGTTGTAGTCTCAACAGGGATATCCATTCTCCTTGTCGTAGTAACACCAGGGATATCCATTCTCCTTGTTGTAGTATCAATGGGGATATCCCTTCTCCGTGTTGTAGTCTCAATAGGGATATCCATTCTCCTTGTCGTAGTCTCAACAGGGATATATTTTCTTTTTGTTGTAGTCTCAACAGGGATATCCCTTCTCCTTGTTGTAGTCTCAATAGGGATATATTTTCTTTTTGTTGTGGTCTCAACAGGGATATCCCTTCTCCATGTTGTAGTCTCAACAGGGATATCCCTTCTCCTTGTCGTAGTCTCAACAGGGATATATATTCTTTTTGTTGTGGTCTCAACAGGGATATCTTTTCTTTTTGTTGTAATCTCAATAGGGATATCCCTTCTCTGTGTCGTAGTCTCAACAGGGATATATATTCTTTTTGTTGTGGTCTCAACAGGGATATCTTTTCTTTTTGTTGTAGTCTCAACAGGGATATCCCTTCTCCTTGTCGTAGTTTCATCATGGATATATATTCTTTTTGTTGTGGTCTCAACAGGGATATCTTTTCTTTTTGTTGTAATCTCCTCAACAGGGATATCCCTTCTCCTTGTCGTAGTAACAATGGGGATATCCCTTCTCCGTGTTGTAGTCTCAATAGGGATATCCATTCTCCTTGTCGTAGTATCAACAGGGATATCTTTTCTTTTTGTTGAAGTCTCAATAGGGATATCCCTTCTTTGTGTTGTAGTATCAACATGGATATCCCTTCTCCGTGTTGTAGTCTCAATAGGGATATATTTTCTTTTTGTTGTAGTCTCAGCAGGGATATCCTTTCTCTGTGTTGTAGTCTCAATAGGGATATCCCTTCTCCTTGTTGTAGTATCAACAGGGATATATTTTCTTTTTGTTGTAGTCTCAACAGGGATATATTTTTTCCTTGTCGTAGTATCAATGGGGATATCCCTTCTTGTCGTAGTCTCAATAGGGATATATCTCCTTGTTGTATAATCAACTGGCCAATATTTCTTCTTAGTTGTAGATTCAGTTTGGATAAACATTTGTTTAGTTGTTGTCTCATCTGAGGTGGCAGACCTTTTAGTCGTAGATTTATCAGGTATTAATGATATCTGAGTAGTAGTTCTGTCTGGTCTTACTGTTTCCGTTGTTGTAATTTGACCTGGAAGAGTTTTTTTGTTTTGCATTTTCCATACTCTAACTGTTCTGATCTGCTTAAATATTGCGAGTTACAATGCAATTATTTAAAAGGGCATGGAAAACTTATAATTATATTCTGTAATAATAATAAATAATTTATCAAAATAAAAAACAGCCATTTACACAGTTCTTCATTTCAATATATTTAAATTTATATCATTTTGACATTTATACGCAACATTTATGAGTTATTGGTGGTTACATATAACATTATATTATTTGGTGCATATGTTAATCAATCTCATTAGTTTCACAACCTTAACCATATTAAAGTAATGTTAAACACTCAAGTGGGTTATTCAAATATACAATTATATATCTTCAGCAATCAAACCACTCCACAAGCAAGTAAAACCAACTGTTTTTTTAATAATATACTGAAACATGGTAATTAGCACACCACACCTCTCCAAATAGCACTCAAAAAGCAAGCGCAGTACAGATGCACATAAATGGAGTTCCTAATGTGTATTGACCCCTGTTGCTATAACAGATAACACAACCAAACTTAGTCCAATATATTCAACATATGTTAACTTTGATCAATAGGTTATTTACTTTAGAATAACCTCTTTAGTGCATTGGGTAAATGAAAACCAACATTTTGGCACTAATCCTCATAACTAGCTAATATGAGCCATTTGAAAATAGTTATGAGGTGACACCAATTAAATAAGTTAAGCAAATAATATACAAATCTTCAGTTTTATCTGTATTTTATTCACAAAAAAACAATTTGTAGTATTGAATTGGGTATATATCCAGAAATTTACCTTTAATATTAGAATTGGCAACTGACTGCAAAACTAATGAATGTTGGAATTATATTCTGTTAAATGTATAGAACATCCATTAGAAAACTACATGTATGTGCATCTGTTCTGATAGACAACAAACCATACCTTTCATTATTCTGTTTAAAAGAATCGCCGGCATTCTCCTAACATCGTCGTAGGTCGTCATGATGAACTTATGCTCCTCGATTGGTTCCGAGACAAACCTATCAAAGTCGTTCTCATCATGAGGGTTCATCGCAACCACATACACGTCGACTCCAGCTGCCTTCAAATCATTCGCAGCTTCAACAACATCAGCCGATCGATCGCTCGGATTCTCGCCAGTCAACAGGACCACGATGTTTTTCGCCATTGGCCTGTCTCCATTGTCCCTTGTAAACATTCTGGTCTTGACTTCTGTTAGTGCTCGAGACGTGAACTTCCGGCCAGATAGTTGACGTGTCCTGTGTATTGCGCCTGCGGCGGCTATGCTCTGCTTATGTCTGTTCAAGTGGAACACGACATTTGGCCTGGTACTGTACGACATCAAGCCTATTCTCACGAGGCCAGAGTCAATATCGGCAACCTCAGCAAATTGCCTACTGAATCTCTTCAATCGGTCAAAGTTTCTCCGATTTAGAGCTGTATCTAACACAAATATTACATCTCGTCCCCTCTCTGGAAATATAGATTGATTGATTGATTGATTCAGGTTTTATGTCGCTTTAGCCACTAAGGCCATATCACGACATTGCCAGTTTTAATGGTGGAGGAAATCCGCACACTTACGGCTAATCTAACAGTGATTTCAATGGCTGATAAACTCGTCGACCATGTGCGGCAACCCACCGGCCATCGGCAAGTAACTGGCAACTTTCCAAGATAACGATTTCGAGTTACAAAGTCCACGATGGAAACATGTGGATTTGAACCCTTATCGCCAGTGCTGGAAGGCGAAACGGCTTGGAGTTGTACCCCTAACCGATTGAGCCACCGAGGCCCCTGGAAATATAGAAATTAGGAGACAGGTAAGTACAGTAATGCTCTAATTAATCGACCTCTTAACCAAAGCAGAATTATGGCTAACTTTTCAGGATTTAGTCGGAAATATGGCTTGTTGCCATTCATCGGAAAGCTCTCAGGGAGAGCTTTCCGATGAATGGCAACAAGCCATATTTCCGACTAAATCCTGAAAAATTACCCATAATTCTGCTTTGGTTAAGAGGTCGATTAATTAGAGCATTACTGTAGATGCATACATAAATAGACCCAAACTCCATGCAGGGTTTACCTCTCTTGGTGACTCGGTAAGACCGCTGCTACCCGGCGACATTTTACATTTGGTGGACTTCCACGATATATACTAAGAGATCAGAGCAACATGTTGCCCTTGTTAAGCACACAAAATATCGAATGTCCCACTAGAACTAAAGAACTATATTGTGAAACGGTGTGATTTGGTTCTCCGATCATTTTATCATCACAAAAATCTAAACGCACATGGTCGACAATGTCATTGACAACCCGTATGGCAAGTCAAAAGTTGTTATTTGCTGCAATTTTGAAGAGTAGCATGCGGAAATTATCATCAAAACTACCGCTCTGATCTGCCATTCTGTCATTAAGTTTTTACTGCGACAATTATCACGTAGGAAATTTGACTTTGGGGCGATCGGTTTTTGCCATTTTGGCTGGAAAATCCCATGCTAAATATAGAAACCACAGACTGGTACCCAGCCGGTGACAAATTCTGAAAGGAAGTATGACTGGAACGCTCTGGTAGAGATTGTGTATGATTTCTACATTGTCAGACCAATGAATCTCAATTCTTCACACGTCGTGTCCTAACATGTAGTTCATACATTGTGTTCTCAATGGTAAAATCGCAAGCCTTCAATTAGTGTATCTGACATTTTCAGAATGTGGGCTAGCATCACCAAATTCACCCTCTGGGGGCTTCATTCTGCTTAGGCTTTATCTTCTGGGATGTTTCTATAGTCTCAAGTTAATATTGTTTTCAGTTACCTTTTGCCTTCTGTTCAGTTTCTATATCTCCTAACATGCAGAAGATAAAATGGATATTATAAATCGAGGTGACTAATTGGTAAACATCACCAACTTCAACTTAAGAACTTCAATCTTATCCTAAGTCTCCCATAGCAGAATGAGGTTCCCACATGGCGAATTTGGTGATGTTAGCCTGCCATCTGGGATAGCATTACTAAATTCACACTCTGGAGACCTAATTCTGTACACAATAATTCAAGGCTTGTACAATCGGTGTGGCTGAAATTTTCAGTGTTATTATTTTAATTTACCCTCTTCCAGTGGGCAATGTGCCTAATTACGCACTTAATTATAAGTTTGGTTCACTGAAATAATTACATAACATATTTTTAAACATATTTTATTTGTAATAGAGATACAAAAATGATAGGGGTACAAGTTTTAAAACTTAATGAACCCAATTCCGGTATACAGTGATACAAATCGTTTTTTTTAATTTTAACATTGACAGCCAAATTCAAGTTACAATACAACATGCATGTTGTGCAATATAAATCATGTAAAAGACTGTGTAAGTTGAGTCAAAAACTTCACTCAGGTGTTCAGATGCATTGATAATTTACAAGTTATCATGCTCATTGATTTTCATTGTATTTATTTTCATAAAAGTTGAGAACAGTTGCGTAATGCCAGTGCAATATATACAGTACTGCCCTAAGTAATCGACTCCTTAACCCTTTACCCAACAAACCGGCCAAAACCGGCCAAATAAAGCTTCAACAGCCTAAAATATCTTCGGTCTGTCTCAATAGAACCATACAAATATGGATATCATTGGAACCGGCTCCTTGACCACATTGTGATAGTTACAGTTATGCCCTGTGCCAATGCATTCTCTTATATATGCGAGTGGACCATAGGTCGCCTCGCATATATAAGAGAATGCATTGGCCTAAAAAAAATCTTTTTTTAACACTTTTTACCATTTTTTCTTACATTCTTTAACAATTTTATAATTGTTAATGTGTTAAGCCAATTCTCTTATATATGCGAGGCGACCTATGGTCGACTCGCATATATAAGAGAATGCATTGGTACAGGGCCCTTCTGTTGGGTAAAGGGTTAACAACAGCAGAATAATGGGTAACTTTCAGGATTTAGTCGGAAATATGGCTTGTTGCTATTCTCGGGGAGAGCTTTCTGATGAATGGCAACAAGCCATATTTCCGACTGAATCCTGAAAAGTTACCCATAATTCTGCTGTGGTTAAGGAGTCGATTACTTAGGGCATTACTGTACATAGTTTTTCTGTTCAGTTGTAACTTACCCCCATGGATTGATGTGGTGGAACGTTCAGTAGTAGTGGACATGCGTTGAGTGGTGGTAGATGTGGTTGTTGATACTGTTGTTGTTACTGTTGTTGTTGTTTTCACTGTTGTGGTGGTCATCATCCTCTCTATAAAAGCAATGAAAGGAATATAATCAGATATCTTGACAAATATAATGAAATTGAAGGTCTTTAACTATAATTAAAGCTACATTATTTATTCTTGAGCTCAAGTTGCAAATATCCCAATGTTATATCACATTTACTGCAACAAACAATTTTATCCATACATGATTATTCTTGCATGCATCATCCCTATGGTGTATTTGCAATGGCACATCTCATTAATGTACAGTAATGTCCTAAATAATCGACTCCTTAACCACAGCAGAATTATGGGTAACTTTTCAGGATTTAGTTGGAAATATGGCTTGTTGCCATTCATCGATATTCATCGATGAATGGCAACAAGCCATATTTCCGACTAAATCCTGAAAAGTTACCCATAATTCTGCTGTGGTTAAGGAGTCGATTATTTAGGGCATTGCTGTATTTATATAGATAGACAAACCAGATGTCAGAGACCTAAAAAAAGATGTTTGTTTCCTGACCAGACCACCCTCAAAAATGGGCTGACTCACAAAATTTCATAGCCACTCCACAAAAAAAAATTGCATTCAGTCTACATCGACCCTTTGTTGTGTTCTATTCATGAATACTAATGACATACCGGAAAACAGCATTTATAAACTTCCGCTTTCATTTTCGGGTTAAACCAATCAGCAAATGTCATCAGTCTCCGTAATTGTCAAGGATCAAGGAATTCAGAATGGTGTAAAACATGGTTATGCACAACCAAAGAAACTTGTAACCGTTGTGATATAGAAACGACTCAAATTATGGCTCAAGTGGACAAGGTTAAAACAGTGACCACCATTTGTAAAGAATCTACATATCGTGGGCTAAAATAATAAAATAAAAATAATAATCTACCTACCGACCCTATTCTTTTGAGTGATTCGTCAGTGGAAACAAACATATTTTTCTGTGCTCTGTAAGGGGAAACTGACCTATTTTTTAGGCCAGAAGATATCAAACACAACATGCTATGATTGGGCTACGTTGTTACAACATTCCAGTGCTGGAAATTTTGACATTCTATGCCCTCAGATCAGAACGTGTCGTTAAAAATAAGTACAAAATATAAATATGCAACTGATTTGGGCAATTTAACATTAGATATGTCGATACATGTAGAAGTTTGTACAAAAGTTAGGTTTTTAGTTGGGTCTATTTTTCTCCATTACTGAAGTGAGGCCAGCTAGCCGGTGCTTTCCATGAATCTTTGTTCATCATCTATTTTATGAATTGTTGAACATTTTATCCTATAAATTGTGTACCAGATCGGTAAAAGATAGCTTTTACTCGATTGATTGGCATTTGAATTTTAGGAGTCAGTTCAGGTGTTTGTGAATTATGGCTGTAGGATTTTGTTAACTCCCTTGTAATGAATTATATCACAGGCGATACGTTTGTTAACCCTTTAATGCCAGGATCTGTGCTGGTGCAGCATTAAAGATCCTGAGTCAGTGCATTCTCTTATATATGCAAGTCTGCCATAGGGAGAATGCACTGGCTTACAAGTTCAAGGGAAATATTGTTAGGCCAATGTATTCTCTTGTATATTCGATGCTCCCTATGGGAGAATCATATATATATGAGAATGCATTGGTGCAGGGTTTTTGAAATTAGCAGGAAGCTCCAGTCATGGAAGGGTTCAAGCGGTATGCTCGTTTCTTTAGTCATATTTTTACTTGTTATTTATGACACGCCTCTCCTATGGTGCAGCCTGGCATTTATGCCGAGTATAAAACGTACCACTGAGAACTTTGGAGAGTAGCTTTACTGGAACTCCATAGACATCACCATATTGTCGTAATACATAGCGATGCTCATCAGCAGGTTGTGACGCTAATTGATCCACCTCTAAATTATCTTCTTTTTTCACACCAATAACATATAATCGTGACCCATCTTCTTTCAACAATTCTGCCGCTGATCTGGCCTTTTTAAAGTTATAACTACTCTTCTTATCAGTCAGAAGAATAACGATGTTCTCTGCATCTGGACGGTCACCACCAACAGATGTCAGGACATTTTCTTGAACATGTCGAAGAGCAAGGTCTGTGTTTTTGTCCCCGGGATTATAGAATGCCCTGTCGATCTGTGTATTATAATCCTGAGATGTCATTGGTTTAGACAAGTCAAACTCAGTCTGCGGAGTTGTTGCATAAGTCACAAGACCAAATTTGATTGAATCTGATATGGTGTTAGCAGCATTGATGAATGCTTTAGCAAAGTTCTTCATCCAGTTATAATCGACCCAGTCAGCTGATGAATCCATGATAAAGATGACATCCCTCTCTGTAAAACATGTCAAGATTTCAGATAAAAAATTTCAAGTGGCATATGTGGAGGGAACAATTTAGTGGCATATGTGGAGGGAACAATTTAGTGGCATATGTGGAGGGAACAATTTAGTGGCATATGTGGAGGGAACAATTTAGTGGCATATGTGGAGGGAACAATTTAGTGGCATATGTGGAGGGAACAATTTAGTAAAAATACCTTCTTTTGACTTGAAATATCCTATTTTCTTTTCAACTATATTAACCCTTTACCCAACAAACCGGCCAAAACCGGCCAAATAAAGCTTCAACAGCCTAAAATATCTTCCGTCTGTCTCAATAGAACCATACAAATATGGATATCATTGGAACCGGCTCCTTGACCACATTGTGATAGTTACAGTTATGCTCTGTGCCAATGCATTCTCTTATATAGGCGAGTCGACCATAGGTCGCCTCGCATATATAAGAGAATGCATTGGCCTAAAAAAAATCTTTTTTTAACACTTTTTACAATTTTGTCTTACATTCTTTAACAATTTTATAATTTTTAATGTGTTAAGCCAATGCATTCTCTTATATATGCGAGGCGACCTATGGTCGACTCGCATATATAAGAGAATGCATTGGCACAGGGCCCTTCTGTTGGGTAAAGGGTTAATCAAAAGTTTGTTTCATAGTTGTTTTCCCTTAAATTTATTGATAATCAAAATGTCTATATATAAATATAAGTGGTATGAATGAAACAGCCCTCGAAATTGGTCTACGGCAATTGGCAATGCCGTGGAAATTGCCGAAGTAAAGGACATGTTTGTACATTAATGCCGTAGAAAATGCTGTAGATGAACAATCCTAATTTCGAGGGCTGAATGAAAATATAACATCTTGTAGATCTAGAATCCATATTTTTCAAACAAGCTTTCAACTTACAAAGTCTTCATCGGGTCTAAGATAGAAACGTTACAATAACAAAGAAGTAAAACAGTTACCGTACATATATCATCGCGCTAGAAGTAGGATGTTAATAAATATGTAAATATTTATGTTATAACTTTGGGCCAGATAGCAGTAAGGGAAAAAAATAAATGAAGAAAAAATATAAATAGTCAAACCCAAATGTTATTGTATGGAAACATCGAGGTGAACAGAGGACTGTATTGCTTGAAACAGAAAGCACTGATTTCATCAGGTAAGGCAGTCTACAGTAACGCCTAAATAATCGACTCCTTAACCACAGCAGAATTATGGGTAATTTTCAGGATTTAGTCTGAAATATGGCTTGTTGCCATTCAGCGGCAAGCTCTCAGTGCCATATTTCAGACTAAATCCTGAAAAATTACCCATAATTATGCTATGGTTAAGGAGTCGCATATTTAGGGCATTACTGTAATGCGTAAAATTTTTGAATATACAAATATAACTTGAATATATTGGGTTGGTACTAACTGATTGATTGTGCCTTAGTTGTCAGCTTGGTGGTTGTTGGAAGAGTAGTCACTTCTTTGACTGCCTTTCCTTCTGTTGTCACAGCAACCTCTTCTGTCAAAATAAAAGCAATAGTGTATCAAAGATATGCTAATTTAAACCACATACTGATGCAATTAACAAAATTAAAAACAAATTTCTTTAACCCTTTACCCAACAAACCGGCCAAAACCGGCCAAATAAAGCTTCAACAGCCTAAAATATCTTCGGTCTGTCTCAATAGAACCATACAAATATGGATATCATTGGAACCGGCTCCTTGACCACATTGTGATAGTTACAGTTATGCCCTGTGCCAATGCATTCTCTTATATATGCGAGTCGACCATAGGTCGCCTCGCATATATAAGAGAATGCATTGGCCTAAAAAAAATCTTTTTTTAACACTTTTTACCATTTTTTCTTACATTCTTTAACAATTTTATAATTTTTAATGTGTTAAGCCAATGCATTCTCTTATATATGCGAGGCGACCTATGGTCGACTCGCATATATAAGAGAATGCATTGGCACAGGGCCGTTCTGTTGGGTAAAGGGTTAATAATTAATATCATACAGCGACTGAGCCGGGCAATCTGCTGCATCAAAAATTCTGACACCATCTTTTTTCAGACTAATTTTAATGTCTGCGCATACTGTAATGCCCTAAATAATCGACTCCTTAGCCACAGCAGAATTATGGGTAATTTTTCAGAATTTAGTCGGAAATATGGCTTGTTGTCATTCATCAGAAACTCTCATATTTCCAACTTAATCCTGAAAAATTACCCATAATTCTGCTGTGGTCAAGGAGTCGATTATTTAGGGCATTACTGTATAGCAGTGTCTTTCATTTTGCTACCACTCATTATAATCTTTTCACATTTAAGGATGAAAAATGATATTTTCTTGCATGTTTGCCTTCACGATAGGTATTGCTGTTAAAATAGTCGCATCCGTTAAAACCACCACAAACAAAAAGAATATTATATTTAATATAGACAAACTTTGTTCTTATGACAAAAATCATAAATATCACATAAATTGCATGTTATTGTTATATTAGTACTATGTGTTATGTAAACAAATGCCATGTTATGTAAACAAACAGTACGTAAAGAGTATGCAATAAGCAAAACACTCAACACTGTGGAGACCCCACTAATTGAACTTTAGTTAGAAATGCCATCAAGTTGTTTACAACATACCGGTATAGTGTTTGCTAATGCTCGCTTCTCAAGATTTTGGTGTTGAATGGGTCTCAGTGAATCCTAAAAAAATTGCTATGGTTTTGAGTGTTTTGCTTATCGTTCACCATTTACATGCTGTATAGAAATGCGTTTTGTGGATAATATCGCATTCATACTCTCAGTATATTCTTGGGGAAATTTTCATAATATGGTAACTCTTATTTCTAAATTATAACCACCTATAATGAAGGCCATCCATGTCTTTAAAGACGAAATATGATATTTGCTTAGGCCTCAACTGCTATGGGAGACCTAAGATCAGATTGAAGATCCCCAGTTGAAGTTGGTGATGTTCACCCATTAGTCACCTCAATTATGCATTTTATCTTTTGCAAATTAGGGGATACAGAAACTGAACAGAAGGGAAAAAGTAACTAAAAACATTGCTAATTTGAGACTATAGATACTTCCCAGACGATGAGGCCTTTAAGCAGAATGAGGTCCCAAGAGGGTGAATTTGGTGATGCTAACCCGCTGTGTGGGATAGCATAAATAAATTCACCCTCTGGGGACCTCATTCTGCAAATGTCAGGCACACTAAATCCAGACTTGATCATAGGGATCCTCAAAATTCAGCACTGTGGTTAAGGAGTCGATTATTTAGGGCATTACTGTAAGGTATAATTGCTTAAAGCACGGGCGGCGTTCGTTGCAGAAATATTCATATTTGTTCAAATCGCCATCAACAGAACGAATATTAAAATATATATAGTTTTGTTCATATGCCAAACATAATCAGCGCGTAAATAGTATATTGTCGTCAAGACGTACGATGGTGTACGTAAATAAGAGCCTGCTCGTGTTACAGAAGTTGTGCTTCTGTCTACATAACACAGCGTAATTCTATTGGTCAATCACACACAACTTATATAAACGCTCTTTATTATTTCCATATCAGGAAAACAGTAACAAATAATGCTCTTTATGTTTACCATATCCGGATCTAAACAAAATCCAGGTAACATAACATTTTTTGCTTTTGTTTATATAAGAAAGGGAAAAAATTACAATAACATACTGTTTATGCCATATTTCTGATTGGAATAAGAACAAAGTATGTCTATATTTTACTATTCTGTCTGTTTATGGCGGTTTTTGACGGAGCTGAATATTTTAACAGCATACCCACGCCAACGCCGCCCGTATCTTTAAAGGCTGTTCCCAGTGAAAAATTTTTTAAAATTTGTCTAAAGAATTGGAAAAGTTCTACTACCTCTAAATAACTTTTCCAGTAACTGTGCCGATATCTTCCGAACAGTAGTCGAGTCCTTGACTAGAAACAGATGATCTGCAACTGGTTCCGTTGCCAGCTTATTTTTATTCACCTTCCGATCAACGTCAACACCAATGACAAACACCTTTGCCCCAGCCTTCTTTAAACTAGCTCCCATCTTTTTTGCTCTCCTTGGGTCATCAGTTTTCCGACTCCCCGACAGAACAATCACAACATTTTCTGCACCAGGTCTATCGCCCTTTACTTTCTTGAACATTCTGTCATGAACTGCTTTTAGAGCTTTCCCGGTATGCTTCTTGGTGCCTGGGTAATGCCGCGCTAGAGTTGTGTAGTGCCTAAGGTAACGTTTCGAGTCATATTTGTTAAGGTGGTATCCGATGTGCACATCGTTGCTGTAAGACATCATTCCGAATCTAACAGCCGTAGATTCCATATCGGTACCTTCTATTACATTTACAGCAAATTGTTTCATCAATTTATAATGCCGTTCTGAAGCAGTGGAATCCAGCACAAATATTATATCTTTTGATTTTTCTGAAATAAACAATATTCTGTATCTATTAGGCCACTAAAATAATATATCTGTGTTCTCAGGCAATTAGATCTCAATTTTAAGATGAGGGCAGGAGGGAGGCTATTTTTTGTTTTGCTCAAAAAGAGGGCAGGAGGGAGGCTATTTTTCATTGTTAAAATCCAATATTTCTGATAGAAAATATTGAAAAATATGTTTGACGACACTTTTTAAAAGAAAATTGCAGTGACGATCGAGGCAGAATGAGGGAGGTGAGTGACGAGGGAGGTGCCTTAGTGACGCGGGAGGTGCCTGAGTGAGTGATGCGGGAGGTGCCTGAGTGATGAGGGAGGTGCCTGAGTGACGAGGGAGGTGCCTGAGTGATGAGGGAGGTGCCTGAGTGGCGTGGGAGGTACCTGAGTTATGAGGGAGGTACCTGAGTGATGAGGGAGGTGCCTGAGTGACGAGGGATGTGCCTGGGTGACGCGGGAGGTGCCTGAGTGATGAGGGAGGTGCCTGAGTGATGCGGGAGGTGTCTGAGTGATGAGGGAGGTGCCTGAATGATGCGGGAGGTGCCTGAGTGACGTGGGAGGTGCCTGAGTGACGAGGGAGGTGCCTGAGTGACGAGGGAGGTGCCTGAGTGACGCGGGAGGTGCCTGAGTGACGCGGGAGGTGCCTGAGTGACGAGGGAGGTGCCTGAGTGACGCGGGATGTGCCTGAGTGACGCGGGAGGTGCCTGAGTGACGCGGGAGGTGCCTGAGAACACAGAATTTTTATTTATTTGGCCTTAGTTTAAAATAGTTTCCCAGAAACTTTTCCATTTAGCTACTTATTCTTTGAAACCAATGTAAAAAAATTGTTTTCTAACTGATACATTGTTCAATCGCTCATATTTGTGATAATATATACATTGGAATCATTACAGGAACAATTTATATATCATATAATTTTGTTGTAAATTTAGTTAAAAGAAGAAAACTCTTGGCAAGATATATACCAGTAGATATATACACACAAAATTGTGGGAAGAGGAGCATTTAATAAGTTGCATCAATTTGTGCTCCATTCCCTACAGTTATGCTCTGTGAATGTTGTATTCTGTTATTGTATATGTGGATTGATCAATAAAATATGTTCAAACATACGTAAATTTTATGCGTGCTTTTGAGAGGACAAACCAATGGTATTTTTTTCTCAGAGAACGAAGAATGCCGCAATAGAACAAATACCTCAATAGAATAAATGCCTCAATAGTACAAATATTCAAGTTTCCTTCAGCGTAAACCAGCTAGTGAAATCTGTAGTGATAAAACTGGTTTATGTTGAAGTACGGTCGCCTTACACTTCTACAGCGGACTTTAAGCTTAAAATACGGACTCATCTAAAATCATCAATGACGGTAATCAAATGTCATAATTCTGAAAGTAACCCAGTTTATTCCATAGTAAACTTTATATTTGTTCTGAACTCCACAAGAGTTGTCAACTGAATGTAGTAATTTAATGTGAAAAATATATCTTATCACAATATTCAAAGTTCAAAAGAATAAGAACTCATTTGTGACCCACCATATCAAATCCAGTCGTAAGTCGGTATTGTTTTACCCTGTGCCAATGCATTCTCTTATATATGCGAGTCGACCATAGGTCACCTCGCATATTAAGAGAATGCATTGGCCTAACAATTTTTTATCATTTTTTTTAAATAAATTAATGTTTCTTACAATTTTTAGGACATAAAATAAAAAACATCCATTACCCTGCAGGGAGCCCCACACATATATTGAAGCATATAGAATAGTGTCGTCTGCTCATGTTTGTCTGGGGATCTGTATGTGTGAAATTATAAAATTGTTAAAGAATACAAGAACAAATTATTAAAATTGTAAAAAATTGTTAGGCCAATGCATTCTCTTATATATGCGAGGCGACCTATGGTCGACTCGCATATATAAGAGAATGCATTGGCACAGGGTAAAAAAATCCCGACTTATGACTGGATTTGATATGGCGGGTCACATTTGATCTCGCGACTTCATAACAGTTCGGGTCTTCTCTTATCACAAACAAACACAGATTAAACGTAAGTTACTCCTAAAGTAAAATTTAAATGTGACCATAAGAAAAGCGCTCTTTCTGTTAAATATTGCATTTTGTAATGATTTGTTTGATAAAGTCGATTAAAATTGATGTAAAATCACTATTCCAGATTATTTATGTGGTGATCAAATCTCTTAGTTGTAGTGTTAATTACCATTATTACCTGGTAAATCTGTAGTTTTTGCTGTCGTCGTATGGAGTGGCCTGGGTGTGGTGGTTGCCGGTGCTGCTGTTGTTGTTGTTGTAAGGGGCCTGGATGTGGTAGTTTTCATGGTTGTCGGTGCTCTTGTTGCTACAAAATAAAAATTTAATACATCTCATTAGTCTTAAATTGTTTTTGTTTTTTTTCGACTAGACAATTTGACAAAAAAATTAGTTTTAATTAAACGTATGCTCACAAAAGATTTTTAGATACCGAGTCACTGAACATTTACACTAACAATATTAGTTTTTTAATATAATATACTTTTTTATTAGTACTACTATGAAGGTATAACTTTCTTCTGCAACTATGTTGAATAATTGATCAGATTCCCAGTGACTGTGTATCTCAGAGAATCTTATGACTGCCTTAGGAAACATTGACTTGAAGTGTATTGAAAGAAATAAAAACATCACAGACTAAAATTTTGAAATAAAAAACTTCAGTATCACAAAATGTGATTTAATACATCAGAAAAGTGTTTATATTAGCAAGAATCCAATTATATTTGTAAATAAAACAAATGTTATGTTTGTAAATAGCATAAAGTACTACCAAGTCAATAAAGGTGTTATCATGCAGTTTCATTTCATAATACAATGGATGATTCTACAACCAGTCAAATTAAGGGCCAGGCCTCATAATCCTCAGAATCATGATTCTCATTTTGTTTCTCCTAAAAAGTCTTGATTCCCTGTAGGAACGCCATGTTTTGATTCTTGCAAAATTTGATGGATTTTAAGGCCTGTATAGCGATTTCTATGAAACAATTGTCTGCTAAAATACATTAATTGATTTTACAGCCTGTGCTTATACTAGTTTACACACACAAGATCATACACTGTTTTTGTCTTAAAATGCTCACATAAAAGGTCGCTGACCAAAATGTCCCCCATTCTGATTTGACAACAAAGTATTGTTTGGAAATAGCCAACTTAACACTGAAGGTATGCCAGATATCGAAATTAAGGTGAAAAAATTTAGCATCAGAATTTTACAGTTCAGTTGCTTATTGGTAGGATATATCTGCTAATAATTATTTGATTGACAGCTGTGGAAAGATCCATAGAGGTGTAACATGGTTTAGCCTCGATAATAAAACATGTAGATACTTACGACATCCATCTTCATCAGATTCATCCGGACATTGAGCCACGCCATCACATTTCTCAGTGATCAGGATACAAGAACCTTCTCGACACTGGAATGTGTTGTCAGGGGGTATACAACCTATTAATATAAGAAATAATTTATCATAAATATAAGCAGTCAAGGGGTACACAACCTATTAATATCAGAATGGCAGGGGGTACATAAACAACCTAGTAATAGGACAATGGGCGGGGGTACACAACCTATGAATATCAGATATCATAACTCATAAAATAAGCAGTTGAGTGCCCTCTATAGTTTAATTTTGAGGTTCAGAACTTCCATAGGGCCGATAAATTAAGGCCCTGCGAATCGGGATTTTCTTTGAATCGGACAAAAGTTTCTAAATCACATCAAATCATTGTCAGGAGTGTATCAAGTCTGAAGAGATGGAACATGCAGTTTGGGAAACATTTATTTCGGTAACAGTAACGAATAGAAAAACTCATAACAAGCAATTTTCAATGGATTTTGTATAATTGTATTACCAAACCATATTAAATTTGTGGTGGATGGGCAGGGTTCGCTCTGCCACTTGCCAAATTTGCCAATGGCAATAATAATTCACAGTTGGCAAAAAATATTTTCATTTGGCAAAAGTTTTGGCAAGTCACTTTTTAATTCCTTATTAATGAAGTTAAAAAATATCGGTCAATCAATACCATTCATTTTCGGAAATTATTACAATGGAATTATATTAGTTGTGTTTTATATGGTTTCGCAAAAGTTAACACCTCCATTAAGATGCAGTTAATCTGATATCATTAGTATCGACGGGTGGAGGGATTACCTCTATTTAGTGTGATGGTGGTGCTTACATAGCTAATCTTCATATGATGTTCGCTTTTGATCAAGCAACGCTTCTACTATTGTATTGTTCGGTAATCGGTTTATTGTTGTATGATAAACCGTAATAGATGAGATCATAATCATTAACTAACTGCTTTTTTATCGATATCAAACAGTGAGTGTCGAAACATAAGACTCAGTCAAGGTTGCAGAAAATGATGCTATTGGGAATAATATTTGGCAAATTCTAAAAGAATTTGGCAAAAAATATTTTCATTTGGCAAATTATTTGGCAAATGTAAATTTCGTTCCAGCGCGGACCCTGTGGATGGGGATCAGACCTGTTAAGTTTTGAAAATGTCAATCCGGGAGATTTTTGCGGGAGGTATGCCCAAATATGTTCATGTTCCAAAAATCATGATGAATATTACATAGTTTTTATGAGTTTCTGTTTGTGTTTAATTTATAAATATATAGACCTAAATAAAATGGTAATGAATGTCCTGTTGGTAGTTGTAATATAGCTGCTGTGAGTGGGAGATGCCACCATTTATTGAACAGAAAGAAGCAGACACTTCGTATAAACTAAGTGAAAATACTCAGAATTTCACCGGATACAGCCGGATATGCGCGAAAACGAAAGTACAAAATCCGATTAAAGTACAAAATGGACTCGTCTTACTGTTTAACTCCCAACAGAAATGCCACATTCCACAATTTATTAACAAGTTTTAAGAAGCAGAAACGTAGTTTAAAATAAGTAAAAATGAACCCGAGTTACAAAGGTTACAACTGGACATGAATGGGTGAAAACGAAAGTACAAAATGACCCGTCTTACAATTTTACCCGCAAACGAAATGTACACGTTCCGTTCGCAATGCATACCACTAATCCGTTACTAAGAACTGTTCATCAATGAGGGCTAACGATACAGCTGTACACTTGTAAGTATACGTATTGTATACTATAACAACACCCTTTATGTGTGTGGGTTCACCAGAGAGTGAAAATCAATTAATATCAGTCTTCAATCAGAGGGAACATCAAAAGAGAATGTTGATGAGTGGGTATTTACGGTACCGGAAATAAGAAATCCCTGTCATTTGGGAAATCCCCGCAATTTCACGAATTCGAAAAATAAGAAAACATCGTTTTTTTGGGGGGATTTGAAATGCTGGGTTTTGCTGAATCCGGGAGATATTGGGGGTTATCCGTATTATCGGAATTGCCGTGGCAATCCGGGAGTCTCACGGACAATCCGTGAAACTTAACAGCTCTGATGGGGATTAACTCTTTATAGTGTGCTTCCAAACTTTCATAGTCAGAAATCTTCGAGAGTTGTACTGAAATTTGCGATTTAAATTGTATAATTTTGAACTCCTTGACCTATGGCAGTATATGGAATAGAGACTGGTGACGTTTTCACTGAATGAGTTTGTATTCAATTCAGTTGTATGTAGCGCAAGAGCAGTTCTGTTTGTACTCTGTAGTCAATAGAAGCAATGGGAATGCACCTGATGGAAAAGATTCAATAAAATTTGAATCAGGGCCACCGATTTCAAATCAAATCAGACGAACGATTCTGAATCGCAGAGCCCTACCAGAAATATAATTTAGTGACATATAGTACAAGCTTAACCTCTTCGCTGCTATGACGTCCGTAACTATTAGTGACATAAAAGTGCACGTCATGTGCTATATGGTCCGTAGTACCTACGGACCTAGTTCAACGCACAAAAAGGTGGCCATAATTCATCATTAGGAACTTAGAAATTAGTGAAACTGGACAAGCGCATCTCAAAGTTTCTAACAATGTACGATGCTCAATGATTGTGTGTGATAATAGCCTTTACACGAAGTCAGTTGTATGGTTTTCGCAACATTTCCATTATATTTTTCCTCTGCAAAATGTCAAGAACGTCAACGACCCAGCACACGACATCATGACGTCATTCAGCAGTGAAGAGGTTAAAGGCCTACTTAATATTTGAACCCCCAGATAATTTTATATAAAATATATGCCATATTATATACCATTTGAAGGAGGAAGATCCAAAATATAGTATTATCAACTTATCCGGTTATATAAACTGTGAACATGTTGTTATTGTTGAGATACCAACTTGGTGTTCAGTGGTCAAGTTTCATTATTTTCAATAGAAGGGGAAAAACTCTATATCTTAAGATATAGAGTTATTCCACTTCCATTGAAAATACATTCTTAGTTTGAATTCTCTTGCATTCTGGAGCCATAACAGGGGAAATCTTTCTATGATTTCAGCTGTCTTCTATTTCTCTATGGGCATCTTCTGAGACAAAACGTTTCAAATGGTGATGAATTGTAGTATATTAATCATATTTTATGGCATAGATTGTTATTAAAACCGTTTATCAAGGCAATAACAAAAAATAATCAGTGATTCGAAAATTAAGTGGGCCTTTAATTTATACAATACACATTTAAAGATGTCCTGTCTAATTTGACTCAAAAATAGTCAAAACTTTTTTATGTTAATTTTCCGCTTATTAGGCAAAAGAAAAACGAACAATACTTCCGATCACCATTATTCGTATGCCACAAACAACGTAAAAATACACACTAGAATCATTTAACATTAAATATGAAATAAGATCACAATTCATAATGCTTTTTATGATAACCGCTTTTGGGCACCGTTTTACAATCTAAATCTCCCTGTTAAGGCTGTGATGTAAGGTAAATTTATGAAACTGCTTGGAGAGTACAATAATTCTGACTACAGTGATTTAATACTTACTGAAACAATTAGTACTGCTTTCATCCGATCCATCAGCACAATCTCTCCTCCCATCACAGCTTTTATCATCACTGATACATGTACATTCACCAGTCTCATGATCCCGACATGTGAATTCAAATGTTCCACAACCTGAAATCATGCAGTTGAAATTTTTAGATATTGGAAAAGATATTATAGAGATGTCCACCCTTAAATTATATATTGTTCAGCAACACACAGATCAATGACCAAGGACGGGCATTATTTACACCAAAAATAAAAAATATTTTATAATTATCAAGAGTGAATCCCTCTCAGAAATATCATTAAAAAGAGGATTGAGTGTTGACAATTACCACTTTAAAATTATCGGCAAAAAATGTAATGGCTGAAATTGAGAATGAACGAGCGAATGTTCAGAAAATAGATTTCAAAATCCATTCAGTATTTCAATCACAAACAACATATACTAGTACTAATAAGAAAATATGCAAATGCAATTCTTCCTTTTTGATGGTCTGGGCAGAGTTAGTAATTACCAGTTAGTGGTCATAATGCATATTTTAAATATTGGGATGTCGGACCTACTGGTAAAACCTTTGTTCGCAACACTCAATTGAATTTTACCACACCTGACTCCCATCATGAATAATGTTACGCAATAATAAAAAAAAACTTATTACTCTCTATGTAAATAGTGGTAGCACTTACAGCATTTCTCATCGGACCCATCTCTACAGTCGTTGTTTCCGTCGCATTTGCTCAAAGGACTCACACACTCTCCACTCTCACATTTGAACTGGCCTTCTGGGCAATTAAACACTGGAAAACAAACAACCAAATGTTTTAATTCAGTATAAAGGCCTGGGAATAAGGTGCCTGTCATTTGCAGAATGAGGTCCCCAGAGGGTGAATTTAGTGATGCTATCCCACATAGCGGGCTAGCATCACTAAATTCACCCACTGGGGACCTCATTCTGCTTAGGCCTAATCTTCTGTGGAAAGTTTCTTTATTATCAAATTTCTATTGAAACTTCTTCACATCGATTCTATTTCTTTTTTAGTTTAGTTTCTCTATATCCCTAAATTGGCAGACGACACATTGCATAATCAAGGTTCCCAAAGGGTGTACATCACAATATTCACCATTTGGGAACATCAATCTGAGTCTATGTCTCCCAAAGCAGATGAGGCCATGCAGAATGAGGTCCCAAGACCAAGAAAATTTAGCATCACTAAATTCACCCTCTCGGGACCTCATTCTGGAAATGACAGGCAATGTGAGGTGTGACAATGTTTGATAGGTTGTTACCTCACCTCATCAGAGCTGGAAATAATAAAGTGAGGCATCAATACTTAACCAAATCTCACTGGTCACCCAACTATTGTTGGCAGCATTTTAATTTTACGTCTTTTTACTAAAACAGACTATTTCAACAGCCTCATAACTTGATTGTGGATTTGATCATCAATGAAATTAAGCCTCTTGAGTTACTTTTTTTAAATTGAGCTTCATCCTCACCCAGAATGTGCCATTTCCATTACATTTTAGAAATGTCGCATCAAACAATTAAGTCTTCAAATTATGCCTGCTATTCCATTAAATATAAGATTTTAAATTAGTTTTTTCTCGAGATACAAACAAGTTCCTCAATTCTTGCAACTGAGCTACGATAATACTTCAACAGAATAACATGCAAATAGATGCTTTAAAAATTATTGCTAAAAACTGATAGTGATGCGGACCGGACCGGACCACCAAGGCGGTCCAGTACGGTCCGGTCCAGGCCATTCCGGTCCGGTACACATGCATGGACCGGTCCAAAACGGTCCGGTCCACCTATAATAGGCTATATGTTAATGAATTCTGTTTTCTCAAAGTTTTTACTCTGTATAGTACAAACTATAAGGTTACTGAGTTCAGTGCATTGCAATAAGTCCATATATGTTAAAATTTACATTGTTTGCCGATTGTATGCATCATTGTCTGTCTCTGGTGGGATATACTGGGAACGATGCACGATAATAGTATTTCTAGTAATATGAACATGCACTAATTAAATGTATTGGACATATATATAGCTAGGGCCATGCAGAATGTGTCATAACCAATCTAATATGGCACTCAACTGATCGTATGCATGATTCGTATCATACTTATTTTCATTAAATTGAAATTTAAACGAAATAACTATGCTGATGACAATTATACAAATGTGTACTAATATGACTACTACATTAATATTGGAGTCTTGGAGATTGTGATGGCTGATTGTATAGTCCTGACAATTACAGTTATATACCTAAGTACAACTACTATTGGATTAATGTGACTGTCTTGTCTTTCATTATAAGGAAATTGACATGTACAAAGTAAATGTACATCTATACATTGTTTTCGTGGCATCAAACGTTTAATAGATATTAACCACTGGAATGCGTCAATACATCGTTGCTACATGTAATTGATATGACGACAAATACGCAATAATATTCGCGATAGTTTATTATAACTGAAGTAAAATAGTGGACCGGACCGGAGAGTACCGGACCGGCGGCAAACAGCATCACTAGTAGTATAATCATGCCTGAGTTTAGTGTGCCTGTCATTTGCAGAATGAGTTCCCCAGAGGGTGAATTTAGTGACGCTATCTCGCAGCATAGCGGGCTAGCATCACTAAATTTACCCTCTGGGGACCTCATTCTGCTTTGGCCTCATCTTCTCTGGAAAGTTTCTTTATTATAAAATTTCTATAGAAACTTCTTCACATAGATTCTATTTCTTTTTTAGTTTAGTTTCTCTATATCCCTAAATTGGCAGACGACACATTGCATAATCAAGGTTCCCAATGGGTGTACATTACAATATTCACAATTTGAGAACTTCAATCTGAGTCTATATCTCCCATAGCAGATGATGCCATGCAGAATGAGGTCCCCAGAGGGTGAACTTGGTGACACTAGCGCGCTATGCGGGACAGCATCACTAAATTAACCCTCTGGGGACCTCATTCTTCAAATGACAGGCACATTAAACTCAGGCCGGGTATAATACTATGGCATATGTATTGTGGATATTCAACTAACCTGTTGTCCATCGGTTCGCATCTTCCCCAGACGTACCGCTAGCAGTGTAATCGGAGACACTGTGTGTTTTGGTCAGTGGTCTAGACTTAACTGTGCTAAAAGCAGCTACTCTCCTCCTGGTGGTTGACTTTTCCACAGTGGTTGTCCTGGCAACAGGAGTTGACCTGTGTTCTGACGTTATCTTTGTGACTTCGGAAGGTTTGGTTAGTTTGTGGGGAATTAAGACCTCTGCAGTTACTTGATAAGATTCTTGAAGTCCTTCTTCTGAAGAATACATAGAGAATACCTACAGTTTTTGCTCGAATATCGACATACAGTAATGCCCTAAGTAATCGACTCCTTAAACACAGCAGAATTATGGGTAACTTTTCGGGATTTAGTCGGAAATATGGCTTGTTGCCATTCATTGGAAAGCTCTCCCCGAGTACCCATAATTCTGCTGTGTATAAGGAGTCGATTACTTAGGGCATTACTGTATCTCATGAGTGCCTGGAAAGAAACATCAAATTTTCACGAGCGGATGCAAGTCGCAAGTGAAAATTTTATATTTCTTTTCAGACACGAATGAGATGTTTTGAGTATTCAAACAAAAGAGTAGGTGCTCTTTTTATTATATGCGCCTTATTAATGCTTACAGTTGCTAAATTATGCAGCATTCTCATTTATGATAGCACAACAAATTAAACAACACACGGAAAGCAACACCTGGTTGACGTAAAGTTCTGTCACCGATCATCTGATAAGTGGGTCATTCTCATGAGAGCGTATAGATTCATTTTGAAAAATAAAAAAATTCAAACTATTCAACAAGTTCTATTTTTATCCCCAGTGAAAAATCAGATATGTGACCAGCAAGCTATCGATAGTGGCGCACTGTGACACTATTTATCTTGCGGGCATGAAACGTTCTTAGAAGATGACGCAATAAACGATGTCAGTGGTGTTACTGCACAATGGTGCCCCATGAGGTAGTTCTATGCGTAAGGTGTACACATTCCGTATATTTCTACAAATAGATTAGATGTGTTAACATAGAATTGTGATGAAAATTTGCACATTAACTGGCCCATGAAATGTTGAACCAGCACCATACACTCGAGAAAGCGTAAAGTGGGTCAATAGTTGAGTACCCATGTTCTGATGGATCTGAGAATACCAGCGGTATGTGACATTTCACCAACTGTAAGGGAGTGACTATACATTGTCTGTCTATAAGTGCACACTTCGCAAAAGCAGCTCATATGGGAAATTTTGATAAATCATTAATCACAGGTAACACCACTGACAAAAATTAACACCACTGACACCGATTGTAACACCAATGACATTCACCATTTTGGCCTTTATTAACAGCCACGTACAATCATATGGAAACAATGTTTATATTTTTTATGTTTGGAGTCGTTCCAATATTAACCCATATTAAAGGGTCTAACCACCATACATCTACATGTATTTCTCATACCCAAGGCTATGGAATGCTGTTTCACAGAACCATTTAAAGTGTGCGAACAGGTCTATTCGACCAAACTGAATGAGAATCTCTGTCATATAGTAGACCAGTTCTTTGTTGACATAACCTACTCATACATTTACTCAAATATTTAACCCATGTGGCCTTCTATCTGTGTGACATAAAACACAAGCCATGCACGGTGCAATGCAAGGTCTGGTGTTATGAGAATCAAATGACCCAGGTTTTCGGCAACAATAAACATATTCCTTTTCTGCAAACAACTCTTAAGATTTAAGATGTTCAAGTTATAAATTGTGTCAATTAAGTTGCATCTATAGTAACACCACTGACATGGTAACACCACAGACATTTCAACAAACAATCAAATATACCTGCCTTTGCTTTATACCAAGGTTGTTTTGTTTGCATAAAGTTTAAATTATATTCCTCATTTTACAATGTTATTGTGCTTTTGTGGGAAAATTGTGATAGCATGCCTGTATATGGGAGTTAACACCACTGACTAAAAAAGATACAATTTTTAATTAACCTGTTTTGATGGTTTATATCCACTTTAACCTTCTGGGATATTTCAAAACTCCCCCATGACTTTCAAGAATGACTGCAACAGAACTTAGCAAAGGCCAGTAATTCTACTCTCAACTGTTTTGTATTACCATAAATAATAATTAGATTTTGGTAACACCACTGACCACTTTCCGTTGTACAACACCGTCACTCAACCCGCTACAAAAATCAGAACCTGATGTGATGTCTATATATTTTAATATGAATATTGAGTATAGAAGAATAACTTTGGGTGTAATATCAACAGACACTATCCGCGCTTTGTTGTCTTTTGGGTGTTGCTAACTTTAATGTTCATTGTTTGCACAGGTAACACCACTGACTTCTGGTTAGCTTGAAGGTTCATAAATACGCATAGATAAATGGAAGATGGAGATAGATCATGTTATGTTATACAACGGACTCCCCTTTCATAAAAACGGAACCTTGTTCCATTGTACATAAAGCAGCAATTTTGAAAAATTAAATGAACATAATATATACGCTTTTGGGAGAATGACCCAAGTAGCAAACATCTATCAAGTGACAACATCATGTCATTCAACAAGCTACCATGAAATAACGAAAAGCTGCAGTGAAATAACAAAATCTTATTTCACTGTAGCTTCTAAGAGATACATACGATGATTTACGTTTCAGTAATTTTCCGCTATTTTATAGGTGAGCATATAATAAATGACAGTATATAGTAATCAGAATTATACTAACGGATTAATTGCAACTCTGAGTCATGATAATTAGAGGTTATTACTTGGCAATTAGTTTGATATCGGCCGAGATATCAGCCCCAGGTAACTTCATATCAGCCTGAGACCAAAGATCAAAGGCTGATATGAAGTTACAGAGGGCTGATATGTCTCGGCCGATATCAAACTAACCAAGTAATAACTGTGGCATCAAAACTAATATCAGCCGAGTTTGGTGGGTTATCAGCCACAGGGAAAGATTCAGGTAATATGTTATCAGCCTTAGGAAAGATTCAAGTAATATGTTATCAGCCTTAGGGAAGATTCAGGTAATATGTTATCAGCTTTAGGAAAGATTCAGGTAATATGTTATCAGGCTTAGGAAAGGTTCAGGTAATATGTTATCAGCCTTAGGAAAGATTCAGGTAATATGTTATCAGCCTTAGGAAAGATTCAAGTAATATGTTATCAGCCTTAGGAAAGATTCAGGTAATATGTTATCAGCATTAGGAAAGATTCAGGTAATATGTTATCAGCCTTAGGAAAGATTCAGGTAATATGTTATCAACCTTAGGAAAGATTCAGGTAATATGTTATCAGCATTAGGAAAGATTCAGGTAATATGTTATCAGCCTTAGGAAAGATTCAGGCAATATGTTATCAGCCTTAGGAAAGATTCAGGTAATATGTTATCAGCCTTATGAAAGATTCAGGTAATATGTTATCAGCCTTAGGAAAGATTCAGATAATATGTTATCAGCTTTAGGAAAGATTCAGGTAATATGTTCAGGTAATATGTTATCAGCCTTAGGAAAGATTCAGGTAATATGTTCAACAGGCCATAAAATTCATAAAAGTTTGCGAGAATTAAAATATAACATATCTACGGCAAATCAGCTGCTTTTACGAGAATCAAACTGAGATTCTGGCTCTCGTAAAATTTTAAGCCCTGCTTATTATCTAAACATTTCCCATCAATCAAGATGAATTCTTCTACACATGTTTTATCAATATGGATGTCTGTCCTGTGTTTATATTTCCTGAGCATCCCTCCAAATGAACAATAGACCATTTCAATGAATACTTTTATAACGATGATGTATATGTAACTAATTTTTGATTAATTGCACACACAAAACTTGCAAGCTAAAATTTTGAAACAGATATATAGACTGGATTATTTCAATTCCATAGTTCCAATATAGGATCTATATCCTTTATACTTTTTATAACAGCGTGGGAGAATGCATTTAAGGGCTCGGGCGGCATTCGTTGCAGAAATATTCATATTTTTTCAAATCGCCATCAACAGAAGGAATATTAAAATATATATAGTTTTGTTCATATGCCAAATATAATCAGCGCGTAAATAGTATATTGTCATCAAGACGTACGATGTACGTAAACAAGAGCCTGCTCGTGTTACAGAAGTTTTGCTTCTGTTTACATAACACAGCGCATTTCTATTGGTTAATCACACACAAATGATATAATCGCTCGTTATTATTTCCATACCAGGAAAACAGTAACAAATAACACTCTTTATGTTTACCATATCCTGATCTAAACAAAAGCCAGGTTCTGTAAAGTTTTTCCTTTTGTTCACATAACAAAAGAAAAAATATTTGACAATAACATACTGTTTATGCCATATTTCTGATTGGTATAAGAACACAGTCTGTCTATATTTTACTATTCTTTCTGTTTATGGTGGTTTTTGACGGAGGTGAATATTTTAACAGCGTACCCACCGCCAACACCGCCCGTATCTTTAACAAAGAAGGGGTTAACACATGGTAGAGCTCAATAAACAACCAACATCAGCTAAACTTACCTTTTAGAATCTTGTCCAGGGTTGCAGCAGAAGATTCAGGAACATCGGCAATACTTTTCAACACGACCTGATGATCAGGATCTGACAACAGAGACATCGTTCTACCATCTCGAGGCTTCACGCCAACTGTGTAAACTTTAATACCCGATTCCTTAAACGAGTTTGCCAATCGCTGCACAGCTGCTGGGTCACTAGGTGGCGTGTTACCAGTGAACATCATGATCACATTCTGAGCTCCCGGTCGATCCCCAGTCTCGTCAAGAAACATTTTGTGTTTGACATAGTCCAGACCTACCATGACTTTCTTCACGGCAGTTGGATAATACCGGGCATGTGTTGTGTAGTGCTTATAATATCGTTTGTTGTCATAGCTGTTGAGGTTGTATCCTAGGTTTGGTTCATTGCCGTATGACATCAGACCAAATCGAATCATTCCGGATTCTATATCAGCTTTAGAAATGAGACTGTTTGAGAACTGTTTCATCCATTTATAGTCCTCCTCCGTAGCCGTTGAGTCGAACATGAAAACAATGTCTCTCATTCCAACTGCAAGTCAATACATAACAAATTAAGTTGCACTTGAGCTTTTGGCAAAAATAAAAAAAGGAAAGTTAAAAGTAGAGAATGCAATACAAAACATCACATAATGTTCATGCTTTTATTGGATCTGGCGGACAAAAATAAATGCATTCCAAGTTGTAATGCCACTTTACTTATATGGACAATGAAAACAAAAACTCTAGTCAACTACAGAATTTTTTTTTCACCATTAGGGCACTGCTGCAAATAGCCACAGAGTAGCTGGGATGCTGGGATCCGATCAATGGCAAAATGGAAATCATAAAACACTAAACCATCCCTAGTTAAGCATTGCACATGCAGGCGTGATTATATGGTGCGGGATATTTGCAGAATAAGATCCCAAGAGAGTGAATTTAGTGACTGTACCTCACACAACGGGCTATCATAACTAAATTCACCCTCTGGGGGACATCATTCTGCTTAGGCTTCATCTTCTCTGGAAATTATCTTTATTATCAAGCTAGTGTTTTAGTTTCTTCACAAACAACGATGGCAAAATGAATCGTGGCTATTCTGGTGATGGCAAAATGAATCATGGCTGTTCTGGTGTTTGGCAAAATGAATCGTGGTTATTCTGGTGTTTGGCAAAATGAATCGTGGCTGTTCTGGTGTTTTGCAAAATGAATCGTGGCTGTTCTGGTGTTTGGCAAAATGAATCGTGGCTGTTCTGGTGTTTTGCAAAATGAATCATGGCTGTTCTGGTGTTTGGCAAAATGAATCGTGGCTGTTCTGGTGTTTGGCAAACTGAATCGTGGCTGTTCTGGTGTTTTGCAAAATGAATCGTGGCTGTTCTGGTGTTTTGCAAAATGAATTGTGGCTGTTCTGGTGTTTTGCAAAATGAATCATGGCTGTTCTGGTGTTTTGAAAAAAGAATCATGGCTGCTCTGTTGTCAGGGTTGGCGCTGGACGAAAATTTCCTCTTGCCAAAATTTTTGCCAAATGAAATTATTTCGCCTTGTATTACTGCTGAAATCAACGAGCCATAAATTAATCCGTCGTCATTCACAATCGGCTGATTAACCTATTGTCTTATATTCGCTGGTGATATAACGCTGACATCATATATGTGCTATATAATGTCACCATTAATATGCATTGTTATAATGACTACATGCATCCATAATCCAAACGGACAAAGGGAGGATTAACTGTCCAAACAAATTATAATTATCTTTTGCGGTATCTACATTGAGATCATGTTACAAAGTTCTTACAACAGCCTAAATGAAATCTTTTTAAGAACATTGCTTTTTTCCTGTCCACATTTCAACCATGGTCGATTAGCTGTTTGATGAAAGTTTGATTATGCCAGAAAGATGGGATTACCATTTTGGGAAAACTAAAGAGGATTACATATGACTGTCGACATAACACTGCTGACTGCGCTACATGTAAATTGATAGATTTCTTGTTTTGGTTTCCCATTGTATTGTCTGTAATTCGGCACACGCAACAAATTCGATGATGTTTCATGACTAGATAGTTCACATCCCATAATTAAAAACTCACTTGACAAAATGTTTGCCAAATGAAAATATTTTTTGCCAAATGAAAATAGTTTTTTGCCATTGGCAAGTGGCAGCGCAAACCCTGTCTGTTATTTGCAAAACGACAGGAATTAATAGCCAACTTGATTATGGTCAGTTTGCAACAACCAAAAGTGCCATATTAAAATATTTTTTAATTTATATGTTTTTGAATGTTTTATACACATTAAGTGCTTTTATCCATTCATTTATATCAGCCAAAGGCCGCGAAAATGATAACTTTATGAAAAATAATGGTACAATTTCTTAACAGCATCATCTTGCCCTACCAGCATCATAGCAATTCAGTGGAACCTACCATCATCATAGCATATTAACAGGACCACTTGACCAGGGATGTCAACATAAGAGATGGAAGGTGAAGAAATGCAATCAGGCTCAGCACCCCTTCCCTCCCTGCCCCCACCATCCCTCCATCCCAAGCAATATCACATAACGAGATACCTGCACATTTTTGTCTGAATATACAACAGGTGTGTGTGATAGCACATTGGGGAATCACATGGTTTCAAGTTAAGGAGTGTCATGCATTCAAAATGGCTGAGGCGATCACAAACGCGACCAGAAATTATGGAAAAGGTAATAAACTAGGATAATGATATATTACGTAGTATTTTGGCAGCTACGACCATATGCTATAGTATTTTTCAAACAAGCTGATACCTCATTTGTGTCCAAACTCACAGTTGTTTGCTCTAATTTCTTACCAAAGTTGTCAGTCAAAGGATTCTCCTTGATGTATGTAATAGTATATTCACGAACCTCTGCCTGTCAACTTTGGTCAGAATGTTATAGAAAACTACTGTGTATTTCCGAACAAATAATGTATCAACTTGTTTTAAAAATAAACTAGCATATGCCCATAACAGTCAAAATGCTATGTTTTGTGTCAGTTCCTCATATATTGTGTTTTAGTGCATTTGCACATTTTGAATGCATGGTATTCACCAAACTCGAAAACATGCCTGTGTGATTCGCCACCATGGATAGGCCTGGAGTGGGAAAAGAGGAGCTTGATAAAAGCACATAACGTATGTAGTACCTACCTTGTCTGGGATGGGTTCCAGATGGGGATACTGTAGTGATTCCATCCGTTCCTGTCCTCCCTACATCAGCTTTTGTTGTATGAAATCTGCCTCTCACTGTTGTTATCTGTTGGGTAACACCTGGAATTATTAATGAAACAGTTCAGAGCTCACTGTCTGGTATTTACATAGATCAATCCATGAATCTCTACTTTAGCTACACCCATAGAGATATGAACAAACAAGAAAGGGAATATATTTCTTTGTTAATATTTGTTCCTCAATAATCTAATTCACATTAGGGGGTGATCCTCGAGATTGCATGTCTGTTTGCATCTTTTGTGAGCCGATATCGCAATAAACATTGAATTAATTACCCGAGGGAAATTCCATAATTGAAAGTGACACAAAGCAAATTCGCCAACAAAGTCACTTAAACTGGGTTCGCGCTGGACCAAATTTTCTCTTACCAAATATTTTGCCAAATGAAACTAAATTTTGCCAAATTTCAAATTTTTCAAATTTCAAATTTTTATTGAAGGTATACTTAGGGCAATTGAAGGAAATTCTCGTTTTTTATCTTTGGTATATACTGTATAAACTAGAGGTGTGACTGTCCCAATGGGACTACGGATACCCCCCTTTTTTAAAAATACTAAGATGTTTGACATGTCAGTAAACATTTAGTTAAAATAATAAAATAACAGTTCCCATTGCAGGTGTACAACCATAACCCTAATCTTAAACCTATTGACCGAAAATTGTAGGAATAAAAGCTTGGACAAAATTATGTATGTTGCGAAAAAAATCTAAGTCGAAAATGGGGAATAACTCCACACAAAAAATGTCGGACAGACGTCATAATTGCAGGTGCACAGGTTCCCATGGTACTAAATATCAGTGCCAAGATTAAAAAACATTGACCGAAAAATGTAGGAATAAAAGCTCGGACAAAATTATGCATGTTGCAAAAAAAGTTTCTAAGTTGAAAAAGGGGGATAACTCCACCAAAAAATGTCGGACAGATGTCATAATCGCAGATGCACAAGTTCCAATGGTACTAAATATCTGTGCCACGTTTTTAAAAAATTGACCAAAAAATGTAGGAATAAAAGCTCGGACAAAAGTATACATGCTGCGAAAATCGGGGGGATAACTCCAAAAAAAAGTCCGACAGACGTCATAATCGCAGGTGCACAGGTTCCCATGGTGGTTGATGTCTGTGCCAAGTTTCACGGAAATTGATCAAAAAACGACTGAGAAAAACTCCGGACAAATTTGTGTCCACGGACGGACGGACAACGGACGACGGACGACGGACAACGGACGGACGGACAAGCTGACTCCAGTATACCCCCCCTAACTTCGTTGCGGGGGGTATAACTAACCCCAGACAAAGGTAAAATGAGCTAGTAAAGCAAGTAAATATTATTAATAAATATCAAAGTAGTAATAAATATCTAAGTGACACCCGGAAACTGCGTTTAATATTGCTATACACAGTCATCAAACTACAAGTACATGTATCTGTCATCACAGCATAGATATTATTTAGTCCTATATCCTTGCTGACAACAACGAGCCACAAATGAATCCGTTGCCATTCTCATTTGTTGATTAACATATTGACTTATACTCGCTTATCGTACCATACTGATATAATAATTGGAAAGTTACCCATTGCATAATTCAATTTATTACATGATTCTACCCTTATTCCATTCAATAAACCCGTTCTATAAATTGTGATATTAAACGTTCGTTTAATAACAGGAAATAGTGCCAGGTGACCTTTGACTTCCGGGTTGTCGTCTGTTTACATACCATACTACTATGGCTTCCAACATTTTTCCAACAAACTATAATAAATGAAGAGTTTGAAAAAGATATGTCATTAAATATACGCCATTAAGTACGCCAAAGAGTCATTATTTATCTGGGACTATTTCTTTACGCAGGCAAACAAAGCAGAGTTAAACGAAACATCATCGCATGCCTTATAGAAGCCAATGTTAGTTTTGCATCCCATTTGTTGATCTAAGTATGTTTTGTATATGTTTTGGATCATGTAATAAATAAAATCTACAACGGGTCCCCAGTTTATAGTGGAATTTACAAAACTCGTCCAGTAAATTAGGTCTGGACCTCGCCAAAGGCTCAGCTCAGACCTAACTTACTGGACTCGTCCAGTAAATTCCGCTATAAACTGGGGACTCGTTGTAGTTCCTCATATATTTTACCCATTTATAAACATACCTTTTTCAAGCACACGTATGAGTTTCGTTGGTAAATCTTTAATATCTTCTTCCTGCACCAAGGTGTACTTATGTTCGAGCGCTGGCTCCGATGGTATCAGCTCATTCACCCACGACCGTTTCCCGTCCACGGATATAACAAATATCTCCACACCTGATTCCTTCATAGCATTGGTAATCCTCACAGCTTCTTTCAGATTTCGTGCTTGTTTCGAATTTGTGAGAAAGAATATCACATTCCGCACATCAGACCTATCACCATTTTCTGATGTGAACATATCTGTCTGAACCTTTTCGAAAGCTTTAGCAGTAGCTTTGATCCCCGAGTAATAAGGTGCGTTTGCTATAAAGTACTGGTTCTGCGTCCGATCATGGTAAGAATTCAGGTTGAACTGCACATGCGAATGTGAGCTGTATGATATTAAGCCAACTCGCACTCGGTTTTTGCCAATGGCTGCATTTTTAACAAAGTTCTTCGCGAAGATTTTCATCTTATCGTACTGATCCTCTGTGCCAGATGAATCCATGATGAAGACGATGTCAAGCTTCATGACCCGCCTCCTCCGATCAGGATCAGTAGTATATTTAGGCCGATCCGTTATCATAATAGTTCCTTTGGGAACCTCCGTTGCAGTCTCTCCTGAAATATAAGTGAGGACATGCCTGAGAATAAGGTGCCTGTCATTTGCAGAATGAGGTCCCCAGAGGGTGACTTTAGTGACGCTATCACACACAGCATGCTAGCATCACCAAATTCACCCTCTGGGGTCCTCATTCTGAATGGCCTCATCTGCTATGGGAGACATAGACTCAGATTGAAGTTCCCAAATAGTGAATATTGTGATGTATACCCATTGGGAACCTCAATTATGCAATGTGCTGTCTGTCAATTTGGGGATATGGAGAAACTAAACTAAACTAGAGGTGTGACTGTCCCAATGGGACTACGGATACCCCCCTGTTTTTAAAATACTAAGATGTTTCACATGTCAGTAAACATTTAGTTAAAATAATAAAATAACAGTTCCCATTGCAGGTGTACAACCATAACCCTAATCTTAAACCTATTGACCGAAAAATATAGGAATAAAAGCTTGGATAAAATTATGTATGTTACGAAAAAATTCTAAGTTGTAAAAGGGGAATAAGTTCAATAACTCCACCAAAAAATGTCGGACAGACGTCATAATCGCAGGTGCACAGGTTCCCATGGTACTAAATATCAGTGCCAAGATTAAAAAACATTGACCGAAAAATGTAGGAATAAAAGCTCGGACAAAATTATGAATGTTGCAAAAAAAGTTTCTAAATAAAAAAAGGGGGATAACTCCACCAAAAAATGTCGGACAGACGTCATAATCGCAAGTGCACAAGTTCCCATCCCATGGTACTAAATATCTGTGCCACGTTTTTAAAAAATTGACTGAAAAATGTAGGAATAAAAGCTCGGACAAAAGTATACATGTTGTGAAAATTTTCTAAGTCGAAAAAGGGGGGATAACTCCACTAAAAAACGACCAACAGACGTCATAATCGCAGGTGCACAGGTTCCCATGGTGGTTGATGTCTGTGCCAAGTTTCACGGAAATTGATCAAAAAACAACTGAGAAAAACTCCGGACAAATTTGTGTCCACGGACGGACGACGGACGACGCCGACGGACGGACGGACGGACGGACAAGCTGACTCCAGTATACCCCCCCTAACTTCGTTGCGGGGGGTATAAAAAGAAATAGAATCTATGTGAAGATGTTTCCATAGAAATTGATAATAAAGAAACGTTCAAGAGAAGATGAGACCTAAGCAGAATGAGGTCCCCAGTGGGTGAATTTAGTGATGCTAGCCTGTTATGCAGGATAGCATCACTAAATTCACCCTCTGGTAACCACATTCTGCAAATGACAGGTACACTAAACTCAGGCTTGGAAATTAGTAAGGGATGTCTCCTGATTTACATGTATTGTAAGAAACAGGACGTATTTGCTGTTTTTAAAGAATGGGACATACAGTTAAATGCTCTAAATAATCAACCCCTTAACCACAGCAGAATTATGGGTAATTTTTCAGGATTTAGCCGGAAATATGGCTTGTTGCCATTCATAGGAAAGCTCGATGAATGGCAACAAGCCATATTTCCGCAATTCTGCTGTGGTTAAGGTGACGATTATTTAGAGCATTACTGTATTATGTTAGTAAATAATTTCAATATCAGCCCATTCAGAGTCATAGTACTTGACAACAATTTGTGTCTTGAAGATTATATGTCACTTTTATGAGATAATTAAACCTCATAATTAAAAGCTTTTGTCATATTCTGTAACAAAGATAGGTTTCTATATACATGAATTACTTTTCTGCAGACTTTATAGGCCTCGGAAATACTTATTGAAATGAAAGTGATTAAACCAATTTTACAAAACAAAATGTCAAAACTTTTAGAAAGTCTTATCTGATCATCAACACCTCTTATGAATAGGTTTTTAGGTGCAATCTCATTATTTTCAAGTGCAAAAAATACTTACGAGGCCAACATACCTTGAATACAAGTATGTGTTTGATAACGGAGCCAAAATAAATTGGTACAGTTGGGCGATGAGTTGAACTCAGAAATTCAACAAGAGATGGACTGTTGTCCGGCGCATAATCCCCATGTGTCATATCGCCTAGTGTGGGCATACATGTACCTATAGTATAACATTTCCAGATAAACTGAGTAACTCTAGAATGAGAAAACCCAAACAACAGTAGTGAACATCCATAGCAAATTTCATTGAGATTCGACAATCAGTGGTGGAGATATCGGCTAGGACATACAAAAAGCCAACATTTCCAGATAAACAAAGATTTATAACTCTAGAACAGAAAACCCAAACAAAATGATTGAATAATCAATTAAATGTCATCATATTAATAGTGAACATTAATACAAAATTTCATTGAGATCCGAGCACTACTGTTCAAGTTATGACCTGAACAGACATCGGAAGGATAATAACCAACATTTCCAGATAAACAAAGATGAATAACTCTAGAACGGAAAACCCGAACAAAATGATTGAACACTCCATTGAATGGCTGCATAGTAGTGAACATCTATACCAAATGCCATTGAGATCCAAACACCACTGTTCAAGTTATGACCTGAATAGACATTGGACCGATGCATGCACCCCCCCCCCCCACACCTGCATGGCTAGACACACACGGACGGATGGACAAATGTAAAACAGTATACCCCCACTTTTTTTTAAAAGGGGGGGTGTAATAATGTAATACATATAAAAGACATAAATCATGAGGTTTTAAATTTTAAATGGAAATTTAAAGTTTTATGTCCAGATCAACGTTGATTGATGAAAAACAAAATAAAGAAAATTAGTTTAAGGTGCTGTATTTGAGATTTGGGCGGGCGATTTACTGGAGACATGCATATACATGTATTTTATTTTGGCCTTAGTAGGTATTTAAAGTTGATTCTGATATGGCATCTTTAACTATCAGACCACAACTCATATACCGGTAATATACAGTGCACTTACCTTGGTCAATTCGCTTAATGACATCAAGTGGAAGTTCCGCCCCATCTGTCTCGCCGATAACTTTGTAAGTGTGTTGTTTCTCGAATTCGCTTACGATTGAGAAAACTTTGCCTGATGGTCGTTCATCGACACTGGCAATGAACACCATGATGCCATCATCCCTCAGATTTTGGATAGAAATTTTCGTGCTGGTCGACATCTTTTCTGGTTTTTCATCAGTCAGTAACATCACAACATTCTGTGCATTACGTCTGTCACCATGAAGATGTGTGAACATTGAATTTCGTACTTCTTCTAATGCAGCTTTTGTGTTCTGTTTCCCGGGAATGTATGGTGTTTGTTCGACGAACAATCTGTAGGAGTCTGGAGTATACAGCTCATTGAGATTAAAGTGTATGAGTGGACGGGAGCTGTAAGACATCTGGCCAAGTCTCACATGACCAGAACTGATTTTGTCAGACAGATCATTTACATACTTTCGAACTGAATCTTTCATCCAACGGTATTGTTGCTCAGATACAGATGAGTCCAAAACAAATATGATGTCTCGCCCAGTATCTGAATTTCCAAAATGAGAAAGATTTTAATAAAAAACATCATAGCATATAAAAATTATTTTAAATTGTTCAATATATACCTAACATATTAATATATTAAATTCGCCCATAAGAAGATTGATGGCTTAAGAAGAGATCAGAAAAGCACAGCGAAGGAATAAAACCCTTCAGATTTACAATAATCAAGGACGAAAATGTATTCCAAACAGCGCATTAAGATAATACTTCTGAAGGCATGCAAAAAGTACAGACAATGAGAATATCATTTTTCAAACAAGATCATGCCATATACAGTAATGCCCTAAGTAATCGACTCCTTAACCACAGCAGAATTATGGGTAACTTTTCAGGATTTAGTCGGAAATATGGCTTGTTGCCATTCATCAGAAAGCTCTCCCCGAGAGCTTTCCGATGAATGGCAACAAGCCATATTCCAACTAAATCCTGAAAAGTTACCCATAATTCTGCTGTGGTTAAGGAGTCAATTACTTAGGGCATTACTGTATCAGATTGCAAGAGATTTGAATCACATTATATCAGAAGTATCCGAGTATGCATTCATTTGAAGCTCAGAAACTAGCATGACTCTCCTATAAAAACGATATACAGATAATAAAGTCACGCCAACAGATAATAAAGTCACGCCAACAGATAATAAAGTCACGCCAGCAGGAAAATCGTTACTCCACATTCGAAGGCTGGCTAAAATTGACGAAAAAAAATACAAATGAACGAACTACTGACACTATTCATACCTCCGTTCTCCAAGTTACCGGCCATCTCTGGAGATACTGTAATTGGTACTTCCTTTCTTATGAAGTAAATATTTCTCGACCTATCAGTCGACACTGAATCCATTTCACTTGGATCGGTGATATTAATTCCTATTGCTATAATATTAATTCCGTCTTTTTTCATGTCGTCTGCAAGACTTCTCATTCTCCACTGTTTCTTGCTTGGTTTATTCCCGGTCACATATATAGCTATATTCTCCGCGTCCGGTCTATCACCATTATTCTTAGTGAATACGTTCTTGCGAAGCATTTCCAATGCTGCTACAGCATTTTTAGATCCTGGCTTATACACCACCCTATCCAATGCATGTATAAGGTCAAGCTTTTTTAGGTGCTTGTTTAGATGTATAACTGAGTAAACATCATCACTATACGCGATTACTCCGAACCTCATCATCCCAGTAAGAATACTGGACTCAGTCACGAAGGTCTTTGCGAAGTGTTTCATCCACAGAAAATCAGACTTGGCGACAGACGCGTCCAAAATGAATACTATATCATAGCTCTCTTGAAAATAAAAGACATTTCTACAGACATAGAGTTAAAACATTCAAGGCAGAATGATCACACAAAAGGCACATGTATTTCACGATGTATCAGTTTACAATTCATTTAATCTCAAATTGAAAGATAATCTAATCCGTTATCTTCATAATTCTTGCATGAAATATGGGCAAGTCCCGACTTGAAATTTGTTTAACCCTTTACCCAACAAACCGGCCAAAAACGCCCAAATAAAGCTTCAACAGCCTAAAATATCTTCGGTCTGTCTCAATAACACCATACAAATATGGATATCATTGGAACCGGTTCATTGACCACATTGTGATGGTTACAGTTATGCCCTGTGCCAATGCATAGTCTTATATATGCGAGTCGACCATAGGTCGCCTCGCATATATAAGAGAATGCATTGGCTTAAAAATATTCTTTTTTTACCATTTTTTCTTACATTCTTTAACAATTTTATAATTTTTTCTTACATTTTTTAACAATTTTTATAATATTTTTCTACATTCCTTGACAATTTTATAATTTTTAATATGTGTTAAGCCAATGCATTCTCTTATATATGCGAGGCGACCTATGACTCGCATATATAAGAGAATGGATTGGCACAGGGCCGTTTTGTTGGGTAAAGGGTTAAAAGCTGCATAAACATTCACTAAAAGAGTGACACTATAGTATTAACTAGAGAAAGGCATGGGAGATAATAAATGTACCTTTTGCATGACTGAGAGAAAGAACATTAGTTATGAAGTTTTTTTGTAATAGGTAAAAGAGAGGAAGGATTATTATTATTTGAGGGTATGAAATATAAATTAATATTGATTTGTGATTGATAATTAATTAGTGATGAAAAGTGAGTTACAGGGAGTAAGCTATAACAGACACGAACATCCAAAGAAATTTTCTCAGCATAGGTGAAGAGAGATAGGAAATCAGAATGAACAGTAATGAACACAGGTGTCCATATGAACAGTAATGAACACATGAGTTCAGTGGCTAATTTAGGACCAAACCAAATTTTATGGTTATAGGCCACAGCATTGTTGTTAGTGGGTTTTCGAACATCAGGAGAAAAAATCACTCGATGGAGGAGGGAGAACGATATATAACAAAAACCCAAGTATGTCTTGACATGATCCTGGAGAATGCAAATCCGATATATTCATTTGAAATAATTTTTTACAAATAAATATAAATAAAAACATCAAATTTATGATATCAATTATTCTCATTTTCCCGTACTATCATATGACAGATAGAACGGTTTTGTAAGAAGTCTTAAATAAACTGAGCGTATAGCCATATTCCCACATTATGATCTGACATTGCAGTTTGGAATTGGAATTAGAATAGAAGTCTTGGAATGATGAATTAAGTGATTTGGAACAATTGGTTATGGGTTTGACATAAAATATACACTCAAAGTTGCCAAGGACACTAGCTTTGTTAGAAATATAGATGTAAATACTAAGAGAAAGATTAAATATTCACCCTAAGTTCAATCTGCATTGAATGTGAATATTACTAGTACTTGTAAACCTGAATTTTGATGTGAGGTTTTTTTTTTTTTTTTTTTGTAAAAAGAGAGAGGCCAGTGTCCCTGTGACTGGCAGAAAAAAATTATTATGATGGTCAGGCAGGAGAAAATAAACAAGGAAATATGAACAAATCAACATGGACTCTATATAGACATAATCTAAAGACCTATAATCGATGAGCACTAAACATTTTATGAATTCACTAGATGACACATTTAGAAAGCACATTAAAAACAAATAGATGCCACATATTCTTAGGAGAACCACAATAAATTCAAGACTCAAACTCTGAAGAAATAGTCATTAGTAAGAAATATAGTATCAAATCTGTTATGTTGAATATTCAATAAAAAACATTGAGACCACATTTAACATAAAACTAACATCATGAGTAATAGAGATACATGTATACAGTAATGCTCTAATTAATCGACTCCATAACAACAGCAGAATTATGGGTAACTTTTCAGGATTTAGTCGGAAATATGGCTTCTTGCCATTCATCGGAAAGCTCTCACCGAGAGCTTTCCGATGAATGGCAACAAGCCATATTTCCGACTAAATCCTGAAAAGTTACCCATAATTATGCTGTGGTTAAGGAGTCGATTAATTAGAGCATTACTGTATGCAACATATAAAAAGTGAAAGATTACATTCATATTAAATCAGACAAATGTGAAGTAAAATATATGAAAACACAAAGCAAACATAACAGTGCAGAATAATGAATAATATGCATGTCAATTTGTGTAGATGTGGTAACAGTAGGTAATGTCTTTTAAGGGTATGTAATTTGATCTGTTATCATACATCAGGTAATGAGGGTATATTTATGCGGGAGTATATGAACTACATTGTACGATGGGTCGTGATCTGAGAAACAGCTTTGACACTTAACAATGACACATATAAACAAAGTATATAATTGTTCATGCAATTATTATATCGACACAAAACATATACAAATTCTGGAAAGTGAAGAATATGAAAAAGACATAGATATAGAATTAGTGAATGATATGAGATATGATTGGAATGAATCTGTCAAAGAAACATATCTATTAATTGAGTACCTATGATGTCACTGTATACAAGCATCCTGGAAGGAAATTTAAGAAAAACATTATTATAACAATAACATGATTTTTAGATCGTTATGGTTATTAACGGCCCTCACATAATGATTAACAGCCCATGGGAATTTAAGCGGCCAGAGACAGAGTCGAGGGCCACTAATAGGCCTAAGGGCTGTTAATCATTCTGTGACGTCCGCTAATAAACCATAACACCCAACAAAGTCATGTTATTACTACTATTATCACTGACTTGGTAACGTGATGGGCCAGTGGGCTGATAATGAACAGAGCATTTCATTATCAGCCCGCGGCCCAGTGTTCAATGACGTTACACTATTTGTAACACCCTGAAAAAAATGCCCTATAAAGTGATAATAATTTAAAATAGCCCTGAACCATGTTTAAGACATTTGAACTCATTTGAAGTGCAATGTCACATGATTCAGAGCTATTAGTTATTAACATGTTGAAAATAACAAAAGATTTGAACAAATATAACAAAAACTTGAAATGAAGATATGAGTGTAATCACAGCTCTAAACACCTGTGGAAGAGAAAATAAGACGTTGAAACAAAGACATTATTATTTATATAGTAGTATTGACTCAATGTTATAAGAATGAAGACTATAGCACATCTTATAAGGTTATACAATTCTCTTGTCTATAGAATAAATTGTGCGATGTAAATCTAAAACCAAATGACTAAATATATTCTGATGTCTACAAAAATTCTTAATACTTTTTTTACTCAAAAAAAACAAAAGGTGATATTTGTTAAATTCATGAATATACATTCAACATTCAATAATTTGACACATCAAAATGAGAAAGACATACACTTGTATATTTGCAGAATGAGGTCCCCAGACCCCAGAGCGTGAGTATTGATACGCTACCTCACACAGTGGGCTACCATCACTAAATTCACCATCTGGAGACCTCATTCTGTACAAGCACAGACTAATTTAGAGATGTATTGTGAGCTCTATTTATAACAAAAACATAAAATATTATTTAACAACGCTAGAGACTTCGTCTCATATGGAGGCAACAAATTATTGGTATAATTATTACTGTCAAATCATTGAAGCTATATACAATAAATGCATAAAAAAATAGATTTACAATAAATGCATAAAAAAATATAGATTTACAATAAATGCATAAAAAACTATACTTAACAAGATCTATTCAAAATATATCTTTAATCTGATATTTTTTATAAATTAAATTAAATTCACTTTATTTACACACTCATTTACATAAGAATTCTTTGCTAAAGTTTTAAAGTTAACCCTAACCATGATACTAATGCATGTATTAACTATGAAATTGGCCACACATACAATTTTATAATCCGAGTTGGAATGCATAATCAGCCAACCTTATGGACATTCTAATGGTTTGTTTTCAGTGTGTAAATAAAGTATTGGGTGCTTCTTTCATAGATTTACATGGACTAAGAATGCATGTTGTTCTGACAAATTGTGTGACATGATTCACATAGAATTTGACCCACAAATAAGCATTTTTACTCCAAGAAAGCACAATAGAAAAGAACATACAGTAATGCCCTAAGTAATCGACTCCTTAACCACAGCAAAATTATGGGTAACTTTTCAGGATTTAGTCAGATTTAGTCGGAATTATGGCTTGTTGCGATTCGTCGGAAAGCTCTCCCCGAGAGCTATCCGATGAATGGCGGCAATAAGCCATATTTCTGACTAAATCCTGAATTACCCATAATTCTGCTGTGGTTAAGGAGTCGATTATTTATGGCATTACTGTAGTTCAATTGGGAACTACTGAAACTTCTGGCATCTATACATCAAAACTGAGGGCAGCAGAAAGCAGCTACAGCACTCAAAGAAAAACATAGCAAAAACTGCATGTAAACGAAAACTAAAATAAGGACTGGAAATGGCAAGGCATAGTAAAAAAGTGAAATAGTGAAGCCATGTTAGGATATTTTCTAAATGTCAATAGACTTCATTATGGAAAACAAATTGAAAAATGACTGGCCTATCAAGTTTTTATGTTTATAGACTGAGGATATAACTGATGTGAACTATTACGCTGAGACGTTCTGAATGGAATAAGAAATTAAACGCAGTGACTATTATGGCGCAATCATTGCCATAAAGTTTATATCCAATAATGTAGTAAATATTTAAATTTGTGTTTAGTTCAACCACTGTGTTCTCTGAAACGGTACAGTTGAAGTGGTTGGAATTTTCGACAATCTTAGTCATTGCTAAATTGTTCCAACTGGGATAGCGTTTGGATACTAATTAATTGGTTTTATTCAATGCAATAAGTCTTTAAGATTAATAATTAAATTTGTTGAAACTCCTTCCCATGGGCAATGGCAGAAGTTAACAAGATGTGTTGTATGCCTCAGATATGACGAGGACGAGTTATATAGCAGAAGGAAAAGAATGCTTGAGAAAGCCACAAACCAAATTTGTTCAAAATTGAATAATGTTTGTTAAAGCATTATTGCATCGCCAAATGGATAATCAGAAAACAAGCTAAATTTTAATTCTAAAAGGCATAGCTAAGGTTTTGAAACAAAAAATGTAAGACTCATATTCGGAATATTCCAAGATGTCAGAAAATTCAAGGAAAATCAATAATTCATGCTTGCATGCAGATTTTTTTAAAACTTTAATTCAAGCAGCTAAATCAACAACAGACTTTAGACTTAATTCGACCGAAAAACGAATTTGACCGAAAAACAAATACTCTACAGTTATCATCAGGAAGCGAAAAATTTGGTGTAATGGTATTCAGTAATTCCAACAATTAAGGCAATAAATAACTCAGGGAAAATACGTCCGACCAACACCATATTCAAACTGGACTTGTGTTCTCTTATGATTAAAACACCAGTATACCAATTTTTTGGCTCGATTGATAACTTGCATATATGCACCACCCACCCCCCCCCCCCCTCCCCCGATGCTCAGTACTAAATATTTCTATGGATGGAAATTTGCATACATACAAAAAATTCAGAAATTCGAAAGTCAAACAAGGGCTGTAACTCTGGTAACAATGAAAGGTATCCTCCCCCACCCATAGCACAACTGAATCAGATTATCCTTCAAATGCCCAAGTTATAACACCTAAAATGTTCTTTAGGACACAAAATTCAAAAATTTCCAAGGGCTGTAAGTCTGGTTAAAAATGGACAAAACCCGTGGTATGTGGGTGCATGACCTTTCCCCCAAGTTGTGGTATCACCATACCAAATCAAAACCAAATCCGATGATACATTGATGTGCCCTGATACAGACACACAATTCACAAATCTCCCAGGTAAACAAGCCAAATATCCGATAATTAACACCCCAATTACAAGCTGAAATGTTTGGACAGACGGAACCCTCGTCTACGGGGTTAGAGCATAATAATACCACTGTTTTTACCAATGGTCGGGGACATGGATAGCAAAAACTTGGCGCGAGTAATTTCGCGCGTAAAAATGCAAATCCGGAAATGGATCCACCAAACCGAGCAATCAAACCAGAAGAGCGATAACTCTATATAAAATCCCCAGATCTTAAAAGTGAGCTCACACAGCATCAAAATATTACAGGGGCTTGTCAAAGATCACCGATGAATCATGTCTAGCTCAGAATAGGCATATGACTAATATACTTCTCAGTCAAATTCTCAGGCATAGCTTCCCATATTAAAGTGACTCAACTACATCTGTGAGACCATGTGTTGTGATTATAAACTTCCACTGATTCACTTTGTGTTTGGGTTTTTGTGAATATAAACAGCAGTATATATCTATCCAGGGATCCAACACCGGGTATATTACACATGTGCCGATAAAGGATACACAGGGGTGGAGAAAAACACTTACAACAGTATATGGTACAAGATAAACGCCGGGCAACAGAAATAATAGCTTATTATGAGAGGCTATATTCACATTAATTCTTTATTTGCGCAATTGATTAAACTAGATAGTGTACCTCTACCTAGCATGTTTTATATTGATTCCGGGGTATAAAATAACAGATATGAATAGAGGACACCTGAATGGAAATGCTCAATTAATATCGATTTTTCACATATAATGCAGGGAAGTAAAAAGTTTCGGTCAGATAAATATCGTTATCCCATAGAATGGGATATGATTTTTCACTTTCATAGTAGCCAGTGCGAAAGCAACCGATTACAGTTGACTTAATTACGTTGTCTTCATACTCCTCCCACATTTCATCCAACTCCAAAGTCTAATTTTAATTACATTCGGCAATAGTCTTTAAAATAAAATGTTCTTGAACCGTTGCATTCTTGTACATATTCACACAAGTAAGGAATGGATGTGAATGCGGTCTCTCACAGAAAACCAGAATAGCGAAATTAAACATTTAAAAGATGTCTCATCATTTAGTACTTGATGGAAGAGTAGTGGCTTCTAACGCAGAAAATGAGTTATAAAGCGTGACTGCTCATAAAGCATAAGCCATGAGCAGGTGTTAGTGCAGGGTCACACCCTTTACCTCTAGTAGTTCTACGTGTGGTTGTAGTGGTAGTAAGAGGCGTGGTGGTGGTTGTTGTGCGAGAATACTCTGAAAATTAAGAACACTCTCCTAATTAATATTCTGAAAGAAATGAGGTATGAAGAAAAATAATAAAACAAAATCTCTTCAAAAATATATTTATAGATAAAGATAAACATTCTCCATGTTTTACACAGTTGTGTGTTTTACAAACACGAGTCATCAAGACAATGGTGATAAATTAAGATGCGTGTTCGTACTATATAACATCGGATATTTAATGATTATGTTGCTTTATATGCGCCACCACATGCAAATGCTGGAAAGAACTTACCGCGTCATAATTATATATTGCCAATACTTGATAAGTTGAGAACACATTCATGTTCATGTCAACTATATTTGAGTGAGAATTCTAATTCTACAGATAAAACACAAGTTATTTGGTTTTAATTATCACATTAGACCAAATTTGCGTTGTTATCAAAAGACAAATATATATGAGTCACAATATCAAGTCGTAACAGATGCATACTTTAATGAAATACATGCATGTAACTCTTCTCTGTATTATTATTAAAATGTTGCTACTAGACAGATATTCTTTAAACGGACATGGATCATTTAAATTAAACACAATACGTAGTTGTAATTCTGGTATTATAGAGAATGGACATACACCTTTCGCATCATGAACTTCTACTGATACGAATAGGGTACTACGTCACTAGAATGTGTGTACTTTCTATAAATTGTCATGCTGAATACCCGTAGTTATATAACAGATTCAAGAAGCCAAGCATGGACACAAGAGCTTTGCATGCAATCATCGAGCGAACCACTGACTATATGACCCGATAAATAGCGATAATTAATTAACCCTTTACCCAACAGAAGGGCCCTGTGCCAATGCGTTCTCTTATATATGCGAGTCGACCATAGGTCGCCTCGCATATATAAGAGAATGCATTGGCTTAACACATTAAAAATTATAAAATTGTTAAAGAATATAAGAAAAAAGATTTTTTTTAGGCCAAGCATTCTCTTATATATGCGAGGCGACCTATGGTCGACTCGCATATATAAGAGAATGCATTGGCACAGGGCATAACTGTAACTATCACAATGTGGTCAAGTAGCCGGTTCCAATGATATCCATATTTGTATGGTTCTATTGAGATAGACCGAAGATATTTTAGGCTGTTGAAGCTCTATTTGGCCGGTTTTGGCCGTTTTGTTGGGTAAAGGGTTTAAGTACAAAATATTTATATACAGAACCATATCACCTTACTGAAAGCCAGACATTTCAACAATCCTGGATAAGTGTGAACTGTTCCTGACCAAAGTCAATTCAACCACAGGTTGAATAGCATCCCATGATGGAAGGATTAAAACGCTCGAAGAGATACACAACAAGAACAACTTGAAGGGCAAATCGAACTCACAAAAAAACATCTGACAATGACAAGTGTGATTGTGAACATTGCTGCACAGAGAACCTCAAAGCTGATATGAAATGTTTCGTCGGCCATATATATTGCGAACTCAACAAAAACACTTGACATGGAACATTATCCACGCTAACCGATCGGAAAACCCAATTGATACAAGAGGGTACCCACGATCGCCTTCAGTTAGCCATGCAGACATTCAGCCGGTTGGTATTAGCAAACACCCATCTTCTCCCATACCTAGTGCTTCAAACTTCAACCCGCAGGAAACGTCTACACCAATTTCTTCTCACGTTAATTTCGACCATCCTGGGCGCTTCGCGCCATACTATACAACTTCTGCTTATTCCCGGTTCTATCAAACGTCAAATGACGGCCATATTAGAACGTCGCGTGTGTTCCTCGGTAATTTAGATGTTAAAGTCGATGCACATGCGCTTTCTGATTATCTGGATGAATTTGAAGTGCGTCATTCAGTTGATCGAATCCTGCGAGGTGGAAGAGCTGATGGTCCTGTGTCAGCCAGAATTAATATTCATGTCGATGGTGTTGATGAAGTACTCAGGAAAGGCTTCTGGCCTATTGCCGTATTATGTAGACCATGGCTATCCAAACGCTACTTTGACGATAGACGTGACAATAACTATCATAATAAAACTCAGGATGTACGTGGGAAACATCAATATCAACAACAACGAGAACAGCAGCAACAACAATAAAATCAACTCTCATAGTACCAAATCAAATACCAAAGCTTGTGACTATATGCATTTTAACTTTGAATCGATTAACCATTGTAAAACCTACCACATAATTGTGCTGGTGAATCTAGCGCTTGCCACTGTTTGTGCAACTTATTGATAATTTTCGTAATGTTGTTGAATATTTGCACACAGAACGCTACTGGTGTTTTCGGTAGCAGTTCTTATACCTCTTGAGCCTTCTCACACATGAAAATGTTGGTGTAATTGGAGTGAGTGAGCATTGGCTCTGGGAGCACAATTCTCATTTTCTCAACACATTACACCATAATTATCGCTACCATGTAGTTTGTTATTATTCACAAAGATTACCGATACAAATGGAAAGGGCGGGAAGGCCGAAAGGCGGAGTTGCTATTATATGGCATGCTAGTTTCGACAGTGCCGTTTCAGCCTGATGCATCCAATACGACGACGATCGGATTTGTGGCATTTAAATACAGATATCAGAATCACAGTATGTATACATCTTTCAGGTGCACCTCCCATCCAGCGATTACCCATGCAGTCACAATGTAAAGAGGCTATATAAATCGCGTGCAAGACCTTATCCATATGTACACAGAAATAGGGCATGTCATTGTAATGGGTGACTTTAACGGCAGTGTACAGAGATCGGATGCCAGGAATAGAAGTTTATCCAAACTTATCTCACAAAAATAACTGGTGTCTGTCAACGATACTGACGCTTGTATTGGGCCATCTGCGACATACGTACACACCGATGGTGGACCAGGTACCACGATAGACCACATCCTCATTCCCGAGGAAGAATCGTAATTATACAGAAAATCGAAATCATCGACGACGATTCACTGGATGTCTCCAATCATAGGCCAATTAAAATGGTAATAAATTATGGGTCCGTGAAGTTAGCACAACATTCAACATTCGTTCAACATTCGTGTGAAGTTGGCACAACATTCGTTCAACATTCGATTTGTCTTGTACATAAGTTTTTTAACGTGAATGGATTAAGTGGGTCGTATATATAGTACCACTATCAAAATTAGAGTATTCCATACTTCGATGCTCATTTTTTTTGGAAGCCTATGCCGTATGCCTCCTGGCAAAGCTTGCAAGGATATTTTTGTCACAAGACTTCACATGTACTTCACGGGACAACTGGAAAACCCAAATTCCTTCATCAGCAACATTAACAACACTCTTGTTGAATACAACCTATCCGAGTATATGCATCAGTATGCTTATTTCTGCTCATTTCCTCTGAAATCCGAATGGAAGCACGTACATTACAAAAACCGCGATTAACGACAAATGCGTACAGATATCAGTGGACAGAGAGAACAAATTGTGACACTTCATTTGCGCGCGTTCGAGAAATTCAACCAAACCCTACTATGTGTCACTTATGGAGAACATGTCGTAAATACCCTATGCATAAGATTGCATTTATCACAGTCAGCCAGCTCATCGCAGGAAGCGCATTCTCGCAAAAATAAATAAACATGAATAAATAAATAAATCATTATATATATGTATGTATATGTATGTGTATATGAGGTGTGTGTGTATGTATATGTGAGTGTATGTGTAGATATGTATATATATACATGTGTGTGTATATGTATAATAATATATGTAAAACAAAGCAACAAATAGCCGATACGTGATGTAAGCTCATGTTCATGTACATGCAATTAGAATTATATTCTTTTCCTCTGTAGTTTGTTCTCTTACTAATTGTATTTATGTTACATTCATGTACCCTATGTCTTTTGCTGGAGGCAATAAAGCTATATATATATAAAGCATAAGCTATGAGCAGGGGTTAGCGCGGGGTCACACCCTTTACCTCTAGTGGTTATACGTGTGGTTGTAGTGGTAATAAGAGGCGTGGTGGTGGTTGTTGTGGTAGTAAGAGGCGTGGTGGTGGTTGTTGTGCGAGAATACTCTGAAAATTAAGAACACTCTCCTAATTAATATTCTGAAAGAAATGAGGTATGAAGAAAAATAATGAAACAAAAGCTCTCCATAAATATATTTATAGATAAAGATAAACTTTCCCCAGATTATACACAGTTGTGTGTTTCACAAACACGAGTCACCAAGAAAATGGCGAGAAATTAAGATGCGTGTTCGTACTATAAAGCATTGGATATTTAATGATTATGCTGCTCAATATACGCCACCACATGCAAATATAATCATAATTATATATTGCCAATACTTGATAAGTTGAAAACACATTCGTGTTCATTTTAACTATATTTGAGTGAGAATTCCAATTCTACAGATAAAACCCAAGTTATTTGGTATTAATTATCACATTAGACCAAATTTGCGTTGTTATCAAAAGACAAATATATATGAGTCACAATATTAAGTCGTAACAGATGCATACTTTAATGAAATACATGTACCTCTTCAACAAGTGTAGAATTAAAATGTTGCTAATAGACAGATATTCTTTAAACGGACATGGATCATTTAAATTAAACACAATACGTAGTTGTTATTCTGGTATTATAGAGAATCGACATACACCTTTCGCATAATGAACTTCTACGGATACAAATAGGGCACTACGTCACTAGAATGTGTGTACTTTCTATCAATTGTCGTGTTGCATACCCGTAGTTATACGATAACAAATTCAAGAGCTTTGCATGCAATCACCGGGCCAACCACTGACTATAAGACCCGTTATTAATTAGCTGCCCGCGTCATAAGTAACTAAAAGTCGCACAATAAGTAGAAAACGCGGTCAATAAGTAACAAAAAGTCGGCCAATAAGTAGAAAATGCGGCCAATAAGTCAAGGTAACATAAATGACGTCATACGTAATTAGCTCGATCGGAAAAGAATATTGGGTCGATGTAAGATAGGTTGCAGTTGAATTAGGGACAGTCACTGTTTTGGGAGTAAATATACATGTATGTGGATCAACTACATATATCCGTATCAATATCATCAAGTTCCCAGTGGAAACTGACAGTATACTGTGAAATCGCTGCAAGTTCTTCACAATGTTCACAAGAATAAAAATTGCTGGAATATTGTTAATTTAATAAAACACACAATGGTATATCTATGTTAATATATTCATCCTGTGAAACAATTATTGCCATTGTTGCTAATTAATAAAATACTTATTAATTGGTTGTTTCCACATTGACCGAGTTATGAGGCCTCGATCTGTCGTATTAGCCTTCGGCCTGCGGCCTCCGGCCAATACGACATACATCGGCCTCATAACTCGGCCAATATGGAAACAAGCAATTAATAACAACATAACAGTCCCAAGAAGTTTGAATGGCACTAATTTCTCTCAAAAGAACTCGTAGTCATAAATTATGAGAAAATATTTGACTGCAACTGCTATTAGCTATCCGTACATAATACATATTATCCTTATCAGTCGTAGTTCATTATGAGACTATTATTTATTTGTAATTTATATCATTCTTATCAATCGTAGCTCAGTATGTGACGACTATTAGACATTCGTAATTCATACCATTCTTATCAATAGTAGTTCATTATGAGACTACTATTAGCAATTCGAAATTCATGTCATTCTTAATATCAGTAGCTGTTCATTATGCGAAAGGTACCCAATATACACATGTGTCGATATGCACAAGAAATACGTTATACACTCTTATGTATAAATGTGTATAAATTATACACAATTTTCTTTTATATTTGATCTCAAACAAAATTGTATAGAAATGACATACTGTATGTGTCGGTGGAATGTCCCCAATGTTGAATATATGAGTGAATATGTACGTTGATATCATAGTTATTAGATGAAATGTGTTCTAGTGGAGACACAAAACTCATAAAGGCCACCACAGAACAAAAAAATTCATCTTCAAACTTTGTTATATACACCAGCTGTGTTTGTGTCAAAACTGAACCGCGCATAATTGTGTAACACACAGTTTTAAAGCTGATTTTAATATGGTTGCCGTAATGAGGTTTTTCTCTCAAATAGAACATATCTTATGTACTAACTATAATATACTCACATACTCACTCATATTAAATGTTGAGAAAATTCCACCGACTTATATGTCATGTGTCATTTCTACACAACTTTGTTTAAGATAAAATGTAACACACATTGTGTAGAATCTATATACATTTGTTCTAAGAGGTTTACAGACTTTATAAACATTGAAAAAACCCAAGTTATCGAAAATGATCACCTGTAATTTCAATCTCTCGCTTAGAAATAAGACAAATGCTCTTCGTTTTCTGTATCAATAATAGACTAACACCGAACGCATTTTTTTGTTCCATATAAAAAAGTCGGTATACGATTTTTCTAAAGCTTATATACTATTTGAGTAAGTCTTCATGTGACATATAAAGTCTGTATTTAACTTGCTCATCGACCTATATATTGAAGTGAGGTTGGTGCAGAAATGTTAGTTGTGGAAATATTGAAGCCATGTTAGATGATCAATACAAGGTTCTGGAATTTTTTTTATATCTATAAATATATGTTACTGATCCATGTGATTATTTCAAATGAATTAATTTCAAACCATCAATTAGTGAGCATGTGCATGAAATAAATTTGCTGAGAAAGTTTGATCTTGTTTACTGAGATAAATGTTGGATATCGAGTCATCTCCTTGATAAACTTACAATGTATTTCTACACCTCATGGGTCAACTATAGGACAATTATATATATACCATGGCTTCAACATAACATCTAGACTGAATTATGTTATATGTGCTATAATTATTGTAGTATATGGCTGTGCACTATAATATTAGAGTGTGTAAAGTGCTATAGGTGGGAGTGAAGTGCAACCAACAAAGATGTTCCTTCCAATTATTCGACAACATGAATCTACTATAAATTATGTATGTACATAAGCGAGATAACTGAATTACTACCATATTGGATCCATCTAGCACCCATTCTGAGGTTTAAGTGCTACAGGTCAAAGTTCTGGAATAGCATTCTATATGTGGAGTTTTGATTATTCATAAATTCCATATATTGACTTCATGAATATTCACAAGCTCCATATATGGAATGCTACTCCACAACTTTGACCTGTAGCACTGAATGATGTACGGAACGGGACTGGAAGGATCCAATATGGTAGCGACTCAGTGATCTCACTTATTCTATGGCGACAATAACCAGATCCAACATATGCGCCCATTTATCGGAGGTTTTATGGTCAGATATTGTCACAAGAACCAGTTTACTATAGGTTTTGTCATTCTGTATACAGTATTGCTCTAATTAATCGACTTCTTAACCACAGCAGAATTATGGGTAACTTTTCAGGATTTAGTCGGTAATATGGCTTGTTGCCATTCATAGGAAAGCTCTCGACGAGAACTTTCCAATGAATGGCAACAAGCCATATTTCCGACTAAATCCTGAAAAGTTACCCACAATTCTGCTGTGGTTAAGAAGTCGATTAATTAGAGCATTACTGTAGGTGATAAAAGTCAAAAGTCACCTATGAAATATGTAGAGCCTTTATGTTTTCTTCCCCCAATGGAATTAAATGCTGATGAATGTTCTCAGTTATACGTTGACAATTATTGTATAATTGTATTATTTGGATGGAGGGAGCTCTATATGACGCATGTGTGTTAAGAATAGCGTTGAGTAGTCATTCATATTATATTATGTGCCTGGTGATCCAAACAATAATTAAAGTTGGTTTGAAATATTTTTGGCTAATTTGTTGTCATTCGGTTGGATCATCTTTGGTATATACCATTGCAAAACTCTCTGAAATGTGTCGGTTCTGATCCAAAGCATCGTCTCTAGTATTGAAATCCAAAACCGAATCTCCGTCGTATGATCAATAAGGCACCAGTGACCCCATCGTTGATCGACTCTATATTAAGATTAACATTCATACAGCACAAGGGTAAACTCACAATTCATATCAAATTATAATGCTGAAATGTTAAAGTATATAGTTTATATGTGTTGATGAGAAATGATGAGACACATATCAACAAGTTATGAGTGGATCATGTCATGAATATCTAATCTAGCTACGTAGCCAGAGTAGAGATTCCTGGCATGATCTAATATCAACATGGTTATGGTAGAATGCGGAAATCATACCTGGGCACAAGGAGCCGAATATTTGTTCATCTATGACCTTGAGATCACTGAAATCCTTGGCGATAAATCTGTAGCGACTGAGTGGCTTGTTGGCAATACCATCAATCTCTTCAGTGTTACCCTTCAGACCAATACCAATAGTGTATACCGTGATGCCGCGATCTCTGGCCGTGTTGGCGTTGGGGATAGTGCTAAAAGCATTGATGTTTGAAATACCATCAGTGATTACTATGGCAATGTCATGGACGTCGGGTCTGTCTCCGTTGCGGACGGTGAACATCTCATTGTACATGGTCTCCAGTCCATCAGCGGTGTTAGTGCTACCATACAAGTACGGAATCCTATCGATGGCATTGTATATATCCTTCCGATTCTTGTACCGATTCATTTGGAAATGAACTGTCACCTGAAATGCATTGGGACGAATTTTAACAGACAGAAATGTCCCGAACGAAAAACCTAATTATGTATGACCAAAATTGGAGACTTGCCTTGAAACATATATATATGCTTGCATAATATATAAAACGGATTGGGGCACGAGTTTTGCAACTTATGAAGCCCATCTCTCGATAAAATAGAATGGAACACGCATGTTTACAAGATGTAAAAATGACGATATATAAATATATTTACATGGTGATAGGTTTAAAACAAATTATTGGCTCCCAAAAGTTACAAACAATTTAATGATACACACTGTGTGTGTGGCATGAAATATAGATTTATAGGTAGCAACATTTGGAGTAAATCAGATTCCGGTTACAAGGAAATTATATGTATAGAATTTATATGAAAGATGGAATTACGGTAATGCCCTAAATAATCGACTCCTTTACCACAGAAGAATTATTGGTATTAAACTTTTCAGGATTTAGTCTCTCAGTGAGAGCTTTCCGATGAATGGCAACAAGCCATATTTCATACTATATCCTGAAAAAGTTACCCATAATTCTTCTCTGGTTAAGGAGTGGATTATTTAGGGCATTACTGTAGTAAACACGCACATCTTTTCTATTTCAAGATCGTGTTAAGTTAGCCGTATATTGAGAGCAACCAGCGTTATCTGCTCAACTTATCGTGCGCTCAGATGAGGGTCGTATTTTTGAAGAAAGAAACCTCAAATAAAGCCAATCATTATAGACATCATATCACAGACATTGCAGATAATCCGCTCTACATACTAGCGTGGCGTGGGCAGGGTCCGCGCTGGACAGAAATTTACTTTTGCCAAATGAAAATATTTTTTGCCAAATTCTTTTAGAATTTGCCAAATGTTATCCCTGATAGTATCATTTTATGGAACCTTGATTTGATCCCTCCACCCTTCAATACTAATGCTATCAGATTAACTTCATCTTAATAGAGCTGTTAACTGTTCCTAAACCATATAAAACACCACTAATATAATTAGATTGTATAAGAGTTTCCTGAAATGAATGGTATTGATTAAGCAATAATGTTTCAACTTTCATCAGGAATTAAAAAGTGACTTGCCAAAACTTTTGCCAAACGAAAATATTTTTTGCCAAATGTAAATTATATATAAGCTCAATGGGATCCTATCTGGAAGTCACAATAGTTTCAAAACGAAATAAGTCCAATGTGGCATTATTTGAGCAATATGTTCTATTCAAGCCTATTTACCGTAGTAATATTTTTTCATTGTTTGAAATGAGCTTATTTCAAATTCAAATATGTCAGAGAGGAATTTATGTGAATATTTAGGTTCAATATGAACCTATTAATTGAACAAGAACAATTATTTTGTTCAATGCACTATGCATATGATCATAAATCCAACATTGCCACTGCACTGCATATCGATGGATCTCTGAAGCCAATATACTACCACCATATACGGTATAGCTCATGGGGACACATAAACCAACTTACTTTAGTACTGTATGTCAACAGACCAATCCTTGTACCATCTGAACCATAGCGACTGAAAACTGCGGGTTCGATGAGCACCTTGACGAATTCCTTCATCAACAGGAAGTTCCTTTCAGTAACGCTGGTTGAGGAGTCAATCACGAATACCAAATCCACCTCCGACAGCGCACATCCTGCAAGGTGCATCATCTTATGAATGATCACGTGGGAAACTCTAGTATCAGTCAGATTACACAATTTATCATTGTACACCATGACAGCGGTCACATCACTCAAATGGTTATTACGACAAACCTGTTGCCAACATGGGGACCAGCTAATATTGGAGCTCTATATATAGAAAGCCCACCCCAGTGGAGCCAATGTCATTACATAATTATGCGTAAATGCCACTTACATCATAACATTTAGAGGGTAGTAAAACAGTAATGGGATTCAATTAATGGGATTATGGAATCCCGAACATATACCATGACGCATGTACTGCCATATTGAACACACAACATATCAGCCTTAAATCGTTTTAACCCTTTACCCAACAAACCGGCCAAAACCGGCCAAATAAAGCTTCAACAGCCTAAATTATCTTGGGTCTGTCTCAATAGAACCATACAAATATGGATATCATTGGAACCGGCTCCTTGACCACATTGTGATAGTTACAGTTAGCCCTGTGCCAATGCATTCTCTTATATATGCGAGTCGACCATAGGTCGCCTCGCATATATAAGAGAATGCATTGGCCTAAAAAACATCTCTTTTTTAACACTTTTTACCATTTTTTCTTACATTCTTTAACAATTTTTTAATTTTTAATGTGTTAAGCCAATGCATTCTCTTATATATGCGAGGCGACCTATGGTCGACTCGCATATATAAGAGAATGCATTGGCACAGGGCCCTTCTGTTGGGTAAAGGGTTAAGATTGGACCCAGAAAGTCTGAATTATTATCTTGCCTATTATATGATTACAAAAAACTAATTACTTAATTTCCAACAGTCTTACCATTGCGATTGGTTACTGAAGTCTATTTGAACTTCAACTGGTAAATTTTCTCTCAGAACGTCCCTGATGCGACACAAGCATACTCAAGAAACGTAACTCTATTTCATTAGCTGAATGAACCTTATAACAGAACGCCGGAAAATGCTGGGCGACCTCCTGGCCATCAGGCTCTTTTTCTTTGATTGTACACTTACCTTCTGGTGGTGTAGGTCGCGGTCTTGTTGTCGTTGTTGGTATTGTTGTTGTTGTGGTCGTTGTGGTCGTCGTTGTGTAATCTATGAAAGCGATGACAAAAGAGATTATTATAGTATCAGCCTTGATAGAATACCTCGATTTTGTGATAGCATATATGATGTGCATATATACATGTTTGATGGAAAGACACCATGCATCATACAGCGACCTGAAATCCCACCGCACATACCGTACTTTTACATATACCTGCCTGCCATTGGTTATTAGCAGCTAACAGAAAATGCCCATGTTCTTGATACTACCACCAATGATGTCGAATTCGGCACACAATTGAAGTTATGTTGCATTTCGTAAACTGCTCTTCTTTTCTTTGTGTGAAATAATTATGATCAACTTTTATGATTTCTTTACAATGTGGTAGGGAAGTTGGAAAATGTAGATCGGTGGCCTTTTTAGTTGGTGTCAGTCAAATGCTGGGTGGAATGGCAAAGGAATCCATTATTACTAAATATACACCATGTGGTCGGAGATAAAATCAACCTGACACTGATCATGTGAATTGATCCAACTTCCAAGACTCTTGACATCGTATATATGTGACCCGCCATATCAAATCCAGTCGGAAGTCGGGATTTTTTTACCCGTGCCAATGCATTCTCTTATATATGCGAGTCGACCATAGATCGCCTCGCATATATAAGAGAATGCATTGGCCTAACAATTTTTTACAATTTTAATAATTTGTTCTTGTATTCTTTAACAATTTTATAATTTCACCCATACAGAGCCCCAGACAAACATGAGCAGACGACACTCTCCTATGTGCTTCTATATATGTGTGGGGCTCCCTGCAGGGTAATGGATGTTTTTTTATTTTATGTCCTAAAAATTGTAAGAAACATTTATTTAAAAAACATGATAAAAAATTGTTAAGCCAATGCATTCTCTTATATATGTGAGGCGACCTATGGTCGACTTGCATATATAAGAGAATGCATTGGCACAGGGTAAAAAATCCCGACTTCCGACTGGATTTGATATGACGGGTCACATATGTGCTAAACGAAAGTACCCTACACCAGATACTGACATAAATTCCTGCGAAATTAATTTAACTGACTGTCTGGATGAACATAATTAGAAAGCGCATCAGTGTGTGGTTTATGAACAGTTCGATAAAAAATTCGCACACGGACATTACCAGGTCAGGCACCTCGTGAATTCCACTATTATAGTGGTATATGACCATTACCGTTTTGTGAATTTGATACAGAGGGATAATCCAAAATCATATTTAACACAAATTATTTAAAGGTACTCAATCCGAATTATCGCTCGCAAATTACTATTTCCTTGGCTTCGAGGCTAAACAATATTTGAATCCACCCATCAAAGCTAGGAGCGATCAGATATCGATGTTTGAAATCTATTATTTTAATTTTTTAGTGGCCCAGTAAATTGTCGACGAGAAGAACTTATCTGACCAGATGGCGGATGAAGATCGATAACTCTAAAATCCAGTCGCTTTTTTGTGTCAGATATTTGACAACTGGCAAAATTTCGTTGAACAAAACGTTGATAAATAACAGGTTTTGGGCAATTTTATACTATAGTTGACTGCATGTGGTTAGAAAAATTATTTTTGGGCAATTAATCGATTCTGATAACTGAAGCGGTATTTCAAAAAAATGTTGTTGTTGTTGGAATCTGATGATATGGGGACCGTCGAATCGGATTGAGTACCTTTAAAATCAGTGTCGCACTAATTCGGTACCATACATATATTTTGTCCAGGAGAAGGATGAACCATGACGGCACACGATAAAAACCAACTCAATTAGCATTCAATTTGTTTAAAAGTTGTTATGAAGGATCGATTGAGTCATCCTGTTATTGTCATTTAGAAAGCCATATATTAGTAATATTATTGAATAACAAAGTTGGCGCAAAAGATTGCACAACGTATTTTGTCTGTAAGAATGTTCATTCCTTGCGATATTGTTAAGAGCGAAATTTGGTTGTGCACTGGTATCGGTATGCGCCTTCTTCTATTTCTGGCGCAAATAAAGGAAACAGGAATATGTTATGGTCATATACCAATATAATAGTAGAACTCATGAATTGCCTGACCTGATTACTCGACGTACCTGGACAGATGGACTGGTAAATCTGGTATTCCAAAGGTTTCAGATCCGCAAATCCACGGGCAATGAATCTGTATTTATCAAGAGGTTTACTGGCAATTTGGTCAATTTCTCGTTTGTCAGCCAGTCCAATACCAACAACGTATAATACGGTGCCCAGGCTTCGGGCATATTCAGCATTGGGGACTGTCATTTGGGCATTGATGTTAGAGACACCGTCAGTGATTAAGATGGCTATATTTGGTACCCATCTTCGGTCGCCGTTTTCCTCGGAGAACAGATCTTCTTGCATTGCCATGAGACCATCGGCCGTGTTCGTGCTTCCGTAAATATACGGAATTTTGTCGATAGCCGCGATTACGTCGGCAGTAGTGGCAAACTCATTCAAGTGGAAATGTATCATAACCTGAAAGATATTCTGTCATTATGAATCACTGCATGAAACATTGGAGTGCACATATATCCAGGGACGTATAGCTAACATTTTCTGTTTCGATTGTCCAGCAATGATTTATATTAGTCAAACCATCGACGTATATAGATCGATGGTCAAACTTTCCTACATAAATGTTCAACTTACCACGGCATTGGAATGAAACATGGACATTAATAGCAATACAAGTCGTTAGTAACATATATGTACAGCCTACAGTAGAAGACTTTACAATAAAAGAGGCCGAAAAGCATGAACACATACAGCTCTGATAATCACCACCCATGGGATATGAAACTATAAACACTCTTAACCATTTACCCAACAAACCGGCCAAATAAAGCTTCAACAGCCTAAAATATCTTCGGTCTGTCTCAATAGAACCATACAAATATGGATATCATTGGAACCGGCTCCTTGACCACATTGTGATAGTTACAGTTATGCCCTGTGCCAATGCATTCTCTTATATATGCGAGTCGACCATAGGTCGCCTCGCATATATAAGAGAATGCATTGGCCTAAAAAAAATCTTTTTTTAACACTTTTTACCATTTTTTCTTACATTCTTTAACAATTTTATAAGTTTTAATGTGTTAAGCCAATGCATTCTCTTATATATGCGAGGCGACCTATGGTCGACTCGCATATATAAGAGAATGCATTGGCACAGGGCCCTTCTGTTGGGTAAAGGGTTAATTATCATATAGACATTTCAAAATTCATTGTTCTTGTTTGCGGCTGTCGAAAACATTGAGAGCAGGTGGTCATGTATTGTAACTCTCTATCTTAGAAATAATTTCTTGACATTGAATGTCACATGCAATCAGTTTTCATATGGCATTCGCAGATAACATCCATTCAATTCCTTGATGTGCTCGGCAAAGTAGGGGCCACAGGCAATATCCAACATAACCTCGCGAAAGACGCACATAATCGACCTATAAAGTGAAATATGTACATAATGTGATTATTTGATTCTGAAATAAGCAGATAATGGAGTCATTCCGTTATTTCGTTTTATGGCGCGGGCCACAGTGAAAACAAATGTTATAGAGCGTACACCTGAAAAGTCATGAATTGGCTTATGTCATTGTTCGTACATATTAAATCTTCTTAGAATCGCCTCATTGTGAGTCGATAATGTGACTAAAACGCTCTCATTTTCATTTCATACTTTCATGTCATTAATATTACATATGGAATTCTACTCTAGCCCAATCTCAACTTGCCGCTCGGTGAAGCGAAGCGAAACGCCTAATCAAAAAACACGTGACTCCAGCGTCCTACTTCGCTCAGCTGTAACTAATCCCTCCACTTTCTTTCTGGCGAAGTTCGCAACCGGACGCTCGGTCTATACTAGCCTGATAATTTTACTTTACAATATAATGACTGAAGAGGGAGTCCGAGATTCCGTCTCGGAGTCAGACACAGGTCGGGATACTCCTCGACGAAATCGAAAAACTCAGTATGCTTTACTGGAGAACCGATGTGATGTTATACAATCGGATATGAACACGAAGTTCACTGCCATGTCCACCTCTATGGACCACATTAAGATTTTGTTAGAAAGTCAAGTCCGTAATGATGTGCACCGAAATGACAATGTTGGTCAATCTATAGTGTGTCACATTCTCCATTACCCCGACGTGTGAGGTTGAGGGTAGGGGATAGAGACTCGGACTCGGACGTTATGAGCATTCACGCGAGGGATGTAGACTCATGATAATTGTCGGATCCGGAGTCCAACAATGGGGTGGAGACAGAGAAAGTAAAAGGCTTTACTCTTACCAAAAGTTTGGCGGAATTGTTTGGCGAGGACAGTTTCCGTGTCAAAGATAGCAACAAAAAGGAAGGGTTGGCTATTGACAAAGCTCAACGAGCTTTATTGGAGTCGAGTTATCGTTCGGATGCTCCAAAGTTTATGTCTGCTTTCCGAGAGTCTCTGAAAAGACATTTGATAGATTTCCTGTCGACGACGAGACAGAGAACTTCCTCAGTGTTCCAACATTGGTTCCTTCAAAGTTTGGTCGGGGAGGCCATTTCCAAGAAATATGGAACTAAAGGTGGGTCGAAGGGACATTCTGGTTCCAAGTCCACATCGCTGCATTCCCAGCCATGTAAGATGATTGAACAATCAGCATACAGCGGGCAGCAAGCTGCTCGCATGGGAATCATTACACAACTATATTCGCAGCAAGCTTTGGCGAAGTTGTTAACTTGTTTGCTGGAGCCCCTGCTGTAGGCTCGTATAGAGAGCGACGCAAACATGTTCAAGAACGTTTACCTGAATGTTCCAAGCCTTATGCCGATAAGCGTAAGAGGAAGGACAACTCTTCTTCCGTGGACCGACCGGAAGCGAAAATAAATTCGATAAACAAACCACTGGACAGACCACGTGCTTCCGAGAGTCGGACAAGTGCATCTGCCAGCTTTAATCGCGGCTTTCAGCGCGATTCCTTTCGGATTCCCAAAACGACAGGATACGATAATAGGAACGGGAATGCCATCCGTGGTCGGGGCAGAGCTAGATGAGGCAGATACGGATCACAATGACTATCTTGTAAGTATCGTCCATCCTTTACCAAAAGTCCCTGTGGGAGGTCGGTTGTCACATTTTTCGAAATTCTGGCATCAAGTGACAACCGATCAATGGGTGTTGCGAACAATAACGGAAGGTTTTGTTTTCGAGTTCCACACTCATCCAAAATTTATGGGGGTCAAAGAGAACAAGGTTCCTCCCCAGTCAAATAAATTTGATTCAACAGGAGATAGAAAATCTTCTGATAAAAAATGTCATAGAAATGGTTCCAAAACATATGGCTCTCGACGGTTTTTACAGCACTCTTTTTCTTGTGCCAAAGAAAAACGGGAAATGGAGGTCAGTTCTAAATGTCAAACCACTAAATCAGTTCATTGTGAAAAATAACTTCAAATGGACACAGTTCAGTCAGTTATTCAGCTTCTCCTCAAAGGAGATCAGGCTTTCACACTAGACCTATATATGCGACGCATATTTCCATGTGAAAATCGAAGAACACAATCGAAAAGATCTGAGATTTCAATTTCAAAAGAAAACTTATCAATTTCGAGCCCTATGTTTTGGTCCAACAATGTCGACTCTGGTGTTCACAAGAATCACCTCCGTGGTCGCAGATTACCTGCGTATGAGGGGCGGGGCATACGTCTGATTTCATTCTTAGACGATTGGTTGGTAGTGAATTTCAACCGGACTCAATTCATCACAGATCGCAGGCTCGTTCTCAATATTTTGACAAGCCTAGGGTTTCTGATCAACGAAGAAAAATCACAACTGATGATCAGCCAACAGGTCAATTACCTGGGCTGCCGGTTCAATCTCATGCAAGGCATGGTTTATCCTTCAGAGGAATGAGTGTTAACTCTGAAGAACATCACGTTAAGTCTAATGAAAGGACCAAACAGTGCCGGCAGTACTTTGTACTGTTAGGGATAATTGCATCCCTATTAGATCTCATTCCAAATGCTCGATTTTTCATGCGACCGATTCAGTGGCATCTCACAAAGTATTGGTACCCATTACGAACGGAGTTAACCCACAGCATTCCTTTGACTGTGGATCTCATAAGTCAGCTAACATGGTGGTTACAGGATCGGAACATTTTGAGAGGCCGATCTCTCACACCAATTTCGACCGAAATCCAATCACCACGGACGCAGCCAAGACGCATGGTTGGGGAGGGATGATGAACAATTGTGTGACACAGGGACTTTGGACCCCTATGGAAAGGTTAGCACACATAAATTGTCTGGAACTAGAAGCTGTTATTCGGACAGTGTCTCATTTTTTATTGGAGATCTAACGGCGAAATGTTTTGATACAGACAGACAACAGTCAGTCAGTATATAAACAAACAAGGAGGCACGAGGTCTCCAAATCTGTGGAAATTGACACAGAAATTGTGGATGTTAGCGATCAAGAACAATACCATGTTGAAAGCAATCCACGTTCGAGGGCGGAACAATGTGTTGGCGGACTTTATAAGTCGACACAAGTTAGATCAGAACGAATGGTTAAATAATTTAGTCATGCAAAGAGTACAATACAAGATGGCTGCCGACAAAAAAAACAATTTGAGCCCAAATTTCAACCAAGGTCCGTATGACATGTCTCAATCGCGAGATAGTGCAACAACTATTCAACAGGTGGGGTCAACCTGACTTAGATCTGTCTGCAACAGATCAGAACACTCAGACCGATAGTTTTTGTGCTTGGACGTACCAACGACAAGCCAAAGTCCGGGATGCGTTACCAATACCTTGGAACAACCTATTTGCGTATGCATTTCCACCATTCCCTCTCTTAACGAGGGTGTTATCTCACATGATACAGTTTCATTGCACGATACTTTTGATCGCACCATGTTGGCATCGGAGGTGTTGGTATCCCCGATTGCTTCAATTACTCGTGGCACCTCCAGTGTTGTTGCCTCTGTGTCCGAAATTTCTGACACAGGAGCAGGAAATGATAGTGCACTCGAGTCCAGAACATCTGAACTTGATGGGCTGGCTTCTGTCGACCGGCAGTATGAAACAGCAGACATTTAGACAGGGGCTCGAAGATTGTTATCTTCCTCCCGCAGGCCAGGTAACAGAAAAGACTATGATTGTAAGTTTGGACAATTCAGTCGCTGGTGTCATAGTGAACAAATTGATCCCTATACAGCTTCTCGAACAGAATGTTTAAATTTTTTGTCATCCTTATTTGACAAAGGATTAGCATACTCAACTATTACAGGGTATCGATCTATGATGTCAGCAATTTTACCGACTATTGAAGGACATCCCGTAGGTCAACATCCTATGGTCATCAGAATGTTGAAAGGTGGTTTTAATGAAAGACCTCCAATCCGACATTTATTACCATCATGGGATCTTTCTATCATTTTAGAATGCCTACATATGCCCCCTTTCGAACCAATGGAGGATGTTTCATTAAGGCTGGTGACTTTAAAGACTGTTATGTTGGTGGCTGTTACCTCCTTTAGACGTTGTAGTGACCTACAGGCGCTGAATATTGGAGAAGGCTATATAAACATTCAACCACAAGGTATTCTGTTTAGAAGGGCTGGTTTGTCTAAACAGGATCGTCCAAATCACATTACGCAGTCAATATTTATTCCTAGTTTTCCACAATGTGAAAAGCTGGACCCTAAGAGGGCATTAATTCTCTACCTTAATCGTACAGTTGGGTTCCGTAGCGAAGCTACTACGGTGGATAATTATCGCAATTTGTTTTTGGCTTTGAATAAACCTCATCAACCAGTGACGAGTCAGACAATTTCTCGTTGGTTGGTGGATTGTATAAAACTCTGTTATAATGAACAGCAGCAAGTTTTAGATCATGTTACTGGTCATTCAACGTGAAGTGTGGCACAATCTTGGGCTATAGTTTTGGAGTGGGACCGCCTTTCTGGCGAGTTGCAAAATTGATTTTTATTATGTATATAATTGTAATACATATTTTTCTGTATATATATAGGAAGTGTTATTGGTGTGTATACATTTGGGAAATACTTTGTGAGGGAAGAATGATGATTTATGGGAAGAAAAGAACAAGTTATGAGTAAGATAGTTTATTGTTCTCTTGTATCCCACCTCCTTTATAGATTTACTGTTGGAATCGGTAATATTCCATATGTAATATTAATGACATGAAATTATGAAATGAAAATGAGAAATTTATTTCTCAAATTTCAGTTTTATGAATACTTGTAATGTCATTAATATTACCAACCCTCCCAGCCTCCCATCGAGGAGCAATAAACTTTATGGGGTTATAAAAGGCCAGAAGAAAGTGGAGGGATTAGTTACAGCTGAGCGAAGTAGGACGCTGGAGTCACGTGGTTTTTGATAGGCGTTTCGCTTCGCTTCGTATTCATAAAACTGAAATTTTAGAAATAAATTTCTCATTGTTAGCATATTAAGGACTCAAAATGAGGCGATTCTCAGCAGATTATCAACCTAAAATGACTTCTATTGTAAGCATACAATGTGCGGATTTTCGTAAGAATAGGCTGCAATATCATATTGGGAAAATGAGAAAAATTGAAATATTCATGTTTTGATGTGTCTAAATACCTTAATCTGCAATATCGCAACAAATAATTGCAAATGAATATCTGCTGTTTACTGAAGTGCGTCAACAGCCATGTAAGTAAATCGCCGAACGAAATGTCAATATAATTTATCGGAGCTTGTGATACTCAGCCTGTTCTCCCCAAAATCGCACATTATCTGCTTATAATACAACTTGTTTTAGGTAGATAATATGCTTAGAATCGCCTCATTTTGACTAAAACGCTCTCATTTTCAGCACAATTATCGACTCATAGTGAGGCGATTCTAAGCAGATTATGTGCGGACAATGACACAAATAACTCAACTCAGGACTTTTCATGTGTACGCTCTTTAACATGTGTTTTCACTGTGGCCCGCACCATAAAACGAAATAACAAGTATAAGTCTGCTTATTTCAGAGTAAAATAATCACATTATGTACCTATTTCACATTATAGGTCGATTATGTGCGATTCGGGCGAGGATATGTTGCGATATTGGCCCCTTATCTATCTATACAGTTTGAGCCCTGCTGTCCCTAAACCAACTAATAAAATTGATGTGACCTAATGATAAAAATAACTCACGTCAGTGCTGTAGGAGAGAACGGCCACCCTTGTATTACCACTGTCTATGTCGGCTGGTATTAGCATCGCTTTCGCGAATTCTTTGACAAACAAGAAGTTCTTCTCTGTCACGCTGGTTGAAGAGTCGATAACAATTGCGAGATCGACCTTTTCGAGACCACAACCTGCGTCAGTATACAAAAACATTTGTTACAGTTTTATTTTTTATTTTCGTGACACAAAAACTCCAAATAAAATATATATAATCCCAGCAGTTGAAGTCCACATATTATAACCTACAATTGTATTATGTTTGAGTGGCAATAAAAAGACTCAACAAACGAAAGCCACGTTATAAAATATTGATACCCAACACAAATCTTTCAAAACTTATATTGAATACTTCGCAGATAATATGCATATAGCGTGCTTCAAATATCGACATTGACTGCACGTGCTAATAGTTTGAATTTACCAATTTAATACTCTCTGCTATAGGTGGATTAGAGCACATTTTATCCAACCGAAATTCTGGATAAAAAAAACAACAATATTGTATTGCCATTAAGCGAGGTTCAGGTCCAGAAACCACCGGGAACTGATCCTGGACTAACACCCCATATAACGAGAGATTGTGCTCGTTATGTGGAAAGGGAATCGGAGACGAATTTCATTATATTTTAGTGTGCCCAAACCTGATAGAGCTAAGATCAACATACACAAAGCGATACTACTACAAAAGACCCACCACATTGAAGCTAGCCAACCTGTTCAATAGCGGTATTAAACGAACGCTTACTAATCTTGCACTATTTATTAAGAGGGTAGTCAATAATGATGAACTCCTGACGCATACGAAAAACGCTATTCCAACCGATCCAAGCCCACTGATTACTGACCACATATGTGACCCGCCATATCAAATCCAGTCGTAAGTCGGGATTTTTTTCACCCTGTACCAATGCATTCTCTTATATATGCGAGTCGACCATAGGTCGCCTCGCATATATAAGAGAATGCATTGGCCTAACAATTTTTTACAATTTTAATAATTTATTCTTTAACAATGTTATAATTTCACCCATACAGAGCCCCAGACAAACATGAGCAGACGACACTCTTCTATATGCTTCTATATATGTGTGGGGCTCCCTGCAGGGTAATGGATGTTTTTTTATTTTATGTCCTAAAAATTGTAAGAAACATTTATTTAAAAAAAATTATAACAAATTGTTAGGCCAATGCATTCTCTTATATATGCGAGACACAGGGTAAAACAATCCCGACTTACGACTGGATTTGATATGGCGGGTCACATATAACCCATATTACAAAGTCAGATTTATACATATAAATCACTGCGCGCATGCACAATCCAACATATAGTGTGCACACTTTTGAAATTGGAACCATGTATTTTCCTCTCTCTATGTCAATTGATGACGAGTGTATTATTAAATTGAATTGAAGTACCCCAGAAACATGCACATATGGAATGTTATAGTATTTTTTCTTCTTTACAAATACATCTACATATTTTTTAATAATAATAATAATCAACTGTTCGACCATTTATTTTCTAAGTCTTTAGTCACACTGCCAAAAAGATTTTCTAGGTAAGAAAATAGTTCCTATTTTGAGACTTAATGTTCTCATTTTAAGAAATAATTTCTTATTCGGGAAAAAGTCTATAAAACGTTATTCACCTGTAGCACATTTTCTTATATCTAGAGTATTGGTTATAAGAAAACGTGTTAGAGAAAGTGATCATGTGATTTCTTACATTACAATTTTTTTTCTGGTTTTAGACAAAAATGTTTAGAGATCAAGTTTTTTTTGTATAGAAAATGTTATAGTATTTCTATTCTTGAATTTGTGAGTTTCAACAATAGTCTGCTGAACACCGATGCTCTTATTATCTGCAAGTCCACATCAGTGAGCCGACTGTGGGAGTATTGCGATTTGATAACTTACCCGGATCAGGAGGTGGTGCGATCGGACGTGTGGTTGTCGGTTCCGCCGTTGTTGTTGTTGCTGTAAACATAAGGTATATTCTTATCTTAATATAGGTCATGACAAGTTGTATTTAGCAAAGACCATTAAGCAATGTTCTCAACAAACGATTGTTTAGTTGCAAATAAGCTCAGTATGCCGATTTTCAGTGTATTTAATGAACCAAATAAAAGATATATAATATACATTCGATAATCAAAAGTTTGGTAGATGATATGCAAATGAAGTTGCTCACAAATTATAGTTTTGAAGATATCAGTAAGGCATTCTTACAAGAACACTACATCAAACAAAAGAAGCACTCTCATTTTGTATATTTTGGTTTTAATCTCAAGCGAAGACAGTTTCTGTAGACTCAATTAGTATAGGTTTCTTAGTTTGTACCATCTATAATGCTTTTAAGCGTTACGTGTTTTCCACACATGCATGAATAGCAAGAACTCAACGAATCATCATGAGAAATGTGACCCGCCATATCAAATCCAGTCGTAAGTCGGGATTTCTTTACCCTGTGCCAATGCATTCTCTTATATATGCGAGTCGACCATAGGTCGCCTCGCATATATAAGAGAATGCAATGGCCTAACAATTTTAATAATTTTTCTTGTATTCTTTAATAATTTTATAATTTCACCCATACAGAGCCCCAGACAAACATGAGCATACGACACTCTTCTATATGCTTCTATATATTTGTGGGGCTCCCTGCAGGGTAATGGATGTTTTTTATTTTATGTCCTAAAATTGTCAAAAACATTTATTTAAAAAACATGATTGTTAGGCCAATGCATTCTCTTATATATGCGAGGCGACCTATGATCGACTCGCATATATAAGAGAATGCATTGGCACAGGGTAAAAAAAATCCCGACTTACGACTGGATTTGATATGGCGGGTCACAAATAAAGAACCGTGATATTCTGTTAGCAGTAAAACTAAACACGCTTTATGTATCATCAAGCCTGGTCCAAAAGAACGAAGCTCGAATCTACAGCTATCTTTATTTTAACAGCGTCCATTTTGTCTTCGTCTTGGCCATACATGGTATTGCAGTATTGCAGAGCGATTCAGCAATCACAGTCGGAAACGAAACAAATAAATAAAGTGCTGAATTTAAATATGATGAGACTTCATTGGGAACAAGGGTGCAATTGGTCGAGCATATTATATTCGTGATATGTTAAAACTTTCTATGCATTAAATATTTTCGAGATAGCAGGTTTCGTGGACGACATAAACTCATGAATAGTGTTGTGCTTTTTGGGAGTCAGTGCGTAACATGAATAATAAGCATTGATAACGAGTCCTGCTATAAAGCTGAAATGTTGGTGGGTCCCGCCGATAAACCTCGGATTGTGATTGTGTAAACCAATGTAGACAAGAATCAAAATTAAACACAGGCCTAGAAAATACATACGAAATTCTCAAAAATCGCCATTCTCAGTAAAAGTTTGCTTGCAATAAGCATTGCTTATGTCAGGTCTGCAAATATGAATGACCGAACAGAAGGCGATTGTCAACTGAAAGAATTCAGGTACACATATAATATAAAAATATGCCAACAACGACTGCCTCTGTGCTCACAAGTACCACAAGAACAAAAACTCCACCATATAACGTCATAAAATAATGGTTCCACTAATTACATCATTTCAATATAGTTACATGTATGTTATTGAAGCTCCTAGCAGATACTATCTGTGGTCTGACGCGCGAATCGTTCGAATCTACCGAAAATGACAATTCAATGAAATTGCCTATCCTAAAACAGCTGTTTTAGTTTGTTCCACCAACATCAATACTACATCAACATGGCCCACCAACATCAACATTAGAATATAGCATAGGACTAGTGTACAACGCATGATAATGTGGCATGCAAACATGAATTATGAGACCAACACCAGATATTGTGTTGTACATTCGGTCACATTAGAATCCGCAACCAGTACTGCAACGACTCTTTGAACAAACACATACATTTTAAATTAACAAACACAGGAGCGTTATAGTGTTGTGCAGTGACAGTTTGTTTCCTAGTCCAGTGTTTGGGTAATAAGTTACAATATTGTGATCGCCACTGTTAGAATCCTCAACCGGTGCTGTAACACATATATATTTGAATAATAACATTTAAATACAACAAATTGTCAACATGGGAACGTTTTTTTGTGTGTGCAGGGACAGTTTGGCAACCAACGGGTGCTTTTGGATTCCTAACTCAGTGTGTTGGTAACAATCTCCACAGTTAGAATCCACAACATGTGCTGTAACGAATGTATATTATAACAGTCACATACATTTAAATACAACAGTTATCAACAAGGGAAGGTTATGTGTGCATGGACAGTTTGCAACCAACGGGTGCTTTTGACTTCCTGAACCAGTGACATAACATTAACAATTTTGGTGATGATATAACCGGGTGCTGTAATATTAACTGTGGTGCGTGTTTTTTGACCATGAACCCGTGCTGTGCGTTGTTCTACCTATACAGATGGCTGCGAACAGCTTCTTGTCAATATTCTGGAGAGAACGGAAGTCCTGTACTATGAATCTGTTATCGCGGTATGGCTCCGACGCTATTCCATTCAGCTCCCTTGTGTCCCCCAAACCAATTCCAATAGCATAAATATGAATACCAACATCTTTGGCTTCTCGAGCTTGTGGAATAGTATCGCGTCCGTTTATATTGGATACACCATCAGTGATTACTATGGCGATGTGATCAGCGTCTGGCCTGGCTCCATAGTGAGTACTGAAGAGTTCTTCTCGCATTATTTTGAGGCCGTCGGCAGTGTTAGTGCTGCCGTATCGATAAGGTATAGCTGAGATGGCGTTCAAAACGGCTTCCTTTGTTGAATATCTGTCGAGGTGGAATTGCACGTAGACCTCCGTGCTGTAGGTCAACACAGCAATTTGAACCGCACCAGAGTCAATATCCGCAAGTTCAAGCAAACGTGACGTAAAGTCCTTCACCTTCACGAAATTGTTTTCGTTAACACTGGTTGATGAGTCAATCACAAAAGCTATATCAACTTTGGTTGAGCAGGCTAAAATGTTTAGATTGGAAGATTTAGTAACTACGGATGTCCCAACTTGACTTGAATAACATTTCATTTGCATATATATACACGACTCCCATAGAAACATATTTATATGTATTACATGTATATACATACACAAACATTCGCATGTTTAATAGAAGTCAGATATATACCTGAAAGAACAATCGATGAGTCGAAATTCGTCTGACTAAGTGTAATAGGCTTAAGTATACCCCGCCCAGGCGCTCGTGTGGCACCAGCGCTGGTGGTTGTTCACCATATATCGTTAGTAGTAATGCTTTGAACAATGTGCCTATTTTTTTATCGTCCCATTAGTTTAACGCGTGATTTTTATGATTTTAATGATAATATTTTTGAACATAATTTTGCAAAACTGGAGTACGCGTGAGAATTATGCATGCTTAAAATATACTGTGTGCATATTTCAGTGAATAACACTGATAAGCGAGTACCCATACATCTTGCCCACTGAACAATTCAGCCTTCAACTAATGCCGAGAACACGTATATCATATTATTTCAGAAAAAAACAACGCACGATTTTAAATTTTTACTATTTAGTTCGGAACAAATTCATCACCGATAAACATATGGAAATTCATGCAATGACAACGATAGTTACTGCATATAACTCACATATACATGTATTCCCATCCGATCACCCCAGCGGAGTGTTTTATCACAGCTCATTGCGTCCAGTTATAGATCCGCATGCATATACAATTAACTGAATTATTTAAAACTAAATATTACCTGGCGGTGGCTTGGTAACAACTGTAAAAGAGAATTATAAGAACCTTAGATATGCCAACATTGGGTATATATATCACAGGAATGGTGCTTTACAGAGTATTTATTTCGCCAAAAATATTTAGAAAATATAATAATTACATCATATATAATGCACAAATTTACATTTTACAAACATTGTAATTGGGCCGGCGATGTAGGAGAAAATGTATGAACAAAGAGTGGCCCAAATTATATGGGTATGCAAACCCTCCTCAATTATCAGAGGAATAATAGTCATAATGGACAAAATATTATGATTCCAAATAGGGTACTTGTGTTGATAACCATAGTTTATCAAACATTTTTAGTCTGTAACGTATACTATTTTATTCTGAAGAAAGAAATCACATGCCATACATGTTGGTACATATTTAGAAATTAGAATTGGGAACTATATAAGATTAATGAAAATATTTACTTTTTGTTGTCATCATGTGTAGTCTGTATTGCATTACAGGAGGACCAATCAAACATAACATGTTATAGCCTTACCTCTGGTATATTTATATGGAAATCATGCGTGAAATACATATATTAACATTGCGTTAATACATGTTAGTAGTGCATACATTGATCTGATATGGCTCACATTTAAGACAATGCACATGCACCATCATGCACCCGGTATGTATCCGAGTTTAAACTCATTGTAAATGGGAATGATATTATTACAAGTAAACCCTGAACGCAGAAATTATCCTTATTAGTTTACACATATTAAAAACACCAATATTTATGAATACACATGGAAATACATTTTCTGTTACACCAGGATGTGTAGACTCCATTACCCGGTATATATCCGAGTTTAAACTCATTGCTCAGAAATGATCGTGATCAGTTTAAACATATTATAAACACCAATATAGATGAATACACATGGATGATGGAAATACATTTTTTGTTACACCAGGATTTATAGACCCCAATCCGATTCTACCCGAAATAAGTCAAATTTCCGAAGTAAATGTTCGGCCTCCATTCATAGAAAATCGGTACCTCGAAAGCCAACAAGAACATTAAAATTAATACCACAACAGAAAGGTAAATAGCCGATATTAGGAAAGCTCTTTAATAAATAGCAAGGAAACAATAAGAATCATTTACCATAAGTTACCTTTTGACATTTGGAGTGCCCGAACAAAATTTAAAAAAAATTTTTAAAGTCAATATGTAATCATCAAAACCTCCAATGAATGGGCTACCATTGCATTAATTTAAGTTGGTACAGAAAACACAACTAGTTTAAGGTATGAGATCGGATGGGACATCTTATAACATGGTATAGGTTACAGTGAAGTAATTATTTCCCATAGGCCTCATGCAGTGTTAACATATAATGGCCTGAAGCCCTGAGTATCCACGAATTATGGCAAACGAGTACATGGTCACCAGGATTGGCATATGCGCAAAGTTTCTGCATGAAAAATATCGTCCAGTCGGGCATTGAATGTACCTTTAAATTTCGGATTTACAATCTAAAGTCGGAATGCATGAAAAAATATTCAGATTTCTTACCTCACACGAACAGAAATTTAAACTAGGACCGCATGTTTTACAATGTGCCAATGTTTTGTTTGGCGTCTGAAATTTCAAGAGGAGTAATTGCAATATTTAACCATCAATACTACTATTAACCAATCAGAACCCAGAATTTTGTTAATTCTCTCCTGCATCCCAAAATCCATTGGAGACCACTACCAATGGAATTACTTCAGTGTAACCTTTTTGCATCAGAGAACATATTATGAACATTAGAGAACGTGTTAGTACAAAGGGCATTGAGGGGCACGGCATACACAAATCTTTGGAAAACTTATATCCTCAAACACAAACATTTATCAGAGAATCATTCGTGGAAACGTGTTAATGAACAATTCCCCAACCGTTTACTCAATATAGAAAACATCGACAAGATTTTATTCAATTTTTGTCTGGAATGATAGCTTCTGTTTCCGACTATTGGTATATAAATAAGTAAGTGGTCACTGCACAGCTATATTTAAAAGAAACACTACATTTCGGAAATTTATGTAGCGTTGAAAAAATTATCCTTGAAGGGGTCAAACTATTCAATGGATCTAATCAGTTGCCACTCACACAATTTGATAGCTAGTCTAGTGTGTTTCCTTCAACTTATCCAACTCTAATTCCGATTCGCATGAGGCGATTTTGAGTGTGGTAAAAGTTAGCTAGGATAACTATAATGAATATGGGATATAAAATAAAGTTGCCAAGTTATTTGCATCTATGATTGTAACGCCGTGACCCTCACAACACATATGTTGGTTTAACCACCACGTGTAGGTACATGTATGTGTGAATATATATAAATATTTATACAGATTGGAGTAAAATACATCAATAATACAGTAAATGTGGGGTTACATATTGTAATTCCATATAATGATATGGGTACATGGAATATATATATATGCTGAACGCCGATATATAAGTATGGGTCAAAAATACACATTTTGCTTTCTAAACCCAAGAGCCAACGACAAAATAGCCGGACAGATGGAGGAGATCAAAGTTTTACTCTTTTTTTATCACTATTTGGGCGCCTGACCAAAAGTGAAATACTGCTAAATCTCTTTAAAAATCGATATCTGATTATTAAAAATCCCACCTGAATGTGCTTATAAGTTCCATCACATATGGTATATATACATCAGCGAACAACATATATCATGAACACTGGAGAACGAGAACGAATTATTACAACAGATAGTGAGGGACACGGCATACTTGTTTCCGGATAGTGATCTATTTGGCAAATTAGATTTATCGAATATCCATTCTGGGAAACATCGTCATGCACATTTTAAAACAGTTTACAAGTTTTCTCAATGAAACACACCAATCATCGAAAATATTCCGCTTGAGAATGTTCATATATAAATAGGTAAGTGGCCCATTCACAGCCATTTTTTTTACACAAAACACAATATTTTAAAATGCGTTTGGAGTGTTACATTGGTGTTTTTGGAAATATCTATCGGCCAGTGTAATTCAAGTGTGTTTCCTTCAACTTATTTGGCTAACAATACCAGTATTACAAGTGGCGATTTTTAGCGTGTAAAACCAACAGGAGATAGACAATCATATTGCCCATGCAGTTCTTTGCATATACGATAGTAACGCCGTGACCCTCACAAAACATATGTTAATTTAACCATAACGTGTACAGGTATATGTATGTGTGGATATATCTAAATATTTATATAACAATGGTGTATAATACATCAATAATAAAGTGTATATGGGGTTACATATTGATATTCAATATAATAAATAATGTGAGTACATCGAATATAAATACAAACTGAACACCGATATGAGTATACAACAATAATTCATGTTTTGCTTGCGAAAAGTCAGCAACCAACGACAAAATACCTGGACAGATGGAGGAGAATATTATCTCATCAATTCCTTCGAGGGCACCGAAATCGTCGACGTTGAACCTGTTCTTTTCGATTGGTTTAGTGGCAATCTGGTCAATTTCCCTCGTGTCCTTCAGACCAATACCAATGACATAAATGTGGATATTCCTATCCCTTGCTAGCTCCGCCTCGGGGACTGTTTCATAAGCGTTTATGTTTGATATACCATCAGTCATCAGAATGGCGATGTTTGGCACCCCTTCCCGGTCTCCCTTACCTCTAACGAACAACTGCCTACGCATAGCCTTGATACCATCGGCCGTATTCGTGCTTCCGTATCGATATGGGAGATTTTTTATTTTGGCGAAAATATCCTCTTTTTTGTTGAAATCGTCGAGGTAAAATTCGATGTGCACCGCCGTACTGTACATGACGAGACCAACTCTGACGTTACCATTGTCGATTTCAGCGTTGTCCAACAAATCTACGACGAAGTCCTTCATCTTATTGAAGTTTGCTTCTGTCACACTCGTAGACGAATCCAAGATGAGAACCAAATCAACCTTCGCCAAAGCGCAGCCTGTGGAAATGATCGGCGTGGTATATAAATCAAGCAAGAGAAAGGCACCCTTTGTTATTCTTGAATAAGATGGTGAGGGCGCCAATGTCTGATGACGATAGAAACAATGACAATCCAATACTTATGGGTTTATGATGCAATGAATGAAATTATAGATTAAAAGTTGCACGATTATGTATTATTCGTCAATAAAAAAAACTCAATGGCTGTGGAAGTGGAACATAATTTAAATGACTGACAGAGACAATTGATATATATTATTTATTTTCACACTTTCAGTTGTATGTGATCAAGTTTCTTCCTGTTACGTCGAAGCCATTGAATATGTATTTATTCTACATTACATCAGACTACTGCTCACTGATGTCTATACAGTGAAAAAATCAACTATAGCAAAATGAAACATGTTATCGTGTGGGAATAGTCAATTTTATTAAGAATTTAATTCTACAATTTCAATGAAATTGTTCTACCTATAGGCAATTTTAAATTGCGTATATAACATAACCCAAAATATATAGACAAACATTACAAACGTGATGTAAAAGGTGGCAATATTGTGTGCACTGAAAGAACAGGAACTGAAGTGAAACGGATGTGGACAATATTCTCATAGCCCGCGTTTCTACATACATGTCCATTTGGGGAAGTTTAAAGTAAACATAACTTCCTGTGAGTTCATATATTCATGGGTTCAAGAAAATGGTGTAATCGCCCCATATACAATGTATATGCATAGCTATGGTGGCTACAATAACGATTTTCAACTATGTGAATTAATTTGCCTCCTATTTCAACTGTATCTCAGAGTTGTCAAAACTTTAAGATGTTCAATTAAACTCGAAACTTTTGGCGTCATAAATCGAATATACTGAAATAGGAAATTCTCATATTGAAATTCACTCCATGATGTATTAAATTTAAAAAACTTCATGTAGTTACTCCATTAAATGTTTGTTATCTTCAAGATAGAAATTCCACAGTTCATGGACTATACCCACTGTAGTACAATGTGTACGGACATGATGTATGGAAGAAACATATATAGGTAAACGAAGTATGGAGAAAGTTGGGCTATGATATGTGTTTATATCAACGTGCTGTAACGAATTAACGTATATAATATAATATAATACGAGGTTACTTTCACACAACGGTAAATTTGCTTCGTAGATATTTTGAGTGATGTGCATTAAGCTTAGTGTTTCAGTTGTTGAATCTGTGATTAAAAATGAGGGTGTCACCACCCCCTCAGGCAATGTTAACTGGTATTCAAGATTCATACATCGTCTTATATAGTATTCGGTTTCAAATAAAAGGCTAGTTACGCGACTTTGACGACACAAATTAATGACAAATTGTGGTATTTGATGGCTGGAATGAGCATTATCCTTTTTCGGGTTTCTCTATGTTAATAGGGCGCTAGTGTTCACGTGACAGGCATACAACTACGTCACATTCGGTCATCAGTATGCCGGAAAATAAAGTAATGCGTATATCTGTCGGGACTTTTTCTCTTAATTTGGTAGTTTGGAATATTTCTATTGAGAACAGTGATGAACATAGATGGTAGTGAAGTATGAAATCTATCTCCTTCCTCAAATATGTTCTTAACTGGTATTCAGTATATTCACCCATCTGTTAACTGGCATTCAGTGTTCACCTGTTTTAACTGGCATTCAGTGTTCACCTGTTTTAACTGGAATTTAGTGTTCACCTGTTTTAACTGGCATTCAGGATTTAGGGGGAGGGGTGACACCCTGGTATATGTGTATTGACCCCAGTGATAGCACGATTGATTATTGACCGGTATTAAAACCTATTCGTGCATACGTCAGTTGAATAGTCACTAGTACAACTACATATATTTCACTAATCACGAACTATATACGGTGTTGCATAATGCATGTTCGCTCATATTATAACACACCATATAGCTACCAATACCCTTCAAATTCACTAGTCAAGTTTGCCACTGTGTGAACGCATCCGAACATTGAGAACAATTTCTGCCAAAATGAGACAACGATACATCGTGTGGTGCAATTTCAACATCCAGAACTTGTGCTCGATTGGTCTTTTGAACGGTGTTTGTGCACACATTGAAGGTGACAAATTGTGTGTCACTCTAACAACCGAGACCGACGATTGCCGGGTACCTTCGCATATTCTCTTATACATGGTTCTTGGGAGATAGTTAAGCTCGTTGAACGATCTGACGTTGAATGCGAATTTTTGCGTTGGTTGCGTGGCAATAGACGACACCTCCCTCCACGTCCATAATCCAACCCCAACAGCGTAGATATATGTTCCTTTAATCTTTGCGAGCAGCGCTTCTGGAATAGTTCTCTCTCTGTTTACATTTGAAACACCGTCCGTGATTAGGACCGCAACATTGCCAACCACCGGTCTATCACCGTTGTGTGGGTTGAACATATCCGTATGCATCACCTTAAGAGCCTCTGCTGTATTGGTGCTTCCGTACTTGTATTCTAGACTGTCTATGGCATTAAATATCTCTCTTCTGGATGAGTATGCGTTGAGGTAGAACTCCACCCTAACGTCAGTGCTAAATGTTAAAAGACCGACTCTCAACTTTCCGGAGTCTAGGTCAGATTTCATGAGCATGTGCTTAACGAATCGGAGCATTCGTCGGAAGTTTCTCTCCCCGACGCTGGACGAGGAGTCGACCATGAAAACGAGGTCGATTCCAGAAAGAGAACACCCTGAAAATGGCGGTTTGAGATTTGAGACATGCCCTGAGTCATAATTGGTTGTTATTAAACGTGTTTGTGTTGAAATTATTGGTTACGTTTTTTATAAAGAAAGAGGAGAAAATAACTACTCAGTCTAGATAGAATGAAATACAAATATTGTGCAATACATTTTTCGTAATTTTAAAAAAACTTTCTTTGATAATTCTCAGACTGAAAAACAGTCAAGCCTAGGGTTATTCAATTCGACGGATTTGTATTTCTTCAGATTAAATGCAGCATATTTAAATTGCACAATGTTCTTCTGCAAAAGGATTAAAATCGTCCAATAAATATTGGATATATATTATAGAATGGCGACTCAATTTTCATTGTAAGATTATGAGATCATCATTGAGATGATTGTATTAATTATCGCTTATAAGTTACCTTCAACATGACTCAGGGCGAAATTGTCTAGCGACAACTCTGTAAAACAGAATATAACAATTAATTATACATATACAACTATATATTATACATACATGATAATATGATGACATGTTAAGTATACCGAATCAGCATTAAGGGCTCACGTTAAAGTCGGGCAGTTTGTTATGATGGCTTGTTCGTCGCCCATGATTACATTATAATACAAATCATAATACAATTAAAAAAACAAACAAACAGATCTCAAAAGAGCAGTATGCCCCCTACCCCTCAGAGAATAGAATGACACATTTTCACATGAAAATCGAAGAATTGCCACTACAGTAATGCCCTAAATATATAATCGACTCCTCAACCACAGCAGAATTATGGGTAATTTTTCAGGATTTAGTCGGAAATATGGCTTGTTGCCATTCACCTGAAAGCTCTCACTGCTTTCCGATGAATGGCAACAAGCCATATTTCCGAATAAATCCTGAACAATTACCCATAATTCGGCTGTGGTTAAGGAGTCGATTATTTAGGTCATAACTGTATATGCCACTAATTGGTGGTGGTTGCTATCAAGTAAACATATAAACGTGAAATGTGAACAAGGGGACCAGTTTCTCAACTCAGTGTCAAGGTAAATGCTTCATTCGATACTCCACAGTTACGTTCCTGTTTGTGGTATGCTTGTTTATATAGAAATAACAAACGGGGCCACTAAATAACCTAACTTGGCTTTAACTTGAAAACTAAATCATTAACCTCAGACCAAATTTCCTTCGTCTCTAGTAATGGCCAGGAATTCACGTCACTAAGGTATATTATCTACCTCTCCTAAATCATATGATGTTCTATATTTATTAAATGCACTTCTTCTCTAACTTTATAGAACATACATCGCCATAGATCACGGAATTAACTTTAAGATAATCGGCCTGAATACAACTATATTCTGTTCCGCATATATCAGAAACATGGTATACATTATATACCTTATGAATGTTTCAAGGAGATATGTTTCAAGGAAATATGTATCTGGTGTAGCCGAAGAAACTTTGGTCTATTCTAGTCTCTGAGGTGAAACTCAATAACACATACTAGTTAGTCAAACCCAACCATGAGATTAAAATAACATAAATGAAATCATCACAAAAATACGAAAAAAGTTGGTCATATAACTTTGTAGACATTCTCTGATAGCTGTCATGACACAATAAGCTTTTGCATCACGAGATTGGTCGCATGAGTTTACAACTGAAAAGACGAAATCGGCAGCAGCGCACTCTGGCATGTAAACACGTCATACAATAGTTCACTACCGGCTGTATAGCAAAGAAAAAAGACACATATACATATGCAAGTAAAAGCTTTGTCTAAACTATGCTTCTAAAGTAGACCTAGTCAAGTCTGGGCTGATGCATGTATACAAACTATGGGATGTGGATTCAACTGCTGTCCTATATTAGCATATGCTGCTATAATCATTAACTGGTTCAATATACGTATTTTAGTACTGCTGAATCTTCGTTTCCAGTTAGGACTTTGTCGAATCCACTTTCCCATTAGGCAGTGATTTATTATACTACTACACGATGAAGACATCAAAGATTAATATCAAGAATGGGTTGAGAATGCTAAAACAAAGTAGAATAATAGCATATGAGATGATATTCGATGTTATATATAATCATACCTATTGGCGCCGGAGCTGAAAAAGAAACAAATAAATCTATTGAATCGTGGTCGAAAAAATAGACATACATGTAAATGAATTGTGTAATAGCAAGAATATATTTGGGTGATTTCTGTGTTAACCTGCTATATATTTCATTTTACGCAAACAAAACACTCTATTCAAGAATGCAAACAATCAGCTATCAATTTAGCTGAGAACTCCAACTGCTCTGGCTCTATCATAACAGAAAAAACTAAATAATCATATTGCCCTTAACCGAACATACCGAAGGTATGAAGTATGAAGAAATAAAAATTGTTATTGTGTATTTTTATTGGAATTCACATTTAAAATCACACCATCCGTAATGACGCATCTTTCGGCTTCATTGCTAAGCATGGGTGGCTCATAAATTATTATAATGAAGTTCCCGAAAATAGCGAGATTGTCTTTCACCAATCTGTACTGTGGTACAGTACCTCTATAATTATATGAAGTTTCAGAAATAATAAAAGATCCATTTATAGCCGATGCACAATATATGGATTATAAATGAAACTTACTCGTTGGCTCTGGAGCAACTAAAAGAAGAAAATAAGAGTTTTAATAATATACGAGAAGCATAGTAGCATACATATATTTCTTATTCAGTGGTGAAATCGCCATCTGGCTCAATTCGGCTAACTACAGCTGAATGTGTTGTCTTCGTAGGTTTTTCCAGAGTTATCTATCCTGGAAACACGCTAACCTATGAGATAACCATCTGCACCTTTCCGCGTGCATTTTGTTTAACTGTAAGCATATGTGACCCGCCATATCAAATCAAGTCGTAAGTCGGGATTTTTATTACCCTGTGCCAATGCATTCTCTTATATATGCGAGTCGACCATAGGTCGCCTCGCATATATAAGAGAATGCATTGGCCTAATAATTTTTTACAATTTTAATTTGTATTCTTTAACAATTTTATAATTTCACCCATACAGATCCCCAGACAAACATGAGCAGACGACACTCTTCTATATGATTCTATGTATGTGTGGGGCTCCCTGCAGGGTAATGGATGTTTTTTATTTTATGTCCTAAAAATTGTAAGAAACATTTATTTAAAAAATATGATAAAACATTGTTAGGCCAATGCATTCTCTTATATATGCGAGGCGACCTATGGTCGACTCGCATATATAAGAGAATGCATTGGCACAGGGTAAAAAAAATCCCGACTTACGACTGGATTTGATATGGCGGGTCACATATGTTTATTCCTTGCAATCCTTTCTCATCGTTGATATGTGTATTGTTTAAGAAAGCAAACATAATGGGAAACATTAAATAAAACGCACGCGGAAAGGAGCAGACGGTTATCTCATAGGTTAGCACGTTTGCAGAATAGATAGCTCAAGATTGAAACATACGAAGACAACACTTTTTGATAAGCACTGCAGATCCAAAATTCAACTTAAAAAAAGAAAGATGCATAAACCATTGTAAAACAAACACGATGCAAACGACGATATCTATTTGAGTATATAAATCTGACATTTTAACATATATCTAATGTATGTTTAGTTGAGAGATTCCGTATATCTCGTGCTACTGTAAATATGATAACTTGAATTATTTCCCCTTTGCTATACATTTCGTTACACCACAATACAAAAACAACACAAATTATTGTGATTTTGAAAACGCCAATCTAGTTCCAAGACTCATTTCGATGGCGTTGAGAATGGGAACATCCATTCGAAATAGCATGCATTTACCAAACCTGACTAACGTCACATATAGTCCTAAAATATTATTATTATTAACATTTGTAGAACGCCTATTTGATTACAGAGTTGTGTTCATAGGCGCTGTTACATAAAATATATGATAAAAATATATATACAATAAAAGAACATCATTACTAGGATAAAAAGAAGAGAAAACACGCTGATAAAATTAGTCTAAGAGATGGCAAATCCTAAAAAAAAAACACAGCTATAAATTAATAGATAAAAGTCATTAGGAGAGAAATTAGAATCTAAACTATTGCCCGTTTAATAATTCCTGAAACTAGAATGCAAACTTCAAATGACATAAGTATCCGAAACGCATGCATCTCAATTAGTATAGGTGCACACGTATGGGTTACAAACATCTGTAATTGTTAGTATGAGAAATATCTACGCTACTTTGCCTAAAGGGAAGGAAATAAAACACTAATACGTTGGGAAATTGATCTTACCATCCACTAAGTTTATATATTACCATCCACTAAGTTTATATCTTTACCATCCACTAAGTTTATATCTTTATTTTCGTCGTTTAGAAACACGTGTATCATCTAGATACAGTCTCACACACATGATGTTTTACGTCTGGTCTTTCCGCCGGTTTCAATGGTGGTTTTTGGGTCGAAGATTTGATGATTTGCTATTCAGTCACCCCCCTGGAATGGTCGTTGTGTCGACCAACACAATCGTAGATACCTTCCTATATAATAGTCACGCTTTATAAGTCGGTTACAAAACAGATTGCTAAAGCTATTTCATCACAGTTGTAACGTTACCAAAGGATTGAGAATCATCAATCATCTCGTAGTCCAAACACGTTCAAGTCAGTCAACAGTAATTAACATTTAACTGTTTTGTTGTACTATTTTGCCGTGATATGTTGGAAAGTATTATATGATATCGAGACGACAATATCTGTTCAACTTTCGATCGAATATAAGTATCTTAGTTTCTCGGAAAATGCAATGTGAGTCTCAACAATAGAAAGTCAGCAGTGGAACAATACGTTACAAATCATTATAGTTTACATGGTGATATTGTTTAGATCAGTACGACAAACGGGAAAACTCTACCTCGAATATTGAGGTTCAACCTTCTCAAACCCTACCGGTAATAAATACAAAACAAAAACAAAGAAGATTACATTGCGCGCCGATGCTTGCTCGGATGATGCTGTGGGACGTATCCACATCACAATATGCCCATGAATATTCGTACAATTGCTGTAAAAGGTAGACTTGGATTAATTTTGTTATTTTCACACTTATAATTTGGTTTTCAGAGAATCCATCCACGCGTAGTTTTACAGGCTGATCTGGTTTGTAAAATTGTTAACTTAAATGTTCGAATTCTACTGGACAACTACGAGGACAATTAAGACAGTTAGATATCTTACTGAGGTGAAACGAGTTGAAGAAAGGAGGTAGTTTAACACGACCTATAATGCTTAAACGTAAAGTATAATTATACTGGAAGGAGAGATATCGAGCTCAAAAACAATGCTGGGAGGAGAGATATCGAGCTCAAAAGCAAGTCTGAATTGAGCAGAGCCATACATTATTCAAGCTTTCGTACATAGTCGATTTAATCGTTTTAATATTATCATTTTTGCCTTGTCATTAAAAGTAACAATTAAGGAAAGCTCTATCATTTTGTCGCTAGAGAATCCACAGGGTGTAGTTATACCGTATATGTTAAGTCATTCCATTGCAAATAATATACAATACGATCACAATACAATATGATTATATCTGCAACATCGATTCCGGAAAGTGACAAAAGAACATTTGTACCAGGCGTATGATCGAAGATGGCCCTATCTGATTTGACACCTTAATGCCACATGGCGGTTTGCCCTCCAAAATACACATAATATTATTCGCTTTTGAATTTTTCTCGGTATTGAGATAGGTCGATAAATATCTGAAATACCTTTCTACGAGCATTATGTAACTCAAAAAGACGCATTGAAGTAATGAAAAATACAACTTTGAATACGGTGTTTGGGTCCCAAACACATAACAATGTTTGCCCTTTTCAACTTCAAGACAATTATTACTCACTATGTATTCACTATTTGTATGTTCTTATTTACATCGATACCAAATAATAATACGATAAAATATTTGAGCCAATTCCTGTGAGGTTTTGTTATCAGATATTTTCAAAATAGACAGTTTCACCGGGTTTTGAATTTATCTAGTGCGCCCCAAAAAAAAATCGACGCATCATAAATAAAAAGTGCCTGTTGTACTCGTAACCATTTCCGTGGAATAATAAAGAAATTTCACATAAATACTTTGTATTCAAATTCTTGTATTATTTCGGGTGTTGTCTGGTTTTAGTGATGATTGTGTTGGATGAATGACGCTGGTTGCAATAAATGCCACGTTCTATTCGCCTGGTAAACGGATCTTTTGAATAAATTGGTGTCAAATCGGATGGGATTTTTTTTATATCCAGAGCATAGTCATAGTACATGTAACGTCAGAACATTGAACATTATAGGTCAGTAAAAGATTAGCTTTAGATAAGAGAAGTGAGAACAGTATATATTTCTGTTTACAGAATGTATTGGTTAGACTGGGTCAGCTATGGTTATAAGTAGTCACAGTGAGGTGCATCAGGGTGCAGTAAACATATTGTTATTCTACAATTAAGGTGGTAACGTGGGTGCAGGTGTCGTGTTAACGCGCTCTCCAGACGGAGGAATACCTGGACAGATGGAGGAGAAAATCTTTTCATCAAGTCCCTCCAAAGCAGCGAAGTCATCCACATTAAAGCGGTTGTCCTTCGTGGGTTTGTTAGCAATACCGTCGATTTCAGTTGTATCGATCAGACCAATACCGATAGCATATATATGGATATCTTCTTCCCTTGCCTTGTCAGCTTCCGGGATCGTCTCAAAAGCATTAATGTTCGAAACACCGTCAGTGATAACGATACAAATGTTTGGAACGCCAGGTCGATCGCCTCGCTCAGTGACAAACAGTTCAGTACGCATGGCATTTAGACCACCATATGTATTGGTACTGCCATATCTATAAGGCAAGCTCAGAATTTTCGCGAACATGTCCTTCTTGGTGGAGAAATCGTCCATGTAAAATTCCTTATGGACTTCAGTGCTGTACATTACGAGACCAACCCTTATGTTTCCGTTGTCAATCCTATGTGGCTCAAGGAAGTCCACGATGAATTGTTTCATCTTCTCAAAATTACCTTCAGTGACACTGGTTGACGAGTCAAGTACAATAACTATATCAACTTTCGCCACTGCGCAGCCTGTGCAAAAACAAGTACTACAAGCTTGAAACCATTCCAAACACTCAGATATATGACATTAACAATATGTGAATAAATATGATTTCAACAATAAGCGAGTGAAAACAGAATTCATGCATACATCGAAAGCATTTTCTAAATAATTGTGAGAAATTTCGCCATATATATGATCAATATCAGTGAGCCACAATCCAACATTGCAACACCAACGCTTTCATTGTTACATCTTTTAAAGACTGAACGAACGTACTAAACAATATGGCTTCCAATGTGGTACTACATTTGCTCTGGGTCACTAAGTCTGTCTGACGATATTAGAACATGTCACTTATTTGTGTAGTAGAAAGCCCGAAATCAAACAAAAAGGTATTTCAAAGTGTTGTAATTAATATGTCCACACACAAACGCTAGTTCAGTCTGATTATTTCAGTTTGAGTTATTACTCCGGCTAATATAGGCCTCACGGATTCTGCCCATATCTAGTTCTCTCAAAAATTAATTACCACTGCCGAAGATTACTGGGGAAAAGTAATTATTGAATGATAAAATTTAATTTACAGGGAATATGACGGTGAGTCACTAGAGTTCTAGTATACAATTAGAGACTGCAAACATGGATCAATCTAGCCTACTGTATACTCTTATACAATTTATAAAATATTTGGTCGCCGCCGTGTTGGACAAGGAACATAACATGTGCTATTAATTAACTCCCAAAGTGGACGAAAGCAGTTGGAACTAGTTCCGGACTAATTTATTGAACTACCTACTGTACCTTCCATCTTTCAACTTGTATTGGTATTTGCATGTGCTATTTAGTTTTTCTTTGATCATATCTGAGGCATTGGACTATTCCTGGCATTTTAGAGTTTTTTCGGAAGTGGCAAATGATGATGAAATGTATCGTAATGACGGTGAGACCAAAGTCGCAGTGATGATTACGGAATGGTGAACATAAACTAAAATGTATATGCGACGAAGCTAAACTTAAAAACAATGATGTGCATCAGTATTGGCCAAGCCATCATATAACATGCACAACTATGGTGCTAAAATATTATTTTACCTGTCTCAGGAGCTGCAAAGAAAAACAATATGTCAGTTAGAATTTCGGCATCGAGAACAAGGCTGCTATATTACAAACAAATTATATCAATTATTACAAAAACAATTGTCGAAAAAGTATCGAAATGAACATAAATGAAAGATCCATCATCTATATTCATTACGGCAATATGCTTGCATGCGAATCATCGGGGTCAGTGCAACCAGCTGAATTTAAATATGAAGTTAAGCAAATACTAGCCGAAACATTGCCTTGGTTGACCAAGGGAATCTCGCTTTAAAATACTTTCACACTCAAGGTGTGTGAGATCAGACGTTTCTCGTGGATACTAATGCATGTCTTTATTGAATAGGATTCTCATAGGAATTTGTGCTCTTCTAAGTTGTCATGGACGATAAATTTGATAAATATATCCAACGGCGTACTGAGTAGTGCTTATAAATGACACGAATGTTAAATTATTCGAGTGATAATACTTACGTGTTGGTCGTGGTGTAGTTGCCACTGTAAAATAAAACATGAAACATGTTAATATTTTAATTCATATAGAGTGCAAAATTATGTTCATTCGACATCAAGTTCGAATTAACATGCATGTATAGACCTATACAAAACTGATACCAATAACATATCACATTTATCTATCACAACCGAAGGTTCACTACTCGTTTTTGGCGTTGTTCACTGAAAAACAACAAACTGGATGTTCATAATAGCATTGTGTTATCAAGAAATGTCCAATTTTCTAGAAAAAATATCCGAAATGTGACTGCGTTCGCAATATATTCGATCTCCTTCGCCGGAGATGTTCATAATAGCATTGTGTTATCAAGAAATGTCCAATTTTCTAGAAAAAATATCCGAAATGTGACTGCGTTCGCAATATATTCGATCTCCTTCGCCGGAGAGAGACTAAAGCAATACCCTGCTATAACTGGATAAAAGATCATCTGGATAATTCTGGAGAATGGATGAAAGTCCGAAAAACAAGACATAATACAATCGTGAGCTATTTATGCTTTCGAGAGTTTAGCAATTTGTGAGTGCATGATTGTAATCTCTCGTAAGCTGACATACGTGGTGAAATGAGAAGACAAGAATTGTAGTGGCATAGACTTATATTATCAATTGTTATGTTAGCTTGTAATTTGAAAATAGAATTCGAGTTAGATACCGAAGTATATGCAATGAATTAAGGTCAACTAAGTTAATGGAACAACCATGTAGTTAGTTAAATTGGTATCATTAACAATAGTAAAATAACATATTACAGTTAGCAGTATTGTAGTATCTAAATGTTATCGATCACAATCTACACATTAATACAGAACGTAGTTTGTTACAGTACTCAGTGAACATCCATATCAATCGTATTATAATAACAGCTGATTTTTTGAAAGTTGAAAAATAATTTATTGTATCATGGCATGCTTTTGCTTCACAGCGACGAAAACCCCGCTATATTGGTACACACACTTGTGTGGATAGCTACATATACGAAGACTCTGAACAAAAACAAGGGCAGAGATATCAAGTAACATAGACTGGATAATTACGGCGTGGCATGTGCCTGACAGACAAATGTAATGTTCGCTTGCAGCAGATCTATAGTATTATAAATCCATGTAGTTCAACATTTTGAAATTAAAACAATTTAAAAGTGAAAAAATATGAAGAAGTGCATCTGCCCTCATCCTGGAAACTGAGCGTTCTGATAAGAACACAGAAATTTATATTTACTAATTCAACTATTTCGTTTTATTTTCCTGGATGATTCCCCCAATATCCAAAGTACAAAGCACCTACTCCAATAAAAGTGTAGTGTACACATAATAAAGAAAATTAGGATGTGTGATAACATATTCCACAGAGGGGACTATTCCATAAGTACTCATAATAGTCCAAACAGCAGTCATTTGAAAATCACAGAAAAATTTACCAATACTCAATTGAAAATACACATGCTGTTTATCATGCCACCATTTCGTGGTTTCACATTTCGTGGAAAACACATTACATACAAGATTACAGATTTGATGAAAAACAATGTGTTCACTGATATCATGTGCATTTTCCACGAAAAAAAGACTGAATTGGTTGAAAGTTCGGAAAGTCCTTAATTTGAGAATACATGCATATCCGTTTTTCCAACAATCAGCATGCTTGTTTGTTTATTCAGGGTTTAAAGTTGCTTACAAACTACATTCCATGTTGTTCATAACAGTACATCTTAAAATGGCACGAACACAGAAATGAATATGCAGGTATTTAGTATATGTTTTAAGATATTTTGAACTGGGCGGTTGCTTTTCAGATTGAGAATATATTTGGACATACACAATTATTCACTGGCGCTATAGTACTGCATAAATAAATAAATGTTTATGACAAGTATACATATACAATTACCTCCGCTCCAAAAAAAACTAAATGACGTAATATTTTATATGAAACATCGATAATTACAAATTGTTAGCTGACGAAAAGCAGGAATTGTATATAGAAGATGATAATATGTTACTAACACAGTAACAGATGTTTGGAGCAAGTATTATATGCGGTACAGTAAGTTGGGATTGTTAAACAGAAAGATCGAATGTGGAAAGTGTGTGATGCTTCAGTCTTGCTGTCAAGTCACAAAGTCGAATGTACGTTTAGATTGCAGTGTCTGGGTCATCCAAGCATGTCTATTCAGTTATGGATCCAGTGTTTGTGAAACAAAGCTTCTTGAGCGTGACGGTATGCATAAAAATAACTGATCATTGCGGGCAATTGACTTAAGGATCAATGGATATCACTTGACCTGACAAAAACCACATGTTACCATTAGAATAGCCAACCAGAATTTATTTGCAGCAAAATAGTTTTTGTTTTAGAAGCAAAATTGTGGGGTTTTTTATTCACTAACCATATCACCACTTTTATTTGCTTAATGTGCTATAACTTTAGTAGAAAAATATCAAATTTTATAATTATTTGAAAATCTAGTTAAAGCTCATGTTTTCAATAAAAAATTTAACATACATTTGAAAACTACAATTTTGTGTCTGCATGTTTTACATTTCGCTCAACTTGTGTGCTGCTATTTGTAAATTTTGAGACAGAAATATTTTTCCAGTTGTGGTCCCCTCACCCTTAAAGTGTCAATCAGAAGCATTTCGAACTTAGTATCATATACTGCTGGCAGACTTGCGTATGGCAAAGGTTCTTGTTTGATTATCCTCTATTCGTTATATAGATATAATCCATGGTATTCACAAAATTGAAGCAGTATATATACATGATCAGCAACAATGTATAGTTTTAAAAATCTCAAGATATATCCCAATAGAAACAGGGATGTTAAAATTACATAAAAGTGTTGATTGTTGAAGCAAGTGATTCTTCATTTATAATCACGATCCATTTCGAAGAAAGGTTCCTAATGCGGAAATCATTTTGTAGGTAAAAGATCATAAAACTGAATTTTATTTGAAAAACAAATGTATATTATGACTCAAGGGGAATCAACAAATATTTTCACAACTATTTGGACAGACGAAAGAGAGACATTATTTACCAACATTAGTATAACGATAGAGATAAATACGTTGTTAAGTAGGTATATCATACAGGTATGCAATATTGGAGTTTTCACATTATTACGGTTGAATTGGTCGTTATGGTTTTATTACCCAGGTTCGCAAAAACTTAATCATTTTACCCAGCATTGCTAAACCGTGCATTTTTTTTACTTGTGTTGGGCAAGTGATTATAGAAAACGAGTCCGATGGTTCTGATGCTATATCTGAATCCTAAAGTTATCATCCGCATAATCAAAATAAATTTTAAGTAAAAAAGGGGACATAAATACGTCAGAAATATTTGGACCAGGACCAATTTGAACTTGACCTATATATTCATTGGTTAATCCCGATTCTAAATTTGAAAGATATTGAATAACTATAAAGTTATTATACAGACAAAACAATAAGCAAAACTATATTTCCAAAAGGGGCATAAATGTCAGAAATGGTAGGACTGCACCCCAATTCGAATTTAACCGGGAATTTCTCATATGATGACCATAAATAAAGTTTCGTAACATTATGTCATATCTTAGTCAAATGATCAATCAACGTTTCGGATGTATAGACACTGACCATTTCTATACTGAATTTGTTTTTTCGGGGAACAATGAAAAGAAAAGTTAGCTTATGATTCAAATGGAATCATTAAACAGCAACAGCTATTTAGGGTTAGGATTTCGGGTAAACTGTTAAAACAAAGCGTGCATTATAATATATACATATATATACAGTGTTAAGTAGGGTAAGTCAACAGTATAACATTATTCTGTAGGCTTTAAATTCTCATCCCCGCGCGCAGTGCTATCATGTCGGTTAATAAAATAACATATATATATATAAGTTAACATATATATTGAACTTGATGCATATTAGTGACATGAACGCTATTTCTCCTGACACCATAAATACCTGGGCATAGGGAAGAGAAAATTTTCTTATCAAGTCCTTCTAAGGCAGCGAAATCATCTACATTGAAACTGTTTTCTTCTGTTGGCTTGTTTGCAATACCATCAATTTCCGTTGTGTCGGTCAGACCAATACCGATAGCGTAAATATGGATATCATCATCCCTTGCCTTATCGGCTTCCGGAACAGTCTCATAAGCGTTTATGTTCGAGACACCATCAGTGATGACTACACCAATGTTTGGCACACCAGCTCTGTCACCTTTATCCGGTTTGAACATGTCCACTCTCATGGCATTGATACCACCATATGTATTGGTGCTGCCATACCTATACGGTAGGCTCAGGATCTTTGCGGACATGTCTGCCTTATTGCTAAATTCATTTAGATGGAATTCAATGTGGACCGATGTGCTGTACATTACCAGACCAACTCTCACATTGCCATTGTCAATTTCCGCTGGCGCCAAGAAGTTTACAATGAACTCCTTCATTTTGACGAAGTTAGCTTCTGTGACACTTGTGGACGAGTCGAGAACGACAATCATGTCAACTTTCGCCAATGCGCATCCTATGCAAAGAGCATGTGAATAATAAGATGGGATATCAGGTTTGAATCTAAATGTCGACGCTACAATTTGTGCCAATAATGAACGTACTCTACAATACAGCCACTCACATGATCACCGCCCTATTTCAAAATGGGAAACTTACCAATTCAACTTAGTTTGAACGTAAAAGCACCATAATAACATTTTAATCCTTTTTATACTAAATGGATTCTCCTAGTCAGTTAAAAAGTGTACATCGGAATGGTATATTATTGATTTAATATTCCTATGTGCAAGTAATATAAGGAGACAGCTGAAAAATAAAAGTACAAAATGAGCCCTATTTATTGAGGGAAATGTTGAGATAATAAGTTCAACAAACGACATATGGCCGTTTGTTGAACTTATTATCTGAGCATTTCCTGTGGGATAACTACTCATCACGATCTTTAATATAAAAATGGTTAAACAGTTTATGACCTTTTCCAGAGATGATATGTATAATAAGCGGCTGTGGTCAATGGGGACATGGTCTAATAAAGTAATTCACCATTAGTAAATCTAATAACGTAAACACCATATGCAGAACCAAAGCTGTAAACCAAAAATGAGGTCACCATTGGGTTACTTTTATTAATAAATATATTGCAATATCCGCTTAGATGAGTCACTAACTGCGAAAAAGGGTGATTATTCCGACCAACAATCGTGGCTAAATCGTGCAGATTACACGAAGAGTGGCTGTGAAAGTGCAATACGTACTTTGAGATGAATAAAGGAAAAGAGTATCTATCAAGCGTTCTATTTATATATACTACGACATGCAGCTAAGTCATTGTTTGAATCGGGTAGGTAAAATAGGTGCACTAGATCAGCCCACTAGTCTCCACAAAATATGTCTAATCAAGCCAGCTATCTACTTATATACTACTTGCTAAAAATACTGGAATTAATTGGCAATAGTCGTCCTGACTAAGTTGACAATGTCAACTATGCAACGGTTGTCGTCCATGAACTATGCTATCAATTGTGAATATTGTAACTAAGTTAAGGACGCCATGTTGATTATATCTGGAGTTAGGCTTAGAACACCATAAATGTGAAACCGACATATCAATAGTTCAAATATCATATTAGGTTACATCATATTGTAATAGAACGGTCGCCATAATGGACGTGCAACTTTCATGTTAATAAGGAAAATATCAGAGAAGATGAGATGCAGTTAACGGAAAGAGAAGGGGCGCGTCGAGCTCACGTGTTAGAGAAAGTACATCTCATTTAACCAGTATCGATTTTGGTATAATGATAGTAGCTCAGCGTGTAATAGCTTTCACCCAGTACTGTCGACTATCGTGTGTTGGTGAAGGTGAAGTGAATACAAATACAATTAACATCAGACACCGAGTGTATTGTCAGTGCTTACATACAAATTGTACAACATTGAAGGTGTGATGAATTAACATGAATATGTGATATATCTATATAGAACCCAGATGTGTAGCATAACATCATCTCGCATTGAACATGTGAAACTTTAGTGATAAAAATAATAAAATTTTACCTGTAGTTGGAGCCGCTGTAAATAAAAACAAATAGGAAAATTAAAAAGTTGGAAAGAAGAAAGAGGGGAAACAGAATTGTATTATTCCAAATGACACAACACTTGTCGCTAAGAACATTGACATGCTGGTCCAAATTATTTAAAATACACGATTGTGCATTATGACTCTGAAGGTTTAATTGAAAAAAAATCCATAACTGTCATTTCAACAAATGCAAATGTTTCAATCACACAAAACAAAAAGGTCCAGAACTGACCATTGTCCAATATCGATCTGTTTTCGCAAGTATACTATCTGGGGAGTGCATGAATGCGTGCGAATCACCTTCAATGTATTCCCGCCATTGTCAACAACCGAATTGAATTTATCAAAACTATAAAGAATGGGCTGTCATTTACTCATTTGCCAAGGAAGCTGTTTTAACAGATATATATATACATAAACATCACATGCTAAAGATCAATACCCAAGTCAGTTACATCATGAGTATTCTATCTGAATCGTTCTGGTATATATAACAGAGTTCAGTTAAAGGTACTCAATCCGATTAAGCACCCCTAAATTACAATTTCTTTGGCTTCGGAGGTAACAAATACTTGATTCGAGACGAGGAACCCACCCATCAAAGCTCAGAGTGATCAGCTATCGATTTTTGAAGTTTGTTAATTTTTGGAGATGGGACCAGAACCACGTGCTCAAACAGACACATTGCGGGTGTAAGAAGGATAACTCTCAAATCAATTGGTTATTATTGTTAATAGTAACCACTTGCTATTCGATTAATTTATTAATGAAAACATGTACACGTACCCGTAAACGAACATTGTGCAACAACATTATTGCTCAAAAGACAGCTGGTTAGAATAAAATATGTTCACCACATAGTTGGGATAAACAGCACACTCCAACTTCAATGACCCACCCCTACAGTGATTACATCTCGACTATTATCTACCAAATATATGAGAGACTTCGCTGCCATAATAGCACTAAAACGTCAAAATCTAATATCTTAACAAGCAATACTACTTACGGGTTGGTGGTGGTGGAGTTGCCTCTGAAAAGAACAAAGAACACATTTTATTCTTCACATGAAAACAAGACATCCAGCGATCGTCCAATCGAAAGACTTGTTTCAAAAGATATGTCTTTAATGAATTGAATCAAGCAACTTATTAAAATTCAATTAATATTATGCACGTATGTTGTAACATACCCAGGAGGAACAGAAACCCAAATGAACACGATTATCCAAAATGGTACTATTGTACAGGTATATTTCATGATGTATCAGCAAATGGATACGTTCACAAAGAGCATTGATTTATAAAAACGTCAAACTTTCTAAATATATTAACAGTGCCCGCTTTTCTACACCCAATATAATGTCTTCAACAAAAAGTAATCACTTCAGTTTGTTTTTTGTTACATGATTTCACGCATTGAGTTATTCACATAAGACATGTGGAATGGTAAATAAACAATTGAGTTAGTGCTATAATCCTGAACAGTTATTCTGTTATGATTCATGGCCTGTTCATGTATAATTATGTTTCAAAGATGAACTGTTTTCGAAGGCACAAAGACTCATATGATACATATCCTTCCAAGAGAAAATAACCTTGTTTTTGTGATTTCATTTCGGTGGTCTTTCCAGTAACTAAGAGAAACGTTTGTCAGAAATAATAGAACATACTAAATTATGCTTAGAATCTTTTGCATCATGTTATATATTTGGAAATGTTTTGCGCAGGTCGTCCCAATGTTGATTAAAATAGCATCAATATACTTTGGTGCTTTTGTATATATGTATATATGTTCCATGTCAATTCGTGGCTAGCAATAAACCCATACAACCACAAATATACATCACCACACTGTTAATGTAATTGTTATGCATCATCTGTAAGAGAATATAAATTAGATACTCATAATCTCGACAACAAATTATGTTAAATTAAGGAAACAATATTAGCTGTTAAATTTATAACGTTGTCAAATATTGAAAACATAGCTTAAAACACAACTAATGGTAATTCAATTAACATGATGTTAGCCATGACAAACAACAGAAATAGTTTTAGTTTCAATACTTAGACCGTGTCCAAATTCGTCATACCATACCCTGCATTATGCTGAACGTGGACTATTACAAACGGTTAATTATAATATGTTTTATTTCTGGTTCACATTCTCGAGTATTTTGTAAGGGGTTACAATGTGAAAACCATACAACTGGCAGCTAACAAGACGCGCACAACAAGTAAACGGATAGCTACCTATTCAAGAAATATTAGAAAAATGTTTAAAAACCGTCAGTCTGGAACAACTCATAATTTGGAAGATCATGGCTGTGATTTAGCCAAAATACGATGGACTTGTATTTGTCATTATAACTGAAGCATGCAAAGAGTGAACATATCAAGTAAAAACTTTAAATCTCCTCATGACTGCATACATTCTACTGATCACCGCATGCAACACTCTAGTTTACCAGCACAACTTGATATGACGATTATATCGCGTTCATGCATCATGTGAACCACAACATTCACTGGTTATTTTATCATTTCATATCATGCGACTGTTAATTTTTATATTGGTTGCATTGCCTTTAAACCTAATAAATTAAACTTTTGGTCAAAATGTGTCCACCCTCTAACATACTACATGATGATTGTTACCTTCTCCGAGAGTCCCACTAAAACAAAACCACCATTTATTTACAGCTGTAGTGTGAATAATTGAAGGGTATTGCGTTATACTGCTCCAATGGTTACAACACACCCCTCAATAATCACTCAGACTAATTTATTTCTTATATTTATATTGCTTTTTCCTTATTAATTTCAAAAAGAGATGAATGTCTTTTCTGAAAAATGTCTGCAACTTTGGATATTATGCCATGCATCACTGCATGTTATCTGTGTCATTGTCCGCACATATTCTGCTTCGAATTATCATTATGAGTCGATAATGTGACTAAAAGATTCATTTTCAGTACATTATCGACTCAAAATTATGCCATTCTAAGCCAATTACCTACCTTCAACCAGTTCTATTATAAGCAGATAATGTGCGCATTTTGGGAGAACAGGTCATAATGAACGCTCCCGAAACACCGAACATCATCTGCTTATAATATAATTTAGGTCGATTATGTGCGTATTTTCGCGAGAATATGTTGTCCAGTTATTCTATATACAACTTTTAGTCATATCTAGGTCAAGCTGAGCAACAGATCCTCGCGCAGATAGCTTCATAATCGAACAATAATATTCAGATATGTTCATATTGAACTATATAATTCTGAAATAAACCCATAGTTGACTTATACTCGTTATTCTGTTTTCTGGAGCAGTGAAATCAAATTTTAAACTGCATTCATCGGGTAAGTCGTCAGTTGGTTTATTCGTGTCATTTTCCGCACATAATGAACATATAATAAGTCGGCGAGTTGATAATGACACTAGGTTGAGATATGATATTGGTTCGTGTTATGGTTTGTTTTAGTGGGATATAGACGAATGAGTCAATTGTCAGTTAGTTGACAAATCACCAAGCTGAATTAATGTAACATATTGAGTTATGTGGCAACGAAGAATTTCAATGGCTACCTAATTATTTAGCGAGTCCTGGTACAACTGAAAGAGTATTCAACACAAAACGTTGTTACACAAGTAAATATAAATACATCTACCTTATTGTCATTCCAAAGGAACAAGATACAGTATTGGTTCATAATCGACTGCGATAGTAACTTGGTATGACCGGATGAAACCATAAAGCATAGAATACTAACTTGATATGACGGAAATGGCAATAATGTTCATATAGTTGTTCTTGTGTATTTGTAATGCGGTACAGTGGGTCAGGAGTTTTGTACATTCGATGCCTGAATCATTTGTTATCTCATTCTGTCTTTTGATAGTGAAAATGCAGCTGGTGTGCGTCTAACGACATACAAAATAGATAGTGAGATGTCAAGACCATGTGAGGATGTAAGTTTCTGCTGTTCCAACATTTGAAGGATATCAGTCAGTTGGATGATGATCTTGCAAATCAGTAATCCATTTTAAAAGAAAAATGTTATGCTTATGGCTTACTATGATAATTACCTGAAGCAGACGCAATAAACGTGGTTTGAAAAAAAAAATCTATACATCTCACACCTATTTGGAATTGCCGGTTAGTTGACTGGTAATATAAATAGAATGAGGAGAACAAATAGCTTACGTTTAAGTGAGGGGTGTTATAAATTAACAGCTGTCTAGGGTTAGGATTACAGAGCAAATATCACCAGAAAAGAGAGCATTAATATATACTGACAAACAATGTTAAATATGGTTAGTTAACTGTGTTACAATATTCTGTTCGCTGGAGTTTTTCAATGCTTATCCCCGCGCGGGGTGTTATCACGTCAGTTAATAAATATATATGTAATTTATATATATGTAAGTAAATATTGAACTTGATGCAAATTAGTGACATGAACGCTATTTCTCCTGACTCCATAAATACCTGGACACAGAGAGGAGAAAATTTTCTTATCAAGTCCTTCTAAGGCAGCGAAATCATCTACATTGAAACTGTTTTCTTCTGTTGGCTTGTTTGCAATACCATCAATTTCCGTTGTATCGGTCAAACCAATACCGATAGCATATATATGGATATCTTCTTCCCTTGCCTTATCGGCTTCCGGAACAGTCTCATAAGCGTTAATGTTCGACACACCATCAGTGATGACTATACCAATGTTTGGCACACCAGCCCTGTCACCTTTGTCCGATTTGAACATGTTCACTCTCATGGCATTGATACCACCATATGTATTGGTGCTGCCATACCTATACGGGAGACCCAGGATCTTTGCGGACATGTCTGCTTTATTGGTAAATTCATTCAGATGGAACTCAATGTGGACCTGTGTGCTGTACATGACCAAACCAACTCTCACATTGCCGTTGTCAATCTCCGCTGGCGCCAGGAAGTTTACAATGAACTCCTTCATTTTGACAAAGTTAGCTTCTGTGACACTCGTGGACGAGTCGAGAACGACTATCATATCAACTTTCGCCAGTGCGCAGCCTATGCAAAGAGCATGTGAATACTAAATATGGATATAGGTTTGAACAATGGAAATCCAAGCCAAAACTAAATTTTAAGTGGTGATGATAATGGTGTGACACGTAATGAACATTCTTCTCAATACAGCCACTCACATGATCGGCATTGCAAAATGGAAAACGTTGTACTTCATCTTAGTTTGAACCCAAACACGTCACAGGCCAGTTTGGAATTGTGTATTGTAATTGTGTAACAATTTTTAAAGAAACGTGGCTCTAAACAATATTGTTATATCGCGGATGTTTTAAGCTAATGGATGACCACTGTGCCCGGTGGCTTAATCATTAAGATCAATCGTTTTTCACAATATTGAGAAATAGACATGATATATATAATAGAAAGCATGTTTGTGTATCAAATTTCTTTAGCGATACCTCAACAATCTGATGTTTGTATACATTTAAAACTTGCTATGCGAAAATCATTGTATCATTGAACTCTGGAACATCTACCATCTACATTAGCATGCCCGTTGGTTAGGGTCGTGGCGCAATTAGGCCAACGTAAGTCGGCCAGCTATGACGAAACTGATTTCTTTCGCGATAGGGGCCGATATGAGTTCCATGCAAAGGTAATGTAGCCTGATTTGTGTGGCTGGGCAAATTTTCAGTTACATCCCGGGGTGTGATTTTCCGGTGACATTAAGGATTACGACCCATACTCAGAGCCAAATGTCTACTTCCTAAACAAAATACAGTGTCTTAGACAAGTCACTCGTAGTAGAAAATTTGGTTATGCCGAAGGAGGATCGTGGCTGAATTGATTTAGAATTAAAGACCATGCAACAAGTGGCTGTGAAAGAGCTATACGTACTTTAAGTCGATCAAGAAGAAAGCGAGTATCTCAAGCATTCTAGAATAAATACTACTCCATGCAACTAAGTCATTTTGTGAATCGACTAGGATAATATATACACGCTAGATCAATCCAGCGAACCCACTACTATTCACAAAATACAACTCATCAAGCCAGCTATCTACTTGCATACTATTTGCTAGAATACTACTTATAGAACAATAGTCATTCAGTCGATAGACGTTATCAAGTTGATAATATCAACTGTAAGACTATTGTTATCAATAAAGAATGATATTCAAAGGGATTATCGGAACTATCTAAATGAAGTGTTAACTAATTATTGTATGTAAGTGAAGTGTGTCTGAATTCACCAAAAGTAGTCGACAAAATGTCCACTTTTCGATACATATTGGCAACAGTCGTCGAGTTTCTTTATCGAACTCATATTATGGTTGTCATGTTGGACGCGACATTTAGTTTTATTTAAATATGGAAAAGGTCAGAGTACATTTGATGAATTCAAATCCGAGAGAATTGTCGCAAATAGCTCACTGGTTATTGAAAGTACATCCTCTGATTCAACTTATGACGATTTATGTATTTAATGATATTAGCTCCTTGTGCAATAGTTCTGAACCATTACTATCGCGTTTCGTGTTCTGGTGAAGCTGGCGTGAAAACATATACAATGTACACCAATTACAGAGTGTATTGTCAGTGTTTAAATTTAAAACGTACAACATTGAAGGTGTGGTGAACTAAAATACACATGTGATATATCTAAAGGAAAGCGAGTTGTGTGGAAAAATAACCTCACCTATCATTGAAATTTATAACTTGTGATAAATAAAAGTGATAATAATATTTAAAATTTTACCTGTCTCTGGAGGCGCTGTAAATAAAAAAAAAATACAATAATTGAAAGGCTGGCTGCATTGCGCTGATACTGGTATAAAATTACACAAGCTGTATCATTCCTTGCAATGTGAGCCCTCTGAATTATCATAAAAAGACATGGCGACCATGAGCTTACCCGTCCACAGGAGATAGTTTTACAATCAAAGCACATATCCAAAACCAAGTATGCCTTTTCTAATTTTTGTCCCATTTAAGTAGGTACGCGAATCACCATCATGATATACCCACATTGGCAATAGCTGTTAGGTCCAAATATCTTCTCATTTCATCATACAGTTTTTGCAGGAGAACCATCCTCCTCGGTGACCCACCCTGACATCCTTAATCTCGACTTTTGTTAACCCAACATACAATGAATTCTTTGGGCTCAATGATGAGCTCTTTAAATAACTTGATACATCTGAGCGATAACAAACAATAATACTTACGGGTTGGTGGTGGTAGAGTTGCCACTGTAAAGAAAATGGAGAACAAATTTTAATCTTTTGATTCATAATTAAGCAACAAGAAGCCCAGTGATCACCCAATGAGAAAGACTGTTGTTTCAAAGTCATATCGATAAGGAATTGGGCCATAGCAAGTTATTCAATTTAATTAAATGTATGCACCATCTTAGTATAATCTGTCTAACCCTTTCTTTACTAAATATTCATTGACGAAAACAATAGAAAATGTTCGGATAATAAGTTCAACAAATGACCATAGGTCGTGTGTTGAACTTTCCTGAACATTTCACACCGAAGATTATGAATTCTTCTGCTGTATTATTTTTTCGTCATAAATGTCGTCCTGAGGTCCCATACAGATTAATAATGTACAATTCCAATGTATACTTTTATAACTGAGTGAGATAATCCATTTAGTATAGAAAGGGTTAACATTACTAGGACGAATATTATCTCAAATGAACACAATTATCTAAACATGCACTTTAGTTCAGTTATATTTCACAAAAAGTCAACATATGTATATTCTCACAAAGAACACTGTATAATAAGGGCGTGTCTTACTTTCTCAATGTATCAAAGGTGTCCAATTTTATATAGTTATTATTCTTAATTTTGATTTATAACTTCCATCTATATTGTGTGCAGATGTTATTAAAGCATTCGTTATCGAGAATGCTACTTCCCGTAAAGATTCCGATATTTGTATTAATACGTTGGTATTCACTTTCTTCACTTAAGAAAGAATAAACCATTGAGTTGCCGTTGATCCTGAGCTGAAAATGTTTAATTGTAAATTTGTGAATTGTTCTTTGTAAAATTAAGTTTCAGTAACAGGTTGATAACTTACTCCTTTCCGATATAATAAATATAAGATAGTAATGTTCATGAGTGTATATCTGCCTTAGACGAAATTGTCTTATTTTATAATTTGGACGGTCTTGCCAATAACATTAACCCTTTACCCAACAAACCGGCCAAAACCGGCCAAATAAAGCTGCAACAGCCTAAATTATCTTGGGTCTGTCTCAATAAAACCATACAAATATGGATATCATTGGAACCGGCTCATTGACCACATTGTGATGGTTATAGTTATGCCCTGTGCCAATGCATTCTCTTATATATGCGAGTCGACCATAGGTCGCCTCGCATATATAAGAGAATGCATTGGCCTAAAAAAAATCTTTTTTTAACACTTTTTACCATTTTCTTTAACAATTTAATAATTTTTAATGTGTTAAGCCAATGTATTCTCTTATATATGCGAGGCGACCTATGGTCGACTCGCATATATAAGAGAATGCATTGGCACAGGGCCCTTCTGTTGGGTAAAGGGTTAAGAAGAGACACGTTTGAAATAACGTTGAAATAACAACAAGACATATATATATGATCAGAATCTCTTGTAACATATTATCTATTTGGCAATGTATTGTGCAAGTCAATCCAAGGTTCAGCCACTGACTAAATCATAATATCACATCTCTATATCGTAATATTATGGTCAATATATGCGATATCGTGCATAACGTGAAAAATAATAAGAGTTAAGAGAACACTTCTCTCGTTAATAAGATATGTTAAATAAAGCAATAATATTAGCTGTTAAATTTGTATTGTCAAAGATCGAAAACTAGTTCAGTACAATAACCCTTTCTATACCAAATACTCATCGCCGAGTAGTTCCCGTAGAATATATTCAGATAATAAGTTCAACAAACGACCATTGTTTGTTCAATTTATTATCTGAACATTTCCCATCAATGAATATGAATCATTCTGTTCACGTATTATCTGTTCTTCATCTACTTGTAATATCTTAACACCCCTCCAAATGAATAAGAGATCATTCCAATGAATATTTTATAACTGAGTGGGATAATCCATTCAGTATAGAAAGGGTTAATGATAGTTAAAGTAATTAGAGGTTAGGTATCATAACAATCGGACATAAGTACTTAGATCATGTCCAAATTCGTCGTATATTCACGTAGTATTTTGAGTGAACTGTGGGTATTGCAAAAACACTAATTAAAAATTTATTTATATCTTGCCGTTTCAACTCGAGGTTGAAATTTGGAAAATATACACCTTGCTGCTAACCAGAAAATTACAAGGTCCACACCTACCTATTTCCGAAATATTGAATGACTATCAAATCATGGAAGATTCCTAATTTAGTCAATCGTGTGTGCGATTTACCGCACACTATTTTGACTCTTTGGATTTACTCTTATAACTGGAATATCTGGTAAAATAGTACCAGCGACACTTATGTGAATAAAGAATCTGAATCTTATATGTCCTGAGAATGTGGAATCAAACATACGATACATTTGGATGTTTGCCCTTATAACTGGAAACATGAAGAAAAGAGTCTGAAACAGCAAGGAAATGTCAATTTAAATCCCAAATATTCTACTGATTACTGCATATTATATACAAGATATTGAGTTTAACAACACTACTTGCTATGCCGAGTGTATGATGTATCATGTGAACCACAACATTATTGGTTATGTTGTCAGTTTATATAATAACCTGTTATTGTTAATTTCGGTTGCATTGCTTTCACTCCAAGAAATTAAACTTTTAACAAACATGTTCGTTCTTAGATTTCCCCAAGAGATCCACTAAGAACATAACGGCAATGATAGTTAGTGTCTTGAAATCAGATAAACACGGACAATGTGACCGGTACAAGTATCTATGTTTTAATAGTATGACCAATGCGGTAGCTTTTAGGAAGAATTTCAATTTCTAGCTAATTGATTTGCAAGTCCTTGTGCAACTGAAAAAAGAATTCGCCAGCGCAAATGTTTCATAAATAAATATATATACAAATATATGTCAGATTCAGTCCAAAGTTACCAAATACAGTATTGTTTTGAGTTAATCTGCAATAGTTGCAAGGTATGATTGGGCGAACAAGAGAAGGGAGATTGTGCACAAAAATGATGTCAAGAGAGCGGCAAAGATAATGTATATATGTTACAGGTAAAACATGTAAACCGTTATTATGTATAACAATCAGTTATAATGTAGAATAACTGAACAGTTAATTTATTATGTATAACTACTTAATTTAGTTTGTATAATTATAATGCCTGGAATGTTCATTTATTGTACATGTCTGACAACCAACTGGAACCATTGATAGTCATTACTATTACACATCTGAAGGACAGTGACAGGCAGAAATATCACTGGGAAAATGCACCTGGATTTGACATTTATAATACGGAAATAGAATCATAAAATGTGTTAAAGTTGTCCTTCTCAAATGTAAATTTCAGTTAGCATATTGATCAAAATTTCAGTTATTATAAATACTAACTGGCTATTTCATGCATTATGCCTATAATAGCTGATGAAATCATGAAGTATAGATTATAACTGAACATGTTTAGTTAATATGTACAATAACTGATTATTCGTTTTAACTGTAACATAGATAGGCTTAATTGTATATGGGGAGGTTATGTGGCACAGTAAGTCAGGATTTTTCATCATACCCGACCTAATCCTTCTCTATCCCATTTCTTCTTAAACATGTTTATGAAAATGCAGAATTTGTACATAGCGAACTTATGAAAAAGTTATTGATAACTTAATATCATGTGAGGATGAAAGTTTGTGTCGGTTGAACACTTCAAGAATGTCAAAGTCAGTTGTTTGAGGATATAGCAAACAAACGCCATATCTCCACATAGGAAAATCCCACATAACCTCGCGGAAATACGAACATAATCGACTTAGATGTGCATACACATGTGATTATTTGATTCTGAAATAAGCAGATAATGGACTCTTATCCGTTATTTTGTTTTATGGCGCGGGTCACAGTGAAAACACATATTAAATAGTGTACACATGAAAAGTCGTGAGATGGCTTATTGTGTCATTGTCCGCACATAATCTGCTTAGAATCGCTTCATTATGAGTCGATTGTGTGACTAAAATGTTCTCATTTTCAGCACATTGTCGACTCAAAATAAGCGATTCTAAGCAGATTAGATACCTAAAACATGTTCTATTACTAACAGATGTGCTGGTTTTCGGGAGAACAAGTTGAAAAATTTGATGACGAGGAAAACTTCTGCAGACGCAATAAACCTGATTTGAAGAACAACTCTAAAACGCGTACAAAACGTGTTTTAATTGCCGGACAATTGAATTGGAATGTAAGTAGCATGATGAGAAAAGGTAGAGTAAAGAGAAAAGGTAAAGTTCAAAGTGGAGAAAATATAAAGCGAGCATTAGTCTACACGTACATATACAATGTTAGGTGGGACAAGTTTAAGTGTTTAACATTATTCTCTTGGATGGTGGTTTTCATCTCCTGGTGGGGTGCTATCATGTAGGTTAATAACAGGTGCACATATATATTGAAATTGGTGCATATTAGTGACATGAACGCTATTCCTTCTGACACCATAAATACCTGGGCAGATGGAAGAGAAAATTTTCTTATCAAGTCCCTCTAAAGCAGCGAAATCGTCTACATTGAATCTGTTGTCTTCTGTTGGCTTGTTCGCAATACCGTCAATTTCTGTTGTATCGATCAGACCAATACCGATAGCGTAAATGTGGATATCGTCATCCCTTGCCTTATCGGCTTCCGGAACAGTCTCGAAGGCATTAATGTTCGACACACCATCAGTGATAACTATAGCAATGTTTGGCACACCAGCCCTATCACCTTTGTTTGGTTTGAACATCTCCACTCTCATGGCATTGAGACCACCATACGTATTGGTGCTGCCATACCTATATGGGAGGCCCAGGATCTTTGCAAATAAATCCTGTTTGCTGCTGAATTCATTTAGATGGAATTCAATGTGGACCTGTGTGCTGTACATGACCAAACCAACTCTCACATTGCCGTTGTCAATCTCCGCTGGCGTCAGGAAGTTTACAATGAACTCCTTCATTTTGATAAAGTTAGCTTCTGTGACACTCGTGGAAGAGTCAAGAACGATAATCATGTCCACTTTCGCCAGTGCGCATCCTATGCAAAGAGCATATGAATAATAATATGGGATAACAGGGTTGAACAACTGAAACCGAAAGTCATGCTAAAACCAAAGATAAAGGTGTGATATGTGCGCGCTTTTCACAGCCACTCATCTTACGAGTGATAAGAAAATATAAATGTCTTACATTGAATCGACGAAATCATCTTCACAACGTTATATATCATAGTTTGCGAATAGTCGCTGCTTCCCAAACACTGATCGGTACGGAATTCACTCTGAGAATTACAAAGCAGTATAACCAAATAATTATTGCCACCTGACAAACATGGGTATGACATTGCCGGTTTTGTCATGTAAAATTCATAACATATTTGGCGTATCAACGTAGACCGGTGTTCCCCACATCTCATTCAAAACTAGTAGTATTATCTTTTTGGAACCAAGTGATATTTTTCATAGAATTTTGCATTTAAATATATAATTTCATATTTAAACTATGTGCACATTGTGTATTCTTGTGATATCTGCTTACATAACATTCATTATCACCTGGCATATCGAATAGATGGGAGATATACTTCGAAAAAGACCAGAAAAAAATGCAACATTTGTAGTGACTATATATGGGATCATCATACTCTGCGCTATTCAATTTATAAGTCTCTAATAATTTAAGAAGAATGACCGCCGTTACGGAAATATGTTGATCACAAGAAGCGTGGCTGTGAAGGAGTAAATACAACTTAATGACGATTAATATAAACAATATAAAATATATATTTTATTATATATCTCAAGCAATCTATATTATCTACCTCATGCAGCTAAATCGTCATACGAATTGGCGCGGTAAATATATGGACATAAGCGCTTGATCAATTATAGCTTACAGTTCACGAAATACGTCGAAGCAAGCCTACTATCTATACTCGCCTTCCTATGCAAAAGACTCAGGCTCAAGATTAAAAGGACAATCACATACACGGTGATTTTGATCAGATAATTGTGCCTAGTAAAATAATTACTACAATCATAATAGTGATCGATGTTAAAATGGCGTTATATATACTAACATTATTAAAATGGAATTATATATTAGCGTAGTCTCTTGCTATATCAATACTAGTGATATATGAACATTCTATAGCAAAGTCCAATAGACTACTACGATTGCGCTAACTGTGGCAAAATGATCCAACCTAAATGATGACTGCTTCGATTGCATGACGATTGGCCTACAAAAGACGAGTCAATTTAAATTTTGTCTGCTTCAGAATGAATTTAGACATTAGAAAAGAGCGGATACAACTAAATGATGTGGGGAAATATGCCACAGCACACAAACAATTAAATATCACTCACTTATAACATATGTACTTAAATGGTCTTATAGTGTCAATTCAAATTATGGCATGCATATATTTATGCACCACTTGAAACAGCGTTTCAGAACATTCGGGTGTCGACATTACAATGTTTTGTATAATTCATATCTTAATGCAGTAAAGTTTGTTTGGTAGAAACATTATTCACATTCACCTTATTATGTATAAACGATCTGAACATTCTATTTAACTGGTAAGGAAACATTAACAGGACATACCATTTAATGTTGATTTATATATGAATTTGGATTATCCACGGATGTCACTACTTTAGGCGACTGCGCCGAGACCACGCGAAGTCAAGTTATGAGTATAACACATGTTTTATGAACATATATTGATCTCAGAAATGCGCCAAAACCACACAGGCGCTAAGATTTAAATCAGCAGTGAACATTATATCCCTCAATCAAGTACAGTGTAAACATATATATATATATGCACAATAAGACAGAACAACGAAATACAAATGTCCACGTTCAAAAGCCATATATATAGGTATCACAGCAACGGAGTTGCGCTTGTTGTTTTTAACTTTTTACACGCACGCGCGATTGGCAACTTAATTGGTGCATTTGTTTTTGCCGTGAGAACAAACATCATGTCACATAGTGGTTGCTATAGCATGTGCATCGGTGTACCCACTGCATTACAATAGCTACATATCACTCAGTTAAATATGTGGAACCCAATAGTTAAACAACAGACCGAACTTGGACTCCAAACCACAACGCAATTTATTCCGAATTTGCTATGATTACTATATAGCTCGTTCTCTATTTGTGGGTCTATTAAAAATATGTTTGCTACTTTTACCCACGATATTGTCATATATTGACGAACTATTTCCCATCATATTGTAATCCACGGTGTTATTGGCCATAAATATATATAATCAAGTTTCAAATATTACATCTGTAGCTTTACTTCCATTTAAAAAAGTTTAGCATTTGGATCAGATTCCCATTTCCGGAATCGTGATTGTATTTACAAACATAGACATACTCGGAAGCAAATAGGTTCCAGATATTTTTCTGAGAGTAAATTCTCATGCATGGTGAAATCGTGGTCTAGAATTGTATAAAATTGTGCTATTTTACCTGTCTTTGGCGGCTCTGAAATAAGAACGAAATGAAATTGATAGGTGTTCAACTGTTCATTATATTTGACTAATACATTTTATTTACATATAAATCAAAGAATGTTGATAATAATTGAGTGGCAAATATATCGTTGTAAGTCGTTTTAATGCGTTTAACAGCTCATTGAAATCTAAGAATGTTTTTTATTTTATTCAGATTGTTGCTGTTTGGTTAATATGTTGGATTTACATATAAATCAATGAATAATTGAGTGGGAAAAAAGTTGATGCTTACAACGGCTTATTGAAATCGAAAGACCAACGAAAATTGATAATCTCCATCCTCTCTCCCCAAATATATATATATCTCTCTTCCTATTCCTCCTCTTCCCCTCGATGTAATTGGAGGTACATTGGCGTTGCACCGTCTAACTCTACCTTTTTCTCAATAAAAATCAAACATTAGGCTGGTATCCACTTCATTGCGTTAAGTGAATATTGTATCAGAAAATAAATTATCTCGTCATCACTCACCTGTTGGTAGTGGTCGGAATGCTGTAAAAGAGAAGACAAATTTGATAAATTGCTAAATATTCATTTTGGTTAATATTGAACTTATTTGATTCTGAAATAAGCCCATATATGACTTATACTGATTATTTAATTGAATGGCGCGGGCCGCAGTGAAAACACATTATAAAGAGCGTTAATCTGGTAAGGCGTGGCTATGAAAAAAGTAGAGTAAATAGTGCCTGCAGAAGCTTATTTTAAATTGAAATAAGCTCATATACGACTGTTTTGATCGTGTCGTATTTAGGTTCATATAGAGCGTAATTCAGATTCAAATAATCCAATATGGGCTTATTTCGTGTGTTTTGAAATAGGTTATATATGAGCTTAGTTTTGGGAGAACAGGCTGAACAGAATGTTAATCGTCGGTTTCGATTGGCATTTATTACAACAAAATCATATATTTGGAATAATTTTCAGAATGCAGTATACTGACAAAAAAATGTACATTATATTACGCTTGCGTCTGCATACAAATGGTTATATGAATTCAGTCCAGTCTATATAGCTTTATAATTTAAAATCATTATGTGGACACTTACCTGGGCATAGGGATTTGTAAATCTGTCTATCTAGCAATGCTAGGTCCGAGAAGTCCTTTGCGATGAACCTGTTATCTTCGATCGGTTTGTTGGCGATCGAATCCAACTCCCTCGTGTCCGACAACCCGATACCAACAGCATAAACGTGGATTCCTTCATTACGCGCTTCGTCAGCTTCAGGTATCGTCTGGAAAGCTTCTATGTTCGACACACCATCCGTAATAATGATTCCTGCAATTATTCATTGTCAGTTGTGAGATTAAAATACATAGTATCTACTTATTTTAGTGAGTCAACCCTTTCTGTACTAAAGCATCATTGATGAGTTGTCATCCCATTGGAAATTTTTAGATAATAAGTTTAATCCTTTCTATACTAAAGCATCATTGTTGATTTGTTATCCCGTTGGAATTGTTCAGATAATAAGTTAAAAAACGACCATGTTTTAACTCATTATCTAAGCAATTCCCTCAATCAATAGGGCTCCTTGTGCACTTTTATTTATCTGTCTGATTTTATCATATTAACATCCCCCCAACCAACAATAGACAATTCCGATGTACACTTTTTAACCGGCTGGGAAAATCCATTTAGTATAGAAAGAGGGTTAACTGGTTTGTGAGTACCATGCACTTTGTGCACTGAAACAATTTAACATTGAACTTATATTACAACATATCCCCGTGCAAATAGGTTCATATAGGAGCTAAATGTTGACATAGGTTCATATGGAACTTATTTGATTCTAAAATAAGCTCATATAGGACTTAGGTCCGTTATTTCGTTGAATGGCGCGGCAGTGAAAACACATTATAAAGAGTGCGTCGTGTCGATGACAAAAGTAGATTAAATAGTGCCTATATAAACTTCTTTCGAATTTAAATAAGCTCATATATGACTGTTTTGATCGTGTCCCATTTAGGTTCATATATAAAGCTTAATTCAGATTCAAATGATTCTTATATGGGCTTATTTTGTGTGTTTTAAATAAGTTCTATATGAGCTTATTTACGGGAGAACAGGCTGAATATGACCGACAATTCCAGCCACACCTATCGTACCATTTCAGAATACACAACGTCTACACTACGCATAATTGTAAACAAATACTCATTAATTCGTGATGAATTTTCGTCAGTAAACAAACGGCAATTTGTGCTGCGAAATTCACGGTGGGGAATTACGTGGTTTCGAGATTGGTCAAGGCGAGTGCAAACGCACAGAAACATTTCCTCGTTTCTGATCGCCTTTACGGCGTTAACGGTCGCCTCGGCCATTTTGAATGCGTGATACTCACCAAATCGAAACCAAGTGATTCCCCACCGTGAATTTGAATATTTCAAATTTATGAAAATAATTACTTTAATCTGTATTCCCAAGCGATTTCCTCATTGAAGTGGTCCACATCACTGTAATTAACTTAACTTTAAATACGTCAACCAGTTAGGATAGGATAGGATATTTTATTTCAATATACACATATTAATGCATGATACATTTGACAAATATTACATTGTATATTCGAGGGGGTGGCATAGTCAGGTTAGACTGTCTTACTGCCGCCCCCTTAAAGATGTAAAGATGTTACGATAGGCGGTCAAGATTCATTGTACAATGCACGGCTAAATAATTATGTATCTCACAATGGTTGCATTTAACTGGATTATATGCATGGAGGGTATACGTCTAGATAAATCGCTTATTGGTTACTCGATGGTTTGTCTCTTTCTTGTCAGTGGGATGTTCCTTGAAAGTCGAGTAGGAATGTTCTGAGTGAGGTTGTGGATTGCGATATAGGGGAAGTCACTTTGGACGAAGTCGTGTATGGGTCACTGTACAGTTTACTTGAATGCAGCACTACTCATTCCGGAATGACAGGGGTTTTCCATTTAATAAAGGACACTACATTGGAAACCTCGTGTGGATGGCCTCATTTATTGGTTCATTCTCGTTATGTTCTCATATAAAGTAGTGCTATGGTGACAAATCGGATGAGCTAACTGCAATGGCTGTTGTTCAACCCAAAGAACTGAACTGATTGATACAATGAAATCATTTCAAATATATTTCCACAAAGCTCGTTTGATTGGTGACATCACTCTCAATGACAACGATAATCTCGTTTTCCTTGATGCAACCTTCAAATCTATTAAATCGTCTGGCTGATTCTCGTGGTTAATCAATAAACTAAATTTATTATATATGTATCTTTGTGTATATATGTATATATATGTATGCATATGTATATATGTAATTACTATATGTATATATATGTACTCATCATAAAAACCATTAAATATAACGTTCACGTAACCCCCCCCCCCTGTCGGCATATAACTAGCCACCCCTAACACATGTACCCCTCCCATTATCACCCTTTAACGAACCGCATGACCTATATAGTTAACTTCCACCCCACACTTACCACCACCAACACAATATCACTAACCAGTAATACTTAATAGTATAGTTATTCATATTCAATTATTATTATATGCACCCGTCATGCCAAACCTATTCTGTTTAAAATACTGTTTATACTTGTTTTTATACTTATTCTTTATTGTGGGGAGCTGAGGTCCATTTAAGTACTAAGAACATGTCCTTCAATCCCTAGTATCTGTATATCAATATACTATTAAAATATGTTTAAACCAATGGCTGTATTGATATCATACATTACCTATGTTGGGTGCGTCTGCCCGGTCTCCTCGCACAAATTTAAACAAGTCTCTGCGCATGGTTCTGATTGCACCGGAAGTGTTGGTACTACCATAGATGTAAGGAAGGGACTCGATGGCATCAAAGAATTGCTTAGTTGATGAATATTCGTTGAGATAGAAGTGAATAGTCGTCTGCGTGCTGTAGGAAATGAGACCGAATCTTGTATTTCCGGTGTCAGGCTGTCCATTTCGAATTATCTCCTTCGTGAACTCTTTCATGAGGTTGAAGTTCGCCTCAGTGACACTAGTTGAGGAATCGAGTACAATGACGATGTCCGCTTTGACCGAACAACCTGCACAACAGAGGCGAAAAGGTAAATAATTACATTAACAATTTCATTACGGGAGCTGCGCTGGCGCAACATTAGAGACCCTATGACAATGTATTCTATTGTACATGCAAGTCGACCATAGGTCGCATCGTATATAAGAGAATGCATTGGCCTAACAATTTTTTTTTTATAATTTGTTATAAATTTCTCTTACATTCTTTTACAATTTTAATCATTTTTTAAAATAATTTGTTCTTACATTCTTTAAAAAATTTATAATTGTTTTATATCATTGTTTCTTACATTATAATTTTTTCTTACTTTGTTTAACAATTTTTATCATTTTTTATCATTATTTCTTACATTTCTTACCAATTATAAAACATAATATAAAATTTGTTAGGCCAATGCATTCTCTTATATATGCGAGACGACCTGTGGTTGACTCGCATATATAAGAGAATGCATTGGCACAGGGTTTTCGCAAACATCCAGGAAGCTCCCGTCGTGACGATGTCCGCTTTGACCGAACAACCTACACAATATAGGCGAAAAAGTTAATATTTACATTAACAAACGTTGCTGATAGGTGCCCAGAAACAAAGGCATGCAGTCTCACACCCATTATTCGGCGCAATTTCTCGAAAGTTAAAAATTCGAGCGTTTAATCTACGACATTAGATACTATCAGACGTGAAATTAATGGAACTATGTTGTTAAAATAATTAATTATATATGGAACAAATAATTCAAATCCAATGATTTCCAATCCAAGATATCAATATAGTACTATTGCTGCGTGAGTTTTTGGCCAAAAGCTGTAAATTAATGTTTTCGATTTTATTTGCATATTATTCATCCTACCACAATAGTCCACTGGTCAACAACCATGTATATTGCTCATGGCAGAAATAAAATAGATATCGTACCGATGTTTTATATCACATCGAGAAACCCTACATATCAAATATCATAGATATCACGCTACACTTTCACTCATAAAAGTAGTACACATTTGCTTCTTGTTAGGTAATATTGGCAATTCACTATCTAACATTGGTCGGAATGGATCAACCAAATGCACACAAAAGGCTAAGTCTTGATATCCAGACAGATATTGTACGAGAAAATGATCTTATATAACCACATAGAAAGGATCAGTCACACAGCAAGCGTGCATGGCTCCATATGGCATGTCGTGATGCGTCATATTCATATTGGTTCTGCGAGTAAAAGAAACTGCTTGACATCAACGACAGGTCGCGATTTAAGGCAGGGTTTATTTTAGTGCGATATGTATAGTGTTAAGCAGTCCACTCCAATACAGCGTCCGGATATAACGGCAAGAGTCCTCGTCACGTGGTCCTCATAATGTGGTATACATACCTGACTCGGATGGGGGGATGACAATCTTGATTTTGTCTGGAATCAAGATAGGAAAATATCGTCATATTGTGTTCTTTCAATTCCAATCGGCTGCAGATATAATACATTGTATGTTCTTTAAGTTCCTTAGCTTTCTTCAAGTTGATATCATTCAAGATTAAACGTCTTTAGTAATATTTGTACTTGTAACAATTTCTAGATGAGTTACTAATCGAGATTTTCGCGGTCAATATGGACATGTCTGTGTTGTGCTGATGTGACCAACTGGAGTGCCGAGTTCTAATTTTTATTAGCCTGAGTATATTCTCTAGTACAAACATCCATATAAATCTAAAGAACCCGTACTAATAACCACATGGGAATATACAGCCAAACGTAATTTTATGCCAACTGTCTGGTATTGACAGTATACACTTACACGTTCTGGGTGAAAATCTAAATCACATTATAACAAAGGCCACATACCAGACTATCGCAAATATAATCTACAGAATATGTAGATTATATTCTTTGTCTTATTTTAAGTGAATGCTTATTTAATGTTAAACGTTTTAGTGACATCTCCACTGGGGAAAACACATTTAAATCTGAGTTTTTCATTGAAATGTTCACGTGTATTCTGAATGTGTCTCGTATCGTGATAATGTGGCAGACATGTGTACCCCCGTAGATATAGTAATTATCCGGAGAAGATAGCGTTTAAAATACATTAACTTTCTGACATTGACAGTTTACACCCATTTTAGTGCAAAATCTGAATCACATTAGCACAAAACGCCCAATAACAAACATGCCATGATCCATATCAGACTATATCTGCGGAATAATCCAGAAAAATTAGGTCCAATATATAAAAACTTTGCGATGGAACGACCAGATAAGTCGGCGGGAAGATATGATACAGTTGAAAACTGTCTTTGTGACACTGTGGTGATATTTTTCTGATAATAAGTGACGTTTTGTTGGTGAGTTATAGGTCCATTTAAGACTGCACTACAGACAAGATCAAACGGAGCGTTAGAAAACACATACCCTCTTCTGCTGCAAGTGCTGCCACTGAAAAAAGAGGAGAAAATGTCGTGAGAACCAACAAAGAAATAACAGATGTACCGATTAGCTAGTAACTTAAGTAGCTTCATATTGTACCTGTATTGTTGCCACATGGGGCCTGTGTGTATGGACTGTATATGTGTTCATTCACTTACGAAAATCCGACTTTTTCCAAGTTATTCACCAAGATGTTCCTCTGTTGACTGCAGTTGTCTATGTATGTTACAGTTACTTTTTCTAAAGAATATATTACTCAGACTTTTCATAAAACAATTTTATTCAAAATTATCAGACATTCATACAAAGACTAGTTTATAGCCACAACTTATCAATTATCGTTGGACAGATGCTCAGACACATACGGCAATGGAATTTAATTTTACCCAGTGCATATATACACTCCAGACCAGTGCATATATACACTCCAGACCAGTGCATATCTACACTCCAGACCAGTAGTTTTCCCCAAGAATCCATTTACATTTATATATGTTATGATCCTCATTATCATGTTAACCTTACACGTCTGTCGTACCCTGACCATCCCGTATCCTCCGAAAAAAAATTAACTCGTACCCAATTACGAGTAAACTCGTAACTTCCAGCTGAGTCAGCTCGTAACCTCCCACGTCATTTCGTACCCTCTGATTTTATTTAGGCTACATGCCCATATTTCCACCCTAGATTGGCATGACACCTTCCAAACACACGGTCGGTGTGTGTAGAACAGGGTACGAGATGACTTAGTATATCAAAGACTAAGTGTCTGCAATTGTAAAATCAGTGACTCAGGGTACGAGTTGACTTAGTTTTGGTAATTGTAAAATCAGTGACTCAGGGTACGAGTTGACTTAGTTTTGGTAATTGTAAAATCAGTGACTCAGGGTACGAGTTGACTTAGTTTTGGATTATCTAGATATGTCGTGTTAAACAAAAGCTCGATCCAATTAACGCTTCATATTATTTTTGGCTCAAATACAAAGAGTATGTACACGTATGAATCACCGTGATATTTCTACGTACGTGGTTTGATTCCGGTCCTCAGATCGTCGGCTGTTTTTCCGCTGCTGAGCTCAGAATAGTCATTGACGAAGTGGGCTCTGTCTGGAGTTGTCGCCAATGTTTCCAGTCCTGATCTGTCCCTCATCCCGATTCCGACTGAATGAATCGTCGCTCCGCCGTACTGTTCTAATAAGACCTTCTCCTCCGCAATTGCGCCTGCGCTCGCTCCGAACATGCTATCGGCCACGAACACCACATGCCGCTGTTCGCGCTGACCTTCTGCTACAAGCGCTGTCCGCAGGGAGACCAAGTAGTGCATGAGATCTCGCGTTCTCGCACTGAAGTCTGCGTCTTCGATTGCCTGGATGGTGTCCTCTCTGCTTTCGCCGCTGACACCAAGTTTATGCGTAGCCTCGTTGTAGAAAGATATTCGAGACTCGTCGGTGTCGGCGCGGGAGTAGAGATCTTTCATGAAACGCTTGAAATATTGCTGATCCTCGCTACGCATGCGCTCGTGAATAAACACCACGTGAACATCGCCTCGCATTGCAAACCCTAAAATACGGTGATACGTGTCAAACTGTGTCTCAGATCGAAAAAAAACAACATATGTCATGTTAAATAGCATATTGTGGGACAGGTATCAAATCGTGTATAGGACGAATGGTGTCAACAAATCTGGACTGTTACAACTTCGCCAAATTGTTATGGCATGATATATTGGCAGTCAATACTTGAGACTGCCGTTCAGTATTATAAACGATACGATAAAGAGCGCCCTATAGTGATAGAGATGTTGGTCTGTTTTTGAACCTAGCGTCGGTTCAACTACTTTGTTGGATGTGTGGTTGTGTGTATGCGTGATAAACTATAAAGCACTTTGGGAGGGCCATGCACGACGGTATACATGCGTTCATAAATCCGACCATCTTCATAGAAAATATACCACGATTAGTGACCTTTTTAATTATATGAATATTTTCACTACGTTTGCGTTATAAATTCACAATTTATGTCATTAATAACATTGCATATTATGACTTCAGGCTACCAAATCGCCTTCTGACTAACTGAGTTACTATGTTCTATGTGAGGCATTCTACGGCGCGTGGTAGTTCAATCAGTTCGATTATTTGCATCCATAATGAAGCCTTGGACCAATCTTTTAATACAGTACACATACGATGGCATATATTCTATGTGGCAGGTCGGGTAAATGTACACACGTATTGACCAAAAGCAACAGGTAGCACGAGTTTTTGAACATCATTAGTCGATATCCACATCTAATAGCTATATGGTTAATATACATCTCAAATCTGATACTTTTAGATAATTACACATACCCGATTCTAACCATCTGGCGTAAACAATAAATATTAAAGGGAGACTATACCTAAATTCAGCCATCGTAGAAGCCTTCTACTCAATTAAAAATATATATATGCAACAGATGAATGAATTTGAGTCAAGGATGTGTGCAAAATGCTTTGATGCACTCTACGAACAACGTAAAACAACATGGTAATTATAAGGAAAATGAGTTAATTACTTAAGCCTGTTATTTTCGTTCTAAATATTATTTTGTTATACGTTGTTCTTTGTGTAAACGAGTGTATGTAGCTCTCACTCATGACTCATTAATTCTATTATTGTAAATTTCATGTTGACAATAGTAGGAAATGCACCATGAATGTCTGGTTTTAGGTAAGTCTCCCTTTAACCAAATAGAAAGAACAAGGCAACGTACAATACTCGCTCTGTCTTTTTACGGTTTCACTCTTTATGTAGGTAGAGTGAGATACGCAGCTGGTGGAATGGGACATGATCATGTAGATTTTGTCGACAGATATGATAAAAGGACATATTTCTCATCACGCAAACGTCTCCTTTCTTTAAGAGGGCGGTAAAATGGTAAAATTTGAATGCAGAATTCAGTATTAATTTTCGGGAAAAGATTACTCAATAGTTACAAAGCGGAGAAGACAGCTTCGTGTCTTGTTGGAAAGTGGGAACACATGTTTAGTGACAACGCGAAGTGGATTTTTTATGTTATTTTGTGACATTTGATTTCTAATGGAAATATTTGTAAACAATCATGTACTGTTGACCTATTTCCTATAATAACATCCAACTGGGTCGAAAATCAAAATTCTTCTCTGCGTTCTTCACTCGATAAACATTCAACATTATCCATTAAGATATGATATGGTCACCTATGCGTTGTAACGTGTTAGTAATCTTTCCCCGAAAATTAATACTGATTTCCCCATCCAAATGTTCCCACTTTACCTCCCTCTTTAAGACCAATGTTGATATTCAAAATAGTTTTTTGCAACTTTAAATTTGCTACCAATTAAATTAGTATGAGACTCATCGCGAGTACAAAGTTGCAAAAAAGGTTTTGAAAATCAACCTAGTTTCAGCCAATATTGGACACCTTTCGAGTAATGAAAAACTAGTGATTCATATTACAAATATATAATAGTAGTACTATATTTTTCGAACAGTCCATAAATCTTTTGATTATTTTGTACTTCATTATGTTATCAGATCACTGGCAGTGATTGGCTCGATAAATGCATGCAAAGCTCGAGTGCCCATGCTTGGCTTCTCGAAACCGTGATCGTAACTATGGATACGATATAACGACAACTGATAGAAAGAACACAAATTCTAGTGACGTATAGTACACTATTCGTAGTTAGTACCAGTAGTATAGTTCATTTTGCGAACGGTGTTAATTATCTCCCAATTATACGTAAACTGTATCATGTCTTGCACAGTTGGTCCGTCCCATTCCACGTGGCTGCGACTCCCTCGCCTTTCTTCGAAAAGTTAAGATATGTAAACAAATGGATGTTCACGAACTCGACGGCGTGTACTTACATTTAGCCGCAACAAACAAGAAAGCCGTTAATTTCGCATAGGTTAAGCCAACTGAATAGATTACGACACCTCGTGCATCTTCGTGTTAATAATTAAGTTTCATGCATGGTCATTTTACCAAATTATGTACGATTCTTGTAGCGAGTTTCTAAAAGTCTTAATTCGAGGGACTTAATCAAATTACACATTCTTAAAAATTCCATTTGTAGCTCTTTATGTTTGAGAACCCCAATACCTCACGTTCCCATGTCTCAGCATGTACTAACATATATACTAGTATAGATAGAACGAACTTTATGAACGTCTAGTTATGCCTCGAAGTGTCGTAATCGGAAATCAACGCAATATTACTTGGTTAAACAAGCTCTATTAATGGAATGATTGTTAGTAAAATTCTAATACTAGTGTTACGAAAATCTAAGACAAAAACGCGGAAATATCTGAAAAATTATTGATTTGCCTATTTCTTCTTAATCACCTGAAAGTCTAAGTTCTATTATTCAACATTTGATATATCAAGAAAGTATAATAAGAAATGTGATTTGTATAATAGTTGATGATACATGCACATATAAAGAAAGAATACATATGGTATATATAATAGGATTGCATGGTAATCGGATACAGATAGAGCTGAAAGAGAGCATGGTTTCCATTAGCAACATGCGACCTGTAATGAAAAAGTAGATAATATAATATAGACGGAAGTCATGCTTATTGAATCCAAGGATCAATCAGTGATGATATGTTCACGCATGCGTTTTCATCCTCCTCTTTTACCTATTGGGCGCCTCGTTGGTCTCCTGGTAGTTGTCGGTCGCCTGGTCGTAGTCGGTGGTCTGGTCGGTCGCCTGGTCGGTCGCCTGGTCGTAGTCGGTGGTCTGGTCGGTCGCCTGGTCGTAGTCGGTGGCCGGGTCGTAGTCGTTGGTCTCCTGGTAGTCGTTGTTCGAACCGTGGTCGTTGTGGTTCTTTTTGGTGTTGGTTTTGGTGTTGCTTTGGTTGGCTTTGGTGTTATTACAACGGGAGGTGCTGTCTTGGGTTCAGCCACATAGTGCACTGTGAGTAAGGAGATAGAACGATGAAGTTATGTGGCGAGTTCATGCCAAGGAATACGTACATATAGATTTGGGTTCAGCCACATAGTGCACTGTGAGTAAGGAGATAGAACGATGAAGTTATGTGGCGAATTTATGCCAAGGAATACGTACATATAGATTTGGGTTTATAGTCGTTTTAGCCGCTATGAAATCACAAAGTTGTCAGTTTTAAGGGTGGAAGACCAGGTGAGGGTAAATTTCACATGGCAATTACTCCAATGCGTGTATAAACTACCGAGCCCCGGAAAGCAACTGACAAACTTGCCAAGATAAGCGAATATGATTACCCTACGTAAGCGTGGATCCGCGTTTGTCGGGGTTAGAACCAGCTTCGTGAGCGCTTGACGACATATGCCGGCGTAATACACTGACCACTCTACCGACTGGACCACCAGGAGCCCCACGTGCCTATAGAAAGCATTCACATAACTTGTGCCGATCATGATTGCGAGAGTTTTTTTTTTTTGCTGACGAGTATTTCACTTTGGGATCGTTCCGATAATAATAAGTCAAACAAACAGCATTAGACAAACGGTTGAGCTAATCTTGCGACATTCTCAAAAACCAATAGATTCAGATTGCACTTGCACTAACGAGATACACCTCCTAATAATTAATAAATGGTTCCAATTACATAACTGCCCAACAGTTTTCATTATTATAGGTTACTGTGTGATTGTCTATGCCCCAGATAGAATAATCGAACATGGATGCAAAACCGAACTGGAAAAAGAACATTACGAAGAATCAAGACACCAAATGTGAATGTCAAATAAGGGGATATGACTGATATAAGTGTCATGCTTTCTGCCAAATCCCATTCTCTAATATTATTGTCTTTCTATTATATTGTACAGTTGTGTTAATTCGTGTGCATGATTTCGAGAAATAAATATGTTTAAACAAATCAATTACATAACCGAATGGGAGAACATATTGATCAATTAAAAGGTTAGAGTATTTTCAGTTCCGACTACCATTTGTTGGCCTATTTTGAATGGAACGTAGAATATAGAGCTACATATTTAGAATATGCGGCATCAGAAGTGATATAAACTTTATCTACTTTATTATACAAATAGTCTTGGATAACGATATATTCTGAATACTTACAAGCCGGTAAGGCCATTTTTACGGCCTCTTGGTTTTTCACAGACTTGAATTCCGCGATGCTCTTGATTTGCTTTAAATACTTCTTTGCTGGCTTGCTTGCGATAGCCATGATCTGCTTCTTTTTAGCACCCTTGTAGCCTACAGTATATACCGTAACTCCAGAATCTTTTAGCTGTGTGGCGGCTTTAGTTAGGGCCTTTATGTTAGTACTTGAACTTGTCGTCACAAAGACTACAGATTTATCCGCGCCTGGTCTTGACCCTTCTGAGGCGGTGAAAAGCCTCGTCCTCAGTAAATCCAATGCTTTCGCCGGACTAGCTGCCTTGGTCCTCACATTTCTTGGAAGTCTATCAATTTCGCGTAGTACATCTTTCTTTGACATACGTTTGTGGAAATTGAACACTATCTGTGGTTCATCCGTATATGTCACAAGAGCAACGCGCACGAGTCCGGAATCTATACTAGCGTCTTCAAGTATATTTTTCAGGAATGGAAAAACGGCATTCTTCAGCATTGCCGACTTAAACCGGATATGCAAGTTCAATACAATAGCCAGATCGTGCCCTGAAAGAAACATGGGTATAGATAGGAGCGTGTAGGTATAGATAGGAGCGTGTTGGGTATAGATAGGAGCGTGTTTTGTTTGCATGTCATTGACAAATAGCATTTACTTAATGCTAGGTAGAAATAAAATTTATTGTTGTGTTAGAATACATGTACCAACGTCACTATATTTGCCCAGGGGCAATATATGAGAACTGGAATTTGATTGGAAATTACGTGACTTAATACATGCACAATCTTGCTTTAAACTGAGAGAGTTGTTACTGCTATATACTGACACTACTAAATGTGAATATGATGATAAAGTTGTTGGTCTCACTCCTAATTTCATTCTTCGAGTGTCCATACCATAGCGCAAGGTGACATGTGGGAACCATATGAACATTATCAATACGTTTGCTTTGAATACGAACTTCGAAATAAAATAGACTGCGCGTAATGCGATGCGAATATGTTCGACTGTTTATCAGATTCGGTTTAACGCAAACAGAGTTTCGCATATCAATTGTTTTACATGACTCACCTCCACGTGTCGACGCTCCTTCGACTGCAAGTAATCAAAAGACAATAAATAACATGCATCAAACACTCATGACGAGATGCAAGGTATCTCTCACATATCTACATATACACCCACTGACTGATCTACATAACACAATGAATCAAATCAACATACTCATTACAGACTATCCACAATGCACCCCGATATCGGGTTCTTAAGTCAACCCTTTCTATACTAAATATTTATTGACGAGTAGTTCCTTTATTTGGAAATGTTCAGATAATAAGTACAACAAATGACCACCGATCGTTTTTTGAACTTGTTATCTGAACATTTCCCACCAATGAATATTAATAATTCTACTCTTGTACTATCTGTTATTCTGTGTGCCGTCTGCTTTTATTAGCTGGACACCCCTCTAAAATATAGTAAAGACCGTTCCATTGTATACTTTTATAACTGAATGGGAGAATCCATTTAGAATAGAAAGGGTTAAGATTCAGTTCATACAGAATGCACCACAATGTTCAACACGCGTACAAATGCACTACTAAGAGTCTAAGACAAAAATGTGCAATTAAATTTTATTACCGATATCATGGCATATTGTAGTCTTTTGATGGCACATATTGTAAACAAATTCTGCTCGTTAAGCATACGCCTCAGTTGTTTTTGGAACTCTCATAATAAAATGTTCTCTTGTTATCTTAAAGTAATTACTCACGATGACAGATATATCGTGATCGGAGTTCCTAATTCATTATCCACAGCTAACCCATCCATGACTGGAGCTTCCTGAAGTTTTGCGAAAACCCTGTGCCAATGCATATTCTTATATTTATGCGAGTCTCCCTTATATAGCCTCGCATATATAAGAGAATACATTGACCTAACAATATTTAGCTTCACATCGTAAGCCAGTGGATACTATTATATATGCGAGGCTCACTGTGGGAGACTTGCATATATAAGATAATGTACTGGCACATTATCTTTGATGTTGCACCAGCGAGGCCCCCGCCATGAACGGGTTAGTAAAGGCACAAAATGTCATCTAACAGCTGACTTCATCTTCGGCAATCATTAATATTTCATTTACGCCAGACAAATATTGAAAAGAGTCTCAACCATCACCTACCATGCCATGCACGTTAGAATAAATCAACTACTGTTAATATTCTGAATGTACAACTTGATGAAATATTTCATCAAAAGAACTGCAATTGTGGAAACATGCGGTGCGAAATTGTTGGATTAAAGGTGTAAAAAATTAAATGAACCACCCTATTGGCCAACCAACGGCCATTTTTGTTTGTTTAGGGTGTGGACAGTTCCAGGATGAACCATGGCGTTTATCTAAACTGGAGATACTTACATATTGGGAAGACTTTGCCGATAGCTTGGAACAACTCAGGCTTGTTCAAGTCAGTATACTTTTTTAATTTCCTGGAATGTAATGTCTTTGGTTTGCTGACAATTGCTTTCAATTCCGATTTCTTCATTCTTTTGAGTCCAATGCCGAAAAACTTTACGCCCTCTTTTTGCATCTCTTTGGAAATCTGACGTACCATCCTCTTGCTAACCTTGGATGATGTGTCGGATAATAGTATGACCCCATTGGGAGCCCCTAATCTATCGCCATTTGTGACGTTGAATATATCCCTGCGCAGCGTGGTAAGCGCTGACAACACATTGGCTTTCTCCGAGCGCACGGAAGGTGGAATATTTTTTAATAGTTTCGATATTTTTTTCACGTTCGAGTATTCATCGAGTTTGAATACGACCTGTGCGGTATCCGAGTATGTCACAAACGCAACTCTCAAGGCTCCATTGTCTTTCTTCGCTTTAGATAGCAGTCTGATGAAAAACAGTAGTAACTTCTTTTTGAATACATTCGGTTTCACACGCGTTGAAGCATGAAGCACGAAAGCAATGTCTGCCTTCTCTGGATCTGCAAAACACCTATATACGTTATTCTGAACAAATATTGAACTGAAGAAGGCAAGAGTTATCAGTAACGAAACGCAGAAACTGTGCTATACACTATAGACAATGAATATCGATAGTCTATCTATCAGACAAAACTATGTCTGGGTGCCAAAAGATGCAACAATACATACTGGACCAACTTCTGCTTGAATAGAGATTAAAACATAAGTTGTTAGATAATACAGTGTCAAACAACAATCTTTCACAGAAAACTCCTGTCATAAATTTGGATGTTTGAATAAAAGAGACAAGAAATGTAGGCGAATATTACAGCCCCCCTTTAAAGCGACATATTCTTGAACATGTTTCGATATTCCGGGGAACTATAACGGACATGTATCAACATGGGCTTGTAAAGCATGGGACTGGCTTGGTGGAGTGCTAGAAGTTACGGTCTCACAATTTGGTTTTGGTTTCTCTACAAGGCATTGTATACGGTTTTTGGTAACATCACTATATATTCATACAGAAAAGTTTACGATGATAATGGATCCAAAAGAAGCCATTTATTCATATAGCTTGTTGGTTGGGAAAGTTACCAGATACTATGTATCATCATTTCGAGGCTACCACCCCCGTATATCGTACGCCGGATTCCGTGTGTGCGACGGATTCTAACTGTATTCCTGGATGCCGTTTACAGCTAAATTAAACAATTTCAGACATATTACTTCATATTAATCACAATCTTGCGGTTCCCAATACGAGTAAATACATAGATATTAATATTCTAAGCTCAGTATAAAGATCACTGAAGTAACGCAATTCGTTTCCCATATACATCCACCACGATACAATAACCAGTTTGGGCCTATATATACACAACATACACCATGATATGGTAACCAGTTTGGGCCTATATACAATTATACACATAATACGGTAACCAGTTTGGGCCTATGTATACACATACACCATGAAACAGTAAACAGTTTGGGCCTCTGTTATCTCCAACACTGTGAAATCTCCTAGATTGACCAACACGCTCAGTGAATTACTCTAAATATATTGGGGGAATAGCCATGTTATTGTGTTTTAAATTAACACCATGCAATGTTGTTTTTCTCCAAATCCGTAAACTGAATCATTGATTTCGTGTCTTTGTAAAGCCGAATTTCGGATTCTAAGGGGTAATAGTGGTAGCCTCATGTATAATCTACATAAGAAAATGGCCATAACACACGTGTATTTTATGAATATATATAAAGCTGGACAAAATTATAATTCCCACATAGATACATACATACATATGTTACCGGCAATAGTTTTGAGAAGTGAGGTCCGACGTAAGAAGAACATTTTGTAACCATTGTACATCAATATGAAACCATATATTTCTCGAGGAACAGCAATTGTATCATAGAATATACAATGTACACGTGGTATAGATAATAGAATGAAACTAGGATATAAAGATATATGATACTGCATCACAAATAATTTCAACAATCTGATATGAGAAGGTGAGTGAATATACAGGAACGACAGTAAGCGAATATCGAAGAAGGTAGATATAGTTTCATACAATAATTCATATCTCTGATAATATAGATATCTAAAATAGAAAAGAAATATCCATAGTACATATAGGATATAGATGAACAAACGACTTATATAATACTACACTGCATAGAATATGTCAACAAGCTGATATGAGGTGAATATAGAGGAACGAAAGACAGGAGAATACTGAAGGTACATTAGAAATACCATACAATAGCTGATATCTCCGAGTAGGTCATTTCTCAAACCGAAAGTATCATTGAAGCCCGACGTGCAAATCTAAGAGAATTGAGTTTGCATTTGCAACGTCTAGATGATGCAAGATCCAGAGGAAGGCAGACGGCTGTATAGTAAAACATCCACGTGATTTGCACGTATGTAGAATAGCAAAACATGGACCAAGAGTTAAGAGCAGGCGTCACGTGCTAAACATACTCGGATGCGCGTTGGTTTATGTATAGGAGAAAGAAAATAGTCTGATTCCGCGAATGTCATTGACTTGTTTATACCTAATATACGGTATGGTCTTCAGATTGTACGGTGTGTTATATTTTCTGATACATATATCGTACAATTTGGGTGAGTACTGAACCCCATTTTGTTTGAAATTATATTTGTCGCACAGCAAACCCGAATGTCGTTTTTTGCGTACCTGTACCCTTACAATTCCATGATATGCCGTCACGGGAAGGTATGTGTTTTGCAGTAGCCAGCATCAACCAAACTCCGGTATTCAATTTTCATTTTTGTTGTGACAATTGTTTGATACTTGTTGGTCGATCTTTTTTGTTTTAAACACACCTTTAGCTGCAACACTGTGGTAAATTAACGAAATTGTTTTTGATATACCGTAAGTGGAAAAGAGATTGGATCACAAGTTTAAAGACTATAGTGATCAGCCTCTCCAATTATGTCGATATACAGACGATTACTAATACCATATGCAGACTACAGCATTTCCTTCTGGTTATTGTTTCAGACTAGATTGTTTACGCGTCATTGTTATACACATGTAGGTCATGGTACCCTTCCTCCAATATATCTGGTGTCCGGGTGGTCGAAAATAAAAACGGAAACAAAATTAACATGCGAGGAAGGCAAGCACATCTGAAGAATTAAAGTAGGGCAAAGGATGAAAACCGAAATGGGTAAGGGATCATTCAACATGCACAAGTTAGTACGAAAGTTTCTGATCCTGTGATCATGTTAGCCCGTAAAACATATCGTGGGACAAATTGATTGCCAGTTTACACTCCTGGTTAAGTGGTCATGCTAATGTGGTGGGTCCTGCTGAATTTCTGTGATGCTGTTAGGGCACACTGATGCTTTTAAGAAAAAGTACCGTTATTTTTTGTGTAAAGTTGTCATTTTCGTGATGTTCGGATAATCTGATCATATCCAGGAAAAGCCGTTCTGTGTATGAAACATTTAAAAACATATATTGCGAAATATTTTAATACTGGCTGTACTGGATGTTGCAAATAGACTGTAGTCAAGATAGTTCTTGACATCTTTTTACAAAAACAAGTGCAGTCATTATTATTTTTTTCTTCAAAACTACAGATGTTTTTGAATGTTTCATAGACACTGGCTTTTTTCAAATCGCTCGTATTACCAAAAACACCGCGAAAATGACATCTTTAGAAATAATAACTAAATTTGTTCTTAAATGCAGTAGTTTGCCTACCAGCACCGTGGCAATTTAGCAGGACCCACGAACATCATAGCAGACTAGCAGGACCACTTAACCGGGGTGGATTAATAGTGCACGTGGATTGGTATAACATAATCAAATATCTCGTTAGCGCGAGTAGCCGTTGTGGACCTCATGTGCTGTGATTCCCGAAGTAAATTTGACGTTTTGATATTTGAGGTGACAATCTGAGGAAACATGACCTCGTGAGATGGAACTTCCTGCAAGAGGAAATGTTGGTCGTTCGTGATTGCAAGCATTATGAAATTACTAGTCATTTTTGCCTCTGAACGTGCTTTACCTCAAAGACACTGAAGTGATCATCGTTTTCATATAGTTCATCATAGATAGCAGATTATATCACATGTTTTTTTTCCCGTTCGTGTATATAGTTTGTTAGAATAACTAATGCCCCATTTCATATTGCTGTTTGACGATGCGTCCATCATCTCACGTTACAGTTCATCATTTATTAAATTGGATACAGAACAACTGTGCATTTAATGTAAGAGGACAGGAGATAACACATAGGAATACACACATAACATCGGATGCAATGCTAACGGTCGTTATGATTACATCTTTCAGTAACCTAAACTGGTTAAACTAACCTGTGGCAGACTTTCCTTCAGGGGACATGCCAGCGATGCTCTTCAAATGAATGAAGATAATCTCGCTATATAGCAAATATGTAGTTAGATACTGGACGCTACATTGAGTTTTAAAATTGTAACCCACGTGTGTTCCGTCGCGTGACTTACAATGGCATTTAACTTAAATGAACCTCCATGAACTACTGATGACCACAACTCATTTGGCAACATTCCCACCGTTATGTGGCGTATAGAAGTATTAGGTGGAGGGAACTAGACTTAGGTGCCATGACTACATCGTGCCCAAGTATAATCAGTCGGCTTCTTTGATCAGCTATAAAACACTTCTATATATTGTCAACCAGTTGAAGTCGAAGCAAATGGCCCCTCATGGCTGAGTGCACATTGCCACAAAATTAATTATTGAGCATGTTGTGGAATCATACCTACGCATTGCTCGGATCACCAATATGATTGTTCATTTCAGGATATCGATAATAAAAGTTATATTTTAAATACAAATGTTTAGATTGAGTTAGATCTAATTGCTTCAGCACTGGCAAGTGTAGTACATGCATATTACGGATTTATGTCTCTGAAACATACACCGACAGTGATCTTGAGATTACCATTAAAAGTAAGGTCATCACAATCTGTAAATGTCTGATAAATCCTGAAAGAAAAGTTAGTAACGGAGGAGAATGAAAAGAAGTTCTAATTGTCATTCATTCTGAGCAAGAACACTGAAATCCTACGGACGATCACCTTTAGACTCCGTGCAACAAGCCACTTGTCTACTTACTGTTACCTGCACCGAGCGTGTGGGCTTTCTCTGTTACAACTGTAACAAAACTGTTCTTGTTTAGTATGAGATACTCAAACATGAAAACAAAATATTACCACTCGAAACAAAACATGAGCACACAGCAAGTGATACATAATATTGTAACTCATAGACAATCAGAAATACATCTAACAAGTGACGGGAAACAACCCTCATAAGCTTCGTGCTTAGTGTATGATCCATACAACTGTTATTCACTCATCATATATTATATTGTAATGTTGAATTATATGAAATATATACTGTTTACATCAAAGTCATAAATAATGTTCACAATAGCGATGCCCGCGACAGAGCATCAATCATATAATGTGTTAAAATGTAGAACAATTATGAAAGCAATTCAAAATAAGTGTGCATATACTGTAAAACGAGCACCCTATATAACATGATCACGATAATAAGCATGGTTCACTAACAACAATCTGTTGTGGATATTGCTATACGTTGACATCAGTCCGTTGGTTGGGATGGTCGTTGCAAATAATAATCGTGGTTCTAGACGCCTGCTGTTCACTCTCAAACTAATAATGGCGGCCACCATGGCTTTGAGGCAAGACTTTTGATATTTGGAAAGAGTGTTTGTTAGATAAACAGCAATGAGTTCACTCTACAGTCACAATGGCATGCCATCCGAAGCTTTGGTTTGGATGTAGCGTTATCTATCAATTATTTTCTTGTTTTGTTTGTTTGCTTGACGAGTTGGCAACGCAAACAATGAATATCCACATGTAAACAAATGTAAACAAATGCCAAAAGAAGGCTTGGTATCTCGATTCACGATTTCATACACGTGCGACGATCAGTTGGACAGGGGACTGACGACAACGTACGACTGCGAACCCCTTCAGTTTATAATCTACCAAATAATATTTCAGTTTCGCTAGTCTATTCTGATATTTGGGCATGCTTTTTCATGTGGTAAAAAATAAAACGATTGGGAGAATATACCCAAGCTTAGCTTTGCAAGCACCATATATTGTTGATGTAGCTAGTTTAGCACCATATATATTGTTGATGTAGCTATCAGGGGTGAAACATACTTTGTGCTCTCCGTTTAGATGCGGAATGAAAAATCCATCGTCATTTAAAACTGAGCAAAAAATAGTACTGCGCAAATGTAAATACGAGTAAGGTTGATACATCTGAGTACAACAAATGGCACTACAGCCCATTAATTTGGACAATGGAATATATACTCTGATGGCAATTCAGAAAGCTCTAGATTCACTGTTGATCGCTTGTGTGCCGCGACGTATGGTTGACAACCTGGAAAATGACACGTGATTGACAATGTATCATTGTAGAATAGACTCACCAGAGAGGTAGCCACTCGGCGATTCTGTTAACATTGTTCCATGTATGTTAGTGATAGATACACACTATGTTCACACCAGAGCGTCGAGTGAAAATATGACAGGCAGGCAGACCCTACGAAGATTTTCCGAAGTTGTGACATGGTGGGGAGACCAACTGTAGCATGACCGAACAATTTAAAAAATATTTTGGAGTGGACACGATTTGTATATCTCAAATTGGCGAAATTAGTAATCTGGAAGGCATGTTCGAAAGTTATGCCATTTTGGCTGTATATATTAGTTGACGGTTGTTGATACAGTATGTGTATGACATAAGCCATCGATATGAGCCACAAAAACAAATGATTTTCAAGAGTCTTCCGTATTTCGAGAACATCATCAAACTGGTTAGATCTCCAATGTTTATGACGTGAAAGTGTGGTAATCTCTTCAAGTATAAACTAACAGACCGATTAATCAAAGAAATACAGACCACGAAAAGCCACACCGAGCGTCAAGAGAAATTATGACAGGCATGCATATTTCAGAAGATTGTCATAAGTTGTGATAGATGGTGGAGAGTTTTTCAGAACAGTAGCATGACCGAATGATGTTATATATTTAGGAGCAGGCACGATTTGTATGTCCAAAATTGGCGAAATTAGTAATTTGGAATACCTGCTCGAAATGTATGCCATTGGGCTGTATGTTATATGCGGGTTGTTGACCAGTATATGTCTATAACACATATATGCTATCGAACAGGACCACAGAAACAACTGACTTCAAGAGTCTTCGGAGAACATCTCCAAACTGATTAGATCGCCAATTTGTATGACCAGGAATTATGGCAATGTCTTCAACTACAAACTGACATGCCCGTTAATCATGACTTACATACGATAAGCGTCATTATAGTGTCATTATTGACATATTATAAGTTCACCGTGGGCTGAAAATAAGACCCACACCTTACCACATGTACGCTCTTTACAATGTGTTTTGCTGTTGCCCGCGCCAGTCAACATATAACAGGTATAAACCCACTATCAATGAGAATCAAATAAGTTCAATATGAACATATGTGTATATTTAGATCCAATATGAACCTATTTTCACAAGGATATGTTGCAGCAGCACGAACCATGAATAGGATGAAAGACAAAGATAAACGCATGCTCTAACATAGTTGGTTGGAGATAGTTCAGTATTAGTTCGAGGCCTGAGGTGAGTAAGTCTGTTACTTGTGCCGTAAGTTGAATATTGTTTAGAAAGATAGACAGATGCATGCTCGGATAGAGCTTGAATTTTAACGTTAGTTGGAGGCTATTCACTGTAGCAGTCAAATGTCAACATTTATGATGGTTTATTATCTCCAAGAATCACGAATTAGGTCAGTTCACTGAGTTAATATAATATTTCTGGTGGGTACACACTAGTATCAAACCATTCGTTTTCACACATTATTTACCTGTATAAATGTATGAGAACATGCGCCTGTCAAGTCCGTCCAATGCGGCGAAATCGTCGACGTTGAATAGGTATTCTCCTGTGTTGGCGATTCCCCTTATTTCCTGTGTATCTTTCAAGCCGATTCCAACACCATAGATACGGATGCCTTCGTCCCGTGCCATGCTCGCTTCGGGGATGGTATCAAAAGTGTAAACATTCGACACGCCATCAGTTATTACTATAGCTGTATTTGGTACATCTGACCGGTCGCCGTTATCGGCGGTAAACATCTTGGTCCTCATAGCATTGAGTGCTCCATATGTGTTTCTCATGCCTGGCCGATATGGCAGACTGAATATCTTGGAAAACATTTCTTGTTTGTCGGTGAATTCGTTCAGATGGAATACGATATGAGCATCCGTGCTGTACATGACCAACCCAACTCTGATATTACCATTGTCAATCTGAGCATTTTTCAACAAGTTCATAACAAACACCTTCATTTTCATAAAGTTTGCAGCTGTGACACTTGTTGAGGAGTCAAGAATGATAACCAAATCAAGTTTCCCCATTTGACCCCCAAAGTTCACAATTTCACGATTTTCAAATTTTGTCAGTCCATTCCCTACCTGCATCACATTTATTCCTGAAAAGCAAGGGCGATACCAGATTAAGTTGTAGGGCTGTGTGTGTATATTTAACCGGTGCAGCAGTTATGACTATTTGATGCTGACATAAGTTAAACTTCGAACAGGACGTAAACAACATCACTCATTTTGTTATCACCAATGCAACATAGTGTCAGGCATTAAGTATTGCCACAGAACGTCCGACTATAAAAGAAATTCAGGTAGCTCTTGATGAGCGCACAACTTTACCTAATTCATGATCATTCAGTGGCCAACACTTGAGTAACTACTTCCCGCAAATACGAACGTTTCCTGAAACAAAATATCAAGACACAAATTCTTCCATGCGAAGACGACAGAATAGAAAGAGAGTTGTGCGAAGTTGATGCTGCAACATATAGATAAGAGAGTTCAGCAGCAGATACGTGGTTTCACATTTTACGCAGAGAAAGTTAAACGACACAATGCATGCTTGATTTTGCCTGTTGCGTGAAGGCCACACGGGCCTATCGGAATAGAAGGAATCACATAGGTAGAAGAAATCGACAATTTTGAAGAAAAAATCACAGACATGCAAACGAACATGTTACATAATCCACATCTTTTGGAAGAAAGATCTTCGCTAATATTATATCTTTAAAAATGTAGAAGGACATGATCGTTCCTTTGATTCGAACTCTCTTGTTGCCTATTTTGGAATACGGAAACGCTGTCCGCAACGCCAACCTTATTAGACATTCAAATCCGATAGAAAACCTCCAAAAACAGCCACCAAACTAGACCCTGCTCTAAAGTGGGCCTCATGTCTCTCATATGTAGACGTTTGCGATGTGATTTAATCGAAACATTGAAACTAATGCACTATGTACTATGTAATGTCACCACAAAACTTACTATTCAGTACAGCCAACGACTCGAGAACTCGCGGTCACGAGTTTAAAATACAAACGAACCGTTGCCACAAGGACGTGCGATTGAACTTTTCACAGAGGATATTACAAAGTTGGAACAATCGTCCTTCAAGTGAAACAAATTACAGATTTCAAAGAACGCCTAGATGCTTTGATGTACGCGTATGTGCAATGGTACGTATATGATCATTGGAAATATGCCTGTTCATAGAACCAGTTTCCCCGTCTTCCATTTGATCAAAATTTAAATGACTTGGTCATTTTTGCTTTTACACACTATTTATTACATATCTATCAACGTAATTCGCAATATCGCACGAGTTTCCAAGTGTGTGATAATTCTCAGATTCGCACTAGTGCAATCTGTCGACGGAACTATTTCATTCAGTGTTGTTAGACTGGTTCTCGCCGTTACTATTTTAACATTTTCAATCACGACAATAAAGAAACAATAAGCGATCAATCGATGAGATGATTCATTCAAGTAGTTTCATTTCAAGAATATGTTTATCGAGGCACAGAATAAAAAAATGGGTCAAGGTCACTCGCGGATAGATGGGCTCCCTGTCTGATTGTTGCGTTAACCCTAAAATGCCGTTAAAACTAAATTAAATTAGCATTTTCTGTACCGGAAATATACGATTGTGAGTCAACTTACTATGATACGGAGATATGTAATAAAAATATAACCGCATGAGTTTCTGGATTTTGACTAATTATCGCACTCGATTTGTTGGCGGAACGCGATATCTCTCGTGCGGGACTGCGTCCCACACTCGATGTATCGCTCCGCCAACAAATCTCGTGCGATAATTTCGTCAAAATCCAGACACTCATGCGGTTCTATCTATGTACCAGCTGGTTATTTTTTTATAATACGGTAATATATTGACCTCAACTAAAGTCTTGTTCGGATCGATAGTTCACAAACTAAGACGACATAGCACTCATTAAACGTTCACTAATATTTGTAAATGTCAACCGATGTCATAACAAATCACTGCAATGAATATGCCAACAACTGTCGCGAGAAGGCAACGCGGGCCTATTGGAATAGAAGGAATCACATAGGTAGAAGTAGACAATTTTGAAGAAGATATTACATGCAAACGAACATATCAACTGTACATATTGTACAAGTTTCATCATATGTTGGATAATAGTGGTCAAAAGGATAGGTAATAAGATTATTCTCCATAGTGTGATATCTCCAAACAAGATATTAAAGACATATAATATGCGTCAATATGCACGCAGACGTCGTTATGAACAATGGTTAGTCAGCACAATCACTCAACAGGTTTTTTGTCATTCCGTAAATACCTGGATAAAGAAACGAGAATATTCTCCTTTCGAATCCTTCCAGTGCAGCAAAGTTATCGACGTTAAATAAGTTATCTGCAGTCGGTTTATTGGAGATACCACTAATTTCTGTTGTATCTTTTAAGCCGATACCAATTCCATATATATGTATCCCATCCTCTCTGGCAAGTTCTGCTTCCGGGATAGTCTCAGCGGCGTTTATATTAGACACTCCGTCGGTAATGACTATAGCAATGTTTGGTACACCTGACCGGTCCCCGTTTTCTGTGGTAAACATCTTGGTTCTCATGGCGTTAAGGGCCCCATGCGTATTGGTCATGCCATACCGATATGGAAGACTCATGATCTTCGCGAGCAGCTCCGATTTACTGGTAAATTCATTCAGATGAAATTCGATATGCGATTCGGTGCTATACATTACCAAGCCAACCCTAATATTCCCGTTGTTGATCTGCGCTGGCATCAGGAAGTTTACAATGAACTCCTTCATTTTGATAAAGTTTGACTCTGTAATGCTTGTCGATGAGCCAAGAACTATAACCAAGTCGAGTTTAGACATATCGCCTTTAATTTCCGTCATTGTTTCTCCTGAATCTATTATCTTCAGTCCTGGAAAGCAAGGTTAAAACCAGTAATTTCAAATTTTAGTGGAATATGTGTGCTGTAGCAGACAGAGGTATTGAACAATTATTTAGAACCATTTTTACACCAACTAATATGTGCTCAACATTTTAATTCAGGTGATATATGTTACAGTGAGAGGCGTCCTATTTCGAGTGACATTTATTCGAACGTTGCCAGATAGAGCAAATATTCAGACAGTCAGTTCAGTAATTATAATACTTGGCTTGCTGGAACCAAATGGTAACCATGTAGATAGTAACTGTCCAATCCTCATATGATAGTTCAAATTGGTGTCAGAGAAATAGACATTAATCCCAGTAGTGGTTGAGATACCATATAGTATGATAACCTACGCATCGAAGGCAAGAAAATACAAAACCTTCTCTGTGTGGCATCATCAAGTCTTATTGTGTCACGAGAAAGAAATACCAACATGGCATGCAGTTCACATCACCTTGGACAATTTCAGCACGTTTCCACACGTTGCCAGACAGAGCAAATTTTCAATATTCAGATTGTCATTTCAGTAATTAGAATATTGGCTCACTGGAACAAATGGTACGCCAAATAAATAGTAACTATCCAATCTTCATATGATATTTCAAATGATGTGAAAGAAATAGACTGTAAGTCGTTGAGATAAGAGATTATATGCATGCAACAGCAATAGAACACAAATGTTTTCAGAATACTGACAGAATAGATGTTGGTTGCTGTTTAGTATTATGTCAGTGTCAAGGAATCACAGAGACATTTGTTCTGGTTCAACATCATTTCAGTCACCAGACCACTTGTCAGTTGTATTGACGAAGGAAAACAAGACCACACATGGGGTTAGTTTCACGGGGACATCACACAACTATATCGTAGATACTATGATACGATGCGCATCGAAGACAAGAAAATACAAGACCTACGATGTGTGGCATCAGGTCTTATTGTGTCACAAGAAATAAATACCAACATGGCATGGAATACACGTCAGCTTGGACCATTTCTTCACGTTTCTACACGTCGCGAGATGGAGCAAATATTCAGATAGTAAGTTCAGTAATTAGAATACTTGGCTCGATGGAACCAAATGGTATACCAAATAAATAGTAACTGTCACACCTCCTCATATGATTGTTCAAATGATATGAGATAAATAGACTGGAATCTCAGTAGTGGTTGAGATAAGAGATGATATGCATGCAACATAAATATAACACAAATATTTTGGCAACACTGAAAGATTAGATGTTGGTTGCTCTTTAGTATTAGGTCAACGTCATGAAATCACAGAGACATTTGTTCTGGTTTAACATCATTTCAGTCACCAGACCATATCACTTGTCAGTTGTATTGAAGAAGGAAAACAAGACCACACAGAGTTAGTTTCACAGGGACATCACATAACTATATCGGCGACCATCATTTTGTTTTGATCAATCACTTCAAGTACAATGGATGTTCTGTAAGTGACTATAGTATGATACCCTGCGTATCGAAGGAAATGAAATAGAAGAGCTTGTATGTGTGGCATCATCAAGTCGTATTGTGTCACAGAAAGAAACATGGTATGCAATACACATCACCTTGGACAATTTCTTCAATGTTATGTGAATGTCCGTTAGTCCTGTACTTTAATATAACAGACAGACGAAACACAGCTGAATGAGATGACACACATAACAGCAAAGTGTATATATGACATCATTAGTTGGGAAGTAAGAGAATAAGAAATACATAATAGCAACAACTCCATAATGCAGATGTAGTCGTGTGGATTAACATGGACGCTGTTATAACTCAATATTAGTGACCACACTGAAAGTTTGTGTAAATACCTGGATACAGGTAAGAGAAAATTTTCTTATCGAGTCCTCTCAAGGCGGCAAAATCGTTCACATTGAACATGTTCTCTGTCGATGGCTTGTTGGCAATTCCACTAAGTTCCGTGGTATCTTTCAAACCGATACCAATACCGTATATATGGAAGCCATCACCTCTGGCTCGGTCTGCTTCAGGAATAGTCTCAGCGGCGTTAACGTTTGACACGCCATCGGTAATCACTATAGCTATATTTGGCACTGCACGCCGATCGCCATTATGCTCGGTAAACATCTTGGCCCTCATAGTACTGAGGGCTCCATAAGTATTTGTCAGGCCATACCGATACGGGAGACTCATGATCTTTGTGAATAGTTCTGATTTGCTGGTGAATTCGTGCAAATGGAATTCCATGTGCACATCAGTACTGTACACTATCATACCCACTCTAACATTGCCATTGTCAATTTCTGCTGGCTTCAGAAAGTTTACAATGAACTCCTTCATTTTGATAAAGTTGGCTTCTGTGACACTCGTCGATGCGTCGAGTATGATTACGAGGTCTATCTTAGCCATCGTGCGGCCGACTTCCTCGATCTCACCAACCTGCATTAATTTCACTCCCGCAAAGAAGATGAGAACCAGGTCCCATTCATATTACATATTACTTCGCACTTTCGAAAATTATAATATTCGACTTGAGTAGTGTTCTTGGATATCGTTTTGATAAATCATTGTGCAAATCGCCAAGTTTGTCATTAAATGAAAATAGGTCAGGAACATATCTCACTTTTGCATATCATTAAAACAGAAGTATGCTAAGCCTATGCCTCATTGGGTACTCAGAACATACCTGTTAATTTATTATCAAGAGCTATAAAAAAGAGATAATTAGAGTTATAAGAAAGAGATAATAACAGATAGAAAGAAAGGAAACAGTAAACTAGACACAAGCCGGAGGGAGGGTGTCCAATGGCACAGCAACTCGTGTTATAATTCTCGTCGTAGGCGACGCCCATGTCGACAGGATACAGACAAGATTCATATCAGAGCAAAACACAGCCAGTAGTAGTGCGTCATAGAAAATATATGTGTTAATGATAATAATCGACTTGAGTAGTCTGATATCGTTTTCATAAATCGATGTGAATATCCTCAATTTTGTCATTGAACGGAAACAATATGCCAGGAATATAGTTCACAATTATCATCTAGAGTTGTAAGAATGAGAGATTTTATTATATATACAGATAGAAAGAAATGACACTACAAACATGTTACAAGCCAGTGGAGGGTATCCAAAGGCACTGCAAATATGTTATATTATCTTCATCGTCGGCGACACAATTTCGACAGGATTCAGACAGGTTTCAAACCTGATTAGACAGCGGTCAGCCGTAGTGGGTCTGGGTCATAGAGATTATATATTTGTGTATTAGCATTTTAGTGAACCGATAGGTGTTGGACAACAGCAGTGGTACCGGTGTGGCTAAACGTAAGAGAGAGAGAGAGAGAGTGCGCGCTCACGAGAGAGAGAGAGATAGAAAGAGCGAACCACTCTTGTTCAACGAAATTAATCATTGAAAAGGATCCGGTTACACACAGATTGTTAGGCTTTTGTCATTGATGGTGAATATGGCATCAATATAAGATAGCTGACAATGGAAAAGGATCCGGCCACACACATGTTGTTAGGCTTTTTGTCATTGATGGTGAGTATGACATTAAGATACGACAGCTGATGGAAAAAGATCCGGTGACACACAGACTTTTAGGTTTTTTGTTATTGATGGTGAGTATGACATCAAGATAGGACAGCTGAAATGGAAACGGATTCGGTGACACACAGGTCGTTAGGCCCGTTGTCATTGATGGTGAGTATGGCATCAAGATAAGAAGACAGCTGACAATGGAAAAGGATCTGGTCACACACAGGTTGTTAGGCTTTTTGTCATTGATGGTGAGTATGACATTAAGATAAGAAGACAGCTGACAATGGAAAAGGATCCGGTTACACACAGATTGTTAGGCATTTTTGTCATTGATGGTGAATATGGCATCAAGATAAGAAGATAGCTGACAATGGAAAATGATCCGGCCACACACATGTTGTTAGGCTTTTTGTCATTGATGGTGAGTATGACATTAAGATAAGACAGCTGATGGAAAAGGAACCGGTGACACACAGACTTTTAGGTTTTTTGTCATTGATGGTGAGTATGACATCAAGATAGGACAGCTGAAATGGAAAAGGATTCGGTGACACACAGGTCGTTAGGCTTGTTGTCATTGGTGGTGAGTATGGCATCAAGATAAGAAGACAGTTGACAATGGAAAAGGATCCGATCACACACAGGTTGTTATGCTTTTTGTCATTGATGGTGAGTATAACATTAAGATAAGAAGACAGCTGACAATGGAAAAGGATCTGGTGACACACAGATTGTTAGGCTTTTTGTCATTGATGGTTAGTATGACATCAAGATAGGACAGCTGAACATGGAAACGGATCCTGTGACACACAGTTCGTTAGGCTTTTTTGTCATTGGGGGTGAGTATGAGATCAGGATAAGAAGACAGCTGGCAATGGAAAAGGATCCGGTCACACACATGTTGTTATGCTTTTTGTCATTGATGGTGGGTAGGACATCAAGATAAGATGGTGAGTAGGATTCACGTTGTTGCACATATGTTAGGGTGTGGACGATTGGACGTGTATCGAAGAGCGTCGAAGTTGTCCATGGCCGCTCTGCGAACCAACTCGTTAGTATCAATCTCTTCATTGTGTCAAAGATTAGTGCTCACACTATCAGCCTTATCCACACCATAAATACCTGGACATATCGTAGAGAATATTTTCTTATCCAGTCCTTCGAGAGCAGCGAAATCTTCAGCATTAAAGCTGTTATCTGCTGATGGTTTGTTGGCAATGCCATCGATCTCTTTTGTATCTGTTAAACCGATACCGATGGCATATATGTATATATCTTGATCTCTCGCCCGATCCGCTTCAGGGATGGTATCAGCAGCGTTTATATTTGACACACCGTCAGTAATCACTATGCAAATGTTAGGAACATCTTGACGGTCACCCCGGTTCGTAACGAACATTTCCGTTCTCATTGCTTTGAGGCCACCATACGTGTTCGTCATACCATACCTATATTCTAGACTCAAGATCTTTGCGAATAGAGCCTGCTTGTTTGTGAATTCGTCCATGTGGAATTCAATGTGGACCTTTGTGCTGTATACTACCAGACCGACTCTGACATTTCCGTTGTCGATCTCCGCTGGCTTCAGGAAGTTTACAATAAACTCCTTCATTTTCACAAAGTTAGCCTCTGTTACACTTGTTGAGGAGTCAAGAACGACAACCAAGTCAACTTTCGCACCAGCGCACCCTATGCAAAAATTAGGAGAATTATAAGCAATGTGTTCACTAATCAACATATCCTCGCGACCTCGCGCAAATACGCACATAATCGACATATAAAGTGCAATATCTGAAATAAGCAGACAATGGAGTCATGTCCGTTATTTCGTTTTATGTCGAGGGCCACAGTGAAAACACATGTTAAAGAGCGTACACCTGAAAAGTCGTGAGTTGGCTTCCGCACATAGTCGTCTGTTTAGAATCGCCTCATGGGGAGTCGATACTGTGACTAAAACGCTCTAATGTTTAGCACATTATCGACTCAAAATGAGGCAAATCTAAGCAGATTATCTACCTAAAACAAGTTATATTATAAGCAGATAATGTGCAGGTTGTTGAGATAACATGCTGCACTAATGGGCTACTAAATTTCAAATAAAATCTTATAGACAAAATGGCCTATAGACTTCACACATGGCTTGTTTTTGTTTATCGACCACTAAATAAATATATATGTCATAGTATTTGTATTCGGATTGTAAAAGAAATAATTTTCTGAGGTTTATTTTAAATTTTCGTATGGTCTGCCTGCACTGTCGGAAAATGCGTCAATATTTCATATCCGTATTACACTCATCAGTTTGGGACATTATGGATAAATATTTCAGATGCGGAACTCTCTGCGAACGCATATGCTGTAAACCACATTGCGTACGTGTAAATTATATTTTACAACAGTGAAGTAGAGTAGTATATTAAGGTGGATCTGCCTAAATTAACGATCATTGTGTTTGAAGTTCATACGAGATTAAATGACTCAAATTAGGCATTATACATCATATATCAACGAAAATACCCAACATGTAATATCAAATAAAACAGTTTTTGTTGAGTGTCAGAACAACCTCTTACAATTATTAATATAAATTTATATCAGACCGCTGTATTTTTAAGAGACTTTTTAACCATAATGAAGAAATGTTCTCATTTTTTTCATTGTGCCAGCAATAATTCATTGATAAGCATTGATTCTATTTGAGAATATTCGGTCTCGCCACTTTCTATATAAAAAAATGGAATGAACAATGATGAAAACGTAGAAAGTGGTAAAATATTCGCTCGTGTCTCGTAATGGGTCCTCTCAAGATACAACCGGTATACCACAATATATAAAAAACGGACGTGGCCCCTTCGACCACATTATTTTGTAAAAGTTATCTCAAAACCCTAAGTAAGATTTCAGAACAAATTACTACTACATAATTTTCATGACTAAAATGGAGAGAAATGAGTGCGTGAAGTTTGTAAATAGTTTCATGTTAAAATAACGCATATATGGCAAGAAACGTGAGCAAAAAGTTAAGGGGGTATGTTTTTAACGCTCTACCTTTTCATAACATTCTGTTTCTGATTCTAGAATTCCCAGAATACAACTGGCAGTTTTTGTTCGGGGTCCTAACATTGTGTTCGAAGTTGTTATTTATAATACTCCAGTGCCTCTTTCTTGGACATATAACGTTCGTAGAATGTTACCATTCCAATGTATACTTTTATAACAGAATGGGGGAATCCATTCAGTATAGAAAGGGTTGAGGGGGCCATGTGTTCATGTAGATCTCTCCGTTTATGTATAATTTACCGGGTCATTTTAGCTGTTAGAAGTGTTTTTCAATTGCACGTTCTAACAAAAAACAATACTTCAATCAGATCGAAATAGCGACAGTCTTCTTATATGATGTATGCAAACCTTAAGCCTGGGTAATTATTGTATTACTTCTGATTTGAGATTCAGAAAATTGCAATCAGAACCTAACTGTTCTCCCTTCGCTAAGGGTAAGTTTACATTGCTGTAGATCTGTATACATATATGTGTGATGTCACGTATCGCAGATTACTGTGATCACAACATGATTACTGATAGTGAAAGTGCACTCATCAATTACTGGTAATTGTCCATTGACTATGAGTCGCGTCAGTTTAGGCCAGACAAAAAAAATGAATCAACTATCAGCAGACCAAAGCAGTTTATTCTTACACCAGTTGACAATTGTTCTCGCTTACACAATGTGAAATGCATGGGTTGAAATGACACAGAAAGAATAAGCACATTCGCCAAGCCCGAGTAACAATTAAGCAAATCAGATTTGCCTGTGGCAATGCAACGGTGTTGACCGTGACTTATAACCGACACGATTTTTGCTCACACGAACGAATACCGTTTTCTTTATGTGTGCATTTCTATATTAACTCGTTTACACTAGTATGCGTATAGACCTGTATACAGATCTACAGCAATGTAAATACACCCTAATATACGAGAATAACACCACTAGCTGAACAATCACATACAAATGGGGCACCGTGTGAGAGTTGCAGTGTTGCAGTTTGTGTACGTGGATATTCCGTTTCAATGCATTCTTTGACATATACATGCAACCTGATGGCGACAGCAGTTACATGATGTTTTTCTGTTCAAGGGGCACTCCGGTTGTAAATGATCCGAGTCCTAGTGAGTAACAACTACACATTGTACAAAACATATAGGAATACTAGTCATAATAAATTAAATGCATTACAGAATCTCCCTGAAAGAGAAGACGTTACGATAAACTTACACCAAAGTGTTATCTTAAAAAGCGAACATTAATTATATATACAAAATTAGTTTGTGTTAACATATATGTATTATTGAAAATAGATATATATTGAAAATCCATAAGTACATTGAAAATCGATATATATGTGCGCATGGTGGGTTAACGCTAAAATAAATCCTAAACTGACAGACGTGTACAGGTAGCTAGAAATTCCAAGCCTGACTATCTGGTCCAGCGGAAATGCTGTGAATGTTGGTGTTTCTTTTTATTAACTCTTTGATAGAACAAGCCAGTGCTGTTAGGATAAAGTACTGTTATATTTCTCAAATGTGTTTTTTTTCCAGCTGAGATAAATCGAACGATTCGATTAATGTCATCGAATATAGGGATAATTAAAGTACACAAACATTTTGAAATACATCAACAGATACTGCACAAGTTGTTGAAATTGAGCCCAAATGAAGATGGTTCCTCTGATCGTATTTCAGCAACCGATTCATTGTTTGAATAGCTGTATATTCTTCGATACTTCATACATGCCACACATATATTTTTCCAAAGTGAATTTGAGAAACGTAGCGTTATGGTTTGTTCTACGCACATCAGAACTAATTCGTATGACCACCAGCATTGCACTACAATAATAGGATCAGGTCGTCAGGCTTGCATACGATTCTTCCTTAATATTTGTTGTGCCGGGAGCAGCTCGGCGAACGGAAATAATCGATGTTATCCATGTTATGTGTTCACGGCGATGATGTGCAATCGAGCTCGAACTAAAGGGACCCATGAAACTCGCAGTGGGTAAATGTGCAAAAATCTATATAAATCTGCAACAACATCACCACTAAGAAGAACATGGATAAATGGCAACAGACCCTCGTGCAGATAGGTTCATATTGGACCCAAGTATTCACATATGTTCATGTTGGATTTATTTGATTCTGAAATAAACCCATAATGGACTTATACCAATTATTCCCTGTAGGTAGGTAGGTCGATTTAGTTTCAAGTAGAGCGTAATTCAGATTCAAATAATGACGATATGGGCTTATTTGTGTTTTTCAAATAAGTTCAATATGAGCTTATTTTCAGGAGAACAGACTGATAAATAGATAAACTTTGATGCTATATTATTCATTATTGATAATTCATCAGTAACGAAATATTTTAGTCTGAATATGATTTTTCAGAATATTTTTTGAATGCTTTAAAGGTACTCAATCCGATCAGACGCTCCTAAATTACTATTTCTTTGGCTTCGGGAGTAAAACAATATTTGATTCGTTTCGAGGAACCCACCCGTCAAAGCTCAGAGTGATCAGATGGATAACTCTAAAATCAATAACTCTAAAATCAAGTGGTAATACGGTCAAATTTTGTGATACTTTAGTGATAATACGGCCATATTTTGATGGACAAAATGTTGATAAATAACAAGTTTTGGGAAATTTGATACCATAGTTGACAGTGGTTAGCATTATTTCGTTGCAATAAATCGATTGTGATAATAACTAAAGCGTATTTTGAAGAAATGGTGTTGTATCATGATGGTATGGCGACCGTCTGATCGGATTGAGTACCTTTAACCTTTTCCAATGTTTACCGTCACGTTTGATTAACCTTTGGTATCTTATTGGTATAAATTGACTGTCATTTGTAATGCCACTGTAACAATGATGTTTACATCACAATGGTTTTGATATTCGAATGTCGTTTTTGGAGTGTTAACCCTTTCAGTGCCAAGACCGATTTTTGTATCAACCCATATACCCTGTGCCAATGCATTCTCTTATATATGCGAGTCGACCATAGGTCCTAAAAAGGTCGACTCGCATATATAAGAGAATGCATTGGCCTAACAATTTTTCATTTGTTATTATTTTTTTGAATTTTTTAGAATTTTAATATTTTTTTCTTATATTCTTTAACAGACTTAATTTGTAGGTTTAGTGCCAGGGAATCTTACGTTTTTCATGGGCATCAAACTTATTACTATGAATACTTGGTGATAGTTTTGAGTTATAACATGCCCCTAAGGTTTTATCCAGTTTGTTTTTAAATTCGCTATAGCATGCTTAAGCATACCCAAAAACAATTCAACCCAAAACCATTTTTTTTTTTTTTTTTTTAGGACCGATTTTACAGACCGTAAATTAGGGCCGATCAGATCGCCACCTGGCACTGGAAGGGTTAATTGTTAATAATGAAGATAAGAATATAACTATTGATGATAGTTATTTTACAGACTTTTATGTTAATTTGCATGAACCCACTCCGAAGGCATTGAGTCACTTTAGTAGTATTGGATATAAATGAATATTAGAGACCTTTCGCAAAATCACGATAACGGATATGGACATTATCCTGCCCGGACAGGCAAAACATTCGATCTTTACGCACGGGGGTTCTTATGTGAGACGAAATATACCTCACTCAGTTAAATTATGTCCAGATGTGTCAAGGTGTACATCGGTCCTGCTTTAAGACGCTCTATAACATTATCCGTTTGGTGTATAACACACGGATAAGAACATTGGATCTGAAAGAGACACACATTACCTTTTCCATCAAATATATGTGTAACTGAATACATTGGGGCATATGCCGTCTCACCAATTAACTATCGTAGGTAAATTGTGATGGTGCCCACCTTAATAGGACAATATGTATATCCGTAATCGTAATATAAATTTTGCGAAAGGTCTCTATTGTCATTCAGAAATGTGTATACCGCACCTTAACTTCAAATATGAATTTTCAGGTCCATAATATCTAACCAATTTTCCTACTACAAGTTATCCGTACACGTCTATAAACTTAGGATCCACAACAGACATGTTTAGATCGAGAACGTCTAGCGTCAAACGTCAGACACTGTTAGTTACCTACAGCCATCTGATTGACTTGATCGCCAGACGTTTCATATAGAGGGTAACTATTATCCATCTTAATCAATATGTGGGAACGTGTGGCGACCACATGCATCATATAACCGTGGGTAATTGACAGCGCATGACGTCTGAATTAGACGTTCTCGACCTAAACATGTCTTAATATATGATATATATATATATACATGAACGTGTGTGTTTGTGTCGTGTATATGAATGTATGAAGTTATAATGTCTAACATGTTGAATATTCTGAAATTCTGAGGTGGCAACTTCAATACTAAATGAAGTTTCACTTTCGGGCAGAGGGCATCAGTATACGCTATATATACAGCAGAAATATGAAATGAAATACATAATTGTATCATTCGCTTTACTGTTATGATTGTGATGGAGTGATCTCTCTTAAGTCACACAATTCTTCTTTAATGAGAATGATTGGTAACATCCCTACAAATGATTGTCAACTAACTGAGAAGAAAGACGAATCAGATAACATAATAATATTGAAATGTGGGCAATAATTAACCCTTTCTATACTAAATCATAATTGATGAGTAGTTATCCCATAGGAAATGTTCAGATAACAAGTTCAACATAGGTCGTTTGTTGGACATAGTATCTAAACATTTACCTCAATAATTATGGCTCCTTCTGCAATATTTGTATCTGTCGTCTGCTTTTACCACCTTAACATCCCTCCAAATCAATAATAGACCATTCCAACCAATGTACACATTTTTTTTCAATATACACATTTTAACTAACTGGGATAATCCATTTAGTATAGAAAGGGTTATATGACAATGTGAATAGGATAATTGGAGGTTTGAGCAAGTCACCTGACCTGAGAGAGAACGTTGGGAATTAGACCTAAGACAAAAACTATATGATATATTTATATTAAAAATTGATATTTGAAAATAATGAGAGATCGGCGATGGGCTTTATTGGCGCGCAGCAAATATGATGATTTATGATCAGTTTAACCCTTTACCCAACAGAACGGCCCTGTGCCAATGCATTCTCTTATATATGCGAGTCGACCATAGGTCGCCTCGCATATATAAGAGAATGCATTGGCTTAACACATATTAAAGAAAAAATGGTAAAAAGTGTTAAAAAAAAGTTTTTTTTTAGGCCAATGCATTCTCTTATATATGCGAGGCGACCTATGGTCGACTCGCATATATAAGAGAATGCATTGGCACAGGGCATAACTGTAACTATCACAATGTGCTCAATGAGCCGGTTCCAATGATACCCATATTTCCATGGTTTTATTGAGACAGACCGAAGATAATTTAGGCTGTTAGGGCGTTTCTGGGCGTTCTGTTGGGTAAAGGGTTAAATGGGAAGAAAGTAAAGTGATATTTTAAAACCACCAGATTTATGGCGTGTTCTAGTGGCGCGCATATTATTAAATTAAATTATTTCAGTCCGATCTTACTGATATAGACTTACTGATGTACCAATACTTACCTATTGACTCAGCCGGTGGAGGAGTTTGTTTCACCACAACTGACTTTTGCACTGTAAAGATGTAGAAAATTATTTAAGAGGATGCATCTAATGTTAAGTAAAGGTGAATGAATCTTTATTGTCGACATGACAGTGAAAACATGTAGATTGAGTTTGGGTAGCGTGCACTTCACTAGAGGGTCTAATTGGATTATGTCTATGTCAGAAGATTCATGTGCAGGGTATAGCTACTTGCGATTCTAAGTATATTCCACTTAAATTTATCACATCGCTCAGTTCGGAAGAGGCTTCTTTAAGAATAAGACTAATTATTAGTCTATTGTATATCGTTTTGTTTTTTTCTAGACATAGAAGAATGGGCATATGGGAATCTATACTATTCGCCCTTAAAATAAGTAAGAACTTTCCACACTAAGAAATTATTGGAGGGGTAGAAAGTGTGAGCTAGAGGCATTCAATAGAGGAATCGAATAAAACAAACATATATAGGGACAGGAAAAGAAGAGGGTGGGATTTCAAGAGAAACTATTTAAAAGAAGTTATTTTTGACGAGGGGTACTGTACCAAATCCTGCCATTTATGGGACCATCTCCTATTATACTTAACATAAATGAATTTGAGCCATGGGTAAGTGGAATATACATGTGCCGTTGTTCTCCACGAACGATGTAAACAACATGGTAATTATAATGAAAATGAGTTAATGACTCATAAAGCAAATGAGTGTATTTTGTACTCATTCATGTATCAAATTCATTCATTTGTTGCATATATTCTGTGATAATATGAGATGGTCCCATAAATGGCCGGATTTAGTTTACAGTCCCCCGTTAACATTCCAGCCTTAATTTATTATCTGCATGTAGTGATCACGGGGACACGATCGAAACAATAGATACAGCCGTGAGGTAGTTGTTGTGGCGGAAACTACAAACCGTACGTATTCCTGATTATCGTACAATTCCTGTATCCAGACTAATTATATCTATCGTGTTAACGCTGTAAGTAAATACAAAAACATGCATTTGGGCGTCAAACCACATCGCACCATGACCACAACTTTTGGCATTGTTCGCTGGTCATGTCAAATTCAGGTATTCAAATTCAATTCAATTTATATAAAACTTGAAGGCCCACTTAATTTTCGAATGGCCATATAACATTAGGCACAACATATTCCATATTATATATACCATTTGGATGAGAAACCAAAAATATATATATTCCACCAGAATATGGAATAGCTGTGACCTAGGAGTGTCCACCAAGTGATTCTCATACCCATTCCAAGACTTCCCCCGATGTCAACCCAGAATGCATCATAATTCATACTAAGAAATAGAGTTATTCCCCTTCCATTGATAATAAGAGACTTTACAATACAGTCCGGATCAAAATTAAGCGCAGAACAGACCTTGGTAACAAAACAAAAACAACATGTTCCCAGCTGATGTTCCCAGTTTATTCGACGGATCAGTTGATAATACAACGTTTTTGGAGCTTCATCTTTCAAATGGTATATAATATGGGGTGTAATGTATATAATATGATCTTGTGATTCGAAAATTACATGGGCCTTTAATTAATGTGCCGGTAATCCGGTATCAATGATACTGCGGTTGTTTAGATTTCGTGGGCGTATTTTTACCAATTTAATTTACCTCACCCTGTTACTGAACCTGAAACTATGACATTTGGACTTGGAATCAGGGGTGGTCGGAAAAATAATTCAGGCACGTATGCTATTTTTTACCTTTCGACCCTTGTTTGTGACCCACCCACCCCCCGCGTCCAAATTTTTTTCCGTTTTCGGCAGTTTTTTCCGACCATGTTTGGACACCCAACCCCTTTTAATACTAAAACAGAGATTTGCGGGGGGATTCACTGTAAACAGCTGTATATGAATTTCTGTGCATACCATTTGTCATGGATGTTAGTTAACATTGACATGTAAATAGGAACAAGTCATTTTGGGGTCATTCGGCCAAAAAAACATGGCTGCCAGCGGCCATCTTGGATTTCAAAATTTGCAACAAAATACAACACGATAACTGCCTGAAGTCAGTTTAGCAGTTAGAATTACATTATTTCTCTTATTCTAAGGTGTTTTAAGCCAAACTCATTGCAAAAACAGTCAAGAAACTTCCAGGAATTATTTTTTTGAGTTGCAGAAAAAATTGTTTGTTGGTCCCATCGAACGGCATACGTGCCCGAAAAACAATCCCACCCCCCCTGTTTGAATGAGTAAGTTTTCGAATAACGTTGTACGTAATTATCATATTACTCACGGGCCATAATGTCATTCTGTATGAATGTTGATATCTTATTCAATGCGTACGGCTTTTTGATATTGAATGCGTATTCATCCTTGGTGGCGATAGTTTTCATTTCGTCGGGCGAATCCGTCCCGAGCCCAATAGCGTAAATCTCATCAACATCTCCAACAAGATCATCTTTCGCTTGGATAATCCTCTGTACATCTCGGTTAGAATTTGAATCGGTTAGAAGGATAACGGCTCGACCTACGTCATCGGGTGACGTACCGGGCCGGATGCCGTCACGGAACATACGTCGAGCAGAAATTAAACCTGCAGCGGAACTGGCCTCTCCCGATTTATATCCATACTGAACTTTTTCGATTCCAGCGATGAGGTCGGATCGGGAAGGATACTGATTGAACGAGAACAAGCGTAGAGCTTCGTTCCTGTACATTATGACGGCGACTCGCACTGCACCCGAGTCAATATCAGCGTTAGTCACAACATCTTTCATGAATTTGATAAACCTGTTATATTCTCTTTTTGAAAGTTGGTTAGAAAAATGAACAAGGAATAATAAATCTAAATCTTTTTCAGCTGAAAATAGAAAAGTTGTTAGTTCGTTAGTTATAGCTGGTCAGGTTATAGTGTTATCGATCAGGTTCAGACTATAGGCGCTTTGAGGAAAATATACATAAGGTCAAATGATATATAGATAAACACGAGATAATGTCCCACCAATGAGGAATTGGTCAAGCTCGTATAGTATTCAGTTGATTTCGATACATATGATCCCGGGACGTGAGTACCCTCTGTGACGTCATATTCGCGGGTCTAGATTATGGCTACCCGAATTCGGGGAGCGAGAATATAGACCCGGGAACATGTTCTTGCTCTCTTGGGCTGTATTCGAATCCGTATTCTTCTATGTTCGCGAACGACTATATATATATTTGTAATACGACCCTGCCTAACTATGCTTAAAAGCCATGTCCTGATTGGCCAGTGGCCCGAGTTACCATGGCTATCTCGTTCCAGTTTTGTGGTACAATTATACTTTTTCCAATTGTACCACGAAAAAAATCGGTTTATTCAGATCGCCGCACGCGACTTTTCCCGTCTTTTCTAACTCCGCGCAAACGGGGCATCAACGGAGTACACCCGCACCCGTATCCCTTTGAATTTTGCTACATCTTGACAATCTTGCGAATTTTCTAGCGATTTGTCGCTTGAAACCAGTTTGGTTGCCAATGAATATGGTCCAAATGATGTTATGGTATATTGATATATGTTACGACCAAAGAAAGTTACTTAATAAGTATATTAAATGACAAAATAAATCCATGGGGCCGGGCTGTGCATTCGTCGATTCGAATCTCGATCATATTCGATATTTCGGAATCAAGTTGAAAATGAAAGCGTTTGTTCACCAGTACAGAAGGGGAATAAGATTAGTTTAGTAAACTAGATCATTTAGATCGCTTTGTGTAAGGAAAATGGTCCATAGTCGATGATCATATTCATGTTGTTCCAACAACGTTCAAAACAGAAGTGACCCAAGCGTATTTCCTGTACAATTTAAATGAAACGCACGGGCGCCGCTGAAAACACATCGTTTTTTAGCCAATCACAACGATTATTTCTAGAAGAGGTGCCTCGAAAAGTCAACGGGGGAATTTCATAACAAGACAAGACATTACCAGAGTACTCCATGCACAGAAATCGAGTACGCCCAATACGAATTACACCACGAAATGTTTTCTCACCTGAGACCGAAAAAGCGCAGCATTTCGTTGACTATTCAGTCGAATTGTGACCATAAACTTTCAGTCGTATTACAAAAGAAATAAATACACGGTGTATCGGTGTGTATGGTCAAGTTGTACCACAAAAGACTGATTGTAGGACTCCGCTACGCGTCGTCCTACAATCAGTTTTTTGTGGTACAACTTGACCATACACACCTCTACACCGTGTATTTATTTCTTAAATAACTGGAACACTGGCACATTGTGACACGTCATCCTCGCGGATCTAGATTCTAATTTGGTAATATGTCGTTCTCGAACATAGAAGAACACGGATTCGAATACATCTCGAGAGAACAAGAACATGTTCGAATCACCAATAACATGTTCGGACGTCACGTCTCGGTGGTCTATATGTTCGCGGATATAGAACAGCACGGATTCAAATGCATCCTCCGTGTAGACTATTCAACGTTTTGGGGGTCATGGGTATCCTGTAACCAACGTCACCACGCGAACATGACAAATTCACCAAGGGGGCGGGACGTTCATGAATCACGTGGTATCAATTTGAAATGGCGAATTGTGGTAAAGGTAGAGAAAAGGCGACATAAAGGGCCATGGCCCGCTACTTTTTATCTGACGACTAGCATATTACCAATTATGTTCCAAACACGTTGAGACACAATTTCTGCCAATATATTCGGTAGTTTTCTCTAACATACTTACCAACGTTTCAAATCGAAGACAGTTTTCGCGATTTCCTTCATTTTGGAAACTTTGGTAAGAATGTTAGGGAAAACTACCGATTATATTGGCATAAATATGATATACATGCATGCGATAATGGGAATGTAGTTGGTCATATGCTCAGAGCCTTCGTATTAAATTACCTCTGGTACCTATTGGTCTGAACCTGTCTGAATTATGGATCATGTGTTCAATCACGGACTGGGCTTTCAAGGTAGTCTATAGAATGTTCAAAGTATCGAGAAAGGCGCAGATGGAAAACTAATGAAAAATCAGAAGTCGGATTTCTACTCTAAGAGTACACTCAGAACCAAATTTAATTTATTAAAGGGGTACTTTACACCAAATCCAGCCATTTATGGGTCCTCCTTTAATCTCCTTTTATACTCAACAGAATATATGCAACAAATGAATGAATTTGACCCATGGATCAGTTCATAATACACGTATGTGCTCAAAGAATGATACAAACAGCATGGTAATTATAGTGAAAATTAATTTATGACTGGAGTCATAAATTCATTTTCATTATAATCACCATGCTGTTTGCATCGTTCATACAGCATATGAGTGTATTTTGCACTAATCCATGACTTCAATTCATTCATTTGTTGCATATATATAAAATGAGATGGTCCCATATAAATGGCCGGATTTAGTTTAGTTACCCCGTTAAGAAATATTTCGGGAAGGGAATAGTCGAGAGTGGAAGATGATTCAATTGTTGATTGTATAAATGAAATGATTCAATAAACATGGGATATATTTGGAAAGTTGACCACAATCTTTCATTGATAATAAACCGTTTGCAAGTACCTAGCAATTTACAATAGAATATGTGTAATACAAATGCGGTACTTGACAACATAAAATTTATGTTGATTAGGCAAGTAAGGCATTAATCTCGGAAATTATAGTTTGCGATATCTAGGCCATCATATCTTACCAAATCAACCCAAAACAAGTCATTTCCCCCTGTTTGGTTATTAGGAGAAGTATCGGTGGCTTAAGTTTAATTTGCACCCAATATCAGTCTTCTGTGATCCAATAAGTAGTATGCACAAGCCTTGGAATAGTGTGCCTGTCATTTGCAGAATGAGGTCCCCAGAGGGTGAATTTAGTGATGCTACCCCGCATAGCGGGCTAGCATCACCAAATTCACCAAATTCACCCTCTGGGGACCTCATTCTGCATACACATCAGCAGAATGAGGTTTACAGAGGGTAAATTTGGTTATGATATAGCCCGCTATGCGGGGCAGCATCACTAAATTCACCCTCTGGGGACCTCATTCTGCAAATGACAGACACACTATTTCAAGGCTTGAGTATGCAACACAAATTATAACACCATTGCAGTGAGAAAGAACACCATTATAATCAGTAAATATATATACTTTAAATATGCTGTTGGGACATATGCTTACTGGTTTAAGAGAGAGATGACTATTCTCCCTGGGACAAAACTAAGGAGAAGTGGCACATTTTAGCGAGATGTCTGCCGAGTCGCCCTCTATGTTGGTCACTATTCACCCTTCAGTTTCTTTTTTCAAACGACTGTCTGTAGACTAAATGTATCCGTTGATTGGTGGCAAGTCCGACTAAAATCAAATGTGTAATATTGTGTTCCCAGAAGTGTTATAGAGACGTATATCGGATCAGAGACCAGCATAGATTTCGACGTTCGACTTCTCCCTAATATGTGCCACTTCTCCCTATTTTGTCCCAGGGACCAGTATGAATATGCCCCAAAACTCTTAACATCATATTTAAAGCATACTTTGCTGAGTACTATTGTGTTCGTACTCACTATAATGGTTTTTATAAATGTGCTCTGATGTTGAATACTACTTATTGGACAACAGAAGGGTGATGTCGTTGTGTAAATGGAACTGCAGCAATTGTTACTTCTCCCTGATAAAAGCTCACTTCTCCCTAATAACCAAATAGGGAGAAGTGACTACTCCCATTTGAAACTTCTAGGCTGGACAGTATCGGTTAAAATATACTGCACACTGCATAGGGTAATACTCAGAAAGAACAGTATTTAAAAATTCACATGCAGATATATAAATACATATATATATAGACATATAAAGCTTCAATTTGTGGCATTCGTTAAGTTAAATATTAACGCGATCGCCATACATAGTATTAAGAATATTATAAATTATGCTTGTCATTATCCACGACCGGAGCAATTAATGAACATCGACTCCAACCATGGAACTTTATTGGAGTTGACCGAATTCTCTGTGATATACTCACTTGCTAACGCTGATGGTGCTAAGCCGAATGCTCCTGGAATATAAACACATGATCAGTCAGTCATTATGATGAATATAAACTTAGATCAGTCAATCATTTTAATGAATATAACCATGTGATCAGTAGTTCATTTTAATGAATATAAACATGTGATAAGTCAGTCATTTTAATGAATATAAACATGTGATAAGTCAGTCATTTTAATGAATATAAACATGTGATCAGTCAGTCATTTTAATGAATATAAACATGTGATCAGTCAGTCATTTTAATGAATATAAACATGTGATCAGTAAGTCATTTTAATGAATATAAACATGTGATCAGTCAGTCATTTTGATGAATATAAACCTAGATCAGTCAATCATTTTAATGAATATAAATATGTGATCAGTCAGTCATTTTAATGAATATAAATCACAAGTCAGTCATTTTAATGAATATAAACACATGATCAGTCAGTCATTTTGATGAATATAAACTTAGATCAGTCAATCATTTTAATGAATATAAACATGTGATCAGTAGTTCATTTTAATGAATATAAACATGTGATAAGTCAGTCATTTTAATGAATATAAACATGTGGTCAGTCAGTCATTTTAATGAATATAAAAATGTGATCAGTAAGTCATTTTGATGAATATAAACCTAGATCAGTCAATCATTTTAATGAATATAAATATGTGATCAGTCAGTCATTTTAATGAATATAAATATGTGATCAGTCAGTCATTTTAATGAATATAAACATGTGATCAGTCAGTCATTTTAATGAATATATACATGTGATCAGTAAGTCATTTTGATGAATATAAACATGTGATCAGTCAGTCATTTTGATGAATATAAACTTAGCTCAGTCAATCATTTTAATGAATATAAACATGTGATCAGTCAATCATTTTGATGAATATAAACTCAGATCAGTCAATAATTATAATGTACACGGGAGACTGGCGTATCTAACCTACAGCTTGTATATTGTGTGTTATACACAGGCACAGGAGCCTAAGTCACCAATCGAGTATCTAACCCAAGGCGGTTTAGATTTTAAATTTGTTTAAAACAGTTATACACGTTTGTCTGATGGGATAAACTAGTTAAATGAGCTATGGAAATTCATAATGCACATTCAAAAATAAGTAATCGTTAAAAACTCATATTTAGAATGAAAATTTACAAATAATATAGCTATGGACTGTGCCCCGATTTTGAACATCAAACACAGCGCAACCATTTAATGTTCGTAAAATTCACATATTCCTTTCATTCGGAAGTACAATAACTCCCGCAACAACCACCTAGAACTTCTGGGTGATGGTTTAGTGATTACATTAGTGACGTAGGTTTTGGTATTATATTTGCCTTCTCGAACCTCGATTTCAGTTGACTCACTTGGATTCACTTCTGCATTCTGCTCATTACTATAGTTTCCTGGAATGAGTTGTCGTAATTTTCCAGATATATTAATTGTATTTGCTGATTAGTTATTTGTATATAAACGACGACTATTCTTCAATCCTCAGTTGGGTAGTTATCACAGGGTCGGATTACTGTAGTCTCTAAATCGCCGCTTCAGGCGTTCAGGAACCTACGTCACTATTGTAATATCTAACCAGTCGCTTCAGGCTGCTACATGTATCTGGAACCAAGCCTTAGTTTAGTGTGCCTGTCATTTGCAGAATGAGGTCCCCAGAGGGTGCATTTAGTGACGCTATCCCGCACAGCGGGCTAGCATCACTAAATTCACCATCTGGGGACCTCATTCTGCTTAGGCCCACTAAACTCAGGCTTGTCTGCAAAACATGCAGTGGTTGAGCTAGATATCTGTTGCCAAAGTTATTATACTTACGATTAAAAGTGGCTATATATGTGAATTGTCCAAACATCTATTAAATGGTTGAGATGTGATCGGTGTTCAAACTCTGGACACAAGCGATACCTATTTTCCTCGTAAAGTTCAATTTAATATAAATATGAGTTTTTAACGATTCTTGATTTTTGAATGTGGATTGTGAATTTCCACAGCTCATGTACATGTACCAGTTTTTTTTTTTATACCCGACAGTCGTTTTTATATGTTTTAAACATTTAAAATCAAAACCGCTTTGGGATGGAAATTTGATTGGTGAGTCGGTCGCTTCGACGACTGTTGTTGTACGTATACACACACGTGAATGCAATTACATATGGCGGACTTAGGACCTTCCCCGAACAAAATGATTTAGTTGAATGATTTCACTTTAACACATACATTTATACTGTGATTATAAATGAATGACAAATACACATATACAAAACACATAACAGGTAAACGCTTCAACTGGGTTGGTACTGCACTGATCGTAATATCACGTACACATCAATGGGTAGATCAGTCGGGGTAACATGGTGGTTAAAAATTAACTTTGGTATATAACGGATATAAACTGCTGTCGTGTAAGTATGGTGGTTAGTGATTGATTTGCTACAATTAAGGAATCATATTTCCATCAGGATTTGGGTAGGTCCACTGATCCAGTCATTATATTCCCTGAATTAACGGCGACTTTGATATATAAGATGTATGTTAAAGTGCAGGCGTACTGAGATAGTTAATACACGGATGTTAGATCTTGATTAGAAACAGACACAGCGATTCTTACAAGAATATTTTATGAATGATATAAGCTGCCTCTGGTTTGGGGATTCAATTACATGTGATACTCTGTATAATTAAATTCGATCCAAAATTATCTCGAAAACCCGCACATAATATTCTTATAATATAACTTGTTTGAGTCGATAATGTGCTGAAAATTAGATCGTTTTAGTCAGATATATTAACTCATAATTAGGTGATTCCAAGCAGATTATGTGCTGATAATGATACAAAGAAGTCAACTCACGATTTGTCAGGTGTAAGCTCTTTAATATTTGTTTCAAAATGATATAACGGATATAACTCCATTATCTGCTTATTTTAGAATCAAATAGTCCCATTGTGTACCTATTTCATATTGTAGGTCGATTATGTGCGTATTTGAGCGAGTATATGTTGACCAATAATGTTTAAATCACGCCTTTTGTGCAACACTTCATGCATGTTTTAGATATAGCAATACATGATCCAGAGTAAGGTGCCTTCGTTGAAAGATTTTGATCATTTTGAAGTTGCTCCTCAAGACGTCCGTGTTTTGATAAATAATCACCACTAGCTGCCAAATTGTCCCATATATTGCACTATCGGCACCTGGCAGGTGGGGCGAATGCCGGCGGAAAGGTGTTGATGTCGATAACATAATGAAATATAGAGAACCAAGCGGGTGTATGCCAAGATAATCAAATCCCTCTCAACTTTGAAACTCGACACATGGCTGACGCTACAGACGATCAACAAATTTGTGAATGAATCCGAGTTGGAGTAATATATTCTCAGTTATCGTTAGAAGCAAGCAGGTGTATAGACCTATGTGATAACAAATATGATATTTGTTTTCAGTGTGTTATCCGCCCCAAAGAAGAATTCGTATTATTAATCAGTCGATATGTCTCAACTACTCCATTGAGAGCAATAGTCAGCGCTACCTTGGTGGCTAAGCCTTCAAGCTGAAACTATATTGTATTTACATGATTTGCAACATTTGCAAATCGGAACACAAAGCATATATAGGAACATTGAAGTACACGTTGAAATTCATCATGGTGTTTGTCAATCGACACTTTCAATAAAGTTTTGAGTGAAATGATGTCTGATTTTTAATTTACGACCATAAACGATATATGATCTCGCTTTACATTATATTACCATATCTGGCAAAGGGAAGATGAAACGCTCTTCGCTGTCCGTGCACGAGTACCCGCTTTCGTCGAATGTTTACCATGTAATAAATTTATATCACCTCGCATTGCTTAGATTAATTTAATACGCTAAAATGAAAATATACCCAAAACGATAGTTGTCTTAGGAGGTTGTTGCTTTCCATATATTTTACTCGTATTATATTAGATTGTTAACATATCGGTTGTTCGTGTTCAAGTTCGATTGGACAATTAGAGTTACCTCGCGTTGCTTAGATTACTGGATAACATAGATTGTTCGAGACTTAAAACAGCTACTGTACTGTAACCATTATATTAGCGGCGGTGCGGCTATGGAGCCATGTGGGATACGTGTCTCCCAACTGTTTTAACTAATTGTGGGCATCTTACGAGTTGTATATAATAGTAGTTAATAGTGTCAAATTTGGATCTAGTTCGACACTTAATGTTTTGACTTCCAAAACCATCCAGGTACACCAAAACCATGCAGGTACACCAAAACAAAACCATCCAGGTACACCAAAACCATCCAGGTACTCCAAAACCATCCAGGTACACTAAAACCATCCAGGTACAACAAATTGAAGCCATTTTTATAAAGTTATCCCTTGGGAACATAACCTGACCTCTTAGCATACTCGAACCTTTAATGCGCTCGAGTGTCCACTAATGCTGAATTGGTCATTGTCGCGTGGTAACGTGCAAAATGACACCCAGTATCTCACCAAAGTACGCAGAATAGTCGTCTGCTAATTATTATCATTATAAATATTTGTTTTGACCGGAGTGGAATTTCAACTTAAATTGAATAGAAATTCCGTTCGCGTTAGTTTGACTTGAACCGCAGTTCCGTATCCTTGAATAGATTTTGAGATGTTGGGTGTCTTTATGCACATTTGGGATATCCTGGGTGTCTTTTTGCACGTTTAGGAAATCCCGGGTGCCTTTCTTGTACGAAACCATGCGACAATGACCAATTCAGCTCCACTAATAGTTTAACCGTTGCTACGCACGCATCTCTGCCATGTTAGTATATGTTGATTTCTCTGTTTATTGTAAACCCGATGATATATACCGGTATATATACTGAACTGCCGATGTGGTGCGTCTCCCATGCTGAAACCCCCTCGTTATCATCCCCACTGCCCCATGTGAATTAAATTTAGGTTATCTCCCCCATCTTCAAGCAAAACAAAAAAATCCGCCACCCCCACCCCACTTTTTCGTAGGCGGCTCATATTCTGCATTAACTTCATTAAGAAATATATATATAAGTTAAGCGTTCTTAATCAATTTGACATATATTTAATAACACGATTTATAATCAAGAAAGGCAACTTTATGATGAATCAACTATATGCGGAATATGCCTCCATGTGTTCAGTTTTCAACAGAGGACGTGATTATCTTTAGCACCACTGTTCTAATCAAGCACACATGGTACGGCGCGCCGTGAGTCGGTTGCCCACATGTAAAGGTACACATTTCCTAAATGCTCACCGGAAGTCCGTTTAATTGTGTTATATATGGGAATTCAAACTTAGCGGATCCATATGTAAACAACAGACGATAGAACGTTTGGGATTAATATGACACCAAAACCACACAAACACAACGCATGCAAGACACGTGAGTGAATATGAAACAAATGACACACACATGTGAAGGGAGGGGAGTCGAGCTGTTATAAAGGATCAGTGTTATATTGATTTCAAATCTTCCCTGCCCTGTCTCGGCTAGACGGCCAGATGTTTGACCCAACTCCTGGTTTAAAGGACAAACGGTGCGAGCGACATCTAGCTGCAGCTAGGGTTTAAGTATCTGTTTCAAATTAGATGGTAGTGTACGTCAAACTACATACTTTATACATATTAGGATATCTTCAAAATACAATATCTAGAAATTAATGTGCTGTTTTACTGCCACTGCTACCTGGTACATATACTATATATAGACGGATGAAAAAAAGGCTACACTATAATGTAAATTCGTCTATATGTATCTGCACGATTATGTTCCTTTTCTCACGGTTTACAATCTTTCTCAAAACGATGTTCAAACAAGGGCGTTGCAGTCGAACATAAATATTCGTATACATCAGCTGTCTACATATCATATTTTAAGACTTGCGGCATATAGAGAGCGCCTATTCACGAATGCACTGTTGGAAAACAAATACCGCACAGGAATGGGACCAGGCAGTGCCATCAATAACAACATTCGTAAGCTTGTATTGGCAGAATCTGCAATCGATGAGATGGCTGATGTTTAAAAATATTCCTTCGCAAATACAATAGCATCACAAATATATGTACTACATGTGAATGAAATGAGAAAGGCCAATGTTGGGCATCTGAGACATGTCGTGTGCTGGTCACTGAACTATCTACAACTGAAAGTGCAAAACGTAAGATATGCATAACCTCTCTATAACTAGGATTACTGGTTTATCCAAATGATGAGCATACAGGCTACTAGCAGTCACGGTGTATGAATACAAAATTATAAGACTGGCGACTTATTAACGTCGTCGTGAACTAATAACACGCCCAGGCGTCACACGGGATGATGTGAAACGGCATTATACGGGAAAGCCGGTTTCTGTCTGAGGCGAAGATCATAATTATCAACTTACAACGGATATATGTGTGACATCGTTAAAGATCCAGTGCCATATATGCCACAGCTCACAAAAGAAACGATGTTTCTACCCAGAGAAACGAATTTACATTGTAAATCATCGAGATCTCCTGTTGTGAACTTGATCGTTCCATACATGTACATATGACTAATTATCATTACTGGCGAACTTTTGCAGCTTTGTATGTGGATATTGTTGGGTTTCGGTGTACGTTGATATGTCATTAAATAATCGTCTGGGCATGGAGATCGCTTTATCTTTAGCCACAGAATTTGTGCATGCATTTTTGGGCACAGTGCCTGAAAATTTAGCAACGAGAACTGACCATACATTATACAACCTTATCGCACATACAAACATTGTGCTTCGTTTCTTACCATTATTGCAAATTTAATTTAAACTAAATTTAGCTTTAAATTGAGTTAATCTTTTTGGATGATCATACGCGACAGACAGTTACCGGTGTCCCATATTTTCTACTTACGGGAACAAATTTCGGACGTAATAACCTCTGCAGCTATCGGTATCTCCTCCACCTCATAAAGGTCGGTCTCGAATCTAGTCTCGGACACAACTCGTTTGAATATCTCATAATCCGACAACCCTATACCAACACCAGCGATTGTCACACCATCATTTTTCAAAGCATCTGCGTGTTCCAGAACAGATTTGTCGATGAATTTATTTGTAATGAAAATGACGAAGTTTGGTGCATTGGGATTATCGCCGGCCGTTTCCGTAAACATATGTTGCCGAACGGCCATGAACGCTGCTGTCAAATTACTACGACTACCGACCGCAGTTGTCGCCCCGTAGATTCCATTCTCAACATCTTCATTAGTGTGGTACGTTTTGAGATGGAAACCTACTTCCGGTAAGTCTGCGAATGTTAATAAAGCCACTCTAGCACCATTGTATGAGATGTGCAAATGTTTCGTGAATTCAGTTAAATATGATTTAAATTCAACGTCCCTAGGAAACCGTTGAAAGTCCGTTGTGTCGGCTACTAAAACTATGTCCATAGCCACACCAGGTTTGCAGCCTGAAAGTGTAATGGAAACGAAAGCATGTGTTATTGAAGCGTGAGGTTAAACTCTAAAGCGGCTCTGAACAGAACTAACACTGCCGAGGTCTGACTCAGGGACTTGAACACACAGGCCACAGTGATTTTAAAGCCACAAGGTGGTTTGCACTCCAAAATACACGTAACATTATTCACTTTTGAATTTTTCTCAGTATCGAAATAGGTCGATAAATATCTTAACTACCTTTCTACGAGCATTATATAACACAAAAAGACGCATTGGAGTAATGAAAAATACAATTGTGAATAGGTTGTTTGGGTCCCAAGCACAAAATAGCCATTTGCAAGACATGTAACACAAAAGAGCGTTCCGTGATAGCCTATTCCTGATATGGTAGCAATAAAGAGCGTTTGTCTGAATTTTGGTAAAAAGTTTAAAACGGCTGAAAAATGGCTGTGACTTTGGTAAGTGTTTTTCAGAGCATATCAAGCCAGTATATCAATAGTTCGTTCATTTATCGACCTATTGTATCCGTCGCTCTAAATTACGTAGAAAACAAATTTGGAGGTTCGAACGAGCCATGTTCGTTTAAATCAAAAATACAAAAAACCGTGTTTACCAAAGAATGTGCTGGTGTGTCGAACTTGTTACAGTTTTGGAACGTTTCATCACAAAGCGATGCACATGAATATCGAGTCCAGTTCAAGATGGTGCAAATGGATTATCCTCCAAAATTAAACAAAATTCAGTTGTAAGGTACTGTAGATTATAGGGGAGAAACATCTGACGCCCCATGCCAAGTCGTCCTTGCGTCTAGTATATTCTCAAATGCCAGTGTGAATTCTGTTCGTGGCGAGCCAATAGTAGCAGTATGTAGATTAGAACTTTCAACAAGTCTAAGGCGACAAGAAAACTAATTTCCAACAGTCATATTTACCAGAATGAGTTTTAGAAAGTGTTAAACGTAGCAGACGTGAAACTGAAAAACAAACGATTTATGCAATGTGTTCTTCGACAAATTTCATACAGTGCACTACGCATCATATAGCCTCGTACCAGTACATTATTACTATATATGTAGCCCGACCAAATTCAAATTCAACACTCGAGTTCATGGGTATGTTGACCAATAGGAACTGATGTCGAAAAATATCACATCAGCATATATACTAGCATTGAAGGTATGTCAGAATTGTATGTCTCAATATTCGAACATAACGCGGACACTGTATCTAAACCTTTTGTTTCCAGTCGAGATAAAAGTTTTCCAAAACTTATGTTTTATAGTTCAATAAAACCAAATGTCTTGTTCTCTTTCCCAAGAATGGACTATAAATCCGATTTTTGGCGCACCAGTTAGAACTGTTTTTTCGTCTCACAAACTCACCAATAATTATCAGTAAGCTTCGCTATTTTACTGGGTGCATCAGAAATGCAGGATATATTGATGAAAAACTTGTAAAATTGTTTTCTCACATTCAGTTATGTGATTTAATCGCTCGTGACATGTGTCTTTATCCTAGAAATGTCATTTACATCTAAATATTAACTCATGTATAATAGTTATCTTCACCATAAACATGCGAAACTTGCGACCGAATACTTGGAAAGTTTTTGCTGAATGTGTACCGTTCGAGGCGTTGTATTTGCAAAAGCGTGCACGCGACTCGCAATTTGTAACATATATAAAACACAAAATGAAGACAATGGAACACCTTTGAATGTCATACATGTTGTATGGTGGCATGATAAGATATATTACATATAAAATATGTTTACTTTGTACGGTGTATGCACCAGAAAGGCCAGAAAATTAAGTTTTCAATTAGTTGTATACATTGAGAAGGGAGTGCACATTTTAAGCAGCTTTGTTCACTTGCTTCGCCTCATTTTTTAACAATTGAAATTTCACACGCTATGTGTAATTAACAGAACTAACTGACAAGCAACGTGTGTACGTCACATTGTGATATAGATATACCAACACTTAACTAGTAATCAACAGAAAACCGACTCGCCTCTTAAAGCGAAAAGCAGAACCGGATTGTATCGGCTGCAGCCTGTGACATTCAACTGGCTTTTAAAAGCCTAATCGTTCATTGTCCATTGAACACAAACAAAAGAGTGGTTCAATTTCAATATTTAGAGATGTTGCGTTTTTATCTCAGTATACTACCGTTACATTTGTCTGTCATTATTGTTGGATGTAATCTTTTACATCGATACTTGCAACAATGTCAAACTGGGGTGATATAACGACCAAGAAAATTTAGAAATGCAAAAAAAATCACCAGAAACTTCGTAACTGTTGGTCTGATTCCAGACTATGTTTCAACATCAGGTTAGATACAGTGACCCGCTTTGTGATATTTTGTGATGCGCGCGCGGGCTATATATACACCGAAAGTTCTCGATACAAAATGAACGTCGTCTTCGAATATCTCCAGCTGTTGGGAATTTCGTTTAAAATAAACCCTCTGTAATATAGCATACACCAATGAAATATATAATGATTCAAGCAACACCATTTAACCCTTTCACGAGGTTCATGACAGGAGCTGTGCTGTTGCAGCATTAAAGATTCTGTGCCAGTGCATTATCTGATATATGCAAGTCTGCCATAGCGAGCCTCACATTTATAAGATAATACACTGGCACAGGTCGAGGTCAATATTATCAAGCCAATGTGTTCTCCTATATATGCGAGGCTCCCTATGGGAGACTCGCATATATATGATAATGCATTGGCACATGGTTTTCGTAGAATTCCAGGAAGCTCCAGTCATGGAAGAGTTAACAAAGCAGTGATCACCGTTCATCGAATAGTGAGGCATATGTTGGTATTCCACGTATATATAATATGTTCAGAAGAATGACAAGTATCCAGACCCGGAAATTCAGGTTATCACAATTTATTATCCCAATACTCTAAACGTGCAAGTTTAAGGGAGAGGTCAAGTGACCAATTTTGAATATAGATTTCCATGCAAATCTCCGGAGTTATGTATGAAGCATTTCTTCGAGAACCAAAGCAGGCATATCGTTAAATAGTCACAACATTTAACTGGCAGGTGCGCTTGGTAAATTATAAAATTTTGCAATAAATAATTTCTGGAATTACATTACATGACCTACACATTTGAAAATTAATATAAAATTCAAAAATAAATACAACAAGTTCCAAGCGGACTCGCCAGATAAATACCTGTTGTTTCCAATACCAAATAAAGTCATGCTCAGAAGTATGTGCAACTCCTTTACTTTGCTCCGCAGATTTGCATGGAAATCCCCATTCAAAATTGGTCACTTGACCTCCCCCTTAAAGGTTGTAAATATTGTGTTGGTCCGACACCAATACACAAGTATTCATAGTACGATTTTGTCAGCTATATAGCGAAATGGCGTCGTTAATTGAACATTCTAAAGTACATGTAATACGATTTGTAAACACCTTTTTTTTTTACTTGGATCATTGTAGCAATCGCACAATATACCTAATGCAGTTGATATAATATTAAACAATGTTATTGTCTATTTTTTTTATAATGAGTCAAGTAGCGCTAAAGATTCAATTTAAATTGTTCATCGCCAATGTGAATTCGTTGTGAATATTATGACCTATAGTCTATTATCAGTAACAAGTGATACAAATTCACCCAAGCTTCACATTTTTGAATATGCATATATTTCCCGTAACTTCATGATTGTGATGACATAAATTTCCAGGGCTGGAGTGTGCGTGTGTAAAACATTTAAAATATTGTGCCAATTCCAAAGACTTGAAGAACACAGAATAAGGCAACAAGAGGACTGGATCCATGGCCTCTGGTACGCTCACCAGATCCAGTACATTGTAGGAGGAAATAAGGTATTTCACACTGCATTAACCTAAATTGTACATGGTAAATTTGATATGTATTCTAGATTAATTGAGTTTCTACATTGTCAGTCTACCATTGCTAGAAAAAAATATCTATACTTTTACCATAAATATCATGGTATATTACATAGATAGCAGTCAAGCAGGTCAGACGTACTTTTGAAGAGAAACGAAAAGTGACGACTATTGCTCCATTGCTGCTCCACGCGTCATGAGAACTAAAAGAACATATTACTATTTCTTGGTAGACCAAATATATCACAACTTAAGGGTACATTCACACACTGGCAAGTTTGCACGGCCTTTTTTGCAGGCATTTTCTCATAGAAAAACAAATAGTGCCAGAATATGAACGGTAACATGCATATCGAGTCAAATATATATTGATCAAAGCTAACGACACGAGACGTAACCTTTCTGTAGTTCCACATGTAACGGTGCTGCTAACACATTACCTTAAAATACATGTATGATTAATTCTTGCGAGATAGTTGCAGGTTATTTACAGGCAAATATCGACAGCATCACTACTAGTGGAACTACATGGTGTTAACTTCTAGTTAGCTGTGGTACTGATACATTTTATATACATCTTTCTGTTCATATAGTCTGGCATCATATGGTTTTCTATGAGAAAATGCCTGAAAAAACATGCCGTGCAAACTTGCCAGTGTCTGAACGTACCCTAAATATTGATTAGCTGGGATTAGCAATGCATATCATGTTATCGTGTATATATAGGTTTCGAGGACAAGAATATATAATAGAATAGAATGGTGTTATATAGGTTTTCAGAGTGTTGGATATGTTATTAACCCTTTCATGATAGGACCTGCGCTGGTGCAGTATGGAAGCCCCTGTGCCAATGCATTCTCGTATATATGCGAGTAGACCATATACACAAAAAGAGAATGCACTGACTTATAATGTCAAGGTAAATATTGTTCGGCCAATGTATTCTCTTATAAGTGCGCGACTCCATATGGGAGACCCGCATATATAAAAGAACACATTGGCACAGGGTTTTCGCAAAATTTCAGGAAGCTCCAGTCGTGGAAGGGTTAAATTGTTAGATATGTTTACTTACTGTAACCCTATACCATATTGTAGATTCATATATACATACACCATTCCTCTGATCTCCCATACAATCGATCAACTATAATTGGGCTAATCGATATGAATCTCATGTCAACAAAAATATCGCATAGTTTAAGAAACTCTTCCGAGTAGCGAGTATAAAAACATGCATGTATATGGATAACACATAACAGTATATGCATTTTGGTAGTGTGAAAGGCAACACAATAGCAGTGTTTCGAATAAGCAAATTGTTTCGAATACAGCATTGAAAGAACAGAACAAAGTGGAAGATTCTGGGATGCATGTGGGGATTTCCTGAGGTTGGTGGCAGAGGTGGTGCGCATTAACAAATGCATCAACTCTTTCCACTCGAGTCAGAAGATAGCTTCTTTCATAATGACGAACATTGAAGGAGCGAATTGTGAATAGAATATAGTATAGAAGGATGCATGTATACATAGCAGGTAATAGATAGAGAACGTGCGGGAGATAAAAAAAAATTAATCCTACATCAGTTATGTTCATTTATGGACTTGTGCAGTATTTCCAAAAAGAAAATGGTTGGATATATGGTCACACTATAGTTAGAATAGCAAGTTCCGATTTTGTATAAATTGTAGTTTTCTCTATACTGTGTCTCATATATTTAACAGATTTGCGTTTATTGATGATTTTAAGAAATGTTGAATTATTGCGTTCCATGAATGGGGACGCCGCAATTGAGCTATAGTTTAATTTAAACCATTTGTGAATTTTTGAAAAGCCTCATGCACATATGCGCACCGATGGAAAAAAAGGAGTCATCGAGCATGGTCTGTTTGATTTAAATACTTGTATTTTTACAGGCATTGCTTTGCTTCATTTCAAGAAGAAGATAGCTTGCCGTTCAGCCTTTATTGCATAATTATATTCAAGCATGGAAATATTGTTTCTGACATTTGCAGAATGAGGTCCCCAGAGGGTGAATTTTGTTACGCTATCCCACACGACGGGCTAGCGTCGCCAAATTCAACCTCTGGAAACTTCATTCTGCTTAGGCATCAGCTGCTATAGGAAACATAAGATCAAAATGAAGTTGACCAGTTGAAGTTGGTTATGTTCACCCATTAGTCACCTCGATTGTGCATTTTATCTTCTTCAAATTAGGGGACATAGAAACTAGAAAAAAGGGAAAAGTAACTAAAAAACAATGTTACTTTGAGACTATAGATACTTCCAAGAAGATTATGCATAAACAGAAAGAGGTCCCCAGTGATGCTATCCCGCTGTGTGGGGGTAGCGTCACTAAATTCACCCTCTGTGGACCTCTTTCTGCAAATGACAGACACCCTATTTCAAGGCTTCTGCATGTTTACTTTATTATTCCACCATTATGCGTTACAAGCAGAGTTTCAGAACATTGTCTCAAGTATCCAGCGCTTGTAATTTTGGGATACTTGGTGCAATGTGTTAACACTGTACAAATAAGTTATAGTATACAGTTATTGCCTGGCTACCACCCAAAGGCTCTTCTGAAATAAACATCAGATACCACCTTGTGCAATTCGAATTATGCCGATAACCAAACAAACGGTAGTGAGGTGTACTGTTGTTCTGTAGTTTGGCGTTGCAATGATCGTTTCTGCGTCTGTTATGGTGGACGTAATGTTCTTCCAGATATAACAATAGCAGGATGATAGGCTCAGCAAAATTCTCCGGTTTGACAAGACGAAAACAATGCATCAACAGGTCACGTTAACCACAAGTGCGCCATGGTTGTTATGTTTCCATCAGCGGCGGCCACGTAAACATTGCAACTGTAGAACGTGTGAAGCAAATCAAGATCTTTAATTCATATGAGAGGCCAGTTTATTTTTCAACATATCTTATACCTCTTTCAAAACTATGTAGACAAAATTTTGAAGCTCGAATGAGCCATGTCCGTTCAACTGAAATTCTTGTTTCTTGTACACATTTATCTGATCTGAAGGAAATTTGGAATGGAGGTTTATCGTCATGACTGCTTTGAAAAGAGAGTATAAAGACATTGTTTGTATTTTACGTTCTAGATTTTAGATATTTTTTTAATTTGTAGGTGCAAATTTTGATCGTTTCGGTTTATTTACGATTCTTGGAACGTGACGAAAATATTTATATTCTACTCCTATTTTATTCATATGTATAAATAGATACGAATCAATTTAAACACACATAGAGCCAGCAATCGATGTGCGCATTTGTGCATGAGTACCAACGCTAATTAGAGACATCACAAATATTTCTTATGGACCATGTTTGCAGAATGAATAACAACGGTAGGCGTATGTACGACACCAATAATTATCATTTACATATACAAGATAGTTTGAATTGCATATTAAAATAGTTATTTCTTGCTTAGGGAGGGATAGTGCGGAGAAAGCCAAATGAAATTTGAACCACTTTGCTGTCTTTTTTTAGCAAAATATTGCGTTTCTGAGTCTACATATGATGGCCCTCTTCTGGTCAGAGAGATGTAACGACTGGGTGGGATTCAGAGGCGTGTAAATGGTGCGCTCCTTCTGTGTGTCATTGTGTTAGAAGCGAGTGCAAGATTTAGTTGTGTTCGATATGCATGTACGACAATTCCTACTCACCCTCGTCCAGACCACCCTGCCCGAGGACTCCTAAGGCTAGCGTCCCCAAAAGGAGGAATGACGCCACACCCGCTCGCCCCATGGTGTGCTAATCTGGAAAAAAAGAAGAAACAAGCGTTATTAAATAGTGACAATATCCACAGTTTATCTGCAATATGCAACTGTTGTCAACGATTGATTTGATACAGATAACACGTGTATTCGTTAATGTACATGCAGGTATATACCACAAGGGTGACTGAACCCCAAAAAAGTAACATACAGAATGTCATACCATATATGTGTCCATTAAAAGTGTAAGCGCTCTTTACTTCTATCAGAAATATACTAACAAGGGACGCTCGTTATTGTTCCGTAATGATTTTGAAGCCACACAAAATTTATATATCAGATTTATGGAGGCATGGACTCTGTATGAGTGTTCATTGATTCAATGTGCTTGCTTCAGTGAGCATGATCACTTCGGTGTTAATCCACAAAGAACGTTTATGGTTAGTATTGTCGACACATCAGTACAAATTAATAGAGAACGTTTGTGGTCATTATATTTACGATAAACTGAAAAATATAGAGCGTTCGTTCCCTTTGAAATGTTTAAAACCGCTCATAAATGTCAATGAGTTCGGTAGTTATAAGTTTTGGAGTATATGAGGTATGCACTTCTTAGTTTCAGGACAATCACCAGTTAGTTTGGAATTTCTGTTCCACGTTGGGATGCACTGGTCGATACAGTTATGGGGATACATTAGGACGCACGGGTCAATACAGTGATGGGGATACGTTAGGACGCACGGGTCGAGACGGTGATGGGAATGCGAGTTGAATAAGTTATGGCTCCTGCTTCCTTTGTAATCAAACTTCGGAGAAGCAACTGTTCGTGTCGCGGAAATTGTATTACGCTCGAATGTTTATATAATCCTCGTTTTGGAGAACAGTTGGAATACATTTGCATAGCTATTTTTTTTAGAGTAGTTGTTTTGTGCACATGACGTTTCGTGAAGTTTCTTATTTTATGGGAATTATAAAGCTGCACTTGTCAACGGAAGCCGGGCTCAGAGTCTTTGTCGATATTAACATACTGTCGCAATAATGTAAAAATTGTTCAGGAGATGAGATTTAGGCTGACAAATTAAATAACTCGCTCTTTAAAAGCTTTCGGCCTCAGGCCTTCGTCAGTTAATATTATTCAGACAAAATCACGTACATGATGGTATTCAGATAAACGTACAAATAACAATGGCGGATATTTTACAAAAGAGGTATACTTTCTATAGTAGTGTATGTAATTCGTAATCGCGCTGTCGTGGTTCAATAATAATAATGTACCCATTCGTGTACACGGTAAAGCATTTGGTATACATTTACGATATGTTTCCTTCGCTTATGTAAAATGTCCGCCATTGTTATTTGTATTTTTATCTGAATGCCATCGTGTGATTTTGTCTGAATAATATCAACTGAAGAAGGCCTAAGGCCGAAAGATTTTGAAGAACGACTTATTTAATTGGTCGCACTGATTTGCGTTGATGCCCTCGTGCACCGTGTTATGCACGACGTCTATCTAATGCGAATGGTTTGACTGTCGATCGAATGAAGATATATTCACACAACGCGTTGTAGTTGATTTGAAGCAACTTCCCGAACACGTTGACAATGCCACTTCACTGACAGAGTTCAAATCACAGCTGGACTATCAACTATACAGTCTGAAGATGGTGATACTGATGATGATGACGATGATGATGATGATGACAAAATCAATTGTAAAAAGAGGTCTACTTGCTATTAGTGTATGTTGATATTATGCACGACCAGATGGTCTGTCTATAAGTAAAGCCACATTGCCAACCACCAATTTTGATTTCAAATTTGTTTAAAACATATATAAAATGTGTCTGGTGTGATAAACTAGTACAAGAAACTGTGGAAATTCACAATGCACATTCAATAATCAATAATCGTTAACCCTTTACCCAACAAACCGGCCAAAACCGGCCAAATAAAGCTTCAACAGCCTAAAATATCTTCGGTCTGTCTCAATAGAACCATACAAATATGGATATCATTGGAACCGGCTCCTTGACCACATTGTGATAGTTACAGTTATACCCTGTGCAAATGCATTCTCTTATATATGCGAGTCGACCATAGGTCGCCTCGCATATATAAGAGAATGCATTGGCCTAAACAAATGTGTTAAGCCAATGCATTCTCTTATATATGCGAGGCGACCTATGGTCGACTCGCATATATAAGAGAATGCATTGGCAGATGCAGGGCCGTTCTGTTGGGTAAAGGGTTAAGAACTCATCTTTATAACTGAAATTTACAAGGAAAATATGTATCGATTGTGCCCATATTTTGAACATCAACAAACACACCTCAAACTTTGAATACATGTTCGTTAAAGGCACGGGAGGCCTTAGTTGTTGAAAATATTCATATTTGTTTCAATCACCGTAAACAGAAAAACATTAAAACGCATACAGTTTTGTTCATACATACCATGACCATCGCGTAAACAGCATGCTATCACAAAGACCTACTATATTTTACCTAAGCAAGAGCCTGATTGTGTTACAGAAGGCAGCACAGTGTTACTGGCTAATCACACACAAATGATATAAACGCTCTTTATTCGTTCCATATCAGGAATTCCGCAACAAAGAACGCTCTTTATGTTTACCATCATAATATAAACAAACACCAGGAAAGTAACTGGTTATGCCTTTGTTTACATAACAATGGTCAAACATATGACAATAACATACTGTTTATGCGATATTTCTTATTTGTATAGGGACAAAGTCTGTCTACATTTTAATATTCTTTCTGTTTGTGGCGGTTTTTGACCGGTGGAAATATTTTCACAGTATACCCACCGCCAACGCCTCCCGTACCTTTAAATTCACATAATCCCTTTCAGTTGTAAGTATAAAATAACTACTGCAACAAATATCTCGTTCATACTCAGCATGAGTTCCAGATATAGCTATCTGAAGCGACGGTTTAGATATTACATTAGTGACGTTGGTTACTGAACGTCTGAAGCGACGGTTTAGATATTACATTAATGACGTAGGTTCCTGAACGGCTTAAGCGACGGTTTAGAGATTAAATTAGTGACGAAGGTTCCTGAACGTCTGAATCGATGGTTTGGAGATTACATTAGTGATGTTGGTTCCTGAACGTCTGAAGCGACGGTTTAGAGATTACATTAGTGACGTTGGTTCCTGAACGTCTAAAGTGATGGTTTAGAGATTAGATTAGTGACGTAGGTTCATGAACGTGTGAAGCGATGGTTTAGAGATTATATTAGTGACGTATATTCCTGAACGTGTGAAGTGAAGGTTTAGATATTACATTAGTGACGCAAGTTCTTGAAGCGACGGTTTAGAGATTAACTTAGTGACGTAGGTTCCTGAACGTCTGAAGCGACGGTTTAGAGATTACATTAGTGACGTTAAGTTCCTGAACGCCTGAAGTGATGGTTTAGATATTACATTAGTGACGTATCTTCCTAGCCTGATACATGCCAGGCAAATACTGCGTTTGGGAGTGGTTAGATCAACGCGATACCAGAATTATTCATGTGTCCTAAACCTCATTTCAATATTGACACAGTTCTTCTTGGTGTCATGGTCACGTATGCAGGAAAACACAATTTAAGAATGAAGTGACAATAAGGAAATAAACAATTCCTATGAAGAGTGTGTGCAAAGTGATTGCCTTCCCACCAAGATGGGATATTTACACTCATATCTGCAGTCGCGGTGTGGAACTTGAATGCGGCGGTTGGTTGGTATAATCACATTGTGATATTCCCCGCCCTTATTACGCCCTATATGGTGTATACTTCCAGGCTGTTCTAGCTCTGTCATATGAGCTATAGAGTAATCGTGATTAATAACGTACTCGCTATATTAGGTACTGGTTAGATTTTTTCGGGATGTATTTAAGAATGAAGCGTAAGACTGGACAGCGTTGCATTCCATACCAATGCAGCATTTGCCTGACATGTATCAGGCTAGGAAGATACGTCACTAATGTAATCTCTAAACCATCACTTCAGGCGTTCAGGAACTTAACGTCACTAATGTAATCTCTAAACCGTCGCTTCAGACGTTCGGGAACCTACGTCACTAAGTTAATCTCTAAACCGTCGCTTCAGACATTCAGGAACTTACGTCACTAATGTAATCGCTAAACCTTCACTTCACACGTTCAGGAATATACGTCACTAATGTAATCTCTAAACCATCGCTTCACACGTTCATGAACATACGTCACTAATCTAATCTCTAAACCATCACTTTAGACGTTCAGGAACCAACGTCACTAATGTAATCTCTAAACCGTCATTCAGACGTTCGGGAACCAACGTCAATTAAAGCAAAAAAATGTGTTGGTAAAAGTATTTCTGCAAATGGGGCACCTCATTTCTTTTCTTTATATATTACTGCAGAAATTTAGGCCTAATGCAAACAAATAAGGGCTTTAAAGCCAAAACAAGTACATTATTACTGTAAAATGGTGAGTTAATTACTGATCAACAATCTGTCTGTGAAATTTTCAACTCATTTTTTATTGACGTTGCATCAAATATACCCATGAACCATCCTGTAAATAAGGAACATCCAAGCATCGTCAAAATCAAAGAGAACTGTATTTCGTCGGAGACTTTTAGCCTGAAACCAATCTCTGAAGAGTTCTTCCCCAAAGAGATATGTAAGCTAAACTCAAAAAAGGCTACTGGCATTGATGGTATCTCAGCAAAAATGCTTAAAATATGTAACTCAGCAATCCACGTGCCTTTGAGTAATCTTTTAACCACTCTCTGTCTGTCGTTGCTTTCCCGGATAGCCTTAAAGTTGCCCAAGTGACACCTATACACAAGAAAAATGATATTTTGAGTAAGGAAAACTACAGGCCTATTAGTATTTTACCTACTATATCAAAATTATTTGAGACAGCGATAAATTCACAGCTACAAATGCATTTTGAATCTATTTTTAACCCCGCTCTCTCAGCTTTTAGGAAGCATCATGGATGCAGTGACGTAATGTTAAGTGCCATTGAAGACTGGCGCAGGGCACTTGACAAGCATGGAAGTGTTGCCGCTGTAATGATGGACCTTTCAACGGCTTTTGATTGCCTACCTCGTGATCTTATGTTAGAGAAACTACGTGCATATAATCTTTGTGAAAAGTCGGTGTCTTATATGCGGAGCTATCTTTCTGGTCGCAGACAATGCGTTAAACTTGGCTCCAGTGTGAGTTCCTGGAGGTGCATCACCAAGGGTGTACCACAGGGATAAATACTGGGCCCAACCATGTTTAACATCTTTCTGAATGACATTTTCGGCTTTGTGAAGGACTGCTCCCTTTATAATTATGCAGACGATAACACAATTTCCTTCTCTCACAAGGACCCTGATGTAGTTCTGAGCACTCTGGAATCCGACAATGTTATAATTGATACTGCATATTTTCTGCTATTCTCCAGCAGAATCGTAAAGCCAGTGGATAACATTTGATTAACTAATCGCATGAGCATCGACTCAATGCATAATATATGTATAACTCATGTAAATATCAATTGCACCTTATATCTTAACCACAATGTCATGAAATACACTCTCTCCCAAGAGGAGGTAATAAAAATATAATAATCCCATGTATCGAGGAAGTGAAATTACTCGGTATAACTCTGGACTGTAAATTGACGTTTAACACTCACATTGATTCGCTATGTTCAAAGGCATCAATGCAGCTAAATGTCTTAAAGAGACTTGGACATATGCTGACCCTCTCAGGCAAAAATTGTATCTTCAAATCTTTCATCCTCTCAAATTTTAATTACTGCCCTCTTACCTGGCATTTCTGCAGTGTGTCCTCTACGGACAGGCTGGAGAAAATTCAGGAGAGAGCCTTTCGTTTTATTTATAATGACTACACATCTGATTATGACTTTCTCCTAAAGATTGCAAACTGTGAGCATCTACATCTCCAAAGACTCAGACTTATGGCACTCACAGTTTTCAAAATACTAAAGAAGGACATTAGCACTCCTTCCTATTTGGACTGCCTGGTGAAACGTAAACATAGTTCATACTCTTTTAGAAATTCTGAGACTCTGGAACTGCTATCACCTGATACTACTACTTTCGGTTTAAGCTCGTTCAGATTCATGGCACCTAATGTTCCAGAGTCATGCAGAACCGCAGAGACGATGAAAGACTTTGAATGTATGTTACAAACCTGGAATTGTTTTAAATGTAAATGCTGTGCCTGTAGGATATCCTAATTATATGCATATGTTTTGTATTTTAATCCGCACTCTCTGGTCAGGTATCTCTGAATGGAACAAAACGTGTTATCCAGGAATGAAATATGGACTCGTTGTGCACATTACTGTGCCGTATATGAATATACAAATTTGTGTCTTACGCTTTTGATCGAGTCAGGGCTACCTGTCCTCAGGGATTTTACTCGTCTTTTACAAAGTTTTAGCTAATATACATGTAATTTATTTTTCAGATAGGTTGTGTTTTATTCACGTTACTGTTTATGTACATATTCATTGTTTTACAAGTCAGTTAAGAGCTTAATGCTCATGTTTGTAATTTAAAATGCCTGACTTTATAAATAAAGCTTTTGAACTTTTGAACTTTGAACATGTTTTCGCGGATGTATCTTCGCGGATGTCTCATTGCTGCATTATGTAACTTTTATGACCGCGTTAATTGCTTTCGATGTTTAAGTGTGAACAATGGCATGGCCACTCTTGAAGATATTATTGTGGGAACACAATGCATAATATAACAAATAACTTTTCTGATGAAATATGTCTCAGTTCAAATGTAGAAAAATGTCGTATTGGGAGTATCGGGGGTGTATTTAATCCTATTAGTAGATTTTTCGGTCCGCATTTAGAGGCTTTCTGGTGTGGTGAATGAGAAAATGAAAAAATAATTTGAAGGATTACTTGTTTTAACGGAATTCTGAGGTGGTGCATTCATGAAACCAGTATATTTTATATAATTATACATAATAATATGATATGATCTTGAGGGCGTTACCATTTCTGACTACGGTTTTCTTGTCCCATCGTGTGTTCTTCGTGTGTGGTACTAAATCGCCATGGGTGATCGAAAAAAAACATGAAACCTTTAAAATTGGGCGACACCAACTGTATTAATCTGCAAGTTTGAGTGTAGATATGTGTTTGTTTGTTTAGTTGGGGTTTAACTTCGTATTAGCAACTAGGTCAAATCACGACTGATGTACATACATGTATAAGGAATTCAAGTTAATCTGACATTTTTTTTTAAACCGGCCAAATAAAGCTTCAACAGCCTAATATATCTTGGGTCTGTCTCAATAAAACCATACAAATATGGATATCATTGGAACCGGCTCATTGACCACATTGTGATGGTTTTAGTTATGCCCTGTGCCAATGCATTCTCTTATATATGCGAGTCGACCATAGGTCGCCTCGCATATATAAGAGAATGCATTGGCCTAAAAAAAACATTTTTTCTTACATTCTTTAACAATTTTATAATTTTTAATGTGTTAAGCCAATGCATTCTCTTATATATGCGAGGCGACCTATGGTCGACTCGCATATATAAGAGAATGCATCGGCACAGGGCCCTTCTGTTGGGTAAAGGGTTAACCAAGACCAAAAGCGTGTTACAAGATTTCAAGAAGAAAATTGTGTCTTGCAGCACGTGTCATAAAAACGGAATCAGACGAAGGTTACCAAAGACGCCCAAAACTTAAAAAAACGGGCAATTTTAGCCTAAATTAAGATTATTTCACATATATCTAACAAATTTTTTATAAAACGATATCGTCATAACAAATTTAAATGTAAATAAATTTGTTTACAATAAAGACGTGGATGAGCTCAGCTCTCCCAGCGTAAATAAGTCTACACTTTCAAAATTTTATTATAGCCTAATATATTTCAGTTGTGAGATGCACACGATTAAATGCTACACATACATTTTGTTTGTGCCTTTTGTATATAGTGTTGTCACAGTTACTATTAAACTATGTTTATTATTGATAATAAATGATAAAAAAAAACAGATCACAAGCGTGTGACTTCAAGACACGTTTGATGTAGCGTTTCCAGTGTCAGTGGAATGGAACAAATATATTAATTGGGTGCTTGGCATATACCGTGCGCCAAAGAGTAAAAGACGAAATGTGCTGCCCCGGTTCAGTAATAATGGAGCAATATGTGTACATGGTAAAGCATTTGGTCTCAATTTACGATATGTTTCCTTCGCTCATCAAAGATACAGCACATATAAATCACTGTGTATTAGAATTGACACATGCATTTGGCATTAATGCAGCTGAGCAGAGCAGCATGCTGATGGTAGTGATAACGACTAGATTATTTCCATGCATGTAGACGATGTACTCAACGACGAGGCAAGCTCGGCTAGACCATCAACGTGAATGTATACCGTATAGAGGCAATCACAACAACAGGAAGAAAAATAAATACTCTGCACCAGAACCAACGTCAATAACGGTTGTTTAGGAACGAAACGGGACGTGTAAATACCATGGGTCAGTCAGCGTGCTCTATGCACATGAAGAGCACCGTGGCCTGTTAATAACGTCGACGAGGCCATTGTCACACGGTTCCTATCACATTCGCAGTCAGCTTTTCAAATCTGCCAAAAATGTAGTCAGCTTTTTTTCGGTGACCACATTTCAATTGTAGTCAGCTTTACATATCCTCGTGTAGAACGAACACAGTGTGTCGTGATTTAAGCAGACGTTAAAAAAAACTACTATCGAATTGTGTAGAGTAGGCCTATCTGTATTAGTTAAGCGTATGTATACGCTGTGTCCTGGATCAGTATGGTGTTTGACTGTAGGTGGGGTTGTCACAGCAGTGAGTCACATGTGCATTGTTCAAGTTGATTCCATTCTAGAATTGTTCTCGGAAAGAATGAGTGTTCTATATCTTTTTGAGTCGGCCTTGATCAGCTTGTATAGGGTTGTGAGTTATTTCACTCGTAGTTTTGCACAATATTTTGTGATTGGTAATCCTCAAAACTTCTAGCAATGATCTTACGGCCCACTTTCTCAATGGGGATGTCATGGATCGAGACAGATGTTAACTTCCCGTCAACTTTCTCACGAAATAGTTTCAGCCTCTGTGTGCGTCTTCTTTCTTTGAGAGGATGACATAGAATTTAAAAATTGAGGTCGCAAAATGCAGAAATGTGAAAACATGTATGTATCCTCTCTCGAATTGCCGCCACATTGTCACAAACAACGCCGATTTTTTTTAAATAGTGGTCATCCACTGTATATCACGTCTCAACACAACGAGGTTTGATAAGGTGATAACGAAAGTAATCGCCGGTTAAAAGCTAACTACATTTATGACCGGTCTGAAAAGCTGACTATATATATAGGATGATCGGAGCCTTGTGACAATGACACCACCAGCGCTAGTAACACTAGATGGACCAGTACAACAACCGGTCAACGTGAGACATGTATACATCCGATCTGATCGCTGAACGTGAGACATGTATAGATCCGATCTGATAGCTGAACGTGAGACATGTATACATCCGATCTGATCGCTGAACGTGAGACATGTATACATCCGATCTGATAGCTGAACGTGAGACATGTATACATCCGATCTGATCGCTGAACGTGAGACATGTATAGATCCGATCTGATCGCTGAACGTGAGACATGTATACATCCGATCTGATCGCAGAACGTGAGACGTGTATAGCATGAATTCGCGCTGTGGAACATCAATGCAGGACGTTGGTTGGACACCTACTTGCCTTCAAATTGCGTAGACGCAACGAGACGAGAATAATGTTGGAAATGGGTGCTAAATGTTCTTTTAATCTGCCAGTTGACTCGTTTTAGTATAAATATAAGTAATGTATGTTGATTTTGTTGAATAGAGTATGGATGAAAGTATGTCAGACATTTTGTGTGAAACTACTCGTCCGTAAGTCTGTAGAATGTTAAATTGAACATTTCCCTGCAATAAATATGATTTCTTCTGTATTTTGTTATCTGCCGTCTGCTTATTTTTCCTGAAACCCCATCCAATCAATAATAGACCATTCCAATGTATACTTTCATAACTGAATGGGATTATCCATTTAGTATAGAAAGGGTTGGAATAAAATCACCGTATCTTAATCATGCCTAATTATGTGAGAGTCCATCAGCGCCGCAGCATATCATAGGGTATGATCAGGACCATGTTTGAAAATAGTGCTTTGATGAACGCGATGTGATACTGGTGTGAAGACTGTTGAAAATTCGGTAGCCGAGAGGTAGCGTATTGGTCTCTCGTGCCAGGGATCGAAAATTGGGTATTCTGACAAAAATCAGAACTCGGACAGATACCAAGTTTATCAGGCTGAAACGTCTCATTCGAGATCATTGAATAAAGATCCGAATGCAAAATGCAGATTTCTCCCTATATATGCATTACAACATTTGTCCAGGTATGTTGCAGTGCGCTGTTCGATCGGACGCGGGCGTTAACGGCTGACCCGTGTACACGCCTCGGTATATGCACGTTCAAGAATGTTGCTGGAGTCACCACAGGGTTATAAAGTTACTCGATCATGGTAGCTACCTGGACCTCCGCATAATCTTATGTAAATTGAAGGCGTCGGGGTAATATGTAGTAGATAAACAAAACACCCACATGGGAAGTTTAAACTTCCAAATTATCGAGTCATCGAAGTACAAGCCAATTAAGCACTTAGAAGCCATTATATTTCATTCGAGGGCGTTACTCTTTTGTTATTAATTACGCAATGTTTTATGTTCAGTTACTCCGGAAGAATCAAATAACCCAGTTAATTAGAACTACTTCCGAACTATTCAATTCTTCCCAAGTTAGTTTTCATCTGCTCCACCAAAATGAAGTGCACACTCTGCTTGATCCTCGGATAGAGACCAATAAAACAATGAGTAAACGGAAACATACGTAGATTGTTTAATTGCGGGGCTTCTCGAATGCTCAGTTGCATACCAGCTTGAAACGGAAGAAATATACAGGGTCTGGCACATTTTCACTTTCAATTCGTATTCTTATTTGCTATTCCATATATATCCATTCTCGTTGTGGGCTCGTTCCTAACGCACGGGTGGCGTTCGTTGCAGAAATATTCATATTTGTTCAAATCGCCATCAACAGAAGGAATATTAAAATATATATAGTTTTGTTCATATGCCAAACATAATCAGCGCGTAATTAGTATATTGTCGTCAAAACGTACGATGGTGTATGTAAACAAGAGCCTGCTCGTGTTATAGAAGTTTTGCTTCTATTTACATAACACGGCGCAATTCTATTGGTTAATCACACACAAATGATATAAACACTCTTTATTATTTCCATATCAGGAAAACAGTAACAAATAACGCTCTTTATGTTTACCATATCCGGATATAAACAAAAGCCAGGTTTTGTAACGTTTTTTGCTTTTGTTTATATAACAAAGAAACAAATTTGACAATAACATACTGTTTATGCCATATTTCTGATTGGTATAGGCCTAAGAACAAAATCTGTCTATATTTTACTATTATTTCTGTTTATGACGGAGGTGAATATTTTAACAGCATAACCACCGCCAATGCCGTCGGTATCTAATTTAAGGCGTTACGCTCCGGCATGCAGACCGCCGAAGCGTTACGTAGTGGAGTTGCACGGAACAGTGAGCGGAGCCGCGTCTGAACTAGGTACTAAACTACTCTAGTTGTAGACAATTCGTCTAGCTGTTTGTCTATAACATCTGATGCTATGTTCAAACACTGACAAATTTGCCTGATATATTAGAAATTTCGCCACTCCATGGAACGTAACATACACAACATCCATTTCTTACAGACTGAACGTGCAGATCAAGAGTGCATTTAGCGCCATGTTCAAAGATATTTTCGTAGCGCGTTTCAAGTTGCTTCCAATATAAGATAAGATAAGATATAATGCAAAATACACCAAATGGGCAGTTGCACATATATACAAATATAGAATAATTTAACATGAGTAATCACGTACGATATGCATATAACCTTAAAGTGGTGTGAAACACTCCAGTATGGTGATAAAATAGAAATAGAGAATAATCTTGTTCAAAGTAGTAAGTTTTACAAATAGTATAACCAAATTGACAACACACACCATCATTCCTATATATGAATTAACGGCAGTGACTCTCGATGGCGAAATCGTTTTCGTTAGTTTATCGCCGATATATGCGTCCCGAATCGAGTAGTAAATATTGACAATTGAGCGTAGTTCTGACGATGTTTTCTATGGAGTGGTAGGGTCGATTTGCTTAAAATTTTCGGCGATGTTAGTATAATGTTACATTCCTCCCGTTGTCATAGCGCCCGAATACTGACTTATCAGTTTCACGCACCCTAACAAGTACATAATAAGTCTTTAAGATGACTTTCTCGTGAATTTGCTGTCATAAAATATCACGTATAAATTGTTGTTTTTTAAAACCACTTTTCTTTACATAATTCAAACATGTCTCTCATATTGTGAGGGTAAACATGTGTTGTTATAATACTATAGCATACCTTGGTTATGAAGGATAATTCTTTTTTTTTGCTTCAAATCGATAGTTAGAAATAGAGATTTTTGAAAATTCACGAAAGGGCGCCTTCTTAGGCAACATACGGTTGTATTGGCATCTGCTCTGAACTGAGAATATCATACTAAACAAATACGTCAGGGATATTTGGATCACGGTAATGGCGCAGAACAAAAATAAAGTTGGAATGTCTTTAGTACAGGGGGACCTACAGGTGTGCATAAAAAATAACAAGGAAATGGAACAAGAAGAGATTTTTGGCAGATATTATCTATAAAGCTAATTGGAACAAATGTTCTAATGACAACAGCACCACGTAGGATATAAAAGAAAAGAGGACTGCACATTCCGTTGCAGATATTAGCGAATCCTTGGTGCGACCTCGAGGTCAAGGCTGTAATTTGCACCACACGTCAAGTGAACGTCATCAACGATTTTCGGTGCCATATTGTTGCCGTAATCATGACATAGACGTTTGCATCCCCGGAACCTATTTTTTCGCAGAAGATGAATTCATTTATTCCTCGTAAATAACCAAATTCTGATCATCTCCAGCGTATATACCCCTGAGACATGTTGGCACAGCACATACAAGCCCCCAAGTACACGAGATTAGTAGACAATATACACATCATACCGTTTTGGAGCGCTCAATGATTTAGTGCATATTTCTACAATTGCATACAAACACAAATACAATATCGCCGACTTGAGTCTGTTTCCCCCATCATGATATGTTTATTCAGCTGTAATTCGCGTTTTTCGTCAAGCATTTTACCACCGTCTGGAAACGTAAGAGGTCACAACCACTGCATAGACGTAGACTTCGGTAACATCAAATATTATTTAGCGCGTGCCACCCAAAATAAAACTAACACAGGTTTGTGGTATTTTTTTTAGGCAAGGAATATTGTATGAGTTAGAGAGACATAAATAACATTATTTCATCAGATAAACCGTATCATATTCATGTTCCATTCACGCAGTTGTGACTCACAACAACAATAGGGGGCTATGTTGTGGTAATGCTTAGGTGGCTAGACATACCCATTTGGAATAAGAAACGGTCGTAAGTTCAGAATTAAGAAACGTATAGGAACAATGAATTGACTCTGATCACTAGTTTATGCGGATGGCGCGTTTATGCGAAGCCATTTAGAACCATACACTTCGGCCAACCTGAGCTTGAGGGACCATGTATTGTTGGCACATCGATCTGTCGTTTGGATAGCGTACCCTTCATGTTTGATCTCTATTTTTCCGTATAAATCCGTCATGAAGTTATGTCCCACAGATAAAGCAAACACCAAGAAATTATCTCGATTATTAGTATCATTATTGTTCACGTGTCGTGTGATTGGATGCGGTGTATTGCTATATTTCCTTGATAAGTGTGTACTCAAAACATCACAGCGGTTATGGTGGGTATACCCAAAGCACTAGTTCCCAAAGCCGAGCATCCGAAGCCCGAAATGTGACGAGATTTACCACTTCAGTCCAACTGGGATGTACTAAAGTGGTAAATAGCTTGTTTTACAGTAATAAAGTGTAAACATCTTGTTTATGGACAGGACTAAAGTGGTAAACATCTTGTTTGACGGTACTAAAGTGGTAAACATCTTGTTTGACAGGACTAAAGTGGTAAACATCTTGTTTGACAGTACTAAAGTGGTAAACATCTTGTTTGTGGACAGGACTAAAGTGGTAAACATCTTATTTGACAGGACTAAAGTGGTAAACATCTTGTTTATGGCCAGGACTAAAGTGGTAAACATCTTGTTTATGGACCGGACTAAAGTGGTAAACTTCTTGTGTATGGAATTCTGACATAAAAGTTCCACTCCAGGTGTTAACGAGATAGGGCAACACCTGCTAACGTATGCTTTGCAATGGCTATCTTGGCTTTGATGATCATTTACGGCATACTAACGATATAACTGGAAAGAGCTCAACGAGACCAACGTTTAAACATATTTATTTACCAAAATAACGGGATTGGAGGACAAGTGCTAGCAACTTAGATGGACATCCTCTCCCGAATACATCAACAATAAATACAACATAACAATAGCAGCATTAACATGGTAACAGTGCATACACACACGTACACCGAATGAAGCTTTCGGGAGGCAATCTATATCTGGGGATATTCTACTCCAGCCACCTGTATCGTTTGCACATGTGCAGTCCATATACATTCACTGAGATTCCGATGTTCCTTACCTTGCCAACATAATATTTACCATTGACTCCAATTGCAGCAGAAGGTATCATAAACAGCGGAATACCTATTTTATCTTCGTTTACTCAACAGGATTTGAGATTAGTTCAACCCATTCCTGTGAACGGTGGTATCTCTGCAACATGCTTTATATTGGCCCATGGCGGTTCGGCGCCTCAAACTAAAGTTGGTAATGTTCGCTTGCTCACATTCTGGTCGGTTTATCTGCAGCATGCATATTAATTAGCCAGTGGAGCTTCGGCGCCTCAAACTAAAGTTGGTAATGTTCGCTTGCTCACATTATGGTCGGTTTCCGGAGATCAACACATGTCGACAATAAATGAAATGTTTTAATATTGACTTTATATTATATGGAAAGACTCACTCAAACCATATATAACATATAGTTCAGTATGGAACACAAACAGGGTTCAATATTCTCTATGATTTCGGTAAATATTTTTGTTCAACATTCTCTCCTTCCAAAACAAACTGTCATTTTGAGGTTGAAATGTCCGTTTACAGTGAGGATACACATATTTGTGTCGTAGTACCCATATTGCCATGTTTGAACGTTTCAATATGTGTCGATAAATACTTAAAAGGGGCAATAATGCCTCGCAAATACGTGATAGAAATTGTCTCATAAGCAATACAAATGGTATCTTTTGCGTTCCTTATTAGTTTTTTTCTGTCATGTGCCAGTGAAGTCTCCCATGGGGTGCCCCGCAAATACAAGAGAATGCACTGGCTTAGAAGGTCAAGGTATATAGTGTTAGAACAATGTATTCTCATATACATGCGATGCTCCCTATGGGAGACTCGCATATATAAGAGAATGCATTGGCACAGGATTTTCACAACATTTCAGGACGCTCCAGCCATGGAAGGGTTAAAACAGCGAATAATTAATTTGTTTCATTTTATGCTTGAAGATTATGCCCCACTCAAAGTTATTTTGAAAAGCATGCTCCCACAATCGTACTCGGACCATATATATTGCCACTAAATCTCTTCTAAGATAAGAATTACTGAATCATGGTGTGTAGGAATCATTTGTGTGACATTCATGGACTGTTTAATGTGATCTGAGTTACTCGTGGATGAGTTTTTATTAGGAACGTATTAAATACTAATCTATTCTGATAAGGCACCAGAATCTGGCAGAAACAGCTTAAATTCATAGTCCGTTCAGTTCATCTCCCGTAGTACAGAATTTCCATCCTGCATCAGGCTGCATGCCCACGTTGCATAATGATTACTGGGAACGTAACATGATTATGATTGGCATTCAGGGCACATTGATCACTCAGTTTGAGGCGCTCAAATTCGCATAAAGATAAACTTTGATTATTTAGTAATTATTCACAAACTGCCACTCCAATTCGTAAATTACTTCAACCAGAACTCCGTAATAAACATTATTTCGATAAAAATCACTCTATTGTTATCGCCTTTTAATATTCGAGTCGGGTGGAATGATAACCCTATGACCCATATTCGCTGATGAGCAGTTTGTTGATACCCCCATTCCTGTATTTGTTGGCTTGTTCTGTTTAGTGCTTAGTGCGTTTGTTGAAGCTTTCAATTGTACATCCTAAGAAAGTATGCCAGTATTTAGTTTTTCTAGAACGAGGTACAACATGGTGAAACAAAATTTAGTATTGTCTTAATATTTCTGTTTAGAACAAAAACAAAGAGAGTTCTTCAAAATGCATCGTATATACCCCGAAATTCTGGTTATTTGTCAGTTAATATTATACCCAGATGGGCCTAAACTTGCTACGTATGCATCGATAGCTTAACCTTATCATTAATAAGCACCCATTGACGAGTAGTTCCCTTAGGAATTTTTCATATAATAAGTTCATCAAACAGCCATGCCCCGTCTGCACTTGTAATACATGTTCATGTGTCTGTCGTCTGATTCTATTTTCTGAGCATCCATCCTTATAAGAATAATTGTATTCCAATGTATAATATTTTATAACTGAATGGGATAAAATACATAATAGCTAGGTTCAGCTAAACGCACGAGTAACTTGTAACGTATGTTACCGTTGCCATGGCGACTGAGGTCACCTCACTAACGTGATCATTTCGCATACTCGGTCAAACCATTTAGAAGTTTTGTGTTCAACGTGTAGCCTACAAAACTTGTAGCGAAGAGGAATAATCCAATTTTCTGATAACTGAAAGAGCGATCAACGATGTGCAGTCTTCAGACAAAAATTTATATCTGCGCAGAAAGATCGGAATTTCACCGAAGCCAACAAAGTAGTCAAAGATTCAAAGCCAATATTCCGATTACCTCGCGTATAAAAATGACAATTGGTTGTACATGTAATCAACGTCATCATCAAGAGCAAGAATACTCATCAAGAACATCGAAACTAACACGATAAGAACAAATGCACACATAATATCTCCCGTAAACGTGGCATTTCGCTGAGGTTTATACATTGTCTGAGGTGACTTAATTCTAAAGATGTCTTAATCCGACTTGCGATGACTGGACACATTATGTTGCATGTTGATATCCTTCGTCCACCTGAGCTTCATGACTATACCAAATATCATTCGCATCCTAGTCAAGATGACGGAAATACCGAGATGGACGTAAGGACCATAACTTCAGAAGAAACGAATGAATAAAACTTGTTAATAATAACATTATTCCCTTCCCTTCATTCGAGCATACTAATTCAAACGTGGCCATCACTCTGCTGTATACAGAGAAACCTGTTGCATGTGGATATCCCACCCCAATGTGGTTCATAAGTCTACCAAAGATCATTAAAAGCCACACAAATGATATTCTATGAAAGCTCAATAATCGGGGCGTAAGTGAGTTCGAATTCCACAAGCGGTCTTCGTCTAAGTTGACCCTTTGGCGTTTTTGGTCGCGAGATAAAAAATTAAAGCCAGATAAAATGTCGATATATGGCCACCCAAACCTCCCACGTTTGGATATCGATAGGATATCTTTAGTACCAAAATGTTAGACATAATAAGTGTTATATTATTGTAAAATCGGCAAATCGGTATATTACGTCTGATAGGATTTTATGCGAAATAACGAAATATAAAGAGGCACGCCATACTTCACGCGTTGGTATATGGAAAAGATCGTTTGCAGCCATTCGAAGCATATCCCTCTGAGAAAATTATTTCCAGCTATACATGAATAACGTCGCGTCTGACCATCTACACGTTCATGCGTAGATAAAAGCCAGGTTCAGACAAACGTACGTGTAACTAGTAACGCCATTGCCAACGACAGTCACCTGACTCACGTGACCATTCCTCCTACATGCACGTACACGGTCCAATCGTTCATAAGTTGTGTGACAAACGTGTAGCATTACGAAACGTGTACAGCAAAGAGGAGTAATTCAATCTTATAACTACCGAATGAGCGATGTGTCTGAAGGGAACGATTATGTTTTGATTGAAGCCAATTAAGCCTTTCAGTGCCAGGTCCGATTTTTGTATCAACCCATATACCCTGTGCCAATGCATTCTCTTATATATGCGAGTCGACCATAGGTCGCCTCGCATATATAAGAGAATGCATTGGCCTAACAAATTTTCATCATTTGTTATTATTTTTTTAAAACTTTTACAATTTTAATAATTTTTTCTTATATTCTACTCTCTTTCAGTGCCAGACTTATTTTGTAGGTTTAGTGCCAGGGAATCTTACGTTTTTCATGGGCATCAAAATTATTATTATGAATACTTGGTGATAGTTTTGAGTTATAACATGCCCCTAAGGTTTTAAACAGTTTGTTTTTAAATTCGCTATAGCATGCTTAAGCATACCCAAAAAATATTCAACTCAAAAAATCTAAACAAAACAAAACAATTTTACAATCTTTTTTTAATTTTTTTTAGGGCCGATTTTACAGACCGTAAATTAGGGCCGATGAGATCGGGCCCTGGCACTGAAAGGGTTAAGCACGTCGGTGGCGGTCGTACTGCGGACTGTTGGTCTCTACCGACGGACTATTGTTTACACGTTCTGCTACCAGTTGGGCAGATATCTCAAAACGTGTAACTTTGGTACCGTAAAATCACATGACTTTTCTTGCCAATGGCACATCCATAGCGAGACTATATAGTAACACACGTTACAAGTTACATATATACGTGTAGCTGAACATGGCTATTGCCTACAAATGTTATGCACAACCAACAAAATCTGCATAACAAATCATTTCTTAACGCTTAGACGTCTGACCTCCCAGCACGTGAGTCATGTGATGGTCACGTGCCAACATGAACATCAAAGAAACATGGGATTCGCGCCAAATAGCGTTGATTCTATATGTACATATTACCACGAAAACGAGTTCATTGCGTGATAAAGTCCCTCGGCGAAGATATATTGCAACGTATTCTTGGCGCAACTTTGTTCTTTGTTGCATAAGTTCTGCATCTCTGTGGACTGACCCGATGCGCAGACGAACGTGTTGTTATCAGCAATCAGACTGGTTCCCTGACTTATCACTCTTCGATATGTGGATACTAATTCAACTCCCACATGTCTGACTGATGCGAAGATACTTCTCATTGTCTGTTTCACCTTACAATACTGCACAGATGTCCGATAAGTTGCATAGAAAAGACTAGCGCTTTTATACAGAACAGATATGCCTGATACTTAAGGTCGTCTACCCCACCCGACATTTAATGCTAATTAATAGAAGGGTTATTCAGAACGCCTGATTTCGTTCGTGTGTATCAGCTGCATTATTCATCTCCGCGAAATGTGCGAGTTCATCAGAATGGTAAACCGCGAGTTGACGAAATACATTCTTACATATAGTGAATAAACCATACAAGTGTTCTGTATGTACCTTTGTATTATATGTATTGCAGACAGGACTATAGGGCGATGGTTATTATTATGTTTTTGGCGTCAAAGTCGCGTTTCGGGGCGGTGTTTCACAGCACACAATCCGTGAATGAGTATAACATTTATTTATTTACTTATGTTATCACAAGAACGCGATAACCGAGTGCAATTTCTAAATTTCGTTTCAGCCTTGTATAACTCTTTTTGTTAATTGATAATTGTTTGTTGGAAAAGGGGTGTCATTAAGTTAGCAATAACTTGTACCCCGATCCAATTAGTTAGTTTTGCTAATAAAATATGTTTAAACTAACAAAGAATGAAAATGAAAATTATGATTAGTAATTACGCCATTCGAGTGTTAACACTGATTGTACATAACATACTAATATACATGCCAAAATTGCGTGAGATTGCAAATTTTCCTCTGCTATACATATAGCAAAACAATGAGTGGGTATTCTACCCGTATTAATTGGTCGCTACACCGATGTATGTGCCTCATATACATATAACATATTGAATTGAACTGAAATTGATGTCTTGTATATATTGTACAGTTTTGTATATATATAGAGAGGATCTCCAGCGAGTTATGTTGGGATATAAGATTTTATGAAACGAGTTTGATAAATTTTATTCACAACGAGTCGTAGACGAGTTAAAAGAAGCCGCGATATGTATACATGTATAGCGTTAGCTGATACGCTTCACAGCCGTATATACGACAGTATTGCGCGCTCGGGCTGGCGACGGAAAATATAGTCCCCAAATTTGGCTCGTTGTTTTTATGCCTATTTTCGTTAGTGAAACGAAGCTGGACAAGAATTTAACTTTAATGAACAAAGTAATCATTTTGCATTATCTGGTTTTCGTGCAATGCGCGGCTTTTCGAAATAGTATTAATCCTCTTGAATCAATGTAAAGACTGGTCCCGCAGTCATTTTCTTTGCGCGATGCGAAGCCGTCTATTAATCACTAGAGACAGATAAGGAAATATGCAATGACTTTTTAATGATATAATAGGAGATTCATGTGATATATTAATATCCATCTCCATACCTAGAAATGAGAATTCGTTCATGAACCAATGAACACTCATACTCATGCAGTGTCTCCATAAACTGATTGATTAGGTGACATTTCAGTCTGAGTTTGAAGCACATATTACCATGGGATTTCATTTCCACATAGGTAGATGTATAGCGTCATGACATCACATCAATTGACAAATGTACATGCCATACGTATACCTTCGAAAAGTGTTCGGGTCGGTGTTTCACAGCACACAGAATCCGTGAATAAGTATAACATTATTTATTTAAGAAATGGATGTTGATTTGCTTGCGTTCCATGGAGAATGGATGCAAGTTGGTCTGACATTTTAAAAATGTCAGACCAACTTGCATCCATACTCTATGAAACGCAACAAAATCAACATCCATTACTTATATTTACACTCAATCGAGTCAACTGGCAGATTAAAAGAGTTTTAAGCGCCCATGTCCACCTTATTATCGTGGCTCGGTGCAAGATGCGCTCTACACAAAATGGATGCAAGTTGAGGTCAGTGCGCGGCGTCAGTTGACGTAATTTCAACCAACCCCAACGTCCTGCATTCATGTTCCACAATACGAATGCATGTGTCAGTGTATATATATACATATCTGATCACAGGAACACGTCATCGAGTGCAAATTCTATATTTCATTTCAGCCTTACAGATTAAAAATATTAAACCATATCTTATGACCGACATATAAGAATGTTCAACTAGAATTGGCACATCACGATGCCTTGACTCTACAGTGAATAAAATTTAGTATCGTTTTCTATTATTGGATATCAAGTACAACGCCAGATGGGCGTGATTTTGTATTTAGAAAAAAGCCGAGAAGACTGAGCTGATTAGCTTCCTGGTGTGGTCATTTCGTATTTCCTTTGCCAGCTTGATTGCTCTGTCTTGACAGAAAACAGACATCCTTTCATCATAGCCCTGGGGAATACCGTTAGTTTAATGCGCATCTTCTCGATACACACATGCGTTGTGTGCAATTAAACTATGCCTTTCTTATCATTGCAATCTTTCAAAGTAGTATCTATACCGTATGTGTATGCACCCATTAACCAACACAGCATGGGTGAGATTCAAAAATAGAACGATGGGGCACGCCCAATCGCTCAACCTGCATAACAAATGCAACAGCAAAATGAACAGCAAACGAAAAGCAGTCAAAAAAAAAACTAACAGAAACAAAACAAGACGAAAAAGTAAAAGCCAACAAGTGTGAACAAGCAGCAAAATCAGAACATGAGGATTTTACACCAAAATGTACCTAGATCTCATCTCCCTTCAAGCAAATGGTACAAATCAAATAACGCCCAGCACCTATATATAGTCGGGAGTGCGGAGTTTTAAAATAACTGGACGATTACTGATTTAAATTATAGAGGACTTGAAATGCCTACATCGTTCTAACATAAAGATACCGGTTATCCCATACACGACGAATCATCAACCCCGCGACGACAAAAATACACATAAAGCTTATTGAAGAATCCTAATCCGAATTAACGCTCCTAAATTACTACGTTTTTGGCTTCGGGTGTAAAAAATATTTGATTCGAGTCGAGGAACCCATCAAAGCTCAGAGTTATCAGCTATAGATTTTTGTAATCTGTTATTTTTCACCACCTGGAATATTTGGCGGCTTAGCAAACATTCGACGAGCCGACCGACATATTCTCGATACCAAATTGCGTTGAAATGTTGTTGTTGTTGTTGTTGTTGTTGTTTGAATCTGACGATACGGGGACCAATCAAGCTTGTCAAGAGAATTGAGCCAACGTGAATTAAGGATCTGAACGAATGCAATTTCAAAGCCGATCACCATGGAAATACGTTTATATCGTCACATTGATGATAATATAATATGTGACTGTCATACCATGTATTGGGAGATGGGCTCTATAAGTTGGAAAACTTGGGCCCCAATCCCGATTGTATTTTTATGCAAAGGTTTTCAAGCGACTTGTCGGCTCGGTGGATCACTGCCATCGTTCGCGAACAATGTCGTTTTATGTTACAAGGAACTAATTATGTTGAATTATCGTTCTTGGAAAAGTACAGGGACACTATTCTACGGGTTAAGAAATCCATGGCAGCTGATTGGTGTATTGTCTTCAGAAAATTTAATGCATACAAATTTTAAAATATGCATTTCCTGATCAGATCATGTATATAATGAATATGAACTATATTTAATATTGTATGAAATTGGGATGAGAAATGATATAGGGGTAGGTGAATTTCTTGTTTTCAAAATTAGCTGCTGAACCGACGGTATAGTTATGGAAGCTGGGAAATTTGAACTGGAAAAGCTTCCGTATATCCCTAATTTTTTTTATTAATTCAAATCATGTCCCCAGTTTGGTTGGTTCCTCCAGAATTGAAGGGAAAATTGAACCAATTACTCAAATCCTGCACGGATTTGGACATAATGTTAACACTACGGCCTATGTGGGAAATAATTAGTACCGTGTAACCTTTATATGTCTTATATAACAAACACACATTACGGTTATAAGCGCACGACTCAAGCAACAAATAATTAGACTGGATGATATAAGTGGCCATTCCAGTGCAGCTTTCGAGACTATATATCAACATTATATAATACAGCTATTACAGGGTGACGTCACAGCTACATTAAAGTGCAGGAATCAAAGATGGGGTAACAATGCAAGAAACACATTTCGTTTCATCTCTGACAGCTTCATTTGTTCCAACCGGTCATATCTGTCACGAAATTCTGACAAGTAACCCCAACTGGGGAAGCCTAGTTAACGAGCGTGAAGGTTTCCTGGCACACATCGCCACGTAGAAGTCGTTTGCAGAGAGACATTCAATGCTCTTGCAGGTTTTGTGCGTACTCATTCTACGATAATTTGCTAACAATCTTTTCGGTTGAGTAAAATGCATGTGTGTAATTTCTATTAGATTACCAATGCATATCCTGAACCAGTACAGATAAAACACTTCTGTACAGGTGTGGAAATGTGTTGATGTTTCCATCCGATATACCATATTTTTTGTGGCTCTGTTTTGGAATCCTGCAAAAATATTCTTGCCATCGGATATATAGCTACATGTAAATACCCCAACATATCCTCCTCAAATATGTTCAAATTGTATTTAAGAGGGAGGTAAAGTGACAACATTTGAATGGGGAATTCACTGTGTTAATTTGTTTAGAAAAGATTGATCAAACATTACAAAGCGCAGGTGACCATATCATACCATTTTGGAAATTTTGAAGACTTATCTAGTGACAACGCGAAGCGGAACTTTGATTTTCATCCCAGGTTGGATGTTATTGGACATTATTAAAAAAGTAGGTCACCATTGTTTATCAATGTTTATATTTCCATCAAATCTCACAAAAAAACATGAAATGAAAAATCTAAATATCTAGTAATCTTGACTTGAAAATTAACGCTGAATTCCCCATTTAAATGTTGCCACTTTACCTCCCTCTTAATTATTCACATAGGTTCACATTGGACTTATTTGATTCTGAAATAAGCCCAAAGTATACTTATACCCATTATTCCGTTTTATGGCGCGGTCGACAGTGAAAACACAATATCAAGAGCGTACAGAGTGGTAAGTCAATTTAGGTTCATATAGAGCGTATAATAAAATTAGAAATAAAATTAATATTTATTGATAGATGCATTTCCGGACAGGGTTCTTCGATTCATGTTTATTATTTTATATCCGCGTAACTATTTCAAAATTGTTATATATTTACATACTAAGTGTTGTCATCACTAAATCCAGCATTCTGATTGGTCGGCGCCCACGTGGCTAGTTGCAGTTATTTCTCGGTGAATGCGCAACGGCTCATGACACCAAGCTCATAACACCATCGATACGTCATTGGGTTTGGAAAGACGAACGCGTAATGTTTTGGGAGCATTTGGACTCGCGCAGGATTGACTTAATACATCATCGGGTTTCAATATGAAGAGAAATTGTTCCTATTAACTTTTGCCAAGGGTGCTATTGGGTATTTTGGGCTGTTTTTGTCACGATACACTTTTCGATTTAAATACATTTACAAAAGTGGCTTTTTCGCTAAATGTATATAAATATAAGGATTAACTGTCATGTGGACTATTTTTATGGAGATGTAACCGTGAGGTAAGTGGTCATAACTTGTATGTAAAACCCTTCGGGTTTTACACAAGTTATGTCCACTTACCTCACGGTTACATCTCCATAAAAACAGTCCACATGACAGTTAATACTTATATGATAAACGGTCTGTATAGAGGACATGAATTATTGGACTGTCTCAAAAAGATGAACGTTCAGGTTATTGCTGCATAGTGCGGTATGCCAAAAAGACGAACGTTCAGGTTATTGCTGCATAGTGCGGTATGCCAAAAAGAAGAACGTTCAGGTTATTGCTGCATAGTGCGGTATGCCAAAAAGACGAACGTTCAGGTTATTGCTGCATAGTGCGGTATGCCAAAAAGACGAACGTTCAGGTTATTGCTGCATAGTGCGGTATGCCAAAAAGACGAACGTTCAGGTTATTGCTGCATAGTGCGGTATGCCAAAAATCACATCATTGACTGAGACTAACACAATGTTATAATCGGTTCCACGTGCGCATTATGTAGTCTATGCATGGGTCAGCGGCATGGCATCAATGTATATAGATCAGCAACCGGAATAGTATACAGACGACAAGAATTCCCGCAGTTTACAATATATCAGTGTTCGCTTGTGCATTTTATTCTTGTACCTACTGAGACACATATCATCAAAGTCTTCTATGTGAGATGTTTTATGTTGGACTGTAAATGTCAGTTTACATACATAGGCCGAAGAGAAAAATCACGCATCGTATATTCTGAAGACGTTACATCAGTACAGGTTGAGTAACTATTCAGCTTATTAAGCTTCAGTGTGCATAGCTCATGTGATTACTAAGGCAGTACAGGTTAGGTAACTAGTCAGCATACTTAAGATTCAGTGTGCATAGCTCATGTGATTACTAATAATGCTTCTCAGTTTAGTTATAAGTGGATCAAAACCTCTGTATTCATCAGCAAACCTCGATGAAAGAAGATGGATTACACTGCTATCCTCTACTAAAAACCGTAGAACCTAATTGCACTGCTCTTAATTTAAATTATCTTTTCTATTGTGAATACAACCGATGTCAGCTAGTTAGCAATGATTTAATCTTATCTAAGGGTACGTTCATATACTGGCAAGTTTGCACGATATGGTTTGCAGGCATTTCGTCGTAGAAACTGACATGGTGCCATAATATGAACGGAAACAAGCATTATAAGATGCATCTCTACCACAGCTAACTATATGTGAAAAGTAAAAACTCTGTAGTTCCACATGTAGGGATGCTACGGAAGTTTGCCTGTAAATAGCATGCAATTATATCGCAAGAATCAATCATACAGGTATTTGAAGGCACACGCCAGTAGCACCGTTACAAGTGGAACTACTGAAATTGTACCTCTTATGTCATTCGCTTTGGTAAAGAGGCATGTTATATGCACATTTCTGTTCATATGCTGGCACCATGTGATTTCTACGACGAAATGCCTGCAAAACATACCGTGCAAACTTGCCAGCGTATGAACGGACCCTTAATCTTATCTAAGCCATGAGTGCGTAATAGCGTGTTTACGAGTAGGATATACTTGTTTCAAAGACAAACGCTGATATTTGTTTCAAATGGTATTGAACAATGCAAACAAAACCCAGAAGAGCTCAGTAGATATGCACAGCAGTTATTCAAAATTGTTACTGCTTGGCACGCGCATTAGAAATGTTGAGGCATATAGATAACAACGCATCAGGCGTTAGATAAACATAACAACGCAGTAAATGCCTCTCGCATGCATGTAGTAAATTCCTCGCTCGTGCATGTAGTAAATGCCTCTCTCCTGCATGTAGTAAATGCCTCTCTTGTGCATGTAGTAAATGCCTCTCTCCTGCATGTAGTAAATTCCTCGCTCGTGCATGTAGTAAATGCCTCTCTCCTGCATGTAGTAAATGCCTCGCTCGTGCATGTAGTAAATGCCTCTCTCGTGCATGTAGTAAATGCCTCTCTTGTGCATGTAGTAAATGCCTCTCTCGTGCATGTAGTAAATGCCTCTCTCGTGCATGTAGTAAATGCCTCTCTCGTGCATGTAGTAAATGCCTCGCTCGTGCATGTAGTAAATGCCTCTCTCGTGCATGTAGTAAATGCCTCTCTCGTGCATGTAGTAAATGCCTCTCTCGTGCATGTAGTAAATGCCTCTCTCGTGCATGTAGTAAATGCCTCGCTCGTGCATGTAGTAAATGCCTCGCTCGTGCATGTAGTAAATGCCTCTCTCGTGCATGTAGTAAATGCCTCTCTCGTGCATGTAGTAAATGCCTCTCTCGTGCATGTAGTAAATGCCTCTCTCGTGCATGTAGTAAATGTCTCTCTCCTGCATGTAGTAAATGCATCAAATTCACACGTTTAATGCTTATTATATTCCCATACAACGAATATATATTTCGGTTTACACACTTGCATTCAAAATAACCAGTTACATTTTGACTGCATAATTTTGAAGATAAATTCCATACCTACCGCCTCTGCATTTGAAGTAAAGGCCCACTAAATGTTCTAACCACCAGATCACATTATATAAATTATATGCCACACTATATACCATTTGAAAAAGGAAGCTCCAAAACATGGTATTATCAACTTATCCGTCGACCAAACTGTGAACATGTTTTTGGTGAGGTACCTACGTGTGCTTAAGTTTCATCTGGACTGTACTGCAAATCCAATTAATTTCAATGGAAGGGGAATAACTTTATATCTTAGTTTGAATTCTGTGGCATTCTAGGAGCGACATGGGGGAAATGTTTCTATGATTTCAGCTATTCTCTATTACTACATGGGCACCTCCTGAAACAGACGTTGAAAATGGTGATGAATTATGGTATTTTAATCATATTTTGTGTTAGCTAAGGGAAAAAACGAGTACGAATACCTTTTGGAAGGAAATACTCAGTCATGGTGTCTGTTCCCCTCCCAATAAAGTGGTAGAGGAAATGAGGAATCCTTTCAGCCTATACTCCTGGAATGATCATAGCATTGGTGCAATCATGACACTATTTTGCTCAAGTGTGTATATGGTCCCATATACAATTTCGAAGGAAGGGAATTGTGCTGTTCCAAAAGAAATGGTACATCTATTTTGTGTCAATATTCGACCCCATGTTCAGACTGATACGCTTCCCAACTCTCTGTGAAAGGGCTTCCTTTTAAGTGTGTCCACATAGCCGAAGTCGTGGATACGATCAGCGCAGTCCGCGCTAGACGATGTTGTCACGGGTCTGACCCCGACATGGGCGAAAATCAGGACCGATTTTCAAACTTGATCTGATTTGAGGGACATCTCAATTTGCCATTTTGATCACGCTCACTATTAAGCACATTTGAAGCAATGAACACTCACACAGAGTCCATGCCTCCATAACTCTGATATATATGTAGATATGGGGTCTTCCCACCATATAATCCCTCCTTGTGACGTTTGATCGTGGGATGATTACATTATTTGATTAGGACTGGAATGGGGATATGAACGGACGTCCATTATCCATTGCAGTGGGATGGAATGGTCGGCGTTGATACGCTTGGTCACGCTCGTTAAACATATGAAGAGCCTATTGTCATTAACTAGTCCATATTCCGCTTCGCTTGAAAATAACCTCTTTCATTAATAGAAGCCATATTCGCGCAATTAAACAATACACGGCCCTGGTGATCAGGCAATGACCTTGACTTGTTGACGCATATATGCGAATGGGGGCGAATTTAGTCACTGCATGGCTGTACCAAACTTGATCAAGCATTAAACAGTGATAATACATGTATAGTAATAAATAGCTATAATGAGTTAAAGTTTAACAGACGAATCTCCCAGTCAACAAACGTATTTCACGGTAGTATGCACATATCCTATACATATACTAAGTATATATCATACATATATTAAGTATATATCCTACATATACTAAGTATATATCCTACATATACTAAGTATATGTCATACATATATACTAAGTATATATCATACATATACTAAGCTATATATGAACCTAAAACGCGTTTTTAAAACAGTCCAATGAGGGACTATTTCCAAACGAAATGGCCATATTGGCATTATTTAATCGACCTTTTTTCATCGACATCGAGTCACGTGATTGAAATAGTCCGGCAGATTGAGATTGAGGCAGAGCCCAGTCTGTGATATCATCAATCGAATCGAACATCCATTAGTGTGTATATGAATGGATGATTATAAGAATCGCGAGCAGCGAGTGAACAGAATATGATAAATTCCATTGTCATAAATGCAGAACCACAGAATGTTGACCTACTTGGAATGGGGTCATGCTCAGTATAAGAATGAAATCAATCTTTATAACCATGTAGAATGATTACACAAATAAAAACCACTGCAACTTCACGGGTTGTGTTAATCACCGATATGTAAAAAAAAAATAGTAGGTTCATCAAGGTTATAAACGTCACAAGAGAATCTTTATGTTGATCTTCCTTGCCCCGCATCCTATATATATAGTATATTTCTATATTTCTATTGTTCTGCTATTTCTTTATAGGTATGAATAGGAGCATGTAATTTACTACATGCGCAACAACAGTTAATCCCATGTGCTAATTGTTAGATTACACCACAATTCATTATTAGAGAAATTAGATCATGTTATAGAATAAACACGCCAAGCATGCCAACAGCCGAACTTTATAGTCTCCTTGTCTGGGGACCCAGACGGAGAGTAGCATGGAGTAATGTGCTATGGGAAGCATAACTATGTCGGCACAGGTGCATCTCTGCTGTACTGTTTGTGTGCAATCTCTATGAAGAGAAATAAATATGTCCTGTGGGACTAATTAGTGTATCACGAACAATTAGAACCAGTATATATCGACTGTAAGTGACTTATAATCACGCAAAGGATGCCAGCATGGAGAAAGCACGGTAACCCTCAACAATCAGAGTATGATTGTGTAATGACAACCTGTCTCGGGCACAATCAATGTACATATATATGGAGAAAGCACGGTAACCTTCAACAATCAGAGTTGATTGTGTAATGACAACCTGTCTCGGGAACAATCAATGTACATATATATCTTGGAGATATCCAGTGACGCAAAGGATGCCAGTATGGAGAAAGCACGGTAACCCTCTACAATCAGAGTATGATTGCGTAATGACAACCTGTATCGGGCACAATCAATGTACATATATATGGAGAAAGCACGGTAACCTTCAACAATCAGAGTTGATTGTGTAATGACAACCTGTCTCGGGCACAATCAATGTACATATATATATCTTGGAGATATCCAGTGACGACAGAGCATGCAGAAGGGAGTATAATGGTTTCTCAACCTCATTTAGTTTAAACATATTTATTAAGCTAAACTCAGCTTAAGGGATCGGAGCACAAGTTACAAAACGTACAGTTGCTCCAACAAATGTTACAAATGATAAAAATACAGAAGATGACAAATACAACACAATACAAAATACAATCTAAGCAAATAAATTTGGAGAAAACAACCTCATTATCCTCGGCTTGGCATTGACCCGTGTTTGAACAAAGGCATGTTTTTTTCCTAAGAACATTGTCGTTCAGGCACATGGAGAAAACGTAACCACATTCACGAGTTAAACATAACAATTAAAGACACATGTTACTTCACATATCGGGGTGGAACCATGTAATTTCACGATGAGTTGTATGTGCAGTAACGGTGTTGACATTGTAAAATTACCTCGACAATAAACATTAAACGCATCATTGTTTTATTTTGATAAATATGGCTAAATAGCAAAGATGTTTCATTTTCACCTATATGTTGTGAAACATCTTTCCGCTGATGCGTGTATATACTGTGCTGACCAAACTGGATATTTCACTTTAAATTCTATGAAATTCGAAATGGACAGGGTCATTTACAATCTTGGTTATCTCCGATCTGAAAGCCGAATTGAAAACAAATCCTAGTGGCCCGATCGTCATCTCCAGACTAAACCTCCGAGTTTCAACCTATATTGACGGTCCAGCCAAACAGGGTCTAAGGATGCGTTTGTAGTCGTTCAGTAGCTAGCTGGTTAACAACTCACTTACCAGGCGGACCACCCGCCGTCCGGTATAATGATTATTGGAACAAGTGCATGATTATAACAACCATCGTGCGAGAATGAATCAGTTGTGACATGATAATTCAAAGCCACCACTCTCACATTATAGACACGTCGTCAATACAGATTATGTACAGCTCCGCCCATGTAAACCGATATCAAGAAAAGACGGAGTCGTCATCTCAGGTCTAGGTTTCCTAAACCCCGTTTTGCTGAACCGTCGAATGATATGGATTTGTTGTCGGTGTAATGTTATAAACGCAAATACACACGCACTTTTTAAGAAATGGATGTTGATTTGCTTGCGTTCCATATAGAGTGTGGATGCAAGTTAGTCTGACATTTTGTGTGGAACGCTCAACCTAGTCAACTGGCAGATTAAAAGAGCTATAAGTGCCCATTTCCAACGTTATTATCGTGGCTCGGTGCAAGTTGCGTCTACACAACAATTGATGCAAGTTGGGGTCAGCGCGCGACGTCATGTGACGTAATTTCGACCAACCAACGTCCTGCATTCATGTTCCACAATACGAATGCATGTGTGAGTGTTAATAATCAACTGTGGGCACTTCTCGCTTATAAATTTCCCATCAAAATATGCTCGTTTCGTCATTATCGATTTTCGCTGTCGATAGAACGCGGCGGTCCACATTAGGCAAGTACGATTATATAGCTCGACGACACAGAGACGCCACTGCTAAACCGGTTATAAACCAAGTATAAACCAATGATGACGAGTGCGTCACTTAAAGACATGCAGACTTTATTTAAACCACCGGGTTTAAACCACGGATTTATCTGTCAAACGGCGGTTTAAATATAGAGTTTTATATAGACCAGGTTTAACCCTGAGATGACGAATCGGGCAAATGACTAGGACAGGTTCGATGGCGATGATCTGTGTCGATAGTTCGTAACCAACGTCATAGTTGGAAGCGAGCCTGAATGGCTACCTATTACTCTATATTGTGAGTGCAGTTGGCTTTCTTTCAATACTGTTATCAGGATATGGCCAACGACTTGTCATGATTTTGTTTTGTTTGTACATGTTAACGACACACGTTTACGTCCATCATTCAGTCTGCTTATGTAGACATCTATAAAAGGCCGCATTACGATTGTATCGCAATATGGTTGGCCATGTCTGAAGATCACATAGGCTTGGAAGACAGACATAACGTTATCTACCAGCCAATTTACGCAATGAAAATGATTAGAATGATGATTGCTGTGAAAACACCTACCCCAGAATATTTTAAGCCGTTATCTGTCTAACTGTCTTAGAAATTTCGCGAATACTGCTGATTCCAACCAGATTTGCGTGATAATTGTTTAAATGCCGACTAGTTATATACCCTCTAAACACTCGTAAATGTGATGATGTATGGATGCTTTTTACTTTTTATTGATCAGGAGGCTTCCCATGTGTTAACGATGAGCTTGATACATTGTATGGCTAAATGATTCTGACAGGTATTGCATGCTAGTCCCTTTAAAACAACAAAAAACAACTCCATTTAAAAGGAATTGGAACTTTCAGTAACCTTGAAGTGATATGTCGGTGATACACGGTGTTCTTTAGATCACGAAGTTAATCAACTGGAAGCCTTGTTTCCACGTGGGTGGGTAACCGCTCAGATACCGGGTATTGTTGCAATATGTGTTCGGTTGAAATTGTCAATGACCACCCTTGTAAAATTAGCGTTAAATGAGTATCCGGTTGGTTGTCTGCGAATAATGAGTGACCCTAATCTGTGAGTATCTCCTCGCTGAGGGTGGGAATATCAATGGTGTCATCATGTACGCGATGGCCGATATAATATTCAATATTCCATCACTTAAAATACTCATTAACAAGTGCACCACTCAGAGTATCCCTCGCAATGAAAGGTGGCCTTCCGTTGAGGTTTATTAATTTTCTGAATTAATTCGAAAGATGTAATAATCTGGTTTGTGATGACTGAACGAAAGAATGGACACATAACATGTAGATACCCATTGTTAATTACACAAGATCATTCATATTGCGATACAAAGATACAAAGTAGGCATAGATGAATTTTAACTTTTCACACTAAGTCCCATAACTCAACAAAAAATAACTGACGAAGCCCGTTGTAAGTAGATATCCTTTCCCTCGCGGTGGTCCGTCAGCATAACAAAGATCATTGAACTCAGATAAACAATGACTGAGATATAGAAACTTTGTTTGCGGGGGGGAGGGGGCAATAAAATAATGCAGGAATGTAGCTGAGGAAATATCGGATTTGGTATCCTTGATGTGCCTTCAATTACAACAGCAATGTTTGCATGCATTCACTGTGTATGTTCTCGCCATTCCGGACGACAGGTGCTTTAATGATCGAGATCATCACACGTATCATCAGCTATAATCTTTGTTGCATTTGCACCACGCTAGCAGTTCTAATCCGCCAATCTTTCTCAAACTAAACACCCACTGTGCCTATCAAGTGGGATATTTTCAGAAAACATGACTGAGATGTTAGTTGTTATTGACATCAGAAGCAGGTACATTTGCACCACCAGTGTACCACAACCCTAACCCCGCGGGGCAGCATTGGTGTGTCTTCACTAGTTACGTAATAACATTTACACAATCCTAGCGCAATTAATTTTTTGCCATCTTGATTGAATGCCAGAATCCATGAAAAAGATGCAGATTCATGCATTTGTACTGGACTACGTCGATATTGTGCCTGATAGACAAATGGGCCTCTGGTAGGTTCATCATTTTCGTATCTGGAACAAAACAGTGTAACGTTACTTAACATTCCCACTCCCAATGTGAGGTCAGGGATGTACGGTATATAACACACCAAAACGTAAGTCCCCCCCCCCCCCCCCCTCATATAATACCATCATGATGCATTCCCCATGTTATTCATCCAATTGTATTGAACTTTTGAAGGAATTGAGAACATGGTAATGTGTTTTCACTGTGGCCCGCGCCATATAACGAACTAAAAGATTTAAGTTAACTATGGGCTTATTTCGTAATCAAATAAGTCCAATATGTATCTGTGTGGATATTTGGGTTCAATGTGAACCTATTTTCGGAGGATATGTTATATGTTTACATTTATGTTTACATTTAGATTACGTCAGTTCAAGAAGTTCATATTTCTGTACTAAGATAACGCTGCTTTCGACACCGTTTGATGCCTTTATGTCTAGGAGCATTCGACCAGAATAGAATGTCAGATCAGAGCCTTGCTGAAATTTTATAGATAATCTCTAGAAAACAAGGTACATCCGCCTGATTTAATTAGATAACGAGAGAACATCATGTCAAAATATTTGTATGTGGTTATCGGGGTACAGCGAGGAGATATTCTGTTTATTTTACTGTTCTGTTTTATCCGATCTATATATCAGTTCAATTGAAACTAGAACATTTCTGTCGGCTGCAGTGTTTTTACTACCAGCTTGATCACGACCACCTGTTAGATGTTATATACCGTACCGAACTGAAACTGTAGTATATTTCAAGTTATTACGTGCATGTAACATTGTTTATGCATTAATATTTGAGTTGTGATGATGTATACGTAATGGGAACGCAAAATGTATTCCATCTGTATATTATGTATATAATGTTCCTTGTTTTGCCTGTTTCGTGTAAATTCATGCAGTTTGTAACGAAATTCTTACCGGCCAGCGTCTATCACAGTTAACGGTTGACGATGGGGCGTTATCGGTCATAGGATGGCGATTAAAGATGCATAATCCGAATTAACGCTCGCAAATTACTATTTCCTTGGCTTCGGGGGTAAAAAATATTTGATTCTAGTCGAGGAACCCACCCATCAAAGCTCAGAGTGATCAGATATCGATGTTTGAAATCTATTATTTTTCACCACCGATAATTTTAAGTGGCCCAGTAAACAGTTGACGAGAACATTTTCTCTGACCAAATTGCGGATTAAGATGGAGAACTCTAAAATCAAGTGGCTTTTTTTGTGTCAGATATTTGACAAACCGGCAAAATTTCGTTGAACAAAATGTTGATAAATAACAGGTTTTTGGCAATTTTATAATATAGTTGACTGTGGTTAGCATTATTTTTGGGCAATTATTCGATTCTAATAACTGAAGCGGCAAAATGTTGTTGTTGTTGTTGTTGTTGTTGGAATCTGATGATATCGGGACCATCGAATCGGATTGAGTACCTTTAACTTCACTGTTCTCCTGAAAATAAGCTCATATTGAACCTATTTAAAATACCTCAAATAAGCTCATAACGGCATTGTTTGAATCTGTATTACGCTCTATATGAACATAAAACGCGGTTTTTAAAACAGTCCAATGTGGGACTATTTCCAAACGAAATGCCCCTATTGGCATTATTTAATCTACCTTTTTTCATCGACACGAGTTACCAGATTAACGCTCTTTATGAGGTGTTTCGTTGCGGCCCGTGCTATTCAACGGATCGAATAATGGGTATAAGCTCATTTCAGAATAAAAATAAGTCCAATATAAACATATATGTGAATATTTAGGTCCAATGTGAACCTATTTGCACGATGATATGTTAAAGTTGACATATATGTGGGTAATTTATTCATTTCACATTTCATTTATAGAGTGAATGGGTATACGTAGACAACATATCCTCGTGCAATTATGTTCATATTGGACCTAAATATCTACCTATATATAGGTTCATTTCGCTCATTAAAATCAGCCCGTTATTAACGCCACCGGTGTATAATGTTGGCCAAATTATAGAAATCCGTGGTCCTATGTATGTTTTATAAATAGATTGGGTCGCTTTAAAAGCTGTAGTGCTACCCCGCATGCGGTTATTTTGGGACGCGTTCAAGTTGTACTGCGACCCCGAGTCCGGTAAAAGCTGTAGTTGGAATGTCCAAGTTCGTCAAAGTTCTATTGACTATGTCGATGATTTGAGAAGCTTTTTTGTTTTAGGATATTGTAGAAAGGCTAATCTGGCCGTGTTAAATTGAGCTATAGTGATGGGATATCTCGCAGGACAACACATTTCGGGTTTTCGTGGGGTGTGTATTCGTTGGATGTCTTATAGTTGCAGTATGTAACCATTATGACCGCGTTAATTGCTTTCGACGTTTAGGTATGAACAATGGCTGGGCCATGCACTCTTGACGGGAACACAATACCTCCGATTTTTGATCCGCATTTAGAAGCTTTCTGGTGTGGTGAATAAGAAACCTGCAGTAATAAGCCGTAGTTTTTTGTAATAATTTGAAGGATTAGTTGTTCTGAGGCGGTGCATTCATGTAACCAATATATGTTATATTATAATTTATATTTATGGCTAATAATATGATCTTGGTGGCGTTACCATTTCTGACTATGGTTTTCTGGTGTGCTTATGTCCACGAGAAGAGGCTGGCGTAGAACAGTGAGCGAACACAACGGGCAAGCGATCTTTGGATACTGGTCTTGTATCGTGCTGATTCAACGTGTTCTCGACTGATTCGGTTATACATGCAAATGGGGGTACCATGCATACCCAGACAGATGTCGATTACTCTACAACCTTCAGTGCAATGACTATGTCGAGAAATTTGAAAGCTTGCAAAATATATGTTATGTTAAACTTAATGGATAACACTTTCGTGCATACGGAGAACGAAAATAAATTTATAATTAGATAAGTATATTTGTAATAAGATGACGACTGTCTGCGGCGTTTGCCAACGTAACAGATATCCTTAGTGACCAGACAGATATCCTTAGCGACCAGACTTGAAAAAGAGTAAAATACCATCAAATTAAGGTGTTCGTGAATAAGACTAATTAGTGTTATTGGCCAACACCCATTGGTTCTATAATTGCTTTCAAAAGTACATACATGCTGATTTTGGACCGCGTTTGATTAGCAAAGACATCGTTGTCTAGAAATGCTTGCGCAGAAACTATTTTATGTGAATGATGCTGGTACAGAAACTCTAATGTATCGAGTATTATAAATATTTTAGGTATATGTTCGCATATCTTGGTTTTCACTTTACCTTGACCAGTTTTTGAGACAAAAATCAGTGCTGGTAAAAAAAAAATATGCGAGAAAAATTGCAAGAGTAAGTTTTTTTTAGAACCACCTACCAATCCCATTCCGATGTGGAATTTTGCACCGGAATATATATATGCTATTGTCTATAGTTGAGTCGCACCGCACGTAAATTGAGCTCCATTGCCAACATATCCTCATGCAAATAGGTTCATATTGGATGTCATGTCGATGAAAAAAGTAGATTAAAGTGGTACTGTACACTAAATCATGCCATTTTTGGGACCATCTCATTTTATACCCAACAGAATATATGCAACAAATGAATGGATTTGAGCACTGGATTAGTGCAAATATACTCATTTACTTTATTAGCGATGCATACACCGTGGTAATTATAATGAAAATGAATTTATTACTCCAGTCATAAATTCATTTTCATTATAATTACCATGTTGATCGCATCGTTCTTAGAGCACACACCTGTATTTCTGCACTAATCCATGGCTCAAATTCATTCATTTGTTGCATATATACTGTTGAGTATAAAATGCCAATATGGGCGTATTTCGTAAATGTAAATAGTCCCATATTGGACTGTTTCGGAAAATGCATTTTAGGTCCATATAGAGCGTATATTGAGGTTAAATACGGCCAATATGAGCTTATTTAAACGGACATGGCTCCTTCGAACCTCCAATTTTTTTTCTACGTAATTTGGAGGGACGACTACGATAGGTCGATAAATACATGAACTGTTAAATATACCGGCTTCATATGCTCTGATAAACACTTGCCAAAGTCACAGCCATTTTTCAACTTTTCGCCAGAAGTTAGATAAACGCTCTTTATTGCTACCATATCAGGAATAAACTATCACGGAACGCTCTTTTCTGTTCCATGTCGTGCCAGTGGCTGTTAAGTGTTTGGGACCCGAACACCGTATTCAGAGTTGTATCTTTCATTACTTCAATGCGTCTTTTTGGGTTACATAATGCGCGTAGAAAGGTAGTTTCGATACTGAGAAAAATTCAAAAGCGAATAAAACAAGAGGTGTGCACTCGAGTGCTAGCATACCCCCACCGTGGCAAATTCAACCCGCATTATCCATAAACCCAACAAAAAAGATTTTTAACTTTAAAGAAAAATTTGGATTAATAATTTCGATATTGATTCATATTTGTTCGAATGATTGCAGAAACCCGAAAAAAGGGTAGAAAATGAAACGCATCTAAGATGGCTTTTGTCGAGTGTGATAGCATAACAAAAAAATGAAGTTTCAAATATCTACGATCAAAACTGTAGGAGGAGTTGATTACACCATGAAGGTACCCTCATACAGAAAACCAGAAAATTATTTAAAAACATATTTCATTCAAAGTCGAAAGGCCCATAACTTTGGGAAAAATCATTGGATCAAACTCAAATTCGAACTTGACCTGTATTTTGATATCATTGACTCACACAAAAACGGAATTTTCAATTGAACAGTCCAAACTTTAGTTATCATCCGGAAACAACAAAAAAAGAAGTAAAATTGTATGGGAAAAATCATTGGATCGAACTCAAATTCGAACTTGACCTGTATTTTGATATGAATGACCCACAAAAAAAAAAAAAATTCCAATTAAACAATCCAAACTGGAGTTATCATCCGGAAACCAAAGAAAAACACGAAAAATTGAATTTTCTAAGTCGAAAAAAGTCCATAACTCAAGAAAAAAATCATCGGATCAAACTCAAATTCGAACTCAACCTGTATCTTGATATGACTGATCTACAAAAAAAACGGTAGTTGCAATTAAAGGATCCAAACTTTAGATATCATCCGGAAACCGAAAAAGTGAGAAATTTTCTAAGTAAAAAAAAAAGTCGAAAATGAGGTGTAACTTTAAAAATAAAAGTCGGACCGAACCGCAATTAGCATCATGCGGAGAGGCATTCCTAAGGAGATAGCATACAAAAATTATTGAAATCGGTTCATAGTTGTTCGAGTTATGAGGTCGGCCATACGCACGACAGGGTACTTGTGAGGTGCGATCTTTTGTTTGCATGACTTGTGGATGACAAGTAACGTACGGAAAATCCAATTTTAAAGAGCAAAATCCAATTTTAAAGAGCAAAATCCCCAATTTTAAAGAGCGCGGACGGACAGACGGACACACGGAGGGAGAAAGCGTGACGGACAGACGCAGTCAATCCAGTATACCCCCCATTTTCTTCGTAAGTGGGGGTATAATTATGTGTATTTTGGAGCGTAAACCGCCATGTGGCTTTAACTCATTAAAATACACCCGGTATGTGCTTATTTTCACGAGAACAGGGCGGGGACAGGTATATAAGACCTTGCTCGTCTTATCTTTTTGTCTGGAAAACTCTATTGCATTTCCCCAATAACGCCGGTTAACGCACAGTGTGATAATTGAGCAAAGGCATATCGCATATTTACGTAAGTGGATTTCAAACAACTGCATGCTGCGAATATACACTGTTCAAATAAACACAGAACAAACGATTCTTTCAAAACATTGAGCAATGTGCATCATACCCGTCATCACAGATTGATTCGGCGTAAGTCAATCAAAGCAACCTGTGACGTCATGCCAAGAGAATACGTTCATTCCCATAGTGTGAATTCTACTTGTGTGAAGATGAATACCACAGCCGGTATCTTTCTATTATAGACATGGGTCGCATAGGTTTTATCAAAAACATGCCACACGATAACAAGCATACACTTCCAGACATTTCCTCCTATAAATAATATCTCACCAGTCAACTCTTGAGTGATGACCTGGAAACGAACACGTGTAGAGAGTCTAGACTAGTATTTTTTCTTCCTATATTTTGCATAATGCACCTGAAGGTATGGGTAACAAAATTAATTACTAAATATTGTGTGTGCACCGATAACAGACGTTCCATTCATGAAGTTTATTGATGCAGACCAAGAAGATCAACATGTGAGGGTATCTGGTGAAAAGACACTGTATTGCGGCTGTCACCATATAACGGCGCTCGTTCAACTCGTTCAGATCCTATTTACGACTCCGCTGTCATCGTCTGACACTGCAATTGACACCTTTAACATAATGAACTACTGCTGATATGAATTACGAATAGCTTATAGTAGTCGCATAATGAACTATTACTGATACGAATTACGAATAGCTTACAGTATTCGCATAATGAACAACTACTGATATGAATTACGAATAGCTTATAGTAGTCGCATAATGAACTATTACTAATAAGAATTGCAAATAGCTTATAGTAGTCGCATAATGAACTATTACTGATACGAATAGCTTATAGTAGTCGCATAATGAACTACTACTGATATGAATTACGAATAGCTTATAGTATTCGCATAATGAACTATTACTGATACGAATTCGATAACAGTAGTCGCATAATGAACTATTACTGATACGAATTACGAATAGATAACAGTAGTCGCGTAATGAACTATTACTGATACGAATAGCTTATAGTAGTCGCATAATGAACTATTACTGATACGAATAGCTTATAGTAGTCGCGTAATGAACTATTACTGATACGAATAGCTTATAGTTGTCGCGTAATGAACTACTACTGATACGAATTACGAATAGCTTATAGTAGTCGCGTAAAGAACTATTACTGATATGAATTACGAATAGCTTATAGTAGTCGCATAATGAACTATTACTGTTAAGAATTACGAATAGCTTATAGTAGTCGCATAATGAACTACTACGAATAAGACTTACGAAAAGCTTATATTAATAGCATAATGCACTACTGCTGATTATAATTACGAATAGCTCATAGTAGTCGCATAATGAACTATTACTGATACAAATTACGAATAGATAACAGTAGTCGCATAATGAACTATTACTGATAAGAATTACGAATAGATTATAGTAGTCGCATAATGAACTACTGCTGATAAGAATTACGAATAGTTAATAGTAGTCGCGTAATGAACTATTACTGATACGAATTACGAATAGCTTATAGTAGTCGCATAATTAACCACTTCGGATAAGAATGATACGAATTACGAATAGCTTACAGTAATCGGACAGTTCACAAACATTTCCGCAAAATTGACGACTACGAGTACGAGTCCGTTTGTGAGAAAATAGCGCCGTTCAAACTTCTTGTCCAACATATCCTCACGCAAATACGCACATAATCGACATATAATGTACATAATGTGATCATTTGATTCTGAAATACGCAGATAATGTAGTCATACCCATTATTTAGTTTTATGGCGCGGGCCACAATGAAAACATATGTTGAAGAGCGTACACCTGAAAGTCGTGAGTTGGCTTATTTATCGACCTATTTCGATACCGAGGGAAATTCAAAACCGAATAATACTATTCGTATTTCGGAGCGCAAACCGCCATGTGGCTTTAATTGCGTTGTATACAGGTGATAGTCAGTGGTAGGGTAGATAATTGCGTGTAAACCTCGCGTACCCATTCTTGGCATCTCGAAACCGTAATCGTAACTATGGATATGACAAAGCGACAACACAATTTCCAGTGACGTGTTACCCTGTTTGTAATACTTATAATCTATATATATGATACTTCGCCAATTTCATTATTTGAAGATTCTTGCGAAGGATCGAATAGATCCACCACCCAATTTGCCACGGTAGGGATCTGTAACGTGCGCATGTACATTTTTGCATACGGGACAGCCATTGGCCGAGATCCGACGGTGTTCCCAGTGGCCATGACATTACGAGGGGAGCGGAAGTACGAAATTCGCCAATACGTATTTTTCAAATTTTGTCTTGAGTTTCTTTTATTTCACAGAGCACCGATCGTGGCATCGGTGGTTGATTTGTGATGTCCGTGGTATCGGGAATAGAGATGGCGACATAAAGTCCGACCGATACGATGTCGATTTTGAACCATCGACCGCATCGAATGTGTAGCTCAGAGGTCGGCCCACAAACAAACTGAGCTATCCGCTCCCCGTATTAATCAGTAGTGGTTCACTATGCGAACAGTGTCCAATACCTGGTTGATGCTGTTGATTTTTCAAATTGGAAGTGGCAGCCCAGTGGTTAGAGTGTCGGACTTGTAGTGGTGTCAACGCACCGGAGTGAGTTCGCGCCACAGCAGTGGCTTGGTCGGATTAAGCTGTGATTATGCTACATATAGTCAAACGCTGTTTCAAATCTCGCGCCAGGTTGCGACCATTGGGCAAGGTCACTTGTACTGTGCTCGCTTAACGTAACTAGACGAGAAATAGGGACCTGGTTGTTGGGTATGTTTAAGTCGCCCTTGTGAAGCGCCTATAAAAATGCATGGCTGCATGCAGAAGACTCGCCATTACTCAACGGCTGGGGTAATAATGTGAAGCGCTAAGGGCTGTCGCGGGGATAGGCGCTATATAAGTACCATTATTATTATATTTTTTGTATTTATTATTATTATTATTATTATTATTATTGATTTGTTGGTTGTTATGGTGTCGTTTCAACCGCTATACACTATCGCGACGTTATCACATTTATTGGTGTGGACTACTATGCATGTGTGATGTTAAAGATGCATAATCCGAATTAATGCTCGCAAATTACTATTTTCTTGGCTTTGGAACCCACCCATCAAAGTTCAGAGTGATCAGATATCGATTTTGAAATCTATTATTTTTCACCACCGACAATTTTTAGGTGGACCAGTAAATGGCCGACGAGAATCGGTCTCGGACCAAATTGCGGATGAAGATGGATAACTCTAAAATCAAGTGGCTTTTTTGTGTCAGATAATTGACAAACCTGCAACCTTAGTTAACAAAATGTTGATAAATAACAGCTTTTGGCCAATTTTATACCATATTTGACTGTGGTTAACATTATTGTTGGGCAATTAATCGATTCTGATAACTGGAGCGGCATTTAAAAAACACGTTGTTGTTTTTGGAATCTGATGATACAAGGACCATCGGATTGAGTACCTTTAATACATGTAGCTTAATTTTACCGTGAAACGACACCAATGTATGCAGAAATCACCTACACCGATAGGCAACTGAAATTATACCCCCAAATAGGTTCACATTTGGCTTACGATACAGGAGAACAGGCCGGTTATATACCTTTATGAAATCAACTACGTGGTTTATAAAACATACCGGGATGCAAACTCCAGGCAGAGTTATCTACAATCGCTTCGCTGAGATATCACTACCATAAGGACATTTGGTAAGGATTTCTTACGTGTTCTTAGTTCTTACGTTTTAGGATTAAAATTGTCTATGTCTGGCTCAGTCTATTTTGTTCTTATCAATGCCGAAAGAACTACCATTATTGCAAACTTTTGGTGGTCAAAATAAGATAATAGGTGACTAAATATAGTTCCGACGATGTGTAAAAATAGATGTATCGGTCCGCAAAGTACCATCCTTGTGGCAGTGCTATATCGCAGAGGGCTCTGCTAACGTAGATGGCGCTGCATGGAGTTTGACCGGGATGGTGAATAGGACTGCAATCGATGGACTATTCTCCTTCTTTGTATACAAGCCGGATGGGGCTGAAAACTTGGCAGCGACCGTAATCTCCGAACACGCACACTTAGCGGTGGGTAGGAAAAAAAAGTTTTTTCTCAAATGATACCGCATCTGCGCTTAATCGAAGCAATTTGTAACTAAGCTTTCGTTATATCACTCTCGACATTAGGATATTAGAAGGTCAGTTTATCTCGACCTGTTAAGAATTGAGGGATTTGTTTATCTATCAAAACATTGTTTCACGCACTGCACCTGGTGTGTTCTAATTGCGAACGAAGTCTTAGAATATTACGAGCAATCATGATCTCTCATTATCAGATTGGACCAGGTGCAGCGCTCCAGTCAGAGCTGCACTCTCACTTGATTGCACTGCATACTATAACGTGCGTAGGAATTGTGGCATGGTCTGTATGACGCATAGCGTATTGGGCAGCCACATGCCTATAGAAGATGCGCTTCAAATGGAAATGTAGCCACTTTCGGAATGTGAAGCCATGTCGGACGTCGTAAGTACTTCTGGAGGTCGGATGAGAGCTATACATATGTTGGCCCAACCTTAATTATACCTCACCATGGCTAACAGCATCCTCAACAGGGCGACTTATGACAATAATTATCTATGCAAATATTACGGGCAATTGCATCAAGTTCAAGAGGATCACTGCATCTAAAAAAAAAAAACTTCTAGTGTCAAGTAATCTTAATTCTTTATCGCTGTCGCCACAAGATTTGTTGAGGTATTCATTGGCTGCCAGTCGCTGAGTGGGATCTATATCTCAACCGTGAAAACGAAGATGAAATCTTTGTAATTATATATTGTCTTTTTTATCATGTAATTGCATATAATGTATATATGTATGAATGCAAACATTGCATATGACAAAGATGATTTGATTCCCGATAAACGTGCATGGGTTTGTGATCTGCGCAAAGGTATGTAGGTTAACCCTTTTTAAACTAAATGGATTATCCCATCAGTTATAAAAGTATACATTGGACTCATCTATTGTTTATTTATCGGGGTGTTCACGTAATAAAGCATCTGACAGGCAGAAAAAAAAAACATAAAATACAAGACTACAAGTATTCACACAGCGTTTAAAATATCCGTTTTGAAACGGAACACAGTACCGGAAAATTGCTGCCGACACTAAGGGTTGCGGAACACTGTATCATTTCATTACCACTATGGAACAAAGTTCCGTAATCATACGGGACATAGGACCGCAAAGACACTTGTTGATGTTCCTTATGTCGGCAGCAATTTTCGGTAACTTTGTACTGTTTAAGAATGGAAATTTTGTAACAGTGCATGTGTTCATTGGTGGCAAATGTTCAGATAATAAGTTCACGGTCGTTTGTTGAACTTATTATCTGAAAATTTCTAAAGGATAACGACTCGTTAATGAATATTTAGTATACAAAGGGTTAACTGACAATGCTTACCGGATTGTGGTTTATATATGCAGAGGTGTGTTTTTATTGTGAAAGTTACCCTGGGCGTGATTTTATTGTGAAGGTAACCCTCGGCATGTTTTCATTGTGAAAGTTACCCTCGGTGTGATTTTAGTGTGAAAGTTACCCTCGGTGTGATTTTAGTGTGAAAGTTACCCTCGGTGTGGTTTTTGTGTGAAAGTTACCCTCGGTGTGGTTTTAGTGTGAAAGTTACCATCGGTGTGATTTTAGTGTGAAAGTTACTCTCGGCGTGGTGTTAGTGTGAAAGTTACCCTCGGTGTGGTTTTAGTGTGAAAGTTACCCTCGGTGTGGTTTTTGTGTGAAAGTTACCCTCTGTGTGGTTTTAGTGTGAAAGTCACCATCGGTGTGGTTTTAGTGTGAAAGTTACCCTCGGTGTGGTTTTAGTGTGAAAGTTACCCTCGGTGTGGTTTTTGTGTGAAAGTTACCCTCGGTGTGGTTTTTGTGTGAAAGTTACCCTCGGTGTGGTTTTTGTGTGAAAGTTACCATCGGTGTGGTTTTTGTGTGAAAGTTACCATCGGTGTGGTTTTAGTATGAAAGTTACAATCGATGTGGCTTTAGTTTGAAAGTTACCCTCGGTGTGGTTTCAAATTAAAAGTAACACCACCGTAATATGACATAAAGTAAATTCCACTTGAAAAGTTAAATTCTTCGGTACACGACTCAGTGCCATGCGTATATAGTGTACACCCCACTCCAGATATTTGGTTAGTTTCGTGGAGTTTGGCGACCAAACATATCAGACAACTCACACATTCCTTTTCTTCAACCTTTATTTTTGTGCTTACAAATCTCATTAATCTTTCAGAATAAGATCAACCGCAATATGTGAATATGACATAAGAGGACTCGAGGCACGAAATGTCAATATATATACGTCCCTCCGGCTATGATGCAGGTATGTTTAAAATGTGATACAAGTCACCCATAGTCTAAATTGATTCGGATACGATTCTGTGGTCTGAATATATCATCTGTATTGGGGAGACATCGGCTGATATTTATCAGACACGAACTAATTTATTTATTTGTGCATAAATAAATGGTGTGTAACAGATATAGTCTTGAATCTTTTGCTCATTACCTCAATTTCTCTGTCAACCCCATCTTCTTACCCATAATACACAAATCAAATCAAATCTATATACTGTTTATCTAATGCCGAGCACTGAATCTAAACGCTAACTTACTGATGAAAATTCGATACATTTTACAGGGCACAAAAGACTCAAACGAACGACTTCCCTAAAAGTCATGTGCTCATTGTTCTTCTCATCCCTCTCACCAGATATATATCACATACATAGGTCATATTAGCACCCTCTCACCAGATATATATCACATACATAGGTCATATTAGCACTGACATTCTATATATATATATCACATACATAGGTCATATTAGCACTGACATTCTATTTATATCACATACATAGGTCATATTAGCACTGACATTCTATTTTTGTCAACATATACATGTATTATATTGTCAATGTAATTATTTTTCTGATTGGGAATAAACAATATTCAAACCAAGAGCGTGTGAGCTAACTGTAAAATAGACACTATATACATCCATACATTGTACATATCAATAATACCATATAATACCATATAATACCATATAATTGGTTTGCTACTACCTGATTTCACAATATCTTAAACATGACGCATGATTATCGTTATATTATTCATCCAATGCTTGTTTGGTATCAATCAAATTAAACCCCATTTGCTAGCAGTCATCCTGATTGTCAAGTTCCAGGTATAAATATATCCCGAATGAGTCGATTCTGAGCAGATCACGTGGGGATAATGACACAAATAAGTCAACTCACGACTGTTCAGGTTACGCGCTTTAACATTATGTTTTCATTGTGGCTCGCGCCATAAAACGAAATAACGACTATATGACCCCAATATCTGCTTATTTCATAATCAAATAATCACATTATGTACATATTTCACATTATAGGTCGATTATGTGCGTATTTGCGCGAGGATATGTTGGACTTGCCAGCCATGTTCTCTATTCCGTTTTAGAATCGCGTTTTTGAACTGAAAGTCGACCGTTATAAGTGCCAGGATGTGTATGTCAACACAGAAGAAACATCTGCTAAACCACTTCATTCCGACGTCTATCTGGTGGGATGCCAATGGTCGCCCGAAAACGAACGCCACCATGATGGTTAGTACGTTGTTCCCCATCATCCCTGATCATGTTATATAGTGTTGTACATGTGCATGTTCTCCACTCGGTTCTATTCAGTAATTTGCAGGGTGTAGCCACAGGGGCGGGGGTTGGGTTGTCTCGCACCAGTCGCTCACATAACAGTTGGAAATTCCATGGCAGACACATCATATTAAGTTGGAAATTTCACACAAAAAGTAGGTTGAAATTTTTCTCATAATTGTTTACTGAAATGGCCATCTTTTGGAAATATTTCAACCTTAGGGGGTGGTGTCATAATTCTAAGTCATAAGCCAGTCAAAAATATTTGGACCGAACTTCAAATCACAGGTGCACAGGTTCCACGATGAGTGATCCCTGTAGCAAATTGGATTCAAATTGAACAAGAAAATTCTGAGAAAACGTCCGGACAAAATTTGTGGAAGTGTATATCTGAATATTCAAAGTAAAAACGGGTTGAATAACTCGGCCAATATGATTCCAACCGAAGTCGAAATCACAGGTGCACAGGTTCCCATGATGATTGACCCCTGTAGCAAATTTGATTAAAATTGAACATGACAATTTTGAGAAAACGCCAGGATCAAATTGTGTCCACGGTGGGATAGACAGACGGACGCACAAGCTTGTTCCAGTATACCCCACAACTCGTTGCGGGGGTATAATAGAGACCTGTTTTGAAACCAATGGGATTCCCTGCTATGTTTCCCAGACTGTTTGAATGCTTCAACTTCTAGATATATAGTCTGGATTTACTCAGACTATGTCGATTCGTGAAATGTTGACGTTTGTACATGTTTACAGTTTATATGTACTTAAAGGCCCATTTAATTTTCGAGTCGCCGATTCTTTTTATAGTGACTTGATATACGGTTTTAATAACAATCTATGCCATAAAATATGATTAAATTACTATAATTCATCACTATTTGAAACATCTGTGTCTCAGAAGATGCCCACAGAAAACTGCTGAAATCATAGAATGACTTCACCCCTTTGGCACCCAGAATGCTACAGAATTCAAACTTTTTCAATGATAGGCGAAGAACTCTATCCTTAATATATAGAGTTATTTCCCCTGTATTGAAAACAATACTGATTTTTACTTCACTATTGATGACAAAACGCGTTGGAAACTCAACAAAAACAACATGTCCACAGTTTATTACATCGGATAAGTTGATAATACAATGTTTTGGAGCTTCCTCTTTCAAATGGTATATAATATGGCATATATTTTATATAATGTTATCTGGGGGTTCATGGTATATAATATGGCATATATTTTATATAATGTTATCTGGGGGTTCGAAAATTAAGTGAGCCTTTAACACGATTGAAGTGTGTGTGCATTAATGTATTCCTCAGATCCTTAAGCCGAAACATAAACACTGCATGACACATCAGAAGTTCAGAACAGATGCATCCTAACTTTTGGAATGTGGTTCTCGTGTGTGTGGCGAAGTCTGGATTTAGCCAAGTGCATCAAACGCTATAAACATGCATAGTTATCGCCATGGAACGCATGGGAGCTTAATCTGCAAGAATGGGTAGTCCTGCAACTAACAGCATAACTTCATGTTGGTAACCCGAATAATCACACGTGAAGTATCACTTCAGAGTGGCTCCCCAATAAGAAAACGCCCCCTCCATTAATCCCTTGTCACTGGGTTGCATCTATTTGATGTATTTTGGTTCCTCTTGTGGTGAGATTTCGCTGATATCACACATATATAGGCTCATAAATCATGTTAGCATGATGATAACCCTATCTGGAGCCGAACGTATTTCGAACTATGATTTATTAATCGGGGTATAGCCACAGCATTGCGGGTAAAAATGCATACATGTATACTAAAATCTAGTTGCTTACTGATAACTGAGATATTTAACCCTTTCATGCCATGAGCTGGCTGGTGCAGCATTAAAGACCAGGTGCCAGTGCATCCTCTTATATATGTGAGTCCCCATAGGGAGCCTCGCATACATAAGAAATGATTACAATGTCAAGGAAAATAGTGATAAGCCAATATATTCTCTTATATATGTGAGGCTCACTATTTGATAATCGCATATACAAGAGAATGCAAAGCTCCACTCATAGAAGGGTTAATTAACCATATCTATACTAAAGCATCATTGATGAGTAGTTATCCCATAGGAAATGTTCAGATAATAAGTTTAACTCTTTCTATACTAAAGCATCATTGATGAGTAATTATCCCATAGGAAATGTTCGGATAATAAGTTTAACTCTTTCTATACTAAAGCACCATTGATGAGTAGTTATCCCATAGGAAATGTTCAGATAATAAGTTTAACTCTTTCTATACTAAAGCATCATTGATGAGTAGTTATCCCATAGGAAATATTAAGATAATAAGTTTAACCCTTTCTATATTAAAGCATCACTGATGAGTAGTTATCCCATATGAAATGTTCACATAATAAGTTTAACCCTTTATATGCTAAAGCATCATTGATGAGTAGTTATCCCAGATAATAAGTTTAACCCTTTCTATGCTAAAGCATCATTGATGAGTAGTTATTCCATAGGAAATGTTCAGTCATTTGTTGAACTTATTATCTAAACATTTCCCTAAAACAATAGGACTCCGTCTGTACTTGTATTTATCTGTCGTCTGCTGTTATCACATTGACACCCTCCAAATGAATAATAGACCATTCCAATGTATACTTGTATAACTGTTGCGATATTCCATTTAGTATAGAAAGGGTTAAAGTGGTACTGTACACTAAATTGTTTCATCAAACTGGAGAATACGTGCATTTTTAAATGATTCAGGTGTACTACTTAAAGGGGTACTGTACACTAAATCCAATCATTTATGGGACCATTTCCTTTTATACTCAACATACTATATGCAACAAATGAATAATGTGTGCCATGGATTAGTGCAAAATACACTAGTGTGCTCTATTAACGATGCAATAAAATAAACATGGTAATTATAATGAAAATTAATTTATGACTGGAGTCATAAATTCATTTTCATTATAATTACCATGTTGTTTGCACCAAGTAAAAAGAGCGCCATTTCCAAAATATATTGTACAACATTCAAGGCATACTGTGTGCCGATCTGGAATCATTATGGACGTGGCGACAGGGGGTTTGGGTGTCTAACCCCCAACTTTGGTAAACATTTCACGAGTTGAAAATTCCATGCCTGACACAACATTAGTTGAAAACATTACACCGCAAATAGGTTGAAATTGTTCTCATCGATGTTCCAACCATTAAAGTTATATTATGTACTTGTTCGGGTGCGTGAAACTGATCAGTTAGTAACCAGACGCTATGCCAAGATTATTCTTCATTTATATTTGATCACCAACGGAGTGGAGCACTTTACACGCTATATGAATTATGGACTATTGAATGGAGATATAATTGGCTTTCAAAATGCTGTCGCAGTCCTGAGCTACTTCGGTGGTATAAGTTACAAAATGTCAACGCTTTTTTAAGACAGCTGAACAATCAACCCGCTGTTTTCTAAAATGCACTCATCAAATATGCTTGTACGAGCAGACGGCTTGTACGTTGTGTAAATATGCAATTTGTTCGTCCAAAAATGAAACCGTCTTGGTGTAAAATGTCACCGAAAACAATGTTATTCTTGTCTCAATTCAAAACGTCACGTGGTGCATGCAGATCAACAAGTTAATAAGCAGGTCAATGTCACTTATATCTGGCGAAATCTGCTCTATTTAAATGATTGTATTCAGAGAGGCTATAACCCGTGCGGTTTGAAGATGTGATATGACATATCAGCTCATTTGATCTGAGATTTACATCGGAAAGAAATGAATATTTGTCCGAGGTTGGCTGGAGAGAGAAGATATATTTCAGTCACACTCTTTGGTTTGTATGTTAGATGTCATGCGAACCGCTTTCCAAGGGAAAAATTATCAACGGAGCGGAGCGCCCTTCTGAGTTGTTTCTGTCGATATAGGGTCGGTAGGCCATATCACCCGCGTTCACAAGAACACCACAAGGATATGTGCATAAATAGGCCGACTCGGTTTTTTTTTTTAGATTTTACAAAACTCGAACCGGATCTGTACTTTTAAAATATGTGTCAAATATGAAAAATGTACCTTTATTCAAACTTAAGTACCACAGTTCTTCAAAGGGCCATAACTGTGGTCACAAAGAGTAGGCGGTGCGGAAATTCGAGTCTATACCTTGAGTCGGGAATCCTGTATACAAACTAAGAGAAAAGTTCACGTCCATTAAATTTCAACATTCAAATAACACAATGGGCCGGATACCAAAAAATGACGTCATTTGTTTTTCAGAACAAAACTCGGGTAAATGGGTGGTCGGAAAGGAAATCATATTGTAATTAATTTGCACTCTGAATGATATTTACTGAGTGTGTATCGTCCAACTGTACCAAATGTGGTAACTACAACAAAATGCGCTCAAAAAGTATAAACCTTAGTCACCATGTAACGACTTTCAGGTCACCATGTAGCGACAGTCAGTATAATAAATCCATATCTAAACAGATATAATCCAGCTCCGGATATATACGGTTGATAAATGACAAACATGAGTCAATTGTAAAGCAGGAAATAACTTCATTAATGAATTATCAGATTCTCCACCCGACCAAGGCGTAGAATCTTCTTTACCCTTTCATGGCGGGAGCTGCCTAATGCAACATTAAAAATCCTGTGCCTGTGCATTCTCTTATATATGAGTCTCCCATACCATACGGAATGTAAACATACGACAAACTGGAAGTCAAGGGTCACCTGGCACTATTTCCTGTTATGAAACCAACGTTTAATAGCACAATTTATAGAATGGGTTTTTTGAATGGAATAAGGGTAGGATCATGTAATAAAAATAGTACTGTTACAGTGAAAGTCATGTTATCAACAAACTTAAACATATATCAAACCAGATGCACTTTTGTAAATCAAATGTTTTGTTGACAATGCTGTTAATGAAGTTGACCTTGAAAATCATAAGCTGCTTTAAATTTCGACATAACCAAAATTATGGAGCCACACAACAAGAATACATGTTTTGAAGTGGACTAAAATTCACGATGCCAAACGAGTTTACAAGTCAATGAACATGATAGATAAACCATGTGCTACATTCCCTAACAATTTACCATTATACGGCTGTGTTGTTATATAAATAACGTAAAACAATGTTTTATATGGGAAATCAAATCACTGGAAAGAAATTAAGACGTTTATCCACAGAACAAACATTTTATCATTGCTATGTCTGCAGTCGTTATGATTGCTTAGTATTTATGAAAGAAATAGAAGATGTTAGGTTCTTGTCTTGTCTAATTCAGCGATTTTTTTAGTCTTCAAACGTCAGGAGCGGTTATTTTTTATGTCTATATAAGAACGAAGAGGATTAAGGATAAGACGTGAGCGAATCAAAAGAAAAGAAAGAAGGAGACAGACGGAACAGATACAGAAAACAAAGATAATGAAGAGAAAAAAAAAGGTGTTTAAGTGAAATAATGCAGCTAAATGGTTTCGTGTGGGTCTGTTTCGTTGCATCGTTTGGTGCACATATGTCATGTTAGTGTACGTTTAGATGCTGGAAAATTCGCTTGGAAATTTTGGGGGGATATTCGTAGTATAGAGGAACGCAATGTGATATACATGTAAAATGTACATGTCCCATTCAATGTGATATAAAATGTACATGTCCCATGTCCTACATTCGCAGTGAGATCAATGTAACTATTTAAATATGGTATATCACTTCCTAAATACGTGTTATAGTTTTCGGGTATAAAACAATAAATATGAGTCGAAAACACCTACATGTATGCGGAGGGGCTACTATCGATTAATATTTATTTCACATCGATGTTTTTTTATATAATGCAATAATCAATTGGGGCAATTTTGTCACTATGTTCAGTACACATCGACAAAACTATCAGCATATCTCAGATAGAGGTAGCGTTCTCACGCTGCTACGCTCCGAGCGTTTCGGCGAGCCTTATATAACATATATAAACTTTATTAACCCATTTCACCACTTACTGTAGTATTTGAGTATACATGAAACCATCGACCCCCCTCCCGCCTCCCCATATCCACCACAATTAAACTCTACAGTAATCCTTTACAGCGAGCAAACGGGCCGGCGTATATCCATGGCACATGCGCAGTTCACATATGCAATTGCAACAGGAAGGGGAAAGGAGTTCTCAGCGCACGTGCGAATCGTTCTAAAGCATGGGAGAACCGTTTTATTCACACATCCTTGGAGACCCTTGCTGGACATAATTACAAAAAAAACATGTATCGTATGTATTATACCGGGCCCTTCGAAATAGTATGTTTATTTCGCTCATTAAAATGCGCCCGTTGTGTGCTTATATAGTAATGCCCTAAATAATCGACTCCTTAACCACAGCAGAATTATGAGAGCTTTCCAATGAATGGCAACAAGCCATATTTCTATCTAAATCCTGAAAAATTACCCATAATTCTGCTGTGGTTAAGGGGTCGATTATTTAGGGCATTACTGTATTCACGAGAACAGGCTGTATAATTAGATTCGCGTCGATGAAACTAGGTGACTTTTCTTAGGGGTTACCACAGATGAATTGCCAATAACCGATTCGAATTCGTACATTAGTTTCAAGACCTAACATATGAATTCACTATATTACATTCAAAACCAAGAAGCATAATATGATCTGGCAATAAGTACGGTCGGTCTAGCGTACACATTCAGCGCACAACGCACGACATGCCAGGCGCTGTTGTACAAGGCATTCTCGTCATGACGTTTGCACAAATTGGCTTGAATATGTTATGTTCATTTGGAAATGATGTGAGTTTGGTGGCACATTAATCATTGATGTTGCATATATACACAATGATTTTTAGTGTTGCTGCATACATGAGCATGCGTCTGGTTTTCTCGTCGACGAACAGTGTTTATTGGAGGCCCAGTGTTATTGGTGTTAAAAAGCAGCTGCAGACTAGCACGCAATTATTGAGTCAAGACCTTGGCATTCAAACCAACCATCTGCTCTGAGAGTTTTTCGATAATCTTCATGTAATACTCACTCAAAACATGCTTCATTCATACAGGTTTTGCAATCAGTATTTTGTTGTTACTCGGCGTATCGTAACAGCCAGTATGATGTCTATACATAAAACAGATTAACAGATGAAAGATCCATCGAGAGAGGTGACTATTTGGGAGTGTGTTGGTATTATTCAACACGGCGGTCCCAAGTGTATATATTATAAGAATAAATGAGGATTGTTCCTTCTGTTGTGGTTTGAAAATTCATCGCCAAAATATAGACGCCAATCCAAAGAAAGGGTGTGCATCAATGTCAACGGAACTTTCCTTTACATTGATTGCAACGGCTCTCAAAGAAAGTTCACGACTTGCAGGATATCTCTGGCGATCCCATCGTGTTGAGTCATTGAATGATGTATTCAGGTACCATGCCATTTTTTATGAATCATATTTTTTCCATTCTATATATATTCCTTAGCGCACAAATAACACATTTGGAATGATAAGTGGCGCATGAAAGACATTGACAGGGGTGGAGGAAGCAATTACAGGGCAAGGGGCACAACCATTAAAATTGCACAGTTCCATGTGTAAATTATGAAATGGAACTGGCGTCAGTCGAGTGCAGACAGTTATCCTGGATCATAATCTCATTATGAACCCATTTGCAGGTCTAAATAGGTTCAATATAAACTTATTTTATAACGAAATAAGTTCAATATGGCAATATTTGAGCAATAGGTTATATACATGCATTTTAGCATGGTAATGTGTTTTCATCGTGGCCCACGCCATTCAACGGAATAAAGGGTAAGTTCAGTGTGAGCCTATTACATTATCAAATAAGTCCAATATGAACATATGTGGTTATTTAGGTTAAATATGAACCTATTTGCACGATAATATGTTTGAGGAAAAGGGGACTGGCCCCTGTTTTCACACCCTGCTCCAGCGCCCCTGACTAACTTGTTTGATATATAACTTGTTATCCATTTATTTCACATACTTTCAACTATATAGAAAGTGAACAATAATCAACGCGTGATTTTTCAACGACAAAAAGACATCTATTTATATATTGCTGTCTGTATGTATGTATGTATGTATGTATGTGTGTGTATGTAAGGGTGAATGTGTGTATGTATGTATATGTATGTATTTATGTTTGTACGTATGTATGTATGTGTGTTAGACTCGAAAACTGCTCGACCGACCCGACTCAAATTTGGTATGTAGGCCTACTTTGATCCCAGGAACAATAATGGCGGGTCCAATTTCACATGCGACCGTGTCCTTAACTTCGCTCATATACTATACGCCCATATAGGCATGCTTCTGGACCATTCGAACAATAGGGTTTTTTTCTTTCTCCAAATCTGTTCAACGTTGTTCGCTCAGCATTGTTCAACGTTGTCACTTTGAATTAGTAGATCAACTCTCTCGATCATCCAGGGCTGCCACCCCATGCCGGTAATGCTCCTCAGAAATCTGGAACCCCCGCATCTGTATAATGGCACAAGACTGGCTATAAGGAGAAGCTCGCTTCATATCATCAAGGCTACAATACTCACTGGGTTCGGAAAGGGGGAACATGTGTTCATTCCAAAACTCGCCAGTTGAATTCAAGCGCTTGCAATTCCCTGTCAGACTGAGTTTCGCCATGTCTATAAACAAGTCCCAAGGACAGACGCTGACGGTTGCTGGGATTCAACTTCAGGACCCATCATGCTTCTCACATGGCCAGCTTTACGTCGCCTGTTCACGCGTGGGATCACCCACAACCTGTTTTTATATGCCCCGGGTGGTAGGATAAAACACATTATGTATAATGAGGCATTGAATTAGGTAGTCATTTCAAACTCGCATTTCCCCATCTGACTCAATTTTGCAACGTCCACAAACAAGTCCAGACGCTGTATATTCTGTCCAGATGGAGGCGATCATAAAGAAACCTCTAAATAGCTGGGACGGACGAAGTCGGGCACATCAGCTAGTTGTTTTCTATTTATAGGTCTAGTTTATATAGGGGGGCGAATATTGACAAAGACCCTCTTAATGGTACACAATCCGATTCGAAAAGACGCTTTAGTTATCAGAATCGATGAATTACCAAAAAATAATGCTAACCACTAACAACTTTAGTACAAAATGTTTCAAAACGTGTTATATATCAACATTCTGTTCAACGCAATTTGGTATCGATATTATTTCGGTCGGCTCGTCGAATATTAGCCAGGTCGCCAAATATAAACAATAAAAGGTGGTGAAAAATAACAAGATTGAAAAAATCCATATCTGATTACTCTGAGCTTTGATGAGTGGGTTCCTCTACTCGAATAAAATATTTTGTTTAACCCCGAAACCAACGAAATAGTAATTTAGGAGCGTTAATTCGGATTGTGTACTTTCAATAAATACTGACAAGTTTTTAACAGTCTTGTGATTTCGGGACTTCAATAGAGCGGCTAGTTTATACGTGCAGGTAGGTCTCTGGTAGCAGTAGGATTTCAGGTAAAAAAAAACTAGTAATACCGGAGGCAGAACATTAAGAGGGAAGCGTGCATCTGGCAATATAGGATTGTTGATGCCATGTCAAAAGAAGGGTACTTGAGAGAAAATGTGCAGTGTGCAATGTAATGGGGTTTCCAATGAGTATTGCTAAATGAAAATAATAAGCATAACTTTTTTTCGCATACTTGATGTTGTCACGGACAGACACTGATTACCTGCAGATACAGGTTTGAAGGTTAAATAGGGTTCGGAGTGACATCTAGCGGATGCGGGAATATATAGGAGAGAATAAAATAGACAGTGGGCCCTGATTGGTCAATAGCCTTGTGAGTGTTTTTGCATAACAAAAATCATCACACCTCTTCCCTATGATTTCCCATAGGTAAAATAACCATTGGCACAGGAATTAACCCTTTGTAGTGAAGTTTGAATTTTTTGGTGTGGTCTAAAATATGACAGTATTTTTTTATGCTATTCTGACACTAGTAACGAAAACACAAGATTTAAAGACGAATTCCCTGCTAGACGGACATGATTTTTTTGCGTAAAACGTTTCCCCAAATGTCAATTTTTCAGATTTAAAGAAAATTTTGGACCCACAATTTATATTGCCAACATTATACGCTAAAACGTTAGCACTGAGGCCTATGGAAAACATTTACACCAGTGTAACCTGAAATGCCACTCTCATGTGTGGAATCACGTGGTTTCGAGTTGATTACTATCACGCATTCAAAATGGCCGAGGCGATCTAAAACGTGACCAGAATAGAGGAAAAAAGGTAATAAACTAAGATATGACATATTACATAGTATATTGACAGATACGAGCATATGCTATACAATTTTTCAAACAAGCTGATGCCTCATTTATGTCAAACTTCACATTTGTTTGCTCTAACATTGTGTCCAAAGTTGTCAGTCGAAGGAATCTCCATCATGTATGGACTGGTGTATTCCACGCACTTCCGACTGCATGGCACATTTGGTCAGAATGTTATAGAAAACTACAAAGTATTTCCGAACAAATAAGGTATCAACTTGTTCCAAAAATAAACCAGCATATGCTCGTAACAGTAAAACTGCTATGTTTTGTGTCAGTTCCTCGTATAATATGATTGTGTGCCTTTGTTCATTTTGAATGCGTGGTACTCACCAACCTCGAAACCACGTGATTCCCCACCGTGCTCACATCCATAACGGAGAGATTCTTCCGCATAGAGTCTGAGATAGGAGTTCGTTTAGTGATTCGCAAATCAGCACATTTGATATACTAGTACGCATAGGCCTATACTGACTCGCACAAAACAAGTTTCAAGTTTTTAATCATTTATGCTATCTCTCTTTCACATATGTGATACGAGAGTATACACAATCACGTTAGTGCATGGCATATACAGACATATAATGTAGGAAAAATACATAAATGGACGCAACACCATATACATGTATATATTGAGCGTACTATAACCACCCATGCACTAATGCACTTCCGGTCATTGTAGAATATTCTTTTTTTCAGTTGCTTTCTTTACAAATATCGAGAGATTTGTTTACGTTATCTTCGTCGTGAATCAACTTTATATACTATCAATATATTTAATTCTTTAAGAATATAGAAATACCTATCAATATGGTTAATTCTTTAAGAATTTCGCATATGAGAACAAAATTGAATTCATATTCCAAGAACGTGCCCACAACATAGAATCTGAAAATATTCCGACTTCACAAGTTTAATATCCCGGCCATGCATGGTTATTACTGTGACAACTATATTATGCTTATACTAAACTAAACTATATCTACTGTACAACGAACTATACACTTAACTTAAAGTAATATGAGTCGCTTGGTTATTTAACACGGCGCATGTACGATGAATAGTCAGTTTCGTGGTACAAATGTACGATTATGTAGTATATACAACAGCTCCACATGCGGTACGGAAGTACCACCATATGTCGTAAATCGATCAAAAAGTACACACGTTCTGGTTGATGTTCATTTGATACTCGGACTGACATAATAGAAGCCATATCAGCAATAATTGTCCCATTATTTGAGTTTGTGATCATCGCGTTCTCAGATATGCGTTAACAAACATGATCTCATGTTCCATCATAAACCGAGTTTCATTGCGATATATTAAAACTCAATTTAGTCACAATATATCCATTTCGATAAGAAATGAGAATTTGTTCACGTTCACTGAAGCACCGAACACTCATACTGAGTCCGTAGACTCCGTACCTCCATAAATCTGATATATTATATACATCTGAGGAGTCTGTTTATTGCTTCGTAACATAGTGTGGGCAGCATTATTACGACATTGTCGGATATTGTGGTTGGAGGTGAAGACCGTTCACACTGCAGACGGTTAAATTCAATTGGAATTTGAAAATCACACCACGACACGTAGAATCCACCATCCCCCGCTAAACAACTGACGATTTTTGCTCATGCAGTCTTACTCAGAGTCATACTATGGTAGTCTCGTCGAAATGTCATTTCCGGCATGGAAGCGTGCAGGCTCCCCCATATTACCACGGGGTAGGAACTGCTCCGCGGGACTGATACCTCTTCCGATATTCGGTCCAGTTCTTATCCGATCTGGCCAAGGTCACTGGGAATTTTCCCATGGTAAATGACGCAATTTTACGCAACAGAGGTATATATGCAGTTCATTTGTTGTATATATACCTTGCCAGCTACCTCAACTATCAAGACGTACAAGTTGGAAATTGTTAAGTAAATGTGGAATAGTAGAATTTATCCATTTTAAGAAATGTTCCAGTTCACTAGTGATGGGTCCCAGTTCACCATTGATAAGATCCGTTCACTACCCGAACATCTATGCAACAGATATGTTTGAACTAAAACTTCACACTAGACTCACTTTTGTTTGAATTTAATCGCTAATGGTTATTGCGCTACGGTAGTTTGGCACATGATGTATAGCACGTCTGTTTTGGACCAAGTACAAAAAACTCGCAAGTGAACTGGACACGTATCGAAAGTGAACTGGACCTAAACTCACAAGAGGATCTTTTCTCATGGAGCAGTTCCTACCCCGTGATTACGTCACATCACGTTACGTTAATCGCTTCGATTGGACACATTTATCTTGGGACTGCTAATTGTGAAGTCTGATTTGCGCTATTGATGTGGAATCACACGGTTCGGGAAATAGAAAGTCTACGACCAGTAATCAGACCCACTATTAATATGTGGGTCTGTAGTTTAACTTCGACTGAAATTTGCCCAGATGACGGAATCATGTTAGCCTCCCTTTGCGCAAAGCCTATGTGTGCTTAACTGGAATCGAACTGACTTCGATATGGCTGTGTGTCTTACCAATGATGCCCCAATGCCCCAATGCCTTGGCAGTTGATGCATAAAACGAATGAAGTCAGTGTTTTTTTTTAAATTACCGCAAATATACAGGCTAGGGCTGATTTACATGCTGTTTTCCACCATATTGGCACCCTCTCATTTTTTTCTACATCCGGCTGGATAAAAAATTGGAATAAAGTCTTAAAAATCCCTCCAAACTGAATAAGTTAAGAAAATCATAGTGGCTCGCTTTTACTAGAAAAGTATACAAGATCTACATTTGCCTCCACATTATATCCTCATGTTTTCGTTTTGATTTCCTACTAATTCAGCACTCGAGATATAATCAACTTGAATCAAGGCTATTTGAGGCTGACGCAAGTTACAAGTGTACAACACGACGTCGACATGTGTGAGACGTTAGTTCTCCATCGAACATCACACATGTGGAGTGTTACATTTCTCAATTGAGTTACTTGAATAATAGCGTACGATCAAAGCCACTTGAAAATAACAATAACTAATTTTCGAGGCGTGAGCTTCTTTCACAAACTACGGTGCATATACCGACTGCTGTGTACAATGCATTTAGCATTTGGCGGCTACCGAATCGGTATATAGACTTTGTTAACATGCACACCTATGTCAAAGTAGCTAGTTTAACAAGTGTTATCACTTAAACGCGCGGAGACCACTTATTTAACGGAATAATGACGTCGCCAAACCGACATCTGTTTCAGAAAAGAGAAAACAATTACGATACTTCCATCAACTTGCCCAGTCAGCGAATTGAGAAATTTGTAGGTTAGCCTTCTTGAATTAAGGGGTATAGCGTGACACGACGAAACCTGCGTAACACGTGTCTAATGTGCCGGATATTTTATAATAGTGTATTTTTTCATTGATATTGAGATTGTTGTAACTAAAATGAGAATGCTACAATATACTTAATTAACCCTTTCAGTGCCAAGTCCGATTTTTGTATCAACCTATATTTCCGGTTGATTCAAAAATCGGACTTGGCACTGAAAGGGTTAAACAGTTCGCGTAGAGATTTGCAATCAACTAAATAAAATAATGTGGGCGTTGAAAATTGTTCCGAGACATGGTACATGTGTGTACTTATATGGTAGAACATATCAATGACAGCTCTAAAATAAACGATTATGTCAAATGCCTACATAATATGATGTACTACGTACATTTTGTGTCAAAAATTAATAAATACAAGTAAGTGGGGACGCATATTCTGAGAGTGAAACAATGGAAGTCTGAGCAGACTTACCGGAATAAACGAAAAACCAATTTAAACCTTTACCCAACAGAACGGCCCTGTGCCAATGCATTCTCTTATATATGCGAGTCGACCATAGGTCGCCTCGCATATATAAGAGAATGCATTAGCTTAAAGGCACGTGCGGCCTTAGTTGTCGAAAATATTCATATTTGTTCCAATCACCGTAAACAGAAAAACATTAAAACGCATACAGCTTCGTTCATATATACCATTACCATCGCGTAAACAGCATGTTATCATAAAGACCTACTATATTTTACCTAAGCAAGAGCCTGGTTGTGTTACAGAAGACAGCACAATGCTACTGGCTAATCACACACAAATGGCATAAACGCTCTTTATTAGTTCCATATCAGGAATTCACCAACCAAGAACGCTCTTTATGTTTATCATCATAATATAAACAAACACCAGAAAAGTAACTTTTTAAGCTTTTGTTTACATAACAATGGTTAAACATATGAGAACAACATACTGTTTATGCGATATTTCTTATTTATATACGGACAAAGTCGGTCTACATTTTGATGTTCTTTCTGTTTGTGGCGGTTTTTGGCGGGTGGAAATATTTTCACAGGATACCCACCGCCAAGGCCAACCGTACCTTTAACACATATTAAAAATGATAAAATTGTCAAAGAATGTAGAAAAATATTATAAAAATTGTTAAAAAATGTAAGAAAAAATTATAAAATTGTTAAAGAATGTAAGGATAAATGGTAAGGCAAATGCATTCTCTTATATATGCGAGGCGACCTATGATCGACTCGCATATATAAGAGAATGCATTGGCACAGTGCATAACTGTAACCTTCACAATGTGGTCAATGAACCGGTTCCAATGATATCCATATTTGTATGGTGTTATTGAGACAGACCGAAGATATTTTAGGCTGTTGAAGCTTTATTTGGGCGGTTTTGGCCGTTTTGTTGGGTAAAGTGTTAAACAGACATGGCTCATTCGAACCTCCAATTTTTTTCTATTTAATTTGGAGGCCGGTATAAGATAAGTTTACACATACACGAAATACTGATACACCGGCTTCATATGCTATGAAAAACAGTTGCCAAAGTCACAGCCATTTTCTATTTTTAGCCAATCAGATAAACGCTCTTTAGTTCTACCGTATCAGGAATAGACTAACACGGAACGCTCTTTTTCTTCCATGACGTGCACATGACTGTTTTTTGTTTGGGACCCAAACACCTTGTTTATAGTTGTATTTTTCATTACTTCAATGCGTCTTTTTTGAGTTACAAAATGCTCATAGAAAGGTAGTTCAGATATTTATAGACCTATTTCGATACCGGGAACTAATCAAAAGCGAATAATTTTATGTGTATTTTTGGAGCGAAAACCGCCATATGGCTTTAAATGCTCTAATTTTTCTCACACGAAAATGGGAGTGAATTTTTTTTTTATTTGACATCGTTTCTGTGACGGATAGTTTATGAATTGATTATGTTTTGCACATACATGTATATCACACGAAACCCTTGTACCATTAAGGCCATTACATACATCCTTATCTCTCACTAGTGATGAATAGGCGCGTGCTACATATCACTTGTCATCGCGCCAACAAAATCACGGCGCCGCGTCTTTACATTGATTCAGGCGGATTATGACTACCACCAAGGGTGCTTATACCTAAGCCATGTGAATGACGTCATATTTTTTTCTATATCCATCAGTGATTTTTCAAGATCGCGGGTATAGAATTTGGAGAATTTGTCGCGTGACTTCCGGTTAGCAACCGTGTGGCGATTGCAAAAAAACGTGGAATTGGAAACGAAGCATCGCGATAAAAATGAAAGTAACTACGTAGTTCACAATTTACGAAGAATTCACATGTGATTTAAGTCTATTAATTTCATTTAGACCAATTTCGTTGATCATCTTTATGAAAACAAAAAATGAAGAAGCCATGAAGAGAATCCAGACAAGATTTTACAATCCACGACACGTCTTGTCAATTTGGCATGTCGTCTCCGTCGTGACCACTGCATGGTGTTACATAAATTATTCTTAGCGTTATGTCGCCGAAAAAAGGCAAATTTGAGGAACATCATGTGTGGTTGCTCCACTACGTGTCACGTACGATTCATATCACTATTTCGAAAAAGGATGGTTAGCTTGACGCAGTGGCAGACGACACAATAAAATAAATATAAAACGTCTGCTTCATCATCTTCAAAACTACATGTACCAAAACAATTATAAGTGACAAATTGTTCAAATTCCACGTCGCCAATACGAACGCGATCACGTGGTTGGTTTGAAGTGGCGTATGTGATTCGTCGCTTTTTATGAAGTTATTGGTTGATGAACGTCGGCAACGTTCGTGTACACCGTTTGGCGATTTGTACTGATTCTTACGATCACTAATTATGTAAATCTAAAGGAAGTCTGATTACATGTATAAGTAATTATCAATTTTGTTTATGTTGCCCCGTAACCGTAAAAGTGGATTATGAAATTCTCCGAGTTAGTTGGTATGAAATCGGACCATGCATCTTTAAAATATAAATTTTACGCTGCGGGTTCATGATGTTTGAAAATTACATCCATTATGGCCACGAGGCATACTTCTCAGGTCGTGCGCGTAGAGAAAATATAACACCACTGCGCGCTGAGTCATTCCATCTGTCTGGCGTTTTGAATAGGTCATAAAATATTTCTCATTGTCTTTATAAATCTAACCCTCGTCATAAAATCACAATTTACACATCAGTAATACAGTATTGCAAAGTCCGCGAAAAGTTATGTCCATGTCAACGAGGACCCCGCTAGTCCCCATTGTGACCCGAACCTACCTAATAAATCACAGACATATGATGTTTAAACTGGATTCATTACTTTCCATATAGCTTAATGTAATAAGCTCTTATGATGCTCAAAGTTATGTCGAATATGGGAAAATAACTCAACGCACCTGTGACAACATCCCAGTCGTTTATGTTCATAGACTCATTCATGTACATGCTCATGGCGGGCGACGATTAGTTCAAGAGACAGCTCTCCGCGCTTGTGGTTGGTTGCTTTTTGGTTTTTATTATGCTATACGTTCACAAATTGGGGAAATTCGCATCTTAACCCTTTACCCAACAGAACGGCCAATGCATTCTCTTATATATGCGAGTCGACCATAGGTCGCCTCGCATATATAAGAGAATGCATTGGCTTAACACATTAAAAATTATAAAATTGTTAAAGAATGTAAGAAAAAATGGTAAAAAGTGTTAAAAAAAGTTTTTTTTTAGGCCAATGCATTCTCTTATATATGCGAGGCGACCTATGGTCGACTCGCATATATAAGAGAATGCATTGGCACAGGGCATAACTGTAACCATCACAATGTGATCAAGGAGCCGGTTCCAATGATATCCATATTTGTATGGTTCTATTGAGACAGACCGAAGATATTTTAGGCTGTTGAAGCTTTATTTGGCCGGTTTTGGCCGGTTTGTTGGGTAAAGGGTTAACAGAGAGCTATTTGTCCAACTTCTCGGTTCATAGAAAATAGTTGGCGAACAAAATATTTCATAGTGACAGAAGATCCTGTCACTGGTTACTCGGAGTTACTTACAAGAGAGTTACTTACAAGAGAGTTACTTACAAGAGACCTATTTGTCCAACTTCTCGGTTCATAGAAAATAATTGGCGAACAAAATATTTCATGGTTACTCGGAGTTTGGGAGTGAGATTCGGGGGGATTTGAAAGGGATGCCCTCTCATAAACCCACTTTGGTATTGATGTAGTGTCACTGAAGAGCTTATGTATGAATTATAATGTGAATATACTCACATAGACCCATACCGGTCTCTCGAACCCTAAATTATTATTTGATACCCCAAATCTATACAAACTGGTCACATATGAGATACATCATCTTTAATATTGATAAGAAATGAATCAGGAATAATCCTTCTCATGATCGCAGTATACGAACGGTGTCAGACCGGTTTTCCGAAGACCTATTACTACGAAGGCCCACAACTCCGAAGACCCGATTCTCCGACGGCCCACAACTCCGAAGACCCGATTCTCCGACGCCCACAACTCCGAAGACCCGATTCTCCGACGGCCCATAACTCCGAAGATCCGAAAGCCCATAACTCCGAAGGGCCGATTCTCCGAAGACCTATAACTCCGAAGACCTATAACTCCGAAGGGTCGATTCTCCGACGGCCCATAACTCCGAAGGTCCGATTCTCCGAAGATTTTGTTTTATCGGGGTATTATCGTTTACTAAATAGTGTACAGTCCAGTGGCGAAGCCAAAGGGGTCCCAAAATTCCCACTGCCCCCATTAAACCTCTACTTGCTATTTCAGACAATATGGGCCCCTACCAAAACATGTCCAATGTCATGTAAACGCCCGGAAATCGTTCATGGGGCATCAAAATATTCAAACTTTTCCTACTGCCCCCACCTAAATGGGAATCCTGGCCCGCCACTGACTATACACCAGATACTATAACGTTACGTTGGCCCATGAGATGCCAGAGTAAAATGTACAGAGGTGAACGGGGAAGAACTTGTCGCCCCTGTGCATGTTAGGCTACTCTGACATTCTTGCAGCGTTTCGTTATAATACACCCGGTGCACACTAGAATCGGACCTTCGGAGTTATGGGTCTTCGGAAAAACGCTACGTAACCCTACGAACGCCAGATTACGTACACTTAATTTCTCATAGCGCGATATTGTTGATTAGTCCCATCCAGGTGAGGGAGGGCCAGGTGAAGCCAGTACCCCGACCTGACCTAAACAACCCATAATCTCCTTATTAATTCTGTCAGGTGGATACACGTTAATGACCTGTTTACGGGGGCATAAGTATACGAATTACAGCAGTGTATATATAATGGTTGCTAGCTATTTCTTGATCTGCCTTTCGACTGGCGATTAGGACAAATTCATTTAGCACCAGAAGAAGCATGTATCTCCGATTAGCGATGACATCTTTCATTTAAAGACATATACTATATTAAGCCTAGGAAATGTGTCAATATTGTGATATTCCGGTGTCCAAAATAGGTCGAAACGCTCTTTATTGTTACCATATCAGGAACTGATTTACGATTGACGCTCTTTATTATTCCCATACCAGGAATTTATTTTCAATGAACGCCCTGTCTTATTCCGTGCTCGAATGATTCTGGGTTAAAATGACGATACATTCAAAGCTGGAATGGTCGATTGTTAAATGTATAAGTGGACACTTCTAGGCTACATGTGTTTCGTATATTTCTTTGCGAAATATATATTTTGGCCCTATTTTTATGACACATTTATTACGTCACAAAAATACGTAAGCTGATCCTGGCTCGAAACTTTTATTGACATGTTGTTACTTTTAGGTGTAGCCTATTCTGGGTTCAGGCCAAGCATACAAGGCTATAGTGTTATCATTTAGATTATAGTGTATGACATGGGACAGAAAAGAGCGCTCCGCATTAACGTATTCCTGATATGGTAGAAATAAAGAAAGTTTGTTTCACTTCTGTGCGAAAAATTGAAAGCAGCTGGAAAATGGTTTTGGCCATGGAAAATATTTTTCAGAGCACATGAAGCCGGTTTATCAATATTTCGTGTCTTTGTCAACCTATCTTATACCTCCTTCCAAATTACGAAGACAAAATTTTTAAGCTCGAATGAGCCATGCACGTTTAATGTATAATAGAGGGACGAATAAAATGAAATGTTCAGGATAGCTCACAACTTTCCACTTCTGCATATACTTTATTTCACTCAAATAATACCATTACATGAGTGACAGGAGGTCATTCAAAATAACAATATTGAATCAATGAATGGCGTTGGTGGTACTTCCAGTATGGTGTGACCTGATTGCACGAACGTTCAGGATAGCACACAACTTTCCACTTCTGCATATACTTTATTTCACTCAAATAATACCATTACATGAGTGACAGGAGGTCATTCAAAATAACAATATTGAATCAATGAATGGCGTTGGTGGTATTTCCAGTATGGTGTGACCTGATTGCACGAACGTTATTCTATAGCAAATATGACGTACCACACTACATGAATTACAACAATTAAAATGCTGATTTGTCTAATGTCACATATTGGTATGGGGTACCCACTCATGGTCAAATGCAATAGACTGTACACTGGGGCTATATCACTTGTTGCTCTGTAATCTATGGTACTAAACTGGAACACTCTTTAGATAGTTCAACATTTTTTTACCCTTCATTATTTCATTGAGCGGAGCCAACACTCAACCTATACTACACGACCGCAAGGACCACTTTACTATTCAAGTTCGACAGCATTCAGTGGAACGATCCCATGTCAATGACTTCCGTTCATTATTTTCAATTGCAATCCATTTTTAAATAGCATATAGATGCATAACCACTGATACCGCCCAATGGTCGTTGAAGTATAGTTCTTTTAACGATCTATAGATATACGTATTAGCGTTCTCCGTTAATATATGGTATAACTTCTGCTATTGGTATAATTGTGTGTACACATTGACACAACTAATTCGAACGCAACACGTTTCTTTTGTGCTGATTCGTTCAAAGTAAATTTAGTATTGAGCATGCCAAATCTTTCGAATGCTTCTGTACCCATATGTCTTACTTAGTTCAGGGACGGGGCTAGAAAGAGAGTCTCAATTGGGGTGCCTTCATTGGAAATTCCAACTGACCCTGTTCCTTGTACAGACAGACTATCCAAGTCTTAAGTTAAATTTCATTTGCACGCCCAACTGGTACCTCAATCTTCCCAACTTTTGTGTAAATGTTCAACCGGCATATGGTTGAAAATGTTCAACTGATGGGTCACTCCAGTACAAACCTTTGCCCAAAATTCTGCGAAAGTGGGAAAATATTCAACTTTTGGTATAAAAAACAACAACACATTTCCGACCAGTTGGAAAATCAAATTGTGAGAACATCTTCAGTCTATATTTGGTCTGGAATATACAACAAATGTGCCAGGCATAAACTTTACAACTATTGAACATTTTGGTGAACACTGGGGTGATGGACCCCCCCCCCCCCCCCCAACATCCCTGTCGCCACGTTCCTGTTTCAATTTCAGACTCGAATTCACACCATATAAAATGCGCACATGTGCGAGAATGAGGAACAGCCCCGCATACAAACACTGCAATAATTAGCACCAACTCCAGACAGTGTTTTAGATATGGTAACTGTGATTAACCATTTCATGACGGGAGCTGCGCTGGGGCAACATTAAGGACCCTGTGCCAATACATTATATTATATATGCGAGTCGACCATAGGTCGCCTCACATATAAAGAGAATGCATTGGCCTAACAATTGTTTATCATTTTTTATCAATATATGGTCAGAATCAGTCATGAAATGCAATCACCCTTGGCATTCCATGGCTCCACTAATAAATACAACACCATCAACACGAGTCAGATGACAAGTTACCTGACGATAACTTGTAAAGGCGTTTAGGTACCATGTTCTATGGTTTCGACACATACTAATCTTCATCACGAGGTCGCTCTCTATGCGGCAATGTCTTACAACACTTACACATAATTGCGTCATTCAAGACTTATGTACTGGTATATTACACAATGACATGCAATCTTCTCTTGTCATTGGCTTTGTTGTAACTATAAGTGGGGTGATAATACCCTAGTGTTCGATGTGTGTGTGTGGTATCGCGTGCAGACGTCACCCCTCGTCATTACATGAGGCCACCCGACAGCAAGCGATTGGAGTCAAATGAAACTTCAGTGAATCCTTCATCCACCGACGTCGATTTGGGCGGGATCTAATTCCACGGCTGATTTACATCCATAACGAAGTTAGTCTACTCTTGTCGTGTCTCTTTATCAAAGGATATGTCCAATTAGATTGGCACTTAACCATTTCATGACGGGAGCTGCACTGGTGCAGCTTTAAAGATACTGTTCCTGTGCCAGTGGCCCAGTGCATTATCTTATATATGCGAGTCTCCAATAGGGAGCCTCACATATGTAAGAGAATGCTCTGGCTTACAAGGTCAAGGTAAATATTGTTAGGCCAATGTATTCTCACTGACGAGCAACTCTTGCTCTTGACAAACTGACTTCAGGCATGGGCGTAACTGGCCATGTAACCATGGAGATCACACTTGACCCGCATCCGGTGGAGCCCAACAGCCCCTCACACCCCTGTCGTATGACTATCCGGGACATGAGTATGAAACAATCAAGTGATTGTTCAATCAACCTAAATTCAATGTGCAGGGCAGGTCATCGTTTATAGATATCTGACCATGATTTAGCAAGCTTAATTACTTCGCGGCAGTGTGTACAATATGATGGAAAACTCTCATCAGTGTGCGATAACGGTAGCGTCCCTTCAAAGGCGTTAGTTCATACAACATGACGAAGACCAAACTCTAGGCAGAGTTATCTCCCATCGCTCCGCTGAGATACCACTGCCACAAAGACATTTGGTAAGGATTTCGTACATGTACGTGTTCTTAGTTCTTATGTTTTAGGATTAAAATTGTCTATGTCTGGCTCAGTTCATATTGATCTTATTCATAATGAAATAATTACCATTATTGCAAACTGTTGGTGGTCAAAATAAGATAATAAGTGACTAAATATAGTTCCGACGATATGTAAAAAATAGATGTATCGGTCCGCAAAGTACCATCCTTGTGGCAGTTCTATACCGCAGAGATAACGTAGAGGGCCCTGCATGGAATTTGGACGAAGACTCTTCGCAGCGTACATGCGTGTCGCCATTGTATCCCTTCAAACATATTCGTTTAAAATCAAGGGATTTAAAAGAAAAGATTCAAAACATGTTCGTTTAAAAGCAAGGCATTCAAGATGTTCGTATAAAAGTAAGGGATTTCACCAGAATGAGGGTTAACTTGGCGCGGTGGCAGACGACACAATAAAATAAATAGAAAACGTCTGCTTCATCACCTTCAAAACGCACAACGAGCAGTTTAAATGAGTTTTCAAATTTATGCACTTTGATGGCGCATTTGTAATTCAGCGTGTCTTCTCACTATGAATGGCCATTTGTTTCCGTTTGCAGCAGTTAAATGGATGGACGTGGTGTCTCGGCTGGGGTCCTGTTTGTTCGACAGATCCGAGCTGTCACTAAGTTGATAGCGTGGGCGAAAACATCGCTGATTCAGCGCAATAGCGAAGTACCTCAGATAATTTAGCTTAATTGCATCTTTATTTAAAGATGCTCCATGATGAGCCTCCATCAAACTTGAAAACTATAAAACTACTGCATATACATAGTCTATCCAGACACCAAAAACATACTGCATGTTCCACATTATATTTAGGAACCATACAATATACTAGCTGTACATATTATACCGATAAACCACAAAAATACTACCTCTGTCAGCCTCTTTATATTTTATCTAGAAATCATACAAAAATACTAGCTGTATATATTATATCCAGAAATCATACAAAATACTAACTGTACATAGTCTACATAGACACCAAAAACATACCACATGTACATATTATATACATATACATAAAAAATACTACTTCTACATAATCTATCTAGAAATCATACACAATACTAGCTGTACATATTACATATAGAAACCATAAAATTACTACCTATAGATAATATATCTAGAAACCATACGAAATACTAGCTGTACTGTAGCCTGTACATATTCTATTCAGAAACCATAAACATACTGCCTGTAAATATTACATATAGAAACCATAAAATTACTACCTATAGATAATATATCTAGAAACCATACAAAATACTAGCTGTACTTTTGTTCTATCCAGAAACCAGAAACATACTACCTGTATATATTCTATCTAGAAATCATACAAAATATCATAGCTGGGTATATTCTATACAGAAACCATGCATACAAATACTACCTGTACATATTCTATCCAGAAACCGTTACAAAATACTAGCTGTACATATTCTATCAGAAACCATAAAAATACTAGCTGTACATATTCTATCCAGAAAGAGCCCCTTTTTAAAGAGCGTTTCTAATCATATATTTTATGCTTGTTCTCATTGCATTAGTATGAATGTCATATATGTAGCTTACACATTTTGTGGAATGGGTTGGGGTAAGCCCAGCCCCTCACCATGGATTAGGATAAGCAGGCCCTCTCCCATTAGGTGTCGACTCTGGTGCATGGTGTATTTTTAGAGCTATGATAGGGGTTCCAACCAGTCATCATAGTAAGATGACAAAAGCAGACTGTTATGACTGAGCAGTAGTTGTATGTTATATTTCCATCGTTAAAGGTTTTCATGTAGCTCAAGTCGGAATACAATGCCGTCTGACATCCTAGTAATACGGCCACGTTAATCAGGGGGGGGGGGGTCGGAAAAAAATTTCAGGCACGTATGGCATTTTTTCCCTTTCGATCATTTTTTGTACCCACCCACCCCCACCGCCAATTTTTTTTTCCGTTTTCGGTAGTTTTTTCCGACCATTTTTTGACACCCCCCCCCCTTAACACTAAAACAGATATTTGCGGTGGGGGGGGGGAATTCACTGTAAACAGCTGTATATGCATTTCTGTGCATACTATTTATCATGGATGTTAACATGGACATGTAAATAGGAATGAGTCATTTTGAGGTCATTCGGCCAAAAAAAACATGGCTACCAGCGGCCATCTTGGATTTCAAAATTTGCAACAAAATACAACACGATAACTGCCTGCAGTCAGTTTACCAGTTAGAATAACATTATTTCTCTCAGTCAAAGTGGTTTTGAAGCCCAACTCATTGCCAAAACACTAAAAAACAAGTAGGAAATTTTTGTTTTAGTTGCGGAAAAAATTGCTTGTTGGTGGCTTTGACCACCCACCCCGGCATACGTGCCGGAATTTTTTTTCACCCCCCCCCCCCGCGTTAATCGGAATAGCTTGAACGGGACGAGCTGGGTGATCTTCAATGATATTTTTTTTACCTCAAATTTACGTGATACTTAAATTGTTTGATCATTGAATGTTTAAATCCATTTGGACATGTCTGGTTACGCAAGCGAACACAAGAAATGATGTAGCATGTAATCGTAGCAAGCGACACCAGTTACCTTCATTATTATCATAATAAAAACCCTGCAGCTTCTAGAGGTCTGCACCAGTCATATTATCGGTTGACCTTGTAGTGCAGAAAGGCGATGTAAATCTCAAATGTCTTCAAAAATAACAATGTTTTTACAGCTGCCTAATCATGAACATAAATCTAAGATATTATAGAAATACTGTGCAATAGGAAACTACCTAAAGAATCTAAATAGTGATTGTCATTATTAAAGTGACATGACTTGTTCAATGTTAACTTTATACCCAGCATTTATGGGTGGGGGTTGTATTTTCGAGATTAATCCTATGTGTGTATATTCTCTACACGTATGCTCGGAATGACTACATGGTTCACATCGATTACCCAATCTGGTCAATAAATAATGTTTCATGTTACTTTTCCTGATATAGAAACACACTTAGAACACGTATATTTGCCTTCGATGTGTACACATTTGATTGTCACTTCATCTGCGTGTGTTTTGCAGCTCCTACTTTCAAGTGGTGCAGCATATTTACACAATTAATTTAGTTTGAGCGTTATACACCAGTTTACCTATTTATATCAGCATAACAACTGTTATTTGACTAAATAAGTTATTCTGTCAAATCAGCGAAATTGTGGACCAACCATTGGACTCAACATAACTGTTCACGAATCTCGTAATGTTTCAAATAAGAAATTCACAGTGACAAAGAATCGTTCAAAATGTGCCATGCTATTTTGTCCATGTATGGGCTTACGGGCAGCTTTCCACTGTTCCAGAATATAATATACCAGCAATCAGAGGTTATTCTCCTAACAGAAACACCACCGATCAGCTTGAAATAAACTACAACACACACACCAATACACAACTATAGCACAGCACTAATAACGTCATGGATGTTTGGTTGGGGTTGACTGTATGTCGGTTCAGTCACATCATATAATGAATAACGTTATATTTTTGTTGGTCGATGAAAGACATGCAGAGGGTGAATGTCATCGTGACACTTTTGCCATTGCACATAAAAACCACCGACCCCGCCAAGCAACAAACAAACTTCCTAAGATATAAAGATGTACAAATCGGGGTACTCTCCCTTTGCATGAAGCACCAATCCGTGTTTAATAGCTAGGGTAAAGAAGGTTAGAAACAACTTGAAGTGTTTTGACATACAGCTGGATGACGGGTTGTCGTGTGAGTGCGATCATCTTTAAGTCGAGCTTGATGGTCGTTCGGGGTGTCAGCTGCTCGTGTAGCAGACTTTCTCTCTTTATGATTGGTGTTCGTTCATCTTGAGAATTTGAAGCGTTTTGAACAGTCGGGTTCATGTAATAATAAAGAGCGTTCACTGTTGACTTATTCCTGTTATGGTATGGATAAAGCGCGTTCTGCTCACTTATGTGCAGCAATTTGATAACATAATTCAACTAGGAGTCTCAGTTGCCCCTTTTAAGACATCTGAGTTCAACAGGATAATATTTCCCGGTCAAATTACCCCTATGTACAACTTTTCAACTCCGAGTGTCCAGCCGTTTTGGTGGAATGTAGCCCGGACAAACATAATTGAGTGCTATTCGTATAGATAGAACCAGCATCGACATAGCTGGGTGGCTTGATATATGCATGGAAAACAATCTATGAACCTCGGTAACTGAGCCACTGTCCCCTATGTGTAAATAGTTTAACTGCGACGATTGTGGAATCGAATTACGCGATAAAATTGTTGTGCTCTCATATATACAGAGTAACACAAAACAGAACAGGGAGCCAGCAGCTACTAAAACGAGTCATTAACCCTTTACCCAACAGAAGGGCCCTGTGCCAATGCATTCTCTTATATATGCGAGTCGACCATAGGTCGCCTCGCATATATAAGAGAATGCATTGGCTTAACACATTAAAAAAATATAAAATTGTTAAAGAATGTAAGAAAAAATGGTAAAAAGTGTTAAAAAAAGATTTTTGTTAGGCCAATGCATTCTCTTATATATGCGAGGCGACCTATGGTCGACTCGCATATATAAGAGAATGCATTGGCACAGGGCATAACTGTAACTATCACAATGTGGTCAAGGAGCCGGTTCCAATGATATCCATATTTGTATGGTTCTATTGAGACAGACCGAAGATATTTTAGGCTGTTGAAGCTTTATTTGGCCGGTTTTGGCCGGTTTGTTGGGTAAAGGGTTAATTCAATTACCAGTCGCATTAAAAAAAAAATTATGACAACGAGTATATACTGTGGCGCGCCCGGACCCCTACCTTAAGTCACTAACACGTGTGCTCAGGGATGATCGAGTTTTATTCTCACCATAAACAGTAACAAATATTTCATCACTCTTCTCATCTTCCAAATACTTTCTCTCGCTTACACGCTATGTACAGTGTAAATTTATTTAAATGGATCTAGCATGCATATATATACAGCTTTTTGGGGGGAATTTCTGCAATGCCCTTGGTGCATGTGTGATGGTCAGATGTGGTTGAAGTTTTACATCGGTTATAAGATAACACACATCAGTGTATGGCAGCCTACATGTAAAGATAAAATAGACGAAAGGAATACATGGTATATAAGTGATATAACACGTACCAGATTAACATAAATTACTGAGATGTTGAATAACAAAGTATTAGATTATTACTGGACATAGGTCACATGGGGAAGGATACGATGTACCATATGGTACACTGTCACTTCCGCAGTCGACCAATGCCCAGCAGGAGTATGGCGTTTATTCAGGATATAAGACTGTAAACGAGTTGTTCGGCACTAATAGGTGACCAAAACCATCGGGGATAGCATAAGGAAACAGTCCTAAAACCATTTATTTCCACTATGGTTCCCATTATGGTTCAGTCGCATGACATTATCACGACGGTGTCAGCAGTAATTATGGTGCGGAATCACGGGACTATTTAACCTGGATCCGGATTTGTCCGAAAATATTGTTTTGTCCGAATCCTGTTCCGACATACTTTTCGAAATTGCTTTAAATGACTATTCTGTGGGATTTTCATATGGTATCATTGGGATTTACACTAAAAATGACCAAACATTGCAATTGAACAGGTTGCAGACATTCTGATAGCGGAATTACGGCGCAAACGATTGCATTCACTGAGAATTCACGCGACTGCACGTTCAAAAGTCACGTAACAACCCATCTCCGATAAACAACTAACAGACAACCTCTCACGCGAAAATGGATTCCACCGGCGCCGATCATTAACTGCTTCGCACTTAATGTTAACTGTGCATTTTTGCTGAACTACAGCAATTGGTGAAACTCCGACAAGGACAAAAATCACGACATATTTTCAAACTAGATCAACCATGCGCCGTCTCTGGAACGGAAGATATTATCTCGTTTGATATCAAAAGAAAAATGTAAGTTCACTGTTCGCTTCTGTATATTTATATTATTGGAGTAAAATGCATATGTGCGTTATTTTCTGTATTATGTGAGGTGTGTCCCATTCCATATAAAAAGAAACTGCTTGGAGGTCACTTACCACCACCACCACCACTATGCACTATATATTAAAATAGATGAAAGACATCGCGACTGCACTTTATCGACACAAGGGAGATCTTGTTCTGATACGTGCTACGGCGAATGAACATCAATGAAATTAACTCTCTGATGACATTTGGCAGCCATCTTAAACCCAGACCCTCTACATTAAAATGTGCACTTATTACGCAACTCGCGTTTCTAAAACTAACTTAATGGATAGGATAATTTGTGTTTCTTGTATCTAGTATTAAAATATTAAATGCAATGCAGCTCTTGTGTTTTTTTCTCTCGTTATACTGGAGTGCTCGAGGCTGTACAAATTATCTGAGATTTTCGGTCATGCAAAAAACAAAAACAGTTAATTGAATGAACCGAATAGGCACTAAATTTCCCACAGTTTTTGCTATAGGAGCAATGGTCATGCCACAGCAGACACAATGTAGATATGGCCACATGAGCAATTTCTGCTGATTGAGCAAATACTGTGCGTTCATTAATGGATAGAAATCTACGTTCTGATCTGATAATTTGAAACGAGCCAGTACATTCATTCACATTTCGTGGTTTTCTTTCTCAATAAAATTCACCTAAAATAAAAAAGTTGACGTACGTATACATACACACAAGGAAATTTCACTTGAGCGTGGGAGTACTGAACCATGAAATCATCGGATTGTGTCGCAGTTTTTTGTGTGGAGCGCCTTGTTGGTGGTGTTTGTATTTGTCTATTGTGGTTGATCGTCGTTTCAATCGTTCGTCCATGGCACGACCTTGGCACGATCTTGCGTTGGTTACTATAGCGGGAATCGAACCAGCTTCGCCCTCGTTATGCGGCTCACGGCGGCTATAAATGCATCTCACCAACTAGAAGCAACGGGGCCCCAAACCTCTGGGGCATGGGCACTAATGGACTTATACTATCGACCTGGGGCACAGGGCATGACATCGTGTCATTATGGTGCAGATATTTAATTGCTTTATGAAAGCATGCTATCAGATTTAGTAAAAAGCTATGACGGCAGTCAAATTTAACTGACTTTGAAAATTGAATGGCACTTGTTTAGTTGGGTTTCTTATCTCTGAAAAGACATTTCTAATTCACCTGAGGTGAACGCTGTTAATAGCTTGAAAATACCTGAATGTACTTCGAGAACAATCGAGAATTGTTATAAAAAACTATTAAGCTTTTGGCAGCGTATGTCGGTAGCTTACTTTTGTGGTATCAATTGAGATATGACCAAGATACACGTACTTACAAAAGTGTTTCAACTGTACTGCAGACATATATTAAATTAATGTTGTATCAGCTTTCTGTGGCTAGTGCAAATCAAGCTCTGATATATTAATTACTACGTCCACGCGAACTCACTCCTTATATGGTATTCGATGTCTGATTGATTTGGTAGTTTGATTTTTGTGGGGGGGGGGGGCATCATTTCAGCCGCTATTCCGTATCTTAATCTTCCTGAATTGTATTGGTTGAGGGATAATAATATCACATTTAATACACTCGTAGATGTGGCGACAGGGGGGGGGGGGTCAACTTCGGTCAAAAATTAAAACAGTCGGAAAGTTCATGCCACTTTTACACAACATATCCGTTGGAATTTATCTCATTGTTTGATTTTCCAAACTCTTATTAGTGGTGAATTTGTTGTTTGGCATATTTTTCTGCTTTTGGGAATTTGGGGTCTCAAATGGTCATCCTTGGAGTTTGGTCTGGTTCAAGGGGAAATTCAAGGTAAACACCTACCTAACGGGGCCCTCTAGCTTCGTCCCTGAATAAACTGCACTCAACTTAAAAAAAAACAACAACCTTCTCAAGTAACGCAAGACAAGTGCTAACATCTCCTTAAGTTGGAAATGCTCGTATACATTCAAAGAAATGTCCAAAAGTATAGTGTGCCTTCTTATATTTCTTTCTTTTATAGACTCTAAAACTGAGTCGTTTTCACGGGAGGACGTCTCAAAAATGATACAGGTCTCTCAGCGCTGCCGAAAAGTAGCCGCGTAAGTCAATAACTTGAATTAGCAGCAATCCGAATAAGCAAACAAAGGCAGAAAAAGCTTGGTTAGCAAGAAGCAACAGATAAAAGGGATGTAACGTCTTCGGTGTTTACTTTAGTGCCCACATAGCGTCTATCTGCATTAGTCTGGTTCATACTATAAATTAGGAATTCGAATACCTGCTGATCTTAGCTTAGCTCGTGCGCGTGGCTAAACTTGGGATTCGTTTACACTTCTGGTACGAAACAACTATGTAGCCCATGTCCCATGCAAACACGCGCGGAAGACCCCGGCATCTTCCTCCAATATCTTTTTTTTACCATCGTGAGAGATTTAATTTTGTTGTAAACCCGTGACGTTGTAAATATTCATGACCAAATCGTGGTTGTCGCAATGTCAGCAAAACGTAGTCCAGTAGACCATAACATGCGTGAGTATATATATATACACAAGAAATACAGTACAAGGGCGACAACTCCTGTTCAAATCTGACAATGCTGCATTTTTTCTTATAGTGCTTAACCTGTGAGCCAGGGACGAGACTATCGCTATAAAGACGATTTGCCGGTATATCTCAGGTAAACGTGTGACCCCACCCCCTCTTGTTGTCCATGATATCCGTAATACTTAAACCCATGGATTAAACAATCGAACTATTTTCCACGCCCTGAAATCCAAACTCCAGTGTAGCATGCGATCTTGGATCATGCACCTTACAGGGCCGAAAGAAAATAAACGGAATGTCAACCAACAATGAAACTATAGAGGACAAAAACAAAACGCGCAAGATACATCACAACACAGAGAAGTTAGAACATTGCTTTTCAGACGAGTTCTATAAGGGACATTTTGTCAACTCACACACCCTATATAGAACTTGGAAATTTATTTTGAATATATGGTAGACATTATTTTGGCACAGCTGCATGATATATGTATTTCAGTTGTGTCCAAGACATGCGGAACGTTGCCCTTTGTACGTGTCTGGGACTAAAACACACAAGGCGCCGATTTTAGAAGCTGCATGGGATTTTGAGACAGTGCAAATTTGGGAGGGGGGTTGAGTGCGATTCGAACCCCGGTCGTGGCGGCGAAAACGCCTTGCGACTGAAAGTCCGACGTCAATATCACCGATGCGACAAAAAAAAGAAGGAAGTACAGTAATGCTCTAAGTAATCGACTCCTTAACCACAGCAGAATTAATGGTAACTTTTCAGGATTTAGTCGGAAATATGGCTTGTTGCCATTCATCGGAAAGCTCTCGGTTACCCATAATTCTGCTGTGGTTAAGGAGTCGATTACTTAGAGCATTACCGTAGCTCGAATGGCCATGCACTTTCGCCGGAATACAGCGGACATTCGAGCTTCCTTTTTCCTTTTTTTTTGTCGCCTCGGTGTATTGACGTCGGACTTTTAGTCGCAAGGTGCGATCGCCGTAACGGACCGTGGTTCGAATCCCACCCAAAAAAAAAAAGTTGCACTATCTCAAATACCCGTGCTGCATCATAAGAACTTCTAAACAGTTCTAAACAGCAGCGCCAAGAGTCTAGTCTAGTGTTATGTTCCTATAAGATAACGATTAAAAGCTGCGTGTAATCCTGCTCAGCAGCATATATCACAGCAATGGTGTGTACACACTAATCCTTTCTTAAACACTCATTGACGAGTAGTTCCAAAAAAATAATGTTCCGTTCATGAGTTCAACAAACGACCAATGAATATGAATCCTTCTGCAATTGTATTGTCTGTTTTTCTGTCTGCCGTCTGCCTATTTATATTGAACACCCATCCAAGTTATAGACAGAACACAACGCGCATCTTAATCGAGAATCTTTTATCGAATGAGTTGCGGATGGCGCAAGGATATATTTCGCGAGAGCGTAGCTCGAGCGAAAAATAACTTTGCGCCGTCCGCAACGAGTTCGATAAAAGATTCGAGATTATGATGCAAGTTATGTTCTGTATTTATTCTACACCGTTCAGTCAGATAAGTTCGATCCATGAATGTCACCTTCATTGTTACTATAGCTACCTTTATTGTGATTTAAGTCTGACAAATAACCAGTAATTATGGGGGATCGCCGGAAGCGGATGAACGACGTAATGTACGTCATCTTTCTTGGCGACTACGTCAACAAGAATAGTTCCGGCTTGTATTCCACTAGAGGTATACACTAATATATATTCAATGGCTGGGATTCCGTTGAATACATGTGACTCACGTCAATGGGTGTGGAATAAAATAATATATCCAATGCATACTTGTATAACTGAGTGGCAGCATTAGTACAGGAAGGGTTAAATACCTATTACTTTTACTTGAATGCATCATGCTTATATTAGTTCATATGGTCACACCCTGAATGGATTAAATTGTAATAAAGTGGATGTACTTCCCAAGTAAAACATTTGTCTTAATGAGTAACTGGGACATCTGCATTCATCGGTAAAACTGTTGTGGTGAAGGCGAAATTCGTACTTCAATCATCTGAGTCTGTTTCGTTTTTTTTTCTTCTGAGCTTCCTTCTGAGTGAATGCGTTCATCACGAGTATACACAGGGGTGCCAGAACAGGGGCAGTTGAGAGCACTTGCCCCTCCTGTTCACCAAGGGGAGCAAAGTGACCGTTCAATCTTCACAAAATGACAAGTAATTACTTAATTATGAGCTAGAACAGCAGTTTAGTCGTAAGAGAGATGTATATCCCTTCTTAGAAGCTTAAAATGAGTTTGGTTCTGGAAAGTGCTTTATATCCTTGACTAGCCGATGAGCCCGACGTTGTCCGGGCTATTCAAAAAACAAATTTCAAGTCGATAGCTCCACCCGTTTCCTAGATCTGGTCTGCGCATGCGCGAACCTGGCGTCGCACGGGCTCGGCGACCCGATAAAATTCGTATCCGGGGCAAGATACATTCACATAGCAAATTTCAAGTCGATAGCTCCACCCGTTTCCGAGATCTCGTCTGCGCATGCGCTGCACGGGCGTCGCACGGGCTCGCCAATACGACAACGACGACCGCCTGGTGAAACTACACACACGTACCAAGTTTCGAGTCGATAGCTCCACCCTTTTCCGAGATCTCGTCTGCGCATGCGCTGCACGGGCGTCGCACGGGCTCGCCAATACGACAACGACCACCGCCTGGTCAAACTACACACACGTACCAAGTTTCGTCCCGATCGGTCGGGAATCGTAGATTTGTATTAATGACAGACAAGCAGACAGACAAACAAACAGACAGAGGTCTTCAAAATATATATGAGATATCATAACCAACATTTTGCATTTCCGGCAATTATGCTATTGCATTTGACAGGGAAAAGTGCCAATTTCTGAAGTCCTCGTTTGCTTCCGACACTCCTGAGTGAGAATATTGTAAAAAAAATCTCTACTGTCACTGCATATATCCCTGACTGCAGCTTCTAAGCGCTCCGCAGACCCCTTCCATGTACGCACTGACGTATTTCAGCGCAAAAAGCCGCTACATTAGAGATGCTCCGCTTGTAACTTGTGGCGAATAGCATGCATATATGAGACAATAGCGGCATATCTCATATAAGAGAATGCACTGGCTTACAAGGTCAAGGTAAATATTGTTCGGCCTATGGGAGGCTCGCATATATAAGAGAATGCATTAGCATGGTGTTTTCGCCAAAAAAAAATCAAAAAACTCCAGTCATGGAACGGTTAAAGAACTTGTAGCAATCGGTTGTGTTATAACTAGTTATACATTAGAAGGGTCAATCATTGTAGTCGAGTATATTTTAACTATAAATCTGACCCATCTCCCAACAGAATGAACCATATATGGCTGGGCATCTTCCTCAAACGACAGCACAATGTCTACAAGTCATGATGGGTACTATAGTATTATAATTCACATTTATAGAGCGCGCCTATTTCACAAAACTGTATTCATATAGGCGATTTATGACATATGCAGGTTCCATTAAAAGTCAAACACAGTAAAACAGTTATTCGTGTGAATGGCGCATGCAATTCTGAACATGTGTGTTTTCAAAAGTTTCAGGAGTTCTAAAAGGTCACACGATAACATCATTGTAGCCAATTGTTACGATCAAAATATGGGCGAAACCAAACCTAAATAAACAGCTACAAATATAAATAGCACTTCGATGACATAAATATGGGCGGGCGTTTGATATATTCTTGTTTGGATCAAGGACAGAGATCAATACGGAACCATTTGTTATATAAAACGCGCGTGTCAAGCACATATATGAAGATGTTCCGGAAGTACAAGTGTCATTGTCAAGGATTTCTAGACCATCTTCTGTTGGTCAAAAGTACCTCATGTCAGCCCTATTAGTCGACATGCACTATTATGATCGCTCGGCGCGGTCGACGTGATTACTGTCTTGCTTCGTTTCGCGAGTTGTGGCAGGGGCTTGAGAACCCGTTGTTCACCCCCCCCCCCCCCCCCCAACTGACAGGCGCTTGAGAACCCGTTGTATCCCCCACAACCCCAATATGTAAAATATCCAACATGTGGATGGTTTCAAAAGCATTAGAAAAATTCAGAATAGGTTGATATTGTTCTGAGGTTTGGAATTTCCTACCAATATTTAGGTGGAATTCATTCTGCTTAGGCCTCACCATTTGGAAAGTATCTATAGTTTCAAACTAACACTGTTTTATAGTTACCTTTTCCCTTCTATCAGTCTATATAGCCCCTAATTTGCAGAAGATAAATTGCATAATCTAAGCATGACTAATGTGCGGGAAAGCGTCACTAAATTCAACCTCTAGGGACCTCATTCTGCAAATGTCAGGAACACTAAATCTATCTGTCGATAATTTCCTCCGCCAGGTGACTTTATATATATACAAGTAATATGTTCGTATTGGCCAAATGATATTCTCTTCGACTATATATATTGGAAAATTGAATTATTCTACTTTGCTACACGTTTCGCTTTTCGACCGAGGCCTTCGAAAAGTCTGGACTAAATGACCGCGTGAGTGTAGGGCTCAAGTTGAATTGCATCCAAGGACGTCACGTGTACGTGCACTGAACCTGTCTCATGCATGGCTGTTAATCCTAACAAGACCACCAGAAGCAAGACGACCAACCAGATAGCCTCACGACAGTCTGCCCAGCCAGTGTTAACTACTTTTAATACTACATGTGTATCTGCATTGTTGACTGCGCTCAGGTGTTTGATTAGTTCGAATCTTCCAAAGAACCCGAAAATTAAAATTAAGATATTTCGGTATTCACAACAGCAGAACAAACTCGGCTAGACATATAAATAGCGGGTGTCTCTTTTTGCAGCACCGTGATTTTTTACGGAACCAGTTAGTATGTATACATGTATAGGTGAATTGTGGAGTGTAGTTATTTGGAGCTCTCAGCTTCGACACTGTCTGAGACCCCCACCCCACCCCTCACACATCGGCTTTCAGCAGGGGATAGCCAATGATTTTCGTGTAGCAGTCATACGGAATATCTGTAAATAACCTTTCGGTTATAGACGCACTGGACCAGGTGCTACCGCAGCCTAGAAACTTTATAACCCTGCACGTGGTGACTCCAGTGGCGTTCTTTAACGTGCACACACCGAGCCGTGTCCGAGCCCGATCGGACAGCGTACTGCACCCACGAGAACATACCTGGACAAATGTTGTAATGGGTGAAGTCGGAATTTTGCATTCGGGTCTTTATGCTGTGATCTCGAATGAGACTTTTCAGCCTGACAAACTTGGTATCTGACCGAGTTCTGATTTTTGTCAGAATACCCAAACCAGGTTGCGATCCCACGAGGCCACGACCGCTAGCACGAGAGACCAGTACGCTACCTCTCGGCTGCCGACTTCCCTAACGAAATGTTGCAAGATATTACGCCTTCATGAAACTGTTTACTCCTTTTCTCCCAATATATCCCTCATCGCGATGTTTCGTTTTAATGTAGAAATCAAATTTCAAAAGCAATCAAGTGCATGGTAATCCTTTGGGACCAAGAAGGAATGAACTATTTAATGCAAACGCCTGGAGGTGAAACATGCCACTATGGATGTAAAATCAAAGCGTTCAAAACTATAAAAACGAAGCGATGAATGTGAATATGGAATAAACACATTTCGATTTTTTTAAATATTTGCACGAATACATAGGTATATACATAAAAACGCCTAAATTGCTCCATAAAAACTATAAGCCTTTGGCAGAAATTTTAAAATTGAACTCACCAAATAAAGAAATCACAGATTGCTTCGGGAATTTACAATCCAAAGACTTCACAGGAACATCACAGGCAAAATGTCACACGGGAAAACAGAAGAATCTCTTAAGTGCACAGGTTGCAAGAAATCTCCTCCGATTGCAATTCCAATCGCCGAGACGCTTTCTGCATCCGTCAGTATAAGAGACTACTTCAAGCTGTGCCGAACGTCCAACAGCAAGAAAGTTTTCTCGTCAAGTCCCTCAATCGCTCTCGCTGTGTGCCTCGGTGGTTATACAACAGAGAGGCTTATTTAACTGGTGGGAGTGAGTTTCGAGAAGCGCCGCACATTTCGTGTAGCTACTTGCTGCGCGGAAGTACACAATTTTCTCTGGCTATACCGGTGTACGTCTATACAGAATAGTACTCGGCGAGGCGTAAACCACGTATATTCATCAATGTATGATTGCAGGGGGTCATTTTGATGATAAGACATGCATTATCAGAAGAACTGCCACCAGTTGAAGACGAACAGATAATATGTTGTAGGAATGAGCATGCCAGTACGCAATATTGATGAATATATACCTCTCACATACTTATTCGTGTTTCTCGGAAACTAAACCGGCACTGCGGGCCCACCCGGGTCTGTTCTGGTATTGCAAAGTGGAAAACCCGTCGTTGTTTCAAGTAGATCGCATACTCATCGCCGTCCAATGTAATCTAAATTCGATGATAAGATTCAAGTACCAATAAATATGATAGAAATAGCTACCGAAAGCGACGTGAAAGCCTAATAGTTTATTATACGCTTGTTCCTAGAAGTATATTGCTGTTCCATGTTTACATATCCGTACGCATCTCGTTGACGTCAAATGACGTTCGCCTCAAACATGAAACCGGAACATTAAAATAAAAGCATCATCACACATGACAAAACGTGTGTGCGCCAAAATAAACCGCGTAAGCCTGTATATGTTAATTCACGGATTCATGTACGGGTGACGTGTAATAAACACAGAACGACACATGTGTTAATGTGTTTGTTGGTTCGGCTCTTGTGCCATCGCGGAAGGATATAGAACTCTCGAGGCTGCGCCTCTCGTTCTATCCTTCCGCGCTAACACTCGTGTCGTATCAACAAACCCATTAACACACTATAGACAGTGTCGCTCTGTGTGTATATTTATCTAATACACTAACTGATTTCACAAATTCAGTTTGTTTGCTCATTGAAAAACAGGGCCTGTGTCGCCCCCTAAACAGTCAGTCCCCCCTCCACACCACAATAATATGTCTCACATAAAGTATGAAATTACTCTCGCCATCTAAAGTATATATTTATGGTATATACACAATCATTACAGTAAGTACTAACTATGTGCGAAGATTTGATTAACCTGGATAACTTTGTCATACCCCCCCCCCCCCCCAACGCGCTGATTCGTGCGTTGTAGGTACTTAATCTGAGTAAGATCAAATACGGTGTATCGCTTAAGAATAACACTCTAACTTTGAACTATTACGGCATTGCAGCACTACGATGATCAGATTACCTATCAGATTAACCGGTTTCTATGAAAGTCGCTGACATGAAAACAGGCTAATCGAGTCAAGTCCTACTCAATTGGAAACGAGCGATAAATTGTCCCAAAACAATATAATTATGACATTTGAAGCCTCTCGTACCGGTACTCATGACTGGAGTTTCCTGAAATTTTTCGAAAATCCTGTACCAATGCATTCTCTTATATATGCTAATCGCCCATAGGGCGCCTCACATATATAAGAGAATGCATTGGCCTAACAATATATATATTGAACTTATAAACCAGTGCATTCTCTTATATATGCGAGGCTCCCTATGGGAGACTCGCATATATAAGATAATGCACTGGCACATGCTATTTAATGCTGCACCAGCGCTACTCCCGTCAATACTAACTTAAACCGGTTAACGGCTAGGTCGTTTCTATAGCTAATCGATTTATAGCGTATACATTTGTGTGAGCGAGGCATCAGTTCGTGAGAGTCGTGTGAAGTTAGTTTGACATTTGCATGAAATAACTTTTTCGTTTGATTCTTGACCAGATGTACATGTAATGAAACGTCCGCGTTGGCACAGATTAGTTGAATGGTTGAAGTTTAACCCTTTACCCAACAGAAGGGCCCTGTGCCAATGCATTCTCTTATATATGCGAGTCGACCATAGGTCGCCTCGCATATATAAGAGAATGCATTGGCTTAACACATTAAAAATTATAAAATTGTTAAAGAATGTAAGAAAAAATGGTAAAAAGTGTTAAAAAAAGTTTTTTTTTAGACCAATGCATTCTCTTATATATGCGAGGCGACCTATGGTCGAGTCGCATATATAAGAGAATGCATTGGCACAGGGCTAACTGTAACTATCACAATGTGGTCAAGGAGTCGGTTCCAATGATATCCATATTTGTATGGTTCTATTGAGACAGACCGAAGATATTTTAGGCTGTTGAAGCTTTATTTGGCCGGTTTTGGCCGGTTTGTTGGGTAAAGGGTTAATGTCGTTTCAATCGCTATAGGACATATCACAACTACGAACAAAAACAGGTAGTCGAGGATCGCTAGGGCGTGGCAAAACACGTCAGTGGTAATTCCAGCAAAGAGCCATAACTCTGATGAAAATTGGCGGGCGGGACCCAATTCGAATTTGTCCTGTATTTTAGGCTAGTAAACTCATCTACCAAATTTCATTCCATTCAGTTCAGACGTACTAAAGTTATCCGGAAACTAAAATTGAGTGCAAATTCCAACAAAAGGGTCTTAACTCCAGATGGTGAAAATTGGCGATCGGAACAGGAACAAGTAGACAACATGAGCATCGCTAGGGCGAGACAAAATACGCCAGTGGTAATTCCAATAGAGGGCCATAACTCTGGTGAAAATTGGCAGGCGGTAACATAAATTCGAACTTAAAATTAGTTTGGGCTAGTAAACTCACATATTCAATTTCATTCCGTTCAAGTTATCACATAATCAAATTTCATTCCGTATTACGGACGGACCAATAACATAATACGTCCCGCTTTTCTTTTTTTTTGTAAACGGGCGTATCAAAACTATTGTATCGAAGCAATTGTGTATAGAAAGCAGACAGTTGCTGGAACTAAAACAATGAGTAATGTACAAATAGAAGCACCCAAGAGTATAGCTATTAACACTTGTAGTCAAAAATATATATTCAAGAATAGACTAGTGTGCAAGCATAATCTAAATACACATAAAAAGTAACATAACAATACAGGTGGAATAACTAATCATTTGCAGATACTAAAATAAAATTACCAAGGAAAGATATTAAAGACATAATATGGACTTGTTCGGGTGCGTGAAATTGATAAGTTAATACGCAGGTGCTATGCCAACTTGGGGGTAATGTTGCATTCTACTAACATCGCCGAAAATTTCAAAGAAGTCGACCATACCACTCCATAGAAAACATCATCTGAATTACGCCCAACTGTAAATATTTATATCTCAATTCGCAACTATCGGCGATAATCTAAGGCAATTGATTTTGCCACCGAGAGTCATTGCATTAAATTAATATATCAGAATGACGGTGTGTATCGTCAATTTGGATTAATATTCATAACAAATAACAACTTTGAGCACGATTATTCTCAATTTACATTTGATCATCGTGCCAGAGTGTTTCACATCACTTTATTAAATTAACCTTTGGCATTGCATCAAGTTGACGATCGGGTGGGTTACATAGACAGAACACAACGCGCATCTTAATCGAGAATCTTTTATCGAATGAGTTGCGGATGGCGCAAGGATATATTTCGCGAGAGCGTAGCTCGAGCGAAATATAACTTTGCGCCGTCCGCAACGAGTTCGATAAAAGATTCGAGATTATGATGCAAGTTGTGTTCTGTATTTATTCTACACCGTTTAGTCAAATAAGTTCAATCCATGAATGGCACCTTCATTGTTACTATAGCTACCTTTATTGTGATTTAAGTCTGACAAATAACCAGTAATTATGGGGGGATCACCGGAAGCGGATGATCGACGTAATGTACGTCATCTTTCTTGGCGACAACGTCAACAAGAATAGTTCCGGCTTGTATTCCACTAGAGGTATACACTAATATGTATTCAATGGCTGGGATTCCGTTGAATACATGTGACTCACGTCAATGGGTGTGGAATAAAACGAATGTCATCTCTCACCCAACCGGAAACTTCAGTCCACACATACTGTTGTGCGTCTTTCAAACTCGAACGTATTTCTTTGAGCATCGTTTTGAAGTAACTCGATTATCAGCTTCTGTTCTAAGTGTCAAAATGGTTGAGAGATTTTGAACATTTTTTCTGAGCAACTATCTCAACTTGAGTAGGTATGATATATCCATGGCCAGTGATAGAGGTTTTGGAACAGAAGCAAGATCGGTTTCTTTCACTTGAATTCTGACTCTCAGTCTGAGTGCTGGCAGCAACACATGTATAATTTTCTTGCGGACACAACCGTAGAAATGTCCGATATCCAACCGACGGTCAAGGATCTGCAATTTTTCTGACAATCTGGATATGAAAATTGTTTCTCAGCCTTAATTTTCTATACTTTCTTGGACATGAGTATACTTTTGCACTTAACCCTTTGATAACTGAAGCTTCCTGAATTTTTGCGAAAACCCTGTGCCAATGCATTCTCTTATATATCCGAGTCTCCCCTATGACGCCTCGCATATGTAAGAGAATGCATTGGCCTAACAATATTTACATTGGCATTGCAAGCCAGTTCGTTATCTTATATATGCGAGGCTCCCTATGAGAGACTCGCATATATAAGAGAATGCACCAGCGCAGCTACCGTCATGAAATGGTTAAACACAACAAATGGCGCATGAGTACAAATGTAGTCAGTGGAAAAAGTTTTATGTATCAAACATTCAACTCCGGTTGGTGTTGAGATCATCGGTTGAAGGTCAAACATTTGTGTTTTATAGTACTTACTTACCATCAATTGTTTTTGACATTCTATGCATTAACACAAGTGACTCCCTGTGGCCTGTGAAGCCAGTTCAGCCAATATCTCAAACTCAGACGAATCTGATATATCGCGGGGTTTCGACGCAGCCCTGTTGCAATTCAAGGTCTTGTCATGAGTAATCAAAACACGTGTTTGTGCAAGATATGTTAACTGGCTTGCTATACTTTGCAGTGTCTTGCAAATAACAAACACAGAATGTTTCTTGACATTGAAATAATCGATAACTAGCCCAGTAGCCGCATGTGAGTACCCTTCGAAATTATGTTCGGCTTAAAGTCTTGTACATAGCTGCTGAAGCGGTGACCCATTTATAGCAGTCTCCCGGTGCCTCCCAACAATATGACAGGTGTGAACCAGTATTCGCGCTGGGCCGAAAAGTAGTTTGGCCAATTTGTTGGCCAATTATGGCAACAACAACAAAAACTTAAAAATCTAACATTCTATATAATTATGTCCATACCTTCAAATACCATTTCCAGACTACTTTAACCCCACCATTGTTATATATATACCAGTACCCACCATCTAACATTCAGCATTATGACAGACAAATGATTCATTAGTTAATCCTCATTACTGTTTTAATATTGTATATGGTGGCCCATTGTTTGTTAGTTCACTGCCATGAGAGCCTTTTGTTTCCCATTAAGCTGTATCACCTAATCAATTTACAGATGGTCATACTATAGATTTGATTCTGATGCCACTCCCGTTACAACTTCAATTTGGGTTTTTGAATTAGATTTCCTATTTTCATTTTCGGAAAAACAAAATTGGCCATTGGCTAATTTGGCCTATGCCAGCGTGAAACCCGGTGTTAACAGCCTTCAGGAGCAGCACAGTAAAACATTCAACAATCATCAAGACGAAATCAAAAGAAACATGAGACGACAGATACACTATACATAAATAAAAATAAAACAAAACAGCAAACATAAGAAAAATTACACAACGCATAACACAATTTAGTTGAATCAATGTGAAGCGGTGTGTCTAGCTGATCAATTGAGCCGGGTCAACTCAACCACCTGTCTTGAAGAAATGTAGGACCGAAATGGGTCATGAGCTAAGCCGTAACCGCAGGTCGATGCCTCGCGAGACACGACCGCCCTAGTACATGCAGCCATGACTCCTAAATCACACCCCATCGACAAAGGAACCACCCCACGACAAACAGGGCGCCACATTAGGGGATTGTGGATTGTTACCCCTCGCAGTGGGGCGGTGGACACCACTTATACCCCGAGCCCACCCACATGGGGCCATTTATGACAGTAGTGCATAATAAACGTCACTGATTCAATTGCGCGATTCATCTATACCGTGTGACATTCGTTTCTACTATTGAGCAGCGTTTAAACCAGTAGCCGAATATTCTTGAAATAGAAGGGGAGACATCTTATCAAGCTTATAATTACTCAAACCCAGACAGCGCTGGGACGATGTGCTTTTGAAAATGCATCTCGTGTACAAATTTTTAAGTGGTGCTTGACAATCGACGAGACGTAAATAAGATCCTCTAAAAAATACGACACTTTCTTGGTGTCAATTACATGGGTAAATCGGAGGAGAGCTGGGGAACTTTTATTGCGGTACATGTTCGTAATACAGTGCATGTGGTTCACACAAGACGTTAATGTCTTAATTTGCTATTTCAGGGACAATGGATTAAAAGTGCGCCATCCTATTCGACGCCAAAATAGCCAATTGTGTCCGCTTACCAGCCTACCATGCAAGTAAAACATGACCACTAACAATGAACACAGGAATTACGAAGACGATAAATGTTCTTTATAGCAGACAACTTTCGACTTGTGGGGGCGGGGGGTCCAAACTTGAGAAAAATGCCTGTCTCTTTCTACAGTCAATATTTGGTGATCTGTTCATTCAAGAGTTAACACTCAGCCTTTTTCCCGAAAATCAGCACATTATATGCTTATAATAGAACTTGTGTTTGGCAGATAATCTGCTTAGAATCGCCACATTTTGTGCTGAAAATGACACATTTCAGTCACATTATCAACTCATAATGAGGCAATTCTACGCAGATTATGTCCGGACAATGACACAAATATGCCAACTCACGACTTTTCAGGTGTACGCTCTTTAACATGTGTTTTCACTGTGGCCCGCGCCATAAAACGAAATAACGGGTAAAACTCCATTATCTGCTTATTTCAGAATCAAATAAACATATTGTGTACCTATTTCACACTAGGTCGTTAATATGCGTATTTCCACGAGGAAATGTTGTAACGCCACACTTCTTAGATGGACGACAAACGCTGTAGGCGAGCAAGAACACAAGGCACTTGAACAGTTTGTAGTCTGACTCTGAACTGATTCATGCTCAATTTCCCGTAGCGGAGACCGTTTATCTTTATTGTAATTCGATCCAGCAACAATTTTAATTGAAGCTGTAAGAAAAGAAGTATTTATCGTCATTGCATGACATGAAGTAAAATGTCCTTTTTTTCTGTGATTAAATATCTGGGCACATTCCTAGTGGTTACTCGTAACAGTGCCATAAAAACTTCCTCCTGTTAACCGTATCTATAATAAATGACATTCCAGTTGACTCGATTATGCGATTCCTGACAGCGCGGTGACGTATTTTACGCGCGTTGTCAATGACACCATGCTCCATTCAAAATGCGTTCTCCGATCAGCGGCCGATACTGGTTAATCACAAACTAAAGTTATCAGCTCTCGGCAAATCAGAATACGTATCCACCGCTCACGATCTCTATTGCCTACATAAAGCCTGCCAATATAGATGAGCGGTCTTGGCCCCAACGGGGCTTTTTTTTCGAGTTTAATTTTTTTCTTTACACACGGAAAAATTATACATCATATGAAAGTAGAAGATGTAGGCTTCATGTTCCGCCCTGCTGTAAAATGTGAAAGTGGTACCGTTGCCATGGAAACAGAATGTAAACAATGTAGACACAGTTTGATATTAAACCATTTCCGCAAATGGTAGAAACTAATTTAAGACCATTCTAGGACAGGAACAGACGTTGAAGATCATTTATTGATGATTTGTCCACTATAAATATGTTTCAACGATTCCAGTATTAAATAGGATGCACATATAGGTCATACGGGTCTTTATTGCCATTTTGGGGTGTGAAATGGTGATTTTTGCAAAAAATGTGATAATTTTGGAATTGGAACATTTATTGAATACTACATTGGTTACAGTAATAATTTATGCATTAGTGTGATGGCATAATACGTGTACTTAAAATTAATTTGGATAAAACTGCCGAAAAGGCCCAATACCAAGAGAAATACCTGTTACCATGGAAACGATATTTAAAAATACAAAAAATGCCGTTATTGGAAAGAAATGAAGACCTATAACCCTTGCGACACAATATAACTTTTTGAAATTTGTTTTTTATGACATGCACTTTTAATCCGGACTTCTGTGTTGGGTAATTGATGCGGTTTATACAGCTGTTGTCATGGAAACGGACCAAATTTCGCCAAATATTGATGTTTTTTCCCATAGAGCTGACATTTAAAGCATGTAATGTTATGAAGCAAAGCGTATTATGACAACCCGTTATAGATGTCTCAAAACCTTTTTCAAAGATTACTATTTCCCAATTATCCCAGTAGTAGCTAGGATGCACATATAGGATATGAAGGTTTTATTGCCATTTTGGGGTAAAAACTGTTAATTTTTGCAAAAAATGCGATAATTTTGGAATTGAAACATTTATTTGATACTACATTGGTTACAGTAATAATTTATACATATTATGATGGCTTCTTACGTGTGCTTCAATCTAGTTTTGATAAAACTGCAGAAAAAGCCCAATACCCTGAGCAATACCTATCACCATGGAAACGATATTAAAAAATACACAAAATTTCATTATTGGAAAGAAATGAAGTTCTATAACCATTGCGACACAAATTAACTTTTTGAGTAATGAATAATGACGTTTTCCCCTATAAACTGGACATTTAAATTGTGAATTTTATAAAGCAAAACATGTTGTAACAACCTGTTATAGGTATCTCAAAATCTTCAACTCATATATATATAACACAATAGGGGATAAGAGCACCCCTAAGACGACTTTCCTGCAGGTTTGCCAGACAAATTTACCATTATGTGAACGCACCCTGACATGGTACTCATCAGACTCAGAGTCCACGTGTTTTGATCATTTTATTCCCAATTTCTCAGCTGTTTCTGTGGATCTAGACGAAAATTGTCTAAATAGTAATGTGTTTTGCACAATTCTTTTTATTATTGGAAATTGTGTGAAAACCAACACCACGTATCTGGAAAATGCCATGATAGGATTTTAAAAGATTCGCTGTCTGGGAATTATGAAACTGATTTGAAAGCAAATAGTTGATGATTATAAGCTACATCCCTAAATAGTAATTACCTGTACTTACTCAGAATAACGGCATAACAAGTTCCTGGAATATATCACATCCGAACCCCTTTGGGTCAAATGTAGACCTGCATGATTAAAACGGGTCATGTAGTGTGATAAATAGTGAGGATTGCTATGCAAATGCGGTGATATGGTACGCCATAGCTGCATTATGTCAAGCTCGGGCAATATATCCGGTTAATATATCAATATATGTGGTTAGTTAGTCAATAGACGCAGCCTCTTTGCAATTATATTTGGCTACTTTGTCAATATTGGAGGTTAGTTAGTCAATATATGCAGCTAATTTGTCAATATATGTGGTTAGTTAAGTCAATATATGCAGCTACTTTGCAAATATATGCAGCTACGTTTCCAATAAATGTGGTTAGTTGGTCAATACTTTGTCCATTAATTTGGTTAGTTAGTCAATATATGTAGCAAATTAGTCACTATATTCGGTTAGTTAGTCATTATATGCAGTTTCTTTGTCAATAAATGTGGTAAGTTAGTCAATATATACATCTATTTTGCCAAAATGTGCAATTGCATTGACAATATATCCAGCTACTTTATCAATATATATATATATATGATTAGTTAGTCATTGTTTGCAGCTGCTTAGTCAATATATGTGGTTAGTTAGTCATTATATGCAACTACTTAGTCAATACATGCGGTTAGTTAGTCATTATATGCAGCTACTTAGTCAATATATATGGTCAGTTAGTCATTATATGCAACTACTTAGTCAATATATGTGGCCAGTTAGTCATTATATGCAGCTACTTAGTCAATATATGCGGTTAGTTAGTCATTACATGTAACTACTTAGTCAATATATGCGGTCAGTTAGTCATTATATGTAACCACTTAGTCAATATATGCGGTTAGTTAGTCATTATATGCAGCTACTTAGTCAATATATATGGTCAGTTAGTCATTATATGCAGCTAATTAGTCAATATATGCGATCAGTTAGTCATTATATGCAGCTACTTAGTCAATATATGCGGTTAGTTAGTCATTATATGCAATTACATTGTCCATATATGCGGTAATTAGTCATTATATGCATCTACTTAGTCAATATATGCGGTCAGTTAGTCATTATATGTAACCGCTTTGTCAATATATGTGGTTAGTTAGTCATTATATGCAGCTACTTAGTCAATATATATGGTCAGTTAGTCATTATATGCAGCTAATTAGTCAATATACACGATCAGTTAGTCATAATATGCAGCTACTTAGTCAATATATGCGGTTATTTAGTCATTATATGCAACTACTTAGTCAATATTTGTGGTCAGTTAGTCATTATATTAATCTACTTAGTCAGTATATGCGGTCAGTTAGTCATTATATGCAAATAATTAGTCAATATTTGGTCAGTTAGTCATTATATGCAGCTACTTGGTCAATATATGCGGTTAGTTAGTCATTATATGCAACTACTTAGTCAATATATGTGGTCAGTTAGTCATTATATGCAGCTACTTAGTCAATATATGCGGATAGTTAGTCACTATATGCAGCTACTTAGTCAATATAAGCAGTTAGTTAGTCATTATGTGTAGATACTTAGTCAACATGTGTGGTTAGTTAGTCATTATATGCAGTTAATCAGTCAATATAAGCAGTTAGTTAGTCATTATATGCAGTTACTTAGTCAATATAAGCAGTTAGTTAGTCATTATATGCAGCTACTTAGTCAATATATGCGGTTAGTTAATATTGTGTCGCAAGGGTTATGGGTCTTCATTTCTTTCCAATAACGGCATTTTTTGTATTTTTAAATATCGTTTCCATGGTAACAGGTATTTCTCTTGGTATTGGGCCTTTTCGGCAGTTTTATCCAAATTAATTATAAGTACACGTATGATGCCATCATAATAATGCATAAATTATTACTGTAACCAATGTAGTATTCAATAAATGTTCCAATTCCCAAATTATCGCTTTTTTTGCAAAAATCACCATTTTTCACCCCAAAATGGCAACAAAGACCCGTATTAGTATATGTGCATCCTATTTAATAATGGAATCGTTGGAACATAGTTATAGTGGACAAATCATCAATAAATTATCTTCAACGTCTGTTCCTGTCCTAGAATGGGCTTAAATTAGTTTTTACCATTTGCGGAAATGGTTTAATATCAAACTGTGTCTACATTGTTTACATTCTGTTTCCATGGTAACGTCACCACTTTCACATTTTACAGCAGGGGGAACATGAAGCCTACATCTTCTACTTTCATATGATATATAATTTTTCCGTGTGTAAAAGAAAAAATTATAAAAAAAAATTCTGGTCAAGACCGCTCCTCTAATAAACGTTACGTTTATTACGTCATTTTAGCTTTATTAGGTCAACGTAGCTTTATTTGGCAAGTACTACTTTCATGATGTAATTGCATATGCAAATTGCGCAGGTATAACTAGGGACGTCAACCGACCTAAATGACGTCAGCTTAGAATAACTATACAAAAAAACCAACGAACTATTTCGCTCTAAGCTGCACTACGGTTTTCCCACGTCATGAATGCTAATTAGTTTGCTTGACCTAATAGATGTAAGGGCGTCATCGAAGTAACCTGATGAAAATTATAGATTTAACTCACAAACGGCAAGTTTTGTGCGATGGATAAATAAAATATGTAGCTAATGTTGTCGCTCAACTGTTTATGTCCGCTCGGAGGATTTTGCATCTATTGGACGCGGCAGAGCCTCGCCCAATAGATTCTCAAATCCCTCTCACGGACATAAACAGTTCAAGCGATGACAGTAGCTACATATTCTATATTTCAGCGATGCCATATAATCCAAAGTCACTTTATATTGTGCATTCCGGTACCTTTCCCAACATTGAATCGATGTTCGAAATTTCATTAATAAAATTAAGAATCCCCCCCCCCCCCGACAGAATGGGGCCGCACTAATCAGGTTATTTTTGGTGAAATGATAAATACTGTGACTTAGACTCGCAAAACATCCTGGTCTGACTCTTTGATTGGCTGTTTGATTGATTGGCTGTATGCTGAGTAACTACACGTATGATCCACAGGCTCCTGGGGGAAATTACCAGATATACCAATATATACTATAACAGTGACAAGGTTCACAAGTTCGATTTTTGGAAAAACACACCATCTATCATATAACTTTTTTTTTTAAACTGGCATTACAGAATTAGGACTGGCCGCTTGCCAACTAAACGGACAAACTATTAAATACATTGTCTAGATATGATCGGACATTTGTAAGATCATTACAATTCACCAATAAATCTAATGATATACCGATATTGCAACAAGTATCGTACAAGGTATTAGTTTAAGATTGGCCGTATCTTATTTCAGAAATGAGTTTGTTACTATAAATAGAAAAATATTAGGCGTGTAGGAGTCGTACTGGGGTACTATCGTAAAATAGTATAGCTGTGTGCAGCCAATCAGAATGCGAGAAAGTCACGTGAGATATAATATATCTATATTATATAGTCTTGCTTATGTGTTATTTAGACAGTTATCCTTACTATTATGTTCAGTTTTTGTGATACTGCAGGGTCGGTCTAAAAATGGAAATTTAATTTTTGTAGCAATTTAATTCAAGTTTTTCACCAGATTGTTTTCCGGCCAAGTGTCGTTAATTACACCGAGAACACTGTTCCACTTATTATCACAGGCTTTGTGAGTTGACGCAGTCCGTTTAATTTCCTGATTTTCTAGATTGTATTCTTGGGTAACAAATTGTATCGCCATTTCTTGGCATATATTTTTCTTATTGCATCTTATCACATAAATATATCGTTTTATTAATAGTAGATTTTGTTATGGGCGAAAATTGGTACCGAATTTCAAGCTTGATCTGAGTTGAGGGACATCTCAATGTGCCATTCAGATCGAAACATGACCATTTCGATAAGAAATCATTGTTTGTTCACGCTCACTGAAGCAAACACATTTGAAGCAACGAATAAGCCATAAATATGATATAACTATAAAATATATTCAAAGAGTACGCCTCGTTCCTTCTTCATTAAAATAAGTGAAATACTCATACCTGAACAGTGATAAGTGAAATACTCATACCTGAACAGTGATAAGTGAAATACTCATACCTGAACAGTGATAAGTGAAATACTCATACCTGAACAGTGATAAGTGAAATACTCATACCTGAACAGTGATAAGTGAAATATTCATACCTGAACAGTGATAAGTGAAATACTCATACCTGAACAGTGATAAGTGATAATACTCATACCTGAACAGTGATAATACTCATACCTGAACAGTGATAATACTCATACCTGAACAGTGATAAGTGAAATACTCATACCTGAACAGTGATAAGTGAAATACTCATACCTGAACAGTGATAAGTGATAATACTCATACCTGAACAGTGATAAGTGATAATACTCATACCTGAACAGTGATAATACTCATACCTGAACAGTGATAATACTCATACCTGAACAGTGATAATACTCATACCTGAACAGTGATAAGTGAAATACTCATACCTGAACAGTGATAAGTGAAATACTCATACCTGAACAGTGATAAGTGATAATACTCATACATGAACAGTGATAATACTCATACCTGAACAGTGATAATACTCATACCTGAACAGTGATAATACTCATACCTGAACAGTGATAAGTGAAATACTCATACCTGAACAGTGATAAGTGAAATACTCATACCTGAACAGTGATAAGTGATAATACTCATACCTGAACAGTGATAATACTCATACATGAACAGTGATAAGTGAAATACTCATACCTGAACAGTGATAAGTGAAATACTCATACCTGAACAGTGATAAGTGAAATACTCATATCTGAACAGTGATAAGTGAAATACTCATACCTGAACAGTGATAATACTCATACCTGAACAGTGATAATACTCACACCTGAACAGTGATAAGTGAAATACTCATACCTGAACAGTGATAATACTCATACATGAACAGTGATAATACTCATACCTGAACAGTGACAAGTGAAATACTCATACCTGAACAGTGATAAGTGAAATACTCATACCTGAACAGTGATAAGTGAAATACTCATACCTGAACAGTGATAATACTTATACCTGAACAGTGATAATACTCATACCTGAACAGTGATAATACTCATACCTGAACAGTGATAATACTCATACCTGAACAGTGATAATACTCATACCTGAACAGTGATAAGTGAAATACTCATACCTGAACAGTGATAAGTGAAATACTCATACCTGAACAGTGATAAGTGACTCATACCTGAACAGTGAAATACTCATACCTGAACAGTGATAAGTGAAATACCCATACCTGAACAGTGAAATACTCATACCTGCACAGTGATAATACTCATACCTGAACAGTGATATATACTCATACCTGAACAGTGATAAATACTCATACCTGAACAGTGAAATACTCATACCTGCACAGTGATAATACTCATACCTGAACAGTGATATATACTCATACCTGAACAGTGATAAGTGAAATACTCATACCTGAACAGTGATAAGTGAAATACTCATACATGCACAGTGATAAATACTCATACCTGAACAGTGATAAGTGACAGTCATATTCGTACTTCTTTTGGTAGAGAAACGCTCTTTATTATATCATCATGAATTGTTTAAGTATAGGGACTCTCTTTATTCATACATGCTAAACGCGATCATGTTGTAGAAGGACAGCACAGAAACGGAGACCCAGAGCTCCAAGCATTACTTGCGTCCAGCTAGACTGGTGCAAGTTATTATAACAGGATCACATATACGAAACTAGCATAAACATAAAACTTAACGAGCATCCTACAAGTCGACAGACATTGCATGATTTCCAAATGCAAGACATTTAAAGATACGGGCGGCGTTGGTAGTGGGTATGCTGTTAAAATATTCAGCTCCGTCAAAAACCGCCATGAGCAGAAAGAATAGTAAAATATAGACATACCTTGTTCTTATACCAATAAGAAATATGGCATAAACAGTATGTTATGTTATTGTCAAAGTTAGTTTTTCCTTTGTTATGTAAAGAAAGCAAAAAACGTTACAGAACCTGGCTTTTGTTTAGATCCGGATATGGTAAACATGAAGAGCGTTATTTGTTATTGTTTTCCTGGTATGGAAATAATAAAGAGCGTTTATACCATGTGTGTGTGATTAACCATAGATAATTGAATTGAGCTGTGTTATGTAAACAGAAGCAAAACTTCTGTAACACGAGCAGGCTCTTGTTTACGTATACACCATCGTACGTCTTGACGACAATATACTATTTGCGCGCTGATTATGTTTGGCATGTGAAAAAAACTATACATATTTTAATATTCCCTCTGTTGATGGCGATTTAAACAAATATGAATATTTCTGCAACGAACACCGCCCGTGCCTTTAAAGCCACATGGCGGTTTGCGCTCCAAAATACTCGCTATATTATTAGCTTTTGAAGTTTCCCCGGTATCGAAATAAGTCGATAAATATCTGAACTACCTTTCTACGAACATTCTGTAATCCAAAAAGACGCATTGAAGTAATGAAAAATACAACTATGAACACGGTGTTTGAGTCCCAAACAATGACACGCCATTTGCATGACATGTGTACATAAAAAAGCGTTCCGTGTTAGTCCATTCCTGATATGGTATAAATAAAGAGCGTTAATCTTACTTTTGGCGAAAAATTGAAAACGGCTGGAAAATGGATGTGACTTTGGCAAGTGTTTTACAGAGCATATGGAGCCGCTATATCAATATTTCGTGTATTTATAGACCTATCATTCCCTCCAAATTACGTAGATAAAATTTGGAGGCTCGAATGAGACATGCCCGTTTAAACACCATCGCGGTGGATATATACATCTTGTAGACTATAAATGCACCATCATTTTGTTGCGATGATGGATGTTTATATGCTCCAAATAATTATTCTAATATTGAAATATTTATGGACATCAATTGAATGGACTCGAAATCAGTAAAACCACAACCGCGAAGGCTGCTGACCTAAGAAAACCAGGACTTTGCTGCGGGTTGTGATGACTTGACTAACTCAGACTGTTTTGTCACGGTGTCACCCCATGGTGGTGAATATGGGGGAGCTTTCGTGTACATTCAGTCTCGGATATGTGTATTTCTTACAAGTAATTCAACATCGTCAAAGTTACCATGATTTGTCGCTTGGCATTGAGTAATTGTTTGATGTTTGTTGATCGAATGCAAATATAGGCCTACATGTATGTAACGCTGTAGTTCCACCTGGTCCATGCTTGTAAATAGCATGCAATTATATCGCAATAATCAATCATTTACAGGTATTTAAATGCAAATGTCAGTAGCACCGTTACATTTTGGGTAGTACTATATATATAAATGTTATATACTTCTCATATTGCTTCGCTTTGGTAAAGATGCATGTTATACGCATCCACCATCACTGCATTTACTTCGAACCATTTACCTCTTCAGTCACCCTGACATGTGTCCATTATTTCTATTGGCTATTGGACAATCGGGGCATGCATGGGTCTAGTGAGATGGCTAAATTGTATCATGTGGCCTGTCAGTATTAAACGGACATGGCCATTTAGACCTTCCAAATTTTATCTATATGTAACAGTATGGCGATCAGACAGATTCGTACGTTGGTGTCACCCTACTCCGTTTCACTCCATGACGTCACAAAAACAGACGTAAAACCTCGTGGCGTTCTGACATTTTTACTGTGCCGCGTTTTTGCTATGTTTATTTTATGTGTTGTTTTCGATTATTTGTTTGTCGCCGATATCGCCATTTGTCGGGATGATCTGTTTCTATATTTAAAACTGGCATGCTTGTAGTGAGCCTCGATTTCGTTTTTTTCTCCCAGGTAAAAATACGTCAGAGTTATGACAAAAATAGATCGACCTACATTTTCTCCATCAGAACTCTACATCAAAGAGTCTATAGACTCCTTCGGGACCTACATAGACTCCTTCATTTTGGGTATTTTTACTTATAATTGGGAAGTTTTATCATTTTTGGTTCGTGCGAAGACCTCTTTTTATCGTGCGGGAAAAGAGAGACATTAAAAACGCGATTTCGTAATTCGACGCAATAGGTTGAATAGCCTAACCTTCAGTCGAGTTCCGGGTCAAATACGACGAATGACGTAACACAAAACAAAACGCATTTGTTGACGCAAACACCGTTTGAAGAGTTTATTATTACATAAAATGATCGTTATTGATTAATTATTGATTAATTATTGATATTTATTGTTGCATATTGGCTGCTATCAATATCTACACAAATATTATTAATTATTTCTTATAATTGCTCCTTTGGTCAACTTTGACTATCGGAAAATGAAAATGAAAATATGCCGCTGAAAAACATGTAATCGATATTAAAGTCTCATCCTTTCGGCAACATGGAATTGGTTTTAATTAATTAAATGATTAATATAGTAATTTGCCTTTTATCTGTGATGAAATGAGAAATGGTAATTGTCTTTTAAATTAAATAAATTAAGTAAAATACAGTGAAATTATTTTTTAAATTATTGTTTATTACATTTTTGCGCACGTTGGCATCTCTCTGAGTGCATTCTAGTTAGGAATGACGTATAAGCGAGGTTGAAAACTACACGAAATATTGATATACCGGCTCCATATGCTCAGAAAAATACTTTCAGTTTCAACCTATTCGTAACAAGAGCATCGCTTGGGCGTGGCAAAATATGCCCGTGGTAATTCCAATAAAGGGCCATAACTTCGGTGGATATTGGCGGGCGGAACCCAAATTCGAACTTGACCTGTATTTTGGGCTAGTAAACCACATACCAAATTTAATTCCATTCCGTTCAGACTTACTAAAGTTATCATCCGGAAACGAAAAAAGCGGATGGCCGCCCCGAAGGACGGACGGAACAATAACAATTGGTCCCATCTTTTTATTTCAAAACGGGCGTATATATAAAAATCGTTTTTCTCACTTCTATAAATGCCGAAGATGCGAAAACAGAAAGAACATTGCTGCGACATTTGGTGACGTCAGTAAATTTTTCAATTCAGATATGCATTGCGTTATTTAGTGTATCTTACTCATATTTAATTCGCGCAGTACTATATTTAGTGCGCGAATTTAAAACTTAGAGAAAAATAGAAATATAAAAATAGATTTTAAACTAAATCAGTGAAAACAAGAGGGCTATGTTTACTTGTCAAATAGTTAGCTGCGGTACAGATGCATTTCATATGTAGATAGATAGATAGTTTAATGAAATAAAACGGCCACACGAGACCGATGTCAAAATAACAAATATATATATAACAATTTCAACAATGATTCGAAAATATATATACATGTTTTCGTTCATATTCTGGCACCATATCGTTTTCTAAGACGAAATGCCAGTAAAACAGACCGTGCAAACTTGCGTGTGTATGAACGTACCCTAAGTAATTACTGTCAAACTGTTGTGGTTTTAGGTTAATCATATTGGGTGGGCTCCAAACCTGGAAACGTCAAATTATTGTCTTATCGTAGCCACAGCTGATTAAGAATGCATGCCGGAATGTCTCCAAATGACATGTGTTTAATTGACGAGATGAAATGTGGCTGAAGGACACGTCTAATATGATTGATTTCTTTTCACGAGTGCAGATACATGTGCTAATTATTCCAAGTCATTTCACATAAGTGTCACTTAACTGTTTCAGAAACACATGTTTTCTCAATATACCCTACTTCATTTTAATTTCACCACAAACGAATGCAAAACGTTTCCCTGTACAATAATTCTCTATGTAATCGTTCAATTAATCTGGAAATATGACAAAGATTGTTGCTTTTCAACATTCCTTTGAGCCTGTCGTGAGCCGACGCGACGTTGACACGAGATCATGTGTCACGTAGTGTGCAATGCAGATGCATCGGAATTGGTAATATTATACGTCTTTCTTTAATATGAGATATGAAACAGATACAGTAATGTTCTAAACAATCGACTCCTTAACCACAGCAGAATTATTGGTAACTTTTCAGGATTTAGCCGGAAATGTGGCTTGTTGCCATTCATCGGAAAGCTCTCCCGAGAGCTTTCCGATGAATGGCAACAAGCCATATTTCCGACTAAATCATGAAAAGTTACCCATAATTCTGCTGTGGTTAAGGAGTCGATTATTTAGGGCATTACTGTATATAGTCCCAATGAGCGCCAGTGGGATGAAATTACGAGAAAGGCCTATTTTAGTTGTAATTTTTTTTCTCAATGAATTTTAATTCTAGACGAAGCACTACATCAACAATGTGTTACTTTTTGGTGGCGATCGTAAGTCATGCAGGAATTAAAGGTACTCAATCCGAACAGAGGGTCCCCATCTCAACAGATTCCAACAACAACAATCCGATCAGAGGGTCCTATATTACTATTTCTTTGGCTTTGGGAGTAAAAAATATTTGATTCGAGTCGAGGAACCCATCAAACAAAGCTCAGAGTTATTAGATATTGATTTTTGAAATTTGTTAGTTTCTCGAGATGAGTACTAATAATTGCCGTCAGTTTCGTAACCTGCGCGAGATGTGTACACCAAAATACTTTTCAAACAGACAAGGATGGATAACTCTAAAATCAAGTGGTAATAATAACGCAATTTTGACTGAGTTCTGGGCCAGAAAGTATTCCCGATAATGAAAAATAATAGATTTCTAAAATCGATATCTAACAAATCTGACCTTTGATGGGTGACTTCCTCGACTCGAATCAAATATTTTTGACCCCCGAAGCTATTAAAATAGTAATTGAGAGGAGTTTTATCGGATTGAGTACCTTTAACAATCGCCTGTAAATTCCACATACATACAGTACGTCACACCGTGCGAAATGACAAGAAACGAACGCCGACTGTCATGACGATCATTTGATTTGACTAACGTATACTAAATGGAACTGCGGAATTATCCCAAAACCTCACTCAACAAAAAGACTTTCCAGCGATCTATATAGATAATTCCTATTTTGTTTACTTAATTAAAGATGGCGGTATCTCTCGCCTGAATCCGTTGTAACAACAAAAAACTAAATATTTTGTTCTTAATATACCCATGGAACTGGAACTGGAACCGAAGCTGTGCATATGTTTTACCTAATCTGAAAAGTTCAAAACATTCCTACGGAGAGATAGTACATCTTCGATCTTACAATTCGTCTGGATTGGCTCACAACCACACCAATACGCGTTTGTGATATGCCCTAAAAACTAGATTCTAGATAGTTTTATATATGATTATATATGTAGTCTGTACGTGTGCGTGGATATGAAATACAAGCCATCTATGCAATTATTTATAGTGATACTTGTTTCAGGGGGTAGCAGGAAGACAGCCCGACAGTGCTAGGCTAACCCCCAACAATATATACAGCATTTACTTTATTATATGTTACTGCCATTGTATTATTCGTGTGTATATTGTAAATAAATTATTACGCCACAAGGTGGTGTTGCTAGTTTTGCAGATTTTGAGATTCTGTGGTCCAATGGGCTAATGTATCGTGGGAGATTTTTTTTTGTACCTTACTCAATCGTACCGATATAATCACGTAGATGCTGAATTTGCAAAGTTAACGCCACCGGTGTATAATATGTTTTTGAAAATATGACTCAATCGTATCGATAGTCAGGACAGGCTGAAATTGTAAACTTAAAGTCACCGGTGTAATAATATGTTCTTGAAAATATAAATAATCTGATAGCCTGAAAATAATGTACAACCCACTGGGAGCCCCTGGTGTAGTGAAGTGAGTTATAGGTAATTTTAATTGGAGTGCGCATGTCTGTTCTGTTGGATCGAGACTTGGAGTAACCGCCATCTTTAATTTTCTAATTACCGAAAAGTCGAGAAGTAATGGCTCCCACCCCCCCATACCGGCGGGAATCGATATCGATATGACAGCGGCTGACTAACTATCAAGGCGAGGTACAGTGGAAGGTCACAGGTTAAATTTACCCAGGTTAAATGAACTAAAAATGTCATCAGCCGTATAATTAAATATTTTGAAGCCAAAATAGTACGGTGATCAAGTCAAAATTGTATCGTATACACAATGTGTTTGTACCGATGAATGTATCGCGACTCGACTCGTTTTCGTGGTCATATAGGCCCTATATAACCTATGATCACGAAAACGAGCAGAGTCGCGATATCTGATAGAATTCGAGGAATCGTACATTCACTTTCAATAGTATAGATTCACTGCAATCTGCCGCGGAATTCCCAAAATTAAGGCTACTTTCATTTTCAATAGGTTTTCCGAATTTCCACTTTCACTTTTCAATTTTACCACGCAAAGCGACCTTAGTTGACACATATATATGGCACACTGGCTGAGTCCATGGCAAATAGTTTATGTAGCATTGTTTCTTTCATCTAATTAAAGCTCACCTCGTTAAAACGCATGTCAATCGTATTTGTTTACAACTTGCATTGGGTGCGACGTTTTGCAGTAGGTCCCTATTTGCGGAGGTCACTATGCGGAAATCCCCGAATTCGCGGAGTTCCCCTAAAATGGGCGATATATGTATATTTTAATGAGGGAACGGCTGCGTATATGTCAATTGATACGTATTTTAAACAAATAACGACACGATCATCATAATAGATATCTGTTCTATCAATTATATATGCCCCGAGTTCACTTGGTGCAAATCAAACGGCGATAAACATTCTCGTGTGCCAGAAGGACTCCTTAAAGTTGTGAATAAGATGAATATTTATTAGATGTTATTTAACAAGTCATTCAAATAATATTATTCATTAGTTAGCGCCTATATTAGCGCTAACTAATGAATAATATTTTATATTATAATTATATTATAATTTATATTTATGGCTAATAATATGATCTTGGTGGCGTTACCATTTCTGACTATGGTTATCTTGTCCTATCCTATCCGCGAAGTTTCATGACGAAACTGTGTAGAAGGAGCCGTTTGTGGATAGCATTGGTGTGGGTGATCGGCGCTCCTATAACATTTGGGGGTGAACGGTGGTCCATGCGTATCAGAACAGAAAATTAGTGGTCGCCCTTTTGTGAAACCACAATTGCTCGACGCTTGCCACCAGGATGTGACATCCCCTGCTTCGATTGGACCACATATCTATGTGTCTCACGACAGCAATTACCACAAATGTATAAAGGTCCTTTGGGAATTTGCCGACATGAACTTGAAGGGGTGACATTATAAAATGATGTGTCTCAAAACCCGTGCTATTATTTGATGTCGCTTGTTGGTTCTGCTCGACATCGCCGGCATTGCCAATTCCGATTTTCTAAAATAATAAATCATTATCTCTATGTAAAATTTAAAGATGGTCTATCTCTTCCTATAACAAGTTTTATACGATTGCCGTGGTATGTAATAATAAATATGAATCGAAGACCCCTGTCGGGAAACACTTCTGTCAATTAATATTGATTTTATTTCGAATTTTCTGGTATAATATACAATATATACATTCAATCAATTTGGGAATGGTACGGCTCTCGCTCTTTCGTAGCATAGCATGTGGCAAATATAACTCTATCTAAAATTAGTAACGAAAAAATGTCCCACTTGTTTATCGCATTATATTTAGCAGATATCGAAGTATAATCAATCTTAATTGATAGAAGCGTTTCCAGACAGGTGGCTTCGACTCATATTTATTATTATTATATACCTCAGAAATTATATAACGTGCTTAGGAATTGATAGACCATTTTTTTATTTTTTTTTATTTTAACGATTGTTACGTTTTATGATTATTGCAAAGCACCAGGAATATTAATATTGATTTGGATCGTTCTTTGTAATAGGCTAAGTATATAATTATATACCATATGTTATGATGTCTGTGTACTTTAAACGGACATTTGAACCTCCAAATTACGTCGACGTAAGAAGGGAAGAATGTGTCATACACATACGAAATAAGGGTTAAACAACTTTACACAAATTACACAGTTTATAAATATAAAAATAAATTGCCTGAAATAAAATGTGTTCATATTGAATAGAAATTTGCTACTGGTAATTAAAGTTTACCGTGAAATGTCGATTGTTGTTGACAATCCATGGGTAACGATTCAAACTGGATTTTAAAACAATTGACAAACTTTACTCTATAACCTCCTTCGATCTGGAATATCAATACAAGCTGATTGGATTCTTAAAGAGCTTCTCTAATCATGCAGGGCCGTAAGTTCTGGGTGGGTGTGACACCTGCCCCCAAATACTACAGGTAGTGCTTCGCCGGGCAGTTGTCTGGCAAATACATTGTAACTTTGGTCATATGAATAGTTTGTTGAAATTAATGCCAAGGAATATTGCCAGATATAATTGTAAAATAGTATAATGCTGGGGTAATCGTAAAGCAAAGTGCCCAACAATGAAATAAATAGTATATATAAAATGTTAGCAGCCCGTTATAATGCAGTAAATTGGCCCTAACAGTGTTGTCCAGTTCAAAGTTGTTTGCTGACCAGGCTTGTCAAATTGTTTTATGAAAATCTTACTGTCCTACATCACTGTACAATTTCACATAATATACTTTAGATTCGGTGTAAATTCCAAGAATGCCCATTGTTAATTATTATCTGTGGTGAGTACACATTGTTTCACATCCTCATAATGATGTGGTCTTCGATATTTGTCTTCAGTTTAAAAATAGTTCCATGACGAAGATCACAGATAAGCCAACCAATCAACGTTGAAGAAAAGTCCGGACCAGATTTTTGCTAAAGTCTTCGACTTGCGTAAGACTTGCTGTGTCATTAAATCGGCAGAACCCGAAACATCATAGCTAAATCAGAAGAAACCATCAACATCATAGCTAAATTTAAAACAGCAGAATTCACCAACATCGTAGATCAAATCAGCATAACCCATCAACACCATATCGCTAAATCAGCAGGACACAAACACCATAGCTAAATCAGCAGAACCTAACACCAGCATCATATATAATTAAGCAGAACCCAGCAACACAATAGCCAAATCAACAAAACCCACCAACATCATAGCTAAAACGAAACAGCAGAACCCATCAACATCATAGCTAAATCATCAGAACCCACCAACATCATATCTAATTGAGCAGAACCCACCAACATCATATATAATTAAGCAGTCCCCACCAACACAATAGCCAAACCAACAAAACCCACCAACATCATAGCTAAAACAACCCAGCAGAAACCACCAAAATCGTAGCTAAATCAGCAGAACCACACACCATTACTAAATCAGCAGAACCCACCAACACAATAGCCAAACCAACAAAACCCACCAACATCATAGCTAAAAAAAACCCAGCAGAACCCACCAACACAATAGCCAAATCAGCAGAACCCACCAACATCATACTAAATCAGCAGAACCCACCAACATCATATCTAATTCAGCAGACCACAACATCATACTGTAGCTGAATCTTAGAATCAATCAACATCATACTGTGGATAAATCAACAGAACCCACAACACCATACGGTAGCTAAATCAGCAGAACCCACCAACATCATGCAGTAGCAAAATCAGCAGAACCCACAACATCATAACCAATTCAGCAGAACCCACCAGCATCATACCTAATCAGCAAAACCCACCAACATCATAGCTGGACTAGTTTACCAGGACCATGGTCGACAACTGGTTAATTATCAGAAATGAAATCTTAATATCCCTTTTAAATTTGAATAACTTATGTATTGCTTCCTTGTAATCCGTCTGTTGTATTGCCATTATTTCCTACTATAATGTGCATGTAGGTTTGTATACAATACAGTATAGTCGTACTTTACAAGCGTGTAATTGTGTTTAAAAAAATCCTGTCATACAATGGGGCTCTTTTTGTCGATCTTTTGACTATTAAAGATTTGGGGCAGATAACTCACGTTATTTTGGAACATTGGTATTATAGGCGTGCAGTTTGACAGTGATGAGAAAACTGTTAGACACATTTGAAGCCTGTTTATTAACTTAGTAAAAGCCGTTCAGTGGAAATCATGTCTCCCGTGGTGTTAAAGGAACTGTGCTATGAAATTTTAATCATTCAACAGTTAATGTTTAGTTAAAAAATGAAACACTTTTTGATGAATTTAGCACGTATACTTCAACTTAAAGGATGGAGTGCAATCGTACTGCGAATTTGCTATGATATTTACTTTTTGCGATTATTTAAGTTCAAGGATGCTCTCTTCATGCACCCCAAACTAATGTACTAATCTTGGATGTTGAGTTGAATCCCAAGTAGTTCAAGCCTGGCAACTGGCCACGCATAACGTAACTGGTTGTGTTAATATAAACTGATGTTGAGACATACAGTAATGCTCTAAGTAATCGACTCTTTAACCACAGCAGAATTATGGGTAACTTTTCAGGATTTAGTCGGAAATATGGCTTGTTGCCATTCATCCGAATGAGAGCTTTCCGATGAATGGCAACAAGCCATATTTCCGACTAAATCCTGAAAAGTTACCCATAATTCTGCTGTGGTTAAAGAGTCGATTACTTAGAGCATTACTGTACGAATATCACAGTAATTGACAGCAATTACCCAGGAAACCCTTTGCGTCTACTCCTCGAACACGAATGCACTCACGCAGTGTCTGCTATATCACTAGATCTAGTGTGTCAAATGGGATGGTGCATCTTTTACGTTCAATTCTAATGGTATAGATGTAGTTCTAAATCAAATTCATTTCCATAAGGAACTTCACTTGGAACCACGGAATGGCGTGGTGACAGCGGAGGAGGGGGCGCTCGGGTTGTCTCACATCCTGGCTTTGGTCAACATTTCAACAGTTAAATAATTCATGCCTAAATGGAAATTTCAGGCCCAAAACAGGTTAAATTGAGATTGTTCTAATAGCTTGATGATTTTTGAACAAATATATAGTATGAAATATGTCGTTTTAGGCCACGATTCCTAAATTTTCCTACTTTCTGTAAACACGTTGGATTGAAATGGCCCTTGGTAATTTTCCAACATATACTCGCGTATATAAGGATACAATCGACCTATAATGTGAAATAGGTACATAACGTGAATACATAATTCTGAAATAAGCAGATAATGGAGTCATATCCGTTATTTAGTTTTATGGCCGCAGTGAAAACACTTGTTAAAGAATGTACACATGAACAGTCGTGAATTTGCTTATTTCTGTCATTGTCCGCGCATAATCTGCTTAGAATCGCCTCATTGTGAGTCGATAATGTGACTATAACTCTAAGCAGATTATCTACCAAAACAAGTTATATTATAAGCAGATAATGTGCGGATTTTCATCCACGTGCTATTCGCTTGGAATTGTTCTGACAGTTGAAAAGTTTGAACAAGAGAAATGCAAATGGAGATTCCATGATTTGGAGATACATGTCCTCAATTGGCACCTGGTGCAGTTGGAAAGTCTAAATGAATCTAAACGGATCACGAAAAAAGTGCTGAAGGGCACACAGGTTTCGAAAATGTGCTGAAGGGTACACGGGTTTTAAAATCTTGTTCGAAGTGACGTTAAGTTTTTGTGTCTGTCACGATTTCTGCTAGAATAATTGTTTACGTTTCAATGAAAATTAGAATGAACTGAAAACAAATTGCGTTAGCACCGATATCAAACCCTGTGTACAATTCAGCACGTTTTCAGGTGAGAGTGACCTATTGGTCCGAATCGGCATCTCCAGTTTAGACCTAGTTTAAACTACCAGTTTAAACTGGGTTTTAGTAGTAGAACCAAGTTTTTCTCCACCTCTGGGACGACATAGATTTGGTCGATTGCGTTACCTGTGGGCCACACTTGTCCAATTGCAAGGATAGGAGGCGTGGTCTGTCTGTTTATTATCGCTACTTGTCAGTGTATTGTCCGGTCACGCGACCTGTTGTCGCTATCTAATCTCCTAATCAGGCAGATAACCCGTGCGCGTTGAGAAATCACGACGAATGTACGGTATGTTGTATAGCGGTCAGATATTATCTAATATCATGGACGAACATGACTTTTGGAACTCAAAAATATCTCTTGAGGGCATGGGTGGGGGCCCGCCACAAATACCCCATAGAAACACCACCACCCCCGGGGGTACCATCCGGACGGGTGAAAATGTGGTATGGACCATTTTCGAGAACGGGAAGATTTCGGCGAATTGGACGGCAAGAATGGGTGGCCCGCCCAAAATACCCGTTAGAAACATCACCCCTCACCCCGGGATAACTGGGGTATGGACCATTTTCGAGAACGGTGAGGTTTTAGGCTAATTAATTTGGCAGCAGGAGTGGGTGGACCGATCAAAATACACCATAGAATCCCCCCATCCACCCTCACCGGGGGGGGGGGGTGCCACACGAGGAGGTGGAAATTGAGTATGCCCAAATACCGAATAGAAAGACCCCAGCCATCACCCCCGGGTTTAGGGTACCTCAAATAACCCATATAAACACCCCACCGCTCACATCCGGGCGGGTGGAGTTGGTTACCACCCGAGGGGTGAAGATGGAATATGAACCATGTTCGAGAACGGTAACGATTTCGGCCAATTTGATGACAGGGGTGTGTGGCCCGCTCCAAATATCCCATATAAACACCCTACCCTCATAACTGGAGGGTACCACCCTGCTGGGGTGAAAAGGGGTATGGAACATTTTATTGATTATTCGCAAAAAACATGGCTCTGTCGGTCAATATTACGCCATGTATAGGTGGCCCGCCCCAAATACCCCACAGAAACACCCCACCCCTCACCCGGGTGTCGGAATGGGGTATGGACCGTTATCGAGAACGGTAATCATTTCGGCCAATATGACGGCAATGGTGGGCGGCCCGCCCTCAAATATAGTCCATAGAAACACCCCCACCCCACCGCGGGTGGTTCTACCCGAGCGGGTGCAAATGGGATATGGACCCCGGGGTGCTGGTTAGGGTGTTTCTATGGGGGTATTTGGGATGTGCCACCCACCGTTCTCGAAAATGGTCCATACCCCATTTCAACCCATCGGGGTTGTTCCCCACGGGTGAGGGTGTTTCTAGGGGGTAGTTGGAGCGGACTACCCACACTCCTGAAATCAAATTTACCGAAATCCTTACCCTTCTCGAAAGAGGTCCATACCCATTTTCACCTCCTGGGGTGGTTCCCCCAGCGTTGACGGGTGGGCTGTTTCTATGGGACATTTGAGCGGGCCATCCATCCATCCATACCGGTCTCGAAAATGGTCCATATCCCATGTTCACCCCCTCGGGTGGTACCCCCGGATGTGAGGGGTGGGGTGTTTCTATGTGTTATTTGGGGCGAGGCACCCACCCATACCATCAGATTGGCCGAAATCCTTACAGTTCTCCAAAATAGTCCATATTCCATTCCCCCTCAGGGTGGCCGCTACCCTCCCCAGGGTGAGGACTGGGGTGTCTTGGGCAGGCCACCAACCCATGCGTCAAATTGACCGAAAGAGACCTTTTTGTGAATAAGGAATCAGTTTCAAAATTCATGTTCGTGTCTAACGTGTCAAATTGATCAGTCCGACCCCTCCATGCTCTCAGTCGTCAAAGCGACATCCGAACGAGCGAATTGCAAACAGACATAAATAGCAAGAAAACATCCATCACACTGGCACATATTTTGTTAGAATTATCTCATAAATACAGACATAGCCTCCCCGAATTCCACTAAGACTCTCCTGCATGTACATTGAGTGCAAACGCCCGCGCATAAACGCCTCCCCCAATTCAAAATAAACACTCCCATATATGCGAAGAAACAACATCAATACTGGGCGAAAAAAATCAACCGAATAATTAAACCCAAAAAACTAGGTTTTAGTAAAACCTGGGGTAGGGTGGTTTAACTTTGATATTTTTTCAAAGTATATTTAAAGGTATATTTTCGAGACGAGACGTATGGTACGTATAAATCATATATACCGAAGCTTCTACTGATGATTATATAGCCAATTCACCACAAACAATTAGTAATATTACCATAACTTTATCACGTCAATAAAACCTAGTTTTTAATTGAGATCGAATTCCACAAACTTAAACTGAGTTTATCACAAAACTTGGTTTAACTACACTAAAACCCAGTTTGACTCCCGTAAACCTAGTTTAACTACCGTAAAACCAAGTTTAAACCCTACTTAAACCTAGTTTAAACTGGAGTTAAACCTGGTCTAGAATAAAACCTAGTCTAAACCAGAGATGCCGATTCGGACCTTTAAGTCTAAATAATACACCCATAAAAATACCTTCTAGCCATAAGCCATGTCCCATAATGTTCAAATACTCGATATCCCTGTATGCAGGCCTGAGAATTAGGTGCGGGCTAGCCTAACTAAATTCACCCTTTGAGGACCTCATTCTGGTTAGGCCTCATCTTCTCTGGAAAGTTTCTTTATTATCCGATTTCTATAGAAACGTCTTCACATAAAATGTATTTCTTTTTTAGTTTAGTTTATGAATATCCCCAAACTGGCAGACGACACATTGCATAATCGAGGTTCCCAATGGGTGTACATCACAATATTCACCATTTGGGAACTTCAATCTGAGTCTATGTCTCCCATGCATGTCTCCCATAATGAGGCATGCAGAATGAGGTCACAAGAGGGTGAATTTGGTGATGCTAGCCCGCTGTGTGGGATAGTCACCAAATACACCCTCTGGGGGCCTCATTCTGCAAATGACAGGCACCTTATACTCAAGCCTGTATGCATGTGGTGAAAATTAAAATCAAAGGTATTTGCGCATATAAACAATATTAATCAAAGATATAATAATAATTGAAAATGTCATGTCCATGTAATTTGGGGGCGTGTTGTATAATCTACCATAATCAAAGACACTCTGTTTCTTCTCTGTAACACTTGAAACAAGAACGAACAAGTATATGCAACTCGTTTATGAAGACACGTTGGCATATTATCGCCTCAAACAGGAGAAACATCTGGCGTTACACATTTTAGAGTGTTTCACATATTAAAGTGTTTAAAAGATGAATCGAGAATGTATAATGCTACAAACTCCATACAGCGCCCTCTACGTTGTCACTGCGATATAGCACTGCCACAAGGATGGTACTTTGCAGACGATAAATCTATTTTTACATATCGTCGCGGAACTGTATTTAGTCACCTATTATCTTGTTTTGACCACCAAATTTGTTTTAAAGTTTGCAATAATGGTAATTCTATTAATAAGAACAATATGAACTGAGCCAGACATAGACAATTTTAATCCTAAAACATAAGAACTAAAAACACGTAAGAAATCCTTACCAATTAATGTCCTTATGGCAGTGGTATTTCAGCGGAGCGATGGGAGATAACTCTGCCTGGAGTTTGGTAATGCTCAACAAAATATTAACACTTCATGACCCAATTCTTGGAAAAATAGTTAATCCTATACTATAGAGGCAGATTGGTATGGTTGGCTGATTTCTCCCACTCAAAATTAAAATAGTATACACCCGAATCATAACAAACAAATTCAGGAATACTGCATTTTAAAGATGGTCTATCTCTTCCGGACATTAATTGCAACAACGAGAGATATTTTTATAAATCCCGATAAACTACAAATAACCATGTTGTGAATGGAGTACAGATAAAACTGACGATTTGGGAATATTATTTGTCTATAAAGACATTTTGATCGTAAGATCGTGATAAAATATATAATACTAGCCGATTAGCCCGACGTTGTCCGGGTTATTCAAAAACCAAATTTCAAGTCGATAGCTCTACCCGTTTCCGAGATCTGGTCTGCGCATGCGCGAAGCTGGCGTCGCACGGGCTCGGCGACCCGATAAAATTCGTATCCGGGGCAAGATACATTCACATACCAAATTTCAAGTCGATAGCTCCACCCGTTTCCGAGATCTGGTCTGCGCATGGGCGAAGCTGACGTCGCATGGGCTCGGCGACCCGATAAAATTCGTATCCGGTGCAAGATACATTCACATAGCAAATTTCAAGTCGATAGCTCCACCCGTTTCCGAGATCTGGTCTGCGCATGCGCGAAGCTGGCGTCGCACGGGATCGGTGACCCGATAAAAGTCGTATCCGGGGCAAGATACATTGACATAGCAAATTTCAAGTCGATAGCTTCACCCGTTTCCGATATCTCGTATGCGCATGCGCGAAGCTGGCGTCGCACGGGCTCGGCGACCCGATAAAATTCGTATTCGGGGCAAGATACATGCGCTGCACGGGCGTCGCACGGGCTCGCCAATACGACAACGACCACCGCCTGGCCAAACTACACACACGTACCAAGTTTCGTCCCGATCGGTCGAGAATCGTAGATTTGTATTAATGACAGACAGACAAACAGACAGACAGACAGAGGTCTTCAAAATATATATGAGATAAATGCAAGTTGTCGTGATTGGCGGTGCTAACAAGACAGTGTTCTCCTACTTGGTACGCTCTGTGAGTTTTCGCACGTATCTATGTTCTAAATATAGCCCCTGAAACTGTCCCACAGAAGTGACAAGAAATTCCAAATCAAATTTAAATAAAAGGTCGCTGGCTGACCAAAATGTCCCCGACGAACGTGACAGGTGTGAAGGATTTATGGGTTTCATATCGCTTTACTACAAAATGTAGGAGAAATATATTACACCAATATGATACAAAGTGCATATTGACTAAATATGTTGCACATCTTCAATGTGTCGAGAAAGGGTCAATAACTCTTAAGATAAAGAAAATACATTTCTTTGTTGAAAATGGCCAAAATGACTCCGACTGAACTCAAAATGGCAGGTGCGCAGGTTCCCATTCTTGTTGACATCGGTGCCAAGCTTAAATAAAATTGACTGGAAAATGACGAAATACAGGCTCGGACAAAAGATGCGTCCAAGTATGTAAGATTCTATGTAAAAAAGGGCAATAACACCACCAAAATGACATCACCCAAAATCGCAGATGCGCAAGTTCCCGTGCTGTTGACATATGTGCCAAGTTTAAACAAAATTGACTGGGAAATGACTAAATACAGGCTCTGACAAAAGGTGCTTCCCATGGTACGATTATTTGTCGAAAAAGGGCAATAACTCCGCCAAACCAAACTCAAAATCGCAGTTGCGCAGGTTCCCATGGTGTTGATATATGTGCCAAGTTTTAAAACAAATGGCCATAAAATGACTGAATTCAGGCTCGGACAAAGTTCCGGATGGTCGGACGGCTACACGGACGGACGGGGTTCATTACTAAAGTCCTCCGACGGAATTTCGGGGGACAATAAAGTGATAGAAACTTTTCCGGACAGGTGTCTTCGATCAGCCTGTTCTCCAGAAAATAAGCTCATATAGAACTAATTTCAAAACGCACAAATAAGCCCATGTGGGCAATATTTTAATATGAATTACGCTCTATAATATGAACCTAAATGTGACACGATCAAATCAGTCCTATATATGATCTTATTTCAGTTCTAAATAAGCTCATATAGGCACTATTTAATCTACTTTTTTCATCGACACCGCTTGCCAGATGTACGCTCTTTTTAATGTGTTTTCACTGCGACCCGCTCCATTCAATTTAATAACGGATAAGTCTTATATAGGCTTATTTCAGAATCAAATAAGTTCAACATGAACCTATGTGACAGGCTGTTCTCCCGAAAACCAGCACATTGTGTGCTTATAATAGAACTTGTTTTGGTTGGACAATCTGCTTAGAATCGCCTCATTTTGAGTCGATAATGTGCTGAAAATGAGAACATTTTAGTCACATTATCGACTCATAATGAGGCGATTCTAAGCAGATTATGTGCACACAATGACACAAATAAGCCTATTCACAACGTCAGGTGTACGCTCTTTAACATGTGTTTTCACTGTGGTCCACGCCATAAAAAGAAATAACTGGTAAGAGTCCATTATCTGCTTATTTCAGAACAAAATAATCACATTGTGTACCTATCTACATTATAGGTCGATTATGTGCGTATTTTTGCTAGCATATGTTGCATGTGCATACTTAGTACCTATATGAACCTATTTGCACGAGGATATGATGATGATGATGATGATGATTGTTTATTTGTATAAAATTTACAAGCGTATGACAATGGTGATAATAAACAAACAAAAATGATATTATACAGGAGCGACATGGCCCAGATGGGCCGTCTTCCTGTCGCCCCTACGTATACAAACATGAAGTGGCAACTAATGTTGATTCGATTCATATCTGTTATGTTATGCTCCGGAATATGTATAACACTTTCAGGGAAGAGATAGACTACTTTAAGGAAGAAACGACCTCCATGCGTCAGGTAAATCTGCATTTCGCTATATAGTTGTTAAGTCATCCTTTTCTCATTTATCATTAGGTCAAGGTGAACCTATTTTGAGGTCAAATAGGTTCCTTAGGAATAGCTAACCTTCGGATTTGAGACATGTCCCCTATTCTACACAAGCCTATTTACTATACCTTGGTAATGTGTTTTCACTGTGGCTCTCGCTATTCACTCGATTAACTGGTATAAGTTCACTATGGGCTAATTTCATGATCAAATAAGTCAAATATGAAGTTATGAACCTATATATGTATGTTAATATTTTGGTTCAGTGTCAATCTATTTTCACGAGAATCTGTTTGTTTTTTGTTTGGACTTTTGTATAGAGCTAAGTATTTACGAAACTGCTGCCACATCAGAAAGCAACCAAATGTCATCTCATTGATTTTACTCAAGTTATAAGTATCGATAGGCCTATACCTGAAGACATCGTGTCGTGATGTCGCAAAGTTTACGCCAAAAAACGTGTAGAAATCATCGCTTCATGTCTCATCCACAAATATAGCCTTGAAATGATTTCATTATTCAACCACTTTCCCTTGAGTATTTCATGAAATTTGATTAAGGAGTCACTAAAGTACACACTTTGTGTTTTTCGTGGCCACTAACAAATCAAATTGGATCAAATGAAATTTGTTAACGACACGAATCTATATTTCACTATTATTCGCAGGATTCGCCCATCGGATTTTTAACATGGTTAGAATGTTTTAGCTTTCAGCGAGGGTTGTTGCAATGAGTTCCGTCCGCAACAACTTTATCTCTATCCCAGTCCTCATTTCGGTCGGATTTGGATTATCTTCGATTGATTGATTGACAGTAACATGCATACTGTAGAACACATGTACATATACATACAGGTATCCACCCGCGAACACATTAAACGAGTATAGTGTCGATTACCATCGACAATTGCTTAACCATATATACCTCCAACCGTGTCGAAATATCAAAAATCGATATACCGTTTAAAAATAAAATGAGTTCATCGTCTAACTGCGAAATCGCTCGAGTGACATTGTTTGTTTTGTGGCGCTCGATATTATATCATGGGTCGAGAAATAGGGGGCTACTACATAATCTTAAACATGATAAACTTGATATACTTATGAACCGCCATCCCTGTGGGAAGGGATATAAACGGGGAACGTGTTTCGTCCATTCATTTGTAGCGTATAGATATGGCCTTTAGAGTGAAAATGGATGTATGTCAACGTTGGATCTGTATCTGAATCATCGGAGACACGTTTCAATCATCTTCATGATCTAGATGCAGCATGGTGAAACAATTAAACAATATCCACATGTAACACGTTTTTGTTCAATCTTCTTCTGATTTATGGTCCTTTTGGGTGAAAAAATACGCACACCCGTACCTCCGTCATCTTGTAACGATACAAGCGTCGTATGGTCATATAATACATCCCTGTGATCATGATCACCAAAAAGGAGATTGTTTGACTGAATCGATATCGAATTGTAGCAGTTTATTTCTGAACCTGATCCTCTCAAATGTGTAGCTCGGGCATCTCTTCATTGTGGCCCCATCTGCGAGACATCACGTCACATACAGTACGTAAAGAGAGTGCGATAAGCAAATAACTCAACACATTGTGTTCCCTGGGTAGAATATGCCTACCGCCCCACTGCGAGGGGTAATAATCCCTTAATGTGGCACCCTGTTTGCCGTGGGGTGCATCACACGAGGCGTGGTGTAGCAGTCCTGGTGGTACTAGGGCGGCCGTACAACGTGAGGCATCGACCTGCGGGTACGGCATAGCCCACTTTGGTACTACATCTCTTCAAGACGGGAGGTTGATTAAATTGAACCGGCTCGATCAATCGGCTAGTCACGCCTCTCCAACGTGTTTCAGATTTAATTTGTATTACCTGTTGTATTGCTCGTCTGATGTTTGAAGTATTGTTTTCTGTTTTTTTTTCCACGTATGTTTCTGTTCTCTCCTGTATCTTTTGTGTTCGTCCTGGTGAGTATTGAGTGTTGAATTATATATTGCTCACGCCTGTCTCACCGCGGAAAGGTACCGGGTGGCTGCTATATGCAGTGACTAAACGGGTCACCGCTTCAGCTATGTACCAGTCTTTGGCCCGACCAGAATTCGAAGGGTAGTCCACGGCGGCTGCTGGGCTAGTTGTCGATTTTTTGCTTTTCGTATGGCAACTCAAATAAAAAAACAACGTATTGCTCGCAATGGTGACACACCAAGTTCCAATGATGCTGTGGTATTCCCTCAGTACTTGGTTCTTGGCGTTGACCCAAATGTGAAAAGACCTTCTATATTTGTCATTGATAAAACGCTGCAAAGCATTGCTGGACAATTGAAATTGAAATATGTTAAACCAATCTCTTGATTGAATGTTCAAATAAAGTCCAATCGTATTCTCTGTTGCAGTTAACTACTGCACAGACATCAGTGTTGGTTACTCCTCACAATACATTTAATAGTAGCAGAGCTGTGTTGCGATCCCGCGATATAGATGATTGGTCGGAATCAGAAATATTGGCGGAGTTGGCACCACAGGGAGTTACAGAAGTATATAGATTTACAAAGACTGTTGATGGATAAAAGTTCCTCTGAATAGGTATCTTCTTACCTTCAACCGGTGCGAACATCCACCGACATTGAAGTTTGGGTATATGAAGATGGATTTAAGCACATTTGTTCCAAACCCATTGCGATGTTTGTTTTAAATGCCAGGAACATTGTAAAAGTAAAGAAACCATATGTGCACGATGTTCTATTTCTATTTATGATCATAAGGATTGTACGAATGTTAAAAACAAAATTCAAACTGCCAAGATTCACATACTGCAATGGATAGCTCATGTCCCATTTGGGACTATGAATTTAAGATTCAACGATGTATAGCAAAGAAGAATCTGTCATATATAGTTGCTAAGACATTAGTTGGTCCTCGACCATCCATTCCACATGTCACATACTCAGCCAACACTCAGACACAGAGTCAACCCAAACTCGTCAGTATATACACTAGCTACACAAGTTGAGGCGACTGATATTATTCCTGTTTCAGAACCTGCTGAAGCACAGGTTATGAATACAGCTGCCGTTGAGACGTTTCCTCCTATAAAATCTGCAAGTTGATCCTAGCCTATTCTCCTGTTGCTTCCAGTGTTCGCGCTGGACCGAAAAAAACTTTAGCCAAAAGTTTAGCCAAATGAAAATTTTATTAGCCAAATGAAAAAAACTTTAGCCAAATGTTTTTTAGCCAAATTAAAAAAAACTATGGCCAAATTAAATCATCGTTTTCTGGTCGGTTCACAATTAATGACTAAAACGTCAAATCTAACAGACACAGGTAAAATACACAATAATTTAACTAATTTTGATGAACTAGAAATATTTTGATATATATCATTTATTAAAAATTTATTAATTAATCTTTATGTGGAAGAGTGATTTGGGGGGGGGGGGGGGGGGTAACCCGGGATTGTCCTTCTTAATGTCATTAATTTTTTGTTTTATATCAATATCTTTTTAAAAATCATTAAATATTAATTATCCTTGCGAAAATATTTAAGTGACTTCTGGAAACTAATAACTTAATATTGTTACGCCATTATCAAATTGCAATCTGTCATAAAAGCATGCATATTATTTTGAATGTATCGGTATTGACGACAAATAGCCATAAAATATCTGTCGTGATTCACATTTGGCTGATTAAGCTATTGTCTTACACTTGGTGCTCATAAACCTTGACCGTCATAAATACAATGTCATCATAAACATGCATTGTGCAGGAGTCCCGTGAGTGACCAGACAGACAATGGGGGATTAGCGGATTAAATGTAAAATAATGATATTTTGCTGTTTCGTGCAGAGTGACGGGTTTCCCTTTGTACTGTCCGCGATCGGGTTTCCTTTTGTACAGTCGGCGATATATTCCCACTTACAATGTTTTCGGACTAGATCGTTCACATCACAGAATTGAAAACCCACTTGCCAAAAATTCATGCTTTCAGTCTCCATTTGGGGTCAAAAAAAGTTTAGCCAAAAGTTTAGCCAAATGAAATTTTTATTAGCCAAATTCGAAAAAGATTAGCCATTGGCTAATTTGGCTACCGACAGCGCGAACACTGGTTGCTTCGAAACAAAGATCGACAAAGTCACTAAACATTTCGACTCTCAGAAAGAGAGGAACATCTTTGAGCTTTCAAAATTTGACTACATGATTGATGAGAACGGTTATTACTCTTAAAGACAAGAAACAGTATTTGCGGATCGAGGCTGTCGGTTGGGTGAAGGATGACATTCTGTCTCACCCACCGACCATCAGATTTACGCATTGATAAACGTTCATGCGCGAATCATCAAATATTATAATACCATATCACTGCAAAATCTGATTTTAAAAGCTCAGTACTTTAAATATTTCGATGTGGCTCCTTGGTAATTTCGTGTTATTTATTTGGCTCCTTGGTAATTTCGTGTTATCTATTCTTGTTCTACGTTTATACGTTTTATTGTACGGATTGCACACTAGTCATTTCTTGAATTTATATTCCTGACTCCAAGTGGAAACATTCCTCTTGGGTGCTTTGTATTTGTACATGTCTCATCGTTGCATTGTTTTAATCTAATCAACTGTCTGATTAATCTACACAGTTGCTTCGCTACGTACTTTTTTATACCTGATTCTGTTCTTGGTCGTGATATGGCCCAGCGGCTAAAACGATGATAAACCCTCAATCAATCAATCAATCAGATATCGGATTTACATGTGCATGTAGCTAATTAATTCCCAAGATTCAGTGTGACAGTCAACGGACCGGTGACCTGTGACTGAGTGTGAAAGTCAAGTCTCAACTCATAATAAAACGTGACTTGTTTTGGTTACATTTGGCGACGAACAAGTTCAAATGTACTCTCACCTTTCATTTATATAGCGTTCATTTCGCCCTTCTGTTGTGTGATAATTGACCATTTGTGGAAATAATAACTCTGCAGTGGTGATTTTCTATGCGTTGAACTTGGCGTAACTAAAAACCACATGCAAACAACGTCAAATATGATTGGTTAAGATAGTCACCCCGACCAATCGGGAAATAACTTCTATTGTTTATTTTTTAAACGAGCGCGCCAGTTTACGTCGTTACCTTGGGACGAAACGCGCTAACCTAGGTAACAGTTCTATTTTTGGGTGTATCTATATATAGAACACAATAATAGGTATATCAAGTGCGCGTTAGTGTCAGCGCACACTATCCCGATTGTCCCCGATTAATCCTGCTGCATAATTCGGGGACAATCGAGACCGTGTGCGCCTAACAATCGAGCCGTTTTTGTCGGATCCGATTTAATCGGACGAATCAAACTGAGTTTGATTTCATCAGGAGAATCGGGCTTGTGACGATGGCAACACGCATGTTTTGCTTGTCACACGACCGATCGTCATATGGCCGAAACCTCATTCAAAATGTCAGAATAGTTAGCGGCGACAACTATTCGAAATTAAAGTCAAGAATTCTGGTCGATCGACAAGGAACAACGGCTGGTATAATAATCGCAACAAGAGGGCGGCAGCTGTGGAAATGTCTATTACACCAATTTACGGCTATTGCTCGTGACCTCAATATATTAATTTAATATTATTTAATGTATTAATTTATTAAATATTTATTATATTAGTTTTTAGAAATACATATTAATATAAACCACCATGACTAGCTATATCAACTGGCTAGATATATAGGCTGACCACACCAGTTGGGTATATAGACTGGTGACCGAAGCATGATTATTGACCGGAGTGAAAATCCGACTCGTGCGCGCTGACCACACGATTTTATCGGGCCAGATTTATCCCGCAGTCGGATTTAACCGGGTACAATCGGGACGTGTGCGCCGATGAACTTAAGTTTTCCATAATTGAGTTTTTCTTCGAACACACGCGACGTCACGCGGCGCGAGAAATGTTAACAAGACTCCGTGTTAGTAACCGCAATTTGGAAATAGAAAAAAGGTGGGCATAACCGAACATTCCAGTTAAAGATACGGGCGGCGTTGGCGGTGGGTATGCTGTTAAAATATTCAGCTCCGTCAAAAACCGCCATAAACAGAAAGAATAGTAAAATATAGAAAGACCAAAATTTGTTCTTATACCAATCAAAAATATGGCATAAACAGTATGTTACTGTCAAATGTTTTTCCTTTGTTATGTAAACAAAATCAAATTTTTTTTACAAAACCTGGCTTTTGTTTAAATCCGGATATGGTAAACATAAAGAGCGATATTTGTTACTGTTTTCCTGATATGGAAATAATAAAGAGCGTTTATATTATTCTATGGAGATATCTCCAATTCATTAAGAGATATCTCCAATTCATTAAGATATATCTCCAATTCATTTAAGAGATATCTCCAATTGCCAAGGAGATATCCCCATATGAATATGGAGATATCTCTAAATCACTAGCAGATATCTCTTAATTCATTAGGAGATATCTCTAAATCACTAGGAGATATCTCCAAATCTATGCGATTTCCAGATATCTCTTAATTCAGCTAGCAGATATATCTAAATCACTAGCAGATATCTCATAATTCATTAGGAGATATATCTATGTTCTACCTGATCTTGTTTTGTGCACGTTTTCCCCTGAATTATTTACATGTATAAATTGTGGATGAGAATCAATATTGTGTTGAATATGTACAGGTGACATATTATGAGAACTCACAGAACCTGAATTAGGTTGAACAAACCTCAACCTTTCCAACCTTTGGTCAATCTCTTGTTCCAATTCAACGTTATCAGATTCTTCTTGCTCATGATTACATTCCGAAATGAATTTTGAATTACGCCTTAAATTGCCCGAAGGCGTACTAACTTGATAAGAGCGAGGTTGAGAACATTTACTGATAATTTTAACCATGACGATTTAAATCTTTGATATAAACCTTTGTACCTATAACCATATCGGATTTATCTTTTACATTATGTTTAACATCATAATTTTCCTTGGACATCATACGCTGTTTGGTTTCAAAGGAAATGAGCTTGTTAGAATCTGGTAACTTGGGAACAAGTTGTTCTGATGCTATTGGTAGTCTAATTTTAAATTTTCTTCCAAACAACAACTCTGCAGGGCTATATCCATTGGCGAGAGGTGTCGCACGATATGCCATTAGTGCCAGATCGTGGTCTGCAGATTTCTTTAAAAGGCGCTTTGCCGTTTGAACTGCTCTTTCCACCTCACCATTGGATTGGCTATACAGAGGACTGACTGTGATGTGTGAAAATCCAAAATATTTGGCAAACTTATTGAATTCAAAGCATGAGAACTGTGGGCCATTGTCTGACCTTAATATATCTGGAATACCATATCTCCCAAAAACATTTTTCAAATGAGAAATAACATTTGATGCCTTTGTCATTTTACCAAGGTTACATGTTTCAATAAATCTTGAAAAATAATCAACAATAATTAAATGAGTGTTGCCATGTAAATAGAATAGGTCTACTCCTAGCTTCTGCCAGGGTCGCTCTGGAAACTCTGACGGTATCAAAGGTTCCACTACAGCTTGACGTTCATGAACACATGTTGTACATTTATGCACTAAATCTGAAATGTTTCCACTCAAACCTGGCCACCAGACTGAACACTTAGCTCTTTGTCTACACTTTACAACACCTTGGTGACCTTCATGAATCATATCTAGGACTTCTAAACGTAAATAGCTAGGTATTATTACTCTACTTCCTCTCATTAGAATTCCCAGAACATAAGAAATTTCTTATCTAAAAGGATAGTATGCTTTGAGGGTGCCTGATAAATTTGACTTATCTGGCCAACCTTGTTCACAATATTCAATCAATTTACAGCATACTACATCAGAGCTTTGTTCGTTGCTAATTTTTTCCATATATGGGGCTTTAATCGGCAATTGATCCACTATATGAAACACATATGATTCCACCTCCGTGCAAAACCCTTTGACATCCTTCGTGGGATTAGATTTGAGAGGAGCTCTGCTTAGAGTGTCAGGGATGATTAATTCTTTGCCAGGGATATGTGAAATATCAAAATGATATCTCATTAATTGTATTCGAAATCTTTGTATTCTTGGTGTGAGCTCATTCAAATCCTTTTTCCCCAATAAGGATACAAGTGGCTTTGAATCAGTTTCAATGTGGAATATCGGTAGGCCTATTAACAAGTGAGCAAAGGTATTGCAAGCCCATACAATTCCGAGAGCCTCACGTTCTATTGGTGCATAATTAGATTCAGTTTTTGTCAATGACCTCGAAGCACAAAAGACAACTCTATATTCTCCATTAGTTTGTTTTTGAGACAATGTTGCTCCAATACCCAATAAGGAACAGTCCGATGAATTTTTTGTTTCAAGGTTTGGGTTATATAATGCCAAACAGGGTGCATGTGAACAGATTGTTTTTATCTCATTAAATGCCTTAATGTGATTCTCATTCCAAACCCAAGATTTATCTTTCTGCAATAACTCTCGAATTGGAGCACTTATTTCTGGTAAGTTTGTAGAGAATTTAGAGAGCTGGTTCACCATGCCTAAAAATCTACGAACGTCATGAATATTTTGAGGTTGTGGCATATTTGAAATTGCTTCTACTTTTGCAGAGTCGGCAGTTATTCCAAATTCAGAGACGTTATGTCCAACAAACATGACTGATGGCCTACTTATTACACATTTATCCTTATTTAGTGTCATGTTGGCCTTCTCTAATCTCATCAAAACTTCTTCTAAGCGAGAATCATGTAATTTCTGAGTTGGAGCATGCACCAGGATGTCATCAAAGATCACTTCTACTCCTTCAAGACCATCAAGGATCTGTGACAGGCGCTTTTGTGCATGTTCTGGGGCAGAAGTGATCCCAAATGGCAATCGTCTGTGTGCATATCTCCCAAATGGTGATATAAAAGTAGTAAGCAGTTGTGATGGCTCAGCTAAATTAATCTGATGAAAATTGGCGTCCAACTTACTAAATACCTTTGCTCCTGGTAATCGGATTAAAACCTCATTTACACTTGGAATGGTATATTTTTCAGTAAGCACAAATTGGTTCAATTTAGTATAATCAACACAAATTCTAACATCAACAACTTTGTGGTTCTTGTCATATTTTGGTATGGGTACCATGGGAGCACACCAATCTGTTGGCGCATTCACTTTATATATAACATTATCTGTTTCAAGCTTATCTAACTTTTGCTTGATAACTTTGTACAAAGGAATCGATGCAACTTTCCTGGGAGCATTAACAGCATAGGGAACTGAGTTTTCTTAAAGTTTAATCTCATAGTTGCCCTCTAATTGACCAAGGCCTGTGAACAGTTTTGGGTGTTTCTGTTCGACACACACGTTATTCACAATCTTTACGATGTCCAGTGCAGCTATGGCTGGTTTACCCAAGAGTGCCTTCTTGCATTGTTTTACAACATATATCGTCTGCTTCGTTTTCGCTGTATCAGTTTTAAGTCTGGCCTTGAATTGTCCTAAACACTCGAGTTTAGAATCATTTGCAGAAAATAAGGCTTTATCTGGTTTATCAAGTTGAACGTTCAGTGCTTTAGCAATTTTCTGCGGAATAATAGTCACATCAGCACCGGTGTCGATGACGAAATTCACATCCTGGTTCTTTACTTTAGATTAATGTTCCATTCCATCTCATCAGTAACCTTGCGTTGTGTGGTGATTTTACCGATAAATGCATAGTTAATATTTGCACTTTCCTCTGTTTCGTCATTAGTCGAAGAATCTGAAGTTTCGTTTTGGTTCCGATGGTTGTCCCTCGACAACTGTTCATCTTGAACTTGTCTGATTTGCTTACTCAGGCAGAACTTACGCCAGTGGCCCTTCATTTGACACTGGCCGCAGGTACTGAAGCGAGCAGGACACATTTGAATGCTGTGCCGTCCATTTCCGCACCTCACACAGGTAGGGGGCTTCTTATTAAACGAGCTTGACGAGACAGCAGGTTTTGCAGAAAACGGTTTCTGTGACCTCTTCGATTTTCCTTTTTTCGACACAAAATCAATATCTGCATTATGGGAAGAATCGTTAGGATTTTTCGAAAGTACTGAATGTTCTCGCTTGACCTGTTCACTGATTCGCACAGCCTGTCTGGCTTTATTTAGTGTCAGTTCACTGTCAAGTTGAAGTTTTTGTTGTAAATTTCGATCCAAAATTCCAACAACTATTCGATCTCGGATTAATTGCTCTTTGAGCTCTCCATAATCACAGTGTTCTGCCGCTTGAAAAGGTCTCGTGATAAATTCGTCAACGGTTCACCCCACTTCTGACACCATGTGGAGTTAGATGAGAATAGATATATTGTTTCTTCTAATTATTTATTATGGAACATGTGTTCTCAAACCGGAAGTACAAATCATCAACGACATACAATTACAATAACAGACTATGGATCATATCAACACCGTCCGTAAGACAACATAAGATACCATAACAAAATGGACAGTGTTGCTTCGAGTATAATGATTTGGACTGTACATGTATATTTTATTTACTAATTGGATTTGGGGAGAAAATCATTATAGTCCGTCTATATAAGGCGGATGTTGTAGGTGTCTCACCCCAACTTTGGTCAAAATTTTCAACAGTTGGAAATTTCATACCTGCCAACAATAGGTTGAAAATGTTCTTGTAATTTGATTTTCAAACAATTTATTGGGGGAATTAATTGTTTTTTTTACCAATATTTCCTATTTTTTGTCAAATTTTTGGACTGAAATGGTCATCAGTTGGAAATTTTCCAACCTTGGGGGGGGGGGGGGGGGTGACATGTTGGAAATTTCCAACACTTTGAAAGCTTGTGTCCTGGTGAAACTTGTGGACTGAAATTGTTATCAGTTGGAGAATTTTCCAACGTGAGGGGGAGTATGAGGTTTGAAATTTCCAACACTATAGGAAAGCTTCAGTTGAGGCCAGTCTAGATGCCAGAATTTGCGATTTTCTTGTACAGTTTTCAAAATGTTCTCACAGCGGGCCGAACAACCATGGTCAGTCTGGTGTGTCCTCGTCTCGTGCTCGTAGCCATGTGCATTTGTCTGGAGTTAGACCACTAGATGTTAGGATTTATGCATTTTTTCAGGTTAAAATATCTTAATGTTCTCATACCTTGAATATAGAACCATGGTTTATGAATATATTAGATATTAGGCATGAGCACTGAGGTGCAAAGGGGGGGGGTGTGTAAATGGCCTGCATTGCACTGGACACCATCTCGTAGACTCCCGCCATTTTGTCGATAAAAATGTGACCGAGATATCTCCTCGGGAATTAAGAGATATCTCGCCCGTATCTTTAAAACCGATTGTGTACAGGCACGCGCGTTGAAACTGTTATTATTAAAGGCACGGTTGGCCTTAGTTGTCAAAAATATTCAAATTTGTTCCAAACACTGTAAACAGACAAACATTAAAACGCATACAGTTTCGTTCATATACACCATGGCCATCGCGTAAACAGCATGCTATCATAAAGACTTACTATATTTTACATAATCAAGAGCCTGATTGTGTTACAGAAGACAGCACAGTATCACTGGCTAATCACACACAAATGATATAAACGCTCTTTATTGGTTCCATATCAGGAATTCAGCAACAAAGAACGCTCTTTATGTTTACCATCATAATATAAATAAACACCAGAAAAGTAACTTTTTATGCTTTTGTTTACATAACAATGGTCAAACAAATGACAATAACATACTGTTTATGCGATATTTCTTATTTGTATACGGACAAAGTCTGTCTACATTTTTATGTTCTTTCTGTTTGTGGCGGTTTTTGATGGGTGGAAATATTTTCACAGGATACCCACCGCCAAGGCCAACCGTACCTTTAAGTTTAGTGCATTCTCTGATCTAAGGGAAAGACTGTTTCGAGATATTGATGATTACGACTGTGAATTTTGAAAATGAGCGATAGTAAAACATTCAAACGATTATGAGTAATGATGATGTAAAGATTATAAATAACGTGTGTAACATGATCCGGTTGTACTTTCCCAGAAGGGAGTCTATGACTGCTTAGTACATTTACATAGATAAACCTGATGTGATAATGATTGTGGTCGAATTATGTCCTTTTGTGCTTTACAAATTTTGTAACCATTATGTAACTTGCAACTGCCTATATACTTGGTTTGTTGAAATAAAATATTCTACTCTATTCTGTTCTATATTTTATTCGGCGAAATCTTAACATTTTGGTGAAAGGATGTCTGCAAGATATTTGTGGTGCTTGCGGTGTTTATAGAGGATATTATTCCAATATAAATCATGGCAGATACCAGTCTGATTAAAACCATACTCAGATTCTAACGATACTGTATCGTTAGAATCTGAGTATGGTTTTAATCAGACTGGGCAGATACGAAAACTAATCGTCATTTAGAACGATATTTCAAAACCTGTGTACCCATCAGCACATTTTCAAAACCTGTGTACCCATCAGCACATTTTCAAAACCTGTGTACCCATCAGCACATTTTCAAAACCTGTGTACCCATCAGCACATTTTCAAAACCTGTGTACCCATCAGCACATTTTCAAAACATGTGTACCCTTCAGCACATTTTCAAAACCTGTGTACCCATCAGCACATTTTCAAAACATGTGTACCCTTCAGCACTTTTTTGGTGAGAGTGACTTCAGCCTTACTATTCTTGCATTTTCACTGAGACTCGGTTCTCGACGCCGACACGCTGAAAACCAAGCTCCGTGCAGAGTTCAGTCCTTTGCTACGCTTGACTTACCGCTGCCAACACCTACACATAATGTGAAGAAATCACTCATTTATTTATTTGAGACTTGTGTAGGTTACAATTCATTCTGCATTATTCCGAGAAACTGAACTGTCTATGTTCATTTGAAAAGGGTTTAGATCAACCAGAATGAATTGTAGCTGACAAAACTCTTTAATAAAAAATGTTAGATTTAATGAAGAAAATGCATATGACGGCAGTGGTCAGACATAGCATAGCGAGGGGACTGAACTCTGTTTTGTAGCTTAGCTGAAAACAAGTAAAACTTAACCATGACATTTTGCCGCGAGCTTGTTTGTGGCTGGTATCTGAAATCAGTTCACATGGGGCCCACTCAATTGTTGATCCGACAGTTATCTAATTACCATTCCAAAACTTCCAGATCTGACATCAAAGAAACTCACATAAAGTGTTCACAGTGGACGCCCACTGTGTGTGGCGGATTAAGAGGGAATTTAACGTCATAAAGCGGGATGCTATAATCGAAATCTCAACTGCACACACCTAAGCACTTCCACTTGAGAAATAAAATGGTGCGAAGCGATTGCGTCAGAGATTTCCCAATGAAATGGGCGGACATCATCTTCCTTTACGACTCAGTCGAGTTCCTGCCGTTATCCGTTAAAATCGGTTAACTTACATATGAAATGAAATGGAATGCAATAAATTTAAATGAAATTCCAGTTTGAATTGGAGATAGTAATTAGAGATGTGTTTCCGTATTCTCTTGCAGGCTGATCATAGTTGAAAACAAACAACGTAGATATATTTATTAAAATTGTAAAAAATTGTTAGGCCAATGCATTCTCTTATATATGCGAGGCGACCTATGGTCGACTCGCATATATAAGAGAATGCATTGGCACAGGGTAAACAAAATCCCGACTTACGACTGGATTTGATATGGCGGGTCACATATGTGATATCTACTCATATATCCCTCTACTCATCAATCCAAAATTGATAAAATTGTCACCCATAATGTTAATGAGTTCATTCCGGATATAGAAGATATGTTGGACAATCCATTAAGAAATGCCTCTCATCTTCGATGGCTTCGTCGTTACAAAGAACATATATAGTCTTCTGACGTATGTTCACGTATGACAATATTCGTGCCATGAATATCTACTCCAGCTAAGTGCGTAGAAATCTTATTTAACCAGTACAAAACCTGGGAACTTTTTAATGTTCTGACCCTTTCTGACAGGGAACTTTATAACATTGAACAAACAAGGCAGAAAATATATTATCTCTGTTAATATTAGTTCCTCAATTATCTACTTCACAGTATATATATAGGGGGTGGTCCCAGCTCGAGATTGCATGCTTTTTTGTGACTTTTTTGAGCCGATATCGCAATAAACATTGGATTAATTAGAGAGAAAAATCATGATTGTAAGCGATGTAAAGTAAAATTGCTCGACGTCTCTTAATTCGTGCAACTTCGAGTTGGGATCTTCACCTACATTATTAAGGAAGAGGTTCATATATGAACTAAAAAGTATATTACCTGCACTGTTTGTTCAATGTTATACACTTCTCTGTCACAACATCAAAACGTTCCCAGATTTTGTACTGGTGGAATATAAGTAAGGGTTATAGAGCACACGAATTGTTCTTTACCAGAATCAATCGAGTCGAAGACGAGATTTATTCTGGTAAAGAACTATTCGCGTGCTCTGACCGACTTAGAGCACAATTAATCCAACATTATCCAATCAACTGGAAGTATAAATTTGGAGTTTGGGATGATTCCCGGGAATATTTGGTGGGGCAGTATGCCCTCCCCTACAACCCGCTTGTTGAATTCTGGTTTGTCGCCGAAGAGCGTTGTTTGGTTCTCATGCCACCGAAACAGGAAACAGGAAGATGTTGGTGGTAGGTGGTTTGTTCGTTGTCTTTGTTCTTTGTCTTTGGTCTTTGTCTTTGGTCTTTGTCTTGTGTCTTGTGTCTTGTTGTTGTCATTGGGAGGAGTCAGTGCTGTGTGGGGACGGGATGGGCTATCTGGGCGTCTCTCAGATAGCTTACATCCCGTCGTCTGTAACATGGATGATCTGTATGGGTGTTGGTGGTGTCGTAGGTATGGTAGGGGTTGATGACAGTGTCTTGGTCTGTTTTCTTGTCTTGGTCTTTTGTTGTTTTCAGGAGGTGTATTTGGCGTCGCTGAGAGGATGTTGAAGAGGCGGATGAATCTTGGTGTTGTGGTATCTGAAATGGTAGAGAGGGGATACTCGTAGTTAATTCGGTTAATTTGCCGCAATTTGATTTGTCGTATTGTTAAGTTTAATTAAATATAAAGTTTGCTCGGTGCACTTATCCCTAACTGATAATATGGCCAACGGCTGGGTAAGGCTACTCTAAGATACCGATGCATAACCACGGTTACCGAGCCTGGAGGCTGTTGTCGTTATTCGATTTGTTTTATTGATAGATATAAAGTTTCAAAGTGCACATAGCCACAACTGACAGTCTGGCCAACGGCAGGGTAAGACTACTCTCAGAAACCGATGCATAGCCGCGGTTACCGAGCCTGGGGGCAGGTGCCAGTTGGAGAAGTGACGTTTATATGGAACCACAAAAGTATCGCGTGTTTGTACTTGTAGAATGGTTTCCATAGATTTATCGTTTTGTTAATAGTAGTGTGCGGAGTTCCAATTCTTCTATTAAAGTGCTCCCTTGTAATCTAATAAGATTATTTGATGCTAAAATGTTTAATCTATCGCTCAGAGGATATATATCTGCGGATTCGTGAAGTGCCCTGATTGGGGTACGATAATTTTCTTGGAGTGCCATTCTCAGCGCTGAGTTTTGAATAATTTGAAGTTTATTTATCGTTGCTTTGGGTAGGTTAGCCGTTATTATTGCTATCAAATGGAAGTGTGCCGTTGAGCGTGTTTTAACCACGACGCACAATCCGTGCACTGGCCGCGATTGGACACAATAGCCCGTTAGCCACGCCCAACAACGTGATTAACATGAACTGATCGCCGTTGAATGTGAATAGATATGTCCGAAACAACACGGACTGGTACCACTTTGAAGCGCCCATGCGATTTGTCTGTTATGAGTTGCGTGTGCCTAACAATGGGATAATCACTGAGCCATTCCTTCGCCAGCCTTGGGAATTGATGTGCTTTACCAAAAATCAGGGAACGATTGTGCTCTAATCTCTAGTAACGGGCGTAGCTTGAGTAGTGATTCGTGACATATCTCATATAAAATGGCAACCAAAAGAGTTTGACTTCGTTCATTCTGTATATAATAACCATAATACTGTCACATTTTCGACGTTTCGAGTTGGTTGCATAGTTAGTTAGTTTATTTGGGACATATCGTTGTTCCAGTGGCTAGGCCATTATCAGTTTCATGGGCGGCGGAAAGACCGCGCAAAAAATAATTTCACCGAGAAATCACCCACAGTAGTCACCGTCGCCCACCCCCGCCGATGTTCCGGGTGAATACCTTCGAGTTTGAAACTCGTAATCGAATTAAATGAATATTTCCAGAACAAGAAGACGAGGGTATCGCTCGTTCAAGATGAAACTTCCATACACAGCCGCAAGAGATTAATTCAAACGTGTCTATATATTGCATTTACATTCAATGATAGAGCAAACATGCTGTCAAGAAAATGCGATACTCGGAACACATTTATATGAAAGTAAATTAAGATTTATTGCAGCAGACTATACAACAATGTCTGTCAAAATTACAATGGTTAAGTTACGCGTGTGTATATCAGTGCTCAGTGGTGAGATATATAAACTTACATCAATCTATACAAATGTCATCATACTTTTGTATTTTGTCTCAATTCAGTAATTTCAGAAGGAGGCATGATATATTGGCCTAATCCAGCAAAATGATTAGTTTGTCACGCCTAAAAGGCCCACTTAATTTTCGAACCCCCAGATAACATATATAAAATAATTTTATATACGGGTAGGTCTACAGGTATAAAATATATGCCATATTATATACCATTTGAAAGAGGAAGCTCCAAAACATTGTATATTATCAACTTATCCGGTGTAATAAACTGTGAACATCTTGTTTTTGTTGAGTTACTGACGTGTTTTTTTTCCATCTGGATTGTAGTTCAAATTGTATTATTTTCAATAAAGATAGAGTTATTCCGCTTCCATTGAAAATACATTTTTAGATTGATTTCTGTTGCATTCTGGGATCCAAAACGGGGGTAATCTTTGTATGATTTCAGCTGTTTTCCATTTCTCTATGTGCATCTTCTGAGACACAGTGGTTTCAAATGGTGATGAATTATAGTATTTTAATCAGAATTTATGGCATAGATTGTTATTAAAACCGTATCAAGGCACTATAAAAAAAAAAATCAGTGACTCGAAAATTAAGTGGGCCTTTAAATGTGCACCTGATCCGCATCACGTTAGATATAAAATATATCTAATCCGGCCCAGATTAAATATTAATTAATATACTAATCGGACACCAGGAGTCACGTGTGTACGATTAATATATAAAATCTCAGACATATACGCTAACCCGGAAGGGAGATAACTCTGAACATATAGAACGTACTTTGACTAGAATTTACAACACCACAAGTGATCGACTGGTAGTATATATATATAATCTTTAAAAACACTTCTTCAAATATCTCCGTTTTTTAGTCAATATTAATCCTCGATTAATTATAAGATCAATCTTATTATATCTTGATTTAGTATAGTGATCCTGCACGTGTGTCCCCTGAGATTTGGGACTAGATATTAAACAGTATAAAATCACCCTTCTGATTAAAGTGATGTGAATCACTCCGGTAGGGTGATAAAATAGAATGGAGAATAATGTAGCTCAAAGTAGTAAATTTTTACAAATAGTATATCCAAATTGACAAGAATCACCGTCATTCTTATTAATTAAATACAGTGACTCTCGGTGGCGAAATCATTTTCGTTAGCTTATCGCTTATAGTTGCGTCCCGAATCGAGAAGTAAATATTTACAATTGCATGTAGTTCAGACGATGTTTTCTATGGAGTGGTAAGGTCGATTTGTTTGAAATTTTCGGCGATGTTACTAGAATGATATATTCCTCCAGTTGGCATAGCACCTGAATACTAACGTATTAGTTTCAAGCACCGAATAAGTACATAATATGTCTTTAAATATTTATTGATATATGTACCGTTATTTTTGGTTCATATTGGATGTGATTGAACTTTGACATATTTATGAACTTCATAAATATGTCAAAGTTCAATCACATCCAATCTAAGATGACAAAGATACAGGAAAAGTATATTTCACTCAAATTGCCATAATTCCGCAAGAAATGAAACGACAAAACGGTTTGCATGTGAACAGTATTCCCTCGTGTCAATACTAAAGAGCATCCCCAAGCATGATCTACACTGTTTAAAGGGTTTCCTTAAGTTCCGTAAATATTTTCCAGCACTTAAATTAGTTCCGTAAAATTACGGAGCAATTAACCGTAATCATATGTTCCGTAATTTGACGTCTTTGTTATATTACTAATCTTGGTAAATATCCCTAGAAATAAAAACACTGGATGTCACCTTTTGTGTTATATTGTGGGAATAGGACATTACTCTTGGTTCTACTACAATTTCCTAAATTAACTCGCATCGTTTGAAACCCGAAATGTGTTGTTCTGCGATATATCCCCATAGCTCATATGACATCGACAGATCACACTCGCAGTATACACCCTAGAGGGCGTAATAAACTAATATATTTCTGGGACAATTTTGCATATAATGTAACATTTTATTTGATATATTTGCCTGAATTATAGATGACTCTCATTCTATTCACTGCATTCCGGTTTTGCTGCCATCCGTAAAATATTTTAATTCCCGTCTCGATTTGTACTCAGTACAATGAAACGTTGTCAGATTTTGGACGACTAACATGTTTTATTCCAAAGCGAGGTCAATGTCCATAGGAACTCATGCTTGGCATATTGGTTCTTGTTGTTACTTCAGGCTAAACAATTCCCTCAAATACAGAAAATTTGAGTACAGTCCCCTTTAAAGTTATTTTTTTCTTTCTACTACTTTAATGTGAACTCGGATGCAGTATCTTCAACACACATTCGATCATGGACCGTATCGACAGTAGAACCAGTTATATTATAATATAAGCGCATTGTATGCACATACCACCCCAACATAATCCCGTATTAATGTGTATTGACATATAGTATTTCATAAGTTGTGAGTAAACTTGCCACATTGACGCCCATAAAATGTTATTTGGTAATATACTTATCGATGTAATAATATATACGACAGTCTGATTACGTGATCTGTCACTCTACACAATCGATCTACGTGTGTTGGTACTTTGCCTTCTCGACGCTTAAAAGTGAATCTTCGCGACATATATCTCTATACAATCGATGTATACGCATATTGGTGCAATTGAAAACCTATTTTAGACTGAATTATATAGGTTCAGGAAATATTGTTATGCATGGAGAAATGCAAACATAAGGCATACCACTCTGAAGACATCGCTGGACTGGCCTATTTGCATCATCTGTATTTTGAGTCAATTCAGTCACCTGTCAACTTTCAAGGAATCCTAAATGGAATTATCCTGAACAGAAAAAGCTCAAATTTCTAAGTCCAAAAAATTCCCATGAACTATAACTTATAATCGCTTAAAAATGTGACTCTTCGCGGAAGATGTCTCTATATTGTAATAATCTATATACAATATATATATATAATATCTACACAATCGACATACATGTATAGACCTATGCCTTCTGGTCGCTAACTAATAAGACGTGACCACATATGTCTCTATACTCTGACAATATCTATACAATTTCTACATAATCTCTTCAAAATTACTATACAATCGATGTACATGTATACATGTATTGGGGTTTTGCTTTATCGTCGCTTTAAATATAACTCTTCGCGACATATGTCTCTATAAATCTCTATACAATCTCTATACTATCGATGTATACACATATTTGTGCTTTGCCTTCTCGTCGATTATAAATGTGACTCTTCGCGACAGATCTGTCTCTATATACAATATATATGCAATATATATACAATATATATGCATCGCTATACAATATATATACAATCTCTATACAATATCTATGCAAACGCTATACAATATCGATACAATCTCTATAATCTATATGCAATCGCTATACAATATCTATACAATCGCTATACAATCTCTACAATATATATACAATCTCTATACGATCGATATATACGATATCTACACAATCTCTATACAATATCTACACAATCTCTATACAATATATATACAATCGATATACAATCGAAATACAATCGATATACAATGAACATATACAATTGATATACAATATATATGCAATCTCTATACACTCGATATACAATGAACATATAATTGATATACAATATCTATGCAATCTGATATATATATTGGTGCTTTATCTTATCGTCGCTTAAACCTGTGACTCTTGTGACTAATAATCTATATACAATCTATAAATATAATCTCTACACAATCGACATACAGGTATATAGACCTGTGCCTTCTCGTCGCTAACTAATAAGACGTAACGACATGTGTCTCTGTACTCTGACAATATATATACAATTTCTACATAATCACTTAAAAATTTCTATACAATCGATGTAAACACGTATTGGGACTTTGCCTTGTCGTCGCTTAAAATGTGACTCTTCGCGACAGATCTGTCTCTATATACAATATCTATGAAATCTATATACAATCTCTGTACAATCTCTATACAATCTCTGTACAATAGCTATACATTCTATCTACACATATTTGTGCTTTGCCTTCTCGTCGCTTATAATGTGACTCTTCGCGACAGATCTGTCGCTATACAATCTCTATACATTATATACACAATGTCTATACGATGTCTATTCAATCGATATTCAATCGATATACAATCTCTACTCAATCGATATACAATCTCTACTCAATCGATATACACATATTGGTACCATCGCGTCGCACTATTCGCGACAGATCTGTCTGTATACAATCAATCTAGACGTGATGGTTCTTTGACTTCTCGTACCAATAAATAATTTGACTCTAACGCCAGCAATAGGCCTATCTCTATCACAGCAACTCAAGTAAGAAAATAACGCGGATACCTATATATACGTGTAAAAGATCCTGGCTACATGTGTGATATATCATATTCGCCTGTCTCAGAAGTAAAACAGAATCTGTAGTTCATTATAAAACGTTATAAGAAATTCACACCGCGAACATGAGTGTTGTAATTTATGCATGATATGCGTGTAGTTGATGACATGTAAAGTGATGCCGCGAACACCGTGACCGTCAGCAACGAGGCTGTAATTCAAGGTGCATCGGGTACACCGCGAAAAAAGTGACATGTATACAAGGCACTCTCTCACACAAAGTCACCAACTCAGACGTCTTCCTATCATAACGAAACACTTGGATCCGCACCCTTCTCCGCGGTGAAAGTGTCGTCTTGAACAGCGAATGTGTGACCCGAACACAAAACACAAATGTGTAGCTGTAAAATAGAATTATGCGGATAACCAATGCCAAAGATGTGTACATTAGAACATATATATAAAACCTTATCACCAAAAGCAGCCCGTGGTGGAACGAGTTGTTTCCTCTCTCAGAAATGGTATTTTATAATTAATGACATGTCTAGTTTGTGGAACAATTGAGAACCTATTTTAGACTAAATTATATAGGTTCAGGAAATATTTTTATGCATGGAGAAATTTAAACATAAGGCATACCACTCTGGAGACATCGTTGGCCTGGCCTGTTTGCATCATCTGTATTTTGAGTCAATTCAGTCACCTGCCGACTTTCAAGGAATCATAAATGCAGTTATCCTGAACAGAAAAATCTAAAATTTCTAAGTCCAAAAAAGTCCCATGAACTATAACTATCGCTAACGTTGTAGGACCAATCCTCGATTCAACCCCATGCAGTCTGTACGTTGCACCATTGTGTGTCTTGTATAGTCTCGTCACACGCGTGGTGGGATAAAGCAACACGAACTGGACCAACTTTTATCAATCACCCAGTACCAGGAACAGTGAGAATTCGAAAAAGGACCATTATTCATCCTACAGCTGAGATCGACCCGATTTCACGATGTTTTAAGGTAAAAACGTTTGTCGCCAAAACTGTTGCTATTTTCGTAATCAAGGGGTGATGGCACATCAGAAAACCCATTTATTACGACATGTAGTGGCTGCACTGACGTCTGTGAATCGCCTATTTCCAAATATTTTTTTTGGAAAATCTCTATCAATAATAGCAACAGAGACACGCAAAGTGTATTTTAAAGACATATTATGGACTTGTTCGGGTGCGTGAACCTGATAAACTAGTACCCAGGCGCTATGCCAACTGGGGGCATGTATCATTCTACTAACATCGTCCACAATCTCAAATTAATGCAAATGTTTTCGTCATCGATACTCATTGCATTTAAAGGTACTCAATCCGTAAAGAGGGTCCCCATCTCAACAGATTCCAACAACAACAATCCGATCAGAGGGTCCTATATTACTATTTCTTTGGCTTTGGGGGTAAACAATATTTGATTCGAGTCGAGGAACCCATCAAACAAAGCTCAGAGTTATTAGATATTGATTTTTGAAATTTGTTATTAACTCGAGATGAGTACTAATAACTGCCGTAATCTGCTCTGGATGTGTACTCCAAATCTATTCAAACAGACAAGGATGGATAACTCTAAAATCAAGTGGTAATTTTAACGCAATTTTGACTGAGTTCTGGGCCAGATAGTATTCCCGATAATGAAAAATAATAGATTTCTAAAATCGATATCTAACAAATCTGAGCTTTGATGGGTGACTTCCTCGACTCGAATCAAATATTTTTGACCCCCGAAGCCATTGAAATAGTAATTGAGAGGAGTTTTATCGGATTGAGTACCTTTAATAAATATATAAGACTGATAGTGTGTATTGTAAATTTGGGTTAATATTCATACAAATAACTACCTTGAGCAAGATTATTCTCCATTTCTATATGATCACCCTACCGGAGTGTTTCACATCACTTTAAGTTGCATCTTGCTTATCTGTGTTGCTTTTATTTATCGAGATTTTACAAAAACTTATTTTCCCCGAAATTTGCCAAAAAAACACCTCAGAAAATTGGAAATATGCTACGCACAGACAAGGGCAGCCACGACAGGTAGTTAGAAATGGGGTTTCTGGTGTGCCATCACGAAAATACGAACAAACCTTTTAACCTAAAACAAATCGTGAAATCGGGTCTGACAGCTCTCGGACTATATATAGGGCCACACTTAACTCTGGTAAACAGCATCGGACTCAACCACTATTCGAACCTCTTATGTCAAAACATATATGACCCGCCATATCAAATCCAGTCGTAAGTCGGGATTTGTTTTACCCTGTGCCAATGCATTCTATTATATATGCGAGTGACCATAGGTCGCCTCGCATATATAAGAGAATGCATTGGCCTAACAATTTTTTACAATTTTAATAATTTTTTCTTGTATTCTTTAACAATTTTATAATTTCACCCATACAGAGCCCCAGACAAACATGAGCAGACGACACTCTTCTATATATGTGTGGGGCTCCCTGCAGGGTAATGGATGTTTTTTGTTTATGTCCTAAAAATTGTAAGAAACATTTATTTAAAAAAAATGATAAAAAATTGTTAGGCCAATGCATTCTCTTATATATGCGAGGCGACCTATGGTCGACTCGCATATATAAGAGAATGCATTGGCACAGGGTAAAAAAAATCCCGACTTACGACTGGATTTGATATGGCGGGTCACATATATATACTTACAGTGGCGATTCCAACCGATGTTGTCGATTCTTTGCTGAAATAATTTTTGTGAATAATAATTTACCGAATAGATTTGTTCGCCTGAGAGTCTAGTGGGATCGACGTATACGTTCAAAACTTCCATCCCGATCAGTGTTGTCCCGTTTATGTCGGTTTAAATTTTGGCATATTGATATGCATTGACTGGTGTTCTTTGCATACATATCGTTTCCTGTCTTCTAAGTTATTAAAGGTACTCAATCCGTAAAGAGGGTCCCCATCTCAACAGATTCCAACAAAAACAATTCGATCAGAGGGTCCTATATTACTATTTCTTTGGCTTTGGGGGTAAAAAATATTTGATTCGAGTCGATGAACCCATCAAACCAAGCTCAGAGTTATTAGATATTGATTTTTGAAATTTGTTAATTGCTCGAGATGAGTACTAATAACTGCCGTCAATTTGGTAACCTGCTCGAGATTTTACGCCAAAACTCTATTCAAACAGACAAGGATGGATAACTCTATAATCAAGTGGTAATAATAACGAAATTTTGACTGTCTTCTGGGCCAGAAAGAATTCCCGATAATGAAAAATAATAGATTTCTAAAATCGATATCTAACAAATCTGAACTTTGATGGGTGACTTCCTCGACTCGAATAAAATATTTTTGACCCCCGAAGCCATTGAAATAGTAATTGAGAGGAGTTTTATCGGATTGAGTACCTTTAAATTAATGCTCTGTCTATATATGAAGTAAATGATATACAGAAATAAGCAGACTAGCAAAGACGTTGAATTTAGTCAAAACTGAGAACCGGTTGTTATATGTGACCCGCCATATATATCAAATCCAGTCGTAAGTCGGGATTTTTTTTACCCTGTGCCAATGCATTCTCTTATATATGCGAGTCGACCATAGGTCGCCTCGCATATATAAGAGAATGCATTGGCCTAACAATTTTTTACAATTTTAATAATTTTTTCTTGTATTCTTTAACAATTTTATAATTTCACCCATACAGAGCCCCAAACAAACATGAGCAGACGACACTCTTCTATATGCTTCTATATATGTGTGGGGCTCCCTGCAGGGTAATGGATGTGTTTTTTTTATGTCCTAAAAATTGTAAGAAACATTTATTTAAAAAAAATGATAAAAAATTGTTAGGCCAATGCATTCTCTTATATATATGCGAGGCGACCTATGGTCGACTCGCATATATAAGAGAATGCATTGGCACAGGGTAAAAAAAATCCCGACTTACGACTGGATTTGATATGGCGGGTCACATATTTCAATTCGAATTTACACGGGACCCGTTTGCACCCTCAATAAATGTTTCAAATTCTGAAAGCTGCGCTCTGGTAACTTCACATGAATGTCGAACCATTGTTGAACGCTGGGCTATGGAGAGGTACAGCATGCATGGCACATGATCTTGGTAACCACCCCGGGGTAGTAATCCTATAATTATAAGAAGAAAGAATATAGTTGTTTGTGCGTTGTCTTGTCTGGAATAGAAACGTTCTTATAATAGGGTAGCCCGATGCATACAAAACACGATGCGTAATCTAGATAATGATACGAAAATTGAATTTCGTTAGAATTCGATTTGGCGCCTTTACATAGATAAAAAAAATTATACCCAAACTAATTCGCTATTCGTCATGTTATGATCGAATTGTATCCGTTTAATGAAGGCAGAGAATAGAAAAGGTAACCAAAACCCACGTTCAATTTACAATAATGATTAAGGTTATGTGCGGGATAATTTAGCAGGAACCAGGAGACGAGTTGATGCCACATCTAATTTCCAGCAGAATGCGGCGGATAGATCGGCTTTTGATCGTGTAATTTGTTAACGGACTTGTAACAAGTGCAAAGCGTACAGTAACTACATATAGTTTCTAATCGTATAAATCACGGCACGATTTCAAAGAGTTCGCGCTATTAGGATGATGACAAGCTAACTATAAGCGAAGAAAAGCTGCTAAGGACGCTATAACGTTTGATCCCAATTGTGGTTGTGGTTCGCAGAAATTATAGAGGGGTTGAAAGGCAAGACTGTCGAAAAACATAGTGGGGTTGCCAAGAACCCTATACGTTTGACCCCAATTGTGGTTGTGGTTCGCAGAAACTATAGAGGGGCTGAAACAAGGACTGTCGAAAACCCATAGTGGGGTATAACAATATTTCAGTGCATTGCGATAGTAAAGACTATTTATTGTGATACACCAAATATATAGGTAGTTGCAAGTTACATAATGATTAAAACATGTAAAACACAAAAGGATATGCATTGCATTTAATAAATGTTATATGAAAAGCATCATCATTCGACCACCACCACTATCGTGTCATGACTGGTGATTCTCTGTAAACGTACAAAGATTTCAAAGATCCCCTTCTGAGAAAGAACAACCGGATCATGTTACTTATGGTATTTATAATCTTTGCATCATCATATCTCATAATATTTTTTTTTATTTTCACAATCGCTCATTTTCGAAATTTCACACTCATAATCTTCAATAGATCATACCATGAATCTCTACTCTGGCTACGCCCGTAGGGATCATATTCCACCAGTACAAAACGTTGGAACTTTTTGAAGATTTGACAGGGGACCTTATAAAGTCGAAAAAAATAACACGGGGAATATATTTCTTAGTTTATATATATTCCCTAATAATCTACTTCACTGTCGGTGAATGTCCTAACTCAAAATTTCATGCTTTTCACTGAACCGATATCGCAATAAACATCAAATTAATTACCCAGGAGAAATTCCATAATTGTACGCGACGCAAAGCAAAATCGCTCACAAATTCACATATAATCGTGAAATTTCGAATTGGGACCTTAACCTACAGTGAATTACATTATTAAGGAACATATAACAACTAAGAAATATATTCCCCGCGTTATTTGTTCGACTTTATAAGGTTCCCTGTCAAAACTTCAAAAAGTTCCAACATTTTGTACTGGTGGAATATGATCTCTGCGGGCGTTAACAAGAGTACAGATTTATGGCATGATCTAAATCTTCAATATCTCGAAATAGTCTTTGCCTTTTAGATCGGAGTATGCACAGCACCCAATAACAACATGCCTGACAATATGCGCATTCCTATACAGTGCCGGGTGCAATTTGGAGATAGTGCGATGATGGACTGGTTAATGATAATGTGTGAATAGTATTCATTGCAATGCATTACTTTTTATCAAGTAAAAAGGTAATTTGCAATGGTTCCTTTTAGCATAACAAGTAATTCAACGTAATGCATTACTTCACAAAAAGCCATGTAATTTTTGCATAACTTTTTGAGCTACTTTATAAAATATGTCATCAGTTTCTTTCATGAATAATGATGGTTATCTTACACGTGTAAGTTTAAAACAAAATAATGATCCTATAAATTTGCATTAAAATACACGTTTGAGTCGACCAGTGACACTCGCGCGAAGATGGCAGACAAACTGGTGGCCAGAATGTGAAAAGTCGTCCATATTTTCACATATTTCCACTTCTGTCAGCTTCTGTCATAATATCAATATATATTTACATACTAAGTGTTGTCATCACTAAATCCAGCATTCTGATTGGTCGGCGCCCACGTGGCTAGTTGCAGTTATTTCTCGGTGAATTAATGCGCAACGCCTCATAACACCAAGCTCATAACACCATCGATACGTCATTGGGTTTGGAAAGACGAACGCGTAATGTTTTGGGCGCATTTGGACTCGCGCAGGATTGACTTAATACATCATCGGGTTTCAATATGAAGAGAAATTGTTCCTATTAACTTTTGCCAAGGGTGCTATTGGGTATTTTGGGCTGTTTTTGTCACGATACACTTTTCGATTTAAATACATTTACAAAAGTGGCTTTTTCGCTAAATGTATATAAATATAAGGATTAACTGCCATGTGGACTATTTTTATGGAGATGTAACTGTGAGGTAAGTGGTCATAACTTGGGTTTTACAAAAGTTATGTCCACTTACCTCACGGTTACATCTCCATAAAAAACAGTCCACATGACAGTTAATCCTTATGTATAGACCAAAATGACGTATGCATCATATATCGGTTCATATTTAAAACGTTTTCAGACGCACAGCGCAGCAAAAGTAGTATCGTTGGAATAATGAAAACCCACAATGAATAATCGCTATGGGGGGTCTCGAAATTCGTTTTCCAGTAAGTGCCGATAATGTTGTAACCGTATGTGCGTCGAATAGGAAGAACTACTTGATCTGATTCCGATTTGCCACATTCAGAATTATCTGGACCAGCTTCCATCTCTTCGTCGGACTAGTCCCGATCGCTCACACCTGGTAGAAAGGTCCCGCTAATCAGAACTTTTCAAACAATACATATGCCGGTGTCAGCTCTCGATTTTGCCCCCAAAGCGGGGAATTCTTTTTTATTCTGATATTCTTGGCAAGCTTCATGCATGGTAGGTGGCATTTATGGTATAATTCATCTGCAATACGTGAAATGGGGTTGCGTCATACTGCGAGATAAATTAGAAAGGCATGCGGTCGATGAGTATTCTAGCTTTCAGAATGTCATCTCAATCTACGTCTTTTTCATCTGTTGTGACCCGATGGGGATAACAACATGTATACATCCGATTATCAGGAATTCAGCAACAAAGAACGCTCTTTATGTTTACCATCAATATATAAACAAACACCAGAAAAGTAACTTTTAATGCCTTTGTTTACATAACAATGGTCAAACAAATGACAATAACATACAGTTTATGCGATATTTCTTATACGGACAAAGTCTGTCTACATTTTGATGTTCTTTCTGTTTGTGGCGGTTTTTGATGGGTGGAAATATTTTCACAGGATATCCACCGCCAAGGCCAACCGTACCTTTAACAGTATGTTATTGTCAAATGTTATTCCATTGTTTTGTAAACAAAAGCAAAAAACGTTTAAAAACCTGGCTTTTGTTTAGATCCGGATATGGTAAACATAAAGAGCTTTATTTGTTACTGTTTTCCTGATATGTAAATAATAAAGAGCGTTTATATCAAAAGCAAAACTTCTGTAACACGAGCAGACTCTTGTTTACGTGCACCATCGTGCGTCTTGACGACAATATACTATCTACGCACTGATTATGTTTGGCATATGAACAAAACTATATATTTTTAAATATTCCTTCCGATGATGGCGATTTGAACAAATATAAATATTTCTGCAACGAACGCCGCCCGTGCCTTTAAATTCCCCAACCGATATTTCAGTGTAAAGTGTATTATTTTCTAGATAGACGGTCGAATGATGTCATTTCAGTCAAATATATCAGACTGAATTGACCTCGTATTTGTGGAAGATTTAACCATATTGAGTGTTATATTGGAATTTTTCAAAACTACGAATGGTTGGGACACGAGATGGAATTTATTTATTATTTTTTTTGTTTATAATTTTTATTGAAACAGTCAGATGAGTTTACATACAGAATGAATGGTTGTAAATGTTTGATACAATAGATAATATCCATCTGATACATACACTCCCTCACGCTCTCACGGTTGCACTCTTACTTACATCAACTGGGATCAAGTGGCTCTAAACAGGCGACCGGGCAATCTTTTATATTGTATTTGAAATAATGATATACAACAGAGAATAATTTGAAGTTTTAAGTCAGGTTATACATGTTAATTTCATTCTTTTTTTCGGTTCAGCACGACACTCAACTGAAGGGTTGCTATAATTACTATAATTGAAGAGAGTAAGAGGTAGAACGGAAACATAATTCTTAAAGGAAAATGCGCGAATCTGATGAGTATATATCAAGAAATGTATGCTTTTTGTTATTTATAACAAAAAAGTTATGTCCGACAATGCTTTTATAGCAGCCCTCCAATACAGGTATCGATGTGACAAATTCAATGCTCGTTGTGTAAAATGAAGATTGCAGAATTTGAGAAAAACTAGTTCCCATGCATAGAAAGCGCTTTAAATAAAAAGAGATGGAAAATGTTATCCGAATTGTGAATTTGGTATGGCTCTTAGCGCGGGGGGGGGGGGGTGGGGGTGGGGGGGGGGTCTGTTGGAAATTTAAGCTTGCAACCAATAAAGCGCGTTCTTTGTTAGTACCGGTATGTTCCTTATATCGTATGAATAAAGAGCGTTTTTTTGTTTGTACGAAACATTGAAAAATCGCTGACTTCGCTAGAGCATTTAAGAGTATATACATACCTGCTGAATCAAGTGCTGCTAGAAGCCTCCCAGATAATTTGAACATAAAACATGGTTTATAAATGGCACATTAATCAATAAGATCTACCGATGAAAGATCGCAAGAAGTATATTAGTACATACACTGCAACCTGGCTGTTATTTCATAGAATTTGTGTACTCTTTATTGGGGAAAACCTTAGTGATAGATTACGAGTTAACCCGTCTACACTAAAGCATTATTGGTGAGTAGTTATCCCATAGGAAATGTTCAGATGATAAGTTAAACAAACGACCATATATGTTTAACCTATTATCTGAACATTTCCCTCAATAGATATACAGGTCTCCTTCTGCACTTTTATGTATCTGCCGTCTGCTTATATTACATACGTACATCCCTGCAAATCAATAATGGACCATTCTGATATACACTTTTTAACTGACTGGGAAAATCCATTGAATATATAAAGGGTTAACTGAACACACCCACCCCACATTCGCTGTCGCGTCATGTTCCGCATTGAAAGTACTCGGTGTCGGTGACTTAATGTCAATCCACACCGGACGCGAGGGCGCGATTACAACGGCCGTTTTCTGTCGTCCGTATATAGCAGTTCAAAGCGCGATTTTTATATTCACACCACAAGCCACTGAATCGCTGACCACGAGGCGATCACAGCAGTGATTTTATGCTTCGTCGATTTCTCGCTTTGTGGTAAACCAGCAGGATAATTGGGTCGCTGTCAAATAGGATATTTATACGGTCGTATTCCTCCTATTTGAAAACGACACATTCATTAGTCGTCGTGATAACAAATGTGGCGGAGGAATTCAGCGACATGCTGATAACTGAAGTGCAAGGATAAATTAGAATAGTAACTGAGGATAAATGAGTAATAACAGGATCGTCTGGTTAATTTTTGGTCCCAATCCATTCCAAGCTTGTGAAGTCACTTTGCCCACAATGTGTACCCCCTCCGATAAAAAAAACCTCACAAACTGGAATTATAGAATGAAAGTCAATTAGACGCAATTGCTATGAGAATTTAGGAAGCACGTGCACCATTCCACTTGACATACTATATTTGACAATTAATTGAGTTTGAAAAACTCTTACATGTATATATTTAGCAAATTCTGGTTAAAATCATAATAAAATGTCCATATACATTGTATTTGTGACCTGCCTGTAAATGATGCAGGCAAACGATTATCTACCAAACCCATCGCGCGCGACGATGCGATCCAGTCGCTTTCGGTGTGAATATAAGAATCGCGCGCTTAGAACCGCTACGGACGACAGAAAATGGCCGTAAAAATCGCGCGCTCGCACCCGGTGTGGATTGACCCTTATATCCGTATACTCGTTCCCATCGGACGCGTATCGCAAACTATGTCACTATTACTCACTAATGAGAACAATATTCGTCCCAGGATAGTTAATAGATGCGGCATGCAACACAAACACGTCGAACACGATGAAACATCGGTTTATGGGCGAACAACTCATGTCTGATACTACATGGACACACGGCTTTTTAATTGCACATAAATTGTTGATGTATGCAAGTATATAGAGGACGGGCGATAACTCTATTCTGAAGGACACACATCTACCTGGATTGAAACTCTCTCGTCCCTATACTCTATATGATAATTAATCTCAATTTACAGATTGAAATGATTAAGACTAAGTTCTGATTCAAATGTGTGAATTGCACACTAAGTATACAGAACCATCATCGAACTTTAACCCTATGCCACAATATCTCCAGAGAAGTTCAGTCGTCTTGAGTTAAATATCTGAAGAAATTTAAAGTTCTATTCAGGATTCCAGACGGCCGTTATAACATCCAATTAAAGTTTTGTTATCGAAAACTGAACTCAACAAGACAGCCGACAGGGTGCATAATATAGGCACGTTGGCTTGTTGGTTTAAATTGCATTTCTGAAAGATTGTATTGCTCATGTAGCTGAACACTAATATGAATCGTACGTGACACGTAGTTGAGCAACCACATTTGATGTGTCTCAAATTTGCCTTTTATCGGCGACATAGCGCTAAGAATAATTTATGTAACATCACGCAGTGCTCACGACGGAGAAGACATGCCAACTTGACAAGACGTGTCGTGGATTGTGCAATCTTGTCTGGATTCTGGCCCACAAATCAAAAATGACGTCAGAAACCGTGTTATGACGTCTTCATTTTTCGTTTTAATAATAATAATAATAATAATAATAATATATAGCGTTTGTATAGCGCTTCATCCCTGGTGTAGCTCGAAGCGCTTGGGTCTCTATATGCAGGTTATATACATGTACAGTCATTAGAATATTTACTATCAATGGATACGGAGAATGATGCAATGTTGCTATCTATACGGCTATAGTTGTGTGCGGGTAAATATTGAACAGGTGCGTCTTAGGTCGTTGCTTGAAGATGTCGATAGCGTGCAAACGACGAATGTCGAGAGGGATGGAGTTCCAGACACTTGGTGCGGCGTGCGCAAACAGACGACGTTCAATTTTCTTATATTTACCCATGTGAACAGCCAGAAGCTGTTTTTCCTTTGAACGGAGGTTATCACATACAACGTAAGAATGTCCGAGATATATGCTGGTGCAGATGAATTAAAGTGACGATAGCAGAATGTTGCTAACTTGAAATCAATTCGCGCGCGCACTGGGAGCCAATGTAGGTTTTTCAAAATTGGAGAGACATGTGTCGATTTCGGAACACGCACTACAATCCTCGCGGTTGAGTTCTGTACGGCATAGACGTTGCAGACGACTTAATTGTTCTTGTGAACTTCCCACGAAAAGCGCATTGCAATAGTCCAATCTTGACATAATATTACAAGAAGCAACCTTTTTCGCCGCAGGCATTGTTAAGTATGGACGAAGACGACTAAGGCGCATAAGTTCAATTAGTATTGTACGGGAAATGTGTTGTACTTGAGCGTCCATGGATAACGAATTAGAAATGTTGACACCGAGATTTTTCGCACACGTTGTAGGCTCAATTTCACATCCACCGATGTTCAAACTTCTGATTGTGAATGGTTCGTGCTTACCGGCTGGGGGACACACAATTACTTCAGTTTTGTCATCATTTAATTTAAGCTTATTAGACAACATCCACCTCTTGACGTCAGAGACACACAATTCCACTTTTCTTATTAAAGACGACAGGCCATATGGAGGGACAGAACCGTAAATTTGCGTGTCGTCCGCGTACATATGTACGTTGAGTCCATGTTTCCGAATCAAGTTTCCCAGAGGTAGAGTGTACAATGTGTAGAGAACCGGTCCTAATATGGAGCCTTGAGGAACTCCAAACGTAAGAGACTTTCTGTCAGAAAATAAATCTTTGATTCGTACCAACTGAACACGTCCAGTACGTCAAGTAAGGTAAGACTGGAACCAGGACAATGCTTTTGCGCTGATTCCGAAGGTCTCTTCCAGGCGCTTAAGCATGACAGAGTGATCTAATGTATCAAAAGCTGCAGGTAGGTCCAACAGCGTGACGACGGAAACTAGACGGTTGTCTTTAGCGTTCAGGAGGTCGGATGATATCCTAACTAATGCGGTTTCTGTGCTGTGGAACTGGCGATATGCCGATTGAAAATATTCCATGAGGTTATTTGTCGTCAGATGTTCCTTTAGTTGCTGGAGAACGAGTTTCTCAAGAATCTTAGACAAGAATGGCAGTCCAGACACAGGCCGATATTTTTCAAGTCATTCCGTTTAAGTCCTTTCTTTTTGATGAGAGGTGTGATGACTGCTTGTTTGAAACGGTCAGGAACGGTTCCATGTTTTAGGCAGAAGTTCATGATGTCAGTGATAGGTTCGATAAGAAGGTCTAAGAATTGAATCAGTAGTTTAGTAGGCAGCGGATCAAGAGCGCATGATTTAGGCGGCGATGATAATATGGTCTTCCTTACAGAATCCGATGACACTGGCTTGAAAGAGATCAATTCTGTGCCGGAAAAGGTCGAAAACTCCGTGGGAATATTGTGTTGGTCAAGATTTGCCCGAATTCGTGAGATCTTGTCTTCGAAAAATGTGCTGAATATATTGGGCAAGTCCGCAATCGGGACGTTTTCTGGCAGCACGAGAGCGTTGGATTTTCCTGACAACTCATTCACTATAGTCTACATTGAATAGAGTTCTAGACGAACTAGCTGAAATGATTTTATCGCTATAATAGTCTGTCCTGGCTAATGTTATGGCTGCGCGGACGACCTTATGTTGCTGAGAATAAAGAGTCTATGGCAATATAGACCGCTCTTACACCACTGCCGTTCAAGCTGGCGTCGTGTTCGCTTGGCTTCTTGTATATCAGCATTCATCCATGGTGCTGACGGGCGACGATGAATCTCCCTCGTAACAGTTGGAGCGAAGTCATCGAGAACATTCCGAAGGATGGCACAGAAAGCTTCTGCTGGATCACACTGAGACAGCAGATCCGAAGTGATGCGTTTCAAAATTTCAGCTCGAAAAGAGACAGGATCGATATCTTTGAGTTTCCTAGAGGTGATCTGATCAACTACTATGGGTGGTTTTATGACGTCGAGGCCGAACGTGATAGCATAATGGTCGGCGATGTCCATATCAGCGACGTCTAGAAAACTCAGCTCAGGGTCCCCGGCACGAATAACTACCCAGTCGATAACGTGGCCGTGATCGTTTGTGACATTCGCAACGACTTGCTGGAGGTTGTAGTCATTCAAGCAGGTTTTAACCGATACGACATTGGAGTTTGTAGTAGAGTCAAAATGAAGGCTAAAATCTCCCAATAGAACAAGCCGTCCACCCCGGCAAACATAATCACTGATAAACTCTGGAAAGTGGTTGCAAAAGTTAGATGTTTTGAGATTATTCTCCTTACTTTCATTAAGCTAACCAAAGAAATTGGACTAATTGGAATTAATAGCCTAGCTAACTCACATGTGAATTCTTCGGAATTAGTTACTTTCATTTTCATCGCGATGCTTCATTCCCAATTCCGCGTTTTTTTGCAATTTCCACACTGTTGCTAACCGGAAGTCACGTGATAATTTCTCCAAAATCCATGCCCGCGATCTAAAAGATCACTGATGGATATAGAAAAAAATATATATATGAATCGTACGTGACACGTAGTGGAGCAACCACACATGATGTGCCTCAAATTTGCCTTTTTTCGGCGCCATAACGCTAAGAATAATTTATGTAACATCATGCAGTGGTCACGACGGAGACGACATGCCAAATTGACAAGACGTGTCGTGGATTGTAAAATCTTGTCTGGATTATCGTTATGACTTTAAATGAAATTAATAGACTTAAATCACATGTGAGTTCTTCGTAAGTTGTGAAGTAATTACTTTCATTTTTATCGCGATGCTTCATTTCCAATTCCAATTTCCACACGGTTGTTAACCGGAAGTCACGTGATAATTTCTCCAAAATATATACCCGCGATCTTGAAAAATCACTGATGGATATAGAAAAAATTATATGAAGTATTCACCTGCCTTAGGTATAAGCACCCTTGGTAGTTGCTATGACGTCATTCACTTGACTAAGGTATAAGCACCCTTACAAACTCCAGGCAGAGTTATCTCCCATCGCTCCGCTGAGATATCACTGCCATAAGGACATTGGGTAAGGATTTCTTACGTGTTCTTAGTTCTTATGTTTTAGGATTAAAATTGCCTATATCTGGCTCAGTCTATATTGTTCTTATCAATACCGAAGCTTTTGGTGGTCAAAATAAGATAATTGGTGACTTAATATATTTCTGACGATATGTAAAAATAGATGTATCGGTCCGCAAAGTACCATCCTTGTGGCAGTGCTTTTTCGCAGTGATAACGTAGAGGGCGCTGCATGGAGTTTGGCACCCCTGGTTGTTGCTATTAGAGATACGGGCGGCGTTGGCGGTGGGTATGCTGTTCTTATACCAATCAGAAATATGACATAAACAGTATGTCATTGTCAAATGTTTTTCCTTTGTTGTGTAAACAAAAGCAAAAAACGTTACAGAACCTGGCTTTTGTTTAGATCCGGATATGGTAAACATAAAGAGCGTTATTTGTTACTGTTTTCCTGATATGGAAATAATAAAGAGTGTTTATATAATGTGTGTGTGATTAACCAATAGAATTGCGCTGTGTTATGTAAACAGTTGACGCCACATCCGTCCAATCTCGCTACTCTCAGTAGCGAGATTGGACGGATGTGGCGTCAATGTAAACAGAAGCACAATTTCTGTAACACGAGCAGGCTCTTGTTTACGTACACCATCGTACGTCTTGACGACAAGATACTAATTACGCGCTGATTATGTTTGAACAAATATAGAGACCTTTCGCATCCTCACGTTTACGATTACGAATAGCTATTCGTAGTCGTAAGTCTATCCGTATGGCCAAAAAGTCCTTTGAAAAACGACTACGCATAAGAGTTTTGACGAACACGTACCATCATTATTTCGTACCACGTTTACAACTCAAAGCGTGTGTTTGGTATACTATACAGTCCACACTTATCGTCTCATTTTCAACAATGCGATAATCATTATCTGTTTATTGTCAACAGTTCGACCAGTCACAATTAACCTACTACCCGGGATTCTCGTGATATATTGTGGCAATACAGGTATAAATGCCAGGTCATATGTGGTGGAAATTCAGTTCGTTGTTATCATGGATGACCGTATAGACGGTATGCTGATGGGTGAAGATGGGTTCCTGAATTTGGACCTCACATCAACCACGACGCCTCCACTTCAAAACCCTTCCAGTCCGCAATTTGATTTCAATGCGATTTCGGCTTCACAGGCCTATCACCTCTTTGGGTTTAGGAAATCGGACATAAGGTTGATGTGCTCGCCGATGTGCATCACTTCTGATTTGGTACTACCAAATCGAAACAAAGTAGAAGGTTTAGTGGCTTTTTTTGTGTGTCAGATATTTGACACACCGGCAAAATTTCGTTGAACAAAATGTTGATAAATAACAGGTTTTGGGCAATTTTATACTATAGTTGACTGTGATTAGCATTAATTTTGGGCAATTACTCGATTCTGATAACAGAAGCGGCATTTAAAAAAAAAATTGTTGGAATCTGATGATATGGGGACATCTAATCGGATTGAGTACCTTTAAATGCCGCATTTGTGCGAGTTGTGTTTTTTAAATTTAAAATAATAGCAAAGAACAATCCTGACAGAGACTGCTGAGCTCTGGTGATGTCGGTGGGTGTGCGAAATATTCTTTTAGTAACACCATATCCATGTCAGCCGGGTATTTTTTGGCGACTGGTTTCACAGTGCACTTCTATTACTGCAAAGTTTTGTGTGGCAGCCAGCGATGACTATCCGTTGTGCATAGCTATCTTATTTCGCGGGAAGCTCGAGATTCACGACGACGAGTAGAGTGATTGCCAATCTTAACAGCACACCGAGGTCGTAGCTATTTGAGTTTATTAGAAACCATGAAATCGTAACCGTTATTACGGATAGTAAAATACAACAACGATTAGAAAGTACACAAATGTTGGTGACGTAGTACCGTATCCGTAATCGTAAACGTGAGTTTTGCGAAAGGTATCTAATGAATATTTCTGCAACGAACACCGCTCGTGCCTTTAAAATAAATGAAAGTGTCAATGACACTGTAGCTCAACTTAGGTAGGGGAATAATTTAATGGTTGACAGTAAATGGAGGAATAGGAAAGGTGCTAATTGAAATGTCTAACATGCGCCAAAGGATTTAGTGATGCAAAGAGTAAAATACAAGATGGCTGCTGGTGGCCATTTTTTTTGGCCAATTGACCCCAAAAGAACTCGTTCCCATCTACGTATAATTGTTAACATCCATGACAAATTTTATGAAGATCTGACCAAAGCTACGACATACAAATTTCATGATGATCAGACGAACAGTACGACCTGTAGACCGCGCCAATGGATTGAATTTTGAAATCCAAGATGGCCGCTGGCAGCCATGTTTTTTGGCCGAATGACCCCACAATGATTCGTTCCCATCTACATGTCAATGTCAACATTCATGACAAATTTAATAAATATCAGACCAAAGGTATGACCTGTAGCCCACGCCAAAGGATTTAGTCATGCAAAAAGTAAAATGCTGGTGGCAATGTTTTTTGACCGAATGACCCCAAAACGACTCGTTCCCATCTACATGTCATTGTTATAATTAATGACAAATTTCATGACCATTTGACCAAAGCTACGACCTGTAGCCCGCACCAAAGGATTTAGTCATGCAAAGAGTAAAATCCAAGATGGCTGCTGGCGGCCATGTTTTTTTACCAAATGACCCCAAAACGACTCGATCCCATCTACATGTCATTGTTATCATTCATGACAAATTTCATGATGATCAGACGAACAGTACGACCTGTAGCCCGCGCCAATGGATTGAATTTTGAAATCCAAGATGGCCGCCAGCAGCCATGTTTTTTGGCCGAATGACCCGACAATGATTCGTTCCCATTTACATGTCAATGTCAACGTTCATGACAAATTTTATAAAGATTAGACCAAAGGCAACCTATAGCCCGCGCCAAAGGATTTAGTCATGCAAAGAGTAAAATCCAAGATGGCTGCTGGCGGCCATGTTTTTTGGCCGAACGACTCCAAAATCACTCGTTCCCATCTACATGTCAGTGTTAACATCCATGACAAATTTCATAAACTTCCGACCAACACAACGACCTGTAGCCCGCGCCAAAGGATTTAGTCATGCAAAGAGTAAAATCCAAGATGGCTGCTGGTAGCCATGTTTTTTGGCCGAACGACCCCAAAATCACTCGTTCCCATCTACATGTCATTATTAACATCAATGACAAATTTCATGATGATCAGACGAACAGTACGACCTGTAGCCCGCGCCAATGGATTGAATCTTGAAATCCAAGATGGCTGCCAGCGGCCATGTTTTTGGCCGAATGACCCCAAAATTACTCGTTCCCATCTACATGTCAATGTCAACATTCATGACAAATTTCATAAAGATCAGACCAAAGCTACGACCTGTAGCCCGCGCCAAAGGATTTAGTCATGCAAAGAGTAAAATACAAGATGGCTGCTGGCGGCCATGTTTTTTGGCCGAACGACACCAAAATCACTCGTTCCCATCTACATGTCATTATAAACATCAATGACAAATTTCATGATGATCAGGCGAACAGTACGATCTGTAGCCCGCGCCAATGGATTGAATCTTGAAATCCAAGATGGCTGCCAGCGGCCATGTTTTTAGGCCGAATGACCCCAAAATGACTCGTTCCCATCTACATGTCAATGTCAACATTCATGACAAATTTCATAAAGATCAGACCAAAGGTACGACCTGTAGCCCGGGCTAAAGGATTTAGTCATGCAAAGAGTAAAATCCAAGATGGCTGCTGGCAGCCATGTTTTTCGGCCGAACAACTCCAAAATCACTCGTTCCCATCTACATGTCATTGTTAACATCCATGACAAATTTCATGATGTTCCGATCAAAGCTACGACCTGTAGCCCGCGCCAAAGGATTTAGTCATGCAAAGAGTAAAATCCAAGATGGCTGCTGGCGGCCATGTTTATTGGCCGAACGACCCCAAAATGACTCGTTCCCATCTACATGTCAATATTAACATCCATGACAAATTTCATGATGATCAGACGAACAGTACGACCTGTAGCCCGCGCCAATGGATTGAATTTTGAAATCTAAGATGGCCGCCAGCGGCCATGTTTTTTGGCCGAATGACCCCACAATGATTCGTTCCCATCTACATGTCAATGTCAACATTCATGACAAATTTCATAAAGATTAGACCAAAGGTACAACCTGTAGCCCGCGCCAAAGGATTTAGTCATGCAAAGAGTAAAATCCAAGATGGCTGCTGGCGGCCATGTTTTTTGGCCGAACGACACCAAAATCACTTGTTGCCATCTACATGTCATTATTAACATCAATGACAAATTTCATGATGATCAGGCGAACAGTACGATCTGTAGCCCGCGCCAATGGATTGAATCTTGAAATCCAAGATGGCTGCCAGCGGCCATGTTTTTAGGCCGAATGACCCCAAAATGACTCGTTCCCATCTACATGTCAATGTCAACATTCATGACAAATTTCATAAAGATCAGACCAAAGGTACGACCTGTAGCCCGGGCCAAAGGATTTAGTCATGCAAATAGTAAAATCCAAGATGGCTGCTGGCAGCCATGTTTTTCGGCCGAACAACTCCAAAATAACTCGTTCCCATCTACATGTCATTGTTAACATCCATGACAAATTTCATGATGTTCCGATCAAAGCTACGACCTGTAGCCCGCGCCAAAGGATTTAGTCATGCAAAGAGTAAAATCCAAGATGGCTGCTGGCGGCCATGTTTATTGGCCGAACGACCCCAAAATGACTCGTTCCCATCTACATGTCAATATTAACATCCATGACAAATTTCATGATGATCAGACGAACAGTACGACCTGTAGCCCGCGCCAATGGATTGAATTTTGAAATCTAAGATGGCCGCCAGCGGCCATGTTTTTTGGCCGAATGACCCCACAATGATTCGTTCCCATCTACATGTCAATGTCAACATTCATGACAAATTTCATAAAGATTAGACCAAAGGTACAACCTGTAGCCCGCGCCAAAGGATTTAGTCATGCAAAGAGTAAAATCCAAGATGGCTGCTGGCGGCCATGTTTTTTGGCCGAACGACACCAAAATCACTTGTTGCCATCTACATGTCATTATTAACATCAATGACAAATTTCATGATGATCAGGCGAACAGTACGATCTGTAGCCCGCGCCAATGGATTGAATCTTGAAATCCAAGATGGCTGCCAGCGGCCATGTTTTTTGGCAGAATGACCCCAAAATGACTCGTTCCCATCTACATGTCAATGTCAACATTCATGACAAATTTCATAAAGATCAGACCAAAGGTACGACCTGTAGCCCGGGCCAAAGGATTTAGTCATGCAAAGAGTAAAATCCAAGATGGCTGCTGGCGGCCATGTTTTTCGGCCGAACGACCCCAAAATCACTCGTTCCCATCTACATGTCATTGTTAACATCCATGACCAATTTTCATGATGTTCCGATCGAAGCTACGACCTGTAGCCCGCGCCAAAGGATTTAGTCATGCAAAGAGTAAAATCCAAGATGGCTGCTGGTGGCCATGTTTATTGGCCGAACAACCCCAAAATGACTCGTTCCCATCTACATGTCAATATTAACATCCATGACAAATTTCATGATGATCAGACGAACAGTACGACCTGTAGCCCGCGCCAATGGATTGAATTTTGAAATCTAAGATGGCCACCAGCGGCCATGTTTTTTGGCCGAATGACCCCACATTGATTCGTTCCCATCTACATGTCAATGTCAACATTCATGACAAATTTCATAAAGATTAGACCAAAGGTACAACCTGTAGCCCACGCCAAAGGATTTAGTCATGCAAAGAGTAAAATCCAAGATGGCTGCTGGTGGCCATGTTTTTTGGCCGAACAACTCCAAAATCACTCGTTCCCATCTACATGACAGTGTTAACATCCATGACAAATTTCATAAACTTCCGACCAAAACAACGACCTGTAGCCCGCGCCAAAGGATTTAGTCATGCAAAGAGTAAAATCCAAGATGGCTGCTGGCAGCCATGTTTTTTGGCCGAACGACCCCAAAATCACTCGTTCCCATCTACATGTCATTATTAACATCAATGACAAATTTCATGATGATCAGATGAACAGTACGACCTGTAGGCCGCGCCAATGGATTGAATCTTGAAATCCAAGATGGCTGCCAGCGGCCATGTTTTTTGGCCGAATGACCCAAAAATGACTCGTCCCCATCTACATGTCAATGTCAACATTCATGACAAATTTCATGAAGATCAGACCAAAGGTACAACCTGTAGCCCGCGCCAAAGGAAATTGTTGACGGACACACGGACACACGAACACACGCACACACGGACACACGGACGACGGACGCCAAACCATGGCAATAGCTCAAACTTACAAGTAAGTTGAGCTAAAAAGGCCCCACAAGTCTGGTGATAATCATTGAACAACTATCTGATTCAAGCACCCTGACAGCTTGTATTCAGGCCTCAAGTGAGAATGAGGTAGCCAGAGGATGTGATGCTATCCCGCATAGTGGGCTAACATAACTAAATTCACCCTCTGTGGACCTCATTCTGCTTAGGCCTCTCTTCTCTGGAAAGTTTCTTTACCATCAAATATCTATAGAAACTTCTTCACATAGATTCTATTTCTTTTTTAGTTTAGTTTATCTATATCCCCAAATTGGCAGGCGGCACATTGCACAATCGAGGTTCCCAATGGGTGTACATCACAATATTCACCATTTGGGAACTTCAATCTAAATATGTCTAACAAAGCAGATGAGGCCATGCAGAATGAGGTCACCAGAGGGTGAATTTGGTGATGCTATCTCAGACTTGCTTGTATTTTGAACCAATTCAGCTGCATATCATGTTTGGTGGTAATTGTCCAAGCCATTATTTACTGCAGTTATCACTGACGACTGGTAACTGTTAAAATGGCTGACGAAATACAAAATCGAACTTGACATGTACGTATGGTTGTAAACTTGAATACCAAATTTTGTTTCATTCAGTTAACATTAACTGGAAGTTATCATCCGGAATCCGGAAACCTACAAACCCAGAATTTCAAAATCGATAAAGGCCCATAACTCTGGTAAATGAAAGTGTCAATGACACTGTAGCTCAAATTTTGAAGGCATTAATATTTTTATGCTGAGCTGTCAATAGAATGATACAGAGGGAAAGTCAAAGTTTCAGTAAATGGATTGTATTGTGTAAATGAAATTGATTTCATTTCAAACATTTCTCCACTAAATGTGAGCTGCAGGGTGTGCCAATGGATTCAAATGTGAAATCCAAGATGGCTCCAGGCACCCATGTTTTTTTTTCCCGGAAGAATTGGACATCTTCCAACTAGAGGTCATACCAAAGAACCATATGAAATTTGGATGATGGATGATGGATGTGCCAAGGATTTTAGTCTTGAAAAGAGAAAAATCCTTGAAATCGTGTCTGAGGTCCCCCAGAGGATGAATTTAGTGACGCTATCTCGTACGGCAGCCTAGCATCACCAAACTCACTATCTGGGAAACTCATTCTGCTTAGGCCTCAACTGCTATGGGTGACATAGGATCCAATTGAAGTTGGTGATGTTCACCCATTATGCATTTTATCTTCTGCAAATTAAGAGATATAGAAACTTCCCAGAAGGGAAAAGGTAACTAAAAATTGTGTTAATTTGAGACTATAGATACTTCCCAGAAAATGAGGCCTAACCAGAATGAGGTCACCAGAGGGAGCACAGTGGGCTAGCATCACTAAATTCACCCTCTGGGGACCTCATTCTGCAAATATCAGACACACTAAATCTGGACTTGATGGTGAAAGAATCACATTGTTTCGGAAATTCAGCGACAAACATTGAGATAAAACTGATATATTTATAGAGTAATTTGAAAAGTGATGTTTTTCTTCGTCGAGTTCTCGCTTTGTGGCAAACCAGCGGGATAATTGGGTCGCTGTCAAATAGGATATTTATACGCGCGATTTCCTTCTATTTGAAGGTGACACCTTCATTCGTCGTCGCGATTATATAAGGTGGTGGAGGACTTTAGAGGGGAACATGTCTCTATTCCGAAGGTTCGCTATTCCGAAGGTTCACTATTACGAAGGTTCACTATTCCGAAGGTTCGCTATTCCGAAGGTTCGCTATTCCGATTTTTTTTGTTATTTTAAAGGTTAATTCTATATTCTAAAGTATTGAGAGGGTTCTTTATCACGAAGACTCTTTTTCTGAAGGAAATAACTTAAAACATTCAAACAATAAAAGTGACCGACTTTTTTCTTCGCGGGTTTCCTTGAGATTAAATGTTATTACGTATGACGTTATTTACCAAAACATATTCACGTCAGGCAGCCCACACAAATGTTTCCATACGATTTAATGTCATCACGTATGACGTTATATCTCAATTATCTTAGAGGCAAGAATACGCCAGCTAATGCACTGGGGGTAAGCTGCTCCGTGGGAAGTGGTTCGCTTGTGATAAAAGCTCCAGTGCGCATACGAGAAGCTCCAGTGCACATCCGGTCAGAAGAAGTTATTTTATTTACAACATTCAAAGAACACAGATTGAAGGTAAGGAATAGAAAAGAATTTCCACTGCTGCTCCCTTCTGCGATAACATCTATAACAAAACCAGGGACGTTTTGTCACATATTTTCTCACAATATACCCGTTTAACATTGCTGAAAAAACATTCCCTATGCATTTACTATGGGAAAATAGCGAAAGTAACCGGGTGAATAGAGCGTATTTAAAAGCTTATTTGAGCGTGAACAATATTTAACAATAAAGCTAATACGTCATCTAGTAATCCCCAATCAGTGTCGATGTATTCTGCTCGTTTACAACAATGCCAGAAAGCTTTCAAATCATGACAAAAAGCCCCAGTGCCATTGCGATAACAGGTTACACATCGTGTGCGCTTGTGATGAAATAAAGCGCCAGTGCGTAGGTGTCATGGAATCGTAATTGACTTATTTTTGGCAGGATAATCATCATTCTGACATCCGAAAACTACAGAAGGTGGTGTGCGCTTTCCTCAGAGTCATTTTCTTCAATTAGCTTGTGTTTTATGTTGTAATTAATATTATATATCATTTATATTATAAATATCCGAATACGAATGTAATTTTGACAATTAAGAATTTCGTAATACAAATGATACGAATGTAATTACGATAATTAGACATTAGTATATATAATAATTATAATTACTATAATATAATAATCATATTCATATCATTTGCAGTGCATTCTTCACAGAACCATACCACCATATATATAGTGGTGATATGGCTTCGTTAGTACGAATGTAATGATGATTATTAGACATTTATTTTAGTTGGGAATACGTTGAACTCGTATCGATGTGTTGCTTCAGTAAAAGCAAACACTGTATTCATCACACCTTGATGCAGGATTGGGAGTTTCAGGGACGTGACTAGAGGTCTTGGTTTGGGTGGATGTCAAACTTCGAATTTCCAACTGTATCCCCCACTTTGGAGCACATTTTTTCTCAACTTAATACTTTCCTTTTGCACATTCTTGAGCTTGAATATTCTGACTGTTACCTGAAACAGGTCTGTAACTGGTTGGAACTCCAACGATATACCCCCATATATTTGAAAGTATCTGAAATATATGTTGTAAATATGAATGTCTTTCAACTCCGGGTGGAGTGCAAATCACAGGGGTCCGGGAATATATATGATTTTAATTTATTATAGTATTTTGATAAAATAATATGATAAATTAAAACAAAAAATCCTGGACCCCTGCATTGCAAATTGCGTTGCCCAATATTTCCCACCCGCAATGAAGACACTCTACCCAGAATTATACCCGATTATCTTGCGTTTATTAATTAATATTTCATTATTGTCATTTCAGGTGTATGCGGGTATGGAAGGGTCGCTTATATCAATGGAGGATTCAATGATCCCCGTGGTTTCCCTGCCTTTTTCTAACACCAGCACCGCAAGTTCTTCAGATGGGTGCGCTTGCATGGTGTGCCGAATTACACCGCGGCCATTTTCTTGTTTTTCTCGGCAGTGATAACACCTTGTTGTTTCTGAAAAGTTATAAAATGCAAGCATAATTGCATGTATTTGGCATTATTTTTTGCAATTAGTTGATTATAATAACTAAAGCGTCTTTTGAGAAATGTTTTTGTTGTTGTTGGAATCTGATTATAAGAGGGCCACCTGATCAGATTGTCTGTCTTTAATAGGTCATGCATGCCGTTTTCGTGCCATTTATATATAATGGCACATCCATATGATGTTATGACTTACACAAGCCGCCAATCGACAATTATTTTTGCAAGATTAATTATTCGAATACATGTATGTAATGGTCAATCTCTAACATCGTAATATGCATACATGATCAACCCACTATTCGAAATCAATTAGGCTGACAACAAACGAACAGTTTAAATATATCCGTACAAATACTTGTGAATCACACAGGACTGCATGTACATTCAAATACATATCGATTGGAGTATATAATAGGATATACTATTGGTATATAACTGATAATTCACGGAAACACCACACGATAATGGTCATGTTCTAGACTCCAATAATGCCAATGTGATTGAAATAATAAATACGAACTTGTTTCGAATCGTTTTCACCTCTACAATTCCCTAAATCTCTTTTTAAATGCGCACTGGAGCCCACCAATCCCGGCGGTCTACGTGCTGGCGCTTATGGAAATACGAACTGGAGCGTCCACGTGGTGGTGTTAAAATGCATTTTTCTCAGTATTTAATTGTTTGAGACACCAAAGCCAACAACAATCGCACGGCGGAGATGTTTGTTATAGCAATTGATACGGGACATTATTCAGATTATTTCATTTTCATACACAAAATATCATGTTATTAAGAATTTTCTAGTTACACAATCGGGTTTTGAAGTGATAAATCAGCTGCGTTTGCGTGGTATGGAAATGTGTTATAATAAATGCGATATGTAAATCACAGTTGAAGCATGTTGGTCATTTGTGACCGACGTTCCATAGAATAATGTTGTTTATAGATATAATACGTAGCATATTGAATACTTCAGTTTCCTTTTTCACAAAATAATCACAGACGCACCGTCGCATTGTAAACTGCGCACTGGAGCTTTTATCACAAGCGAACCGCTTCCCATGGAGCAGCTTACCCCCAGTGTAATGGCTAATTTTCGAGTCACCGACTATTTTTTTTATAGTGCCTTGATATCAGGTTTTAATTACAATCTGTGCCATAAAATATGATTAAAACACTATAGTTCATCACCATTTGTAACGTCTGTATCAGAAGATGTCCATAGAGAAATAGAAAACAGCTTAAATCATAAAAAGACCCCCCCCCGTTATGGCTCCTAGAATGCAACATAATCCAACCTAATGTATTTTCAATTGAAGGGGAATAACACTATCTTTATAATATAGAGTTATTCCCCTCCATTGAAAATAATACACTTTGCGCAACAAAACCAGATGAACATTAAGCACAAAAACACGTCGTTAACTCAACAAAAACAACATGTTCACAGTTTATTACACCGGATAAGCTGATAATACAGTGTTAGAGAGCTTCCTATTTCCAATGGTATATATACTGGCATATATGTTATATATGTGATCTGTGTGTTTGAAAATTAAGTGGGCCTTTAATGTTGATGTTTCTTTCAAATACAGATAGCCAGTTCGGAAAAACTATATCTCTTACATGTAGTTTATTTCAGTCATCGTGTTTTCAACTTTCCATAATAAACGATAAACTGATACTGTCTTCTTGCTATTAATAACGGACATCTGGAACAATTTGAGAATTAGAAGTGGGTGTATATATGTACTATATGTGAATACTAGCGTAATAGTATTTTTCATTCCTCGTGTGTTTTTTGTGGTGGGGTGCAAATTTTTATTAATTTCTGGTTAAATACGGCCAGAATAGAAATACGGCCAGAATCTGGAACAATTTGAGAATTAGAAGTGGGTGTATATATGTACTATATGTGAATACTAGCGTAATAGTATTTTTCATTCCTCGTGTGTTTTTTGTGGTGGGGTGCAAATTTTTATTAATTTCTGGTTAAATACGGCCAGAATAGAAAACCTTCGGAATAGCGAACCTTCGGAATAGCGAACCTTCGGAATAATGAACCTTCGGAATAGCGAACCTTCGGAATAATGAACCTTCGGAATAGAGAACCCTACCCATTTAGAGACATGCTGATAACTGAAGTGCCAGGATAAAAGAGAAGAAGAGAAGAGAAAATGCCTGGCAAGAGCTCGACATAATAACAGGATCGTCTGGTTACTTTTTGGTCCCAATACATTCCAAGCTTATGAAGTCATTTTTCCCACAACCACCCCCCCCCCCCCGATAAAAAAAACCCCCACAAACTGGAATTATAGAATGAAATTCAATTAAACGCAATTGCTATGATAATTTAGGTAACCCGTGCACCATTCCACTTGACATACTATATTTGACAATTAACTGAGTTTGAAAAACTCTTACATGTATATATTTAGCAAATTCTGATTAAAATGTCCATATACATTGTATTTGTGACCTGCCTGTAAATGGTGCATTCAAACGAGTATCTACACAAATCATCGCGCCCGACGAAGCGATCCAGTCACTTTCGGTGTGAATATAGAAATCCCGTGCTTTGAACAGCTATACGGACGGAGTGGATTGACCCTTATACCCGTACTCGTTCCCAACGGGCGCGTATCGCAAACTATGTCACTATTACTCACTAATGAGAACAATGTTCATCCCCACGACCCAGGATAGTTATAGATGCGGCAACACAAACACGTCGAACAAGATGAAACATCGGTTTATGGGCGAACATCTCATGTCTGATACTACATGGACACGCGGCTTTTTACGCCCGTTGACACTTTAATTGCACATAAATTGTTACGGAAAGTATATAGAGGACGGGCGATAACTCTATTATGAAGGACATCTATTTGGATTGAAACTCTCTCGTCCCTATACTCTATATGAGAATTCATCTCAATGTACAGATTGAAATGCTTATGACTAAGTTCTGATTCAAACGTGTGAACTGCACCATGCATAAGCAACATCGAACTTTAACCCCATGTCACAATATCTCCAGTCGTTTGAGTTAAATATCTGAAGAAATTTAAAGTTCTATTCAGGATTCCAGACGGCCGTTATAACAACATTTATATAAAATCCAATTAAAATTTTGTTATCGAAAACTTAACTCAACAAGAGACCCGACACGGTGGCATAATACACACGGTGGCATAATACGCCCGTTTGCTTGTTGGTTTAAATTGCATTTCTGAAAGATTGTATAGCTCATGTAGCTGAAACTATTAAAGGTACTCAATCCGATTAAGCACCCATCAATTACTATTTATTTAGCTTCGGGGGAAAAACAAAATATTTGATTCGAATCGAGGAACCCACCCATCAAAGCTCAGAGTGATCCGATATCAATTTTTTAAATCTATTATTTTTCACACCTGGAATATTTATTGGCCCAGTAAAAGTCGACGAGAAGAACAAATAGCGGATTAAGATGGATAACTCTAAAATCAAGTGGCTTTTTTATGTCAGATATTTGACTAACCGGCAAAATTTCAATGTACAAAATGTTGATAAATAACAGGTTTTGGGCAATTTTATACTATAGTGTACTGTGGCTAGCATTATTTTTGGGCAATTAATTGATTCTGATAACTGAAGCCGCATTTCAAAAAATTTGTTGTTGTTGGAATCAGATGATATGTGGACCATCGAATCGGATTGAGTACCTTTAAAATAAATGAAAGTGTCAATGACAATGTAGCTCAACTTAGGTAGGGGAATAATTTAATGGTTGACAGTATATAGGACAGGAAAGGTGCTAATTGAAATGTCTAACCTGTGCCAAAGGATTTAGTCATGCAAAGAGTAAAATCCCAGATGGCTGCTGGCGGCCATGTTTTTTGGCCAATTGACCCAAAAGGGACTCGTTCCCATCTACATGTCATTGTTAACATCCATGACAAATTTCATGAAGATCTGACCAAAGCTACGACCTGTAGCCCGCGCCAAAGGATTTAGTCATGCAAAGAGTAAAATCCAAGATGGCTGCTGGCGGCCATGTTTTTTGGCTGAACGACCCCAAAATGACTCGTTCCCATCTACATGTCATTGTTAACATCCATGACAAATTTCATGAAGTTCGGACCAAAGCTACGACCTGTAGCCCGCGCCAAAGGATTTAGTCATGCTAAGAGTAAAATCCAAGATGGCTGCTGGCGGCCATGTTTTTTGGCCGAACGACCCCAAAATGACTCGTTCCCATCTACATGTCATTGTTAACATCCATGACAAATTTCATGAAGTTCGGAACAAAGCTACGACCTGTAGCCCGCGCCAAAGGATTTAGTCACGCAAAGAGTAAAATCCAAGATGGCTGCTGGCGGCCATGTTTTTTTGCCGAACGACCCCAAAATCACTCGTTCCCATCTACATGTCAATATTAACATCCATGACAAATTTCATTATGATCAGACGACAGTACGACATGTAGCCCGCGCCAATGGATTGAATTTTGATATCCAAGATGGCTGCCAGCGGCCATGTTTTTTGGCCGAACGACCCCAAAATGACTCGTTCCCATCTACATGTCATTGTTAACATCCATGACAAATTTCATGAAGTTCGGACCAAAGCTACGACCTGTAGCCCGCGCCAAAGGATTTAGTCATGCAAAGAGTAAAATCCAAGATGGCTGCTGGCGGCCATGTTTTTTTGCCGAACGACCCCAAAATCACTCGTTCCCATCTACATGTCAAAATTAACATCCATGACAAATTTCATTATGATCAGACGACAGTACGACATGTAGCCCGCGCCAATGGATTGAATTTTGATATCCAAGATGGCTGCCAGCGGCCATGTTTTTTGGCCGAATGACACCAAAATGACTCGTTCCCATCTACATGTCAATGTCAACATTCATGACAAATTTCATAAAGACCAACGGTATGACCTGTAGCCCGCGCCAAAGGAAATTGTTGACAGACACACGCACACACGGACGACGGATGCCAAACCATGGCAATAGCTCAAACTTACAAAGTAAGTTGAGCTAAAAAGGCCCCACAAGTCTGGTGAGAATCATTAGACAACTATCTGATTCAAGCACCCTGATAGCTTGTATTCAGGCCTCAAGTGAGAATGAGGTAGCCAGAGGATGAATTTAGTGATGCTATCCCGCATCATGGGCTAACATCACTAAATTCACCCTCTGGGGACCTCATTCTGCATAGGTCTCTCTTCTCTGGAAAGTTTCTTTATTATCAAATATCTATAGAAACTTCTTCACACAGATTCTATTTCTTTTTTAGTTTAGTTTCTCTATATCCCCAAATTGGCAGACGGCACATTGCATAATCAAGGTTCCCAATGGGTGTACATCACAATATTCACCATTTGGGAACTTCAATCTAAATATGTCTCCCAAAGCAGATGAGGCCATGCAGAATGAGGTCCCCAGAGGGTGAATTTGGTGATGCTAGCTCAGGTAACTATTAAAATGGGCTGATGGAATACAAAATCAAACTTGACCTGTACGTATGGTTGTAAACTTGAATACCAATTTTTTTTTCATTCGGTTAACATTAACTGGAAGTTATCATCCTGAATCCGGAAACCTACAAACCCAGAATTTCAAAATCGATAAAGGCCCATAACTCTGGTAAATGAAAGTGTCAATGACACTGTAGCTCAAATTGGAAAGGCATTAATAATTTTATGCTGAGCTGTCAATAGAATGATAAAGAGGGAAAGTCAAAAAGTTTCAGTAAATGGATTGTATTGTGTAAATGAAATTAATTTCATTTCAAACATTTCTCCACTAAATGTGGGCTGCAGGGTGTGCCAATGGATTCAAATATGAAATCTAAGATGGCTCCAGGCACCCATGTTTTTTAAAACAAATTTCGGGAGAATTGGACAGTTCCATCTAGAGGTCACACCAAAGAACCATATGAAATTTGGATGAGGGATGATGGATGTAGGGTGTGCCAACGGATTTTAGTCATGAAAAGAGAAAAATCCTTGATTTAGATATTTTTGGGAATGAGGTCCCCAGAGGATGAATTTAGTGACGCTATCTCGTATGGCAGCCTAGCATCACCAAACTCATTCTGCTTAGGCCTCAACTGATATGGATGACCTAGGATCCGATTGAAGTTGATGATGTTCACCCATTAGTCACCTCCATTATGCATTTTATCTTGGGCAAATTAGGAGATACAGAATCTTCCCAGAAGGGAAAAAGTAACTAAAAATGATGTTAATTTGAGACTATAGATACTTCCCAGAAAATGAGGCCTAACCAGAATAAGGTCACCAGAGGGTGCAAAGTGGGCTAGCATCACTAAATTCCCCCTCTGGGGACCCCATTCTGCAAATATCAGACACACTAAATCTGGACTTGATCGTGAAAGAATCACATTGTTTCGGAAATTCAGCGATAAGCATTGAGATAAAACTCATATATTTATAGAGCAACTTGAAACATAAGTAAAAAAACTTTGTTTCCTGATTCCTGATTGGCTGCTTGTCTGAATACATGAACACATATGCAAACTTCTCATTTGTTAGACACATGGACATGATGAATTGGTAAGTTTTGAAGTTCATTGAATTTTTGGGCAAATAGAAGGCACCTTTGGTCAAATTTGGAAAACTAGAATAATCAAGCTAACGATTTGATCTACTGATGTAGGCCTACTAATCACCTGGTCGAGAGCTTTTTCCAGATATATTGCGAAGCAATTCATTTTCAAATAGTCAAATAACTTTTCGGCTAAATATACACTTTAAACTCTTCAGTAAAAAGTATACATAATAGATTATGACCTCTTTGGGTCTGCAGTAGGAACATGCAGACCAGTTTTGTTTCCCACCGATATTGAGTGTACAGTAGCTAGCAAACAAAATGTGACCCGCCATATCAAATCCAGTCGGAAGTCGGGATTTTTTTACCCTGTGCCAATGCATTCTCTTATATATGCGAGTCGACCATAGGTCGCCTCGCATATATAAGAGAATGCATTGGCCTAACAATTTTTTATCATTTTTTTTAAATAAATGTTTCTTACAATTTTTAGGACATAAAATAAAAAACATCCATTACCCTGCAGGGAGCCCCACACATATATAGAAGCATATAGAAGAATGTCGTCTGCTCATGTTTGTCTGGGGCTCTGTATGGGTGAAATTATAAAATTGTTAAAGAATACAAGAAAAAATTATTAAAATTGTAAAAATTGTTAGGCCAATGCATTCTCTTATATATGCGAGGCGACCTATTGTCAACTCGCATATATAAGAGAATGCATTGGCACAGGGTAAAAAAATCCCGACTTACAAATGGATTTGATATGGCGGGTCACAAATTTAGATTATGTCATGAATCTCTACTCTAGCTATGCCCATAGAGATGGTACTCGTCCATAGAGATTATATTCCACCAGTACAAATCCTGGGAACTTTCTAATGGTCTGACCCTTTCTGACATTGAACAAACAAGGCAGGGAATATATCTCTATATTAATACTTGTTCCTCAATAACAAACAAGGCAGGGAATATATCTCTATATTAGTACTTGTTTCTCAATAACCTACTTCACACTAGGGGTGGTCCCAGCTCGAGATTGCATGCTTTTTTGTGACTTTTGTGAGCCGATATCGTAATAAACATTGAATTAATTACCCGGAAGAAATTCCATATACGCAAAGCAAAATCACTCATAAAGTCATGCAATTTCGAGTTGGTACCTTCGCCTACAGTGATATACATTATTAAGGAATAGGTAATAACTAAGAAATGTCACAACATCAAAAAGTTCCCAGGTATTGCACTGGTGGAGTATGATCTCTATGGGCATAGCTAGAGTAGAGGTTCCTGACATGATCTAACACAAATTATAAGCTACGAGAACTTATTCCGAACTACACTATATAAAAGACAGTTAGACATCACTTGCTAACCTCTTACTTTAGTAAAAACACAAATTATAACCTACGAGAACCTATTCCGAACTACACTATATAAAAGACAGTTAGAAATCAGTTGCTAACCTCTTACTTTAGTAAAAACACAAATTATAAGCTACGAGAACTTATTCCGAACTACACTATATAAAAGACAGTTAGACATCACTTGCTAACCTCTTACTTTAGTAAAAACACAATTTATAACCTACGAGAACTTATTCCGAACTACACTATATAAAAGACAGTTAGACATCACTTGCTAACCTCTTACTTTAGTAAAAACACAAATTATAACCTACGAGAACCTATTCCGAACTACACTATATAAAGACAGTTAGAAATCAGTTGCTAACCTCTTACTTTAGTAAAAACACAAATTATAACCTACGAGAACTTATTCCGAACTACACTATATAAAAGACAGTTAGACATCACTTGCTAACCTCTTACTTTAGTAAAAACACAAATTATAACCTACGAGAACTTATTCCGAACTACACTATATAAAAGACAGTTAGAAATCAGTTGCTAACCTCTTACTTTAGTAAAAACACAAATTATAACCTACGAGAACTTATTCCGAACTACACTATATAAAAGACAGTTAGACATCACTTGCTAACCTCTTACTTTAGTAAAAACACAAATTATAAGCTACGAGAACTTATTCCGAACTACACTATATAAAGACAGTTAGAAATCAGTTGCTAACCTCTTACTTTAGTAAAAACACAAATTATAAGCTACGAGAACTTATTCTGAACTATACTATATAAAGACAGTTAGAAATCAGTTGCTAACCTCTTACTTTAGTAAAAACACAAATTATAACCTACGAGAACTTATTCCGAACTACACTATATAAAAGACAGTTAGACATCACTTGCTAACCTCTTACTTTAGTAAAAACGTACTAGTAACAACAGTACTTGGTATTTGGTAAAAGTGGACACTTAACATAAACACTTCAAGGAAGAGAGCGAATTATTTTACATGCATAACAAAATTTACATGTACATGTATCTTCGTTTTTTTTTCATTTTTATTCATGAAATTATCATTAAACATCCACAACATCTTTGTTCATTTCTTCTTAAAATGAATAATGTATATAAATGGTAAGAACATCCAAATAAAAAAACAACAATATATATTAAGTAATGATCTATTGATGAGGACATATATAAATTTCTTTACAATAGTACCTAGGTAGTTGTCTGTGATATTAAACAAGATTTTGCGTGTTGTCATTGTGATTGGAGGTCTTGATAGCTGAACATAAATTCATATTTTAAAAAATGCATGTCACTTGAGTATATTTCTAGTATTGTCCTAACTGATTCAGTGGGACAGGGCATTGCCATTATTTGCTGAAATGATTCAGGTTAAAAACCAATAACATGAGAATAGATTGTCTTTTGTAGAATTAAAAAAAAGCGGAATACCTGGAATACCAGCCAAAAAAAAATCATCATTTCACAGAATCTGATGAAACAATATGAAAAGTATACAGATTCCATGCAGTGCATCAGTCAATATTTATATAGCCTGTACGTGTTACACCAAAACTACTGTTCCGTGATTAGTCAACTGCCAATTGGGCTGTGCGTTTCAAATCCCAATGAAGCATACCATAAAACGAACTAGTGGGGCATGGTATATTATCCAAACTGCAGGCAGATTTCATAAGAATGAAATTTAGCTGAGTTTACATAAATTAATAAGGAAAATGCTCTATAAATTCAAGAAATGAATGTAGTTTGAGTGTTTAATTGAAGGGTAGAGCGCTGTGACCATTGGAGCGGTTCACTCAATGTGCCCAATGACCACAGTGCTATACTTTTCAATAAAACACACTCAAACTACATTCATACTTACATTTAAAGTTACCTCAACTCATCTGACACTAACTTTGGTCAAAATTTCCAAGCTAATTTTCTGCTCACCAGGAAAATGAAAATGACTTGGATCCAACTATCAATGTTATGGTATTCGTAACACACAGCCATCAAGAACCACAGCAGAATTATGGGTAATTTTTCAGGATTTAGTCAGAAATATGGCTTGTTGCCATTCATCCGAAAGCTCTCACTGAGAGATTTCCGATGAATGGCAACAAGCCATATTTCCGAATAAATCCTGAAAAATTACCCATAATTCTGCTGTGGTTAAGGAGTCGATTATTTAGGGCATTACTGTACACCCAAGAAGTTAGACCAAGTCTTCTTGGTTTATAATAACAGCTTGGGATATTGGTTGAGTTGATGCTGTGATGCTGTTTTGGAGCAAGTCCTGTCCTGTATAAAATGTAAAAAAAAAAATAAAATATTAAATGTAAAAGCTTTAACTCTTTTAGTGCCAGGGGCCGATCTCATCGGCACTAATTTATGGTCTGTAGAGTGCCCTAAAAAAAAATTTAAAAATGATTTTTTTGTATTTTTTTTTTGGGTTAGGCCAATGCATTCTCTTATATATGCGAGGCGACCTATGGTCGACTCGCATATATAAGAGAATGCATTGGCACAGGGTATATGGGTTGATACAAAAATCGGACCTGGCACTCAAAGGGTTAATACAATTTAGAAATCACTTTTTTAATGTTTGTTGCTATTTGGCAATGAAACCATAAATGCTAATTTTTATAGGAGCAAGCCTGGATAGCAGGCTATCATCACAAATTCACCCTCCGGAGACCTAATTCTACTTAGGCTTCATCTTCTGGGAAGTGTCTATAGTCTCAAATTAACATTGGTTTTAGTTACTTTTTCCATTCTATTCAGTTTCTATATCCCCTAATTTGTAGAAGATAAAATGCATAATCGAGGTGCTTGATGGGTGAACATTACCAATTTCAACTGGTGAACATCAAACTGATCCTAGGTATCCCATTGCAGTTGAGGCCTAAACAGAATGAGGTTCCCAGAGGGTAAATATGGTGACAATAGCCTGCTGTGTGCCGTGACTAATTTCACACTCTGGGAACTTCATTCTGCAAATGTCAGACACACTATATCCGGGCTTGCCTCGGATGGTTGGATCCGACGCCCTTGCCAGTATACCTCTCATGAATGGGTTCATATGTTTGATCTCATTATTCTTAAGTATAGTAAAGAAAACAATTGACCCTTCCATGACAGGAGCTGCGCTGGTGCAGCATTAAAGATTATGTGCCAGTGTGTTCTCTTATATATGCGGTCAAGATTATGATTGTTAGGCCAATGTATTCTCTTATATATGTGAGACAGCTTATGGGAGACTCGCATATATAAGAGAATGCATTAGCACATGGTTTTCGCAAATTTCAGGCAGCTCAAGTCATGGATGAAATTTAAGGATGACACATCAAAGAAACATGAATCTTTTTATTCTGGATTCCTATTTCAGAAGATTTCCGTCTAAAAGATTATCAGGGCGGGGGACTAGGTCATATATTTTTTTTAAATGGTGGAAAAATATCATGCTGGAAATTTCAACATTAAAATTTTATATAATTTCCATATTAGATATTAGCAAGCTATTAGACTAATGAGTTATCCAAACAACTCATCTCGGATACTGTACTGCAAAAAAAACCAGATATAAAGCAGTCTTGTTTTTAAAGAGATTTTGGCTTTAAAATTTCACAACCTCGAAAAATAGAGACCAAATCACTTGAACATGTATATATCACATGAAACCGCTATTATATCATTAAAAAAAAGCCATTACATATTTCCTTATATCACATAGTGTATATGTCACTAGTGACGAATAAGCGCATGCTTCCCGCAAATTTGGCAGTGCGCCAATAAAATTGCTTTACATTGATTTACAGGCGGATTAATACTATTTTGAAAAGCTGAGCATGACACCAAAACCAGACAATACAAAATGATTGATTTGTTCATCAAAGTTAAATTCTTATCCAACTTTGTTGCACTCACGAAAATAGACACAAAAACAAAGAGGTAAATTGGGGGACTATATTTTTTGTCGAAATCCTGGGCACGCAATACTGTCGTATACGGTTGTGAACCATCTTAGCCAATGATGTAAATGTATGCATTTTTAAGCTTTTAAGGATTGTGTTTTGTTAACAAGGCATGTGATATACAAGATCTTCAACTCATTATGTCTACGACTCGTTCTGAATCAAATTTATCAAACTCGTTTCATAAAATCTTATATCCCAACATAACTCGTTGGAGATCCTCTATATCTTCTCAACAGTCACATTATAATAAGTGGTCGGGATTCATAGTGAGCTTGCAAAAATTTACACATAGCTAAATCGGAACCTTTTTTGATTGAGTTATTTATGCAGGTGAAGAAACTGATGAATATATCTTTTATTAACGTGAGATATCTTGTAGCCATTTTTTTAGCAAATTATGACGTAGCTTTCCAGCCCTGATTATGAAAATAAGTACTCATTGGTTGATGAATTGCACTACTTCACAGTGTCAGCTCACGTAATCATAGTTTAATTAATTCCATATACATAATACAGTATAAGAAACACTTTTCCCACAGCAGTCATCTTGACTGAATCACATAAGCTCTGAGACATAAAACATGAGGGTTTATATTGGCGACTATTAAGCTTCCCCAACAATCAGTTCATAAACGTATGACTTACAGTAATGAACTAAGTAATCGACTCCTTAAACACAGCAGAATTATGGGTAACTTTTCAGGATTTAGTCGGAAATATTGCTTGTTGCCATTCATCGGAAAGCTCTCCCCTTCTGCTGTGTTTAAAGAGTCAGTTACTTAGGGCATTACTGTACATGTATACCAAATTTGCAAATACACAAGTCCATTAATCATAATTACTTGCAAGAGTTGATATGTGATCATCAACAAGAGCACGCCGTTGGGGCGTGGCATAATACACCCGTTTCTGGAGTAGAGTGGGGCAACGTTTAATTCATTTGTTTGAAACCTTTGACTCAAGACGAAATAATAACAAAAATAAAACACAATAATCTGGAAACAGCATATCAAGTAAAATCTAAATAAAAAAAGGGGCATCATCCAGAAACTGCAAATCAGGTAAAATTCAAGTCTAAAAAGGGACATAACTCAGTCAAAATCATTGCGGACGAAACCCATATTCGAACTTGATCTGTATTTTGGGGTGGTAAACTAATATACCAAATTTAGTTAAGTTCACTTGATTAAATCTAAAGTTATCATCCGGAAACCGCAAATCAGGTAAAATCTAAGTCGAAAAAGGGGCATAACTCAGTCAAAATCATGCAGACGAAACCCATATTCGAACTTGATCTGTATTTTAGTGCAGTAAACTAACATACCAAATTTGGTTCAGTTCACTCGATTCAATCTAAAGTTATCATCCGGAAACCAAAAGCGGATGGACGACGGACAGACAACCCATAATACGACTGTTTTTTAAAACGGGCGTATAAAAACTGCTCCAAGTTTGTGAAAATTGAACATTTGTATATCAAAATATGGAAGTTAGATCATAGGTTCACTATGGCACAGGCTTTTTTTATATCAATTGCAATAATGTCTCATAAAGTCTTGCCATTTGTATTTTGACAACGATTAATACCTGATTTTTAAATTGAAATTTGAGGTGCAATAGTAATATGGATGATGGGTAACCGTCACACATGGACATCACTTTTCCAGAATGCTGATACCATGGATACTGATTGTGGCCAATATCAAACCAAGTTAGAAATACAAAATAATAGATACATTGTACTTGAAGGCTAGGGCCCTGCGAATCGGAACTCTGAATATTCAAAATCAAATCTCGAATCGAATCGTCGGTGCACACTGTATATTGCCAAGTCGATAACGAGTTTGTTATTATATAGAAACCAACAACCCCTTATAATCTACATAAAACTTGCCCAGACATAAGAATCAGGCTATCTATCCCCCTTGCGCTTACCAGGAATAAAATCAGCCTCACCTTCACTAGATGACTTACGATCAAGTCTGGATTGGGTTTGCGGAAACACAGGTCGTTTTTAGGCCTTAATCAATTTCAATTATCCATGGTCAACGGAGTTACTGTTAATGGTTTCATATCTCTATAAAGTGCTGGAAGGATTCATATTCCTGTTGTATTTATATGATCACAATCAATTCTCTGACAAAACTAATTTTTATCTTTCGTGCCCTCGGTATCCAGGTTTTTATAGATATTTTTCAGGAATTGTTATGTTTACTGGGAAATCTCAACATTCCCCAATATGATCCCTGTAATTAAAACTGGGTGTACAAAGCTAATATTAATAATTAAATAATAAATATTTACATCCACTTCAGTTCTTATAGCACATTAATTTGCCTTTGTGTTTTGACCTCTTCGCGGCTATGACATCGGTAATTAGGGCCGATGAGGTCATTGTCACAAGGCACCGATCACATTCACAGCCAGCTTTTAAAATTGATCACAAGTGTAGCCAGGTTTTCACCGGCGATCACATTCATAACCAGCTTTTCAGAGTCCATTGTTTATTACGCGACATATGAGGTCATCGTGTGAAATCAATGCTCTAAAACTGGGTTCATTTATTAAATTATAGGAACAGAACTCGAGCAATTTTTGCGACATTGATCAAATATCTTAGGTATATAAATGATAATCTAATATTTAATTTATTTCTTTCCTAATGTAACTTGTTTCATTCATCTACTCAAAAAATGTGATTGGCATAACCAGTCTTGTTCGTTAGACCCACATAAATATGAAAATGTGGCTACGAATGTGATCACCCACGAAAAGATAGCTACATTTTTGACCCATTTAAAAGCTGGCTACGAATGTGTGTGATCAAAGCCTGGTGACAATGACTTCAGAGTGCGATTAAGATACCTTATGTTCGACGAAACACGGAGGAATTAATACTATTTAGAAAGGTTGAAACAGTGTCTGATGTTCCAGAATTGTGAATGATAACAGTCTTTCAACAAAGTTTTAGTGTTTTCTTGATATCCACTGGAAAATAGCCATAAAGTCATTGACCAGCACATGATGTCATGACATCATTCAGCAGAAAAGAGGTTAAAAGGCAAATATATTTGAATATGATAATAACATAGACAGAAGTGAACGTTGAATGTGGGGAAGTTTGACAAGGTAGCACATGATATTATGACAATATCACTATAAAATTCATATGAACAACAATTCTCTAAATGCATTTCAATTTGATGTAAATATAAGAATAACCTCAATTTTCTCCAGTGATTACACTGTAAATGCATCAGTGACGATTCACAAATACAAATATATATAGCCTTGTGGTTTGGGCTGAATGAGCACTTTGTAAATATCATGAAATTAGTATACTTTAATTGTTTACATAGCCTGTGTGTGTTAAACTAAATCCTGTTCTATGATTGGTCAACTGCCAATTGGGTACAATGCATTTTATATCCCATTAAAACACACATTAACATGAACCGAAGTCATATCTTGTTGACCTAGATGACTCAAAGGGGTAGAGTGAATAACAGGGTGTGATTGGTGTGTTCTTTAAGTGCATGGCCACAGACTAATTGATCAATAATTCACAGGAAGAATATTGTGCTAACTTATATTGCTGCATGGTATTATATCCAAGGTAGACATATTTCCGAAAAATTCTCAACTGAGTTTGTAGAAATCAAGCTTTATAAATGTAAGAAATGAATGTAGTTTGAGTGTTTTATTAGGGGTACAGTAATGACCTAAATAATCGACTCCTTAACCACAGCAGAATTATGGGTAACTTTTCAGGATTTAGTCGGAAATATGGCTTGTTGCCATATTTCCGACTAAATCCTGAAAAGTTACCCATAATTCGCCTGTGGTTAAGGAGTCGATTATTTAGGGCGTTACTGTATGTCACCATTTAGCTGTTTGAGCACATTTAGTGTGAACCGCTTTGTGGTTAACACAATGTACCCAACAGCCACAGTCATATACCCTTCAATAAAACACACTGAAACTACATTCATTTCTTAACCATTTCATGACTGGAGCTTCCTGAAATTTTGCGAAAACCTTGTTCCAATGCATTCTCTTATATATGTGAGTCTCCCATAGGGATCCTCACATATATAAGAGAATCCATTGGCCTAATAATATTTACCTTGACCTTTTAAGCCAGTGCATTCTCTTATATATGCGAGGCTCCCTATGGGAGACTCGCATATAAGAGAATGTACTGGCACATGATCTTTAATGCTGCACCAGCGCAGCTCCCATCATGAAAGGTTTAATTATCAGTAACAGACTACTATCCAACACATCACGTTAGTATTTGATCTATGGCGAAGGGGGCTCAACTTTTATAACAGTAGAACATCCAGATTTGATGCTTTCTTTGAAGGTTGAAAGATTATTGTCTTCTAAGACTCCTTTGTTACCATTGGTATTGATGCTACTTGGTGCATCACGTAGCTCAGTTATCTCTCGTTTAATTCTTATACTAGTACATGTAGGTGTATTATCATCACTTCCAGAATCAGAGTTGGTGCTACTGGCTGAGTCCTGTACAGCACTGGCCGGTGAGATATCACCTGTACTGTGTAACTGTAAATGCTCTTCCAGAGAAAATCTCCCTTCAAACTCTGCTCCACAAACACCACAAAGATGGCAACCAATCTTTTGTGGCAAATCTGGCTCATTTTCATTTTGGCTAGCTTTTTTAATACCAGTATGTCTATCGGCTTTAGAAGTGGACCTTCGACGTCTTTTGTTTTTCTTGTTACGTTTCTCATGAACTTTGATATGACTACGCAGTTTACGCTTGGTGGGAAATGTTTCTCCACATATATTACACAATCGAGCCGCTTCGATTTTCTGTCGCCTCTCATGTCCTAATAAATGTCTTTCCAGTTTTGAATTACAACGAAGAACCATATGACAAATGTGACAGACGGGCAAATCACCTAAATTTTCTAGATGTGTTCGTCTGTGAAACCGAAGTTCTCCAAGTCTCTTAAAAGCTTGTGAACACTGATCACACACGTACGGCTTATCATCAGAATGAACTCTCATATGTTCTTTTAGATGCCCTAACTGCCTAAATGTTTTCTGGCACAGCTCACATTCAAATGGCTTATCACCTGTATGAACACGTTCATGAGTAACTTTGTCCTTGCGACTATTAAATTGCTTTTCACAATACTCACATCTGTATGGCTTACTGAGATTATGCGATCTAATGTGAGCCCCGAGGCAGGATTTTGTCACTGACACATTACACACAGGACACTCAAATGCTTTTTCCTCGTGGTCACGTTGGTGGCGACGCGCTTCAAGTGCATTAGGAAAAATGCGATCACATATGTCACACTTGAATCCTTCACCAGGTCCAGCGACCATATGATATTTATCTTCATGATCCCTTCTGTTACTGTTTCTAGAGAAAGTTAGATGACAAAATCGACATGGGACTCGTGGTCTGTCAGTATTAGCCTTGCCTTTCAAGCCAGTTGGGGTTTTTGTGCCGGGGCTGTCGATTGGTCGAGCCTCTGATTGCTCTTCAGAGTCGCAAGATTCTGATCCACTTGAATCATAATTGCCTGGCTCCTGCTTAATTCTCACAGAATTTGCGCAGTTTTTGTCTAATTCTTCACCAACATCACTTTCCTCTGACTCACAAGTATTGACGTTCTCCTGACTTTCAAAAGTTTCCCTGTCTGCTTCCTCTAAAACGGAAGAATTCTCCATTTCAGCTTGCTTTTTATGCAGCAACTTATCAATTTGCAGAGATAATTTTGAAGAATGGCTCTTCAGATGACGTTGTAGTGAACCTTTAAGATGGAAAGTTTTCAAACAAATCCCGCACTTGAATGCTCCAGGAGTTAGAAAAACTCTTTTTTTCTTTTTCATTGGACAATAGTTCTTCACTTCCCTTGAAGCACAGAAACCAGAATCATTGGAATATTTAGCATCTGTACCTGATGGCTCCATATTATCATCATCAGAATTGTCAAGATTGTCATTTTCTCCATCTAATAGTACCATACTATTCTCAGAAATATCATGTTCTAATGTACCTGAAATGAAATTGGTATTGTTTGTCTCTCCATCCGACAGAACGACATTATGATCAGGATAGTTCTTAAGATGACGTTGAAGCGAACTTTTAAGATGGAAAGTCTTCGGACACATCTCACACCTAAAGTCACCAGGAGTTAGAAAAAGTCTTTTTTTCTTTTTTATTTCAGTAGAACTATTCATTTCATTTGAATAATCGCTGTTGTCATTATAATTATCTGTTGTAGTGCGAATAAGACGGAAACCATTTGCACTATTTCGATCTAGAGATGCCGATACATCATCAGAACTCTCATGTTCCGTTATCTCTGTCGCACTATTGTTGAGTTTGAGGCCTGTCACATTCTCTCTATCTACATGCATCAAGCTATTGTCAGAAGTCTCATGTTCCAATCTTTCAGTACTATAAATATTAGAACTAACTATGTCTTTAGTATTCTTTCCATCCAACCGTTGCTCTCTGTCCGACTGTTCTCCATCCAACTGTTCTCCATCCAACCGTTCTCCATCCAACTGGTCGAAGTTGTCATCAGAATTATCAGGCTCCATTTCAAAACAGTTTTCCTCAGTGGATGTACATGGTCTCCCAAAGAGTTCTGTTGATACTTTATGAAGTATTTGTCGAACATACTCCTCATAGGCTCCAAACACAGTTTTACCGAATCATGGCAATGATATGCTGTAGTTATTCAACCATGACCCAAGTCCTGTTTTTGAGTTAGTCATCTTTTCAATAGACGCCTTATTCTTGTTTCTTGAATAGATATCTGTAATATGAAAATGAACTGATTATCAGTCAATGTTTGGTGCAATAAAATACTGCACTGAAGGTGGCTTTACTTCCTCCTTAGTTGTGATAAGGAAATCAATATTAATTTCCTTTAACCCCAGCCATTTCGAGATAATTTTTTCTTGGTATAAAAGGTCAGCAGACCACAGTGTCCCCCGAAAACGTGGCAAGTCGATGCCGCTTTGTTAAAGAAATTTAAAAAAATGTTGAAATTTTCTAAGTCGAAAAGGGTTAATAACTCCTTAAAAAAAAAATCCATCATCTATATACATGTTGCACATCTCCAATATGTGGGTAACAATACTCTGAAGTTTCAAATATCTACGATCAAAACTGTAGGAGGAGTTGATTACACCATGAAGGTACCCTCATACAGAAAATATAAAAAATGTTGAAAAGTTCTAAGTCGAAAAGGGTTAATAACTCAGTCAAAAAATAATTGTTCCGTCATCTATATCCATGTTGCACATCTTCAATATATGGGCAACAATATTCTGAAGTTTCAAATCTCTAGGATGAAAACTGTAGGAGGAGTTGATTACACCATGAATGTACCCTCATACTAAAAATTATAAAACATGTTGAAAAATGGGATAAAATCTGTAGGAGGAGATGATTACACCATGAAGGTACTCAAAGGTGTGACGGACGGACGAACGGACGGACGGACAGAGCCTGTTTCTATAGTCCCCCAAAAATATTTTTTTCGGGGGACAAAAATGTGATTATGTGATAAGATGGATCTCAAATTTGTCGCAATTCTTAACAAATTTATTAACCTCGTATACTAAATTTATTAACCTCGTATACTAAATTTATTAACCTCGTAAACTAAATTTGATTTGAGCCTCGCTCAAGCTCAGCTCGATTCAAATTTAGTGAAATTGTTTTAATAAATTTTGTATAGAATTGCGATTCATTAGAAATCCTTTTATACAGTAATGTATCCAACTAAATCCTGAAAAGTTACCCATAATTCTGCTTTGGTTAAGGAGTTGATTATTTAGGGCATTACTGCATACTATCACGGTAACTCAAATGACTTGTTCTGAATTGATGATGAAGATGATAAGAAATGAGTCGTTGTTTTCTAGAATAAAAATGATTAAAGGATAGTAGACAAATGTTTAGACTGGGAAGCCCACTGTTAAGTATGTCGCACTGAAATGCACACTCACATATGTGACCCGCCATATCAAATCCAGTCGGAAGTCGTGATTTTTTTTACCCTGTGCCAATGCATTCTCTTATATATGCGAGTCGACCATAGGTCGCCTCGTATATATAAGAGAATGCATTGGCCTAACAATTTTTTATCATTTTTTTAAAATAAATGTTTCTTACAATTTTTAGGACATAAAATAAAAAACATCCATTACCCTGCAGGGTCGTCTGCTCATGTTTGTCTGGGGCTCTGTATGGGTGAAATTATAAAATTGTTAAAGAATACAAGAAAAAATTAATAAAATTGTAAAAAATTGTTAGGCCAATGCATTCTCTTATATATGCGAGGCGACTGGATTTGATATGGCGGGCCACATATACATATACTTATTTACGAATCGGTGATCATGTTTTATTCATGAAAATAGACATGTTACATGGCACAATGCTGGTTACACATGGGAATACTATGTGTTTACATTTGTGATAACACGCATTGGGGACTTCCAATTTGAACTAGGAATCACCATATATTGAAGTTGTAAACCACACTCGCTCATCCACCAAACTGCCAAGAAAAAACGTTATCATATATAATAGGACTAAATTGATTTTGTGATTGGTATTGTTGTGAGTATTTATTGGTAATAAACTAAATTTGATAACTAAATCGGCTTTTGGTGAAATTCCATCGTTGTTGGAACTGGATGATACGGGGACCATTGAATTGGATTATGTATCTTTAATAATATCATAAGATTCTAACATTGTAGCATCATATATGGCTAAGAAATCACTTCTTTGCCCATGTGTTAAAGCTATTCTCATCATAAACATACCAAATACAAGTCGATAGTTCATTGCATCAAAAGTGGACCCCATTCTATTCGAAATATTTCATAAAATAAAGAAATAGGAAAGTCATGAAATTGGATGCTTACCTAGCTACAGGTACAATGTACAGTAATGCCCTAATTAATCAATTCCTTAACCACAGCAGAATTATGGGTAACTTTTCAGGATTTAGTCGGAAATATGGCTTGTTGCCATTCATCAGAAAGGGGAGAGCTTTCCAATGAATGGCAACAAGCCATATTTCCGACTAAATCCTGAAAAGTTACTCATAATTATGCTGTGGTTAACCCTTTACCCAACAGAAGGGCCCTGTGCCAATGCATTCTCTTATATATGCGAGTCGACCATAGGTCGCCTCGCATATATAAGAGAATGCATTGGCTTAACACATTAAAAATTATAAAATTGTTAAAGAATGTAAGAAAAAATGGCCAATGCATTCTCTTATATATGCGAGGCGACCTATGGTCGATTCGCATATATAAGAGAATGCATTGGCACAGGGCTAACTGTAACTATCACAATGTGGTCAAGGAGCCGGTTCCAATGATATCCATATTTGATGGTTCTATTGAGACAGACCGAAGATATTTTAGGCTGTTGAAGCTTTATTTGGCCGGTTTTGGCCGTTTTGTTGGGTAAAGGGTTAAGGAGTCGATTAATTAGGGTGTTACTGTACATGTTATGAAGACTAAACAGAGCTTTTGAAAATAGAATAAACACCCATGCAGCTGTCTTTTATTATACAATCCGCAAGCCTTGAAATAGTGTGTCTGTCAACACAGCGGGATAGCATCACCAAATTCACCCTCTGGGGACCTCATTCTGCTTAGGCATCATATGTACCGGTATAGTCTCCAATTAACATTGTTTTAGTTACTTTTTCCCTTCTTCTCAGTTTCTATATCACCTAATTTGCAGAAAATAAAATGCATAATAGAGGTGACTCAGGAGACTAATGGGTGAACATCAACTTCAACTGGGGAACTTCAATCTGATCCTCGGTCTCCAATAACAGGTAATGAAGTATTTGTTCAAACTAAATTAACAATAGTCCCAAACATTGATTAAGCGCACGTAGCATACGGAATGTAAACATATGACAAGCCGGAAGTCAAAGGTCACGTTTACTAGTGATGCGGACCGGACCGCTTTGGACCGGTCCGGTCCGCGGTCCAGGGGTGGACCACGGTCCGGACCGGGTGTCACTGGACTGGACCGGACCGCTTTTTGCCGCCGGTCCGGTACTCTCCGGTCCGGTCCAATATTTTACTTCAGTTATAATAAACTATCGCGAATATTATTGCATATTTGCGTCATATCAATTAGCAACGATGTATTGACGCATTCAAGTGGTTAATATCTATTAAACATTTGATGCCACAAAAACAATGTATAGATGTACTTTGTACATGTCACTTTCCTTAAAATGTATTAGTAGAGTAACACTGGCCAACACTGTGTAGCACCCTATCAATGCACAAACATGCAACTGAATGAGTATGGAAATATTTGTCATAAACAGTGTAACATGGCATCAACTAATCAATTTGGATGGATATCGAATCGAGTATTCTATTGTTTTTCACAGTTATAATTATCGAAGAAACATGCAATGGTGTAAATTATGAGCATATTATTTTTGGTGGTGAGGCTCTTGCCCGCTGCATTGCTACCTTGTACTACTTCTTCCAATTTGAACATATACCACTTGGTGCTAAGCGTGGTTGTATAATATCTCTATATAAGGGACACCCTAAACCAAAAGATTCCTTTGATAGCTACAGAGCAATTACTCTGCTACCAGCAATATATAAACTTTTTGAGAAACTCTTATTATCGAGAATGGAGAAGTATACTGCCTTTGCCATTGAAGTTGATTCCTTGCAGAGTGGGTTCCAGCTGGGCATAAGTTGCAACATGTCTTCTTTTCTTGTAACAGAAAGTATAGTGTATACATCTGAGAGACAGAGCAAACTGTTTGCCTGTTTCTTGGATGTATGGAAAGCTTTCGATAGTGTTTGGATAAATGGACTATTGTATAAACTGCATAAGAAGCAATTACAGGGGAAAATTTGGAGGCTCTTTTACCACTTGTTGAACAATATTAGCTGCTGAATTAAATACCAAGGTGGTTGCTCTAGGTGGATCCCAATGCTGCAAGGAACAAGGCAGTGAGGTACCTTATCTCCCCACCTTTTATATTATATATATCAACTAGAAGGTGACCCGACTTCGTCTGGGCTTGGACCTTGAATTGACCATTTTGAAGGTCACGGTCAGGTGGGGTAACGATTTGATCCGTCCAAAACACAAAAGTACCCGTCGAAATCCATCCGGTTTTACCCGATTTGACCTTGAATTGATCATTTTGAAGGTCAAGGTCAGGTCGGGGTCACGATTCGACCCGTCCAAAACACTCAGTGGACAAAAGTAACCCCATGTATCAAATTTCGTCGAAATCCCATCAAAATTGGCAATTTGACAAATTAATAGGCCCATGCCACCCCCCGGCCGAAAATACCCCCACATACCAAGTTTCATCGAAATCGGCTGGGCCGTTTTCGAGTTCATCGCGAACACACAGACACACAAACAGATCTTCCAAAATATATAATAGACTAGAAGGTGACCCGACTTCGTCCGGGCTATTCAAAAACCAAATTTCAAGTCGATAGCTCCACCCATTTCCGAGATCTGGTCTGCGCATGCGCGAAGCTGGCATCGCACGGGCTCGGCGACCCGATAAAATTCGTATCCGGGGCAAGATACATTCACATACCAAATTTCAAGTCGATAGCTCCACCCGTTTCCGAGATATATATATTGCCCAATGTCATTTGCGGATACCTCGGCCGGTGATGAGTTAACACGACATCGGCCGGTTAAGAGTTAAACGCGATCACGTCACAATCTGTTGACGGCGTAATATATTTACGGAATGTTTTTCGATGAGCGAAGCATGGTCCTGCGTTCTTCCCGATAATTAAGGTAGAAACTTTAAACGTACACAGGCGTGTGATACATCATTGGAAAGATGAAGCGCCACAGATTCTAACCGTGCAAATTATATGACTGGCACCGAACTGAAATATATTAGCGCAAAACGGCGTAAAAACAGATTTGACGTCGGCACGTGAAAAGTTGACCTCGGATCTGAAAATTAATATGCCTATGCCACACCGATAGTACCCTCACATACGAAGTTTCATCGAAATCGGGTCGACCGTTTTCGAGTTCATCGCGAACACACAGACCACAGATACACAGACAGATCTTCCAAAATATATAATAGATGATCTTTTGTCAAATCTCAAGTCATCTGGATATGGCTTTTCGATGCAAGGTGCAAATTGCACGTGTCCAACGCATGCCGATGACATGGCACTTTTCTCTTTAACTGCATATGGACTTCAGTCTCTTGTGGATATATGTGTCGAATACAGCTTGAAATGGCGTTATAGATACAACCCAAACAAAACCCATATCATTGTTTTCAATGAAAGTGCTAACGCAGCACTTAAGCGTCTTAAGAACTGGCACATGTATTCTCATGGCATAACAGAAACCGACAGTGTTACTCATTTAGGTATTCCACTTGAGAAATATAATTTTTGCTCAAAACTTGTTGACAATATTTGTACAAAAACGAAGAATGCTTTCTTCTCTTTGGCTAATGCTGGCCTGCATGCAGGCGGTATTACCCCAGCGAGCTCTCTCAAGATTTACAAGTCTGTGGTCTTACCACGAGGCTTATACGGTAGTGAATTTTTGTGTGGTCTCTCTCAATCGGACACTGTTCAACTAGAGAAAGTACACCGTATGTGTCTCAAACTTATACAAGGCCTCAAAACTAGGACTAGCACAGACATGGTCTTGGGCCTGCTTGGTATTCCTCCTTTAATCACATTCATTAATTGTAGAAAAGTGTCCTTGTTTTCGTCCTTTTGTTTACTCGAGTCTAAAAAAAACTGTTAAAGATGTATTTATCATCAGATTACTGAGCTTTTCATATGAACCCAATACTGCATCGAAGAATGTGTTTTTTCAGGACCTATCCAGTATTCTTGATAACTGGAGTTTGTCCTATATGTCTCAATATATATCAACAGCTCTGTTTCCAGAGAAAACTGTTTGGAAAACCCTATCGAAACAGGGCAGTCATGTTTGGAAATCTGAGTGGTCTTACAGGGTACACACGGAACCCACCTTTGATAGATTTCGTTTGGATCATAGCAGTCCAGAACTATCGTTTTTATGGAAAGTCTGCCAAAAGTACCCAGATGAGAAGGAGTCGTTTTTCATCGCGACACAGCTACTGTGTTACCGAAATTTTGCTGGCGAAACTCAGTGCCTGGTATGTGCGCGCAGTTATATAGACCTACCGCAACACATTATAGCGGATTGCCCGGAACTTGTGCAGCGTCGCGTAATCATTTTTGGTATCACTTTATAGATATGTTGACTTTAAGGGCATTTCAACTTGTGGAATCTTTTGATCAGGAGAGGCTTATTGCTCTCTTTCTAGGCTATTTGCCCAGTGAACTTTTGGACATTGCATGCATTCCACCACAAACCATAATGAGATACTTTTTGAAGGCGACTAGGGTGCTGTGGAACCATCGTTCGTCATTGGCGTGATAATTGTTTGTCACGTATATACATGTAGTTAGTGGGAGATGTAAGTCACCATTGTTGGCAAATATAAATAAGTGGTAGCCCTCTTATACACAATGGTGTGTATATTGGGTCTACTATTTAATAAATAGAGCATGGCTTGGAGTGAAATACGCCGATATAGTGCATAGTGAGGTTGTGTAGTTCACGACGCGAAGCGGAGTGAACTACACAACCGCACTATGCACTATATCGGCGTATTTCACGACAAGTCATGCTCTAATTATTATATTGTATCGAACAAATGCAGAAATTAAAGGCAAACCAGTGGGCAAAAATTCCTCTTTGTTCAGGTTTGTTTGTTTGATTTAGCAGTAGGAAACTACTATTTTCAACTTTTACTAAGTTCAGACAATTGATGTTCGCCTTACTGAAGCTTTAATTTGGATCAGCGGCGAAATAACAAGTAGTTTCAGAACAAAGTTTGATGTAGTGTTCGTTACTATTTTTAGTAGTCAAAACTACATATGCATAGTGCACAATGGGAGAGACTTGAAGGCGTAGTATACAACTACGACTAATAGAGTCGAGTAGCCAACCAATCGGAAAGCTTGATTTCAATAACAAAGTCACGTGAGATACAATATTTGTTTGTAGTGGCCAACAATGATGACTGACAACTGTGTTGTGAGTGAACATCCGGTCGTGTGGGTCGGCTGGGTGCTGCAGTTCTCCGTACATTTATGATTATCTAGTTTCAATTAACCCCTCTATGTTTCTCCGCACTTTCCTCTAACTTAACTCATTTCATTCTATTTCCCATACTGTCTCTATCTGTATCCGGCACTGTCTCTCTCTTGTTCGTGTGCCCGGCCGATCTGTTTCCATCTATATTCGTTTTGTTCTGCACATACATTAAGTGTGTACATGTATATATGTTATGTTCTCGTTCCTATGTTCTATTGTTTTTGTATGTTCGTGTTAAATTACATGTGTATATCATATCTTCATTTATGGAGGAATTAAAGATATACATACATAGTACATACACAAGACAGTCACATTAATTCAATAGTAGCTGTACTTAGGTATATAACTGTAAATTGTCAGGACTATACAATCAGCCATCACAATATCCAAGACTCCAATATTAATGTAGTAGTCATATTAGTACACATTTGTATAATTGTCATCAGTATAGTTATTTCGTTTAAATTTCAATTTAATGAAAATAAGTATGATACGAATCATGCATACGATCAGTTGATTGCCATGTTAGATTGGTTATAACACATTCTGGCCCTAGCTATATATCTGTCCAATACATTTAATTAGTGCATTTTCGCATTACTAGAAATACTATTATCGTGCATCGTTCCCAGTATATCCCACCAGAGACATACAATGATGCATACAATCGGCAAACAATGTAACTTTTAAGATATATGGACTCATTGCAATGCACTAAACTCAGTAACCTTATAGTTTGTATTATACAGAGTAAAAACTTTAGAATTCATTAACATATAGCCTATTATAGGTGGACCGGACCGTTTTGGACCGGTCCAGGCATGTGTACCGGACCGGAATGGCCTGGACCAGACCGGACTGGACCGCCTTGGCAGCGGACCGCATCACTAACGTTTACGCAACAATAATACATTTGGGTACAACTGGCATTATTTCCTGTTATACAAGGACTGTTGAATATCATTATTATAGAATGGGTTTACTAAATGGAATAAGGGTCGGATCATGTAATAAACATTTATCTATAATAAATATAGAGACAATTTCATCTATAAGACACATATAATTTCACTAATAAAATTATAATCAAAAGTATAGGTGAAATGATCTGCCTTTGTGCATGAAAGATGATTCTTTTTGAGCCATACAGACACATGATTAAGGTGTAGTAAGACATGTTGAATCAAGGCATCAGTAAACCGTTTAGTTTTTGAGGCACATATGCTGTTTTTGTTGCATTGCATGAAAATTACCAGCTGGAGAGTATAATCTGTAACTGAATTCAGCTAGGGTAGCTAATTTCAGCTATTGTAGCTTAATTTTCACATTTGCCAGATCTGCTAATTTTTTGTCACGCATTATAGTCAGACTCAGACTTAGTGACAGGGCATACACCCTCCAAGTCGGACCACGGTCGCTCTTCAGCATGGTCAAATAGCTATTTTTCTTAAATACATTTATTTTTGAGAATAAAGTAACATATAGTCACTAATGTTAACTACTATATATATTGCAATACCAACTTTGATACACACAAGAACATGTGTATAATTCCGTTAATAATTAATCCAAAAATACTGTTGAAAAACACATGTTGAGACCATGTGGTAAAATGGTGGAAGTAAGTCAAGTAGGCGGGCCTAACATAACCTGAATTACCCTTGCAGTGTCGTGCTAAATTCTGCGCATGTCACTGAAACTTGGTCCAAGTACATGTACCCGTATGAGTTTATAACTTTATAAGGAAGTTAACACTACGCATGTGTAACTAATTAGAATAGGTTAGGCCACAGGGCCTATGCGCTCCGCTGCCCGCCCTCCTTTTGCACTGCCCCTATACACTGACTCTATATACGCGCCTTCTTCACGTTAATAGGACTATACTATTAACGTGAAGTAGGCGTGCATATATAGTCGGCGTATAAGGGCAGTGCATAAGGGGGCAGGCAGTGGAGCATGTTACAGGCCCCTGTGGTTAGGCCAACAAACAAAAAGATAGTATGTTTCCAAACATCGACCAACCCTAAAAATAACTGCCAACCCTAAACTTTTTATTGATATTTTGAGAAAAAGCCGAAAATTTCTATAAAAAAACATTTTTTGTTTACTGTTTTACCACAAATACACATAAATATTCATGATCATTAGTATGCAAAACACATGGTTTCTAACACATCCCTGCGTAAATTGACCATGTAGTGACAGCTGGACCTCAAAAGTTTAAACTCCTTGTGTGAGATGGGTTGTGGATTGATGGGCATAATTTTTTGCGATTTTAATTTCCTGAGAGTGGATCTCAGGCCTGCTTTATGCCTTGTTTGGGACTTATGAAACATAGCAACACTATCAACAGACATCTGTGCATCTGTATATATATAGAGATTATCACCACACATGGTAGGGGTACACATAGCTATGTTTCCAAAAGCCAGTCATGCTAGGTTTGGTGTACATGTACTGGCATTGTGGGTAAAATTCTCATAAAATGTAATGACATCAATTTCGTACCAAGTCATATAACCAAAATGATTAAAATGCAGTATGTGAATAACAAATCACACACTTAACCCTTTACCCAACAAACCGGCCAAAACAAGCTTCAACAGCCTAAAATATCTTCGGTCTGTCTCAATAGAACCATACAAATAAGGATATCATAGGAATTATATATGCGAGTCGACCATAGGTCGCCTCGCATATATAAGAGAATGCATTGGCCTAAAAAAAATCTTTTTTTAACACTTTTTACCATTTTTTCTTACATTCTTTAACAATTTTATAATTTTTAATGTGTTAAGCCAATGCATTCTCTTATATATGCGAAGCGACCTATGGTCGACTCGCATATATAAGAGAATGCATTGGCACAGGGCCGTTCTGTTGGGTAAAGGGTTAAGCATAAAGCAAGTTTGATCTTTTATTCAATCTGAAAATATATTTTCACTGTGTTGTTCAAGTTATACTTTCCCCACAACACGAGTTGGAATTTTATGTCACTTCTGTCAATGTACATGTAGTTCAATATTTCTGCAGCTGGATAAAAAATTTTGTTTTAAAGTAAACAAAACAAATTTCCCTGCATACATACCCTAATTTTTTCACTCCATTAGCGGAAACATACAATCTTTTTTTTTTTGGCCTTAGTAGAACTCATTTGTAAAAGGTTATGCATGATTGTAGTTACCCCCAACTAGAATTATATCAGGCACAGCCGATATGCTGACCTTGTCTGATGCATGGGGAACTCACAGGGTATACATGACTCCCGTGCATAACATGCTTTGGTCCCATATTATGGTAGATGGACACACAACATGCTAGTGTTTACATTCTGTTATTTGTTGGATATTAAAGGCCCACTTAATTTTCGAACCCCAAATTCACATTATGTAAAATAAATGCCATATTATATACCATTTGAAATAGTAAGCTCCAGAACATTGTATTTTCAACTTATTTGATGTAATAAACTGTTCTGTGGTCATGTTTATGCACAAAGTCAATTATTTTCAATGCAAGGGGAATAACTCTATATATTTAGATATAGAGTTATTCCCCTTCCATTGAAAATACATCTTTAGTTTAAATTTGTTTGCATTCTGGGAGCCAAAGGGGGGGGGGGGATTATTGTATTATTTAAGATATTTTCTATTACTCTATGGGCACCTTACAAGACACAGATATTCCAAATGGTGATGAATTATAGTATTTTAATCATATTTTATGGCATAGATTCAGATAGATTGTTATTAAAATTGTATATAACTTATTTAGGCACTTTAAAAAAAATAATCAGTGACTCGAAAATTAAGTGGGCCTTTGTGGATAAATAACATGTAGGTCACTAGTAGAGTGTTGTTGATTTAGTTCACACTTATATTAGTATTTACTTGATACTAGTAAATATCTATCTCTATACTCTTACACATCCGGTTTTCGGGCATTACTGAGAGGGATCGAGTATATCCACATTTTTAATTTGTCTAGGATTTTTTGCCGAACCTGTGACTTCTTCGACTTTTAACATGTGCACATTGTTGCACACAGGACAGCCATTAGTGTCAGCTCCCGATCTGATGGTATGCCAAGCGTAGTGTCATCCCTGGTCATGATATTACGAGAGGAGCGGAGGTACGAAATTCTCCTGGTATGTATTTTTCAAATTTTGCATGAGAATCTTAAAAATTGCTTCTGGAATTGTTCTCAGAGCACTGATTGTAGCATCGATGGCTGATTTGTGATGCCCATGGTACTGGGAATACAGATGGTGACACAAAGTCTGACTGATACTGTGCTGGATTTGAACCCTCAACTGTGTCGAAGGTGTAAACAAACCAACTGAGTTATCCGCTCCAATACATGTGTGTTGGTCAAAATTGTTACTTTTATAGAATAATTACTTGCATCATAGCATTTAGAATCGGTGTTTGATTATCACAAGCATAGCTTGTAGTGTATCTAGATGTTGCATTGGAACTAGAGCTGAAACGGTTGACCCATTCTTCTAACCGGTTAACCATCGGGGTTAACCGGAGTTCAACCCGTTAACCGCTAAATTTCTAGCGGACTTATCTCACACTAATTATGTCGACATTATGCCATGCTCCAGGGACAAACCTAGGTGAGAAGTAGTAGCTGAAATAAAGACCTTATTCACGGCATTTAACGATATTCAAAAACACGCATTCACTGTTCTTTTGCTGACTCTCGTGAGTCGTGATGGGGAATGAGCAAGTGAAATTTGTGAATGGCAGGGGAGATCGCTTATTTGCCGTGATCAGCATATGTTTGGGCATTTGTAAAACGAGTAAAATAGTATGGGTATTGGTAAAACGAGTAACAAAACTATATATTAAAGATCTGTAATATATCATTATCATCATTGGTATATCCTCCAATGCATTATATATAAAGACAAGAAAGTAATAACTAGAGAACAAAAAGGAAGGTCAGTTAGGTCAGACTCGCAGTCCTATTCAGTATTCGAGCTATTCATCGGTATCATGATAGCGGACACTAGTGTTGGGAGGTTATATAATTTACGTTTCGGTTTCGGTTTTAGTATGCAATCACTTAACATATAGCAATTACTGCCAAATTGAGTGTTAATTAGTCCCACAGGCACAACCAGTTACAGAGTAGCATGGAGCATCAATTTCCTTGATAAAAGGGAAGATTATTGAAGAAGTTTTGGGTTGCTTCAACTACTATGTCTGTTTGCATGGTCACTCAATTGAATTGATCATATTAAATCACAACAGGGAGGAAGAACGGGAAGAGTGAAGACATTGTGCAGCTGATCTCAATCTTCAAACTTTGTCGACTTACATAGTTTTTATAAACCCCACTGTAAAACAGTTTTATATATAGTATGTCGTGGTGTGATTCCAATTTGAATCCATGTTGCTTCGTGCAGTATTAACTATTAAGTTACGAAAGCACGCATTGCCATACAACGCCACTTTTACGTTGTCACTTCCTTGTGTGCATTCAGACTTGATACACAGTGACTGCACACGTGCTTTTGTCGGAAGAAAACGTCAAAGGGTCGGAATTGATTGAAGGTCGCCGACACTTCCAGACAGTTCGAGAATTGCTACTAAGTATCTGATACTACCGCGTGTACCAATTAATGCTTGCATTGCACTCTACTATCGGTGACACGGGATTTAGTATTAGTTTTGCATCATTTAACCTAATATTTTGAGGATTATTCACGTTCACATTCAACTGACAACGGGATGCTGTTACGTCCGGTTAATTTTTTTCTAACAGGTTACGCCGCTAACCGGATGCTAACCGTCTAACCGTTTCAGCTCTTATTGGAACATCAATCATTGCCATTGGATGTCAGATTGGTCAGACTCAGTGTTGTTGTCAAGTTTGCACCGACAATAAACTATTCTCGTTTAAAACAGACTTAATAACTCATGGTAAGTTACTCCACAACTTGTTGACTTACGTTAATTGATATTAGATATTATCATCCTAAGTCTAGCCGTGCAAATATCACAGTTTTCTGCTCAATGTCAAATAATTAATTTATGTCATGGACAATGAAGACATAATTTTGCAGTTTAAAATGCTGGTCACAAATAATAGAGACCACTACCAAACGCTAGACCCGGAAGTTCGTTGAAGAGTGAGATTTCAGTATACATTATTTTACCGTAGCATACATTATTTTTCTACCACACAAACGGAATGAAATATAATTAGTACATTGAAAATGTATGTGCGTTTTATCTGGAACCCGTAGTGCCCTCATGTTGTCTGGCTCCCTTCCACGAAATACATTGGTCGTTCAATATCGACTGTGGATCAATTCGACCAAATACGAATTACAATCGAGTACGCCCACCGGAAAGAAGAAAAACGTGAAAATCATGGGACGAAAACAACATATGCTGTTCACAGAAAATACGGATTCAGACTTCGAAACTGAAGCATTTCAGTTTTCTAATAAAGAGCAACATCCCGATGGTGGTACAAATTCAGATTCCAACCAGGAAGGACTGGAATCTGGTAAGAAAACATTATTGGGGGGGGGGGGGGTGATGCCTGATGGTGCCTTGGTCACCAGCCCGGGTCCGTGACTACCCGCCCCCGAGACAACCCGCCCCTTTCACTCTGAGACAACCCGCCCCCGGACAACCCGCCCCCAAAAATCAATTAGCGGTAATCAGTGGCTAATTAGTAGGTGTGAGGGGATTATGAGATGTTTGTTTAACGAAACTGGGTTGTTTTTTTTATATATTTTTATTTGATTTAACAACATGGACAACAATAAATACACATGTAATATAATATAACTTATGAACACAAAAATGCATCAACGATAATATGTTTATTTACTACGAAGTTTAAAGAACGAAATTTAAAAGCGGAATGAATGAATATGAACGAAGATTAAAAACAAAATTTAATAAGTTTAACAAACGAACAATGATTAATTTGGGGCTGCTGCTGGTGTCTGTCTGCAGTGTGCCGGTCTCTTCTTCGTTCCGTAGACGTTTGAGCACTTCTTCAGAAAGCTGGCTGCTGTTAACCTCGGTGGATCGGACATGTAATCATCCCAGAACTCCCTATAATCTTCCTGGCCTGGATAGTGTAACGTGATCGGGATTCTGTGTCGAGTGAGATGATCGAATCCCGATCTCTAAGTGTTGTGATAACACACTGTGATAATGAACCATTTGCATCAAATGTTTGTTTTGAAAGCACCCCTTTTAATTAGTCTTCACTTACCTTAAAGGTACTCAACCCGATAAAACTCCTCTCAATTACTATTTCAATGGCTTCGGGGGTCAAAAATATTTGATTCGAGTCGAGGAAGTCACCCATCAAAGCTCAGATTTGTTAGATATCGATTTTAGAAATCTATTATTTTTCATTATCGGGAATACTATCTGGCCCAGAACTCAATCAAAATTGCGTTAAAATTACCACTTGATTTTAGAGTTATTCATCCTTGTCTGTTTGAATAGATTTGGAGTACACATCCAGAGCAGATTACGGCAGTTATCAGTACTCATCTCGAGAACATAACAAATTTGAAAAATCAATATCTAATAACTCTGAGCTTTGTTTGATGGGTTCCTCGATTCGAATCAAATATTTTTTACCCCCAAAGCCAAAGAAATAGTAATATAGGACCCTCTGATCGGATTGTTGTTGTTGGAATCTGTTGAGATGGGGACCCTCTTTACGGGTTGAGTACCTTTAAGTGCCGTTCAGTTGTCAAAACATCGTGTCATTCTTTATCCCTGTCCACGCATTGACATAATTAATGAATAAACACACGTTTTGTTGATCAAAATCTTTAATAATATATCATCAAAGAACATAAAATAACATAATCACTATTAACAATTTCGGGACAACCCGCCCTCATTTATCGGGACAACCCGCCCCCAAAATAGCATAGGGGCGGGTTGTCTCGGGGGCGGGTAGTCCCGTTCCCACCAGCCCAGGCGCACCGGAAGATGGGGGGCAGAGAGGGCGAGCGGGGCAGAACTTGCCCTTTTTCTGGAGACAGAAAATGTTTTTTGTGTGTTTAATCTCGTGTTTTTATAGCAAAATGTGACTTTTTTTTTGGTCCAAATACCACCAATTTCACAAGGAATATTAATTTTTTGTCAATTATATCACAAAACGGCCATAAAAACCGACAAATACCATTAAAATAGGGATTTTTGCCACAATGAATTTATGGTTATTTTCCCGAGTTTACGGAGAAAATGCCCTTTTTTACGGAAAAGTGCCCTTTTTGTAGGCTCTGCCCCCCTGCCCTTGGATGCTTCCAGCGCCCCTGTTGGTCACAAGTTGGTGGAATCAACAAAACTCAAAATTAGAATTTTGCCCTTAGAAAACACAGGGACGCTATCAATCTCTTCCAGAGATTAATTTGTTTGACCACTAACCATTGATCCCTAATGAACCATTCTTGCCATCTCTAAAGACATCATATCTCTAGAACAACACGAGCTTGACTCTCCTTGTGAGATTATCTGGGCAAAGCTTGTCATACCAGGCTCTAAAAACATCCATGTCGCCTCATACTACAAACCAGATGAAAACGATATTGATAGCGTAATTATTAGAAACATCTAAAGAAAGCCCCCAAAGATGGCTACCTCTGGATTCATGGCGACTTTAACATACCGGTACCTAAATAGTCTAGTCGTAATTCTCAGAAAAGACATTTCTAGAAGCATTTCCGCGGAAAAGTGTCAAACCAACTTTTTTACCATAATTCGAAGGTGCCGAACACGAATAGACTGCCTGTCGCCCGATTGGATGAACATAGGGTTCAATAAAACGCTTTTAAAATCTTCGTGTTTTCTTCGTTGGGGGGGGGGGGGTTGTTGACACGGCGCATCGTACACCGTAATATGAAATCACGTAACTGGCCTTGAACTTACTCAAACTTATATACTCCTCGCGGAACGTTCAAAGCCGCGTTGTATCATGATACTATCATCACAGTAATAATTCTGAAACATTAACATCATAGTAATCAGGTAAGACATTGCTGTTTTGTATATTTATCGACGATTCTCGTAAGAATTCTCTTATAGTCCGGGAGCCAACAGGGGTACCCTTGCACCCCCGGGACTTAACATCACCCCACTCATTTTGTTCTTTATTATGTCCTTGAACTTTTAAGCAATGTTAACAAGAAAAAAATGTGGCCGTGTAGAGTCCAGACAAGAATGCGTCCATCCTGGCCGCCGTTTTTCAGACCAGACCCTAAGTCAGTTTTATGCAAATTATAGCGGGGAATTCTATTAAAATGTATACAAATGTATATATTTTCGTGAAGCTAAGACATATTGACACTTTTTTGACTCAAAACTGAAACTCACCCTCTAAGATGGCCGCCAAAATGGCCGCCGGAAGTTGAAAATATGACGTTTTTTCACAAATATCTTTTAGATCAGTTCATGTTGTTTGGAACTGGTTGAGTAATATGACTTTATTTTGTGTTTTGTATATTAACTGATCAGGGGATGACAGGAAGACAGTCCTCGAGATTATGTCATCCCCTGGTGATATAATGTTATACTCTTCTTGTATTATAATTGTCATAAACATAAGTATTCATTATATCACCAATAAACAATCAATCAATCAATCATTGGAGCGGCGTGTATGAGTACGGTATACAGTGAGTTGCTGAATTGTCATGTGTGAGGTGTATATATGCAAGTATGGAAGGTATAAATGGTCATGTGTGTGGGTATTGGTATATCTGGAAGGGCTCACCATTGGTGAGGTGTATATGTATACCTGGATTGACCCTATGGTCATGGGTATGGCGAATAGGTATACATGTAGTTGCTATATGGTCCATAGTGAGATGAATATGTATACACTGACTGAATGTATGGTCATGGATGTGATGAATATTAATACATATAGTGACTATATGGTCATGAGCCAGGTGTAGGAGTATACCTGGTGTTCATGTATGGTGAATCGTGGCTGTATCGTCATTTGTGGTATGTACGGGTATAACCAAGTATGGCTGTATGGTCAGGCGTACGTGTATACAGTGGGTGACTATATTGTCATTTGTGTACATATGGAGTGACTGACGTAATGGGTTGGTTGTACATGTGTACCTTGGGTGGCTATCGCTTTCCACAATAACTCAAGGATATGTTAATCAATAGAGAGTTCATGTCAGAGAGTTCTCCATCTTGATGGTGTTTATGTATATGGGGGAAACATTAAACGTGGAAAGCGATAGCCACCCATTATCACACAGTCATTCCATATATACATAAACACCACAGATATAACAATATAGTGACCCAATGTATACACGTACACCTGACCCATGACAACGGATGACCATACAGCCATGAGTCACAATGGAGGCACTTCGGGTATACTCCTAAACATGACCCATAACCATATAGTCACTCCGTGTATACCCATGCATTTACCTCACCATTGGCTATACGGTAAACCCCCATATACCTATTATCCACACACATGGTCAAATAGACATTCAATATATACATCAACACCACAACAATGACCATAGAGTCACTACAGGTATACATACCTCACCAATCGCCACATAGCCACTCGCTTGATACACATACCCTCACCCATGCCACCTGGTATACTCCTTCACCTGACCTATGGCCATATAGTCACCCCGTGTGTACCTATTCAATACATTCATACATGATCATGGTCACTCCCTGTATCCCTATGTGTCACACCATAGCCGAATAGCGACACAAGATATACTAAAACACCACAGCCATGTCAGGAAAGTCACTCCATGTATGCATATGCACCTCATCCATGGCCATATAACCACTCGCTATATACACATACCCCTCGCCCATGACCATATAACAACACGTGTGTATACCCGTATATCCTACACATGACCATACCGCCACGAGTCACCAAGCAGGAACACCAGGTATACTCATACACCTGACAGATGACCATTTAGTCACCCCTGTATAGATACTCATTACATTTACGATCATACAGTCATTCCCTGCATACCTACATGTACTCATCTCACCATTGACCATACAGTCACTACAATATATACCTATTTGACACACATAGTCATATAACCACTCGATATATACATATGCAGCCCACCCTAGACCATAGAGTCACTCCAGGTATACATATATACACCTCACCAACGGCCATTCAGCCCTTCCAGATATACTTACAGATATGCACACACGACCACTCATACCTTCCATACTTGCATATACACCTCACACATGACAATTCAGCAACTCACTGTATAATCATACACGCCAGCCATGATCATTCAGCTAATCCCTATACACCCACCAATGATAATACATTCACGAGATATATAAATATCTACCACAATGACACTCCATATATACCCACATGCTCGATAATGTCCACCAGCTTACTCCAGGTATGCATATACACTTCAAGCATGACCGTACAGTCATGCCATGTATACCTATACACATTACCTGTAACCATAAAATAACTCGCTATTTATCCACACACCCCATCCATGATCATACATGCAACAAATGTACATCCCACCCATGACCTTACAGTCACTCCATATATACATACTCAACACATAGATGACCATGTAGCTATATCCATACACCACATCAATGCCCATACAGGCACATCGGGTTAACCCGTACTGGATAGACACAACCATACACCATACAATCACTCCATTCATACCGATTCACCTCACACATGACCGTGACCTCTCCCTGTATACCTATGCATCTTACTATGGACAACCCACACGTAACCATAAAGTCACTCCTTGTATACCTATTCACATCATTCATGACATACAATAACTCCCTGTATACCTATTCACCTCACCTATGATCATAGAGTAACTCCCTGACTACCATCTTGGCATCCACCCTGTATCCAGTTGATATTTTTAGTTATCATAATGGACCAGAATAGCCACTGATTATGGTTCATCTCGGTTCCGTCTCAAAGTTCTGCCCATTTCCTTTCAATATTATGGCCAGAATCACAAAAGAGGTTCTTGACAAAATTCCATACTTTAAAATGAATTTGTCATGCCCCATACGGAACTGGGATAACCAGAATATAACATATAGTTGTCAGTTAATTAACTAACACGTATAATAACCAAGTGAGTCACAATTTACTACCTTTTATGATAACACAGATAATAATGTTCGGGATATATGTAAATAAAACTTTTTATAAATTTGGTTGCCATTTTGGAAGCCATCTTGAGCAATTTGGTCTATAAATACCGTAGTGTGACACATTTAAGATAGACCAAAACAATAAACACGTTTGAATCCAAAGACAGTTACATTTACTTGAAAAAATGGTCCATACCTGAAAAGTAAATTTTTGCCGATATTTATGTCAAGTTTTTGAGAGAAAAGTCCAATATTTTTGGTGGTGTCAGTGGTGACAATAGTAACAATTAACCATGGTGCATCAGACATGTTAGTATTCAATGTATAGGAGGCAGAATAGGAGGCCAATTTTATACATCAACCACAATTTGTAAGCGATTGCAGGACACGCTGGGGCAATATTTACTATTTTCCATATTTTGGCGGCCATTTTGGCAGCCATTTTGAGCCAAAGTAAGAATTGTGGTTCCAATGAGTTGGAATATTCATAGGTAATGATATACCTCACTTAGATTACAAAGTTCTGTTCATTTCTTGTTGAAATATGACTAGAATCCCAATTGTGATTTTTTGTGAAATTTTGTACCGCGTTTTTGATTGAAGGGGCTAGGACACCAATAATTGCATATTTAATTGCTCCAATGATCAGCTAATATACAAAACACAAAATAAAGTCACATCACTCAACCAGTTCCAAACAGTATGAAGATATTTGTGAAAAAATGTGATATTTTCAACTTAATCCTGATTCACACAACTTTCATCCGGGTGTGATTTCATGAAGAGCGTTTACTTATTAAATAACATACTTATCCATATATGTATAGCAGATGATGAGATAGTTCTGACAGAAAGGTCTCGAGTGGTGATTCAAATAATAAAATATTCCCATGTTCATGATATTATATGTATAACGAGTGTGAAATATGTCTCGATATTGACTTACTGTATTTTCGCGGCAATAAAAACAGTATGTGACTTTAAGTTGATTTTATGGGTGAAATATGGGTCACAGGCAGCGACAGGCACCCTCATTGGATTCAGCATACTTGATTTATGCTAGAAAACTTAGTTTCATGCTTTTCCCCAAAAATGCCTCTAGGGTTCTAGTATTCCACAAATGTAGCTTTTCCGACCAGACTAAAATACAATTGGACCACAAACGAAACTACCCCCGACTGCAAAAATACAAAATTTTATGATAAACTCACAAATGAAATGTCCGATGCAAATCTCGAACAGGTTGTTAAAATACCCACAAGGGGAAAAAACACCCTTGATCTCTTCTACCTAAATCAACCAACTCTGATCCATAACACACGAACACTTCCCAGCCTTGGTACATCTGATCATGACATTGTCTACCACGAAGTCACCATAAACAAGAGACATCTAAAAAAAAAGCCTGCCAGGAAAGTCTATCTCTATCATAAAGCAAACTGGCCTGCCATAAAAGCATAACTCCAATTTACTCCATTCCTTCCAAACTTTCTACAAAACACAGAGTGCAAATCTAAATGTAGAACAGAAATGGCAGATGATCAAAGAAAAAATCTATGAACTAATAACTATGCATATCCCAAAAAAGACACTTAGTAGCAGACAACATGCACCATGGATAACAGCCAATCTTAAGAAGCTGATAAAAAAAACGCACTCGGCTACACAAATACATCAGAAAAATCAGGAATAAAAACACCGAAAACCTTCAGTCCAAAGAACGAGCCCTTAAACATGCTATCCAAAGAAAATCCAGGAAAGCATTCTGGGACCATATAGAATCCATCATAACGGAAGATAACAAAAACTACCCGGACCTAACAAAACAAAACCAAGCCCAGCAAAAAATTCTGGTCCTTCATAAAACATCAGAAGTCATAAAATAACGCCGTTGCTCGTCTGAAGGTAGATGGTGAAGTGATCACAGCCCCACCAAGCTGGCCGAAGCTCTAAACTCCCAATGTCACTCTGCATTCACCAAGCCTCAACCTCTAAGCCTATCCCACATCTGTGAACTTAAATCTCTGATCTGTCTCAAGGATACTGACATGCCAGATGTAGAAATAACTACAAATGGTGTTTGTGGCGTACTCTCAAGGTTAAAACCTAACAAAGCTTATGGTGTCGACCAAATTTCACCTCGCTTCCTCAAGGAGGTAAGAGACGAAATCTCCACAATAATTGCAGACCTTTTCCAGAGTTCATCAGGGCTGGCGATCTAGAAAATCCAGGAGGGCTATTAATAGCCCTCCTAGATATGCCTAGGAGGGCGATAGCCCTCCTCAACTTTTAAAGTTATGATTTATTTTATCTGAGTTACTACTGCCGTTAGTTTGTCTATTTTTGATGTTGTATAACTACTCCATCTAAATTAAAAAAATTTATGTGGAAACAAAGTGTCCACAGAGTTGTGAATGTCAAAATCCCCCACAGTAATTATGGTATGGTGAATATTTAACTATGTTTTATATGTTATTGAACTTATGATAATTGATATGAACAAGAAACAAAATGTAAGAGTGTTTGTACTCAACAATTTGTCAGTCGGCATCCAACCCATGCAACGGAATTCCATTTCCGATCGCAGACTGCTGCTTGCAGCAGTCAAGTCGCTATCTAGGCTATAGATTTACTGGGTGTTTGCAATTGGGGACATAGAAAATAGTTTCTGAACTTTAATAATTGAATAACAGTGTAAACTAGAATACGTGGATACATTTAGCTAATTATATTAAAATATTGTCAATCGAAGCGATAAAAGAGCTGCAAGCTAATACAATTTTCACTGATAGGAACCGGAAACGGAACGAAAGGTTGAACTCAATTGGGACAGTGACATTTGGTTCTCACTATCCACAAACATGTGTTCATTTTATCCAGTGAAATATATCGTAAGCTCAATCTTATGAAGAGAAATAATTTATTTTGGTCATAAAATGTGTGAGAATCGATCAAAAGATCAGATTTACGAAACAGTTCGTTCCGGAATTTACTGATTCCGCTATAATTCCCATTTGACATTACCGTCAGGTCACGCATGCGCACAGTCCACACACTGTACAATATAATTACGATTTTGATGCAGTATTTTACTCATTAAACACAATAAAATAACTAAATAATAAATGTCCTATCGTAGACGAGGCGGGCTATAAAAAGCCCGCCTTGGAAAATTCTAGGCGGGCTGTAGGCGGGCAGCCCGCCTTGAGATTTCCAGACCTGGTTCATTGAACTCAGGCACTGTCCCTTCTGATTGGAAAGTAGCAATTGTTTCCCCAATATTAAAAAAAGGCTCTAAATCCAAACCTGAATACTATCGCCACATTTCACTTTAATACATGTATTCTAAGCAAAACCCTTCAACATATCATAGTATCTAACATCATGTCCCACCTTAACGATAAGCAACTACTACATCAAAACCAACATGGATTCTGACCCAAACTAAGCTGTGAAAACACAGCTTATCACATTCATGAATGATATCTTTGAAAATATGACAGAATGGACTCAAACCGATGTAGTTGTTATGGACTTCTCAAAGGCCTTTGATAAAGTGGACCATAGCAGACTTCTTCTTAAAATGAGGCGATTGGGCATAAACACATCCGTAACAAATTGGATTGCCGATTTCCTATCACATCGGAGTAAAAAAGTTCAAGTTAATTGGACAAGAGTCAAAATTCCTTCCCGTTCTATCAGGTGTCCCCCAGGGTTATGTCCTTGGCCCGTGTCTCTTCTTGATCTACACAAATGACCTCCCCACAAACCTCAGCTGTCAGGCCCACCTCTTCGCAGATGATACTGTTGTATATTGTGCTATCTCCTCTAAAAATGACTGTAATATATGATTTCGCCCGTAAAGAAAATCCTATTCTCCATGACTACACACTCCATAACCAGCTACTCAAATCAACAGAACCTACAAAATATCTCGGCATAACCATCTCAAATGAACTGTCATGGAAACCCACATCACTACCATCACAAATAAAGCCAATGCTACCCTCCGATTCCTAAGACGTAACGTGAGAACAAAAAACTACAGAACAAAAGACCTTGCCTACAAAACATATGTTAGACCACAACTGGAATACTGTAGCTCAATATGGGACCCCTGGCAGCAGTACCTCTCAGATAAAGTAGAGATTGTACAGAGACGGGCTGCATGCTACACTCTAAATAGATACAACTATGGTAGCAACGACAGAGACAGCATAACTGATCTGCTCCACACACTAAATTGGCAAACCCTTCAACAAAGAAGAATCTACTCCTCTCTGGTCTTGCTATACAAAATCCGCCACCAAGATGTAGACATCTCCCTACCATTTGTGCCTACTGGGGGCCACAAGTTCCTCCCTATTTCATCTTACACTATGCAGTAGATCATGCCATGAATCTCTACTATGGCTACCACCCGTAGAGATCATATTCCACCAGTACAAAACCTGGGAACTTTTTGAAGTTTTGACATGGAACCTTATATAATAGAAAAATAACAAAGGGAATATATTTCTTTGCTATTATCTCTTTCTTAAAGTGATGTGAAAACTCCTATTGTGTGATCAAATAGAAATGGACAATAATCTTGCTTAAATTAGTTATTTTTAAGAATATTAATCCAAATTTACAGCACACACCGTCATTCTTATATATTAATTAAATGCAATGACTCTCCAGTCTCCATGGTGACATTGTCCCTCCCCCGTGGCCAATACAAAACTGCTAATAAGTTTAACAAGTTGGAGAATTTTCCAACCTGAGGGGGAGTATGAGGTTTGTAATTTCCAACACCATAGGAAAGCTTCAGTTGAGGCCAGTCTAGATGCTAGGATTTGCGAGTTTCTTGTCTACTTTTTTTTAATTTTCGGACATGGGGCCGAACAACCATGGTCAGCCCAGTGTGTCCTGGTCTCTTGCCCGTAGCCATGTGCATTTGTCTGGAGTTAGACCACTAGATGTTATGATTTATGCGATTTTTCAGGTTAAAAATCTCGATGTTCTCATATGGGGAATATAGAACCATGGTTTATGAATATATAGGAAATTAGGCCTGATCACTGAGGTGCAAGAGGGGGGGGGGGGGGGGGGGGGTGGGGTGCAAATTGGAATAATGCAAAACTTGTGTTTGGTCTGTAAAACACTTTTTGCATACACGAGGCAGTCTTCAGCTAATTTGTCTAATTTGAATCTTGGTAGGTTTAGTAAACAAGTACACCTCTGAGCACGTTGATCAAGTAGCCACTGAAATAAATATTCAATAAATACGAACAATTACATGTAATGCATTCATTCAAGTGATGCATGCAGTAGGGGGGGGGACTGGTCAGGGGGGGGGGGGGTACACAGGGAGGGGTGGAATTTGGGGCTAAAAGTAGGTATGGGGTTATTAAGCTCATAGTTAAAATTTGGAAGTGTCTGTTAAGGTTGTTAGGATACCTCCAAAACTTTATATATCGACAACACTAAGTATATAATGTCGCAGAGCAACCCTGAAATACATTGAATCTGGTTTGGTTATATCAGCTTAAATTGGAGGGTTCCTAAAATGCTGTTTGGGTGGCATATTTGTGTCTTATTGGCACTTGTGTTCTACTTCTAAAAAGCATGCCCTTTTCCCCTGGCGCTAATTATGCCCAGTATTTAGGGATCTGTATATATGTACGATGTTTGCTGCACATGTATCATCTAATAATTCCATGGAAAGCTGCATATGTAATGCACTCTTGAGACCATCAATTCCAGTATCTTCTAGCGGCCCACCCATTTATAACCAAAATCTGAGTGTGCGTTTAATGAAAGTTGATCATTCAAGGATGGACTTTTAATATACATGTATAGCCTCATTTTAAAATAATGAGGATGTGAACATACATGTACATATATCCACTCACTGTAATTTCTTGCAATTGCAATGGAGTCAAAATGTTCATCTACCCGATATCCACTGAATTTGGGATAGAATACAAAACAAATTGGTTTTCAAGCATATATATATTTAAAAGAACAGAAGAACAAACGTACATATGTCCACTTACCTTCAGTTGAATTAGCAACCACTCCATTATATCTAAAGCAATGGCTAAACCAGGGAAATATAGTGGTTTAGACATCTGATAATTTTATGCCATGGTTAAATATTTCGAGCTTTTGTAAAGAATCTGTTGCAAATTTCATTTTGTCTTTGGTGATTCTCGTGGGTGGATTGGGGAGGGGTCATGTTAATCATGTGGTGAGTATCGAACCTAGGACGCATGGTCAGGGGTCTCTATCATTCACAGAACTCAACCATAGCATGTGAAACCCTATATACTATATAGCCAGCAATTTATATACAATCTTTGCAATTATATTTAGTTTTCATTTTTTTTTCGTCACTTGTTTCCTCGTACATTAAAATTTTAGATAAGTGGTGTCAAATATTTCATTATAATTTAATAGTATATAATCTTTTGTAGGAGAAAAACACAATTCCACCCATTCCATTGCAGCATGTTGTGCTCTATATCATGGGTTAGACTTTCGAGCATTTCTCATCATATGAATATTTCTCATGTCTTAAAGGGACTGGCGTCCTTCATTGCAGGTTATAGTTTAGAAATAACATTATCAAATTATGATAATTCCTCAATAATATACTAATAGTATAGCATAATGATGATATGATTGCGATATTATTCACAAAAATATGGATCTTCGGAGTGACCTCTAGATGGGATCCTCCTATTTTGACTGAAATTTGTTGAAAAACATGGCCACCAGTGGCCATCTTGGAATTTAAACTTTATATGGCTACTAGTAAATCCTTCGGCACACCCTACAGGCCACATCTCTCATCCGATCATCACCAAACTTCATATGGATCTTCAGGGTGACCTCTAGATGGTAGCCTCCCTATTTTTACCAAAAGTTGTTAAAAAACATTGCCACCAGCAACCATATTGGATTTCAAATTTGAATCCATCGGCACACCCTGCAGCCTGCATTTATGGAAGAATTGCTTCGAAAAATATTAGTATTTTAATATCACCTCTAAACGGGAGCTATCAAATTTGAAAAAAAATTTATAAAAAAAAACATGGCTGCTGGCAGCCATCTTGGATATTACTCTTTGCATGACTAAATCGTTTGTCAAACCCTACAGACCACATGTCCCTGGGGAAAAATAGCAGCGAAACCAATATATACTATACCAGTGACAAGGTTCACGAGTCCGATTTTGGGGAAAAAACACCCCATCTTTCATATTTCTCATAGATTCTCAAAATTGTTCAACTCTGTCACAATATATTTCAGTGTGTCTTATTGGCCATGAAATTTCCTTTCTTTGTGGTGTATTATTCAATAGAATCAAATGAAGGGAAGTCGAGACATGGTACAGAAAACTTGCAATATCTACTGGAAATCTGGGAGTAAAATGGGTCATCAGTCTCCCTGTCTGCCTAATATCCTCAATAATTCTAACACATTGTCAACTCAGACAAAATATGCCCCAGTGTTTGTTATAGGGCGTAAAATTTTCTTTTGTTTGATATATAACTTGATGAAGTCAATTTAAGTAACATCACAAGTTCGGCAATTGCAATCGTAATAATTGAATCACCAACAGCCATCTTGGAATTTACTCTTTGTATGACTAAATCCTTTGGCGCACCCTACAAACCACATCCCTCATCCGATCATCACCAACCTTCATATGGATCTTCGGGGTGACCTCTAGATGGGAGCCTCTATTTTGACTAAAATTTGTTGAAAAACATGGCTACCAGCGTCCATCTTATAATTTACTCTTTATATTACTAAATCCTTTGGCACACCCAACAGACCATATTCCTCATCCGATCATCAACAAATTTCAAATGGATCTTTGGGGTGACCTCTAGATGGAGCCTCCTATTTTGAAAAATTTGTTTTAAAACATGGCCGCCAGCATCCTTCTTGGAATTTCTCTTTGTATGACTAATCCTTTGGCGCATCCTACAGACCATATCCCTCATCCGATCATCACCAAACATCATATGGATTTTCGGGTGACCTTTAGTTTACTTTCCTCCTTCTTTATCATTCTATTCATTACTCAGCAAAAAATGAACTCCTTCCCAAGTTGAATTACATTGTCATAGACACTTTCATTCTTTAACAATTTTATCATTTTTTATAAAATGTTCTCACATTCTTGAACAATTTTTATCATTTTTATCATTATTTCTTACATTCTGTAACAATGTTTTATCTTTTTCTTTTTCATTTTTATGTTTACCCATACCATGTATGGTAAACATAGTGTCGTTGTCCGGATTGACCACTCGTCGTTCGTCCGTCCGTCTGTCCGTCCGTCCGTCTGTCCGTCCGTAGACACTTCACGTGTAATGCGATAACTCAAACATTTTCTATCCAATCAGAAGCAAATTTTGTATATGGGTATATCAGCCCAAAATACAGATCGAGTTCGAATTTGGGTTTGATCCGAGTTTTTGTTACAGAGTTATGGCTCTTTTTCTACTTAGAATTCACACATTCTGCCATAACTCAAACATTTTTTACCAAATTTGGTATGTGAGTTTCACAGCCCAAAATACAGATCTAGTTCGAATATGGGTTTGATCCGATTTATTTTAAAGGAGTTATGACCCTTTTTCGAAGAAAAAAATTGAAAAAAAAATTGATTTAAATTTTTTTTTTTTTTTTAACTTTTATAATAATAATAAAAAAAATGTCATTGACATTGTCATTTGTTTTCATTTAGATATTGATGATTATGATACAAGTTGATAAAAAGATTTCCAATGTGTCCCTTTAATTTTTTTAAATAATTAAAAACAATTATAACCATTATAACTCTGCCAAGGGTACCCCGAATCACCACACCAAATTTGATTAAATCGGTCCAAAATCTTGTGTTATGTACTGGTAAATCTGTTTGGAGCAACATTAAATCCAATTCACCAATTGCATTTGGACTACTTAGCTATTGATAAAGCTATATTATTTTCTGATGTCTCTTATGCCAATGTGCAAATAATCTGATAAAGAAGCCTGTGGTATCTAATTTAAAATAAAGATTCAACAATAAACATCACATGATATTAACCGTAGACTTGGACATCTGTGCTGCAGAGTTATATCTTCAGATGGTCTGATATCATTATAATTGTTATGAGTTTAATAGAGGTCAGTGTTCAGCATAAACAATTCCTGTGATTTTTTGACAGCTGTGCTATATAATTGATATTAATGGGTCAGTGGTGAGGTTGCTTATCTGTATACTAGGACACATTATTATTGTAAACTTAAATTGGACTCTCTTAACCCAAGTATTCCATGTCCAGGGCACACCTACACATTTAACCCACGGACTTGCCGGCTGTGGCGGTTTAGCATTACAGATCCTGTACCAGTGCATTCTCTTATATAAATGCCAGTGACCCATAAATTCCAATAATTTGTGTTATGTACATTTGTCTATAATAGTACATAACAGTATACTCTATAATTCAACACCAAAACTCTCATTTATCCGATCATATTAAATTTTTATCGCCAAGGGATGGGTTAACATCTGCCGATCGTGATCGGCCTCTCGTTTCTTATATTTTTTAACAATTGTAAAAAATAATATAAAATTTGTTAGGCTAATGCATTCTCTTATATATGCGAGGCGACCTATGGCCAACTCACATATATAAGAGAATGCTTTGGCACAGGGTTTTCGCAAACATTCAGGAAGCTTCCGTCATGAAAGGGTTATTATACCAGACTAATTTATTAATTTTTACAGACTCTGATGAAGGATTTGATGACAGCGATGAAGCTCCCGAAGATGTGTCATTCCACACTGGACGACTGCAGTCACTTGAACAAATTAAACAAACTGTGGAACAGATTTCATCAGCAAAGAACAGAATGAAAGAAAAACGAAAGAAGATACAGGAGAAATTTGCTGAGCAGAAAGTAGGCTTATCCATAATAACTGTTTTAACTTTTTGTCCCCCGACTTTCTGAAAGAAAAGGGGGACTATAGAAACGGGGTCCTGTCCATCCGTTCGTCCGTCCGTCACACTTTTGAGTACCTTCATGGTGTAACCATCTCCTCCTACAGATTTCATCCCAGAGATATGAAACTTCAGAATATTGTTGTCCATATATTGAAGATGTGCAACATGTATATAGATGACGGAATTTTTTTTTTTTTGACGGAGTTATTAACCCTTTTCGACTTAGAAAATTTCAACATTTTTTATAATTTTCAGTATGAGGGTACTTTCATGGTGTAATCAACTCCTACAGTTTTGATTGTAGATATTTGAAACTTAAGAGTATTGTTACGCACATATTGGAGATGTGCAACATGTATATAGATGACAGAAAAATATTTTTTTGACGGAGTTATTAACCCTTTTCGACTTAGAAAATTTCTACATTTTTAAAAATTTCTTTAACAAAGCGGCATCGACTTGCCACGTTGTCGGGGGACACTGTGGTCGCATGACCTTTTATTCTTCATGCACCCTTATCACTTTGTATACAGTTACTGAATGGATTCTCTCACTCAGTTACAAAAGTATAAATATATAGTCTGTCCATCTGTCTGTTAGTCCATGGACGCAATTTTGTCCGAGCTTGTACTCATTTGTTTTATGGTTAATTTCTATGAAACTTGGGACTGATATTTACCACTGTGCACCTGTAATTTTGAGGTCTATCTGACATTTTTTTTTGTGTTAGGAATTTGTCTCCGTCCGTCCATCTGTCCGTCAACAATTCTTTGAACATCTTCTCCAGACCCATAGGACCGATTGGGTTCATATTTGATGTGGATGCTCCCTAGGTGACTGGTTCAAATGAGATCACTGGGTCAAATAGTTGCGAAGCCAGGGCCATAACTCTTTCCCTCCGTAATAATTCTTAATATGACTTCTTCTCAAGTACCATCAGGTGAAATGGGTTCATATTTTTGTTTGAAGGGTCCTTGGGTGACTGGGGTTCAGATTTGTTTGAGGTCACTGGGTCAGTTGTGGGTGGAGGCAGGAATATAACTCCAAAAAAACAAAAACACTCTTTTAGATTAAAATACTTGCTGCTCAATTTAACCAAATAGAAAACAATGAAAATAATTTATTTAATTTTTTTAAATGTGAATGAATTTTTTATTTTTTTTTTAAATTAAATCTTCAAAAACTATTACTATGAAACATCCAGTGGGGTACTCCGATTCACAACACCAAATTTGGTTGAAATCAGTCCAGGGTCTGGGAGAAAATCGGGAACAGAAAAATTATCCTTGCCATTTGACGGGTCAGACACCCATATTACCTTGTTATTTCACATTTCCAATGAAAGTAAATTTCTTTGACAAGTCATGACTTTCACTATCAACAATATCAACAATAAGCTTAATAAGTCAACGCATGCCACCCTCTCTCGTGCTATGTGGTGGTAATTACAGATGATGTTATGTGACATTGTTTGATAAACAAATAAGAGAAATAGGGGGAAAATGGTTATCTGTGTCATTAATTTTAATTCCCATGTGTTTGTTCTATGCAGTTGTATACCTCGCAGATTTTACAATATTATTTATTTAGGCTATTAACTCGTTTTCATCTATGCTAATGAAATGTCTTATTTAGTAGGCTGATAAATTTCAAGGATCAATAGTGGTGCAATGCTGATAACTAGTAATTTTGAGGAAAATGAATTCACTTCAGCTCCTAAAATATAACCTTTGAAATTACTAGATCAATGGATCTCATAGATTGGGTTTTACATGTGGTTCAAATAGGGGCAGATATAGGAGATTTACCCAATATATAAGGACTGTTATCTTCATGGGTTGATTTATGAGCTGAGCTAACAATCATTTAACTGGGGGTGGAGGGGGGTTCTGGTTTTGACCCCCAACTTTGGTATTCAGTGGAAAATATGTAATAAGACCAACAAATGGACACATTGACGAATCTCATGAAATTTGGTATGGATGTTCAATCAATGTGCAAACAGTTGAGTGTTAAATCATTTTATTGAGTGATCAATCGTTTTTTTCTGGTTTTTTGTTTTAGAGTTATTCATCTTTGTAGATTTGGAAGTGTTGGTTTTTTATCCATATATCCACCACCGGTTGATGGATAGCAATGAAATTTGGTATGGGTGTTCAATATTATGATGGCAATCAATTGAGTGTTCAATTGATTTGTTCATAATTTTCCATTCTACAGTTATTTATCTTTGTTTATATTACAATGTTTTTTTTTTTTCCCCGTCCAAGCAGATATCTCAGCCGTACTTTGTCAGTTCGTATTTGCCACAATGGGGGTATACCAGCACCAACGGTGCAATCTCTTGTTGTGTTTATTTTATAAATATTCACACCTAAATAAAACAGTGATGAAAACTGTTTTATACAGCTACTGTGAGTGTGAGATACATGCATGTTTATATAATACTAGCAGATTAGCCCGCCACTGGCGGCATTCGTCCAATGGCTTTGTTCGAAAAAGCAATTGCAACAGCTTCCGAGACACGTGTGCTGCATTTGCAAAATATTTTGTTGAAATCCACCAGTTTTACCCGATTTGACCTTGAATTGACCATTTTGAAGGTCAAGGTCAGTTCCTGGTAATGATTTGACCCGTCCAATACATTCCCCGGACAAAAGTACACCTAGGTATCCAATTTCGTCGAAATCCACCAGTTTTACCGGATTTGACCTTGAATTGATAATTTTGAAGGTCAAGGTCAGGTCGGGGTCACAATTTGACTGGTCTATGAGACTTCCCGGACAAAAGTTCCCCTAGGTAGCAAGTTTACACTGAATCGGTAGGGACGTTTCGAGTCTATAACAGACACACACATACATATATATCATTTGTGGGTACCCGTTTCAAGGTGAAGGTCACCTTGGGCGGAAAAACTGACACGATGAAAATCTCCCCCATTCCTAGGAACCCCTAAGTACGAACACAGACATAAGGATCACGCAACATGCTCATGTCTGGACACAGACACAACACACTCATGTCTGGGCACAGACACACTCTTTATCAACGACACTGCGGATATGAACGCTCTTTAACTATCACGCGATTAACCTCACAATTCCAAGACGGCGGCAGTGTGAATGGAGAATGAGTGCTCGGAGCTTCTCAAAAGCAATGCGACGACACTTCATCTGGGTTTTTACCCTTAGATAGGAAGTTTGGTCGAAATCCGTCCGGCAGTTTTCCCGGCCATAGCTAACAGACAAACAGAAGTCCCAAATATATATATTAGACTAGCAGGTCAAGGTCAGGTGGGGTAACGATTTGACCCGGACAAAACACTGCCCGGACAAAAGTACCCGACAAAAGTACCCGTCGAAATCCATCCGGTTTTACCCGATTTGACCTCGAATTGATCATTTTGAAGGTCAGGTCGGGGTCACGATTTGACCCGTCCAAAACACTCATTTCGTCAAAATCCGTCTGGCTGTTTTCCAACACCAACACCAACACCCAAAAAATGGTGGAAATCGGCCCAGCGGATACCGGTAAATCGGCCCAGCGGATACTGAGATACCCTATGTATCAAATTTCGTCCGTAAAAATCCGCCAGTTTTACCCGATTTGATTTCCACTCAAGTATATAAACGCGCCTGATATACACACGCTCATTAATTATCAAGCTTCAACGTAAAGATAAATTTTAACTAATTATAACTAATTATTTTCTCGCCGTCAAAATTCAACAATGTCGATGTTGTTGGCATTGACGGCTTGGGGGCCACCGGTAGATTCGTACACAGAAGCCATTTCAGCTAAATGGATTCTTGGATGAGATTCCAGACCATAAATAATTTAGCGAACTTTTACCCGCGGGGTAACTGTAAACGACTTGAGCCTATGCTTGGTGTGAATATAAAAAAAATTAATCTATCGACAATAGACCTAAGAATATCAGCTGTAACAAAATTTATATATCAGAAATTGTAAATGATATATTTTGGGATAGATAGCCTGCAAATTGACAATATATATTGTAAATGGATAAATACACGATTCGTAATTGCCTGCAAATTGCTTACGTTCGTCGACGTATGAATATAGAGTTATCCTCCCTGCATCGGGTGACAATCATGCCGGATCCGGATATATGAGTTTTGAAGGTCAAGGTCACGTCGCACGGGTAAATTAATATGCCTATGCCAGTTCCTGGCCAAAAGTATCCCACATACCAAGTTTCATCGAAATCGGGTCGGCCGTTTTCGAGTTCATCGTGAACACACACACACACACAGATCTTCCAAAATATATAATAGATAGATAATGAAAATCTAAAATCGAGTAGAATTTTTCAGGATTAGTGTTACTTTTATTAGAACTTAACTTGTATATTCATATGATCTCAATATTTGCATCTTTCAGAAAAAGAAACTCGAAGCTCTTTCGCAAAAGAGACTTCCTGATGATATATTGAATGATCTCCCAGCAGAGCCAATCAAAACTCAGAACAAACCATCTAAACCAACGAAGGATGAAATCTCAGGATTGGAAGGTTCGGTAGTTTTCTGATATTTCTTAACCCTTCCATGACTGGAACTTCCTGAACTTTTTTTGCAAAAAACCTGTGTCAAGGCCAAAACAAAAAACTTCTCTGTTTCCGATAACATTGGGAAAATTTGCCAGACAGGCAGATAGGGATTTAAAAAATAAAATAAAAAACCTTTCAGCTGTAAGCGATATAATAGTGCAGTCACAGTCTCATGGAATATGGTAGATCCATATGTATTGAAAATGAGTCAAGAATTGGCTAAAAACATGTTGTCCCTTGAATTCATTCACTCTGCAGTAAGATCTCAACCAACGTTGAGCTTAATAACCAACTTGCTTTTGGCATTGGGGGAAAAACAGTAAATATTCACATTGACACTCTAACAGGTAACTATAGCATAGCCTTCTGGAGAAAATTGAACAAAAAAATTGAGGCAGGCAAGAAAATCTCAGCCAGGCAGGGTATCGGAAACAAAGAGGGTTTTTTTTTGGCCTTACAATATTTGTTTTCACCTTGTGATGATGAAGTGATTTGGGGGGCTAACCCCGGGATCTTCGAAAGGGCCAAATGGCCCTTTCCTTAACCCCTCATTTTTAGCTTTTAATTCAAGTTCACAAAAAAAACAAACAATTTTGATGTTGAAATTATTTTCTCTTCTTCTTTGGATTCTGTTTTTTCGATGACGATGGGGTGATGTCTGATGTGTCTGCAGTAATGTAGTCATGAGCTGTTTCTGTCTTCGTTTGTCTTCTTCCTTTTGTTTTTCCCATTCTGCTTTCCATTTTTCTGTTTCTTCACGTTGTTGTTGAATTTTAACATTGAGAGCTGACAATGCTGTTGCCCCATCTTCATCAGGAGCAGGGGGTGTTGATTCCTGCTCCTTTTCCGTGGTGGTGGTGGAGCTGGTGGACACCGGTAAGTGATGGTACTCCGGTGTCCGAGGTGGCAAGCTGTCCAACTCCACCTCGAAGCTGGCGGCAGGAACAGCAGGGGTGGTATCCTGCTCCCTTTCTCCGCTAGCCTCGACGACAACAGCAGGGACCTCCGGCAGATCCACGGAGTCCCTGCTAGCTGGAACAATGTCGGTCTCCATGCAGGTCGGGTCGTCTGGGCGTCTATCAGACAACTCCGACCTGCCGGCTGCGACACTGGATGGCTGGTCACACGGGGAGGGGTGACCGGCCGATCAACGGTCACCCCCATCCTGCTCTTCCATTTCGCCCGTCTGGCAGCGTCCCTTCTTCTTTTGGAAGGCGTCTTCTTCTTTGTTGGTCCTTTCTTTTTCGTCATGTGACAGCGGGTGGTTCTGGGGTTGACGTCCCGGTCCTGAGATCTCTGGGTACCAGCATCTTCAGTCCGGAACTCCACACAAAGGGTTAGGTAGCCCCTGCTAGACTGGAGTGTCCAGTTAGCAATGTCCACTACCCGACTCGTTTGCACTGCGGCCAACACGGCTTCAGGGATTAAATCCATAAGCCTAATCCAAAACCATCTCACTGGCGTTAAGCACGAGGGCAGCTGCACCCGAGGGCGCGGCCACACAACTCACCCGTGCTCAACGTCTGACCGAGAGGAACTAATACGGACAAAGCAATTATGTCCGCCTCGCTCCACTCCCTTGTAAGCCAGTGCATTCTCTTATATATGTGACTCCCATCATGAAAAAGTTAAAGGGACCTAGGCATTCGCAGTGGGTAAATGTGCAAAACATCTAAAACATCACTAAGAATAACATGGAGAAATAGATAAACTTTGTTCTTTTATGTGTTATCGATAGTGTTCCCAATAACGAAACTTTACATGTTGAAACCATTGTTATGTAAACAAAACTGTTCTAGTGATTTGTCACCAAAAATCGCTAATCATGTGATAAGTTAAAATATTTTAGTTCCATATGAGTTCCATAATATTTTTCAATGATTTTCCAATGTTTATCATCAAGTATTGATTAAGCTTTTGTATCGTATTTTATTATTGTACTTTTATCGATAATTCCGCTGTAACAGTTTATTTATATAACAATGCTTCTGGCATGCGAAATCTCAGTATTGATGAGTTGTTAATAATGAAAAAAAGAAAATAGTCAATCTATATTTAGCTCAACCATCAAGTTTGAGCTATTGCTATAGGTTGACGTCCATCATCCATCCGAGTTTCCGTGATCCATCAACAATTTTTGTTAGCACTCTTCAGATCACATCCCTCATCCGAACGTCACCAAACTTCATATGGATCTTTGGGGTGACCTCTAGATGGGAGCCATAAATATTTTCTGAATTTCGTTTAAAAACATGTCTGTCACCAGCCATCTAGGATTTCAAATTTGAATCCATCGGCACCCCGCATTTATTGTCGAATTTTTTGAAAATAAACAGGGATGTTTAGGATCACCTCCAGATGAGAGCTATCAAATTTGAATAATTTTTTATGAAAAACATGGCCACTGGCAGCCAGCCATCTTGGATTTTACTCTTTGCATGGCGAAAGGGGTGACCTCTAGATGGGTGCCTCCTATTTTGACTGAAAAACATGGCCGACAGCAGCCATCTTTGATTTCAAATTTTAGTCCCTCGGCTCACCCTACAGGCCACCTCCCATATCCGATCATCACCAAACTTCATATGGATCTTTGGGTTGACCTCTAGATGGGTGCCTCCTATTTTGACCGAAATTCGTGGGAAAAAAAAGCCGACAGCAGCCATCTTGGATTTCAAATTTTAATCCATCTACACACCATGCAGCCCTCATTTATTAGAGAATAAAATTTGAACAATTTCAATGTCAGATACCCGTTTAGGTTTGTACGTTTCAAGATGGCGGCACCCAGTGGTCAGGATAGGTGTATATATTGTCTTCAACGACATCTTTAGGCGATACACCTTTGAACAGTTATGTAGAAATTTGTATGCCCAGCACCTACATACATACCTTTCGCATCACAGACATGTAAAATATTGCAGTTGACTTGTCAAGTTGCCATAAACTTTTGAAATTTTATCGAGGCGGCGAAATTTTTGCTTTTTCATAATTTTTTGGCCCTGGGCTCATGGTTCCGCAAATTTATGTATTGTCATGGGTAGATTAGGTTGCCACACATCTTTGGAATGCAAAACCGGCAATAGTTTTATTGTCAGACTCCGAAAAAACGTCCTTTGTAAATTTCAAAATGTTCAGGTTCAGATTCGCAATATTTCCGATGATTTTGTTCAGGTTCAGACACAATTTTCATTCAGGTTCAGCCAATTTTCGTTTAGGTTCGGATGCATCAAAACATCACCCAGAAGCGAAATGCCGAGATGCAGTCGCGTCGTTATTGTGTTTCTGTGCGTATTGTTTATCTCCTATATTTGTAAGAAACACATACGATAAATGTGGAACATATGGCATGGTTTTAGCCCACTCGGGAATAACTTGGGTGGACTATCTTTTTGTGTGCATCTATGATTAATGTATGCGCACAAATGGTTCCTCCGTGAGAGGTAGCAAAAGGCAGGAGAGCCATTAGCTTAGTTGGGACTAAGTACAAGAAGGTTGGCAAACCTGGCTTATAGAACGGCACCATTAGAGGCGAGAGATACATTGGCCAAAGAGCAATTTGTTGATGCTCCCCATGATTCAGATATAAGGCTGCGAGTCAAGTAGTCCAGACCAAGATATCTTAATGACGCAATATGCCATGCTGATACCATATGATTAAATGCCAACCACGTGTCTGAAGTCCAGCTTTTTTCATTTCTGACAATACTCCGGGCATCAATGACACAACATCATCTTCATCAAATTGTTGGGGAGCCGAATGTACAGCGGGAAGATCGAAGAAATACGTCCGTTCAATACTTATTTAATCGTAACACTGCAGATCTTTAAGCAAATAATGCACAGTTTCACACATTCAATAATTCACTCAGACTGTTCATGTGCGAATACAAGCGCGGGTGAGTACAATTAGGCAGTCTAATGAGTCTATGTACATTAACCACATATCTCCCGAACACGAATTCCTCATTCGCTTGAGTATTTTATTTTTGCATATATTTACTCCTGATTGGTGTTGAGAATTTGAACTTCTTGGCCATTGGACTATCGGACACATCAAAGCTTGTCTCCTGTATTTCGCTAAGTGTCAGGTCAGCAATCGTTTTGTCTAGAATATCCACCTCGGCTAGCTTGTAGTGTTTTATTTGAACGTCAAACATCGCTTCATCTACTGTAAACTTCTCTCCAATCCTCAAGACATCTGCCGGAACTATACTGAATAATCTTTGGTCAGCAAGCCAGCCTTGCTGGTTGCCTCACTCACAACTCAACATCATACTTTGAGGTCCAGTTGGAAGTTCATCAGTGCATGGTATGATTAATGACATATTGAAGGGTTTCACTTCCGATAGAACAGTAATAGTGGTTGAATTTCATTTTATTTTAGCAGCTATCTGGAAGAAAAAAAAAATGATAGACAGACAACAGATACCATGTTTTCCATAAATACTTGAATGAGATATTTGAGTATTCATACAAAACAGGTATTCTTTTTAGTATAAGCCTACAGTAATGCTCTCCGAGAGCTTTCCGATGAATGGCAACAAGCCATATTTCCGACTAAATCCTGAAAAGTTACCCATAATTCTGCTGTGGTTAGGGAGTCGATTAATTAGGGCATTACTGTAAGCCTTAGTTATGTGTTAAGTGTTTTTGCCTCTTTACTAAATGTTGAATTCAGTTACAAATTAAACCTTTTTGGTAATTTTGTCCCATGACTATTGTGCAGTATAATCTGGTATAATACTATTAATCAGAGCGAGAACATGTTGCGTTCTATTCAACCTATGCAAACACAGAGAATACCTATGGTTTCCCGAATAATACCTTAAATATGTTAATCTTCACATGCTGTGATATTTCAGGTATTTCGTATTCGAGAAACCATAGGTAATGGAAAGTAATTCCTCAAAACCGCAAGATTTGTCTATCAAAACAAGAATTTAGATGCCGAAGCAGCAAAACTAATGTAAACAATATCAGCTGTTTCCATTGATAAATTACACATCACTAAATTTGTGCGGAAAATTTCCTACTTGCACAGCTGACTTGCACCTAAAAAAATATTCCTACCCAATCAGCTCCCAATGGTTAAATGTTACACTCAAAAACTCAATTATAAAGACAAATAACAATTTGATACGTAATAAAAACAGGAACGTTTGTTTTTCTTTAGAACACATCGCAGTTTTGAACTTTGTACAGTCTTCAGCGGAATTTTGCATAGTTCCAGTGTTAATTCAAGCGTGCCAATAATTGTTTACGTTTTTTATCTACAGTGAGATACCAATATCTTAGCAACATTTCAAAAGTGTTATCCATGGCAAAAGATAGTGCTTCTTACATCATCCAAAATTACGGCTATTTCATAAGGAAGCATATAATAAAAACCCTTCATATTGTTGCTGATATGCAATATGGCAATGTAATTTCATTCCCTACTACTTGTAGCTGCGTATAGCCAACATTGCTCGGGAATATTGGCAAAAATATTTAACTGGCTTTTGGCCCATTATTTTCAGAGAATTTATCCATTACCGTACTGACCCGCGTTTAGGCCCAGGGGGCCTTTGTTTTATTTGAGCTCAAAAATCCAAGTGGGCTTAAACCCGAATATGACCCTTTGCAAACCAAAAATCCCAAGAAATCGGGAGAGTAAAACTGAAGAAATGGATCCAAAAAATAAAGTCGATCCAACAGAGATTCGGGGAAATATACACGGCTTCCAGATTAAATAAAGTTAAGTATAAGTTACTTTGAGAAAGTATTTTTTTCATTTTGATGTGTATATTAAAATATTACTTCTTGTCTTGTTTTATTGCCCAAATTTCCCATAAATGACAGTTTGTAAGCATCATGGGTCATCGCATTTCTGCCATTTCCGACAGCTGGGTAAATCCACTACCTATAGTCTATATCTATAGTTTATATCAATGTTCAGATGTACCGGTACGTGATCCCCACAACAAGATAATTAAAACACAACTTTGCCGTCGTCATCGAAGCCAAAGATAATAATTAAAAAAGGTCTTAAAATTGTACAGGGGAATATTATGCAACATATAAGAGAGTGACTTAATCCGATTAGGATAACAATGAACCCACTGTTCATGGCCCGTTGTCTACAAAGAGTTACAATACAATAGTGACGGCCCCAGTGACACCTGCGCTGAGACACCTACAGATACCTACAGATACAGTGAGTCTAGTTAATTAACGAAATTACGATGTAAATACGTATACAAAAAAAAACACGTGTTTGAATGTTTGGAGTTAGCCTATCGCTTCCAAACCGTTGACACAGATTAATATTTATACTTATACTATAGTGTATATCGTAAAACGTGAAAAATAGAAGTTTTTTTAATAATGATTATTTACCGGGTACCAATACGACATCGGTAATATTCGGTATCTCTTTTTTTGAAGGCATCTTGTGCTGTTGGGGTGTTGTGGATGACAAGTCCCCCTTCTGCCCCATTATTATACCCACCGTGTGTTTACATAACCAGGGAATGAGTTCTTTTTGTGTTTGGCCACATGTAGGAACATACCGACATACAAAGAATATGTTTTTACAGTACTGTTGTTGACATGTGCGCGATGGACGCACGTGACTTTTAAGTGACTGATGTTTACCGCGTTCTCAGATATACGCCGTTAGCGAGTGCGTTCTTTTGTATTTGATTTCCCCCAGGAAGTATAATTGAATAAACAAATGAGATTTTAAGATTCACTTTATTTTATTTTATTTATTATCGCTAATACCTACGAAGTATAACTTTCCATTTTTCGTGGCATTCTCGCCGTCACCGATCGTTTGTGAATATACTTCCCGTTATATTGGAATTATTTATTTGGGAAGTATCATTAGCAAATACTTACTTACCACCGCTGAAATTGAACAAAATTTGGGGTGGGCTTAAACACGAATATACCCCTGTGCATGGAATTTGGCCAAAATATATGGGTGGGCTTAAACACGGGCATGGGCTTTGAACCGGGTCAGTACGGTATATTAGGAAATTTGGACATGTTTAGATATAACAATGATGTTCGTATATTGTTTTTTTTTTTACGAATAGAAGATAAACAATATGCACAAAAATACAATAACAACGTGACTGCATCTCGGCATTTGGCTTCTTGGTGATGTTTTGATGCGTCCAAACCTGAACAAAAATTGTCCAAACCTGAACGAAATTTGTGTCTGAACCTGAACAAAATCATCGGAAATATTGTGAATCTGAACCTGAACATTTTGAAATTTGCAAATACAATACATACATTTGCCATGAGTCCAAGGCCAAAAAAATAAAAAAAATAAAACATTTGCCACCTTGATAAAATTTCGAAATTTTATGACTTAACAGGCCAAATGCAACATTTCACATGCCAGTCATACTAAGGTATGTTATGTAGGTGTTTAGTATACAAATTTCTACATAACTGTTCAAAGGTGTATCGCCGCAAGATGTCATTGATTGATGCCTGAGGACAATATATACACATACTGTATATCCTGACCACTGGGTACCGCCATCTTGAAACGTACAAACCTAAACAGGTATCTGACAGTGAATTTACTATTAAAAACATGGCCGCAGGCAGCTATTTTGGATTTTACTATTTGCGTTACTAAATACTTTGCCACACCCTACAGACCACATCCCTCATCCGATCATCACCAAACTTCATATGTATCTTTTTGGTGACCACTAGATGGGAGCCATAAACTATTTCTGAATTTCATTGAAAAACATGGCTGCCAGCAGCCATTTTGGATTTTAATTTATATATATATATATATTCATGTTGACATCTAGTATTACTTAGACATTTAAACTTTCCGCATCCCTAATCGCTCTATTGACTGTAACACATTATCCCCCAATTCAAGTTGAGCTACAGTGTCATTGAGTCTTGACTATTTCATTAAGTTACGGCCTGTAGAGTGTAAAACACACCCATACCTGTATCTCCATCATATTAGATCAGATATAAACTGGATGAATGATATCTACATGTAACAGATTTTGTCCAGTACTCACATACCAGATTATGATATCTTTTTAATTAGTCCACCACAGAAAACTAAAAATGGATTTGTCTGCAGTGTCTTGTTTTTGTTGTCTATCAACACCAAATATTTAATTGAAAGAACTATTCAAGGAATATGCGAGTATGAACTTCCTTATGAATTCATTTTCTGGTGTCATACACGTCAGATTAAAAAATAATTTCTGCTGTATGTACATTTACAATACAAATTGTGTCTATCGACGCTATATCAGAGATGGTCAATTGGGATCAGATAAAAACTAAATAAGTGTGTGTATATGTGCCAATGTGGACACTTAATTTTAGGTTGAGTGTAGCACCACTTTTCTTCAAGTATTTGTGACAAATAAAGACTGTTGTGCTCTTCAAAGTCCCAGTCTACTCAGTCTTTACAGTCAGGTGATAATCTCAACAGTCATTGACTGTCTTGTTTTGCTGCTTCTTGGCATTGTGTAGTTCTTATGTGTTTTTTTTTTTTGACCGCAGATTTTTTATAGCTTGAAAGGTTTATCAGAATCTTCGGGACGGCAGGCCTTTATCCAGGAGTAAAGAGCTATTTTAGATTGTTTAACTCTTTCACCATGGCTGCCCGCAAAAACGTGCGTATGCCGATCTTACATGTGCGGCCTTAAAGATATGTCCCAGCCTATATGATGACACAATAGACCTTTCCACAGCTCTCATTGAAATGAAATAGAGCCAGTTGTTTGCTGCGTTGCAAATTCTGATGCCATCTTATTCGCCCTAATATGGATATCCATGCAAACATTCAGTGTTATATTGGCTATATTCAAACAACTTTTTTGTTGTCAAATCATAAGTTACTGAAATTTCTATTTGCGTCCTGATGTTGGATATTTATCCATGGTTTTAACACTTTTTTTTCATTTTTTATGACACTTGTTATAATTTTCACAATTAAAGACGAAAAGAATGCATGTTGTCCAGTGTAGCTATATATGAAAGAGTAGGATCTGTCCGTTTGCGATTTTTCTCCCAGACCCCTGGACTGATTTCAACCAAATTTGGTTGGTGACTCAGGGATGTTATTACGGCATTTGTTTTTTAATTATATTTTTTTTTCTAAGGCTCACTTAATTTTTGAACTCCCAGATCACATATAAAATATATGCCACATTATAGACCATGTGAAAGAGGAAGCTCCAAACCATAGTAATATAAGCTTATCCGGGGTAATAAACTGTGAACATGTTGTTTTTGTTGATGTACTGATGTGTTTTCTGTTCTTAAGTTTCATCTGGACTGTATTGCAAAGCCTATTTTTTTCAATGGAAGGGGAATAACTCTATATCTTAGTTTGAATTCTGTTGCATGCTGGGTGCGAAACAGAGGAAATGTTTCTATGATTTCAGCCATTTTCTACTGCTCTATGAACCTTCTGAGACACAGATATCCAAACGGTGATGAATTATAGCATTTGCATAGATTGTTATTAAAACTGTATATCAAGGCACTAAAAAAAATAATCGTTGACTCAAAAATTAAATGGGCCTTTAAATTAAATTTTATTCAATTTTTTTTTAGATGTTAAATTGAGTAAGTAGTTCAATCTAAAAAAACAAAAACAATAATTAAATTTTTTTTTTTTAATTTAAAAATTTAAATGTTTAATTGAGCAAGGAGTCCAATCTAAAAAACATTAAAAAAATTTAATTTATTTGTTTTTAATAAAAAAGATTTAAATTTAAATGTTAAATTGAGCAAGAAGTTCAACCTAAAAACATTCAAAAAATTAAATTAAAAATCAATTTTGTTTCCATTTAAAAAATGAATAAAAATGTTTAAAAAGATCAATATGTAAGCAATGCGCACCAAGGAGTTTAAGCTAGTTATAACATAATCGAAAGTGCTGATAAACCAATTAAATTATATGCAGATACCTTGTCTCCTAGCAACCGTAAGCTCCTCCCACTAGTGAATATGTGTGGAAAGCTACAGTAATGCTCTAAGTAATCGAGAGCTTTCCGATGAATGGCAACAAGCCATATTTCCGACTAAATCCTGAAAAGTTACTTTTCAGGATTTAGTCGGAAATATGGCTTGTTGCCATTCATCGGAAAGCTCTCCGTCGGAATTATTAGTAATCAGATCGTAACTTTTGGCCCAGATGATGAGTGGGTCCTGAGTCCCCAAGGGAGAAGAATCCGCCTGTTGATCTATGCTTATGGGTTGAAGAAGTTCCGGGACGCCTTGAGAGATATTATCAGAAAGTTGTGTCGTCGTAGCAACTGGGTTCATCCAATCTAAGAGACATACGGAAATCCACAACAGAGATTTACTTCTGTTGTTTAGATTCGATTTTGTTCTGTTTGTGTTGGACAATAATGAGAGACAGAACGTTGTATATATAATCATATATGTTTATCACTTGGAGAGACAGTGTCGTTCTTTTGTTCAGTGGAGCTACAGTAATGCCCTAAGTAATTGACTCCTCAAAGGAATTAGTCTGTCAAAAAAATATTTTTGTTATCGTCATAATACTAATAATATATGTCTAACAGACCCATTTCGCCAAGAAAATTCAAAATCGAGCAGATAGTATTTTTATTATTATGATATTAAAAAAATCTTGGAAATATCCGAAGTGTAAATCACGTGAGTGCGATCACATGACCACAACGCAGTCACATGACCGATCATCTGCATCGACGTTTACCGGTGACAGCGGTGGGTGGAGCTTAAAATAATTCCGCGAATCGCGTAACGAGTTGATAAATTACGTATAAAATATTGCAGTCTGCGGTTAATTAGCTAGGCCTTTACGATAAATAGCGATCACGGAATAAAACTGTTTGAATGTGCTGAATTATGAACTGGATTTGCTAGAATGTTGGATTATATAACGAATATTGATGGCTAAGATGCACTTTGAGGCGATAAAAGTTGTGTGAAATGAGATTAATTTATGCAGAAATGCAATGTGCGAGCGGAATTTCGTACGAAATTAATTTAACTGTTTCTGAAAGAATACACGTTAGGCCATATAGCTTCTTCTTCGTTGCATGGTACCAATTTCGGAAGCTAGTTCACACGCTAGTGTCATTCCGTTGTGCGCTATAGAAGTACAATTAAACACAAATGGGGTGTGATTAAAAAGGTGGTGGTTATTATACTAGTACATGTATCATGATGGCTTATATTCGTCATAATAATGTTCCTGTCTGTTTCTTCACACGAAGTGCACGACTGTGAACATCTTGATAAAATCCTTCCAGTCAAGATCGATAAGTGCGTAAACAAAATAATTCACTCGAATACACAACAGACTGTCGAAACTACAATAATTATTAATTAGGCTGCAGTTTGGTATAACAACATTTTTTTTAATTGAAGGCTCGCCTGGCATTGTTTTTCAGTTTGTGTTTGTTGTTCGTTTATTTTTTTCGTTTTATTTTACGTTTTGATGCAGATATTGACTTTCTAGAGAGGATTTTTTTTTAATTATTAGCCTAGAAAAAATCCAATGATTGCCTCTAATAAAGATCGTCCATGTTTTCGTCGCGGTATAGACAATAAAGAGCGTTCTCAATTATGAACGTACTCTATTTCGATATGTCATGGGTGATTTTGTATGGTGTTGTGACATTTAAATATAAAGAGCATCCATGCTTCCGTCTCCCAAAAGCGGTAGACAATAAAGAGTGTTCTAAATTACGCACTGTGTTGTCTTTTTGGAGGTACTTAATAATGGATCGCTAGCCCTTCCACAACCGAACACACTACATCTACTTGGCATATATGGAGATGGCAGATATTCGGGGCATTTACAGTGCAAACAAGTTCGCGACTGACACTGATGAATAGTCACTGATTACAAATCACCGAGTGAATACGAGACAATCGAAGCACTACTGCCTTCTATTCAACAAAGCAGACACGTGGCGGCATGTTATTAATGGCTACAAAAACAACCATTCTAGGTGCTACTAATTACTTTATTCACATAATTATTGTTTTCTATTCCAGATAAACGGCCAAAGCGGCCACACTATCTTCTTTAATTAGATAACACATTGAATAGCGACGTAATCTATACACAACACGCGCACATACCACTCCGCATTTTAGTATCGGCTGACTTACGATTATGTCATCGTAGTCAGCATAATAAACTCCGGCTCCGAATCTGTGTTTTTAATTTGCTCTCCCACAACTACGTCACTCGTAGTTTAGTCACGGAATTCTCCGAATACCGGTGGTGGTATTATTTATTTATTTTACGGGTTATTTATTATGCGATCAGAATGGGACTTGGATCATTTTAATCACAACAGGGAGGGCTTTCCGATTGCGTTTTGTAGTTTCTAGACCGAATAAATCCTTTAACCACAGCAGAATTATGGGTAACTTTTCAGGATTTAGTCGGAAATATAGCTCGAGGAGAGCTTTCCGATGAATGGCAACAAGCCATATTTCCGACTAAATCCTGAAAATTTACCCATAATTTTGCTGTGGTTAAGGAGTCGATTATTTAGGGCATTACTGTATATGTAGTACTATGCCATCTATTTACTCCCAACAGGCCTTGTCATGATACCATGTAATTGCTGAAACAACGTTGGATAGCGGTCAGTCAATAAACTATTCATGCATTAAGAAGGCACCACCCTATTCGTGAGTTTTCAAAAAATCTCATTTTGAAACTATCAAATTGAAGGAAAAATCATTATCCTTCACAGTCAATGTTTGCTATAGGATAGGATATGATCATTTTATTTACAATATACATATGAATTTTACAATGGAATTAACATATATCAAGATAATAATGCAATATATTGCTGGGGTAACATACTGCAGGGATTAGGTGATTATATGATTACAATACAAATATTTTCCAATTTTATGATCATAAATACAAAACAATTACTTTTTCAAGTTGATGTATTTAATTACAATTACAATACATTTCTAAAAATAATCAAATACTTTTCGATTACATCCAATTACTTTCGAATGAATTACTGGAAACATTCATATTTTGACATGTTTGATATTAAATAGAGGCACAAAATATAGACAACGTCAAATTAAAACAACATACATGTTTGGGCCAGATTTGATCAAAAATAGAATGCAAGCCCTATTTAATGAGTTTGACATAAATTGTAAATTGTTGTAAATTTCGTTAAAAAACATGGTCGCCAGGCTATCTTGAATTTTACTCTTTTCATGACTAAAATCCTTTGGCACACCCTACATGCCACATCCCTAATCCCTCATCCAAACTCCATATGGTTCTGTTGGGTGACCTCTTGATGAATACGTTAAAAAACATGGCACACCCTGCAGTCTGCATTTATTGGAGAATTGATTTGAAAATTTACAGGCATGTTTAGAATCACCTCTAGATGGGAGCTATCAAATTTGAACAATTTTCGATGAAAAACATTTGATCAAAAGTTGTAAATCTTCAATGCAATTAGGCCATGGTAGTTCTGGTTTAATTTGGTTGGACAACAACGGCATTATCAAAATATCCTGGCACACTATATCAGGTCAGGCACATCCTGAATTCCACTATTATAGTGGTATATGACCATTACCGTCTGGTGAGCTTGATAAAAGAGGGATAATCCAAAATCATATTTCACACAAATTATTCAAAATCAGTGTCTCACAAATTAGGTATCATACATATATTTTGTCCAGGAAAATGATTAATCATGACGGCACATGATAAGAACTCAATTAGCATTCAATTAGTTTAAATGTTATGAAGTAGCAATTAAATCATCCTATTGTTGTCATTTAGAAAGGTATATATTAGTACATATAGCAAAGCTGGCACAAAATATTGCACAACGAATTCTGTCGGAAGACTTTTCATTTGCTGCAATATTGTTAAGAGTGATATTTGTGTAAATATATTTATTGATGCGGCTTCAATTCAGAGACGATTTTCAGAGAAATTTAGCCAGTTTAATTAAGTGTATGTCGTGTTCTCTGTGGCAGCTGATTTGGCTTTAGTTCTACATGTATCTAACCGAACTCCACCTGCTTGGTTTTCATGTCGCAGAAATGGATACAACGGGTATTAGCTCAACTTTACTTTAATTTGAGTTGGCATCTGTCATGCGTGCATCCATCAACAATTAGCTTTGGCTCACCCTACAGGCCGCATCCCTCATCTGATCATCACCAAATTTCATATGGATCTTCAGGGTGACCTCTAGATGGGAGCCATTTTGGATTTCAAATTAGAATACATCGGTACAACCTGCAGCCCGCATTTATTATGCCCCCGACTTGAAGTTGGCGGGTATATAGTCGAAGTCTCCGTACATCCGTCCGTACATTCGTACGTCCGTCCATCCGTACAAACATTTTGCATTATTGTTCAGCAACCGCTGGGCAGATTTAGCTGATATTTGGTATGGTGATAGAGCAGCATGGGGGAACAGCTACATGCATAGCGTGGGTTTCGTCCACCCATTTTCACCAGAGTTATGGCCCTTTTTTTACTTAGAAAATTCAATTTTGTCCGTCCGTACAAACATTTTGCATTATTGTTCAGCAACCGCTGGGCAGATTTAGCTGATATTTGGTATGGTGATAGAGCAGCATGGGGGAACAGCTACATGCATAACGCGGGTTTCGTCCACCCATTTTTACCAGAGTTATGGCCCTTTTTATCTCAACTTTACTTTGTAGATGGGAACGAGTAATTTTGGGGTCATTCGGCCAAAAAACATGGCCGCCGGCAGCCATCTTAGATTTTACTCTTTGCATGACTAAATCCTTTGACACGGGCTACAAGTCGTACCTTTGGTCGGATCATCATAAAATTAGTCATGGCTGTTAACAATGACGACATGTAGATGGGAACGAGTAATTTTGGGGTCAATCGGCCAAAAAACATGGCCGCCAGCAGCCATCTTTGATTTTACTCTTTGTATGACTAAATCCTTTAGCACGGGCTACAGGTCGTACCTTTAGACTGATCATCATGAAATTTGTCATGGCTGTTGAAATTGGAATGTAGATGGGAACGAGTCATTTTGGGGTCATTCGGACAAAATACATGGCCGCCAGCAGCCATCTTGGATTTCAAAATTTAATCCATTAGCATGGGCCACAGGTCGTACTGTTCGTCTGATCATCATGAAATTTGTCATGGATGTTAATATTGACATGTAGATGGGAACAACTAATTTTGGGGTCATTTGGCCAAAAAACATGGTCGCCAGCAGCCATCTTGGATTTTACTCTTTGTATGACTAAATTCTTTAGCATGGGCTACATGTCTTACCTTTAGTCTGATCATCATAAAATTTGTCATGAATGTTAATAATGACATGTAGATGGGAACGAGTCATTTTTTGGGTCATTCGGCTAAAAAAACATGGCCGCCAGCAGCCATCTTGGATTTTACTCTTTGTATGACTAAATTCTTTAGCATGGGCTACAGGGCGTACCTTTAGTCTGATCGTCATAAAATTTGTCATGGATGTTAACGATGACATGTAGATGGGAACGACTCATTTTGGGGTCATTCGGCGGAAAATATGGCCGCCAGCAGCCATCTTGGATTTTACTTTTCTCTTCATGTCTATAAACTAGTATTAGACATTCAACTTTCCACATTCGTAATCGCTCCATTGACTGTAATACATTAAATTATTCCCTTTCCAAGTTGAGCTACAGTGTCATTGACACTTTCATTTACTTAGAAAATTCAATTTTTCTCTTGTTTTTTGGGGTTTCCAGATGATAGCGTGAGCTTTGGTGGTACGATTGCAAATCCCGTATTTTTGTGGATCAGTTATATGAAAATACATGTCAAGTGCGAATTTGGGTATGATCTGATGATTTTTGCCAGAGTAATGGCCCTTTTTTCAACTTAGAAAATTTGAATTTTCGCTTGATTTTGGGTTTCCGGATCGCTTGTTTTGTGGTTTTTAGTCAACATTACTGTACGAACTTCTTTTGGAATGGTCATATAGACCTCCTCGGATATCCGCAGTTTCGTCCATGCTTAATCCAAATTGCTACGGTCGGGGGCAAATGCCACGCGACAGCGTACCTCTTGTTGGAGAAATGTTTTGAAAATTTACAGGTATGTTTAGGATCACCTCTAGATGGGAGCTATAGAAATTTAGTGATTTTCGATGAAAAAAATGGCCGCTGACAGCCATCTTATAAACCTTTGGCTCACCCTACAGGACGCATCCCTCATCGGATAATCACCAAACTTCATATGGATCTTCTGGGTGACCTCTAGATGGGAACCATTGATTTTTTTCCGAAATTTGTTTAAAAAATGGCTGCCAGCAGCCATTTTGGATTTCAAATTGGAATCCATCGGTACACGCTGCAGCCCGCATTTATTGGAGAAATGTTTTGGAAAATTTACAGACATGTTTAGGATCACATTTAGATGGGAGCCATCTATTATTTCTGAAATTTGTTTTAAAAAACATGGCTGCCAGCAGCCATCTTGGATTTTACTCTTTGCATACTAAATCCTTTGGCTCACTCTACAGGCCACACCCCTCGTCAGATCATCACCAAACTTTATATGCATATTCTGGGTGACCTCCAGATGGGAGCCATTGTTTTTTCCCGAAATTTGTTGAAAAACATGGCTGCCAGTGGTCATCTTGGATTTTATTCTTTGCAAGACTAAATCTTTCATCACAACCTACTGGACACTTCCCTCCTCCGATCATCACCAAACTTCATACGGATCTTCGGGGTGACCTCTAGATGGGAGCCAACGATATTTTCTGAATTTTGTTAAAAAAAACATGGTCACCAGCAGCCATCTGATTTTACTCTTTTCATGACTAAAATCCTTTGGCACACCTTACATGCCACATCTCTCATCCAACTTCAGATGATTCTTTCGGGTGACCTCTAGATGAATGCTGTCCAATTCTTCCGAAACATCCCTCATCCGATCGTCATCAGACTTCATACGGATATTCGGAGTGACCTCTAGATGGGAGCCATCGATTAGTTCTGAAATTCGTTAAAAAACATGGCCACCAGCAGCCATTTTGGATTTCAAAATGGAATCCATCGGCACTCCATGCAGCCCGTATATATCAAAATTTACAGACATGATTAGGATCACCATCTTGAATTTTACTCTTTGTATGACTAAATCCTTCATCACATCCTACAGGCCACATCCCTCATCATATCGTCACCAAACTTCATAAGGTTCTTCGGGGTGACCTCTAGATGGGAGCCAACGTTTTCCGAAATTTGTTAAAAAACATGGCTGCCAGTGGCCATCTTGGATGTTACTCTTTTCATGATTAAAATCATTTGGCACACCCTACATGCCATATCCCTCATCCCTCATCCAAACTTTATATAGTTCTAGATGGATGCTGTCCAATTCTTCCGAAATTTGTTTTAAAAAACATGGGCGCTTGGATTTCTCATCTAAAATTCTCATCTAAATCCATCAACTTTCCTTCTTTATCATTCAATTGAGGGCTCAGCATAAAATTATTAACACCTCCTCAAGTTGAGCTACAGTGTCATTGACACTTTCATTTGGATTGTAATGAAGCCAAATACTGGGAAACAAGCTATGTAAAGATTCTCACACAATAAAAAAAACATAGTTCAACAATGCTCTATCATAATCCCCAGTTAGCTTAATCAGGTATTAATTGGTGTTATTGTTAAATCTGTGAATGTGGTATGAAGCCAACTAATCTCAATTATTGGGATATCAGGTATCTCTGGACTGAAACAGTTATGATGTTTTAACGGGGTACTACTGTACACTAAATCGGGCCATTTTTTGGGACCATCTCATTTTATACTCAACAGAATATATGCAACAAATGAATGAATTTGAGCTATGGATGAGTGCAAAATACTCTCATTTACCGTATGTTGCTCATATTTTCTCATATGTTGCATATAGTCTGTTGAGTATAAAAGGCGATGGTCCCATAAATGGCCGGATTTAGTGTACAGTACCCATTTAAAGATGGCAAGATGTAATACTAGGATGCTTTGTTTTGCTATAAGTTGTGGCTCATGTTGTTGTACATGTATGCTTATTAATATGTTAACTTCAAATAAAACATGTATTGAAGACACAATTTGTGAATGTCACAGAATGTGTTCTTTCATGGCGTTGCCCAATATCAATTTTTATTCCACACCCATTTATGTGAGGCACATGTATTAAACACAGTCCCAGTCATTGAATACATATTATTGTACTCTAGTGGAATACAAGCCAGAACTATTATTGTTGAGGTTGTTGCCAAGAAAGATGACATACATTACGTTAATGATCTGCTTCGGGTGATACCCCGATCATTACTGGTTATTCATCAAGACTTAAATCACAATAAAGGTAGCTAAATTATCAATGAAGGTTACAGTCATGGATTGAACTTATATGACACAACGGTGTTGAATAAATACAGAACACTAGTTGCATCATAATCTCAAATCTTTTATCGAACTCATTGCAGACGGCGCATAATTACCAATATATCCTTGCTCCATCCACGACTCATTTGATAAAAGATTCTCGATTAAGATGCATGGTGTGTTGTCTATTATTTATCAATTGGCCCCAAGTCTGAGTTTAGTGTGCCAATTATTTGCAGAATGAGGTCACCAGAGGGTGAATTTAGTGAGGCTATCCTGCATAGTGGGCTAGCATCACCAAATTCACCCTCCGGAGACCTCATTCTACTTAGGCCTCATCTTCTATGGGAGTTTTAGACTCAGATTGAAGTTTCCAAATGGTGAATATTGTGATATACACCCATTGGGAACCTTGATTATGCAATGTGTCGTCTGCCAATTTGGGTATATACAGAAATTAAACTAAAAAAGAAATAGAATCTATGTGAGGAAGTTTCTATAGAAACTTGATAATAAAGAAACTTTCCAGAGAAGATGAGGTCTGAGCAGATTAAGGTCCCCAGAGGGTGAATTTAGTGATGCAAGCCCTCTATGTGGGATAGCATTAATAAATTCACCCTCTGGGGAACCCATTCTGCAAATGACAGGCACACTAAACTCAGGCTTGGTGGCCCCATTGAAATAGATGCTATAGCATGAAATGTTTCATGTCAATAGTAATCAAAATGAAATTGAAAATACCCTCCAATATTCAAAGTATTTGATTTCAAATACTTTATACTTTGGCTCCTAGAATTCTTGATTACAAATACAATACAAATACTTCAAAATTTGTAATCATTTAAGAAATGGATGTTGATTTGCTTGCATTCCATAGAATATGGATGCAAGTTGGTCTGATATTTTGTGTGGAACACGAAAGCATTCCACACTTAAAAATATCAGACCAACTCTATGGAATGCAACAAAATCAACATCCATTACTTATATTTACACTCAACCGAGTCAACTGGTAAGAGCATTAAGCGTCATTTTCAACGTTATTCTCGTAGCTCATTGCAAATTGTGTCTACAAAAAAATAGAAACAAGTAGGGGTCACCATGGGACATCATGTGACTAATTTCGCACAGAGGCCGATTTCTCGACTACTGTGGAGATCCTTAGTCCCATTGGGACAGCCCACCTCTAGTTACCACAGACCAAGCCTTGAAATAGTGTGTCTGTCATTTGCAGAATGAGGTTCCTAGAGGGTTAATTTAGTGATGCTACCCCGCATAGCGTGCTAGCATTACCAAATTCACCCTCTGGGGACCTCATTCTGCTTACACCTCAGCAGAATGAGGTCCCCAGAGGGTGAATTTGGTGATGCTAGCCCGCTATGCGGGGGTAGCATCACTAAATTTACCCTCTGGGGACCTCATTCTGCAAATGACAGACACACTATTTCAAGGCTTGACCATAGACATGTTATTTCAGTAACAAGCAGGAGGGAAATTATTGTTTGGCATCTTTTATTAAAAAACTAAGGGATTGCCCGTCAAAAATGATGAGTAACAAACATGACATGCTAGTACATCGTGTGAAGAATTAGTTTAAGCTGATAATAAACACTCTTGATTTCTAATTATTAGTGCCTTTAAGTCATTTGAGGGGACAACGGCACATATCCCGTGACATTTCCCGTGTCTTGTTACCTATGTGCACCAATTTTCCCACATATTTTCTGAGCTGATAATAAAAGCTCATTATTAATCATGCAATTTATTAGTCCCCATTTAGGTCATCTGAGGTCAAAGGCACCTATCCCTATTCCCCTGGCCATGTGACCAATGTGTAACAGTTTTTCTACATATATTCTAAGCTGATAAGGAATGCTCTTTTTTGCTCATGCATGCCCCTTTAACCCTTTACCCAACAGAACGGCCCTGTGCCAATGCATTCTCTTATATATGCGAGTCGACCATAGGTCGCCTCGCATATATAAGAGAATGCATTGGCTTAACACATTAAAAATTATAAAATTGTTAAAGAATGTAAGACAAAATGGTAAAAAGTGTTAAAAAAAGATTTTTTTTAGGCCAATGCATTCTCTTATATATGCGAGGCGACCTATGGTCGACTCGCATATATAAGAGAATGCATTGGCACAGGGCATAACTGTAACCATCACAATGTGGTCAATGAGCCGGTTCCAATGATATCCATATTTGTATGGTTCTATTGAGACAGACTGAAGATATTTTAGGCTGTTGAAGCTTTATTTGGCCGGTTTTGGCCGGTTTGTTGGGTAAAGGGTTAAGTCATCTGAGGTCAAAAATAACTGGTGACAAACTGGCATGCAGGAATAACATCATCACCTCTAATATCAATATAAAGAAAGCTGGCAAACGGTGTACAGAACTTGTCCATAATTTATGCCAAACGCCACTGAAATCAAATTCTTCTTTAGAGAAGGTAACATGTTATATCAGTAAAAATATCGCCTTGGTAACTTTTGGGAAATGCGTTATATCTCAGGTTGTCTTGATCGATTGGCCTGATTTTTTTATGTGTCGTATTCTAAGATGTACCTCAGGACATGGTCAAAATTTGGACACAATCGGACATGCAAATGATATATTTTTAAATGCGAGAGTATTGAGGTATCGAGAGTATGTTGGTCGAATATTTGCTAGGTGGTGAAAAATAACATATTTCAAGAAGAATCAATATCTGATAACTCTGAGCTTTGATGGGTGGGTTCCTTGACTCAAATCAAATATTTTTTACCCCCCAAGCCAAAGAAATAGTAATATGGATTATGTATCTTTAATAATGTAGTTCACTGTAGGTGAAGGTCTCAACTCAAAGTTGCACAATTTAAGTGACTTTGTGAGCGATTTTGCTTTGCATCACATATAATCATGGAATTTCTCCCTGGTAATTAATTCGATGGTTATCGGTTCAAAAAAGTCACCAAAAAGCATGCAATCTCGAGCTAGGACCACCCCCTACTGTGAAGTAGATTATTAAGAAACATATATTTACAAAGAAATATATTCTCTGCTGTGTTTGTTCAATTTTATAAGTTCCCTATCAATATGGGTCAGATCACCAAAAGTTCCCAGGTTTTGTACTTGTTGAACTTGAATATGATCTCTACAGGCGTTAGCCATGTAGAGTAGAGATTCATGTCATGATCTAGTCGATTAATATTTGTATTAGTGGTTCCCTATCTGGTTACCATGTGATGTGAAATTGTTTCTGGTATTGCATGATACTCATTGGACCATAGAATGCTGATGCTGGGATGTGAATTTAACATCTAGCTTTATGACTTCCCTGATAATGGCCCATTCTCTCTAATAAACAAATAGCCTAGGGGCAAGTGATTTCAATTAGGCCCATGTTATATGTTGAGCCAAACACCGGTTGTACTATCTTTGCTTGGCTCGACATTGGCCCGTCTCTTGTACGTGTTACATTTATTTGATGTACATGTACATGTATACGTCAAGCCATCTGGCATGTGCTGCAACTGTATATTTTTGAACAATTTTATCATTTCTGATAGAAAATTCCATCTTATTTACCCAAAATGCATCAAAACAAAAACTATGAGATAGAGTCATTCCCCTTTCATTGACAATATTGACTGGCAGTACAGTCCAAAACAAAACTAAGCACAGAACACACATTGGTACTAGGGCCCTGCAAATCAGGCATTTTCATTTCGAATCAAATCTCGAATCAAATCAGCCAAATGAGTCTAAATCGCATCGAATCTTGTATCGAATCATTGCATCAGGCATAATAATAGTGAAGATGAAGATAATGTCTAACGTGTGCATTCTTTGTGGCCGTCTCTGTTATACAATAATGAAACAGTATTAGAAGCAATATTGAAACCAGAAAGCAATCGCATTCACAAGTTTGACATATATATGTGAAATTTTGCTAGATCTGTTTCTTAAGTCTCATAATGATTCGGTGGTCTATAGTATAGCTCAGTTGATCATTATTATGTTATTCTTCAAATGACTTCTCAGATTGATATCAGAAAACATGGTTGATAACTATGATGGCAATAGAGTTCTTCATCTTAGATGCTTGCAGCTGTTACAGATATGCAAATACAAAGTTTGAAGTCTAATTGCTCATTTCTCATTCCAGATGATACAGAGATTTACGGCTCAGATGAGGAAAATGATTTCATTCCAGTAGGTGATAGCAGGTAAGAACTGGCAAGTTATTTTCATGGCTAAATTCTATGGTCGACTTACTCCATTTGATAGTTGAGATATTGGCCAATGGGCATTACATTTTGTCCATCTAATCAGCCACATTATTTTCTAGATAAGGTACTAGTAGTACTCAGTGCATAGTGCTCTAATCAGGAAAGCAATGCAGTAGGGCTGCAATGATAACACTTGGTCATTATACGATACAAATCATGATACAAGATCAATGATACGATACATATCACGATACACTAAATTAGTGTTTCCAAATAAATACCGCCTGAATTATCAGAAACAACAAGTTTATAACTGGAGGTAGAGTTCATTTTAAGCTAAAATGGAGTTTAATTGTTGGCTAGATGAGTCAACTATACATAGTATACATGTAAAGATAATTGCAGGTTTTGCTTTTTATGTTTACCCATACCATAATATGGTTAACATATTGTCGACGTCCATATTGACCACTCGTCGTTCGTCCATCCGCCTGTCTAACTGTCCATAGACACTTTACGCATGGTGCGATAACTCAAACATTTTCTATCTGATCGGAACCAAATTTTGAATGCGAATTTCTTAGCCCAAAAGACTGATCGAGTTCGAATATGGGTTTGATCCGATTATTTTTAACCTTTTTCAAAAAATATTCGCTCTTAAAAAAAACAAAAAGAAATGAAAAAACAAGTAAATAAAAAACAAATACGATAAAATATTTTTTCTTTTTAAATAATTAAAAAAGATTTTTTTAATATAATTTAAAGTTAAAACAATTTGAAAAACTGACACCATTATAACTCCACCAAGGGTACCCGAGCTACCACACCAAATTTGGTTTAAATCGGTCCAAAATCTTATGTGTTATGTACTGGTAAATTTGTTTGAAGCGTTATTAAACCCAATTCACCAATTCCATATCCCATGTCTTTGGATTACTTAGCTATAAATATGGCTATATAATTTTTTGATGTCTCTTATCCCAATTTGGAGAAAATGCTATGGTATCTAATTTTTAGTCGAGTTTTTTTCCAAAACTCGACTTATAGTATGATGGGGGACGGTGGGCGGGCGGGCGGGCGGCGGACGGGCGGGCGACATGTTTTGCTTATAACTCAACCGTTTATTGACGGATTAAAATTTGGTGTGTGAGTACATATCCATGCACGTAAGCTGCAGACAAAAAATCTGGTTCGTCCGCACATTTATTACAGAGTTATGGCCCTTTGAATTTTCAGCTCGTTAGCGCGATAACTTCAACAAACGTTATCCAATTTGATTGAAATTTGGTATATAGGTGTCTCCCAAGAATATCTCGGATGAGTTCGAAAACCGGCCTGGTCCGATAAAATTTGATAGAGTTATGGCCCTTAATTAGTCATTTTTCACGAATTTTCAGCTCGTTAGCGCGATAACTTCAACAAACATCATCCTATTTGATTGAAATTTTGATATATAGGTGTCTCCCAAGAATACCTCGGACAAGTTAGAAAACCGGCCCGGTCCGATAAAATTTGATAGAGTTATGGTCCTTAAGTAGTCATTTTGTACGCATTTTGAACTCGTTAGCACGATAACTTCAACAAACGTCATCCGATTCAACTAAAATTTGGTATATAAGTGTCTTCCAATAATATACTGGACGAGTTCGAAAACCAGCCTGGCCCAATAAAATTTGATAGAGTTATGGCCCTTAATTAGTCATTTTTCGTGAATTTTTAGCTCGTTAGCGTGATAACTTCAACAAACGTCCTCCGATTTGTTTAAAATTTGGAATAGACATACTTGCCAAGAATATTTCGGACGAGTTCGAAAACCAGCCTGGCCCGATAAAATTTGATGGAGTTATGGCCCTTAATTAATCATTTTTCGATTTTACCTATTAATTAGTCTACCGATACTGATGCACACCAATTGGTGGTAGCCACCGGCGGTAAGCCACCGAAAACGAGACACAGCATCTCTGATGCCACCTCTTGTTTTTAAATGTTTCAACGGTATGCAGGATGAATTACATAATTTATATACATACATATATCTTGTGAATTTTACATGGATACTTATGTATTTCAATGTACACATCAACAATAAATAAATGTTTGCCCTGAAATGTTTGCCTAGGGCAAACATGTATTGAAAGGATGTCATTTTCTGTTATGTTCGTGACATGCTATAAACTGTAGACTAGAAAATCTTTGCTGCATTGCTCAGGTGAGTATATCCCTCTGAAGATGGTCTGAGGTCGTAATAGATGTTAAGATGTTATAGGTTTAATAGAGATGCCAAGGTTCAGCATAAACAGAATCAGTGATTAGTTGACAGCTCTGCTATATAATTGATATTAATGGGTCAGCAGTGAGGTGGCTTATCTTGATGGCTGTGTTGTTGGTAGAATTTGATACATTATCATTGTAAACTTAAATTGGACTAAATTCCTTGGTGCACCCTACAGACCACATCCCTAATCCGATCATCACCAAACTTCATATGGATATTCAGGATGACCTCTAAATGGGAGCTTCCTATTTTGACCGAAATTTGTTGAAAAACATGGCCGCCAGTGAAACATGGCCGCCAGTGGCCATCTTGAAATTTATTCTTTGTATGACTAAATCCTTTGGCGCACCCTACAGACCATATCCCTCGTCCAATCATCACCAAACTTCATATGGATCTTCGGGGTAACCTCTAGATGAGAGCTTCCTATTTTGACCGAAATTCGTTGAAAACAAGGCTGCCAGTGGTCATCTTTGATTTAATCTTTGTATGACTAAAGCCTTTGGCGCACCCTACAGACCATATCCCTCATCTGATCATGATCAAACTTTATACGGATCTTCAGCATGACTTCTTCTTTGTCATTCTTTTCATTGCTCAGCAAAAAATTAACTCCTGCCCCAAGTTCAGGTACAGTGTCATTGACACTTCCATTTTAGTTTAGTTTCTCTACATATCCAAATTGGCAGATGACACAATGCATAATCGAGGTGTCCAATATTTGCACATCAGCATCGTCACCATCTGGGAACTTAAATTTGTGTCTATTTCTCCCATAGCAGAATGAGGTTTTCAGAGGGTGACCCTCTGTAATTTGATGTTAACCCGTTGTGCAAATATCCGGCACCATAATTTGAGGTCTGTTTTTCTGTACAAACTCAATAAGTCGGTCATTTTGAATTTTGTTTAGGACAATGTCCTTGACCTACAGTAACACTTATAAATAGGCTTGCGGTTGTGGTTCAAAGAGGAAGAAGCATTTATAATATTAAGGGGGAGGTCAAGTGACCAATTTTTAGTTGCACATACTTCTGTGTGACTTGATGTGGTATTGGAAACAACAGGTATTTTTGTGGCGGGTCCTCTTGGAACTTGTTCCATTATAATGTTGGTGCATTTATTATTGAATTTTATATTGATTTTTCAAATGTAGGTCATGTGATGTAATTCCAGAACAAAATTCTCAAAAATTTATTTATTGCAAAATTTTATAATTTACCTAGCGCACCTGCCATTTAAATGTTATGATTGTTCAATGATATGTCTTCTTTGGTTCCGGAACATCTACTTCATACATAACTTTTGCTCCAGAGATTTGCTTGGAAATTCCCCTTCAAAATTAGTCACTTGACCTCCCCCTTAAACGCTTACATGTAATCACTTGGCATATTTCTTCTCTGTTTACAGCTCATCCTCTAATATAGAAGTGAAGTCCTCAAAAGACATGATTTATCCAAAGGATTGGGGAGCAAAAGCAGCCGAGTTCAAGCAGAGATCACTGTATGGAAAGCGTATTAGCCGAGATTCAGGTGGGTTATCCTCAAGAATAAGTACAAAATCAAACAACACAACAATTGGAAAGGGTGACCTTCAGGGTTCGCGCTGGCCCAAAATGTCCAGGTGCCAACACTGTTGCCAATTGCATTATTTTTAGAGCCACTTGATACTTTCTGTTGCCACTTTTTTCCGACCAATATTTTTTGGTGCCACTCTTGAACTTAGTATTCCAAAAAAAAAAAACCCAAAAAACAAGCAAATTATCTATTATATGTATATATTTATTTATATAATGTCTGAATGTCCGAAGAAATCAGTAACTGTTTTTCATTTTAGAAGGGTGTTGCGTGTCTTAAATCTAACTTGCACTTACGATTCATATTTGCTGTCTGTCACAGTTTGTTACGGCTGAGTTACGAAGGAGATATTTATGATAATTTATCACCTAACACCTACTATCAACACACAACGTCCTAACGATGTAGACTTCAATAAGCCCTTTGTTTGACTAATGTTTGTCAAATTGGAGTCAATAGCCGTTCTTAGTGTTACTATCGAGTAGAAATTCGAAACCATGTCACCCCCCCGCAATAAAATAAGTCGATCTGACATAAGCCGCGAATCTATTATACCCTTTCAATTAGGACACAATTAGCTATGTCGCGACCGGATATCGATGTATGTTTTGTTTCCGACCGATTAACTGCAAGTTTTATTATATGCCCGATGGGTACCAATTGCCAAATGCCAAAAAGCTAGGTACCACTTTTTGTAGCCAATCGGGATTTTTTTGGAGCCATTTCATTTTTTTTATAGCAATTTGCTAACTTGGCAATAGGCAGCGCGAACCCTGGTGACCTTGGTCTCAATGTCTCAGATGCTTGGGTCAAAAAAGTTTTATACACCATCTGAAAGATAACTAAAAGTGGTTTCAATATGAAGAAGTCGCCAGGTTGCTAGGCGATTAGTAGCATAATGAAATGATAACCAATTACCTATACTAGTATTTATTATGCCCCCGACTTGAAGTCGGCGGGTATATAGTCGAAGTCTCCGTCCGTACGTCCGTAGAGCCGTCCGTACAAACATTTTGCATTATTGTTGAGCAACCGGTGGGCAGATTTAGCTGATATTTGGTATGGTGATAGAGCAGCATGGGGGAACAGCTATATGCATATATGGCAGATTTAGCTGATATTTGGTATGGTGATAGAGCAGCATGGGGGAACAGCTATATGCATATATGGTGATAGAGCAGAATGGGGGAGCAGCTACATGCATAGCGCAGGTTTCGTCCACCCATTTTCACCAGAGTTATGGCCCTTTTTTACTTAGAAAATTCAATTTTGTCCATCCGTACAAACATTTTGCATTATTGTTCAGCAACCGCTTGGCAGATTTAGCTGATAGTTGGTATGGTGATAGAGCACCATGTGGGAACAGATACATGCATAGCGCGGGTTTCGTCCACCCATTTTCACCAGAGTTATGGCCCTTTTTGACACTTTCATTTACTTAGAAAATCAAATTTTTCTCTTGTTTTTTGGTTTCCAGATGATAGCGTGAGCTTTGGTGGTACGATTGCAAATCCCGTATTTTTGTGGATCAGTTATATGAAAATACATGTCAAGTGCGAATTTGGGTATGATCTGATGATTTTTGCCAGAGTAATGGCCCTTTTTTCAACTTAGAAAATTTGAATTTTGTCCGTCCGTACAAACATTTTGCATTATTGTTCAGCAACCGCTGGGCAGATTTAGCTGATATTTGGTATGGTGATAGAGCAGAATGGGGGAACAGCTACATGCATAGCGCGGGTTTCGTCCACCCATTTTCACCAGAGTTATGGCCCTTTTTTTACTTAGAAAATTAAATTTTTCTCTTGTTTTTTGGGTTTCCAGATGATAGCGTGAGCTTTAGTGGTACGATTGCAAATCCCGTATATTTGTGGATCAGTTATATGAAAATACATGTCAAGTGCGAATTTGGGTATGATCTGATGATTTTTGCCAGATTTATGGCCCTTTTTTCAACTTAGAAAATTTGAATTTTCGCTTGTTTTTGGGTTTCCGGATCGCTTGTTTTGGGGTTATTAGTCAACATTTCTGTACGAACTTCTTTTGTAATGGTCATATAGACCTCCTCGGATATCCGCAGTTTCGTCCATGCTTAATCCGAATTGCTGCGGTCGGGGGCAAATGCCACGCGACAGCGTACCTCTTGTTTTTAATTATGAATACAAACCTTCAGTTTCTGCTAAAAGTTGCCTCGTGGTGTGTGTCATTACCAACCATTCATCTGAGTAAATAACCCACAATTTATCAGATTATCTATATCTTTGCTAATCAGACACAATTTTTGTCATGAATCAAGCCTGAATTTAGTGTGTCTGACATTTGCAGAATGAGGTCCCCAGAGGGTGAATTTAGTGACGTTATCCCGATGAAATTCACCCTCTGATGGCCTCATGCTGCTTAGGCCTCCACTGCTATGTGAGACCTAGGATCAGATTGGAGTTCCCCAGTAGAAGTTCAACCATTAGTCACCTTGATTATGCATGTTATCTTCTGCAAATGAGGGAATATAGAAACTGAACAGAAGGGGAAAAGTAACTAAAATGAATGTTAATTTGAGACTATAGATACTTCTCAGAAGATGAGGCCTAGGCAGAATGAGGTTCCCAGTGGGTGAATATGGTGATGCTGGCCCATAGGGAGCCTCGCATATATAAGAGAATGCACTGGCTTCAATCTTCAATCTGATCCTAGGTTTCCCAAAGCAGTTGAGCCCTAAGCAGAATCATGTTCCCAGAGGGTTAATTTGGTGATTCTAGCCCATCTTGCGGGATAGCGTCACTAAATTCACCCTCTTGGGACCTCATTCTGCAAATGTCAGACACACTTTATCCATATTTATTACATTTGCAAATTTGTCAATAATTTCAGTCCATACAATGTTAGCAAAGCGGCAGAAGAAAACTCACAGATGATGGAGAATATAGTGTCTGAGCAGGATCGCAGCCAGTTAGAATGGCCATTTGTTCAAATAACCGAACATAGGGTCAGGGTTGATGAAGCAAGTTCTAAGCTCGGTGTTACCAGAACAGTCGTAAATTGGAGGAGGTCACACAATGTGGACTGGTTCAAGAATTGTTGGGACTTGGGAGACGATAGAAGCATTCAGCAAAAAATATTTCAACAATGTTACAGACTTAGCCAAGACCATAATGAAACCAAGACCTACAGTGATGCCCTAAATAATCGACTACTTAACCACAGCAGAATTATGGGTAATTTTTCAGGATTTAGTCGGAAATATGGCTTGTTGCCATTCATCGGAAAGCTCTCAGTGAGAGTTTTCTGATGAATGGCACCAAGCCATATTTCCGACTAAATCCTGAAAGTTTACCCATAATTCTTCTGTGGTTAAGGAGTCGATTATTTAGGGCATTACTGTATGTGAGAATAAATCTCATTATAGTCCTACAATATCATGCATGTACTCAATTTTACAGAAAAGAATAAATTAAAGGTACTCAATCCGAACAGAGGGTCCCCATCTCAACAGATTCCAACAACAACAATCCGATCAGAGGGTCCTATATTACTATTTATTTGGCTTTGGGGGTAAAAAATATTTGATTCGAGTCGACGAACCCATCAAACAAAGCTCAGAGTTATTAGATATTGATTTTTGAAATTTGTTATTTGCTCGAGATGAGTACTAATAATTGCCGTCAATTTCGTAACCTGCTCGAGATTTGTACACCAAAACACTTTCAAACAGACAAGGATGGATAACTCTAAAATCAAGTGGTAATAATAACGCAATTTTGACTGAGTTCTGTGCCAGAAAGTATTCCCGATAATGAAAAATAATAGATTTCTAAAATCGATATCTAACAAATCTGAGCTTTGATGGGTGACATCCTCGACTCGAATCAAATATTTTTGACCCCCGAAGCCATTGAAATAGTAATTGAGAGGAGTTTTATCGGATTGAGTACCTTTAAATAAACCAGTGTTTCATTGTGTTCATTTATATACATTCATTCCCTATTAAATATTTAATGCTAAAAAGTCCTAATAAACTCCTTAGAGGAGAAGTAGCAAAATTATTCATCAATCGATTGACGACTCAAAAATATAATATTCTACCTCATGAATAGTGGAATATATTTACTACTATCGATCTTGAACTATCAGTTGTTTTGTCTTATGTTCCTTTTGAAATGATAATTTGTGGATTCAAAGGGTGTATTCAAATATTGTTTCTCGAGTGTTTGTGAATGAACGGCAGCTACCAAGACATATTAGCCCTGGACAATTCGAAAACCAACAACTGGCCTAGGAACACTGGGATGCCATGTTTGTGACTTAGGATTCTTACTTCGGAAAACTCGGGAGTGAGAATTCAAATATATGAACATGTTAGTATGATGTCACAGTGCTCTGACTCAGTTCTTGGCTTTTACTCGGTGTCAAAATCGTAGAATCTAGATCACAACTGGTGTTGCAAGATATAATCTTCAAATTAAATCAAATTTCTTTCTTTTCTCGAATCTGTAATTACATGAAAAATTATATGTTTATATATTTGATGCTTGTTTCTAGAATTACAGTGTTCTTGCTATGCCATTTTTATACGCCCGTTTGAAAAAATGGGTTGTCCGTCTGTCCGTCGTCAGTCCGCTTTTGGTTTCCAGATGATAACTTTAGATTGAATCGAGTGAACTGAACCAAATTTGGTATGTTAGTTTACCACACCAAAATACAGATCAAGTTCGAATATGGGTTTCGTCCGCATGATTTTGACTGAGTTATGCCCCTTTTTCTACTTAGATTTTACCTGATTTGCGGTTTCCGGATGATAACTTTAGATTGAATCAAGTGAACTGAACCTAATTTGGTATATTAGTTTACCACCCCAAATACAGATCAAGTTCGAATATGGGTTTCGTCCGCATGATTTTGACTGAGTTATGCCCCTTTTTCGACTTAGATTTTAATGATTGTTGATGTGGTTATTTCTCCTGGTAACAAGGTATATTAATTTAAACTTAAAATGTTTATATTTTGAGGTTTCTGATTGATTAAAAAATTTGGTATTTGAATTTTTCAGTCAAAAATACCACACATGAAGTTATTGTTTTATTTTTGTTATTATTTCGTCTTAAGTCTAAGGTTTCAAACAAATGAATTAAACCTTGGTGGAACCAAGTTAGAAAGAGCTGGAAATTGGCCTTCATTAGTGTATGATACAGGGGGCCTCGGTGGCTCAATCGGTTAGGGGTACAACTCCAAGCCGTTTCGCCTTCCAGCGCTGGCGATAATGGTTCAAATCCACATGTTTCCATCGTGGACTTTGTAACTCGAAATCGTTATCTGGGAAAGTTGTCAGTTACTTGCCGATGGCCGGTGGTTTGCCGCACATGGTCGACGAGTTTATCAGCCATTGAAATCACTGTTAGATTAGCCGTAAGTGTGCGGATTTCCTCCACCATTAAAACTGGCAATGTCGTGATATGGCCTTAGTGGCTAAAGCGACATAAAACCCCAATCAATCAATCAATCTGAAACATACAATTTTACCATTATTACTCGCCAGGTGGTGATCAAATATATCTTCCTGTATCATTACCATACACAACTAGTAAATTGCAAATTATTTACCATTCTTCGAAGGTTTAGTTTATGTGGACTGAGAACACTTGGTCTATATATAGTGTTCTCTATGTATAAATGAATACTTTAATCACTGAGTGGAAAAATTTAGTATAGAAAGGGTTAAAATTCCACTGTAAACTGCATATATGTTATATAGCTGCTTGAAAGATCATCAAACAGTAAAGCACAGTTTGAAAAGATGGGTTTTTAGTGCCTTTCTAAAATCATTCATATCCCTCAGTTCTCGAATTTTACATTGGCTAAGCGCTGCTATTGAAGTAGAGTAGTGTTCCATTCAAACCGACAAAAACAAAGATAATCAGTCCCCACCCCCTCAGAATTAATTATCAGGTAACTTGATATTTATCTTGCAACCTTAACAGTAAGGCTGAAATGAGTACCATAATGACTTGTTATCAGATGAATTTGGGCAATCATTGATAGACAAGAGTATAATATATCACCTTATATGTGCCAGTTAATGTCAATTTGTCATGGTAACAGCCAATTATTTTGTTTTTGTTTTTGTGTGTTTGATTTAATTAATGATGGTCTAATGATGGTCAAATCTGTACTAATTTGAACTAATTGGAACTAATTGGAACTAATAATAATACTCAGAAAAAATAACTGAGAGACACAAAGCAGACAAATCTGATACTGTTGTATGAGGACCCGATGTGCCATCTGCACCCGTAATTAATGAGCGTGGTCACATCAGAGCGTTATAGAGCCAACATCTAACCAACCACACTTTATCAGCTCAACTTTACTTTGTAAAGTTTGAGCTATTGCCATGGCTTTGTCGTCCGTCGTCCGTGTGTGTGTGTGTGCATGTGCGTGATTAGCACGGGCTACAGGTCATACCTTTGGTCGGATCATTATGAAATTTGTCATGGCTGTTGACATTGACATGTAGATGGGAACGAGTTATTTTGGGGTCATTCGGCAAAAAAACAGCAGCCATCTTGGATTTTCAAAATTCAATCCATTAGCACGGGCTACAGGTTGCACTGTTCGTGTGATCATCATGAAATTTGTCATGGATGTTAATATTGACATGTAGATGGGAACGAGTCATTTTGGAGTCGTTCGGCCAAAAAACAGCAGCCATCTTGGATTTTACTCTTTGCATGACTAAATCATTTGGCACGGGCTACAGGTCGTAATTTTTGTCAGATCTTCATGAAATTTGTCATGGCTGTTAACAATGACATGTAGATGGGAACGAGTCATTTTGGGGTCATTCGGCAAAAAAACATGGCCGCCAGCAGCCATCTTGGATTTTACTCTTTGCATGACTAAATCCTTTGGCACAGGCTACAGGTCGACGCTTTGGTCATATCATTATGAAATTTGTCATGGCTGTTGACATGTAGATGGGAAACGAATCATTTTGGGGTCATTCAGCAAAAAAACATGGCCACCAGCAGCCATCTTGGATTTCAAATTTCAATCCATTAGCACGGGCTACAGTTTATACTGTTCGTCTGATCATCATGAAATTTTTCCTTGGATGTTAATATTGACATGTAGATGGGAACGAGTCATTTTGGGATTGTTCGGCCAAAAAACATGGCTGTCAGCAGCCATCTTGGATTTTACTCTTTGCATGACTAAATCCTTTGGCACGGGCTACAGGTCGTAACTTTGGTCAGATCTTCATAAATTTTGTCATGGATGTTAACAATGACATGTAGATGGAAACAAGTCATTTTGGTGTCATTCGGCCAAAAAGATGGCCGCCAGCAGCCATCTTGAATTTTACTCTTTGGATGACTAAATCGTTCGGCACAGGCTACAGGTCTTACCTTTGGTCGAAACATTATGAGATTTGTCATGGCTGTTGACATTGACATGTAGATGGGAATGAGTCATTTTGGGGTCATTCGGGAATAAAACATGGCCGCCAGTAGCCATCTTGGATTTCAAAATTCAATCCATTAGCACGGGCTACAGGTCGTACTATTCGTCTGATCATCGTGAAATTTGTCATCGATGTTAATATTGACATTTAGATCGGAACAATTCATTTTGGGGTCTTTTGGCCAAAAAACATGACCTCTAGCAGCCATCTTGGATTTTACTCTTTGCATGACTAAATCCTTTGGCACGGGCTACAGGTCGTAGCTTTGGTCAGATCATCATGAAATTTGGCATGGATGTTAACAATGACATGTGGATGGGAATCGAGTCATTTTGGGGTAATTCGGCAAAAAAACATGGCCACCAGCAGCCATCTTGGATTTCACTCTTTGTATGACTAAATCCTTTGGCACGGGCTACAGTTCCTAACTTTGGTCAGATGATTATGAGTTTTTTTGGAGTCATTCGGCAAAAAAACGTGGCTGCCACTGGCCATCTTGGATTTTACTCTTTGCATAACTAGGCCTTTTAACTTTTCACGTTCCTACTCACTCCATTGACTGTAACACATGAAATTATTCCCTTTCCAAGTTGAGCTACAGTGTCATTGACACTTTCATATTTATTTATCTCTTCCTGGGCTATGATTCCAACAACATAACTTTATAATACATATCATAACTCGACTTATAGTTTGGCGAGGGACGGTTGGCGGGCGGGCGGCCCTAAAGCTATATAACATAGCTGTTTATTGGTGGATTCTGACCATTTTTGGTATGTAGCAATATGGCCAAATGTAGAAAAGTATTAAACGTGTCTGAAAAAAATCCGACTTCATCCCCCCCCCCCCATTTTTTTTTAAAACATGGCCACTACCAGCCATCTTGGATTTAACATTGAAATTCATTGGCACACCCTGCAGCCCATATTTATTTGAGAATTGTTTTGAAAATTTACAGGCATATTTAGGATCAACTCCAGATATGAGGTTTTGAATTTGAACAATTTTCTATGAGAATCGTCATGGTTGCAGGCAACTATGTTTTATTTTACTCTGCATGACTAAATCCTGCGCATGCTCTAGAGATCACATCCCTCATCTGATAGTCACCAAACTTCATAAGGATCCTTGGGGTGACCATTAGATAGATGTCATCCATTTTTTCTGAAATACCTTAAAAACCATGGCAGCCAGCTGATTCACCATTTTCGTGGGTTTCCATAATATTTAATGTCATACATATGACGTTATTTCTCAATACATATTTACGTTACGCAATATATTATAAATAGATTCAATAAACAAGATAAATAATAAATAAATAAATACATAAAAAAAACATGTTATACATAATAATGCATCACATGAATAATGTGAATAATGCTGTTGTATAATTAATTCAAAACACGTATGTGCATTATATATACGTTGCATGCATGTATATATATGTTATATTATAGAAATGGCTGATTTAAGTGTATATGGCCCACTAAAAAGTCGACGAGCCAGCAGTCTCGGACCAAATTGCCAATGAAGTTGGATAACTCTAAAATCAAGAGGCTTTGTGTTGATAATAAGGCCAAATTTCGTCAAACAACTTGTTGATAAATATCACGTTTCGGGCAATTTTATACTAGTTGACAGTAGTTAGCATTATTTTTGGGCAATTAATTGATTCTGATAACTGAAGCGGCATTTCTAAAAATATTGATGTTGGAATCTGATTATATGGGGACCATCGAATCGGATTGAGTACCTTTAAACTTTTGGTAAAAATTTGGGTCTGAAATATCTGTTGGAAATTTCCCAGCCTTATATATAGTGGGTGTCAGGTTGGAAATTTCCAGCAATGGGAAAGTTTGAGGTACCCATTTGAAAGTTTCAACCCAAGTAGAGGTACCCATTTGAAAGTTTCAACCCAAGTAGAGGGGTGCAAATGAAGTGCAAATGAAATTTCGCGAGCATCGGAATTTAGTTTGGTTCAAAGAAGGGGTGGGTCAATTGGACATTTCCTTCCCAAACAGAGACACTCTATAGCCACGTCCATTTACATCATTTGATCAATTATACCAATTAGGGTCATTACCAATTCACATGGGGTCCAACATCACGTTTTGAACTCCAGGTGCATGCTTACTTTTCATATTGACAATGAGCCCAACATGCAGGGAAATATAGTCGCCACTTTCTTCGCGGTCGTCGGTACCCAATTCTCTTATCGAAGCATTGATGAGTCCAAATACTATGCTTAAAGCACCTCTGCCAAAATATCTAAGGGATATGATGAAGCGTGCGTTGGTGTCTAATAGGTTCCCCATGCAAGAGAATCTCACCTGCAACTTAATTCATCGACTCACAGAGAGGCCGAACTAATTCCGCTACCAGCCGCATCCTCCGATATAATTAGAATTTTACTTATGATAGTCACTCTTCAGCTCTTATTCTCTGTGATACATCGTTTCGCAAAAATCATGTCGGGCTCATGGACTAAAGAACAGTTGGACAAATATAATGTGACCTTCGAGAAAGCAGACGAGCAGAAGAGAGGGTGGTTGACATACTCTTCTGTTGTCGCCATCTTGAGAACTAACGGATTTAAAGGAAGTCACGAGGAATTGAAGGTTAGTGAACGCAGTGTGATAAAATAGCAGAGTATCGCGAATATACGGCATTGAAAAATACAGATCTCTCAGAAAAATAATATAGCATCACCTCAGATTAATTCGTCATGTCATGTTGCAAAAACTATTTATACCCGGCCATGCTCACGAACGAGGTATAATAACATATTTATGGAGGCACGGACTCCAGTATGAGTGTTCATTGCTTCAAATGTACTTCAATGAGTGTGAACAAATTCTCATTTCTTATCGAAGTGGTCATGTATCGATCGGAATGGCACATTTCTAATGAGATGTCCCTCAACTCAGATCAAGCTGGAAAGTTGAAAAGTTTCACACATGTCGTGGTATGAACCCGTGGTCTAGCCCAGGCTCCGATGATCTTATCCACGGCAAACCACCTCGGTTACGAAGGCATTGCATGCACCGAGAGTTGGGAAGCCTATTATATCAGTCTGAACATGGGTTCGAATATTGACACAGTAGGAATTTACCACTATATTGGAACAGCACAATGTATTAAAGTGCATGCCGTGTATCGATCGGAATGGCACATTGAGATGTCACTCAACTCAAGCTTGAAAATCGGTCCCGAGTTTCGCCCATGTCGGGATTCGAACCCGCGCCAACCTCGTCTAGCCAAGACTGCCAAGATCTTAATCACGACCTCGGCTACGAGGACATCCTTAACCTCTCATGACGGGAGCAGCGCTGATGCAGCATTAAATGTCATGTGCCAGCAGTGCATGCTCTTATATGTGAGTTTCACATTGGGAGCCTCGCATATATAAGAGAATGTACTGACTTACAATGTCAAGGTAAATATTATTAGGCCAATGCATATGCGAGGCTCCCTATATGTGAGACTCGAATATATAAGAGAATGAATTTTCACAGGGTTTTCTCAAAATTTTAGGAATCTCCAGTCATGGAAGGTTTAAAAAGTGAGTCCTTTCATCGAGCGTAGCAGTCGTAACATGCGTTCGACTTGTCTTTGAAAAAGTGTCCATGGCCACGTATTGACGTTTTTAAAATTAAAAGTACTCAATCCGATCAGACGGTCCCCATATCATCAAGGTACAACAACAACAACTACAACATTTCTTCGAAATACGCTTTAGTTATCAGAATCGATTAATTGCAACAAAATAATGCTAACCACTTTCAACTATGGTATCAAATTTCCCAAATCTTTTTATTTATCTACATTTTGTTCTAAATATGGCCTTATTATCACTTAAGTATCACGAAATTTGGCCGTATTACCACTAAGTCTTGACCTTAGAGTTATATCCATCTTCATCCGCAATTTTGTCCGAGACTGTCGGTTTGACGACTGTTATCTGGGCCACAAATAATTGCACATCTCGAGAAATGACAAACTTCAAAAATCGATATCTGATTACTCTGAACTTTGATGAGTGGGTTCCTCGACTCGAATACAATATTGTTTACCCCGAAGCCAAAGAAATAGTAAGTTGGGAGCGTTAATTCAGATAACGCATCATTAAAATAATCATAATGATATATGCACGAAATGTGCATTATGAAGTTATTCTGGTTTCCCCTCAAAACCGGGAAGCGATAGACTCGCTGCTCGCCCAAGGATACAGTTATCGTATAGATACCAGTAAAACTTAATCCATTACAACGAAGCATCAAGAATAGATATGCATGACACTAATGAATTCCACCTATCAAATCATGCACCGCCTTTATCCCTTTACCCAACAAACCGGCCAAAACCGGCCAAATAAAGCTTCAACAGCCTAAATTATCTTGGGTCTGTCTCAATAAAACCATACAAATATGGATATCATTGGAACCGGCTCCTTGACCACATTGTGATAGTTACAGTTATGCCCTGTGCCAATGCATTCTCTTATATATGCGAGTCGACCATAGGTCGCCTCGCATATATAAGAGAATGCATTGGCCTAAACAAAATCTTTTTTTAACACTTTTTACCATTTTTTCTTACATTCTTTAACAATTTTATAATTTTTAATGTGTTAAGCCAATGCATTCTCTTATATATGCGAGGCGACCTATGGTCGACTCGCATATATAAGAGAATGCATTGGCACAGGGCCGTTCTGTTGGGTAAAGGGTTATAGTACAAACGAATAGTACGTATAATGCAAGGTCACAACGATTTACTATTTCTCCCATTCAAGTCTGAATTTAGCGGGCTAGCATAACCAAATTCACCATCTGGAGACCTCATTCTGCTTAGCCATTCTGCTATGCTATGGGAGACATACTTATATACTCAGATTGACGTTCCCAAATGGTGAATATTGTGATGTACACCCATTGGGAACCTCGACTATCCAATGTGTCGTCTGCCAATTTGGGGATATAGAGAAACTAAACTAAAAAAGAAATAGAATCTCTGTGAAGAAGTTTCTATAGAAATTTTATAATAAAGAAACTTTCCAGAGAAGATGAGGCCTAAGCAAAATGAGGTCCACAGAGGGTGAATTTAGTGATGATAGCCCGCTATATGCGGGATAGCGTCACTAAATTCACCCTCTAGGGACCTCATTCTGCAAAAACAAATCTAATGGCAGGCACCATACTCAGGCTTGCTCTTATACTCGCTGTACTATACACATCTGGCAAACATTTGACCAAGGTTGAAGTTCCTTCGTCCATTCATGCCAGATGATGTGTCGTCGACAGGTGCGATAAATGCTGGCGTAAGACCAATATTCAGCCCCATGCAGCATATCCTTGCTCATTGAGTCATTGTCTACATACTCTACACCAGAACTGGGCGCGGTAGGGACTGGAAGTATTATCTTGTTTGTATTCAGCAGCTCACGGACGCTGCCTTGCATATGATGTTGATAGTAGATTTTTCGGAGCTTAAATTGTCCACAACAATTATCACCCTCGTCGAATCGGTTTACCTATTCGGCGGAAAGTAGCAATTTAAGGAGTCCGATTGCGGCCACCGGTGCTATAATATGTTTACCTTCGATGTTCTAAAGTCATGTTCAGATATCCCCGATCACAGTCGGTCTTGTGTATAGGGGTTAAGTGTATACATGTAAGAGTATGACTAATAATTAAGGCTTGAAAATTATAAATCAATTCAAATTAATTAAACAAACATTTTGGTCGCACTATTATTTATTTGAAGAGATGTTGGTGAAATATAAGCAGGCGACGATATATAGTATCCACACTGGATCATCGACACAGCCAATTTGTTTCTGTCAAAAATATATAAGACAAAAATAAAAACTTTTTGCACAGGTAAATCGAATTCTCGATCATATCGATAGGCCACATGGCGTTTGTCGTTAATCGAAAATATATTATCACCTCGGTTATTGGAAGATGGAGTATTGAGCTTTGGTGAATTTCGTTGGTCATATATAGCAACATGCGTCACAAGTTATACGCACTGGAGTCTAAACCTGGCTATTGACCGTATATAGATTGTCTAAATATAATGACGTGTGGTTGATCGCAATTAAGCCTTTCGCTCAAGGGAAACAAATACTCGGGAGTAATATCTGCAAAAGGTTTTCGTTATTCCGATTGGCCCCTGTAATGTCGTCAACGACGCAAGTGATACATCCACCCCCCCCCCCCCCCGGCCATTCGAGCTATCGGGTTTTAATTCTTTTCTGTGTCCCGATGTATTGCCCGTGGACTATATATACCCTGCCTGTAATGCTGACAAATGACCATAACTGTATAATTAGATTCGTTGTTGCATCATGCATGACGTGATTATATAGGATGATTATATAGGGCGATCCCGGGTCATATTTCACCCGCCAGTGAAATTCCGATTCCAAAGGAGTACCTCTAGCTAACCTCTTCTTGTAGCTAATCATGCTCAGAACTATATATCCATTCCATTTCGAGCAGCGGGTGCTGGCACAAGCGAGATCAAAGCTGTGGAGTAATCATAGTATTAAGGTGCTCATTCACTAATGAAGGACGAACTTCTGTTTTTCTTAAGTACTATAATGTGTACCCATACAGCCAAGCTAAAGGAGTACATTACCGCACAGAACATAAAAGAGGCTTCTCAGCCGGTCTCAGCGAATCTCTATTAGCGGGCTAATGAATTAATCCGACGGTATATAGCTTCGATCTCGAGGACATGTGTTGAGTCTGCAGTGTGTATGGATATTCAACCTATATAATTGAGCTATTTTATATAACAGCACAATGAGTCAATGGTCTGACATTCTTGCGATTCTTCATTGGCTACATCCTTTACCAATGGAACGTATAATTTTGGCGCCTGTCTGAGAATCTTGAGATTATATAAACCTCATGCCTTGGGTGTTTTATGGACATACATTTAATATACATAGTGTGATGGGCTCAGTTCAGGCCAAACAGAATTGATAAGATATTTCTGGGTCCTTCGACTCCTCAACACATTTGTACAGTTTCTGTTCAAGGCAGCTAGTGCAATCAGTCCAGCGACATCCCTATTTCCCTGCATGCTGTTGTGAGAAAGGTTTGATTTCATATATATATCAACAACAAAAACACGAATATTTAGAATGATTTTGCAAGATAATTGGAAAGTCTTTTTGTAAGTAATTAGAAATACCACATATAGTATATAGCAGCACGAACAATGAGTCAATGGTCTGACATTCTTGCGATTCTCCATTGGCTACATAATTTTGGCGCCTCGTCTGAGCATCTTGAGATTATATGGACCACATGCCTTGGGTGTTTTTTTTGTATCGACATGCATTTAATATACATAGTCCATGTGCAAGTTCAGTATATAGGCCAGACAGAATCGATAGATATTTCTGGGTCCTCAACACATGTGTACAACTTCCGTTTAAGGCAGGGCAATCAGTCCAGCGATATCCCTGATTTCCCTGCATGCTGTTGTGAGAAAGGTTTAAATTCATACTTATCTCAACAAAACAAAACAAATAAAAGGTCGGCCGACCACAGTGTCCCCCGACAACGTGGCAAGTCGGTTCCGCTTTGTTAAAGAAATTACATAAAATGTTGAAATGTTCTAAGTCGAAAGGGTTAATAATTAAGTAAAAAAAAATTCCGTCATCTATATACATGTTGCACATCTGCAATATGTGGGTAACAATATTCTGAAGTTTCAAATATCTACGATCAAAACTGTAGGAGGAGTTGATTACACCAGGAAGGTACCCTCAGAATACAGAAAATAAAAAAAATAAAAAATTCAAAGTCGAAAGGCCCATAACTCGGGGAAAAATCATTGGATCAAACTCAAATTCGAACTTGACATGTATTTTGATATGAACGACCCACAAAAAAACAGAATTTCCAATTAAACAGTCCAAACTTGAGTTATCATCCGGAAACCAAAGAAAAAAGAAGAAAATTGAATTTTCTAAGTCGAAAAAAGTCTATAACTCTAGGAAAAATCATCGGATCAAATTCAAATTCGAACTCAACCTGTATCTTGATATGACTGATCCACATAAAAACGGTATTTGCAATTAATGGATCCAAACTTGAGATATCATCCGGAAACCGAAAAAGTGAGAAATTTTCTAAGTAAAAAAAAAAGGTGAAAAAAAGGGAAATAACTCCATAAAAGAACATCGGATCAAACCCAGAATTGCAGAGCCTGTGTTCTTGGTTGAGACACCTACATACCAAGTTTCATTTGATCATTACTGGAGTTATAACTCCGGACGGACACACGGACGTACGGACGGAGCTGATTACAATAGTCCCCCGAAAATAAATTTTACGAGGGGGGGGGACAAAAAACACGAAAATTTAGAATGCCTTTGCAAGATATAATCAGATGTTTTTTTTTTTATAGGCCCACTTAATTTTGGAGTCACCGATTATTTTTTTATATAGTGACTTGATATACGTTTTAATAACAATCTATGCCATAAAATATGATTAAAATACTATAATTCATCACCATTTGAAACATCTGTGTCTCAGAAGATGCCCATATATAGAGAAATAGAAAACAGCTGAAATAATAGAAAGATCCCCCCCCCCCGTTTTAAGTTGGCTCCTAGAATGCAACAGAATTCAAACAAAAGATAAATTTTCAATGGAAGAGGAATAACTCTATCTATTAGATATAGTTATTCCCCCTCCATTGAGAATTATATTTTGTACCACAATCTAGATGACAAAAACATGTTGGTACTCAACAAAAACAATGTTCACAGTTTATTACACCGGATAAGTTGATAATACAATGTTTTGGAGCTCCTTTTTAAAATATCATTTCGGCCAATTTGGCCGGTTACTTCATGTGACTTTTTCATCTGACGTGTGTGTCGGAATAATGATATGGAGGATTTATGTAAATGTTAGCCCAAACTACATTTCCAAGTAACGATGGTTTTGTTGTTTATTTTGAGGAATAATACCGCGTCAGATGAATTCAGCCCAAATATGTTAACAGTTGTCGTGTAAAACATTCGGCAGTAAGTTAGCGTTATTTAGTATTTGTGGATGTCCTTTAACATGGGGAAAATAGACTACTGCACTTGAACGAGCATGTGAATTGTCGTTTTTAATGTATAGCAACTTTATAATCAATAACAGAGGCATTCTCTGTCAAATAAGGTCGCTCTATTTACGATACCAATTGGGGAACTTTGTAAATTAAATTACGCGTAAACTTAACCTGCTGCAAATAGAAAAGGTGTCGGAATCGGCTAACTCGCCCCATGGGCTAACTCGCCCAATCGGCGCGTGCCAACTCGGAATAAAAGGTCAACTCGGAATAAAAGATGCATACGGGGTGTTATATGGCGTTTGGTCCGTTGTTTCTCAATGAATATTATTGAAATTTGGTGTATATGTCCGGGCTGGGACATGGAATACAACAACGTTTGAATTGTTTTTAAATTTACAAATTTGTTGATTTTATTCATTTTGTTTTCGTTCTGAAACACACTATAAAGTGTATATAATATAATAACGAACACGAGACATACATAATTTATGAACTGTTAACAAAATATATCAAATTCAATACATGACAAAGATGACTCAGTGGAGTTTATAAAGTGAACATAAAAACATTGAGGTAAGAATCTTTTTAAGGAATTCAACTTTATTTAATGATAATAAACACATAAATTAAAATAACAAACATGAGACATACATGATTTATAAACTGTTAACAACAGATATCAAACTCAATACATGACAAAGATGACTCAGTGAAGTTTATAAAGTGAACATAAAAATATTAAGGTAAAAATCTTTTTAAGCATTACTAAACCGTTTAGCACAGTCCACTTCACTCATCCGATCATCACTAAACTTCATATTTATCTTGATATTGATCTATCAGATGAGAGCTATCAAATATTTTTTTAATTTTATAGGAAAAAATGGTCGCCAGCGGCCATATTGCATTTACGTTATATGTTATCGCGTCATGTCGATATCTAGTATTACTTAGAAATTTCACCTTTCCAGATTCATAATTGCTCCATTGACTGTAACAGATGGAATTATTCCCCTCTTCGGATAGAGTGTCACTGAAACTTTATTTTGTCAGACTGTCTGTATAGTCACTGATTATATATGGCAATAATCTGTAATAAGATGTAGCACTATTTTATTTTATATTTACATGCAGTGCTGTTTTATACAACAATTCTAATCCCCCCTAGATCATCATGTGATCGACCATACATCGCGCGAGGACCTGGTTGAATTAAGGGGGGTTTTTATGGATAACTTCTGTCCTCAAGCTAGATTATACTTATGACATTTAATGGCATGTTTCTAACATGGAGGGTTAGATATGCGTGAGACACCACCACTCTTCAATTCACACCAAGTTATCAGCTGTCATATTCGGATATTAGAACCCATAGCCATGATATATGGTTTATTTTGTGTATACTAGTAATATTGTTATTTTCAGTACCTTTATATACCAGTACTGTGTATAACAATGCATATACATTAATCCATGTATACATGTATATTGATTCAACGGATTCAGTGGTTTTGTCCATCAGTCTATCAAATTTGCGGGGAAAACATGGCCACAAGCAGTACACCCTGTTAAATTTCGAATTTGAATCAATTGGCGCACCCTGCAGCCAGCTTTTATTGGAGAACTTTTTCTCATGTGGATAGTTTGGGTCACCGCTAGATGTGAGCCATGTTTTGTTCTCAAGCTGTCCTTGTATAATATGGCATATATTTTATATATGTGATCTGGGGGTTCGAAAATTAGGTGGGCCTTTAAGTTATTGGAAGTATACTACAAATTTGTCCAAGTACCCGATTAGGAATACAATGCTTCGATGTACCGACGTGTGTTCCCTGTGGTTCTGTGGATAATTTTGACCTAGACTGTACTGCCAGTCTATTATTCTCGATGGAAGGTGAATAACTCTATCTCCTAGTTTTGAATTTTGGGTAAATAAAAGAGGGATGTTTTGGGGTGAATCTGAGAATCTCTATCACTTGGTGGACACTCCTAGGCCACCAGCTGTTCAGTATCCTGGTGGTATATGTTTTTTTTAAATTTTATTTCATGCCAACAATAGTCAACAAGAGGTACGCTGTCGCGTGGCATTTGCCCCCGACCGTAGCAATTCGGATTAAGCATGGACGAAACTGCGGATATCCGAGGAGGTCTATATGACCATTCCAAAAGAAGTTTGTACAATCATCACTTCTAGAAATTCCGGAAACCCAAAAACAAGCGATCGGGAAACCCAAAAACAAGCGAAAATTCAAATTTTCTAAGTTGAAAAAAGGGCCATAACTCTGGCAAAAATCATCAGATCATACCCAAATTCGCACTTGACATGTATTTTCATATAACTGATCCACAAAAATACGGGATTTGCAATCGTACCACCAAAGCTCACGCTATCATCTGGAAACCCAAAAAACAAGAGAAAAATGGAATTTTCTAAGTAAAAAAAGGGCCATAACTCTGGTGAAAATGGGTGGACGAAACCCGCGCTATGCATGTAGCTGTTCCCCCATGCTGCTCTATCACCATACCAAATATCAGCTAAATCTGCCAAGCGGTTGCTGAACAATAATGCAAAATGTTTGTACGGACGGACGTACGGACGGATGTATGGACGGAGACGTCGACTATATACCCGCCGACTTCAAGTCGGGGGCATAATAACACTGACTCTGTATAGAAATAACCAGGGACTCAAACAATAATTAGGCCTTTAACAGAAGCTGTAAATGAACATATGTAAATGTAAATGAATTAACATTTGGATAATATATATATTATCTATTCTAATCAATGTGTTGGTTCATTAGATCCTGATATGTAAACTAACTAAAGTGTACATTGTTTCATTCTGGTTTAGTAAAGATATTTATCAATATATACATCACTATTTGCACTCTTAATTTCAGGCTATATTCAGACAAACTGATGCCAACAAAGATAACAAGATCTCCAAAGATGAATTCAAAACATGCATGGAAGCCATTCCAACATATGATCATCAGTAAGTTTCTTATTCATATCATCATGTAACGGTGAGATTAGTGGTAGAGAATGGAATGGTGGAACTTCATGATTCATCATGTTTCAGGTTGGACTTGAGAACAAACTCATTTTATTTCCACACATGTTTCATGGTCACCATGGTGAGTTTTATTGTATTTCACATAAATAATATGTCTGTCATTTGCAGAATGAGGTTCCCAGAGGATGAATTTAATGATGCCATCCCGCACAGTGGGCTAACATACTAAATTCACCCTCTGGGGGACCTCATTCTGCTTAGGCCTCATCTTCTGGGAAGTATCTATAGTCTCAAATTCAAATTGTTTTTAGATACTTTTTACCTTCTGTTCCATTTATATACCTCCTAATTTGCAGAATATAAAATACATAATCGAGGTGACTATAATAGGTGAACATCACCAACTTCAAATGGGGAACTTCAATCTGATCCTTATGTCTCCCATAGCAGTTGAGGCCTCAGCAGAATGAGATTCCCAGAGGATGAATTTGGTGATTCTAGCCCCCCATGCAAGATAGCATCACTAAATTTACCCTTATGGGGACCTCATTCTGCAAATGACAGACACACTTATTGGTACCCTGGTTCATATGTGTCACATCCGTAATGAACAAATTTAATTTATTGGCATTAAACCCATGTATATAATTTTAAGAATACAAAAAAAACGAGAGGCCGATCACGATCGGCAGATGTTAACCCATACCTTGGCGATAAAAATTTCATATGATCGGATAAATGAGAGTTTTGGTGTTGAATTATAGAGTATACTGTTATGTACTATTATAGACAAATGAACATAACACAAATTATTGGAATTTATGGGTCACTGGCATTTATATAAGAGAATGCACTGGTACAGGATCTGTAATGCTAAACCACCACAGCCAGCAAGCCCATGGGTTAAATGTTTAGGTGTGACCTGGACATGGAATACTTGGGTTAAGAGAGTCCAATTTAAGTTTACAATAATAATGTGTCCTAGTATACAGATAAGCAACCTCACCACTGACCCATTAATATCAATTATATAGCAGAGCTGTCAAAATATCACAGGAATTGTTTATGTTGAACACTGACCTCTATTAAACCAATAACAATTATAATGATATCAGACCATCTGAAGATATAACTCTGCAGCAGAGATGTCTACTGTTAATATCATGTGATGTTTATTGTTGAATCTTTATTTTAAATTAGATACCATACATGTAGCCTTCTTTATCAGATTATTTGCACATTGGCATAAGAGACATCAGAAAATAATATAGCCTTATCAATAGCTAAGTTGTCCAAAGGCAATTGGTGAATTGGATTTAATGTTGCTCCAAACAGATTTACCAGTACATAACACAAGATTTTGGACCGATTTAATCAAATTTGGTGTGGTGATTCGGGGTACCCTTGGCAGAGTTATAATGGTGTTAGTTTTTCAAATTTGTTTAACTTAAAAACTTTTTAATTATTTAAAAAAATTAAAGGTCCACATTGGAAATCTTTTTATCAACTTTTATCATAATCATCAATATCTAAATGAAAACAAATGACATTTTTTTTATTATTATTATAAAAGTTAAAAGTAATTTTTTTTTTTAAATTGATTTTTTTTCTTCGAAAAAGGGTCATAACTCCTTTAAAATAAATCGGATCAAACCCATATTCGAACTCGATCTGTATTTTGGGCTGTGAAACTAACAGACCAAATTTGTTTCCAATCAGATTAAAAATGTTCGAGTTATGGCAGAATGCGTCAATTCTAAGTCGAAAAAGGGCCATAACTCTGTAACAAAAACTCGGATCAAACCCAAATTCGAACTCGATCCGTATTTTTTGGTTCCGATCGGATAGAAAATGTTAGAGTTATCGCATTACTCGTAAAGTGTCTACGGACAGACAGACGGACAGACGGACAGACGGACAGACAGACGGACAGACAGACGGACCAGCGACGAGTGGTCAATCCGGGCAACGACACTATGTTTACCATACTGTGGTATGGGTAAACATAAAAAGAAGCAAATTCTGTTAACCTGGAGTTATCTACTCAAATTTGAAAATTGTCATTTATATTTGACAAACACTGAGTTTTAAGGATTAAGTATGAGGAGAAATATCAATATGAAAGTTATTCTTTTATGCGAAGGTGTTATTATATACCAATATTATATTCAATGATAATTCAGTTTTTGTGTCTGTTATATTTTGGCTATAAAAAATCCTTTAGAAGCCCATAGACCACAGGCCTTCTAAACAGTGAGTGATAAATAATTAAATATATTTTAATTATTTATCACTCACCGTTTAGAAGGCCTGTGCTGTAGACAATATGTTTGTAAACAAAGTGTTGGCTTGTTGATGTAGTTTCGGATATTGTGTGGCATTTACACATAGCCAAGTCTGGATATAGTGTGTCTGACATTTGCAGAATGAGGTGCCCAGAGGGTGAATTTTGTGATGCTATCTGCAGTTGTTCACAAATTCACACTCTATGAACCTCAATCTGCTTAGGCCTCAACTGCTATGGGAGACCAAGGATTGGATTGAAGTTCCCCAGTTGAAGTTGGTGATGTTCACCCATTAGTCACCTCGATTATGCATTTGAAAAAAGTAACTAAAAACAATGTTAATTTGAGGCTATAGATACTTCCCAGAAGGATCTCATTCTGCAAATGTCAGACATAATATATTCAGGCTTGAACATAACAATATTTCCAGGCCCATGATTAAATGAATGACAAAACTGTAAAAAAATATAATCTTAAATTTCTTACAGGGAAATCGCTATGCGAAAAGCCTTTGAAATCCTTGATGCTGACAAGAGCGGGTTCCTGACAAGAACGGAGCTCATGGATGCCACAAAAGCCGATGCCAAGATCGACGTTGAGGCTGAAAAAATTGCAGATCTCTTGGTCTATCTGGCCAAAGAGGACGACGATGGAAAAATCCAATACGAGGAGTTCCTCCGAGTCTGGGGCAACTACAAAGTCGCTAATAACATGATGGGCGTGTTTAAGACATTAGATACGGATAACAGTGGGTTCCTAACAAAGGAGGAACTGATTGCTGCAGTGAAGGCCGACAGTGAACTCAATATCAGAGCCTGTAAAATCTCAGATCTCCTGATCTATTGGGTCAGGGATGCTGACAAAAAGATTGAGTATGCAGAGTTTGTAAAGGTTTATCAAGAGCAACCAGCTGACAAGAAAAAATGAGGCTGCTACATAATTAGTACGAATAACTCTTCTCTCATTCTTTCGCTGTTTGAACTATGCTTGTCGTTCTAAGTAACTTTGACATATGCGCTTGACTTACGGCCAAAGGGTTATTACAGATGCAGTGACTTGATGTGATCTGATGAATAGAGTTACTATAGAGAGTGCTCATAAAGATGCATAATCTGATTAAGTGCCCCTCAATTACTATTTATTTGGATTCGGGGGGTAAAAAATATTTGATTCGAGTCGAGGAACCCACCCATCAAAGCTCAAAGTTATTAGATATCTATTTGAAATCTATTATTTTTCACCATCGAGACCTATTAGTGGCCCAGTAAAAAGTGGACAAGCTGACGGTCTTGGACCAAATTGCGGATGAAGATGGATAACTCTAAATTCAAAGAGGCTTTGTGTTGATAATAAGGCCAAATTTCATTGAACAACATGTTGATAAATAACACGTTTCGGGCAATTTTATAATATAGTTGACCATGGTTAGCATTATTTTGTTGTAATTAATCGATTCAGATAAGTGAAGCGGCATTTATAAAAATGTTGTATATGGGGACCATCGAATCAGATTGAGTACCTTTAAAGGGGTAGGTCTGGTTTTGGGTCACAATTATTTATCATACACTATGAAGATCCTTATCTGACATTATCTCCATATCGCCAATCCAGTCATGGAAGGGTTAAGGCATGAGAAAAAAGTTTACATGCAAGATATCCAAATAAAAAAAAATTGAGGAGGGACTAAACATAGGGTCTGGAAAGGGATGTAAATCTAGCATTTGTTATAGTATTGGCCTAATATAGACCCATGTCAGATCCATATAAAGGTTACCTAGACGATTTGCAAGCCATATCTATCACTTCAACATTATATATGTATATTGTCTCTTGCAATAAAAACTGTCAATGTTTTCTACACAATAAAGTTGATCACCATCTACTCAAGTCTTTTTGAGCGACATTTGAGGGAGTAAAATATAATTTTATTGAGACAATGACGGTTAGTCCTTGCAAAGTAGTTTCCAGTTTCTCAGGTCTGCGTTTATGGTCCTGAAACCCCACGCATTCAAACCTTTTATTTGTGTTCAAACTGTAGGGAAAGTTTTAATTGCTATGAAATAATTGTGTTATGTTTTCACACAAACAGGAGCATAATTGAGTCCGAACAAACCTATTTCCCTACTTAAAGAATGAAAGAAAAAGTGAAAAAATTGACAAAAAATTGTTAAAGAATGTAATAAAAAATAATAAAAATTGATAAAATTTGTTAAAGAATGTAAGAAAAAATGATAAAAATTGATAAAATTGTTCCAATAATATCAGTGAGAATATAAAAAAATTTTATAATTTTTTTTATAGAATGTAAGAAAAAATTAGAATGTAAGAAAAAAATGATTTAAAAAGATAAAAATTGTTAAAGATTGTATGAAAAATTTATAAAAAATTATGAGGCCAATGCATTCTCATATATATGCGAGGCAACCTATGGTTGACTCGCATATATAAGAGAATGCATTGGCACATGGTCTTTAATGTTGTGCAAGCTCCACGTGATGAAAGGGTTAACTATCCTATCAAGCCTGCAAATTGTGTGTCTGTCATTTGCAGAGTGAGGTCCCCAGAGGGTGAATTTAGTGACACTCTCTCGCACTGTGGGCTAGCATCAGCAAATTCACCATCTGGGAACCTCATTCTGTTTTAATAGGTCTCAAATGCTATGGGAGACCAGGAATCAGATTGAAGTTCCCCAGTTAAAGTTGGTGACTATTTGCAGGCTTGAGAATATTAGTGATCCTATTCTTCATATCCCTTAGTGAACGTTCAGACAACCACGATACAATCGTAAGTGGAAAGATTTCCGTCGTAGGAAGTAACCGGTAATTGGACTGCGCATGCTCACATCAAAATCGTAGGTCAAAATATAATATCAAGCACTGTTTGATTTTAGATGCGAAATCATGGCGTATCCTTGGTTACCTCTACTTGCGACGTAATCGCAGTTGTGTGTACGTAAAAATTGTAGCTGGAAATGACTGTAGGGTAGTCAATCACATGCTTTAGGAACAACCTACGATATCATAATGTACGACGAGATCGCAATCGTCTGAACAAACTATCCACGATCTCGTCGGGCCCGATTCATCCACTTACGATTGAATCGTGGTCGTCTGAACGGACACTTAGTCATCTATTTATAGATACAATCAAATCTAAATGGGGGATGTATGTTAGACCAAAACCTTAAAGTTCTCCAAAATATACATACAGTAATGCCCTAATTAATCGACTCCATTACCACAGCAGAATTATGGGTAATTTTTCAGGATTTAGTCGGAAATATGGCTTGTTGCCATTCATCGGAAAGCTCTCGGGGAGAGCTTTCCATTGAATGGCAACAAGCCATATTTCCGACTTAATCCTTAAAAATTACCAATAATTCTGCTGTGGTTATGGAGTCGATTAATTTGGGCATTACTGTAATAATAGTCACTTTTGAATTTTTTTCCGGTATCGAAATAGGTCGATAAATACTTGAACTACCTTTCTACAATCATTATATGTCCCAGAAATACGCATTGAAGTCATAAAATAAAACAACTTTAAAGACAATGTTTGCATCCCAAGCAAAACACAACCATGTGCACAGCATGGAACAGAAAAGATTGTTCTGCGTTAGTCTATTCCTGATACGGTAAAACTAAAGATCATTTCTTTCACTTTTGTGCGAAAACTTGAAAACAGCTGGAAAATGGCTGTGACCATGGCAAGTATTTTTCAGATCATAAGAGGCCTGTGTATCAATATTTCGTGCAATTTTTCAACCTATCTATCTTCCAAATTACATAGATAGAATTTGGAAGCTCGATTGAGCCATGTCCATTTAAGTTTGAAACACTGATATCATCTTCAAGTAATTTTATGTGACACCCAGCAGGATTAAAGTATTGACAAATAATAAGAGGCATGACGTTTTAATGATAAAATCAGTTTTCAACCAAAAACAGGCTAACAAAGAATATAAAATTCATTCATGTATTAAATAATCGACTCCTTAACCACAGCAGAATTATGGGTAACTTTTCAGGATTTAGTCGGAAATATGGCTTGTTACCATTCATCAGAAAGCTCTCACTGAGAGCTTTCTGATGAATGGCAACAAGCCATATTTCCGACTAAATCCTGAAAAGTTACCCATAATTCTGCTGTGGCTAAGGAGTCGATATTGAGGAAGCAATAAATCAGAATTTCACAAAATTCATAGATATTTTCCATGGCATTATGTTGGCAAGCCTGATAATAGCTTGTCATTTGCAGAATGAGGTTCCCAGAGGGTGAATTTAGTGATACTATCCCGCATAGTAGGCTAGCATCACTAAATTCACCCTTCTGGGGACCTCATTCTGCTTGGGCCTCATCTTCTCCAGAAAGTTTCTTCATTATTAAATTTCTATAGAAACTTACGATTCTATTTCTTTTTTAGTTTAGTTTCTCTATATCCCCAAATTGGCAGACGACACATTGCATAATCAAGGTTCCAAATGGGTGTACATCACAACATTCACCATTTGTGAACTTCAGTCTGAATCTATGTCTCCCATAGGAGATGAGGCCATGCAGAATGAGGTCCCAGGAGGATGAATTTGGTGATGCCCCACTGTGCGGGATAGCATCACTAAATTCACCCTCTGGGGACCTCATTCTGCAAATGCAGACACACTAAACTCAGGCTTGTACATTGAAACAAAAGTTTTGTTATAGTCTTCTACTCTTGATGATTGGATAAATACATTGTATTACATAATTTTGACTTCTCAAATTCAATTGATATATCGACTTTTGAGAATATTAGGAAAGTAATTTTATCAATATCTTCATCTCCTGAGTAACATTTGCTTGGTCCTAAATCTGCCTAGGCATTGTGATTTCTCATATTCGCATGGGCAATTAAATTTTCCATAATCACTGGGCGAATAATTGGTGTGTAAATGTACTTGTGCATTCTGGGTAACTTGGGACTGAGAATGGGTCATTTTATGTCTGCATGGATTGTTTCATATTAGGGTCCATCATCTAAAAAAATATGGCACATGTTAGTATTCATATAATATGATTATACAAGTAATTCACTGGGTCATGGTTCATTCTGATATTGCTTTTTGGCAATATGACACAACACAACTGGAAGAGAATAGCCATTACTCTATAACTACCGTAGCAAAATAGATCAATATAAACCTTTGTGAATATCGTTTTGATACATCGATGTCTGCAATAACATAACTTTGATGCTGATTAGACCCCGAAGCCACGACAAATAGTTTTCGTGGCTGGCTCAACCAATTTCGTGGCTGGTTAGCTAGCTAAGCCGGCTCAGTAGCGACGTTCGTGGCTGATGAAATATAGCAGCTCAGCCGGCTGAAACGTTATAATTCAGCGTATTTTCATTCCGAAATTTTCCTAATTCCCAGTAATATACGCCATTTTTTTTAGCATTTGTGGTGAACCGGTAGAATTCCAGACCATATGTGCTCTTTTTTGTGTTGGGCTTTTCCATTATGGCGAAATTACACGAAGGACTGGCATGGATGTACTATATATGTAGTTTCCCATCTAATCGGTATAAGTTACATTAGGACTTCTGTCGACTTCAGACTGCTAGATCATCACTGGCATCTTGTGATATATATGCATGAATCATTGAATGATTAATCCGATAGTAATGATATAATATTTCAAACTATTTTCTATTCTCTTCTACAGGTTATGTGCATATATTGACAAATGCCAATGATGTCTGAGACTGAGTCATGTCGAAATAAACAATTTATACTTTAACACCATCAATAATGAATGGATGCTCCCATTCAGTTGTATGAAAGCATGCAATGGAATAGTCTATTCAACATAGCCCAGTTGTTCTGATAATATAACAACCATGCCGTGTCCATGCGAGTATGCCAAAATATAGGCAATGCGATTTAGTTCTTTGCGATTCACAGTACTGTTGTGCTTGACATATAAGCCCATGCACACAGCTCAGCCATTTTACAATTCCGGCAGCGAAGATTTTTTCATGTGGCTTGGCGTTAGAGATAATATGGCTGGCGGCAGCTTGTGGCCAACATGGCTGGCGGCGGCGGCGTGCGATGGCGGCTTCGGTCTCTAATGCTGATTCGCCATGTAGATCAAAGTCAAACCTGGCATGAATACATAACAGCATGATAACTATTTTGTACCACCTCTGCTCATGAAAGATGCCAGGTATAATACACTAGTCACATTATAAATCATATGAATTTCAATGAAATTGGTACTTGTTGCATCTTTGTTATTAAATTTACTAACAATGGAACTCAGCAAGTGGACATTTCACTTTAAGAAGGGTCATTTAACTCTTTTGTGATGGGAGCTGCACTGGTGCAGCATTAATTATCCTGTGCCAGAGCATTCATTTATATATGTGAGTCAAGGTTAATATTGCTAGGTCACTGTATTCTCTAAAATATATAAGAGAATGCATTGGCACAGGGTTTTCTTAAAATTTCAGGAAGCTTTAGTCATGAAAGGGTTAAAGGCCTCTTTGCCAAAAACAGACAACTATGACAAAGAGGAATTAACAGCACCTGTCTAATATTAACAAGTTGCACCTCAGATTATCGCTCCATGGTGCCAAATTATTTAAAATTAAAAAGAAGGATAATTCTAAAATGGAAAATGCTAACAACATCATTTGCCCCCATTTGAAAGCAGTCATGTTGGCAAACAACCATGCCAAATTTCATTCAGATCTGATAACCCATGGCTGAGATACCTGACCGGACGGAAAATGCGAAAAACGTCATTTGCCACTCTTTTGAAAGCAGTAATGATGGTGTGAACCTCCAAACCAAATTTCATTCAGATCTGATAAACCATGATGAGATATATTCCCAGACGGAAGGGAAAACATCAAGATGGACAAAGTCAGTCCAGTTATGCCCCCCATTTTTCTTAGAACAGTGGGGTATAAAAAGAGATGGTATAGATATACATAGATATAACTTTTGATTTTCTATTTATTCATTAAAAAATGTGATTAAAATTAAAAAAGAGAGGTTTTAGAAATGTGGTGATACAATTCTCTATAGTCAATATATTGTTCTCCTACTCATCCAGCTGACCGATATTGCCAAGTTTCAATGAAAGACTTTTACAACCAAATCATAAGAAGTGCTGGTGTCTTTATAAGCAGCAGAAATTATATATTTGTATTTCACCTCTCCAACCAAACATCAAGCTTGAATCGAGGAGAGCAAACAACAAATTCAATTATATTCAGATGAACTGCTTTCATCGATTGAGTCGAAACCAAAGAATTTGGCCGTAAGGTATTGCTGAGAAGACAATTTCTTTGAGTCATTGTATGGTTATCATCTGTCCGGGGCCTGTAGAGAGAAAACCTTCGCCGTCCTGTCTTCTGATACGGAAACGATGTGACAGCTGTCTCTGTAGAAAGAAATATGTTTATTTTGTGATGAAGTGATAATTATCTGTTGTTACCACTCGGCTAATGGAAATAATAATACTTATCACAACTTATGGCTGCTCTAGTCCATATACATGTAGTAACTAGTGCCAGATATAGTCAGACTTTAATGCCTCATTTTCATTTCCACAACTCTTCTATAACATAAAACTAGGCCTTACTAGGGCCCTGCAAATCGAATCGACTGCTTTCTGGCTTCAATATTGCTTCTGATACTGTTTTATTATTGTATAACAGAGATGGTCACAAAGAATGTGCACTTAATTGGTTAGACATGCATTTGATTCATTTATAGATATATTTACATTGTATAGTGATGATCATTTATCATCGTTACGAAGTGAGAAAATTGATGGTACGGCCTCTGAGTTAGGGATCTGCGAATCCGGGATTTTGATTCGATTCGAATCTCGAATCGAATCAGAGCTCTAGTGATTGACATTGTTTACCAGTGTGTATTTCGGTGGCTCATGACAAAAAACTGCAAAATTCACTAGATACTATATAACAATGTTAATCTCCTTAAACATCCGCTGGAACTTGTGTTTTTTTTTAGGAAAATCATGACATAGGCAAGTCACTCTCAGTCTCATGGAGGGTTTGGGATATGTTGCATTGAATTTCTATCTAGCTGTGTTATGGCGAACATGACACAAGAAGTGACAGTAAGACAGTTAAAGAAACTTGGTGCAACGCGCTTGATTTCCCGGTAAACAGAAACTGAAAGTAGGAAATTTATATTCTGCCGGCAGTGTCGGAGATAACTGTTCGCACGTCCATTTAAGAACGTAATAGACCTATTGTTCTAAGGGTTCTCACTGTTTCTGTTCATTTAAATCTATTTTTTGTCACTCATAATGGCGGCTGACATTGAATTTTATTCATATAATCTTAATTGAATATCTGATGTTCTAAACATAAGGTAATAATTGTTCCACATCTAGCGATCACGCACCATGTAGACAATTTACAGAGTATCAATACAGATTACAAATATATGCGGCGATTGATCACCATCACGGGTTGCGATTGAACAACGTAATTTGCATAATGCACGTCTGTTCTGAAATTCATACATTCAAAATTACCTACGTTGGTTAACTTGGCAACCTTGTGCTTCAATATTTGTGAGTTCAGGCCATTTGGCATGTGTTATTTAGATGCAAAAAACAAGACTACACCAAAGTAACACTGATTCGAAAATATCCGAATCAGCGGACCGATTCGGTGTCGATCTCGAATCGGGTGCCCGATATCGACATCGAATCGAATCTCGAATATTCGCAGGTCCCTACTCTGAGTCATGTATTATCTTCATCTTCAATATTATTATGCCTGATGCAATGATAAGATTTTATGCGATACAGAATCATTTGGCTGATTCAATTCGAGAAAAAGATTCGAAATGAAAATTCCCGTTTCAAAGGGCCTTACATAAAACCACAGAATGAGAATGCATATTAATTAAATGATTATTGAATATTCATCCATTTGAAACACTGGTAAATATTTAGCACATGGTCAGCTTTGAAACAGGCAGTTGGTAGTGTTGGGGAAATACGCTGTTTTTGGTGCCTTTTCAGTTTTTCATTAATTCTAAACACCACTACACAATTTTGGTGAATTTTTTTCTTGCCATCTATTGTCAACATATCCATAGACCTTAATGCAAAGAAGTTAACATCTACATAAACATCTGGAAATAGTTACAAATCTGATAAAGATCAAACACAGCACATATAAGAATCAGGATGGAGCCCCTTGTTGGAAACTAATAAGCAAACAGAGTACCGCTACTGATAACTTTAGTATACCTTGTGATTTGGAAGTCAAGGATCTCGGCTGAGTGACCAGACCATTGCGCCGCTAGCTGTCCATTCCTCGCATCCCAGAGTCGAATGAGACCATCGAGGCTGCATGTGTACAATAATGGTGATTCTTGGTCCCACTTAAGCTTCACAACTCCTCCCTGCAAAGGAAAATTGAATATGCAATAATAGTCACTAATAGTACTATTCAGAAAATTTCTCATCGGATGAATTTACGATCTCCATTCCGGGATGAGGGATGTGGCCTGTAGGATGTGCCGAAGGATTTATTCATGCAAAGAGTAAAATCCAAGATGGCAGCTGATGGCCATGTTTTTTTTTTTAATTTGGAAAAATGTTATGGCTCCCATCTAGTAGAATCCAAGATGGCTACTGGCATCCATGTTTTTCATTGAAGATCATTCAAATTTGATAGCTCCAATCTAGAGGTGATCCAAGTCTAATAACTTGCTGATACCTTTGGAAAATACCTTTGGAACGATCGGCAGATGTTTAACCCATACCTTGGCGATAGCGATTAGCTATAACTGATAATTTTTCAAAGATATGATCACAGGAATCCATACATCAGTACTAAACTTGAAATCAAAAGCTCAAATAATTTGTCTTAAAGGAATTAGTCTGTCAAAAAAAAAAAAATTATCGTCATAATCCTAATAATATATGTCTAACAGACAGACCCATTTCGTCAAGAAAATTCAAAATCGAGCAGATAGTATTTTTATTATTATGATATTTAAAAAATCGCGGAAATATCCGAAGTCAGTCACATCAGTGCGATCACATGACCACAACGCGGTCACATGACCGATCATCTGCATCGACGCTTACCGATGACAGCGGTGGGTGGAGCTTGAAATAATTCCGCCAATCGCGTAACGAGTTGATAAATTACGCTGGTTAATTACCTAAGCCTTTACGATAAATAGCGATTACGGAATAAAACTGTTTGAATGTGCTGAATTGTGAACTGGATTTGCTAGAATGTTGGATTATATAACGAATAATGTTGGATAAAATGCACTTTGAGGCGATAAAAGTTGTTTGAAATGAGATTAATTTATGCAGAAATGCAATGAGCGAGCGGAATTTCGTGCGAAACTAATTTAACTGTTTCTGAAAGAATACAAGTTAGGCCATATACCGGTACTTCATTCTTCGTTGTATTGTACAAATTTCGGAAGCTAGTTTACACACTAGTGTCATCCCGTTGTGCGCTATATGCGTACAATTAAATACAAATGGGGTGTGATTAAAAAGGTGGTGGTTATTGTACTAGTACATGTATCATGATGGCTTATATTCGTCATAATAATGTTCCTGTCTGTTTCTTCACACGAAACATTTTGTGTGGAGAAGTGCACGACTGTGAACAGCTTGCTAAAATCCTTCCAGTCAAGATCGATAAGTGAGTAAACAAAATAATTCACTCGAATACACAACAGACTGTTGAAACTAGAGGTGTGACTGTCCCAATGGGACTACGGATACCCCCCTTTTTAAAATACTAAGATGTTTCACATGTCAGTAAACATTTAGTTAAAATAATAAAATAACAGTTCCCATTGCAGGTGTACAACCATAACCCTAATCTTAAACCTATTGACCGAAAAATGTAGGAATAAAAGCTTGGACAAAATTATGTATGTTGCGAAAAAGGGGAATAACTCCACACAAAAAATGTCGGACAGACGTCATAATCGCAGGTGCACAGGTTCCCATGGTACTAAATATCAGTGCCAAGATTAAAAAACATTGACCGAAAAATGTAGGAATAAAAGCTTGGACAAAATTATGCATGTTGCAAAAAAAGTTTCTAAGTTGAAAAAGGGGGATAACTCCACCAAAAAATGTCAGACAGATGTCATAATCGCAGGTGCACAAGTTCCAATGGTACTAAATATCTGTGCCAAGTTTAAAAAAAATTGACCAAAAAATGTAGGAATAAAAGCTCGGACAAAAGTATACATGTTGCGAAAAAGGGGGGATAACTCCAAAAATAAAAGTCCGACAGACGTCATAATCGCAGGTGCACAGGTTCCCATGATGGTTGATGTCTGTGCCAAGTTTCACAGAAATTGATCAAAAAACGACTGAGAAAAACTCCGGACAAATTTGTGTCCACGGACGGACGGACGACGGATGGACGGACGACGGACGGACGGACGGACAAGCTGACTCCAGTATACCCCCCCTAACTTCGTTGCGGGGGGTATAACTACAATAATTATTAGTTAGGCTGCAGTTTGGCATAACGACATTTTTTTTAATTGAAGGCTAGCCTGGCATTGTTTTTCAGTTTGTGTTTGTTGTTCATTTTATTTTACGTTTTGATGGCACATATTGACTTTCTAGAGAGGATTTTTTTGAATTGTTAGCATAGAAAAACTCCAATGATTGCCTCAATAAAGAGCGTCCATGTTTTCCTCGCGGTGTAGACAATAAAGAGCCTTCTCAATTATGAACGTGCTCTATTTCGATATGTCATGGGTGATTTTGTATGTGGTATTGTGACAATTAAATATAAAGAGCGTCCATGCTTCCGTCGCCCAAAAGCGGTAGACAATAAAGAGCGTTCTAAATTACGCACTGTGTTGTCTTTTTGGAGGTACTACATAATGGATCGCTAACCCGCCCACAACTGAACATACTAAATTTACTAGGCATCTTGGAATATGTGGAGATGACAGATACTCGAGATATTTATATCAAAAGTAAAACAACAAACAAACACAAAACAAAAGCGCCTAAATAGAGTTAACATTATTCAGCCCAGTGTTTATTTAAATTTGGGCGCTTCTTATATATGTATGACCAGAGAGATAATGTTCTTTCTATTCACTTTGTGGCATTTTAGAGTGCAAACAAGTTCGTGACTGACACTGATGAATAGGCACTGAGTGATTACAAATCACCGAGTGAATACGCGAGACAATCAAAGCACTAATTACTGCCATCTAGATATTCACCAAAACAGACAAGTGCCGGCATGTTATTAATGGCTACAAAAACAACAACCATTCTAGGCGCTATTAATTACTTTATTCACATAGTTATTGTCTTCTATTCCAGATAAACGACCAAAGCGTAACGTAATCTATACACCACACGCGCACATACGACTCCGCATTTTAGTATCGGCTGACTTACGATTACATCATCGTAGTCTGCATAATAAACTCCGGCTCCGAATCTGTGTTTTTAATTTGCTCCCCACAAGTATGTCACTCGTAGTTTAGTCACGGAAATCTCCGAATACCGGTGGTGGTATTATTTATTTATTTTACGGGTTATTTATTATGCGATCGGAATGGGACTTGGATCATTTTAATCACAACAGGGAGGGCTTTCCGATTGCGTTTTGTAGTTTCTAGACCGAATAAATCCTTTAAGAAGGGGTCAAAGTATTTGGGGTGGGGGAGGAGTAATTTTAAATCTCATAACTCTGTCCCTATCCACCCAAAGACCTCTCACCGTGAGATCCAACGGTTTAGTGATTTCGGAGGATATGTTTAAGAGTTTACTGTAAGTTAACACATTGGAAACAAAAGTGATAAACCCCTATCTCTGCCACTTTTGGCATGCTAGATATTCAAAATTCATTCACTTCTAAAGACAAATTATAATTTGTTGACAAGCCAGACTGCTTAGAACAACATACATCTCCAATTGTTATTTGTTTATAAAACAAGGACAGATAAGATCATATCTGATCTGTGTAATAAGGAATGCTTATATTGTTAGGTTCATGCAAGATGTGTTTCATAACAGGGGTTATGGTTTTCAAAAATATATGTAGTTTATACAATACAAAAGTGTTATCTATATAATGTTATACAGACATAATATGAGGAGGATGCTGGCCCCTATGACCCCTGAATCGAAACAGATCACCATAGTTCATATAAAAAAGTAAGTAGCCCTCAATCAAATGGTTTCACACATTACAATGTTTTACAAGTAGCTTGGAGTCCAAAATTCAATCAACCATGACAATATGAACAAATGGGAAAATAAGGTTCCTGGAAATGTTAACAACATCTACCATCTTGATTTTCAAAACAAGGCATCAACTACAATAGTCATGTAAACTTATCTGCATAGATAAATCGTATTGGCTATAAGCCATTATTTTAATTGAAAGCATGTGTCTGACGGGTTAATATATTTTTCAACAAGAGCTACGCTGGGCGTGCAATATACGCCCTCTCTTGGGTCGGCGGAAACTGGTAAAAAAGGGACATAACTCTGGTAAAAATTGGCGGACGGAACTCAAATTTGAACTTGACCTGTGTTTTGGTGGGAGAAAGTAATATACCAAATTATCATTGAATCCGATAAGCTCTAGTAAAGTTATCATGCGGACAACAAATTTCAGGGATTTTCTAAGTCAAATTACGTCAAATAAGGGGCATAACTCCGGTGAAAATTGGCGGACGGAACCCAAATTCGAACTTGAGCTGTCTTTTCTCCTAATAAACCCACATACCAAATTTGATTGAAATCGGTTCACTCTAACTAAAGTTATCATCCGGACAACAAATTTCATGGATTTTCTAAGTCAAATTACGTCAAAAAAGGGGCCATAACTCTCGCAAAAATTATCGGATTAAAACGAAATTCGGACTTGATCTGTATTTCGATATATGTAATCCACAAAAATACGGGTTTTGCGTATAAACATTCCAAAATCGAGTTATCATCCGGAAACCAAAAAACATAAGAAAAACTGAATTTTCTGAGTCGAAAAAGGGGCATAACTCTGCCAAAAATGGTCGGACAGAACCCAAGTTCGAACTTGACCTCTGTTTTGGTGGGAGAAAGTAATATACCAAATTTGGATTCATTCCGATAAACTATACTAAAGTTATCATCCGGACAACAAATTTCAAGGATTTTCTAAGTCAAAAAACGTTAAATAAGGGGCATAACTCCGGTGAAAATTGGCGGGCGGAACCCAAATTCGAACTTGAACTTACTTTTCGGCTAATAAACCCACATACCAAATTTTATTAATTTTGGTTCACTCTAACTAAAGTTATCATCCGGACAACAGGTTAACGGACGGACGCCCGCCCGGACGCCCGGACGGACAGACCAATACTATAATACGGCCTTTTTTTCAAAAGGGCGTATAAAAATCAATTAATCAGTCAATACCAAAATCATTAGAAGTGAATAGTGTGCAAAGATAACTATATATAAGAGATATGAGGAAGAGTCCATGTACATTATAGCAAGAGTCTCATACTGCCATTAATCAATTTGACAGATAGGATTAAACAATTTGCCAGCCAGAGCAGTTGTTTATCTTTACCTTCATCTAACCACCCCTAGAGGTCTGAACCATATGTTATCACTCAATTAATAACATATTTCACTTGGAATGACATCTATTAACCCTTTACCCAACAAAACGGCCAAAACCGGCCAAATAAAGCTTCAACAGCCTAAAATATCTTCGGTCTGTCTCAATAGAACCATACAAATATGGGTATCATTGGAACCGGCTCATTGACCACATTGTGATGGTTACAGTTATGCCCTGTGCCAATGCATTCTCTTATATATGCGAGTCGACCATAGGTCGCCTCGCATATATAAGAGAATGCATTGGCCTAAAAAAAATCTTTTTTTACCATTTTTTCTTACATTCTTTAACAATTTTTAAATTTTTAATGTGTTAAGCCAATGCATTCTCTTATATATGCGAGGCGACCTATGGTCGACTCGCATATATAAGAGAATGCATTGGCACAGGGCCCTTCAGTTGGGTAAAGGGTTTGATTTTTTTCTAACTATTATGAAAATATGTAATTGTGCAAAAACCTTCTGATAAAGGAAGGTTCCGAAAGGTGTTGGTTATTATTATCCAAGGCTGGATTAATCAGAATTCTGTGATTGTATTATTTTTTATTATTTTTTGTATACCAATGAAACACACAAATATCATGGCAGTACAGATATAGCGACCATGTGCTTTATGCATACACCTAGGTCCATGTGCATGGGTTCAAATGTTGTGATATCTGGAAAGGTAGACCAGACCTGTGCTTAAAACGTTTACTAATAAATTTAGTCAATTTTAGATGAAAAGTGAATATATTATCAATCACGTTTGCTCTCAGTGACTTCAGGACATATGGTAATAACACTATATATCAAGTATAGGCTCCAGACAACTAGAATAGTTAGATGGCAGAGTATATGGTAGAGCTACTCAGTCAGCATTAACATGTGCGGCAATGAGAAAAGGGAGAAAGATAAATTAACAGTGTACAGTGAGACATGCTGAATCTGAGTGTAGTTACAAACAATACGAACAATGCTATAAAGCAGAACGGACCATTGCTGGAACAGTAAATATGGCACCATGCAGTATGCATTTAGTTTCTATAGGGTTGATAATTACTGTAGAATTTCATATCTGTTATCCAATTTGTATATTGTTTAATCATACTGATGTTTTAGTTTACAGAAACCTTGTGAGATATTTCAGTTCTTGACTTTTTATCATCATTTGAAAAAATTTGATTTAAATCAATGATTTAAAAAAAACAAACATTGATTTAAATCGCTTGATTTAAATTGGCCAACCCTGATTAAAGGTACTCTCATATACTATGGATATTTGATGTTGGTAATTTATTGATATCATTATATTACATGCAACTATTGCAATAAAATCTTATTTTCAAAACAGGACACCACACCTAATTAATGGTATAAAATTCAAACAAATGAAAGTGTCAATGACAATATTTTGTTTTGTTTTAAATATTTTGTTTTTTATTATTATAAACTTTTTTTGTTGTTAAATTGAGCAAGGAGTTCAATCTAAAAAAAAAAAAAAAACTTCGAAAAAGGGTCATAACTCCTTTAAATAAATCGGATCAAACCCATATTTGAACTCGATCTGTGAAACTCACATACCAAATTTGGTTCCAATCAGATAAAAAATGTTTGAGTTATGGCAGAATGTGTGAATTCTGAGTCGAAAAAGAGCCATAACTATGAAAAACTCGGATTAAACCCATATTCGAATTCGATCTGTATTCTGGGCTGATAAACTCATATACCAAATTTGGTTCTGATCAGATAGAAAATGTTTGAGTTATCGCATTACACGTAAAGTGTCTACGGACAGACAGACAGACGAACGACGAGTGGTCAATCCAGACGTCGACACTATGTGTACCATACTATGGTATGGGTACACATAAAAAACGAATGTTGAAATAACCAGACATGATATATTGCTGCCATTTTCGAGCAAACTATGACGTAGGTTCCAGGCCATTAATAGTGTGAACCTGTAGCGGTTCACACAATGAGTCTAATGGCCACAATAAGACAAAAAGTAGACAGAGTCATTTCAATTCACCTACCTGATGTTGACAGTAATTCCTTTCTGTTTGTGATGGAACATCCCATATATGTAGTGAACCAGTTAGAGTACCGGTGGCAGCATATGGCATGCTACAAAATTAAAACAAAACTATTTTCTCTATTAACCCTTCCATGACTGGAGCTTCCTGAAATTTTGCGAAAACCCTGTGCCAATGCATTCTCTTATATATGCGAGTCGCACATAGGTCGCCTTGCATATATAAGAGAATGCATTGGCCTAACAATATTTACCTTGATCTTGTAAGCCAGTGCATTCTCTTATATATGCGAGGCTCCCTATGGGAGACTCGCATATATAAGAGTATGTACTGGCACAGGGTCTTCAATGCTGCACCAGCGAAGCTCCCGTTATGAAATGGTTAACACTTTCATAGAGACTAGAGTATTCGATATTAGAATAAACAAAGTAGAATAGTTTAGGATTTATATTATAGATATCAATGGATCCCAATTTTGAAACCTGTCCTGATGGTGAGGATCTATACTTCAATTTCATTGAGATCCAATAACGTATGTCTGCGATATCTGAACAAGTGGAGAAAAATAATCATTTCCAGATAAAAATGAAAATCTCATAATGGTGAACACTCATTCAATTTCATTGAGATTCAACACATAGTGGCTGAAATATTAGCTCGGTTGGAAGGACAGATGGATGGACGGACAGAGAACCAAGAGTAAGTAATGCAATATTCCCATCATTTATTAATACCATTTGAGCTATACACTTCATTTCCAGGCAGACTTCGCACAGCATCATAGGGTTTAAATCATGCCATGAATATCTACTCTTGCTAGCGCCCATAGATATCATATTGCACCAGTACAAAACCTGGAAACTTTTTTAAGTTTTGACAGAGAACCTTATAAATTCGAAAAAATAATGCGGGGAATCTATTTCTTAGTTATTATCTGTTCCTTAATAATGTACTTCACTGTAGGTGATGGTGCAGCTCGAAATTTCACAATTTAAGTGACTTTGTGGGCAATTTTGCTTTGCGTTGCTTACAATTATGGAATTTATCCTGGGCAATTAATTGAATATTTATAGCGATAATCGTCTCACATAAGTCACAAAAAGGCATGCAATTTTGAGTCGGGAACTTCATTGACAGCGAAGAAAATTATTAACAGATAATAACTATATAAATATATTCCCATGCAATATTTTTTCAACTTTATATGGTTCCCTGTCAAAACTTCAAAAAGTTCCCAGGTATGATCTCTACGGGCAATCTCTAGAGTAGAGATTAATGGCATGATCTAAGGAAATATACCCAGTCTGTATCAAATGCCAAACCAGACAACTACTCAAGCATTGGTTTACTATCATCCACCCAATTATGTGTCTTAATCTAAATTGTTTTATCATCTTCACCAAATCCAATCTTATTTCAGGCCTTTGTATTTTATACCAATTGAAATAAAATAGCTTTGAGCAAGTGTTTTAACATTCAACTTAAAATAAAAATGATGAAGATGAAATAGTGAAATAGCAATAGGTACAATGAAATTATGAAATCTCACTGTGGCTTTGAAGAGATACATACGACGATCTACATTTCGGTAATTTTCCGCTATTGTATAGGCAAGCATATAAAAAAAAACAGCTTAGTCAACTTACATAGACGAGAATCCGAGAGTTTCCACCGAATCTTCATCAGATTTCCTGTCCTTATGTTTGGTCCCGCATTTGAATGTTGTGAGAAGCTAAAAAGAAATATCTCATTCAGAAACTAATGAAAATCTGCATATAGTGTCCTAAGTGCGACGTCGGAATAGAGCAGCCACTTGAGCTTCCTTTTTTGGGGACGCTTCAGTGGCCGTGTGGTATTGACGTCGGACTTTGACTCACAAGGCATGCTCGCTGTCACAGGCCGGGGTTCGAATCCCGCCCAATTCAAAAAATGTGCATTGTCTCCATATACACATATACACATATACACATATAGCTACTAATAAAATAGAATAGAATTACATTATATAATAAATAATGCTGTACTGAGAAATGTAATCTGAATAATGTAAATATACTAATGTTCATATTTTATATGTATTCACTGTAAAATCATTTTAATTCGTGGGGCTAATGAAATAATTAATGCCAGACAATCTGGAGGTGAAGTGTTAAACAATGACTACTTAGGGCTGGTTTTGTGAGACCTGTGAGGTTGACAAATAGCAAACTCAAACCACAAATTCATTTTCCTACGAAATGACATTTTTGTGAGTAACCACGAAAAAATGATGCTGCCAAAATCAAAGTCATGGCATGTTATAACAGAATGTTATTGTTAATGCTCATCTGGAACAAGTTGATTTATTAGACATGCATATGGTGCTATATTTTCAGGTACATTTCTCTACAGTTTTATCTGCAAGACAACGGCGAAAAATTTAATTCAATATATCCCACACTAGCTTGTTATTTATTGAAGGTTTATATTCCAATTGGATTCAAAAGAGGTTGCCATCTAATTCTTGTGAACACAAAACTCTCAAACCAAATTTTCATGGAAAATTGAAAATGGCGCTTACAACATTTATTTTGCAATCAGGCAACAAGAGTTTGACATTTACTTCTCACAAATTATTAAATTGTAAAAAGATAAGGCATGTTAACTATATTATTTATTTATTATTAACCGATTTAGTTGATCATGGTATCATGCTCTTACCTTGCCATTTGTAGAATTCCATAACTTAGCCGTGACGTCAGTTGATCCAGACATAAATAAACTGTTCTCAGGATGACAGTCTAAGCTCACAACATTACTAGCGTGACCTTCATAATGACCTAAAATAATATATGACGACATATGTGACCATCATTACTTAAAATAATAAATGAATGACAGGAAAGATATAAGGGTGAGATCAATGAAAGTGTGAGTGTTCAGAGCAAGTCTGATTTTAGTATGGCAGACTAGCATCATCAAATTCACCCTCTGGGAACCTCATTCTGCATGGCCTCATCTGCTATGGGAGACATAGACTCAGATTGAAGTTCCCAAATGGTGAATATTGTGATGTACACCCATTGGGAACCTTGATTATGCAATGTGTCGTCTGCCAATTTGGGGATATACAGAGACTAAACTAAAAAAGAAAATGAATCTATGTGAAGAAGTTTCTATAGAAATGTTATAATAAGGAAACTTTCCAGAGAAGATGAGGCCTAAGCAGAATGAGTGAATTTATTGATGCTAGCCCACTATGCAGGATAGCGTCACTAAATTCACCCTCTGGGGACCTCATTCTGCAAAGGACAGGCACACTAAACTGTAGCTTAATTTGGAGAGGAAATCATTTGGATAATGTTATGCACTGCAGTTACTGGGAGCTAGATTAGGAATAATGAAAGTTAAAGTAATACAATGAAGGGATCGAATTGATTATGAAACTGGAGGTCAGTCTCAGGTCATCCTGAAGATCCATATCCATATCAAGTTTGGGATCAAACGGATGGAAAATAGTGGTTATGGGGTGTGCAGAAGGTTTTAGTCATACAAAGAGTAAAATCCAAGCTGACTGCAGGCGGCAATGTATTTGATAGAAAATCATTCAAATTTGATAGCTCCCATCTAGAGGTGATCCTAAACATGCCAGTAAATTTTCAAAACATCTCTTCATTAAATGTGGACTGCAGGGCGTGCCGATGGATTCAAATGTGAAATTCAAAATGGCTGCTGTTGGCCATCTTTTTCAATATGAAATTCCGAAAAATTTGATTGCTCCCATCTAGAGGTCACCCCAAAGATCAAATAAAGTTTGGTGATGATCGGATGCAAAATGTGGCCTGTAGGGTGTGCCAAAGGAAATTTTTGACAGACGTACCACAGGCCCCTGGGGAAAATTACTAAAATACCAATATAGACTATACCAGTGTAAAGGTTCCAATGATCAATTTTGGCTAAAACCACACCAACTATCAAAACCCTACTAAATTCTAGAATTTGACAATTGCAGCCAAAATATCCTCAGGTATGTCTTATTGGCAATAAAATTCCCTTTCATTTGACATATAACTCGGCAAAATTGAATGAATCGAAGTCGAGATATCCTACCAGAAACTACTGAAATCTAACGAATAAATCAGGTTGTCAATCTCCCTGTCCGCTCAGAGGCCTTTGACCAAGTTATAAAATTAATAATTTCAATCAATAATTTGTCGCGAACGTGTACTTAAACGCGATGACATAACCTATAAATCCTCATATATGTTCCGGAAGTCATTCCGAAGGCATCCATACCTTTTTTATTTCATCTGATGCATTTGTGCCCAAATTTTCAACTTTATTCATCAAACGAAACCCCTAATTTGGTGTGTCTACAACTTATAATACTATCATAGTAAATTCCTTATTTGGTATGTGACATAATTACCATAGATTAGGAGAAAATACTGACTGGATTGAAAAATATTCATCTCTTTTCCCAATCATGAAGTACTGTGGATTAGCTGGATTTTGAACTGACAGCGGGTAGTATGGGTCAATTAAAATAAAATTTGGTGTGATTTGAATGCGATTGTTAATGGCGCCAATAATTTGATCATCGCTTTCCACAGCACAATGGAACATTTTCATTGCACGATCCTAGAGTTCCGAGTGTTTGTCTATAAACAAATGGTTCTGTAACTTTTTTGATGTTTATTAACATAACAAATCGTACAAACCGGACAATAACATGCAATGTACGGGATATTTATAGAGCTTCACGATATTGACTCAAGTTATACCGACTACGGTATTGAAAAATATATCGCGATATGACTAAATAATGTGGGAAATTTTTATTTGTCAAAATCTTCTGAATTATTTCGCATTTATGACGAACTCATTCGCATCTAACACAAAAAGTTACTAGACACTGGCTGTATGGGGCTATGTCGCTTTACTGTCATGTCGGCAAAAAAAAGCAGAGCAACGAGCGTCATAGAGTCAGCGTCAACACAGAAATGGGAAAAACTAATGGGTGTGTCGCTTACGTTCATAAATTCATAAATTGCCAGGGCGTCGCTTACAATTACAAAAAATAACATACTAATATTATTTAAATTTCGTCTTCATTTATATGAACACAACAAACAAAAATAAAATATTAAACAATGATAGCTATTACACATAACAATGAGGAGAATGTCTATTACACATAACAATTAGGAGAATGTCTACATGTTTGCCGCCAAGAATGACAACATATTTACTTTTTCTGGTTTCAAACATGCACGCTTAGGGCCACTATTTGACCGGACTTGAAATCTTATTTTCATAAGTATAATACATATTTCCTATAGTAGACACTTACACACTGAACTATATGGTTACTCTCGCTTTGCGTGTTTGTCCCACGTATAAGGAATCTCTCTTTCCGTTATTTATCAAAACGGTACGATTTATCTTGAGTACGGATTTTAATTTTGATAGTAACCGGAAGTGACTTCCTAGACCTCGTTTCAGTCTCGTGTCACGTGTATCTCACCTATAAATTGGATTTACAGGTAAGATACGATCTTTTTCTCGTTGCCAAGGGAGATGGTGATGCGAGTGCGCGGGGCGGGCCGGGAGGGCCCTGAGAGTTCAGTGTGTAAGTGTCTACTATAGGAAATATGTATTATACTTATGAAAATAAGATATTTCCTATTCCTACAGAGACACGTTACACACTGAACTATATGGTAGAATGCGAGCCCAGGAGGTGGCCACGAGACTGAGAAGAGAAACTAAGAAAGAAAATTGAAAGATAATTGAAGGAGTTGGTGCATGATGAATTAAACTTAACCTAATGAGAAACCACTTGTTGAGCAGCAACCAGCGGCCCTAAGCGGTAGATGGAGTCTGACTGAGATTGGAGATCTCGAAGATAGAATGAGGCGAATGTGGAAGGTTGTGACCAATATGCGGCCGACATTACATCATGGAGGGCTACTGAGTTCTGATATGCCCAAGAAGAAGAAATTGCCCTAACCTCGTGCGCTCTGATATTGAGCAAATGTCTGTGGTGAGGAGCAATCTCCTCATATGCCATAAGGATGACACGTTTTATCCAGCGAGAAATTGCTCGTTTAGAAATATCTCTGAATTGAGTGGCGAGTGAAATGAAGAGACGGGACTGACCTCGCCGTCTGACCTTGGAGCGACGTATGTAAATTTTGAGGGCTCGAACTGGACAAAGATGAGAGTCAGCATCAGGAGGCAATGCTGGAATGCGAATGACTTTGGGATATTGAGTTGGAGGTTGAGTCTTTGCTAAAAAACCTGGACAAGGAAGAAGCTCTGCAGCAGTGGACGATATCCGGAGATATTCTTCCTTCACTGAAAGGGTATGAATTTCGCTTACTCGCCTAGCCGATGCAAATGCCAAGAGAAACACTGTTTTGAGGGTAAGATTGGTGTATGAGCATAGATTCAATGGCTCAAATGCAGCCCCCCCAAGAAAGGTCAAAACCCATCCCAAATTCCATTGAGGCGAAAAGGAGCGGCTGCGGGGCCGGGCTAGAGAAAAGCTAGCGAGTAGATCTGACAACACCTGACATTTACCTATCCATGTTAAACCCGCATGACTGAATGTACGGGACAACATTGACCGATAGCCCTTGATGGTAATTGGGGAAAGATTCTTGGTGTCAAAAAAAAATTGCAAAAATTGTGTGAGTGACCTGCGAGAGGGATTAGAAAACGCAGCACCAGTGGAAACACACCATGTTGTATATATATTCCAACGAGCATGATATACCTTCATAGTGGAAGCCCGCCTTGACTTAGTAAGGCTCGCCACGACTGACCGGGAAAAACCCCGTTTCCTAAGGCTGGACTTGATAAAAGCCAAGCGTGTAAGTGGAGACCGGTTGGGTGAGGGTGATGAACCAATGGCACTCCTTGACCGATGAGGTCGACGTGTGGCGGTAGCCTGACTGGAGGTAGCAGAAGCAATGGACGCAACAGTGTTGTCCACGAACGATTCGGATCGAGTGGGCAAACTAGGAGAACTTTGCACCTTGATGACCCTATTTTCCGAAGCACATGAGATATCAGGGATGTTGGGGGATATGCATATGCAAAGATGTCGTTCCAAGAGACAGACATGGCATCCACTGCCGATGCCAGAGGATCTGGACAAGGGGAGATGAATATTGGTAACTGTGCATTGAAGCGAGTTGCGAATAGGTCGATCTCCGGCTGTCCCCATAAGAGACAGAGACGTCGAAAAATCTGTGATTTGAGAGACCATTCTGTCGGAATGACTTTCCCCCGACGGGACAGTCCGTCCGCGATTACATTGAGAGAATCGGGGTTGTGACGAATGAGCAGAATAATTTGGTGATCCCGACACCACTGGAGCAGTTGAAGGGACAGAGCACACAACTGAGGTGAGTGGGTCCCCCCTTGATGTCGGATATAGCTGACCACTGTGGAGTTGTCTGACAGCACAAGGACCGTTTGATGAGACAACAGATGTTGCCAATGTTGTACTGAACATATCACCGCCATCATTTCTTTGATATTGATGTGAGAGGAGGACAGATGACTGGGCCATATGCCTGAAACCGTCTGATGTGTGGGAATCAATACCCCGCCCCAACCTTGAGAGCTGGAGTCTGTTGTCAGTGTTAAGGTGGGGGATGCTGTTGTGAGTGGAATTCCTGACCGTAACCACGGCAGAGAGGTCCACCGGGCAATGTGAAGAGCAATTGGCCCGGTGACCGGAATCTGGATCTCCAAATGATCGTAAGCCGGACGCCAGTTGGCAAGGAGATGCAGTTGTAGTGGACGCAAACTGGCTCGACCGAGGTGAATTAAGTCGCTGGCTGCATTGGCCAGACCCAGTAAACGCAGGAAACTGCGAGCTGATATGGAGGTCTGGTTGAGCGTCCAAAGAGCCTGATCCTGTACTATTTCGGCTCTCCAGAGTGGAAGGGAAACAAGATCCATGTTGGTTTGGAAAAACATTCCGAGATGGACAAAACTTTGAGAGGGGAGTAAACTGGACTTCTCCCAGTTGATGAGAAATCCCAGGGAGCCCAGAAGGTTGACTAGGACTTTCAGGTCTGTTTCCAGAATTGATGGGTTTTCGTGGTTCAGATATAGATCGTCCAGATAACCCATGGTGACAGAAGTCGCTGTTTGCCGGAAAAAAGCGAGGACAGACTCCATTGTCTGACAGAATACCCAAGGGCTGAGGTTCAGCCCGAATGGGACAGTGCGATATTGGTATATTTTGCCTCGATACGAGAAGCGGAGGTACCGCCGAGAAGCCTGTTGAATCAATAAATGACTGTAAGCATCCTGTAAGTCTACACTCACCCCATAAGAGTGGGGGAGGGTCGCAGCTCGGACTGACCTTGGGGTGTCCATAGAAAAGTGTGGAGGGTTGAGAAACCTGTTCAATGCGGACAGAGCTATCACCGGGCGGAATTTTCCATTTGGTTTCGGCACCAGGAACAGTCGGGAATAGAAGCCCGGACTGTTCTGGTTGTACACTTCTTCCACAGCCTGTTTTGTAACTAGTTCGGAAATGACTTGATCCAACAATTGTGCCTTGATTTTGTCGGATGGCACTGTGGTCTGTGTTGGATAAGTTGTCAATGGAGGGGGGGGGGGGGGGGGACTCGAAAACCAGAAAGAGACCCCTGGAGACTATGTCTTCCAGCCATGGGTTTTTGTGAAACAAAGGCTGCCATGCCTCGGCATGGAGTGAGAGTCTCCCCCCCGACCACCGGACTGACTACAGGCTGTGGATCTATGGTGTCAAAAACGACGTTGAGAGGACCGGTTTTTAGAACCCAATCCACGACTAAAGTTGCCTCGAGCAGAGAAGTAACCTTTACCTGACTTCCTGGCAGAAGCTGGCTCTCTTTGTGAAGCCGAATATCCTGAAGCCTGTCTAGCATTGTCAACCATTTGATGCGCATTAGCTTGAAGCTCATACTGGCGTTGTGCCACTGAGATTGGTTGAGAGGAAGTAGGATATGGAAGGTTAGACGACGACTCTTGGTGAGAATACCTCTGAGGACTGGCGAGTCGCACCCTCTTGGAGTGTGTGCGCGCCTTTTCAATATATTTTCGCTTCTTCGCACTATAATCCCGGTTAGACAAAGAGCGTGTGTTGGTCCCATACTGGGCCTCAGCTGCGAGTGTGTCGCGAATGGAGGCTAATTTGTTATTGAACAAATTGGGACTGCTCAATGGTTCTCTTTTGAGCAGATCTTTGTGGTGTGCTTTGAGAACTTGGCTTCCTCTGAGAGAGGCATCCCTCATCATCACTTCAAGGTTATGATTTGCAAGTACCGCTGTCGACATGGCATGCGATATACACCGAGACAGGACTTTCGATAGATCCTTTATATCTGTAATTCGATCTGGGTGAGCACCCAGATAAATTGCCGAAAAGGAGAGGTCAGCTAATGACAAAATTCTGATAACATCCTTATTCAAGAGTTGAATACTCTTATATTGCTGTGGAGTTAAAGAAATATCCTTTGGTATGGATGCACCTACAGAAGCTGCATCCTGGTCTAACTCGGATGGGCGATCCAATTCGATGGTAGCACCTTCCGTATTATACGATGACCTGTTAAACCCTTGAGAATTACGATTTACTAAAATCGGTAGCTTGTCCGAAGATCGGCTACCGGAATGCAAGTTAGTTTTATTCAGAAGATCATTGTAGTGCTCAAATGTTGATGCCACTAAAGGTGATTGAGGGAGCGACCTGGTCGCAGAAACCGAAGGCTCACCCAACATGCCATCGACACATGAAGTGATGCGAGGTCTATCTACAACCGTTGGGAGTAGGACAGTGTTCGGAAGGCAGAAGCTTGTAAATCAGATCAACTGTGGATTGGAAATCACGATCCAAAACCTCTGACCTACCGATGTCAGACTGTGAAGACTGTATAAAGACCCACAGTCGGACAGATTGTGCGCAAAAGCGTCGTCTCCAAAAGCCTCAGACGCCTTGGGGTGCAAGGAAAACGTGTCACTTTCTACCCCAGCGTCGGAACGACCTGCATTGCCCTGAACGGACGACATAATACTGGAGGGAGGCCCACTCTGGGAATGGCTCGACCTGGGGATAAAAACCTCGGCATGAGGATTTAACTGACTGCTGGCCGCTGAAGCGGAAGGCTGATAACCTGAGGCCCAATTCGGAGCCCAGGGTGGAAATGGGGAACCCCATGGTCAAACCGGGGGTGGAAAACCATAAGGTGGAGGAGCCATCGAACCAGAGGGAACCCCCCCAAATGCAGGTGGTCCTGACCAAGCCGAATATCCTGGCCAAAATAGGAGGATGGGTAGATGCCAACGTACCGGAACCCCAAGACGGCTGAGAGGCAGGCAAGAGGCCTTGTCTGCAGTGAGAGCGTGGCCAGGGGGTCTGGACTTGCTAACGTAATAGGTAGGGCCACTGCCCTGCGCCGAAGCTACCGGAGGCCCATCTGCCGGTGTCGATTTGTACGCACGCGATTTGGCAGCTTCAGCACACAGAACCGCTGTCGCCGGTGGGGGACACAATGTCCTGGGGGTCCCAAGTACCCCGTCTACTCCACCGGACGTTTCCCCACAGACTGATTGTACCGCCGAGGCGTAATCGGGGGAGCGCGAACTGTTCCTGTCCGAGAATAGATCATGACCAGTTACATTTCTAGGACCAAGTCTGTCCACAAAGCCAAAACGTGAACGGACCCAGCTCTTGCAAATTTTGCAATGACTATCCGGTGAGCACCCAACGCATCGAATGCACAGAACATGCTCATCAAACTCTGCTTTTTCCGAGTGACAAATCAAACAAGACATGTTTGAAACAAGATATATTTATGTGAGAGAACTTCCCTGACGTGCTAAGGACCACGTATAACGAGAAAAAGATTGTATCTAACCTGTAAATCCAATTTATAGGTGAGATACATGTGACACGAGACTGAAACGAGGTCTAGGAAGTCACTTCCGGTTACTATCAAAATTAAAATCCGTACTCAAGATAAATCGTACCGTTTTGATAAATAACGGAAAGAGAGATTCCTTATACGTGCGACAAACACGTAAAGCGAGAGTAACCATATAGTTCAGTGTGTAACGTGTCTCTGTAGGAAATATTCTAGCTGAGACTATTGAATGCCTAACTTGGCCTACCATATATACATAATTGCGATTATATCGCCATCGGCGGATTAATTTTCTCACACTGGCCAGGGTGTAAGTAAACCAACAATGGCGTGATGTGTCGACACCACGTGCACAAACTTTAGCGCTTGTAAAAACAATGAGCTGTGATCACGAATGAATGCGCTGTGAGGACATTGGATTATGGCTTTGATGTACGCGCAATGAAATTGTTTTATTACTTCCGACAACACACTCTGATGAGGCGCATGAACAAAGGCGTTGACACTATTCAATTACTGAAACAACCCTTTGCAGTAAAACAAAGAAACGCCGGTAGTACTTGATCCAAAACATCTGTCTCTTTGTCTCCTTGATCTGTATCGTTGTCTCCTTGCTTATATGAAGACATTTCAACTAAGATTTATACGTTTTTGGCCATTTTAAATAAAAAAAACGACTAAATAATTGGAATATCGTCACCCACGATATACCGACTATCCATGTTTTTAGAAACCGACTACACGATATAAAAAATTATATCGCGATATGACTAAATACCGAAAAAACGTGAAGCTCTAGATATTTATGATTGGTATAAGAACAAAATCTGTCTATCTACTATATATTTTGAGACTTCCGTATATATATATGTGTGTGTCCTTTATAGACTCGAAGACGGTTCGACCAATTGAGCCCAAACTTGCTATCTAACGGTAAAAAGCCACGAGAAGTGTCATCGCACTGCTTCTGAGAACGTCCGAGCACCCCTTCACCCCTCCCCTGACACCGTCATTGGAATTGATGGGTTAATGAGTTAATGATTAAAGAGCGTTCGTATCTGCAGTGTCGTTGTTAAAGAGCGTTACATCGGAAATATGCATGTATTTCCATTGCATAGAACTCGCTTCTACGAATCTTCCCAAGGCTGGCGAAATTGTTAATAAATGTGTTTATGTCTCTTCGATAATTGTCTAATACAATTAAAGCATGGAGTCTGTCCATTTTCCCATGAAAAATTGTATTCTAGGACCACCGGGTTCGAGATATTTTGTTCTTTCCGACATCGTCATTTTTGTCACTCGAAATCACTCGATTCGGCGTCAATTCATCCCTTGTGAGGCCTTCTAAAATTATGTCTTCACTTCCCAGTTATGCCCCAGGGTGTGGACTATGAGGAGAGATTTATTGGAAGTCATAAGATATTTGTATTGCCCGGGAACAATACTTTTGAGTTGATTCCATCGATCATCTTATGTTTCCGTTTTCGATGCATCGCGTAAATAACGTACTTGCACTAAATCGTACCTCTTGTAGTAAATACTTGCCAAGTAGTATAAATACGGCTATAGTATCGAGCCGAAATTTCGTACTTAGGGCTTTCAAGGGACGGCGGAGATTTTCGTCGGATCAGTTTGTCCGCCTTAGGTGACTTTGACCTTGAAACGGGTACCCACAAATGACCTTGGGCGATATCTCGGTCGTCAGCGGTGACCGAGACGTGAAATTTGTTATGTATGGTCAACTCGGAACGGGGAATATTTTTGTCGGGTTATTTTGTCCACCCAACATGACCTTGACCTTGAAACGGGTACCCGCAAATGATAGCATGCGGTCGGCGTGCCTGTACGGGGTTACCTTGAAAAACAAAAATTAATGGATCGACCGAAGCCATGGGACCAATGCCGCCAGTGGCGGGCTAATCTGCTAGTCTAATATATATTTTGGGACTTCTGTGTGTGTGTGTGTTAGCTATGGCCGGGAAAACTGCCAGACGGATTTTGACGAAATTTGATACCTAGGGGTAATTTTGTCCAGGGAGTGTTTTGGACGGGTCAAATCGTGACCCCGACCTTCAAAAAGGTCAAATCGGGTAAAACGGGATGGATTTAGACGAAATTTGATACCTAGAGGTACTTTTGTCCGGGGAGTCTTTTGGACGGGTCAAATCATTACCCCGAATTGACCTTCAAAAAGGTCAATTCAAGGTAAAATCGGGTAAAATGGACGGATATCGACGAAATTTTATACCTAGGGAGACTTTTGTCCGGGGAGTGTTTTGGACGGGTCAAATCGTGACGCCGACCTGGCCTCAAACTTCAAAATTGTCAATTCAAGGTCAAATCGCGAATTTTGACGGGATTTCGACGAAATGTGATACCTAGGGTTACTATTGTCCGAGGAGTGTTTTGGATGGGTCAAATCGTGACCTCAACCTGACCTTGACCTTCAAAATGGTCAATTCAAGGTCAAATCGGGTAAAACCGGACGGATTTCGTTGGGTACTTTTGTCCAGGGAGTGTTTTGGACGGGTCAAATCGTGACCCCGACCTGACCTTCAAAATGGTCAATTCAAGGTCAAATCGCGCAATTCGCCGAAAAGCAGAGGGGAAACAGCCCGGACGAAGTCGGGTCCACCAGCTAGTCTATTATATATTTTGGAACTTCTGTCTGTCGGTGTGTATGTATGTATGCGTGTTATAGACTCGAAAACTGCTCGACCGATCAGACTCAAATTTGGTATGTAGGCCTACTTTGATCCCGGGAGCAATATGGGTGGGTCCAATTTCATGTGTGACCATGTCCTTGACCTTGCCCTCGCTCATATAGGCACTCATATAGAACTCGGGTGATAATTGGCAGGCGGAACCTAAATTCGAACTTGACCTGTATTTTGTGGTAGTAAACCAACATACCAAATTTCATTCCATTCAGTTGAGACTATCTAAAGTTATTGTCCGGAATCCAAAAGTGAATGGACACCCAGACGGACGGATGGATGAACCAATAACATAATACATCCCATACTAGTATTATAATTCATGCATTCTATACATAATGTGTAGGGTCCAGCGAAGCTTCGAGATTCGATTCGATTCGAAATCGTCTTACTGATTCGATTCGATTCGAAATCGATCGTGTGATTCAAATGTAGTTCGAATCACCATATTAACCTCATTCTGTACGAACTTGTTGAACAGCGTGTCCTACAAAAGCTCTAAAACAAACGCACGCAGATGTCGTTGCGAACGCCGTCGGTGCACGAGATGCGTTCCTGTTTCGTTCAGTAAATTATTGCTCTTGGGTCGTCGAAATAACATTTTCAATAGAAAATACATATTCCCTATAAGATACTTACACACTGAACTACATGGTATATTCATCTTTATTCACAAGAAAGGATTCTATGAGATCCGTTTAAAATTTATTATTTTGGTACGAAATAGCTTAAGTACCGTTTTGAATCATTATTTATATGACGTAGCAGGTCAAGGTCATTTGTTCACTTGTTATGTATATAAGCAAGTGGGGACACAGTCAAGATCTCTTTTTCATCCTCTTACAAGATTCGAGGGGTGTGACCGAGCAGCAGGGAGGGAAAATCCCAATTTGGGAGGGACCTGTGAGTTCAGTGTGTAAGTATCTTATAGGGAATATGTATTTTCTATTGAAAATGTTATATTCCCTTCAAAGATACGTTACACACTGAACTACATGGTAGAATCAACTCATAGGAGGAGGCTGCGAGGAATGAGAAACTATTGTATTGTAGTTAAGAGTAATTAATTTGAACCTGCTGAGTAGCAACAAATGGATCCAAAAGGTACCGATTTGCAAATTTTATTGATGGTACAAGGTAGAGTGGAGAAAGTGGAAGAATGAGCCCATTGGCTGAATCTCTGCACCTCCCCACTCCCCCTTTGGTTCTGAAGTCAGACAAACCTGTAATTGTGAAATCTCCCCAAGGTCATATGCAGGTACATGCATGTGCCACCTCCTCCCTGGAGTAAGCTGGTCATATGCAGAAAGCATAGACCACCCTGCTCCATGGTATGTGACTGAACGAACCAAGATATCCCAACGTTTCGACACCAGAGGAAGGAAATCTATTGTTACCTGAATGGTCAATATGGATGCAAAACGAGGAAGTGGCAACTGTAAATACGATTAGAAACATACCACCAAGTCATGTATGGTGAAGAAAACCCAGAATTAAATAGCCACCGCATCATGATTGTAAGGTTTGCGACCTACTGGCAGTAACGGTGTCTAACTCGACCAACTGATAAAGGCGCAAAAGAAGTATTTCCGGACTGACCATCAAAATGACAGTATTTTACTTCAGTGAATTAATACACCGGACAGAGGCCATATTCCGTCCGACAATGCCCATGATTGGTAGTTACTTTAAGTCTGGAAACTGGTAACAAAAACCCCAGGTAACTAAGTCCATGAAGAGCGTTATAGGACTTGGAAATTCCCAAAATGTTTTCTGGTATCGAAACAATCGAGAAGAAAAAGTTCGGAGAGTCCTGAGTTGTAACTACCTCCACAGCCTGTCAATCCAATAGTGTATGCAGTTACACGTACACTTGATTCAAAGGAATACTTTGCAGTCTGCAGGTAACATATTAGAAAATGTGTAGAAGGAGGAGACCCATCGTGATTGAACTACTTCAAACAGTCTGAAAGAAGGAACAGGCCATGGATGATTAAGGTCCCAAAAACAACCAGACTGTTGATAACAAGAAGATTGTGTCTGCTTGTTATTCACTGATTGTTCTTAACAGCCGAAGGGCCCGGGTCCATGAGCAGTTATTGTTTTTAGCCCACCGCAACGACCAAGGAGAAAGCATATACTCGGTCGACATGAGGTCGAGGAGGTATGCCAGAGGTGTGAACAGAAGGCAAAATTTACCGAAGACCAGTCACATGTGTGTATGGTCGGACGGTTGTCTGTCGCTCATACAGCGAGGACCCGGACCCTAGGTCCTCCCCGCGGGCAGTGACTCTGTCGCCAACAATGATTGTCTCATGTGCGCCGTTAGACGAATTGCCCGTCTGTTTGAGTAATGCAAGACAGCATGTCAAAAAAGGAGCACTGAGTACATTAATGCCCGATTCCAGAGGTGCCACGACTATTTATTTTGATAATCGACAATCGGTCGGCAACAATAGACTATAATCGATTAATCGTACCTAACACCATCAGTGGAAGTATTCTGTAATATGGCCTATTGGCTTGGTGCTGGGTAACTACAATGTCGCTGTTGTTTGAGGAATCGGCTCAGGACATGTTTACATTAATGAAGTGCATCACAAACCACTTTTATTGACCAATGAACAGAATGTATACTATACCTGCACAATTATCGGCCATGTTATGGTGATAATAGAATTTGTGAGTTCATTAGAACGAACGTAAATATGAATTTCAGTGTCTGAATAGCCAAACAAGCAAACCATATAAAAGTAGGAATGCATAATGAATGGCCGACGGTTTGTATTTGATAATATCAAGGTTCATTCAGCATTCACTGCATGATACGCAATAGCCTATACAATTAACCTCTAAGGATACTTATTCAAGCACAGTATACTCAAATGACATCATGGAGAACATTGCTGATTAAAATGCCATAGGTTCCCTAGTTTCCAGAGAATTTCAATCAACTCCCATTGGTTCAATCAGATTCAAGGGCAAGTGCATTCAGCTCATTGAAGACAGTGACAGTCGGCATATATCAAAGATGTAGTTCCGCCTTACAAGTAGAAATATACAATGACATCGCCATAATTTCCATGCTGCAGGGCCGCCAATTTGTAGAATTAACAACAACATGAAGAGTAACCATGGCGCATCATCAAATGAACTGCAGACTGTTTGCAACATAGGTTAGTAGTACTCCTGTTGACGGAATCTCGTTGATATGCGATCACAGGTTGTTAACCCATCGGTTGTAGATTAAACTGTGTAAAACAAACACGGTATTCAATAATACTGGACATGTCCTGATGTCAAATTAAATAATGCATATTAATCGACGATGTAAATGGTAATCGATGATCGGCTTTATCAACGGTTCATCGATTATACGACTAATCGTGGCACCCCTACAAAGGACTCCTTCAAGCAGGGCATCAACGTGTGTTGTAGGCATGATGCAAGGCTCAAAGTTCTGAAATGCACCTGTTCACATGGAACAGGTTATTACCTACCGTACCGCCACCCCAGAAGATTGCGTGAGTTCAATTGTCTATATCGTAACCTGATAAGCTAACCCAAACTGTAAAGCCATGATATTGAGCGAGAATAGATCTAATCCTGGTACTACAGGTAAAAAGCCCATTGGGATTGTCCTAAGACTGTAGAGTCAAAAGCTGATGAATGTTCTACGCACAGAGAAACATGAGTCACAACTTGGTTCGCAGAAAAAACAGCCTATAACTGCAGAAAGCCAGATTGACACTCGCAAGGAATCCAAGGCTTGGTGTTTCGCCCCATGGAACCGTAGTAAGGGCGAAAGATGATCTGTGTAAATCTATCACCAGAAAAATCGAATGGTCACCCATAAACAAAGGACAATGCTAATCAGTGACAAGTGGAAAGGTAATAAGTTTGAGCCCTGGTAAAACCTCATGGTTGTAGAACAAATTGAGTGTTTGTTAAAAGTCTCTGCCCCGGCCGATGACTGTGCTATGTACACTGTTATGGACAGCCCCCGAGATTATCCGGCATCAGCCGGCGCGCTGTCTGGTGGCCCAATGCTCGGTCTCCCCTCGAACCTCCCAGGACCCAAATCGGAGGCGAGAAACTGCGTCTGTCACACATCGATGCCTTGCAATTAACTCTAGTTCTTTTTTAGAGCCACAAGAAAAAACAGCAAGAGCTCTCCGAAAACCAAAGTGAGAATCAGGATTCGCATTGGATGGCAAGTAGCCCTGTTAATTAGAATTGTAATCTAAATGTGGGATCGGCAGATCCAAACCATGGATTTTGTTATCTTTAAAGTTAAAAAACTGAATAAACAGGGCTGCGTAAAGCCTGGGAAGAGACATCGAGGTATGATTTCATGTTCAGACTGTTTTCCCCCCCCTAACTGGAGCCAGCTTAAACCTTGACGTGAAGCTGAATCATACCGTTATTTTGTTGGCAAACAAACTCAATGTGTATTGTATTGTAAACGAATTCATAGTGAACTATGAGCCAAGCAAAACCACACAAGTGAGTTAATTCCTAGATAAACGAAAAAAGGACCCAAACCTGATCCCTAATTTTGCTACATATGTCAACATGAAACAGATGTGTGAGTGACAATTTCGACGTAAACAAAACGAATGTTGTCACGTGGCAATTTCCACATAAACAAAGTTATAACCGCAATGTTGTCTCACTGGTTGAATGTTCTAATACTTACATTCTAAAACCACAAGAACAGAGATAACATAGCAACTGTGCTGTATAGGCATTCCCAAAGAGAGTTCAACACGTGAACGGCTGCATATATACAGACGAATTCAATTTCGAATTCAATTCGGAATTCTAAACCACGTGCTCCGAAACCGGAAGTTGGGGAATTACCCACAATTTTCAACATAATAAAATAGTTTTAATTTTATTTTTTGCGTAAAATAAAACAAGTGAAATTGAATGAAATTGTCACTCTGATATTATTTTAATAATTATTGTGTCGTTTCCCAAAAATGAAACGATGTCACAACAAATTAAACAAATTGGAACGGAATTGTTAAATGAAGCCGACAATAATATGTGGTTTTCAATTTGCTCATAGCGTGTACTTCCCTTCGAGTCACAAGATGAAAAAGAGATCTTGACTGTGTCCCCACTTGCTTATATACATAACAAGTGAACAAATGACCTTGACCTGCTACGTCATATAAATAATGATTCAAAAAGGTACTTAAGCTATTTCGTACCAAAATAATAAATTTTAAACGGATCTCATAGAATCCTTTCTTGTGAATAAAGATGAATATACCATGTAGTTCAGTGTGTAACGTATCTTTGAAGGGAATATATCCATATCATCGATCCATCTCTTGTGCCCTTCCCTACTTTTTATTTATCCAAAGTTATAATGGTGGAAATTAAAAGTTATTTTGAATGCAGCGTTGACAAATTCAGGTGCAAATCGTGCACGACTGTACTATCAGTTCAGAAAACGGGCACTACCTCCCACTTATGGGCACACCTTAGCCGCAGTCATCCTGCAATCCACCATAAGGGCAAAAGAAAAGAAAGACTCAAAACGAAAATTAACCGGCAACACGTCTCTAGCCACCTTTACGATGAAGAAAGAATTGACCCCGATGAAAAAAAAAGTACGACAGAGTACGATTTATCTCGTCATATTTTCATGTGCCTTTTTCAACATTTTTTATTGTGACGCAGATCCACACGGCAAGCTGCCAAACACGCACAGGTGATGGTATGGGGAGACACTCGCGCTGCAGCGGGATCGCCGACATAAATCTAGTTCTTGTCGATTTACCACGGGGAGTAAGATTCGATTCGAGATTCGATGTGAAATCTGCGTGTCTGATTCGATTCGAGATTCGATTCGAACAAAATGGCCGATTCGCCGGACCCTAATAATGCGCTAATTCAGGTGCAGGATGTGAAATTGCAGGAGGAAAACATATTCAACTTGACAAAATTTCAAAACCATCCTTTTTCAAAAGTAGGTTGTTGACTGCTGAACTGATGCCTGTTATAAAGATGACAAGTGGCCAACAATTAGTCATGAGACTCCGGAGACAATTATCCATAGATATATAAAGATGACAAGCGGCCAACAATTAGTCATGAGACTCCGGAGACAATTATCCATAGATATATAAAGATGACAAGTGGCCAACAATTAGTCATGAGACTCCGGAGACAATTATCCATAGATATATAAAGATGACAAGCGGCCAACAATTAGTCATGAGACTCCCGAGACAATTATCCATAGATATATAAAGATGACAAGTGGCCAACAATTAGTCATGAGACTCCGGAGACAATTATCCATAGATATATAAAGATGACAAGCGGCCAACAATTAGTCATGAGACTCCCGAGACAATTATCCATAGATATATAAAGATGACAAGTGGCCAACAATTAGTCATGAGACTACCGAGACAATTATCCATAGATATATAAAGATGACAAGTGGCCAACAATTAGTCATGAGACTCCCGAGCCAATTATCCATAGATATATAAAGATGACAAGTGGCCAACAATTAGTCATGAGACTACCGAGACAATTATCCATAGATATATAAAGATGACAAGTGGCCAACAATTAGTCATGAGACTCCGGAGACAATTATCCATAGATATATAAAGATGACAAGTGGCCAACAATTAGTCATGAGACTCCCGAGCCAATTATCCATAGATATATAAAGATGACAAGTGGCCAACAATTAGTCATGAGACTCCCGAGACAATTATCCATAGATATATAAAGATGACAAGTGGCCAACAATTAGTCATGAGACTCCCGAGACAATTATCCATAGATATATAAAGATTACAAGTGGCCAACAATTAGTCATGAGACTCCCGAGACAATTATCCATAGATATATAAAGATTACAAGCGGCGAACAATTAGTCATGAGACTACCGAGACAATTATCCATAGATATATAAAGATTACAAGCGGCCAACAATTAGTCATGAGACTCCCGAGACAATTATCCATAGATATATAAAGATGACAAGTGGCCAATAATTAGTCATGAGACTCCCGAGACAATTATCCATAGATATATAAAGATGACAAGCGGCCAACAATTAGTTATGAGACTCCCGAGACAATTATCCATAGATATATAAAGATGACAAGTGGCCAACAATTAGTCATGAGACTCCCGAGACAATTATCCATAGATATATAAAGATGACAAGTGGCCAACAATTAGTCATGAGACTCCCGAGACAATTATCCATAGATATATAAAGATTACAAGCGGCCAACAATTAGTCATGAGACTCCCGAGCCAATTATCCATAGATATATAAAGATGACAAGTGGCCAACAATTAGTCATGAGACTCCCGAGCCAATTATCCATAGATATCTCACCTGAATATGTGTGGAGTACTGATGTAGATTTCATGTCCCATTCTCGGACAGATCCGTCCTCATATCCTACAGCCATTCTTTTACCTATGAGAAAATCTCACAAAATGAAATCTATGTGCATCAAATGAGATATTGTCTATTAGCCCAATTCCACATCTTGTCTGTGAGAAGAAAAGATATTTCTTAACGTTTTAATTTTGAACCAAATATTTGTTTGATTGGTCACTTGGTTTCAATAAACGTGATATTTTACTGATGCATCATTCTGCTGGTATAGACTGTCAAAGCTTCTGATTTTCAAGTTTTTATACTATATAATGTAGATCACAACATATAGAATACTAATTATAGCTTGAGAAATATGTGTAGTTTCAAAATCAAATGCCTGTATATATTTTGTACCACATAAAGATTCCAAATTTGAGAACTTTGCAGATCCGCCTTAAAAGTAGCAATGATTTGCAGATTGTATATACGCAATTGGATGGTCAGAAGAGCAAACGAGAGGCCGATCACGATCGGCAGATGTTTAACCCATACCTTGGCGATAGCGATTAGCTATTTTTATAAATTTTATAAATCCTTACATCAACCTTTTCATGAGTGCTAAAGTTTCAACAATTCACACTTAATATAGTGATCATGTGAAAAATATTTAGTTATCACATTGTGTCAACAGGATTGGCGGAGGATGTTAATATTTTTAAGCAAATAAACCAAATGACCCTCACTATGCAGGTTAGGGGTGTGTTCTTGTCAACTATGCCAAGAACTACATGTATAAACATAATCAATGGAAATATTTGAGTTATCAAATCGGATAGAATAGGGTTAATCTTACCCAAACTAATGAACTGATAAACACAAAATAGTCTATACAAAGCATGTCATTGGATTTAGAAACCCATACAATAAGTCAGTCTCAAGAATACCAGCACCATTAATATTACCCTGGAGCCCAAATGCAATTGAGGGAATTTCAAAATAAGACATTTCCTCTAATGATGAATATATAATTGGCGATTTATTGAAACCCTTACTGAACCTGGATCAAAGTGAAATGGATAATATTATATCTGTCTATCACATAATATGTGTCTATGGAATGGTTTAATTTTAATCCCAAATCCATGCAAATCAAAAGTGGATCACCATCAACCTGGACATAATATAGGAGAATGATCAAATGAAAAGCATCAAAACCATATGATGTGTGGAGAGGGTTAATCATTTGCAACGACATCATATCATGGAACTGGGAATGTGTGGATTAATTTTTGTCTAAGATAAGACAACAGTGTATGTAGACAACAATGTCTGTAAAACATCCCTACAAAGTAACAATGGACTATTTCAATTTAATATTTTAGAATAGGTGTCCTATAGTGTTTACATAAACTTTAGTAATGAACCTGTTTCAGTAAAGGGGTTAACTTAATATTGCACAGAAAACAGAACTCCACCAGATAGCCATCAATCAATTTGACATTAATATGATAACAAATCCTGCCAGCCAAGAGTACCACTATCAGGCTTTATAGCATGTCCCTAGTGATAATTAACTCATTTCAATTACACACATGGTCTGCCAGAATGTTCTCTTAAAATTCCCAGCAGTAATTACTTGAATTATAAAGGGTCATAACTCTGTTAAAATATATCGGATCAAACCCATATTCGAACTCGATCTGTATTTAGGGGTGATAAATTCATATACCAAATTTGGTGCTGATCAGATGAAAAATGTTTTGAGTCATAGCAGCTTGGGTGAATTCTAAGTAAACATAAGAGTGAAAAGGGTTAATTAAACAATACCAAAAACCATACAAACGAAGAACATGCTAAGAAAAACCTAGGTAAGAAATATATAATTTTTATATTAAAATTAGTTTTTCCTCAAGGGAAGCCCGAAACTGAACTATATGGATTATTATCCTCGGCCTTGTGTTATCAGGAGGGTTAAAATTTATTGTCCGTTTATTAGCCTACTCCGGTCAATCAGCGACTCCGGTCAATCAGTGCTCGGATTAGCTCACGCATGAATGCGTCCCGTGCAAATCTCGCGCTCTTAACAATTCATCTAGCCAGTTTTATTTCCGACTTTTAATAGTAAGATTTGTGAGTCGCGGGGTTGGGAATGGCACCGCCATGGGAGGGATCTATGATAGTTCAGTTTCGGGCTTCCCTTGAGGAAAAACTAATTTTAATATAAAAATTATATTTTTCCGCCAAGGAGAAGCCCTTCAACTGAACTATATGGAATAGAATGCAAGCCCAGGAGGAGGCAACGAGCAATAAATGTAATATTCCAGTTTGACGGGAATGTACTCTTCCAAACAGATTTCATGTAAATGTGATTTAGTCATGAATCGGCTTTGATATGTTATGTGAAAGAGCTCATAAATTCAGATTCCAGCATTGCTCAAGCTTGTACCTCCCCCCTTGTCTTTTGGAATAAACATCCCAGGCAGTGCCATACCATACGTGCCAGCTATTAGTAGAAACCGAGCAGTAGAGACTTCTTCTTCTGCTGCTGCTGCTTTTCTCTCGTGTCCTGCGATGAGAGTGATGGCGGTATTTACTATTTATATCTTCCCAAATAGAAAGCGCTATAGACGGTACGCGACAGCGAGTCTTCCTCACACAGAACAGCCTCCAAAGGCTCGGGTGCTATTGTCCCGGAGGATTGGTTGCCCGAATCTCCGAGAACGGCACTCTGCCTGCCACGGTCTGCTGATGCAGGACCAGGGGGCGCGAACTGGTACAGCCCCAGGACTGGTACAGTTGTGCAAAGTTTGTGTAATACATTGTAACAAGATTTGACACATATCCTGTGATGAAGTTTTTTCCAAGAGATCGACCCGTGTCGTGTCCGTACGCAAAGCGAGTTCCCTAGGAACGACAGAATCCTTGACTGACAGTGGGAACCACCGTCGGCCCGAGATCCTTGCTCATCGTCGTCAAAGCCATCAGACGCCAGGAGAATTATAGAAACTAGAAAGCATGTCAGGATCGACGCCAGCAACAGAACAGCCTGCATCAGGTTGAGGTAAGGTACTAGAGGGAAGCCCACACTGGGAATGGCTCGAACGAGGAACAATTGCGCTCGCAGTTAGATTTTAAGGTGTTATTTCCCACCCCAAGGCCAAAATGGCGGAAAAAAGGGAAATTTAAAGGATCCATTTGACCAGGGAAAGCCCCCCACCGAATCTCCCAAATGCAGGTGGTCCCGACACGCTGACATAAACGTCGATGACATACCACTAGGATCCCCTGACGGCAGAGGAGCAGGCCTGGACGTATCACTTGGGATGACGTTTCCAGGGGGACAAGACCGACCCTCGTAATGGAGTGGGCCACGGCGCCGTGGGGAAGCGTCAGAAGGCCAGTTGGCTAGTGCGCTTTGTGCGGCACGGGACAACGAGGCTTCCCCACCCAGAACAGTCGCCAAAGGCGCGGGTGCTTGTGTCCTGGAGGATTGGTTGCCCGAATCTCCGGAGGACGGTACCCTGCCTCCCACGGTCTGCAGAAGACGGGGCTTGCAGCATGACCAGGGGGGACCGAATGGTTCCTGCCCGAGTTAAGACTGGTACGTTTGCTCAAAATGTAAAACCATGGACCAATGGGCCCTCAACCAACTATGACAATATCGCGTAAATTCATGAGCAACCCGTACGGCCATCAAAGTCGAATCTCGTTCGACAATAAGCAAGACAAGACATTCTGTTAGTTATTAGCAAGCATAATATACAAAACATTTGTTAGTTATTGCAAAACAAGGTTAATAAGGTAAATTCCGTTATTTACGATGGCCACGTGATCTTACCTGCTTGAAATTAAACCGCAGGTAAGATACTGTCTTTTCTCGGCGAAGAGGACGATGAGATCCGATTTCTCCTGTGCAAGAACATAGCGGAGTCCTTGCTTACGGTGAGGAGAACGTTTTATACACTTACAGAAAGTCCGCAGATGGTGGAGCAGGCCTGGAATATCCCGAGGGAGTATGATTCCAGGGGGACAAGACCCACTCACGTAATGGAGTGGGCCACGGACCGTGGGGAAGAGTCAGAAGTCTCAGTCCTTCCCAGGAGACAGGAGCAATTGTTCACGCAGCCTTAAGCAATTGTAATTTTCTAATTCACGAATATTAAACTGTGCACTGTTCCCTCTTGACAGAAGGTGCATGTAGTGTAGGTAGTTAGCGTTTTGATCAATACATGTCGGATAAAAGCGCCATTTTTTCATATCTTGTAGGACAGCATCTCTAGCCTAGGAATTTTCTCAAGAACCAACTTTTTGACCGACGTAGAGCCGAACATTCAAGATGGCGTCCAAGATGGCCGCCGGTTTGACGATGGTACACCTAATAGTTTTGCTTCTCAATTAGATATGTTAAACATAACAAATTCCACCCTATTATCTAAGAATGGTGGTTACCGAATAACAGCCCACACTTTTAGTTGAATAATGGCCACAATTATTCAAGATGGATGCCAAAATGGCGGCCAAAACATGGAAATGTTTGGTTTTGTCCATATTTTTGTTTAAATACTTTACAATTTTCGAGATAATATAAGAGAAGATATCAACAATGTGTTGATTATTCGATGGAATAACCTCTGTGAAAGAGTCATGCACACTAAATGCGAAGTAGTATAGTTTGTTCTGGTACAAATGTGAGGTAGAATATGTGCTATGTAAAATGAGCAAAATTATTCTAAGACAGGGGTTCATTCTGTAAATGCTTAGAAACGAACCATGAATGGTTCTGATGTCTTCAATTCTATTTGTGACACTACTACATGGTTGGATTAATTGAATACAAATTTGAATATCGAGATCTTAACAAATAAAAAATCAATTTAGTAGTGGATTTACCACGAAATTAGGAAACACCAAATGACAAAACCGATAATCGTCAAACTCAATTCGGTTCTCAAAATAGGAACATATGTATGGTATTCTGCAACACATCTTCATCATCGGGCCTCGTATTCAAATTACCAATAATTTTAAATTTGAAAATACACTTTGTTTTTAATAAACTGTATTTAACAATTCACTTCTCACAACCACATCTGCACAACTTCGTACATGGAAGTTTGCTTCTTGAACATTTGCACCTGGAACAAACCGATTTGCAAACACATTTAATCAACTCTGTGCACACTCTAGCTGCTTCTGGGTTGTCATCCAAACAGTAACAAAAGAACCGCCAATCAATTTCCACCCAAAGACGTCAGGTGCTGGAAACTTTACATTCATTAACTAAGGTCAGCGTCACAGCTTTGTCATAAACAATCACAACGAAATGCTAAATACTCTCAAACAGTGGCAATGAAACATCAAGAACCACACACGGATTCCTCGTATTGGCATCAAGCATTCTGTGAGCTAATCTTTCCAAGCATCCCAAAATTGCGCTTACCCTTACCAAGGAAAAGGGGAGTTGAGTCGCATCCTGATATCGGGTGGAATATTGGAAGCACAGTTGAATTTGTTTTAGCCCATTGAATTGCAAGTATCAACTATGTTGTATGTAACATGGGGTTTAGACTTCTCGAAAGACAAATAGTTTCAAATGTTTGCATTGAAAAAGCATAGCATACAGATGTCCTAACATGACCACGATAATATATGTGTCAACAGTGTGAACAATAATCGAAGAATTATCGGTTTGTAGCATATGAAATATATGTTCTTCTCACACGAAAACCAGTGGTTCCCCCATCTATATCGAAAGTGGGCGAAATCAGGGGCGGTAATAAATGTGACATCCTAAGCTGCATGAAGGTCCCATCCGATTGAAACTACATAGACACTGCAGAGCCAAATCCAAAGGTCGAGTGTAAGGTGTTCGATGGGGGTGCTCTGATAACTTACTGAGACCTGAAGTCGGGCATACCTTCTCAATGTATATCAGCACAACGTTTATTCCATATGTTATGATGCAGCTCCCAGATAGTAGAAGAATTGACTTGGTTTTTGGACAGGTAAATATAGGTTAGTATCAAAACAGGAATATGAGAGAAACGTGGTTGTGGCATTCGATGTAAGGAAGGTGGGGGCTTATCACAAAAATTCCACCGAATTGGAATGACTTTCTAAGAAACACCACCAACAAGCAAGTATTGTTTGCATTGGTCAATGAATGTCTCTTTAAATTGGAAACCCTACCAAGGAAAACCATCTTCACAACGGAGGATGATAATGCGGTCCTAATTTGGAACCTATTCTCTTTGGATGCACATATGAAGATGCTGACAGTAGATTAGTCGGACATATATCTCATATGCTACAAACTCATTATTTATCGATTATTGTTCAAGGATTTTTACAAGGATATTACCGTGATTCTAGTGTGACATCTGCATGCTAAGCTACTACTCCAATGCAAATATTTGGAACTGTGTCTTTCGACAAGTCTAGGTCCCATCCGCAACATAGTTGATATGTACAATTCAATTGGGCTCAGAAAATTCAACTGTGCTTCCAATATTTCATCATTTCCATGTGATATCAGGATGCGACTCAACTTTCTTTTTCTTTGGTAATGGTAAGCGCACATTTTGGGATGCTTGAAAAGCTTACCCAGAGCTAACAGAATGCTTGATGTCAATTACGAGGAATCCTTTTGTGGTACTTGATGTTCCATCACCACTATTTGAGTGTATTTAGCATTTCGTCGTGATTGTTTATGACAAATCTGCGAACCTGACCTCAGTTAATGAAGATAGAAATGAAATGTTCAGCAAAGGCTGTGCACATGAACAGTTACCACCAAAGAAATTGTGCTACTAGTATACATCAGGCTGGTATATGGACTGTAAGCCCCATAATAGATGCAAAGTTTCCAGCACTAGACTCACTGGAGGGAAACTGTTTCACAAGAATCGATTCTATCGCCTTTTCGGTTTTGTCTCTATCGAACTAAGGCCCGACTCTTTCGCGATTAAACACAACTGTTTTCAAAGTTTTGACCGCCATTTATACACTAAATATAAAAACAGAACTATTTTCTAAACAAATATCCGTAGATTAGGTCTTTGCTCGTGCTTATTGATGATGATAATAATGCGAAATCAGCTATTTTTGTGCACACTTTGAGGCATAATGCGTTTTTGTGCATTTCCTATGTAAATTAAGCAGCAATTTGATGATAAGTTTATCGACCTTGATACTTTTCGTTGGCTGGAACATGTCTCATTATGTGATCGAACACCAGGACATTATAATAACCTATAATGTTCGATCATAAAACCTAACAAGTTCCAGCCCAATTTAAATGTGATGAGGCTGAAAGGCTGAGCATCAAACTGTTGCTTAATTCTCGTGGGAAATACACACAAATGCACGTCTCTAAATGTGCACCACAAGCAGCTATTGCATTGCTATCAACAATAAGCACGCACATAGACCTAATCTGTCGGTTGTTATTGGAGAATACTTTCTGTATTGATATTCAGTGTATAAACAGCCTATCAAAACTTTGAATATTTTTTAACAAACCGCGAAAGAGTCGGAACTTAATTGATAGAGACGAAACCGGAAGGGTGATAGAATCGATTCTGGTGAAACAGTTTTCCCCCCAGTGTGACGATTCTTTTGTTCTTGTATGGTTGACAACCCCAGAAGTGGCTAGAGTGTGCACCGAATTGATTAAATTGGTTTGAAATCGGTTTGTTCCAGGTGTAAATGTTCAAAAAGCAAACTTCCATGTACGGAGTTGTGCAGATGTGGTTGTGAGTACTACTCACTGAGTAGTGAATTGTTCAATTCAGTTTATTAAAGCAAAGTGTATTTTCAAATTTACTGATCCCATCTTCCCACCACATGCCCCCTGGAGTATATCTCAGCAACAATATAACACTCAAAAGTATACATATGCATATATATTATTGAATCTGCGCAATTCGCATGATTGTGTTTCATGTTCTGTTGCTGAAATAATTGAGGACACTATATGATACAAGGAAATAATATTATTTATTACTCCGAACTCAACTATACTTTCGGGTATACGCTTCAATCATTTTGTGTATAATTGAACATAAAACACTGAATTTAAGTATTGGTAATTTGAATACGAGGCCTGATGATGAAGATATGTTGCAGAATACCTTCCATATGTTCTTGTTTTTGAGAACTAAATTGAGTTTGATGGGTATGGGGGTCTGTCATTTAGTGTTTCCTAATTTCGTGGTAAATCCACTACTAAATTGATTTTTTATTTGTAAACATCTCGACATACAAATTTTTATTCAAATGATCCAACCATATAGTAGTTTCGCAAATAGAATTGATGACATCAGGGTCATTCACGGTTGGTTATTAAGCATTTACAGAATGAAACACAGTCTGAGAATAATTTCATTTATTTTATATAGCACATATTCTACCTCACATTTATACCAGAACGAACAATACTACTTCACCTTTAATGTGCATAGCTCTTCCACAGAAGTTATTCCATCGAATGATGAACACATAGTTGATATCTCTCTTATATTATCTCGAAAATTGTAAAGTATTTTTTTTTTAAATAAGGGAAAAAAAACAATTTCTCATGTTTTGGCCGCCATTTTGGCATCCATCTTGAATAATTGTGGCCATTTTTCAACTAAAAGTCGCGGTTGTTATTCTATGAACACTAATATTAGATAGTGTTGAGGAATTCGTTATGTTTACCATATCAAATCAAGAAGCAAATATATTAGGTGTGCCACCGTCAAACCGGCGGCCATCTTGGACGCCATGTTGAATTTTCGGCTCTACGTCGGTCGAAAAGTTGGTTCTTGAGAAAATTCCTAGACTAGAGATGCTGTCCTACAAGATACTAAAAAATGGCGTTTTTATCCGACTTGTATCGATCCGAGCATTTTTGGTCACTAACTACCTACACTAATGGTCATAGTAATCATTTATTCAATATTAAACTATTGGAAGGTATATATAAAATCGTTCCCATCGCAGTTAAATTATGGGAATGTGAAAGTGCCATGGAACATGCATGTTATGAGGTCTATCCCACAATGACATTGAATTTGAGAAAAACACAACTGATGATTATACAGGCGCAAGTACATCCGTCTTCTGAATTGCGAGAGCAAATGAGAGCTCGAGCTGCGGTTACATCTGGGAAGAACTGAAGTCTGGTTGGCTGGTGCGCTATTAGTGGCACATGATGAGTCTTCCCCACCCTAAGGCTCAGGAGCTGTGGCATTCGCCCTTGAAGATTTGTTTTCCAAATCAACGATGGTAGCACCCCGCCAGTCACTGGTACTGGGCAGTGGTCATGCACAATATAAAGGCTTCTTTGGGAACGGCGCTTTATATGTGTGATGATACAAATGCTTTCATTTGTGTTATTCATATAGGTTTTCTATTTACCAGATAATCATGGATACGTAGTAATAGAAAGAGAAGAGCCATGTTTTGGACTCTTTTGAAATTGGCACTGGCAGGCCTGCCGAATGCAAAATAAATCTGAAGCCGTAACGTATTTGTCGGTTGTCTGGTTGTGCTTAGGTACCCATAGGTACACAAACTGTTATATTCAGTATCACGAGAGCCACATACAACTTTGACGCGACCTAGATTTCACAACCTCCAGGTGAACCGAACCGTCGTTCGCCTCCAATACGCAGGCCTGCAGTGGTTGTGCGCAATATAAATAGAAACACTGTTCATGTAACTGCACTTTATATGTGTGACAATACAAATGCTGTCCTTTCTGTTATTTGCCCGATAATCAATTGGATATGAGGCAATAGAAGGAAAAGAGCCATGTGTTGGTCTCTGATGGAAATTATAGTGGCAGCGGCCCTGCGCAATATAAATGCATTTCCTGTAACTGTGCTTAATACATGAGTGAAGGCTATTTGACATTTGATCTTTCTATGTGGAAATAGAAGGTAGAGAGCCAAGTGATGGACTCTGTTGGAAAGGCTATTGACAGTGCATCGGGGGCACATGACAATATAAATGCATAGTAGTTCACCTTGACTATTCACGGATTGAAAGCGCAGAAGTATGTCGGTATCAGTGAAAATTTACGCCATATTGATATAGTCAGTTCGTATGTCATTGAGCCTTTGAGGCACTGATACCCTTGTACTAGTATGGAACAATTATGGCTGGCCATACATGTTTTTAAGCTCACCATTTTGTATCATTTAAATTCGTAATTTGAATGTATCTACAAACACTAATATCTGAGGATAACAGTTCAGATGTTGTCTATTTGTTACAGTGAACACGTGGAAATGTCAAACATCAAAATCATCAAAAGTATAAACATTGTTGACTGAAAATTTATTGAGACACTGGCTAGCCAATGAATCATTTCAACACTGCGACCATGCTAGGTCACACGGATATGGTGACATGCCACAAGTACTGTCAAGTAGGCCAGCCAAAGGCTCGCATCCCAAATTTCTCCAAAGAGATCTGACCACGGACGGAAGTATCCTTGGATATTTAAGAAAACTATAGCTGAAGGTTCAGGCTACTGCATTTGAATATCTGTGCAGTCATCGAACAGGGAAGTCCATTCTGCAAAATACATTGAGTGATTGCAAAGAAACAGACACAATTGTCGCCGAAATAACGACAGTACCGATATGAAGTGATGGAGATCGCCATTCGACAATGGGAACTCAGGCTTCAAGATTCGACGAGAATCACCGAATCGATTCCCGTAATGATTCTCACAAAACTTTACAATTTTCAGTGCCTCATGACTGACATGATTCAGCATTTGATTCTCGCAAAATGAAATGTATTTTGAGCCCTGGAACTTGAAATGAAAATCCTTAGTGCCCAATCTTGTGTCAGATAATCCTAGTCCCCAATCAAACCAGTTGCACGATTAGTAGCAAGCGGACACTGTCAGTAATACTGGACAGACATGTAAAGAAAGAGACTAATCAAGAGACACAGCATTATTGGAACACAGGCCATATAATACTATATGTTATAACAAACATAATCTCATTGTTTCTAATGATTGTTCCGATAATACAATGAGGGAAAGGAAATGGAATCGCAAGAACAGAGTCAGAGTTTCAAATAAATATCTTGAAGTCGATGTAACGTTTGCGACGTTCCAAGTATCCAAATAAGAGCCATCATGTTAATAGTAATACATTCGGGCTAGCTAAGATATGCAAAAATTAATCGGTAAGCACAATTAATTATAACGACATGTTGTATATGTACAATGATGTTCTGTGATAATCATTTACCAAATGTCGGTTAAGTTCCAGTCGCTCAACTTCAACTTACAATTGAAGTAGTTGAGGCAAAAGAAATTTCATTGGATTACAAGTTCTATCTTGTTTATTAATACATGTAAATTATCGCCAAAGGAGACATTTCTGTCCTGGCCAACTTTCTGCGCAATAACAGAGCTGTTGCAGATACGATTATGTAGTGTACATGAAATGAACGTAGCAAGAAGTCGGCATCATGAAATATAGTTGGCACGAAATTAGGAGACTTCGCATACCGTACCACGTGGACTCAGAAATCGGACGATTCATGCCACCGTATATGTTGCACAATAATGCAAAATAGGTTCGCTACAAGTAAACGATGTGCGTCTGTAGTCATTGTCAAAATGGCCATCAATGGCGAAGTTCACAACGTGATTTTGTCGATTCCAAATTTTTTTTTTTTTGAGATAAAATGGGTCGATAAAAACACGGAATATTTATAAATAGCGTTGCGCATACTATGAAACGAAGAGTTTCTGCGCGAACTTATAAATATGAAACGACCGGGTAAGCAACGGATAAATTGCAAGTTTGTGATCAACAATAAATATTGAGTTGATAAACTCGCAATAGAGAAATACTTCCTTTAGTTAAAACCACGTCTGATAGGTCCAAGGAGAGAAATAAAACTGGCTAGATGAATTGTTAAGAGCGCGAGATTTGCACGGGACGCATTCATGCGTGAGCTAATCCGAGCACTGATTGACCGGAGTCGCTGATTGACCGGAGTAGGCTAATAAACGGACAATAAATTTTAACCCTCCTGATAACACAAGGCCGAGGATAATAATCCATATAGTTCAGTTGAAGGGCTTCTCCTTGGCGGAAAAATGAGGCAGATCAGAAGAAATATGTTCAACTTATTGCATTGGATAGCATGTGTATAAAGGGTTAATTATTTTCTAAACCGATCAACCAATCAATACCAAAAACTATACAGATGAGGGGCATGTCATCATAAACCTACATATCAAATATGAACACAATCGGACAAAATATACTTCGGTTTTAGCATCGGATTTTTGTTTTTTTAATTTTATTTTTGAAAAAAGGGTCATAACTCCTTTAAAATAAATCGGATCAAACCCATATTCGAACTCGATCTGTATTTTGGGCTCTGAAACTCGCATACCAAATTTGGTTCCGATCAGATAAAAATTGTTCGAGTTATGACAGCATGCGTGAATTCGAGGTCGAAAAAGGGCCATATCTCCGTAAAAAAAATTCGGATCAAACCCATATTTAAACTCGATCTGTATTTTGGTCTGAGAAACTCACATACAAAATTTGGTTCCGATCGGATAGAAAATTTTTGAGTTATCTCACCATGCGTAAAGTGTCCACGGACAGACAGACATACAGACAGACAGACAGACAGACGGACGGACGGACGGACGGACGGACACACGACGAGTGGTCAATCCGGACGTCGACATTATGTTTACCATACTATGGTATGGGTAAACATAAAAATGGCCCTCCTAAAAACATTTGTCCAATGTCCAGCCTTATGTTTCATCGAAGAAAGAGAAATGAAATAGTGGTTAATTACAGTCAGTTGTAAGCAGATCTTAACACATACCATCAGGGAACAGGACATTAGTCGCAGCACCTGATCCAAAGCCCTGAAAACTTTTACAATCATTACCAGGTATCTTCCACATCCACCAATCACCATCTACTGTGCCACTGAACAAGACATTAGAGGACGGATGCCAGGTCAGCCACTGCAAGGAAATGTGATGGAAGACTATCAATACCAGCACATGCGATTTAATTTATTTCCTTACTAGTACTATTCAAAATTTGATCTTCTGTAACACTTGTTATATTTTAAAGGTACTCAATTCGATTCGATGGTCCCCATATAATCAGATTCCAACAACAACTTTTTAGAAATGGCGCTTCAGTTATCAGAATCGATTAATTGCCCAAAAATAATGCTAACCATTGTCAACTGTAGTATAAAATTGCCCGAAATGTGGTATTTTATCAACATGTTGTTCGATGAATTTGGCCTTATTATCAACACAAAGCCTCTTGATTTTAGAGTTATCCATCTTCATCCGCAATTTGGTCTGAGACTGTCGGCTCATCGACGGTTTACTGGGCCACTAATAATTCTCGAAGGTGAACAAAAATAGATTTCAGAAATCGATATCTAATAACTCTGAGCTATCCTTTGGAGCAGTTCAATCACCTATTATACTTCGGAACGTCCCATCAGTCAAAAGGGGTGCTGCAGTACTCACTCATCTTATATTACCCTGACCTCCCTTAACCCTTTCTATACTGAATGTATTCTCCCATTCAGTTATAAAGGTATACACCGGGATGGTTTATTATTGATTTTGAGTTAATGTTCAGGTAATAAAAGCAGACGGCAGAGAACCAAAAAGATAATACAAGTGCAGAAGAATTCATATTTATTGGTGGGATATGTTTAGATAATAAGTTCAACAAACGACCAAAGTCAACCACCTTAACATCAATCCAAATGAATAATAGACAATTCTGTTGTACACTTTTGTGAGAATCCATTTAGTACAGAAAGGGCAATTAAACCCCAATTTAACCCCTTCTAAGCTAAATGGATTCTCCTATTCTGTTATAAAAGTATACTTTAGGAATGTCTATTATTAATTTAGAGGGGTATTCAGGTAATAAAAGCAGACTGACAGAAAACAGATAATACAAGAGCAGAATGTTTCATATTCATAGGTGGGAAATGTTCAGATAATAAGTTCAACGACCATATAATAAGGCCCATTTAATTTTCGAGTCACCAATTAATTTATTTATAGTGCCTTTATATTTGGTTTTAATAACAACCTATGCCATAAAATATGATTAAAATACTATAATTCATCACCATTTGAAACGTCTGTGTCTCAGAAGATGCCCATAGAGAAATCGAAAACAGCTGAAATCATAGAAAGATTCCCCTCCCGTTATGGCTCCCAGAATGCAACTGAATTCAAACTGTAACTGTATTTTAATATCTTAAGATATAGAGTTAATCACCTTCCATTGAAAATAATGAAACTTGAGCACAGGACACAAGTCGATATCTCAACAAAAACAACACATTCTCAGTTTATTGCAGCACTGAATAAGTTGACAATACAATGTTTTGGAGCTTCCTCTTTCAAACGATATATAATATGGCATATAATTTATATAAAATTATCTGAGGGTTCTAAAATTAAATGCGCCTTTAAACTAAACATACTAACAAAAGATATTATTTATGCCTTTGTGAAATAGAAATTGCTGAGCAGTGAAAAATCCTTTCCCCACCCACATATTAGCCTGATTATAGTGTGTCAGTTATTTGCAGAATTAGGTCCCCAGAGGGTGAATTTAGTGACGCTATCCCGCACAATGGGCTAGCATCACCAAATTCACTCTCTGGGGACCTCATTCAGCTAGGCCTCATCTGCTGTGGGAGACATAGACTCAGATTGAAGTTCCCAAATGGTGAATGTTGTGATTGTTGGGAACCTCGATTATGCAATGTGTCATCTCACTCATCTGCCAATTTGGGGATACAGAGAAACTAAACTAAAATAGAAATAGAATCTTTCTATAGAAATTTGATAATAAAGAAACTTTCCATAGAAGATGAGGCCACCAGAGGGTGAATGTAGTGATGCTAGACTGCTGTGTGGGATAGCGTAACCAAATTCACCCTCATTCTGCAAATGACAGACACAATATAATCAGGCTTGCCCACATAATACCTGATACCATAAAACTCATTCAGATTAAGATTTTTAACTGCATACCTCAACATCTGATCCTTCGAACGACCAAACAGCTTCTTTAGTTGACACCTGCCATACTTGTATGAGACCGTTGAGATCACCTGTAGCAACGTAAGCTCCATCGGAGCTGAATGCCACAGATGTTACGGAATCCTTGTGTCCTGTTAAAAATTAACAAAATGTGGTAATAGGGCCCTGCAAATCTATTTGATTTGATGCAATCTAGAATAGTTTGTCTGATTTGATACAAAATCGGCTGCCCCGATTCGAATTTTATTGAGTCTGTTCTCTCAAGTGCATTCCTATGGGTTCAATTTGACTACAGAGTAGTTACAACATTGCTCTTGTGCTAAGAATCTTCATGATAAAAGCGAACACATGCACATATATATAATGATCACAAATGATCCATAAATAGACTGTCCAATTATTGAATTTGTTATAATCTCAGTAAGAATGCAGGATGACAGAAACCCAACATAACCTCGGGATTTCAGGAGTTGAATGTCACAAGGGCTTAACAGTCAAACTCATTTGGCAAACCTCACAAGTCTCCATATATATAAATCCATTGGCAATGATTATTAAGAGGTTTTAGGTTTGTGACAGCTACCAATTGAAGTGTTTCCCGAGGTAGACCTGCACTGTTCCACCGCTTCACTGTTGATACACTTGATATAACAATTTCATGCAATTTTTAATCTCTTACAGGAATTGATTCGAACTGAAAATCCCTAACTCACAGGGCCCTATGTGGTAAGCTGACACAATAAGTAGGGATGCCATGATTAATCAACCCCGTAGGATTCTTATTGTTGAAATACGCCTCTAAAAATCTACTATTCAGTTAACTTTCAGTTCCTCTATTTGAGCAGTTAAATTATTAACACTTTATTTACTACAAGTAATTGGATTCTCCTATTAGTTATAAAATATACATTGGAACAGTCTATTACTCAATTGGAGGGGTTTTCAGGAAAAGTATGCAGACAACAGTTAAAGGTGGACTGTACACTAAATCCAGCCATTTGTGAGACCATCTCCTTTTATTTGAATTTGTGCCATAGATTAATGCAAAATACACTCATGTGCTCTACGAACGACGCAAACAACATGGTAATTATATAACATCGGAAGATGGTACTCATCCATTTTTTTTGCCTGAAAGAATGGATCTGTCACAAAAGAATTATTGGTGACCATCAGACATGTTAAGTTTTGAAAATAGCAATCCTAATTTGCGACCGCATTTCCTGTTCACCGGCTGGTTTATTCAATATATCACCTGCAATGGATGATCACTTGTTAACTGCAACCACCTAATTTTTGGTTCAAACCAGAAATTCCACCTGTGTTGATTGAGAGACAACCACCGTTTGTAGAAGAGAAACCGAAAGTACAAAATTGGAATAAACTACAAAATGGACTGGTCTTACAGTTTAACCCCAAAAGAAATGGACACATTCCGCCATTTATTGACAAATTTTAAGTAGAAACTTCGTTTAAAATAAGTAAAAACGAACCCGAGTTACAAATGCGTGAAACCGAAAGTACAAATTGACCCGTCTTACAGTTTTACCCGCAATCGAAATGGACACATTCTGTTCGCAATGCATACCACTAATCCATTACTTAGAAATGATTATCAATGGGGCCTTACAAAACAGCTGCACACTTGTGATTATATGTAGTGTATACTATAACAACACCCTTTATACGTGTGGCTTCACCAGAGTGTGAAAATAAATTAATATCAGTCACAGTTCACCACTGATCAATCTTCAATCAGAGGGAACATCAAAAGCTACCGACTGTGCATTCTGTGAATGTTCATGTGTGGGTATTTACGGTACTGGAAATAAGGAAACCCCTCTCTGCAAAAAGCAGGAATATTTAAAAAATAAAATAACATTGTTTTTTTTATGGAATCTGAATGCCGTGTTTTGCTGAATACGGGAGAAATTGGGGGTTATCCGTATTTGCGGAATTGCTGTGACTATCAGGGAGTCTCACGGACAATCCGTGAAACTTAACAGCTCTGGTGACCATATTTTTAAACATATTTCAGCTAAAAATGGAGGCTCCCATCTAGAGGTCACCCTGAAGATCCATATGAAGTTTAGTGACGATTGGATGAGAAATGTGACCTGTAAGGTGCCATGTTTTTTAACAGAATTCGGGAAAATGGTAGGCACCCATCTAGAGGTCACCTTCAGGTTCCATATGAAGTTTTGTGATGATTGGAAGAGGAGTATTCTATGTAGGGTGTGCTAAAGGATTTAGTGAATGTAAAGAGTGAAATCCAAGATGGCTGCCGGCAGCCATGTTTTTCATTGAAATATTTTCATATTCGATAGCTCCCATCTAGAGGTGATCCAAGACTCACATACCGAATATCGTTGAAATCGATCAAAGGTTGTTTGAGCTATCATGCTAACACCTAAAATAGACAAACTAAGGCCCATAACTTTTGTATACAAGATTGGACAAACCTGGTTTTGGAGCTCAAGCTAGATATTGTTACAACAGATCCACATACCAAATAACAATTAAATCGTTTGAGTTATCACTCTAACGATCTCACGCCCGACATCCCCCACCTTCCGATACCTTCCGAAACTCGAGAATAATAAAATGAGTTTATGACTCAAGTCATAAACTCGTTTTCTTCCATGGCTCAAATTCATTCATTTGTTATATATATTCTGATGAGTATAAAAGGAGATGGTCCCATAAATGGCCGGATTTAGTGTACAGTACCCCTTTAAAACAAGTACAGAAGGAGTCTTATTTTTTGCAGGAAAATGTTCAGGGCTAGTAAATTAATCACGTTCATCTCATTTCAATGATCAAAGTCCCTCATTAAATAATTGAAATACATATAAACGAAGACTACACGTCTTGAAAAAACTCCTTGAAATCATAGAATGTATTGCCACTGTGTTTAGTCCTTTCATGACACTGTAAAAATAAAGAGAGTTTTTATCACTTTTGTGCTAATCTAATGTCGTGTTTTATATGAATCATTATGTATCTTATTTTATTTAATGAAATTAATATGTTTCGTGTTTTATTATGTTTAAAGAATAAATATTTAAAACAAGACACAATGATCATGTTATATAAAGAAATACAGCATTTTGTGAATCACAATGGGGCAGGTAGTATTAAAGAGTTTGCATTGGAAATCAGCTGGAGTAATGCTAGTTTTGTGCATGAATTTTTGTCATCTTCATTCAGAGTTAACCAGACATAAAGTATTCTCGCCCTCTTAAGTTCTAAAAATGGGAGTGGGCTTATCTACGAGGCACCCCATGAATTTGTTGAGAGCAAAAACATAGACTGGGCTTATCCTCAGGGATGGGCTTATGGATGGATGTATACAGTAATATTTCGTCGCTGCTCAGTTATACCTGTACATTCAAAGAGTATTTCACCAGTGCTGATTTTCCAGACAAAAGCTTTGTTATCCTGGCCACCAGTCACTGCCAAGTCACTGGAACAAGGATCGACACTCACACAAAAGACAGAATCTGAAACGGAAATTGAAATGAGAACTAAGACATCCAGTACAGTAATTCTCTAATGAATCGACTCCTTAACCACAGCAGAATTATGGGTAACTTTTCAGGATTTAGTCGGAAATATGGCTTGTTGCCATTCATCGGAAAGCTCTCGCCGAGAGCTTTCCGATGAATGGCAACAAGCCATATTTCCGACTAAATCCTGAAATGAGAACTAAGACATCCAGTACAGTAATGCTCTAATTAATCGACTCCTTAACCACAGCAGAATTATGGGTAACTTTTCAGGATTTAGTCGGAAATATGGCTTGTTGCCATTCATCGGAGGGCTTTCCAATGAATGGCAACAAGCCATATTTCCGACTAAATCCTGAAAAGTTACCCATAATTCTGCTGTGGTTAAGGAGTCGATTAATTAGAGCATTACTGTATGTGATCAGGCCTGAGAATAAGGTACCTGTCATTTGCAGCATGAGGATGAATTTAGTGACTCTATCCAGCATAGTGGGCTAGCATCACTAAATTCACCCTCTGGGGACCTTACTTAGCTCAGGCCTCATCTTCTCCGGAAAGTTTCTTTGTTAACAAATTTCTTTAAAATCTTCTTCACATAGATTCTATTTCTTTTTTAGTTTAGCTTCTGTATAACCCCAAATTGGCAGATGATGCATTGCATAATCGAGGTTACCCATGGGTGTACATCATAATATTCACCATTTGGGCACTTCAATCTGAGTCTATGTCTCCCATTGCAGATGAGGCCATGCAGAATGAGGTCTCAAGAGGGTGAAGTTGGTAATGCTAGTCTTCTGTGCGTGATAGAATCACTAAATTCACCCTCTGGGGACCTCATTCTGCAAATGACAGGCACACTAAACTCAGGCTTATATATGATGATATGGACTGTTTATGCTTCACAGAGCAACAATTTCTTGGTCAGCGAACCTCACATGACTAATGACAACACTTACAACTCTGGAAATATAATAATTTTCGAAGAGAACCTTTTATTGGACCATGGGATTCAGTTTCAAAGAAGAATTGCTATAAGAAAATTCCATGGTAAGAATCATCATTTAACCCTTTGAGTGCCAAGTCCGATTTTTGTATCAACCCATATACCCTGTGCCAATGCATTCTCTTATATATGCGAGTCGACCATAGGTCGCCTCGCATATATAAGAGAATGCATTGGCCTAACAATTTTTCATCATTTCTTATTATTTTTTACAATTTTTTACAATTTTAATCATTTTTTCTTATATTCTTTAACTGACATTTTTTTTTTTTAATTTTTTAGGGCCGATTTTACAGACTGTAAATTAGACCCGATGAGATCGGCCCCTGGCACTGAAAGGGCTAAGGGCTTAAAATCTGATGAGAATGAGAATCTTGACTCTCAGTCTGATTCTCGTAAAAGCAGCTGTTTCGTCGTATAATGCTATAAATTGATTCTCCCATTGGGAGCCTTGCATATATAAGAGAAAACATTGGACTGACAATATTTACCTTGACCTTGTAAGTCAGTGCATTCTCTTATATATGCGAGGCTTCCTATGGCAGACTTGTATATATAAGAGAATGCATTGGCACCGGATCTTTAATACTGCACAAGCATAGCACCCGTCATAAAAGGGTTAAACCCTGCATCTGTTTGTTGAAAATTTTGCATTCATTTTCAAATCAAAATAAAAAAAGATATCGGTAGTTCCACATAAAATGGTAACTGGCAATGTTGTCTCAATTACGATTCAATACATATAACAAAATGTTATATTTACATGTTAATTGTTTATATTACATAATTTTCCAGAACTGAAAGCAGGTTTACTATCATGTTTCTGAGATATACTTGCCGTCATGTCTCGAGAATGTCAAACTGGCATCATCAAAAATCTCTTCAGCAGCTGCTGCATCACTATCATCACTTTCTTCATCACCACTGACAACATCCATGTCATCAATATCATTACTCAGCCCAACTGAAAATCATTAAATAAAATTCAGATTGATGACTGATTTATGTTTTACAGTAAATATAAGAAAAACAAGAGATGGACTGTCGTCGGGTACATACCCCCTTGTGGCATACTGCCTAGTGTGGGCATATCTATAACCTGTGACTGATATACTCAGACATACGGACTGTAAAGTAAGCATTTAAAAAAAAAATCAGCATTTTCATATAAACAAAGATGAATAACTTTAGAACAAAAAACCAAAACAAAACAGTTGAATGTGCCATTAAATGACCTCATAGTGAACATCCATACAAAAATTTCATTGAGATCCAAGCATTACTGTTATGACCTGAACAGACATCGGATGAACCAAACAGCCAACATTTACAGATAAACAAAGATGAATAACTCTAGAATGGAAAAGCGGAACAGAACAATGGAACCCTCTATTGAATGTCCTCATAGTAGTGAACATCCATACCTAATTTCATTAAGATCCGAGCAATACTGTTCAAGTTATGACATGAACAGACACCAGATGGACCAAAAAGCCAACATTTCCAGATAAACAAAGATTAATAACTCTAGAATGGAAAATCCGAACAAAACGATGGAACCCTCTATTTAATGTCCTCATAGTAGTGAACATCCATACCTAATTTCATTAAGATCCGAGCAATACTGTTCAAGTTATGACATGAACAGACATCGGACGGACGTACGGACGGACGGACAGGTGCAAAACAGTATACCCCCCATTTTTTTTAAAAAGGGGGTATAATTATACTGTCAGTCAATATGTTGTACAATATACATGCTAGGACAACACCCTAGATTCAATCGGAGCCCCTCTAAACAACCGACACCAGGTGCCTCGTTCTCAAAAATTGTTATCCCTGCAGTTTGCATTAAGACTAGTTCAGTAATTTACTTACTTCTTTCTCAGAACTGCCAAGCAGCTCTCTATTGATATTTATATTCTAGAGAAATATTATCACACTCGTCGCCATCCATGTTTTCAATGTTTTCGTACACTTATTCAATCAGTAATTGGAAAGACCGGTGTTCTGCAACAAATAGAATGTCGGAACACATGCACTTTTTTTCAGAACACCGGTTCCCTTCCCACAATGCTTAGAAACAAAATGGCGATATGGATGGCGACGCGTCACTTGTAGCTAATGGTGAAAAATGTTTTAAACGGTTTTATCGCTGCAGTGTTTGAGCTGTGTAACGTCCTACCCTTTGAGTGACCGGGGGGCATTGGGCATTAACAGAATTTCAAAGGTTCGGACTCTACAAGAGTCCACGGAATTAGGCAACAGAAAATGACGTTTTATCAATTTATTGAATAAATGGCGAATAAAACATGATAATATGCAATCAACACATATGATACCACGCCCCGTCATGGTCCTTTGGAGCTCCCACTTCCGAGGGTATAACAGACATGAATTGATTAAGTACCTTTATAATAACAACCAATTAATCTCTGCTACGTCGAAATGCGTCCACCCTCGGCGATCTGTTTACTGACACTCCCAGAGCGGAAGCGTGATGTCAACAATGGCGGGGGGTATCATACACGGAACGGAAACGCGGGCCGGAATGGAATGAAGGTATCTCCTGGAAGGTGCTACATCGTTACAGCTGAGAATGTTATTTATAGGAAACAGGTGACATATGCCCGGCATTTTGTGTTTAGTGCTTTTATTTGAGATATGTTTGTCCGGGCACGTGGAAATGGCTTTTTAAGCCTGCATAACTTTTTATCCTTATAGTAGGATACCAATTTATAAACTCGATTAAAACCTTATTTTTGGGAGTTTATGTCCAGTTACTGTGTATAAAGGGTCCCCAGTTTTCACCAAAGCCAATGGGGTGAAGGAGAAGCTTCACTTGATCTTTTTGACCATCACGTGTGTGAAATCCCAGGCGCTTCTTAACCCACCTATACTCTCTCTCTCCAAACTACCAAAGCCAAAAAGATCTCATCATCAAGTACAGACCTTCTCAAAATAAGTGGCCCTTTTAACGCGGTCCTCAACGTGGTCGTAACGCCAACGTAACGCGTTTTTTGCGTTGATAACGCGTTGTTGATACGTTACGACCGCGTTGAAATTCAACGGACCGCGTTGAAGTTTAATGCAGACTTCGTTGAAGTTTAACACAGACCGCGTTTACGTTAAACACGTTGCGCTAATGATCAATGCACAGTAGCACACACGTTTTCAAATGTATATGTTTTGTTTTTAAATATTTGATGAGGACACATAAAGAAACTGAATTGCAGTGATTTAATTCTGGTGAGAAAAACAGAATTTAACTGAATTATTAAACTTATATATACTACTAGTACGGTAAAAAGTAAAAGTTAATATTTACCATACATGTATGCTTGCCAATACAATAGCGGACAATTACTGAAACATGTAACGTCTCTTCGAAGCCACGTTGAGTAAGTTTATTTCATCATCGTGAAAGTGACACGGCCTCATTGCGTGATCATTGTGGCACACGATGTCCGCTAGCCAATCAAAACAGACAAAGTTATGATTGCACGTGTCCAGTCGAGAATTCTGTGTTTGAATCACAGTCAATCAATACAGAATACAAGCTGGTAGGAGGAGTCATCTTCACAAAGTTGCTACATGGTATAAAAATATCTTGCAGAAATTCCTTTGATCTAAATTTAATAATAACTTCAAAGAACGAGACAATGTCACCATTCAGCAGCGTGCGTGGTCCAATAGAGGTTCGCGATGGGGATTTATGCTTTCCTTGTATTAAAGTGGCACTGATATCTGGATAATATTTTACGAACTACCGACGAGAGGCTAATGAAAGTCCGAATAAAGTCATGGTATTCTACGACATAAATCACAAATCGTGTTTATTTTATAATGATTATTGGTTTATTTAATGCTACCGGTACATGTACATGCACGTGTATAGTGGTATACATAACGAGCGTCGTGAACATTTCTGGAATTTTTCATGGCGTTTGTTTATGGCGTATATAAACGCGCTTTAATGTTTCATACAGTTTCGGCCGACATCGGAATTGACACAATACCCTTGGTCTATAAATGAGCGTACAGGTAATCGACATTTAAACGGATATGAAGCTGAATATTAAATATTCAAATAACACACATACATGTACATGTACATAGCAACGTGACATCAATATGTTTTGTTTGTTAGCAGTCTCGATTACGTTTCCATTAATTTCGTGCAGCGCAATCAACGTGATTTACATTAATTTATTATTTTTTCCCGGAAAAAATCTAAATGTGGGCCAATATGTAAAACATTTTAACACAAATCTATCATGCATTACTCCCATCACGTCAACAACATTGTATTATTTTGGAAACGTTCCATTTCGTTGATGGTTATCTCGACTGTGTTTGTTGCGTGACGGTTTACTCGACAGCGTTGTGATCAACGTGATCTACATTTATTTATTAGTTTTTTCCCCGGAAAAATCTAAATGTGGGCCTATATGTAAAACATTTAACACTAATCAGAATGCATTAATCTCGTCACGCAAACAACATTGTATTATTTTGGAAACATTCCATTTCGTTGACGGTTATCTCGACTGCGTTTGTTGTGTTGACGGATAACTTGACCGCGTTTGTTGCGTTGGTGGTCATGCCGATTTTTACATACTGCATGTACACATATCAATCAATTTTCAAATATGGGTGGAGTTACAGAAAATTATCTGGTGGTGGTGTGTGTTTTTTTTTTTTTTTAGCGGGACATTAAATTACCGTATATATTTAGTCCGGCATCAAATCAAACGGGTAAGCCATGTGTCGAATGTAGACTTGTGATTTGAATTGTTAATATTTTACGATGTACTTGTCAGTAGAAATGATAACGAATTTCGGAGAATACTGTAAATATATGTGCAAAAGAACTTTTTATTATATGAGGTTTTGATGACTAGATATCGACTTTCAAGAGAATACATTTAACTCACTTGTTGTCAGTCTTGCAAAAAAAATCAAATTATCGCTTCTAATAAAGAGCGTCCATGTTTACACCGAAATGTGGTATTTAATAAAGAGCGTTTAAATTATGATAGTTTGTACTCGTTTTCAATGTAAAACCACAAACGTATGTAGATATAGATCGATAATAAAACGGTGGACATTTGTGTGTTTTTTTTTTGCGATTTCTGTGACATAATAATTGATGGTGACTATATTAAAGTTTGCTTTTATAACCCGGAAATGATATTTTTAAAAATATAATATATATTTCCTTAAAGAAAGCCTGAACACTGAACTATATGGATAGATGTCCTGCGTTTGTAAACCATAGCAGAAAAGGGGTTAACTTTTTGTGGTCGCCTACGGTCACTCACGGTCTGTACTCTTCAGTGGCTTGCCTCGGAATCAGTCACGCATGCGCAGTCCCAATATAATTCACTGTACATATTGAATTAGCGAGTTTATTTTCAACTCAATCAGAAGATTGGCGAGTCGCGGGGTTGGGAATGGCACCGCCATGGGAGGGCCCTATGATAGTTCAGTGATCAGGCTTTCTTTAAGGAAATATATATTATATTTTTAAAAATATCATATTTCCGCCAAAGGAAGCCCTCACACTGAACTATATGGATTAGAATGCAAGCCCAGGAGGAGGCACGAGCAATAAAGTTAATAGCCAAATTTTGAGTAAAAGTACTCTTCTAAAACAGATTGTACCATATATGAACACTTTAATGAATCTGTTAGGATTATTTACGTGAAATAACTCATATAGTTAGAGTGCTATATTGCTCAAATGTGTACCGCCCCCCCTTGTTTTGAAACAAACATCCCATGAGGTGCCATCCAATGCATAGTTGCGAGCGAACCGAGCAAGTATAACGTTAGAAGAAACCTTGTCGTCTTCTTCAGCTGTCTGTTCTAAGGTCCCACCCGTCAAGGTCCCATGATGCAGGATCATGAAGGAAGGAGACTAACTCACTCTCCGCCTTAGCGACAGAACGACCGGCACAGACGGAGGCCCACTCCGACGATGGCGAGACAACCAAAGTTAACTAACTGCTATTCGCCAAAGAAAAAGCCAGAGAACCTGATGCCAAATTTGTGGCACAGGGATTGAGTTGAGAACCCATTAGGCCAAACAGGTTGTACAACGATAATGGAGTCAAGCCATCTGAACAGAGGGAGCCCCCACCACCGCATCTTGCAAGGTGGTCATGCCCCCTGTCGTTCTGAGAACAGCTTCCTTGTTTTTCTTCTAATGATCACATGTCTCTGAGGTACCTATGCATCACAAGATATCCGACAGAAATCCTGTGATACAAAACTTACGAGGATATAAACAGTCCTTCCCATGAGGAAAACACACCGAGAGCATTTATTTGCTCCCGTAATGCAGAAGACGGGTGTAATATGGCACCCATACGATACCATAATTGTACATGTAAGTTGGGTTTTTTGCTCAAACAAAAAGTCATTGTGGAATAGACCTATGTCTAGTTACACTTTAATATGCCATAGTTGCACTGAGATGGTAAAGCATCTAAATAAACCTTAAAATAGTTCAATATTGAACCAACAATTACAGTCTCCATTAGTATTTTGTGAAGAAGAACGGGTGCGAATTTTAGCACCCGTGAATTGAAAATTACGAGAGCATACGGGTGCGAGAGCAATCACTCCCGTCTCCTGGGAAGGACTGATATAAATATATAAAAAATGATATAAAAATTATATATCAAGGTGATCTATAAGTCAGCAATGAGATCATTGCAGAAGGCCCTTTGGCTCTATGACAACTGAAATCAGTTCAAATGATGTACAATGTAATCAGATGATAACCACGGGTAAATTGTCACCATACGGAATATTCAGTTCTGAGCCTCTGCCCAGAACATCATGTCACTTTCCCCCCCAAACATGCAGCAGAACGACCTAGGTGTGTGATAGGTATGTTAGTGTGAGGCATGCAGCAAACTAGGGGAAGACCCCCTCCAAAATGGCTCGCTGATTAAGGAAACAAATGAAATTTTCATCCTCCTAGTAAAGGACACACATCCCTTTATAATGTTGTTACTTATTGAATTTTAAGAGCCATGATAGAGAGGAGCTCCCCCGACCTAAGTGGTCCTGTTGAAGGCATGTTTAAGGAAAATAGGACAAATCCAGCATAGACCGAAGCGAGCAGAGTTGTCAGCATGGTTTCAGGCCCTTATGATTGGGCGGCTGGTGCCATGTGGTTGGGATCCCCTCATATGGGTTGGTCCCTGCCTGCAAGGAAAGTTTTGATGGCTAGTCAATGAGCTTCCTCGAAAGCTGAGCTGGACAGCGCAAACGTCTTTGCCTGTTTTATTGTCGAATGTTGATAGGACAAATCCGGCATATACCGAAGCGCGCATAGTTGGCAGCATGGTTTCAGGCGCTTATGATCGGGTGCCATGGGGTTGGGATCCACTCGGACTGGGTGGTCCCCTGCCTGCAAGGAAAGGTCTATAACGCTAGTCAATGAGCTTCCTAGAAAGCTGAGATGGACAGTGCAAACGTCTTTGCCCGTGTTATTGTCTATTGTCTATAGGCGTGCAGTGCCCTGTTAATTTTATTACCATGTGCCAGATAATCAAATTGATATTGGTAATAGGAGTATGAAGAGCCATGAGATGTACTCTGTCGGCCAGGCCATTGGCAGGGTCGTTGTGGCACGTGACAAGAGAAATGCTTTCTATGTAAATGTGCTTCATTCATGTGTGAAGTCTATTGACCAGTGTGTCAGTCGCGGGTCGTGTACCTTACCTATGAAATGTATATCACAGGTAAGATAGATCGAGTTCTCGATGCATTTTGAAGACGGTGGTACGATTGCGCAGGGCGTGCCAGGAGGGCTTGAGAGTTCATAGTTCAGTAGGAAGAAGCCTATAGATGAGATAATCCGTGGATAGGAAATCACGATCCGCAGCTTCTGCCTTACCGATGCCAGACTGTGACGACCGAAAAGACCCACAGTCTGACGTATTGTGCGCAGACGGGTCGTCATCGAAAGCCTCAGACGCCTTGGGGTGTAAGGATAGCATGTCGCTCTCTGCCCTAGCGTCGGAACGACCTGCAATAATGGACGACAAAACACTAGAAGAGGCCCATTCCGGCGATGGCTCAATCGAGGTGTAAATACCTCCCATGGAATTTTAAGCTACGGCCAACTGTTTGAGCAAAAGGCTGATAAACTGAGTTCCAATTTTGGAGTCCAGTGTCGAAATGAAGAATCCCATAGCCAAAACTGGTTTCTTCTGATAACCGGAAGGAGGTGGAGCCATCGGACCGGGGTGAGCCCCCCCCCCCCCCAAATGCAGGTGGTCCCGACCAAGCTGAATGTCCTGTCCAAGCAGAACGATGGGTAGAGGCCATTGCAGCAGAAACCCCAAGACGGCTGAGAGGCAGGCAAGGCCGTGTCTTTATATAGATCGTGACCAAGGGGACCGGGCTTGCTACCGAATGGGTAGGGCCACTGCCCTATGCCGAAGTCGCCGTAGGCCGCCCAGCCGGTGTCGTTACGTTCGCACGCGATTTGGCAACTTCAGCACACAGAACCGCTTGCGCCGGTGTGGGACCAAATGTCCTGGGGGTCCCAAGTACCCCTGCATCGCCACCGGTCGCCTCCCCACTAATTGATTTAATGCCGCGGCATAATCGGGGGAGCGTGAACTGTTCCTGCCCGAGAAGAGATCCGACCGAGAAATACTACCTGGGAAGGATCCAGAGATGGTGCAAATAAAGACTCTATATCATACTAGTAGACTATCTCATCCGATTTTCATGTTTAGTTGTTGAATTATAGAAAAATTCGTTGAAATAATGGAGAACCACTTGAATAATTACTATCCCCAGGGTCTCCAGAGTTTGAGCGCCCAAACCTGTAACAGGTAGAAAAACATCCCTGGATCCTTCTCAGAAATTTACAAGCCCACCGGTTCAGACCGGCTTGCTGAACCGGCTGGTGTATAATCGCAGCTATTGTTCATTAGACCTACCGCCATACTTAAAGTAATTAACCACCAATAACGTGGTGTCACCCAGTTAATATGGCGGTACTACTAGTATACCGCGGTATCCTCCAATACCGCGGTACTGATACCGCTTGTTAACGCGAACAAGCATGTGCGAATAAATACACCCTAGTGTTCAAACAACTCTGGGATTCTGGAGTCGACTAGTCGAACCCCAAAAGTCGAGTCGACGTCGACTAGTCGGCCAAATACATCACCAACCTTATACTAATGAAACACATGTGAAAGAAAATTACAAATTCCGTGCCATCATCACAATATTTACACTCTACTGTGATTGGAGAATTGAATAACGTGACACGTCACATGGTTTTGTTGCAAATGAACCAGTGCTCTAGAAACACACCGATCGCAAATAAGTTCCCTACGAATCTACGATGATAATGAGAATAAATAATTGAGGAAATAATTGAGGGATTTTCTGTTTAATCATGAAATCAAATAAATACTTCCCTGCCAGGGTATAAGAAAATAAACGATACTCAGTCTCGGAGTCAGCTCAAAATAAAAGAAAACACACACACTGTGTGACACACATTATATATACGATGATGCGTACATAGGCCTACTTTGTAAGTTTCCATAACTTCTGTAAGGCGTACGTAGCAAGCGGAGAGTTAGAATCAGTTAGTATCGATGAACACTTTTGTGGAAGCCCCTCCCTCTTTACCTGTGTTGGTTAGAAATGCACACTACAAATTTTTGCGTCCGCGGTATAGGGAGTATATATATAAAAAGAATAATTTTCTCAGCAAGTTAATTGTCGCCGTTTCATGACTATTTGAACCAAAATAAATGATAACATCGTGGCATTAACCTGGAACATGCGTGAGACGTCGGTCAAGTATGCCGCGACCTACTAGTAATACTCACTGTTTATGGACCACGTGCTTTTTAGAAGTCAAATATAGAGTTACTGCTCTTGTATTGAAAATGAGTAGTGGTTAACTTGAATTATCGCATTGGCGAATTTCGGCATAGTTCTATGTCAAGCTCGACATTATTACATATGTTCGGACTTTGGAAAGCTTCTTGAACATAGACTAGCTATCTTTGCTGCTTTTCTGACCCACATTTTAAATAGTGAAACCATGCATTGTCAAGGCCAGCTGATGAGAAAATATACTGTATTCCGACTAGTCGACTGTGGAAGTTAGAGTCGATTTTCCGACAAACCAACGTCGACGATTATTTGTCGACTAATCGTTTGAACACTAATACACCCCCTAAAAGAGTTCCATGAAAACCACCGCGGTATTCAACAAAACCAACGCGGCGCCCGCTAAAAGACCACGGCATCATCGCCCAATACCGTAACTTCACGCCATGACCGTCCCGATACCGCTACCGTTTATTACCGGTATCACCGCGGTCATGACCGGGGTATCACCCCGTTTTTCTGGTCAATCACTTTGAGAATAGCGGTATATACAAGGTAGCTATTAATCGACATACATCTATGACATGGCTGAGATTTATTCGTAGCACTACGGTACTACTGTCATATGAAGTTATTGTTATGCATGTGACATTGATAAACCAAGATCTAATCAACTGTCAGTATTCTTGTGTAGATTGTAATCAACTTCAAGGTCAAACGTGATTAACACATCTGGATCATTTGTATTGAAACATAGTATTATGTGAAAGCACGTTGTTCATAACATGACGAGAGATAGCGTCAGTAGCGATGGAATTATTGCTAAATAAATTTCCACGCATTAAAACGTCAAAATAATTCCCACGAAATTAGGATACTTCCGGCGGAGAATCACGTGGCATTTTTGATATCTGACAAATTCTATCATACCTTATAGGTGCTATAATAATTCCATAGATGTATTTCTCACAATAATCTGTGCGCCTCATAAGGCCTTGAAATGGCGGCTAATTATGGCGAAATGCTGATTTTCATATTCGATAAATTGTTTTTAAGTTAGCCGCCTGTTCGAAAAACACGAACAATTATATGTTTGAAACGAAACGGTCCGTGAATTCGAAACGATAATTATAAAAACGAACGCGTAGGCGACCAGTAATTATTGTATCGATAAATTGAATTTGTCGCTATTGTTAAACGACAAATTCGGAAAAATACTCCCTTAGATCCGTTTATAGGTTGGTAGCAGAAAAATAAACTGGCTAATTCAATATGTACAGTGAATTATATTGGGACTGCGCATGCGTGACTGATTCCGAGGCAAGCCACTGAAGAGTACAGACCGTGAGTGACCGTAGGCGACCACAAAAAGTTAACCCCTTTTCTGCTATGGTTTACAAACGCAGGACATCTATCCATATAGTTCAGTGTGAGGGCTTCCTTTGGCGGAAATATCTAGAAGAAAAAAAATTGTCTAATTTGGTATCTACTGCGTCGGACGGCGCTTGGATCTTCAAATGTACATTGTACATTGTTTTCAAATATTTGATGAAGACAAATAAATAATTGAATTGCAGTGATTTAATTCCGGTGAAAAAAAAACTGAAGTTAACAATATTATTCAACTTATATATCCTACGGTAAAAAGAAAGTTAATATTTATCATATGCTTGCCCACACAATAGCGGATTATACATTGTTGGTCTCTTTGAAGCACCATTGAATACGAATGATTTCGTTATTTCATCATCAATGAATAAAGTAACACCTGAACAAGACTTCATCGTGTGGTCACTAGCTAATCAAAACCGACGAAGTTATGACAGCACGTTTTCAATCGAGAATTCCGTTTGAGTCGCATGGTATCACTCTCCACTTTACCGAAGACACGCCCCGTACTGTATTTGCGTCTATTGACACCGCTGTCAATCATTCGCGGCATGCTTTTGATCCGCGGTCTGTTGGTTAAAGTGACAAAAATCACTGGTAACCAAATCTGAGCGCTGTTTGTTTTACATGTATTTCACAACACATGGATAATTAATATTCTAAATTATTTGCATCACTGTACATGTATATCCATGTGTCAATTACGAACGTGCGTGTAAATGTAGATGTGTGTTTTATCGTACCCTCACGAAGATTTCAAATGACATCGGACCCTTGGCGTACAGGTTATTGACCTTTATTAGGAGGTGACGCTGAATATTAAATATTCAAAGAATACACGTACATGTACATTGCGACGTGAACTCAAAGTTTTTTGTTTGTTAGAAATCTCAATTGCATCTCTATTAATTCGTGCAGCGCGATCGATGTGATATGCATTTATTTATTATTTTTTTCCAGAAAAATTCTAAATGTAAATGTAAAACATCACCAATAAATCATGCATCACCCAAGCCAAACACACGGTCACCGTCTCGATTGATTACAACACTTTCTGTTTCCTATCAGAAAATTGTATGAAACTAAAATTGGTTCATTTTCTCTTTTCAATTTAATGATTTTTTAATAAAATGAGTTCATGTCTCAAAGTTCATGTTTACAATGTTATTCAATAATTATTATTACAGTTGATAAGCTATTCTCCCGACCTCGTTTGTTGCGTTGACGGTTATCTCGACCGCGTTTTTTGCGTTGGTGGTCGTGCCGACCGCGTTATGTTGCATTGGCGGTTTCCTCGATCGCGTTGGAGTAACGTTACGACCGCGTTGGAGTAACGTTACGACCGCATTGGACCAACGCGGTCGTAACGTTACTCCAACGCGGTCGTAACGCGGTCCATTACTTTTGAGAAGGTCTGTATGTCAAATCTACAGCATGTGCATTCGGTTGGTGTTCATTTCTGTGTTCGGATTTCTGAGGTAAAAATTTATGCATTTGTTCACTTATGAACTAGAAAAGCCCTCCAATGTTCGGAATAGAGAGTTTCCGGATTATTGCGGTAATTTTTAGTGAGAATTATTCACAGGCGAATATTCACAGAGGTTTTACTGTATATAGATATATATTACCTTTGTATGAATGTTTAGTCACATTTACTGTATATTTAGTCACATTTACTGTATATTTAGACGTTACAACGAACATGGGTGATACCATCGTCAACACTCAAAATAACTCAACTTACCTTCAACGCCATTCTCTCCACCATCCATTACCTCAACAACCTCATCTTCATACAAGATATCGTCATCAGAACTTTTCCCATCCATTTTTTAATAACGGAGAATTCAGTATTTTTTTTGCGAAAAATTATTTCTCGTGGCCATGCAATACCGTACACCGGAAATAGCCGACCCGTTAAACGATCTGAACGGGTCACACTAAAAAGTGTAATTCAACGGCGTTACTGCTAGAGAAGCATAAACGTTGTAAATTTAGCTTGAGGGCAACGAATAAACGTACATGTACACTTAAATTATTCTTAAAGAGGTACTGTACACTAAATCCGGTCATTACCATCTCATTTTATACTCAACAGAATATATATATCATGCAACAAATACAAGAGGGGGAGGGGGTATTGGCTTTTAGTTACCGATAGTAATCAATAACTGATTGTTTATACAGAAACGGCTGGACCAACGGAGCTGAAAATTTGTATATATGGGTAATTTGACCCGGGGAATCTTATTAGATAAGTCCCGTTGACATCAGGTATCGTAAAACGACACTAATAATTAATCTATATACCCAAAATTGTTGCATTCTGGTCAGTGTATCAGTTTTTCATATATATATATATATAGCCGTTTCTGTATATAAACAATCAGTTATTGATTAGCACAGTAAAAGAGGGAACATTAACGATCACGACTGCATAACACATGATGGCTATCTGAACACTATGTAAATATCCCTCCAGTATATTTCAGTCAACAATAACTGTACAACTTTACATTCATGGAAATTTCACGGATCCATCGAGACGACCATATGGTTAAACACTAAGAGGGGGAATAGCATTGTTAAGGGCTCCTCGAATGTGGTTCTCCTGCAACATGAGGTATCTACAGAGAAAGTAAAGGATGGAATATTCAATCGCATGAATTGGCATAACTTCAGTTATGGGTGCCCTATCACAAAAATCTTTTCTGCAAGGTACTCAGTGTATAAGTGGGCATCGACAATGACCAGACTGGTGTAATCCTTTAAGCATTATAATTAATACCATGTATACCTAAAATAGAACAATGCTAAAGCATATAGTACAGCCTATTGCATTAAAGAGCATAATTTAATTATCAAATGAATTATGCTTATTATATATAGAGGATCTACAACTCGTCACCAGTTTATAGCGGAGTTTTCAAAACGAGTCCAGTAAATTTGGTCAGGACCTCGCCTTCAGACCTAATTTACTGGACGAGTTTTGTAAATTCCGCTATAAACTGGGGACGAGTTGTAGATTATGTTTATTATATGATCCAAAACATCGACAAAACATACTTAAATCAACATGATGTATGAGACCTCATAAATGGGACGCGAAACTAACATCGGCTTCTATAAGGCATGCGATGACGTTTCACGTAACTAAGCATTGTTGTCCCACGTACGTAAAGAAATAGTCCCAGATAAATAAAGACTAGCTCTTTAACGCATTTAATTGCATATATTTAATGAAATAACTGTTCAAACTCTTCAATCGTTAAAGATTTGTTGGAAAAATAACGGAAGCCGTAGTATTTTGAGACAAAGAGTATGGAATTAAACAGACGACAAACCGGAAGTCAAAGGTCACCTGGCACTATTTCCTGGTATGAAACGAATGTTTAATATCACCATTTTATAGAATGGGTTTATTGCATGGAACAAAGGTAGGATCATGTAATAAAAGCATAATCTATATATATCAAAGAGTAGGATCTGTCTGTCCGTCCATTTGTCTGTCTGTCCGGATTTTTCTCCCAGACCCCTGAACCGATTTCAACCAAATTTGGTGTGGTGACTGGGGTTAACCTGGTGGAGGTTACAAAATTTTGATTCAATAAAAAAAAATTAAAAAAAAATAAATAAAGCGTTTAATTTGAGCTAGGAGCTCAATGAAATATATATCTATTATATATTTTGGAAGATCTGTGTGTGTGTCTGTGTGTGTGTCTGTCTGTAATCGATGGACTCAAAAACGGCCGAGCCGATTTCGATGAAACTTGGTATGTGTGGGTATTTTCGGCCGGGGAGTGACATGGGCCTATTAATATGCCCGTGCGACGTGACCTTGACCTTGAAATCGGGTAATTTCAAGGTCAAACGCCCGAATATCACGGGATTTCGATGAAACTTGGTATGTGGGTGTATTTTCGGCCGGGGAGTGGCATAAACATATTAATTTACCCGTGCGACGTGACCTTGAAATCGGGTCATTTCAATGTCAAACGCCCGAATATCACGGGATTTCGATGAAACTTGGTATGTGGGGGTACTTTCGTATGGGGAGTCTCATAAGCATCTTAATTTGCCCGTGCGACGTGACCTTGAAATCGGGTCATTTCAAGGTCAAACGCCCAAATATCACGGGATTTCGATGAAACTTGGTATGTGGGGGTACTTTCGTATGGGGAGTCTCATAAGCATATTAATTTGTCCGTGCGACGTGACCTTGGCCTTGAAATCGGGTCATTTCAAGGTCATACGCCCGAATATCACGGGATTTCGATGAAACTTGGTATGTGGGGGTACTTTTGTATGGGGAGTCTCATAATCATATTCATTTGCCCGTGCGACGTTACCTTGGCCTTGAAATCGGGTCAATTCAAGGTCAAATCGCCAATTTTGATGGTATTTCGACGAAATTTTATACATATGGTTACTTTTGTCCACTGGGTGTTTTGGACGGGTCAAATCGTGACCCCGACCTGACCATGACCTTCAAAATGATCAATTCAAGGTCAAATCGGGTAAAACCGGATGGATTTCGACGGGTACTTTTGTTCGGGCAGAAATCATGACCCCACTTGACATTGGCCTTCAAAATAGACAATTCAAGGTCAAAGCCCGGACGAAGTCGGGTCACCTTCTAGTCTATTATATATTTTGGAAGATCTGTGTGTGTGTCTGTGTGTGTGTGTCTGTAATCGATGGATTGGACTCGAAAACGGCCGACCCGATTTCGATGAAACTTGGTATGTGGGGGTATTTTCGGCCGGGGAGTGACATAGGCCTATTAATTTGCCCGTGCGACGTGACCTTGAAATCGGGTCATTTCAAGGTCAAACGCCCGAATATCACGGGATTTCGATGAAACTTGGTATGTGGGGATACTTTCGGCCGGGGAGTGGCATAAACCTATTAATTTGCCCGTGCGGCGTGACCTTTAAATCGGGTCATTTCAAGGTCAAATCGCGAATTTTGATGGGATTTCGGCGAAATTTGATACGTGGGGTTATTTTTGTCCACTGAGTGTTTTGGGCGGGTCGAGTCGTGACCCCAACCTGACCTTGACCTTCAAAATGATCAATTCAAGGTCAAATCGGGTAAAATCGGATGGATTTCGACGGGCACGTTTGTCGGGTACTTTTGTCCGGGCGGTGTTTTGGACTGGTAAAATCGTGACCCCACTTGACCTTGACCTTCAAAATGGACAATTCAAGGTCAAAGCCCGGACGAAGTCGTGTCACCTTCTAGTATATATATATATCTCATATATATTTTGAAGACCTGTCTGTCTGTCTGTCATTTATACAAATCTACGATTCTCGACCGATCGGGACGAAACTTGGTACGTGTGTGTAGTTTGGCCAGGCGGTGGACGTTGTCGTATTGGCGAGCCCGTGCGGCGCCCGCTTCGCGCAGACGAGATCTCGGAAACGGGTGGAGCTATATCGACTTGAAATTTGCTATGTGAATATATCTTGCCCCGGATACGAATTTTATCGGGTCGCCGAACCCGTGCGACGCCAGCTTCGCGCATGCGCAGACGAGATCTCGGAAACGGGTGGAGCTATCGACTTGAAATTTGCTATGTGAATGTATCTTGCCCCGGATACAAATTTTATCGGGTCGCCGAGCCCGTGCGACGCCAGCTTCGCGCATGCGCAGACCAGATCTCGGAAACGGGTGGAGCTATCGACTTGAAATTTGTTTTTTTAATAGCCCGGACAACGTCGGGCTCATCGGCTAGTATATATAAATAATAAAAAAAAAAAAAAAATTAAGCCTGTTTTAGCTAGTTGGATTATTTCTAACTTTAATAGATATTTGACAAATTATTGTAAAATATTTGGCTCTTGGTCTATGAACACACTACATATTACTTGGAGAAAAACAGATTTGACATATACTGGGAGGGACACACCACTCCACAATAATGCTCTAATGAATCGACTCCTTAACCACAGCAGAATTATGGGTAACTTTTCAGGATTTAGTCGGAAATATGGCTTGTTGCCATTCATCGGAAAGCTCTCAGTTAAGGAGTCGATTATTTAGAGCATTACTGTACTTGTGAGCAAAATATAACTCTTTTGTCCTGTCTGTTATGATTGCATAAAAGTTTGGCCCTTAGCCCTGGGCTATTAAGTATATAAAAACCTACCTTGAATCAATCATGAAATTAGTTATTTTCCATATTTTATCAGCTCTGACCATTCAGTAACTGGCGTATTAGATTTCATGCTGAATTGCCGATTCAACTGGAATTATTTTCATAATTAGTTTGTTAATCTAAATCAAGCCTTGAATTAGTGTGTCTGACATTGCAGAATGGTCAAGGTCCACAGAGGGTGAATTTAGTGAGGCTAATCCACAAGGCAGACTTGCATCACCAAATTCACCCTCTGGGGACCTCATTCTGCTTAGGCCTCAACTGCTATGGGAGACATGGGATCAGATTGATGTTCCCCAGTTGAAGTTCTGATCTGTATTCGCGCATGATCCGTTCGGATGTATAAGCGCATGGGATGGGATGATTTAGGACGTTTTGTTGGTTTCAGCTGGTTCTCCGTACATTGTCGTTTGGATGGATCGCATGCTGTCTTCTTCCAGAGTATTCCAGTCCTTGAGTATTTTAGGAAAGAATGAGTTTTTGAATTCTGGAGTCTTCGCGTCGATTAGTTCATAGGGTTTAGAGTTGTTACACTCCTGTGTAGAAACAAAGTTCTTTGATATGTACCCCTCGAACTTCCGAGCTTTGATTTTACGACCTACTTTGTTGGTGATGTTCACCCATTAGTGACCTCGATTAGGCATTTTATCCTTTGCAAATTAGGGGATATAAAAACTGAAAAGAAGGCAACAAGTAACTAAAAACAATGTTAATTTGAGACTATAGAAGATACTTCCCAGAGGATGAGACCTGAGCAGAATGAGATCCCCAGAGGGTGAATTTGGTGATGCTTGACGGCTGTGTGGTGTAGCATCACTAAATTCACCATCTGGGGACCTTATTCTGCAAATATAAGACACACTATTTCAAAGCTTGAACTAAATATGATGCAGGAAGACGGCCCAGAGAGTATGCCTGCATGTTTTCACCAGTACAATAATCAAATGGTTACAGTATGCAATTTCAGAGATAGAGTATTGTGTTGTACTGAGAGCAGTTGATCTGTTTTGTGTTACACATTGATGCAATATTCAAGACTAATATGCAGCTCATTCTCGGAGAAGCAGCTTCCTATTTAAGGATGTCCCCTGTAGCCTAGGCAGTTAGGTTGTCGATCAGACTCTTTGAAAAAGCCGATGATAATCCTAACAGATGTACGTCTCTAGATGTGTCCATTATATTTCATTTCGACAACGACGCGGCATTCCCTACATGATGCAAGAAACCGTTTCCAAATATGGAGTGCATTCCTGGCGAAGTAAATGTTTGTTAGAATCGTAGAATTTAGAAATAGTTATAAATACAACAAAATACGAAAGAATAATCAGTCTTAATATTTTGACTTGAAGATGTCTCCAATATTGCGATAAACAAAAAGAATTATGGATATATCGCCTGTATTCAGTTTTCCAAACAATAGTTGAGTTTGACAATGATTGGGAAAATTGTCAACACGTCATTGACGTCTGATCTGTGAAGTGATCTGTTATAAACTAATGAAATGGAGGGAATCCCATCAATTCAGTAACTGATTATGAATGAGATATCCAGAGACGTAAATATGGTAAAAGTTTCATTGACTTTTTAAAGAGCCTACTTGTAGATACCATCATCACAGTCTGGGGCAGACCAAGAGGTCATTTCTTTGGACCCTAACATGGGCAAACAGCAGGAACAATTTTCAAAGTTGATCTGAGTTGTGGGGATCTCAATGTGCCATTCTGAACGAAATATGGTCATTACGATAAAAAATAAGAATTTACCCATGAACAGTACATTCCACATCCTGGGTAAAATAAAAATGGAAACTTTTTTCTATGATTTATATACAAAATGAGAATAAAATCTCACTGTCATTCAACAATAAATATCACTAAACATCCGCTACTCACGTAACATACAATAAAATGTAATGGGTGGTCATAATAAAACTGTACAAAGAACAGTGTAACAGCATGTTTATTATTCATCTTGTAGCAATGAAATTATGGTCATATATTTTTTTTATAAAGTGGTGTACTATATTATCATGTTTTTTCATTACAACAACAAATTTGGAACCAATTTATGTGCGTAACTATTTTTGAAGTAATAGTCATCAGAGTGTATATACCAAACACCACGATATAAAATAAAAATAGCTTTCTAGTCTCAACTTCTATTAGCTAAACAGAATATAAAACATAACTGCAAAAATATTCTACAGCTATATGTAGGACTGGTTTGAATGTCCACAATGGGGCCAAAATTACTACTATACACCATTTGGAACCTTAGTATATAAAATGAGAATACGCATAACCAAATCTTCAGGCCAGAATGTAATTCCAAGTATCACAAAATACTACTTCAATTAAGTTTATTTATTATCATAATCCTTTCTTACATAAAATCCATTCAGTCTGCTTTATCTTTTATTTTTTATCACTGAGAGCTTTCCGATGAATGGCAATGAGCCATATTTCTGACTAAATCCTAATAAGTTACCCATAATTCTGCTGTGGTCAAGGAGTCAATTATTTAGGGCATTACTTTACATCGAGGACAATCAGAAACAGATAGCAGAAATTGCACCGTTTATTTAGAACGAACTGTCAAAAAATAAATATCAAATTTAGCCAATCTCAAACATTCAAACCAGACCCTATAAAAATATGCAAAGTATCATGAAACATTTCTTCAGACTTGTCAATGAAGCGAGATTGTATTTGTATTTTTATAAACGACTTAACAACCTACATGTCATTAACAACCTGATAATTTGTAATGTGAGCAATTACATACATGCAAGGCACTGGCAACTTTTTGAAAATGACTTTTAAATACAATCTTCTTGATAAATGCATGACTGTTAGGAAAACAGTCTAATAACTGACTGCACTGCAGTGGTACAGCGGTGACCAAGCCTACCTCATAATGTCATCATTATCCTATAGGATTTTCCCTTCAGTCAAGCCTGCAGATAGTGTGTGTCATTTACAGAGTTGTTCTCCAGAGGGTGAATTTAGTGATGCTATCCTGCACAGCGGGTTAGAATCACCAAATTTACCCTCTGGGGAACTCATTCTGCTTAGGCCTCATCTTCTGGGAAGTATCTAGTCTCAAATTAACATTGTTTTTAGTTACTTTTTCCCTTCTCAGCCCTTCTGATCAGTTTCTATATCTCCTAATTTTCAGAAGATAAAATGAATAATCGAGGTTACTAATGCGTAAACATCACCAACTTCAACTGGGGAAATTCAATCTGATCCTAGGTCTCCCATAGCAGTTGAGGCCTAAGCAGAATGAGGTTCCTAAAGGGTGAATTTAGCGACACTAGCCCACCATGCGGGATAGCATAACTAAATTCACCCTCTGGAGACCTCATTCTGCAAATGACAGACACACTATTTGCAGGCTTGTCTTTAGTTGAGGTCAAAGTCAGGAGCCAATGGTAGTATGATAATCATGATTACACTTGATTGCGTTACTGTTAAGACGGCTTCCTCCTAATTAATTAAATGAAGTGTGTGAATCCCTTTAAACTTTGTTTATTTACTCTGCTGGTAAAAACCAATGACCCCGATCGATCTGCAAGTCATTTGTTATAATCATATACCAGTACATTTTAAAAGAACATTAATAATTTGAACAACTGTTCAAAACTACCAAATCAATTGTACGTAACATATTGTTCAAATTCCAACAGTCTCACAATAATAACACACAGCGAGCTCATGCATACGATCGGCTGGAAGTGATATAGGTAGTTAATAGCTTTTTGTGAAGTTAACAACACGCAGCGAGCACGTGCACATGATCGGCTTGATGTGACACAGGTGTTAATTGCTTTTTATGAAGTGTAGCCTTCAGTTATTTATTTACGAACCTTGGAAACGTGCATGTAAACCGTATGGCAAAATGTACTGATTCTTACGGGCGCTAATTTTGTGAATGTAGAGGGTGTGTGTTTATTGCCCCATGACCATGGTAATGATGAATGTACATACATAAATGCACCTATTGTTATAATAATAATTAATACTTGAAGGAGAGAGGTGTACTGAAAAGATTTGCCACTCAGACAAGTTCCAATTATTCTCAAGACATTTAAAGGATAGTGACTGAATTGTCCACTTACTAGTACATTCAGTGGCATCTCATACATAAACATAAGCTTACTCAAATTATACTGACAGTTTAATCATCAACATAATTCATGGCAACATGGAACTATCATTACCCATCCAAGCCTGAGTTTAGTGTGCCTGTCATTTGCAGAATGAGGTCCCCAGAGGGTGAATTTAGTGACGCTATCCAGCATAAGGGGCTAGCATCACCAAATTCACCCTCTGGGGACCTCATTCTGCATGGCATCATATGCTATGGGAGACATAGACTCAGATTGATGTTCCCAAATGGTGAATATTATGATCTACACCCATTGGGAACCTTGATTATGCAATGTGTCGTCTGCCAATTTGGGGATATAGAGAAACTAAACTAGAATTGAAATAGAATCCATGTGAAGAATTTTCTATAGAAATTTAATAGTAAAGAAACTTTCCAGAGAAGATGAGGCTTAAGCAGAATGAGGTCCCCAGAGGGTGAATTTAGTGATGCTAGCTCACTATGTGGGATAGCATCACTAAATTCACCCTCTGGGGACCTCATTCTGCAAATGACAGGCACACTAAACTCAGGCTTGTACTCATCATATGACAATGAATTTGAAAGACTAGCCTGTTTGGAACTTATGATGAAATATGATGAACGGTTAATATATGCTGATGGTTGAAGGCAAATTTCTATCAGAATCTGAAGAGTGAGAGTATACCTACATGTATGACAAACCACAAATAAATGCATATGATACTGTATTTTTCTGAGTTAAATATATACACAAAGCCATCACAATAAGAAACTTCTATACAAGACTTAATGACCAGGTTTGATTTATGTCTGGTCATCTATATATATATAAAAGAGTAAGAACTGTCTGTTCGGAATTTTATCCCAGACCGCTGGATTGATTTCAACCAAATTTGGTGTGGTGACTCGGGGTACCCTGCTGGAGGTTATAATGGCGTTAGTTTTTTAAAGTGGTAATTTACAAAAATAAAATAAAATTATTTGTTTACTCACTATGGGCTTAATTTAGAATCAAATAAGTCCAATGTGAACCTATGCGAATATTTAGGTCCAATATGAACCTATTTGCATGAGGATATGTTGCAGCACCAGATGTAGGCTCTTTATAATGTGTTTTCACTGTGGGCCGCACCATCCAACAGAATAACGGGTATAAGTCCACTATGGGCTTATTCCAGAATCATATAAGTCCAATATGAATCAATGTCAATATTCAGGTTCAATATGAACCTATTTTCACGAAGTTATATTGAAGTAGCATATATATATTATATAAAAAGAGTAGGATCTTTTGCCGCAGGCTCCTAACACACAAAGGCAGGCCCTTCCGACGGTATTTCAGCTAGTTAGCAATAAATTAGCACTGTACACTGTCAGAAGATCCAACCGGAACATATGTCGAATGGTTAAGTGTTTTAACTGTAGGTCATTGCTTATGCAAAAAATAACTATTTTGTACACATGTCTCTATTTTTCAATAAAATGACACGGATTCATTGGCCAACAGCTTATACCTCGATTCAGCAATGAAGTATAAAACCAACTTTAACTTGTCTACATCACTCAAAGCATGTCTATTCATTTAATAAGTCCGAGAATGTATGTTCATAATACACAGTAAAATCACGATAATCCACATGGTGATTGGGCAATTTTCAGAAACATCAGAGGAAATATTCCTATATCACTAGTTGTGCATATAGCTTTAATACTTTATATGGTGACAATTCTTTAGCAATCCACAACTGGACAAAAATCAAGTTATAACCCTTTGTAGATACCCGTCCACTTACTGATCTTACCAAACCATAGATCAAGTGTTTTAAAAAAAAACTCAGCCAAAAATTATTTGGCATATCAAAAGCACCACAAATAAGAGAGAAGATGAATATTGTGAATTAAGTCACAATAACTCTTGTTTGGAAAAATGGTCCGGGGCTATATCGAATAAAGTGAAACATTTAATCAGAGACAATGAGCAGATGAAACAAAAAGGAAACAATATTACTTTGCTATATAATGCACAAGTAAAATTTACAAGCAGTTGGTTAACCCTTTTATGATGGGAGCTGCGCTGGTGCAGCATTAAAGATCATGTGCCAATGCATTCTCTTATATATGCGATGCCTCACATATATAAGACAATGCACTGGCTTACAAAGTCAAGTTAACTATTGTTAGGCCAATTCATTCTCTTATATATGCGAGGCTCCCTATGGGAGACTAATATATAAGAGAATGAATTGGCACAGGGTTTTCGCAAAATTTCAGGAAGCTCCCATCATGAAAGGGTTAAGCAGTGATTTTGTGGAGAGATAAAGCCAATTTAAGTGCTCTCCCTATCACTGCTGACAAGTACAGTTTCGTTTGATAACAGAAACATATTTAGGAGATAAACATACTCTGTTGAGTCAGATAATCGGTAATTTGAGCATGAAAACAGTTTGTGAACGAGCCAGCTTGATGCCAAGTTCACAAACTATTTTCATGCTCAAATTCCTGATATAATGAAGCATGGTATGTATATCTCCACTACAATTCAATCTGCCAAAAATATCAAATGAAACTGCAAGAAAAAAGTAGTTATAGACATTGAATTCTATCGTTTTTTTGGTGATCAAATCTCTAGGCATGTTCCTTGTGGTAACTCGAAACAGCACCAGAACAACTTCCTATTAAACGTATCTATAGTATACTAGAGGTGTGACTGTCCCAATGGGACTACGGATACCCCCCTGTTTTAAAAATACTAAGATGTTTCACATGTCAGTAAACATTTAGTTAAAATAATAAATTAACAGTTTCCATTGCAGGTGTACAACCATAACCCTAATCTTAAACCTATTGACCGAAAAATGTAGGAATAAAAGCTTAGACAAAATTATGTATGTTGCGAAAAAATTTCTAAGTCGAAAAAGGGGAATAACTCCACACAAAAAATTTCGGACAGACGTCATAATCGCAGGTCCACAAGTTCCCATGGTACTAAATATCTGTGCCAGTCACGTTTTAAAAAAATTGACCAAAAAATGTAGGAATAAAAGCTCGGACAAAAGTATACATGTTGCGAAAATTTTCTAAGTCGAAAAAGGGGGGATAACTCCACCAAAAAAAGTCCGACAGACGTCATAATCGCAGGTGCACAGGTTCCCATTGTGGTTGATGTCTGTGCCAAGTTTCACGGAAATTGATCAAAAAACGACTGAGAAAAACTCCGGTAAATTTGTGTCTACGGACGGATGACGGACGGACGAGCTGACTCCAGTATACCCCCCCTAACTTCGTTGTGGGGGGTATAATAACGTTCCGGTTGACTCCTGGCAGCGCGGTAATATATCACTGCACTGTCAGTGAGACCATGCTGCATTCAAAATTTGATCTGCGGTCAGCGGCTGATGCTGGCGAATCAAAAACGGAAGTTAGCTCTCGCCCAATCAGAATGCGTGCTTCAGCGACAAATATTCAACTTGAATTACAAGTAATGATGTTTCAGTGTATACATCAGAGATGTTAACCCTTACATGATGGGAGTTTTGCTGGTGCAACATTGAAGGATTACACACGGTTTAGCTTTTCTCAGTCATTATCGATGGCCGCTAATCCACTGAGCATGTTGCCGAAAAGATTTTTGTGATAGGCTGCCCGTAACTGAAGTTATGACAATTCATGCTATTGAATATTTCACTATGGATTATGCAGTCTGAATTGGGTGCTGTTGATATCTGATGTCTTAAAAGGGCACTAATAATTAATTAAATTAAATAATTAATTATATACCCAAAATGGTTGCACTCTGGTCAGTGAAAATTGAAACACAGGGATAAATTGACCCGTAGTGTATAATGAGATAGATTCTGTTGACCTCAAGATGACTTAAAGCGGCAAATAGGAGCAATAAAGAGCGTTTCTTATGTAGCATCTTTATCTTTATTACCTGCATTAACCCAAACCATGAGATTATATGGAGGTTGCTGGAGCATGGGTTTTTCAGGCATTAAATTGGGAGACTCACGGGCAAAACAGGAGATTATACTGGTCTCGTGTTTTCCGTATGAACGTTCTGAAACAGAAAGTTTGAAACTCAAAACTGTGATGCCACACAGTCCATTTTATGCACAAATTTTTTGGAACATGAGCATATTTGAGCATAGGCCCGCAAAAATCTTCCAGATTGCCATTTTATAAACTTAACAGATCTGGGATGCATTATCGGTGCAGTTTGGATTAGGGTAAAATTGACTAAAAAAATTTCACATGGATTTTCTATGAATTTGAGTGATACCAGTAAATCTCATTTCAAGCAGGATAAGCATAATCCATTGAACCAAAAGATATCTGACTATGATTTATAAGCATTTCCATGGCCATGCAAATATAAAAATTTCCAAAGTTAATTTGAAGAAATTAATCAAATTGACCTCTCAGTAAAATTCAATATACTGACTGAGACCCCAGCCCTAAATTCGCTCTCAATGTATTGGATTTAAAAAAAAATTCTTGGAGAAAACTCCACCTCAGTGCTTCGAAAAAAGGTGATCCTTCACTATAAACATGTCCAGATTTAATTAATTTATGCTTTATCAAGATTAAAGACGGAAAAATATATACAAGTGATATTAACATTGCAGAAGGAATTGTTTCTAGACCACTGTATTTTTTTCCAAACTGCCAGCCTTCAAGATAGCAAAATAATTTTAAAGAACACCGAAGGATGCAACCGATATATAAAGATGTGTTTTGCCATCTCCTCAAATAATGTGCATTCTTGGCCATCATAAAACCTTCGACTTCTATCATGGAGAACCCGGTGGAGAAGATGTATCATGTGAGGTCTTCTTTTTCGGACTAGTTCCACCATCGCCATCGTGTCCTCTCTTCTTAGATGTGGGCTGAAATCCAGCAAAAATAAAAATGTCAGGCAAAAATGAATTGCAGACATGGTACCAGGTCATTCCTAGTTACGACAAGTCAATATATTTTAAATATTGACTCAAACTGTACAACCTAGTATATCTCAACTGATCGCAGCTAATGTTTGGAAAAAATCTGAGTCGTTCCAATAATAGGAATAACTATTTATAATCCTCCAATTAACAAGTCCTAGATATCCACCCTACTAACGAGAAAAGTAGGTTTCTTACGCTTTAACATATTGTGCTCAGTTGACGCAATTTATGACCAGGGTTCTGTTAACCATGCACTGGCGTTTTTAATGGGATTTTTTTTATGATAGATTGCGATTGACTTTAGGTATATGTATGTTTCAAACTGATCACCATCAACAAGGGGGAATGAGGCTGCTCTACGGACGTTGAGCAGTACTAGCGGAAAGTCGGAAACCGTGATTTTACATGTATCTATCACTCACACTTATCTAAACTTATTCAATAATTGGATTCTGAATAAGTAAAACAAAACTCAGATATCACCCAACCTTTATTAAATTTACATCCAGAGATCTACCCATATATTACCAGGTCAGTTTTACTGTCGAGTTTCATATCCTCTATTTATTTTAAGTGGAAACTCTGAGTAGCATACTCACCATTGCTAAGGGAGGTGCCATTCCTTCTGACTCGGGGAACATCAGTTTGTTGGCTTTATTCTTCATGGCATCATCCTGTAAAGCACACGTTTTTATCAAGTCTGCAAATAGTTTGTCTGTCATATGCAGAATGAGATCCCCAGAGGGTGAATTTAGTGATGCTATCCCGCACAGCCTCATCTTCTGGGATGTATCTATAGTCTCCAACAGTGTTCGCGCTGTCGGTAGCCAAATTAGCCAATGGCTAATCTTTTTCGAATTTGGCTAATACAAATTTCATTTGGCTAAACTTTTGGCTAAACATTTTTTGACCCCAAATAGAGACTGGAAGCATGAATTTTTGGCAAGTGGGTTTTTAATTCTGTGATGTGAACGATCTTGTCCGAAAACATTGTATACGTACGTGGAAACCCGAAACCCGATCGCGGACAGTACAAAGGGAAACCCGTCACTCTGCACGAAACAGCAAAAGGTCATATCATTATTTTACATTTAATCCGCTAATCCCCCATTGTCTGTATGGTCACTCACGGGCAGGGTCCGCGCTGGACCGAAATTTACATTTGCCAAATTATTTGCCAAATGAAAATATTTTTTGCCAAATTATTTTAGCAATTGCCAAGTATCATTTTCTGCAACCTTAAGTTTTGACACTCTCGGTTTGAACGACTTTTTATATCGATAGAAAAGTAGTTAGTTGATAATTAATTATACTCGCATCTCTATTGTGGTTTATCATACACCAATAAGCCAATCACAATTGTAGAAGGGTTTCTCCATCAGAAGGGTACATCGCACAAGGATTAGTAATCCCTCCAAACATCAGTACTAATGTTATGTGATTAATTGCATCTTAATAGAGGTGTTGACTTTCCCTAAACCTTATAAAACACCACTAATATAATGACGGTGAAAGCGTTTCCTGAAATTACTGGTAGTGATTTACCAATATTTTTCAAATTGCTTGAGGAATTAAAAAGTTACTTGCCAAAACTTTTGCCAAATGAAAATATGTTTTGCCAAATGTGAATTATTTTTGCCATTGGCAAATTTGGCACGTGGCAGCGCGAACCCTGCTCACGGGGCTCCTGCACAATGCATGTTTATGATGACATTGTATTTATGACGGCCAAGGTTTATGAGCACCAAGTGTAAGACAATAGCTTAATCAGCCAAATGTGAATCACGACAGATATTTTGTCGCTATTTTTCGTCAATACCGATACATTCAAAATAATATGCATGCGTTTATGACAGATTGTAATTTGATAATGGCGTAACAATATTAAGTTATTAGTTTCCAGAGATGTCACTTAGATATTTTCGCAAGGATAATTAATATTTAATGATTTAAAAGAAGAAAGTGGGGAAATGTCCGGTTGGGAAATGTCCGTATACCCAATCCCGGGTTACCACCCCCCCCCCCCCCCCCCCCAAATCACTCTTTCACATAAAGATTAATAAATTTTTAATAAATGACATATATAAAAATATTTCTAGTTCATCAAAATTAGTTAAATTATTGTGTATTTTACCTGTGCCTGTTAGATTTGACGTTTTAGTCATTAATTGTGAACCGACAATAAAACGATGATTTAATTTGGCCATATTTTTTTTAATTTTGCCAAAACAAATTTGGCTAAAGTTTTTTTCATTTGGCTAATAAAATTTTCATTTGGCTAAACTTTTGGCTAAATAAAATTTCGGTCCAGCGCGAACACTGGTCTCCAATTAACATTGTTTTTAGTTACTTTTTCCCTTCTGGGAAGTTTCTATATCCCATAAATTTGCAGAAGATAAAATGCATAATTGAGGTGACTAATGGGTGAACATTACATGTACCAACTTCAACTGGCGTACTTCAATATGATCCTAGGTCTCCAATAGCAGTTGAGCCCTAACAGAATGAGGTTCCCAGAGGGAGAATTTGGTGATGCTAGCCTTCAGTGTGGGATAGCATCACTATATTCACCCTCTGGGGACCTCATTCTGCAAATAACAGACACATTATTTGCAGGCGTGATTTTTATGATACAGGTTTTAGCTAAAGCAAGATTTGCCAAATAATATGTTTTTAATGGGGTGACGTACATACTGAAGTAAGACGAATCACAATAATTTGTCAATTATGCTTGAACATCATGGTTCACTATAAAGGTGGACGGATCAATATTTGCTGATGAACAATTAAGAGATCCAATGGTTCCCTTAGGAAATGTTCAGATAGTAAATTCAAGAAATGTCCATAGGCCGTTTATCAAACGACTATATACCTTTTGTTGAAAATGAGCCTTTACATCCCAATCACAGTGGAAATAAGGAAATAAGGAGGTAGTATGAGCCTTTACTGTGTTATCCTGGGCCTTGTGGGCCCTTTCATTTTTCAAGTAATGATTTTGAAATGGAATGAATTCTGCAAAAAAAATTTGCCCTAAAATAAGCTTATAGTACTCCACATGCATTTAAGATGAATTTAATACTAATCTCTAATGAAAGTTATCAACATGATATTTCCGGTGACTGAGAACAGAAACCATGAGAATTGCATTTGTTGACAGATTATGGCCACATGTGATAGAATTTTTTTTAAATCCCTGATCTTCAAATATAATGAAAGCTTCATATGTCAATAATATCACTAATAATAAAATGGTCATTTTACAATGATTAGGAATTGAAATCAATATATATCCACCGCTCACTAACTATATTGCCTACATAAAGCCTGCCTAATAAACATTACGTTTATTACGTCAATGTGGCTTTATTAGGTCAACGTAGCTTTATTAGGTTAGTACTACTTTCATGACGTAATTGCATATGTTAATTGCGCAGGTAACTAGGGACGTCAACCGACACAAATGCAGTCATTGTGATTTTGGGATGTTTTTATCGTCCATAATCCACCCCAATTGACACAAAATTTGTAAAAGGATATGTGTTTTCACTCTAAACATCTATAAGCCATTACAACAAGGCCAGCTTAGAATAACTATAAAACAAACCCAATGAATCATTTCAATCTTAAGCTGCACTCCGGTTTTCCCACATCATGAATGCTAATAAGTTTGCTTGACCTAATAAATGTAAGGGCATCATCAAAATAATGAATGTAAAACTCACAAAAAGCAAGTTTTGTGCGATGGATAAATAAAATATGTAGCTAATGTTGTCGCTTGTTTATGTCCGCTCGTGGGATTTGGCATATATTGGACTTGGCAGAGCCTCGCCTAATAGATGCACAAATCTCCATCATGGACATAAACAGTTTAAGCTACGACACTAGCTACATATTCTATATATATTACACAAGCAGTATCAATATATTGTATATTAAAATATAAGGATGTTTCATTTTAACAAATGAAAACAATGATACCTTGAACCATGGATGGTTGACGGCTTCTGACAGAGGAACTCTTGATTTTGGTTCAACAGCCATCAACTTCTTACAAAGATCAACAGCTGCAAGAGAAGATATCATGTATAGATAACTAACAAGAAAGATATTCTGTGTGAGAATGAAATGATGTTCAAATTTATTGACAACACAAATCTGACGATGCCAATGTGATTTCAAGGAAATCTGTGTCTGAAGATTTACAAGCCAAACAGGCCTCTCAACTCTTTCATCATGGCTGCCCACTTTAGGGTGCATGACGTAATTTACATTCATCACTGCTGCCCGCTTTAGGGTGCATAATGTAATTTACGTTCATCACTGCTGCCCACTTTAGGGTGCATGACGTAATTTACATTCATCACTGCTGCCCACTTTAGGGTGCATGACGTAATTTACATTCATCACTGCTGCCCACTTTAGGGTGCATGATGTAATTTACATTCATCACTGCTGCCCACTTTAGGGTGCATGACGTAATTTACGTTCATCACGGCAGCCTGCTTTAGCAGGCAGAGCATAATTTTCAGGAATATTACAATATTTCCAGGAAAATACAGATGATTTTACTGGTTAGCAACTTGGATATGCTTTAGGTGATATTTGGTATCAATACCAGATCTAACATGCAAGCCATAAAGAGATTTTCCTGGCCAAAATATAGACAGCACCTGTATGACATCACAATTACTATTTGGGGCTTACTAAAAATTGTTAATGCAGTATTGCCGACAGATGTTTTGAGTCACATACCGATTTGGTTTATTATAATATAGTTTATCACAAACACATAGCAATAACATTATAAGTTTATGAAATAAAGAGGATTATGTTGACTTTTCTAAGATATTTTATTTGTGGTATCCATCTAATGTCTCCTATTTTTGATACAATGTTACGAAAATCACCATATTTCCATGGTGCGACTTCAATAATAATATTTGCCGGTGCATGTTATAAACATGACATTGACATTCATAAAAATTTTGGGAATCCGAACAGGACATTTTGCAGGATTTAATCTTATAGGTCTAATTATATCGAGATTATAATTTTGCTATTCTCATAAAATTCATTTAACAGATTAACTTCAACTCAGATAGCACCATGCCCAACAACCATAGCTTCCGGTACAGGATAATAAGTTTGTTTGCAATGGTACTGTCTGCATTACAGAACTTACCATCCTCAGAAATGCTACTCCAATACTGTTTTGGGAATGTGTAATGTCCACCAGTGATCTGCTTAGTTAGGTCCATGTCTTTCCTCTCATCAGAAAATGGTGGATATCCAACCAAACTGTGGATTAGAATGTAATCTGTCAGTCCATACAATTAAATATAACATCATGGTCTACGTTATTCCAATAATTTCTCTATATCAGGTGCAATATAAAAGCTGGAATTATAGCTCCAACTACAAGTTTGGCATGATAGAATATGTTAATATGAACTACAGTGTAAATGACAGTGTATATAACAGTTACTAAATATAGACAGGAAGTGAGTGTCTGCTGAAACAGGAAGTGATCAGGAGACAATTTAGAGGGAAAGTGAGTGAGATGTCAATGGTGGTCAATGGTGGTTGTGTGCTGTTTATGGGACTAAAGTAATAACAGGTGAGCTTTGCTAACAGAATAGACATGTCTAGGTGGTGAATTTCTAACTTCAAATGCCAGTCACTGTTAACTGCCTACAGTCACCCAACTGACTCAATTGTGAGACTTTTTCTAATAAGGATAAATGTGATCCATCTTGATCAATATGCGAGAATGCCTGCTGATCAGATGCATCATGGGAACATTGAAGTTAGAAGTTCTCGATCTAAACTTGTCAGATAAGTGAAAAACTTTGGAAAAGCGATGTTCTTGGAGAAATGAGCATAGAAATGATTAGCTTATTGATTTAAAGTTATGTTATGTTATGTAAAGTTATGATATGTTATTTTAAGTTACTTTATGTGTTTATTTGGTATTCATTTTCCATGATTCGCTTCTAGTAGATAATAAAAGGTCGGCTGACCACAGTGTCCCCCGACAACGTGGAAAGTCGATGCCGCTTTGTTAAAGAAATTAAAACAAATGTTGAAATGTTCTAAGTCGAAAGGGTTAATAATTCTGTAAAAAAATAATGTTTCCGTCATCTATATACATGTTGCACATCTCCAATATGTGGGTAACAATACTCTGAAGTTTCAAATATCTACGATCAAAACTGTAGGAGGAGTTGATTACACCATGAAGGTACCCTCATACAGAAAATCGAAAGTCGAAAGGCTCTGGGAAAAATCATTGGATCAAACTCAAATTCGACTTGACCTGTATTTTGATATGAATGACCCACAAAAAAAAACAGAATTTCCAATTAAACAATCCAAACTTGAGTTATCATCCGGAAACTAAAGAAAAAAGCAGCAAAATTGAATTTTCCAAGTAAAAAAAAGTCCATAACTCTAGGAAAAATCATCGGGTCAAACTCAAATTCGATCTTAACCTGTATCTTGATATGACTGATCCACATAAAAACGGTATTTGCAATTAAAGGATCCAAACTTGAGATATCATCAGGAAACCGAAAAAGTGAGAAATTTTCTAAGTAAAAATAAAGTTGAAAAAAGGGAAATAACTCCATAAAAGAACATCGGATCAAACCCAGAATTGCAGAGCACCTGTGTTCTTGGTTGAGAACCTACATACCAAGTTTCTATCAAATCGGATTATCATTACTGGAGTTATAACTGTGGACAGAGACTCAGACAGACGGACGGAGGGACGCACGGAGCTGATTACAATAGTCCCCCGAAAATGAATTTTTCGGGGGACAAAAAAGTGGAGATTGTAATATGTTACTGTGTACAAAGGAAACTTACTCAGGAGTGAATGGGATACTCTCTTCTCAGCTCCATAACTAATTAGCCAACAGAATCATACCATATATAGAGAATGATTGAGTCTCCAGCAGATTGCCTTTGTGCACCCGTTCCCATGGTGGGCATAAAATTAGCCAATAGAATCATAGAGTATAAAATTAGCCAACAGAATCATACCATATATAGAGAATAACACCGAGACTCCAGCAGTCGATTGCCTTTGTGTATGCACCCGTTCCCGCGGTGAGTATAACCTCTGGAGCTAAGTACGTAGGTGTTCCACAGAATGTCTTCATGATGGACCCAGCATCAATAAACTTTGACAAACCAAAATCTGTCACCTGTAAAGTAATAGCAGCAGAAAAATTAACATATTTCTGTGAGTTGCAAATTTGTATAGCCAGGACCAAATTTCAAGAAAGAAGTTGCTCCATAGCGTAGCATAGCGGGCTAGCATCACTAAATTCACCCTCTGGGGACCTCATTCTGCTTAGGCCTCATCTGCTATGGGAGACATGGACTCAGATTGAAGTTCCCAAATGGTGAATATTGTGATGAACACCCATTGGGAACTTGATTATGCAATGTGTCGTCTGCCAATTTGGGGATATAGAGAAACTAAACTAAAAAAGAAATAGAATCATTGTGAAGAAGTTTCTATAGAAATTTGATAATAAAGAATCTTTCCAGAGAAGATGAGGCCTAAGCAGAATGAGGTCCCCCAGAGGGTGAATTTAATGATGCTAGCCACTGCGGGATAGCGTCACTAAATTCACCCTCTGGGGACCTCATTCTGCAAATGACAGGCACACTAAACTCAGGCTTGGCTCAGCATTAAAGATACTGTGCCAGTGCAGCCTCGCATATATAAGAGAATGCAATGGCTTACAAGGTAAATTTTGTTATGCCAATGCATTCTCTTATATATGCAGGCTCCCTATGGGAGAATCACATATATAAAAGAATGCATTGGCACAGGGTTTTCGCAAAATGTCAGGAAGCTTCAGTCATGGAAGGGTTAAGTACCCCTCAGGAAGCATGAATCCAAGTGGGAACAAACCTACATTATTTAATTCTTATTAACTGAAAACAAAGTTATTGGTCAGAAATAAAAAAAGTGTCCACATTTCACATGAAAATGAATTAATGACTCCAATTCATTTTCATTATAATTACCATGTTGTGTGCATCCATCATTCATAGAGCAAATGCGTGTACTTTGCACCAATCCATGGCTCAAATTCTTTCAAATTCTTATAAAAGGAGATGGTCCCATATATGGCCAGATTTAGTGTACAGTACCCCTTTAACCTTGACCACAGCTTTTGAATCAAAGTCTTAACAGCACTGAATTGAGTTAAATTGAACTTTTGCAATGTACTGCAGTGTCTTCTAATTAACAATGGAGAAACTGAATGTCCCCCAGTCATCGAAATTGGTCATGGCAATAAGCAATCCCATGGGAAACTCTGTGGCAACATTTGAATCTCACATGCCATTGCATTAAATTTGCCATGGAACATTTTTCCTAATTTTGCGAGCTGGTCCCCCATCTAGCTGTCACTCTAGCTTGCAAAGTGCTAAGAATTTTGTGTGATTGATATGAATACATGTGTGGTATTCATGGGGGAAATTGGGTCAGTGTTAATGGTAGTCTATGAGAAATCAATGAAATTCAACATCTCACATGTTAAGAAGCAGGCCTATAAATTTGACTTACTGAGCAAAAATTGTAAAGTGGGGTGGCATGCATGCTTTTCTTGAAAAACTGAAACAACAATCAATCGGGAACAGGTGCATGCATTCTGAGAGCAAAGATCAAATGGACATGGCGCATTCAAACACCAAAATAATATATCGATAATTGTTAAGAGGTATCTCAAAACATACATGTGTAGATTTCCAAACAATTCGTTGATATAGCGCAGAAAATACGTTTCTTATATTTTTCGAAATAGTTTTGTCTGTCAGTTGGAATTTGTCAATCAGCAATCGCATAAAAATTGCACATGTAGACCATCTACTGTCTTCGCTGTGATCCGTTTATGGTACGACATAATTTTGATGATTATAACAAAGAGAAAGCAGTGCGTGAAGTTTTTAAATTGTTTCATGTTAAGATAATGGATATACACGGTGGGGAATCAATTGGTTTAGAGTTGATGAGTACCACGCATTTAAAATGGCCGAGGCGATCGCAAACGAGACCAGAAACGAGGAAAAAGGTAATAAACTAGGATAAATATATATTACATGGTATTTTGGCAGCTACGAGCATATGCTATACTATTTTTTAAACAAGGTGAAACCTAATTTGTGTCCAAACTCACAGTTGTTTGCGCTAACATTCTGACCAAAGTTGTCAGTCGAAGGATTCTCCTAGATGTATGGTCTTGTGTATTCCACGAACCCCCGACTGGAAACTTTAGTCAGAATGTTATAGCAAACTAGTGAGTATTTCCGAACAAATAAGATATCAACTTGTTTTAAAAATAAATTAGCATATGCTCATAATAGTCAACATGCGATGTTTTGTGTCAATTCCTCATATATTATGTTTTTGTGCGTTTACACATTTTGAGTGCGTGGTACTCACCAACGTGATTCCCCACCAAGATATACAGTAATGCCCTAAGTAATCGACTCCTTAACAGCAGAATTATGGGTAACTTTTCAGGATTTAGTCGGAAATATGGCTTGTTGCCATTCATCGGAAAGCTCTCACTGAGAGCTTTCCGATGAATGGCAACAAGCCATATTTCACTGAGAGCTTTCCGATGAATGGCAACAAGCCATATTTCCGACTAAATCCTGAAAAGTTACCCATAATTCTGCTGTGGTTAAGGAGTCGATTACTTAGGGCATTACTGTACCTTTTCTGGGAGTCGCATGTTATTCCGTTTCCTATTCCAGAATTGCAATGAATACAAATGGTGCACTATTTGATCAGGACCCGATCATCATGTTCGAAGTTGTATTTTTTATTACCTCAATGCATTTTCTGGGATATATAATGCTCTTAGAGAAGTAGTTCAGGTATTTATTGACCTATTTTGATACAGGGAAAAAATCAAAAGCAAATATTATAAGGCGTATTCTGGAGCACAAACTACCATGTGGCTTTAACCCTTTACCCAACAAACCGGCCAAATAAACCTTCAACAGCCTAAAATATCTTCGGTCTGTCTCAATAGAACCATACAAATATGGATATCATTGGAACCGGCTCCTTGACCACAGTGTGATAGTTACAGTTATACCCTGTGCCAATGCATTCTCTTATATATGCGAGTCGACCATAGGTCGCCTCGCATATATAAGAGAATGCATTGGTTTAAAAAAAATCTTTTTTTAACACTTTTTACCATTTTTTCTTACATTCTTTAACAATTTTATAATTTTTAATGTGTTAAGCCAATGCATTCTCTTATATATGCGAGGCGACCTATGGTCGACTCGCATATATAAGAGAATGCATTGGCACAGGGCCGTTCTGTTGGGTAAAGGGTTAAACAATACTCAAGAATGGAGATGTGAAAACTAATCAAAAACCAAATTGGGAGATATCGTGAGCATAACAGATATTTATTGACATGAGAAATTCTGAGAATGGTTATCTAACTCACTTTTATCAGTGTTTCATTACTGTCTTCACATAGCAGAATATTCTCTGGCTGAAAATAATAAAAGGGACCAAAATGTAACAAATAAATTTCCAACTTGTTTTCAACTCCAGTGTTGGACTCATATTCAAGCTGTTCCACGAGAATCATTAAATGTTTCTTATAGCATGTATATCTGTGTACCACAGGTAGTTAATTACTATCTTCAAACTGCCTTATTTCTAACGAAGCAGGCAGGACCACAATTAAGTTGATCATCAGTCATTAAATACTTCTAAAGATAGGTTTACATATAATATAATGCACATGTAATACAAATCAATGGTTACTATCTCAATACTTCCAGTTAATGAGAAAAATAATATTGGAAGTTGAATTTAGAATTACAAACAGGAAACTATCCAATTAAATTAATATTAAATAAATTTACAAAACCGTAATTTGTATTGAGCTCTACCAAAATTAGAACGGAATTACAAATAACATCAAATAAATATGACAAAAGGTCACATGACCACATATGCAAACGGCTTTTGTTTGGAACATTGGCTTTTCAGAAAGGACAGTTTTTTGGTACACTGGCTTTTGTTTAACCATTCCATGACTGGAGCTTCCTGAAATTTTGCGAAACACTGTTCCAATGTATTATCTTATATATGCGAGTCTCCCATAGGGAGCCACGCATATGGGAGCCACGCATATATAAGAAAATACATTGTCCTAACAATATTTACATTCACCTTGTAAGCCAGTGTATATATATATGAGACTCGTATATATAAGAGAATGTACTACACAGGATATTTAATGCGGCACAAGAGCCGCTCCCATCATGAACCTCATGAAAGGGTTAAAATTTCAAAATAGAAACAAAATAATTACCTTCAAGTCTCTGTGTGTGATGCCTTGGTCATGCAAGTACTGAAAAACATCAATGATACAATATTAATAAAAGGTCGCAGACCCCAAGTCCCCCGAATCAAGGTGGCTTTTTGGGACGTTGGCATTTTTTAAGAAACAAACAATTCAAATTCTGACAAAATTTGACTCAAACTAGACAATGATCTGCATATTCTCAAAGGTGAGCCACTCACCAAGTATCAAGAGATTCTTTTGAAGACAACACAAATGTTATTTCTAAATGGAATAAATTACAACTTGGCCTGTGTCTTCTCAAATGAGAACCACATGCCAAATATCAAGAAATTCTGTTGAATATTGCTCAAGTTACTGTGTGGAAAACACGAAAATAGCACTTTCTAAGTCGAAAATGGGGCATAATAACTCAGTCAAAAATCATTGGACCGTGACCAAATATTCATACTTGGCCTGCATCTCCTCAAATGTATACCACATGCCAAATATCAAGAAATTCTGTTGAATATTGTTCAAGTAATCATGTGGAAAAGGATGCGAACCGACGGATGCACGGACATGATGATTATATTAGTCCTCCGAAATTTTTCAGGGGACAATAGATTTATAACAATATGGTACATATCTTCTCATTGGCCAAATAATACAACATAATTGCTACCATAATCTACATATTATAAAATGAATATATGAAATAGCGAGAAAGTGTCTTTATAATATGATTTTCCACTGGATATATGAAAGTATCTGGATACGATCAAAGTGAATCTTAAAAGTTGAAATAATTTATCAATTGTTTTAACCCTTTGAGTGCCAGGTCGATTTTTGTATCAACCCATATACCCTGTGCCAATGCATTCTCTTATATATGCGAGTCGACCATAGGTCGCCTCGCATATATAAGAGAATGCATTGGCCTAACAATTTTTTTTTTTTTTTTAATTTTTTTTTTTACAATTTTAATAATTTATTCTTATTTTCTTTAACAGACTTATTTTGTAGGTTTAGGGCCTGATGAGATCGGCCCCTGGCACTCAAAGGGTTAATGCATCTGTTTAGATATAAAAAAGACAGGGATACTTTCTCTGTATGTTTTGTGGACTTGAACATCGCTTCAAAAATAAGGTGAAGTGACACAATTTAGGGAGAAGATATCTCCCAAGTCACCTTCCAGGCTGGTCCCTGATTCGGACTGACAATTACAGCTAAATTGTAGTAAACCATTTAACCCTTTGAGTGCGAGGTCCGATTTTTGTATCAACCCATATACCCTGTGCCAATGCATTCTCTTATATATGCGAGTCGACCATAGGTCGCCTCGCATATATAAGAGAATGCATTGGCTTAACATTTTTTTTTTTTTTTACAGTTTTTTACAATTTTAATATATTTTATTATATTCTTTAACAGACTTATTGTGTAGGTTTAGGGCCGATGAGATCGGCCCCTGGCACTCAAAGGGTTAACAAGAAAGATATGTCCTGTAATAAATAGAATGACTCTAACCTTCACAGAACAAATCATCTGGTAGAACATCAGCTTTGCTTCTGCTTCACTAAATTGCCCAACACTGATGATTCTGTCAAACAACTCTCCTCCTTCGACTCTGAAGACAAAAACAAAAATAAGGTTGCTGAATACACTGATTTCTTGCTTACTGGACACCAATTTTATAGGACACTAATTTATTAACTTGATGAATTGATGAATGGATAAAGTCAAGACTTAGGTAAGAATCATTTACAAGTCTGGAAATAGTGTGTCTGACATTTGCAGAATGAGGTCCCCAGAGGGTGAATTTATTGATGCTATCCCGCACAGCAGAATAGCATCACCAAATTCACCCTCTGGGAACCTCATTCTGCTTAGGCCTCAACTGCTATGAGAGACCTAGGATCAGATTGAATATCCCCAGTTGAAGTTGGTGATATTCAACCATTAGTCGCCTCGATTATGCATTTTATCTTCTTCAAATGAGGGAATATAGAAACTTCCCAGAAGGGAAAAAGTAACTAAAACAATGTTACTTTGAGACTATATATATACTTCCGAAGATGAGACCTAAGCAGAATGATGTCCCACGAGGGTGAATTTGGTGATGTTAGCCCACTCTCTGGGACCTCATTCTGTGTGGAAGTATCAATTTAATATAGAAAGGTTTAAACAAAAAGTTCAGTATCACAGACAAATGAAGCAATCAATGAAGCAGCATCATTAAAGGATACACAGATATAGACCAAGTCTTCTCAATCCAAAACAGCTTGGGACATCGGTTGAGTTAATGCTGTTTTGGACTTAGTTCCCTTTTAACGGGCTTTCCTTGAAAAGATTCACTACATTCACAAGTGGAGCCCGGGTATTCACGTGAACTCATGCATGTGATTATTCATCTGACATGTCAGCAATTGATATGCCTTTAAATTAATATATCATTTACCATGATAGAACAAGACAGTCAATGACTGTGGAGATGCTCACCAGACTGTAAAGACTGGAGCTCGGAGGACTATATTAAATAAAGAGTTAGTACTTGTCAAATTCACTTAAAAACAAGTAGTCCCAAAGAGGGACGTAGCCTGGAGGGTCTCCATTGAGCAGTGGGGTGTCCACCTTGAAATATGGTCCAGATTCCCCCCACCCCACATATTCCATAGTCTGCTCCCTCCCAACTGAAGCAAACGCACTCCCAAGTTCATAAAATTCCTTTGCACATGTTTGAATTTTACAACTGATACCTCAAGCTTTCCTAACTGTGGCAAAGTTACAACCTGACATGCCCCCCTTTTATAATGGTGGACCCCATTCATACAAATTTTGATCCCAACTCTCCATAGGCCATATACACCAAATGCCATTTCTTGATTTGTTGAACCCATTTTAACAAATCTGTAACCCAGTCCGAAGTAACAAAAGGACCCTCCATACTAGTTACTACATATAAGCTAAATAGGCCTGATGGCTCTTGAGGAAGAGCCATTTTAAGAATTTCTATTGGGGGGGGGGAAGAGTTATGTCCCTGGTCGCACCCCTATTTTACCTTGTGAACCCATTTCAACAAATCTGAATCCCAGTCACCCAAGGACTCTCTATACCAAAATGTATGCTAAATATGCCCAAATGGTTCTTGAGAAGATGTTTTAAGAATAACTAATGAGGGAAAGAATTATGTCCGTGGCTCTGACCCTATTTGACCCAGTGATCCAATTATGAATCAAATCTGAATCCTAGTCACCCATACCAAATATAAGCTGAATAGGCCTGATGGTTCTTGATAGGAAGACATTTTAAGAATTACAATGGATGGACAAGTTATGTCCTTGGCTCTGCCCTTATTTTACTAGGTTACCTCATTTTAACACATCTGTATCCCTGTCACCCAAGGACCTTCCATACCAATTATAAGCTACCGATAAATAGCCCTGATGATTCTTGAGAAGATGTTTTAAGAATTACTATGGATGGAAGAGTTAGGTCCCTAGCTATGCCACTTTATTGACCATGTTACCCCCATTTGAACAGAACTGAATCCCAGCTACCTAGGGACCATCCACACAAAATATGTCTCATTCTTCATCTCAGGTAAGCTAAGAAAAATGCCTCCTTCTTTCTCATCCAGTTTCCCATATGTAATTGCCTGAGAAAACAGTTCCCATATGTAATTGCCTGAGAAAACAGGTATTTAGTTTTACTGGCCTAACTGTCAGATTCATCATTCACACTTGGCCTTGGGAGTTTGTTATCATAAGCCAGGTCATTTATATACAAACTCTCTAACAGGTAGATCATTTTAGGGTATTAATCAAAGGAGCTGTCACTCCAATCAGTTTTTGTTAACACTGCCATTTCATTTATTACTTTATAATCAATGTGACTTATATATGGTGTTAAGTATACATTCTGTGATTGCAGGCACCTTCCTCATATTTCATAGAGCTCTGAGTATCTGCTGTTTGCATGTTCTTGATTTTAGACTGAATTAAACCAAATTTGGTTGAGTCACACTGGATGTTATAATGGTTTTAATTTTTTTTTAAATTGAGCAAGAAATTAATCTTAATTAAAATAAAAAAAATTTATTTGAAAAAAACACAAAACATAAAAACATTTTTTTTTTTTCAAATCAAATTTTTTTTTTTAAATTGAACAAGGAGTTCAAAGAATTTCTATGGAAGAATAGAGTTATGGCCCTGCTTTCGAAACTATTTGACCCAGTGACCTCATTTGAACAAATCTGAATGTGAGTCACCTCGGGAACATCCACACCAAATATGAACCCATACGGTCTAATGGTTCCGAAGAAGATGTTTAAAGAATTGTTGACGGATGGACGGACGGATGGATGGATGTATGACGGACGAGGAGTGGTGACTATAGATCCACCGGAGATAAAGTGATGATACAAATATTTAATGTATTCTTCACATACATTTTCTGATAGCGCGACAAATCGAAATTCTCTGGGAAACAAGGCTTTGTTTACTTACAAATATCCCGTTGCTTTGATATTCAATGAACCTATGATATACGCATGTTTGATATTATCATGCTTGGGAAAGGCTGCCCTCTATGTTCATACCGGTATATGCAAATACCTAATCTGAAAACTTACAAGCAAGGTAACTCCCACCCATGATTCTGGGCGAAATGTCCATTATAGAAGAGTAATGGGACAGGACTCGGTCCAACTTTGCTATAGCGACACCAGTATCAACAAAAGAAACAAATACCAACTTCTTAGGCCGAAACAAAAAGACAAAATGTTTCTGCTATCCCGACCTTCCTTATTTTGACACCAAAAAGGAGTTTAAAGACTGTTGTGCATCACATATAAACTCTTTAAAATTGGATCATGTACTTCAATTAATATAGTTCAGAGTAACTGAAGTTAAATTTGAACATGGAACTTGGAATTGTTTTGTCTAAACATGTTGCATTATTTAACTTTTAAGAGAATTAAATGAGGTTGGTTATGTTTGAAAATTGAATCTGATTTGTGGGAAAGCGAGTGTCAAATCAACATAATATGTATGATATGACTTCCAATTTTCCCATGTGACTATGTCCCTACTTCATCTTAGAACTGGATTCTCCAAATAAAGACAAAATGGTATGTGAAAGAGCTAATTGTTTTTTTATACAGTGTACATGTATTTAACTGTTGGTGCTTGGGTGTGAAAAATTTTGCAGTAAAAAGAAATTGTTGAAGTACTTACAGTTCTAGAACTATATACAGGACATTTGCGGTGTCTATGACATCTTCTATACCAATGATACATGGCTGAAAGAGGAAAAGAAAAATGAAGCCAATTTTATTACTTCTTGATGGCCCTCTGAAGACAGACCACACCAGGACTGATCTAATGAAACCAAAATATAGGAAATAACAACAAACATGATCCATTGCTATTATAATAAAAGGTCAGCCGACCACAATGTCCCCCGAAAACATGAAAAAGTCGACGCCGCTTTGTTAAAGAAATTAAAAAAAATGTTGAAATGTTCTAAGTCGAAAGGGTTAATAATTCTGTAAAGAAATAATTTTTCCGTCATCTATATACATGTTGCACATCTCCAATATGTGGGTAACAATACTCTGAAGTTTCAAATATCTACGATCAAAACTGTAGGAAGAGTTGATTACACCATGAAGGTACCCTCGTACAGAAAATTATAAAAAATGTTTTTCTAAGTCGAAAGGCCCATAACTCTGGGAAAAATCATTGGATCAAACTCAATTCGAACTTGACCTGTATTTTGATATAAACAACCCACAAAAAAAACAGAATTTCCAATTAAACAATCCAAACTTGAGTTATCATCCGGAAACCAAAGAAAAAACAAGTACAATTGAATCATCGGATCAAACTCAAATTCGAACTTGACCTGTATTTTGATATCAATGATCCACAAAAAAACAGAATTTTCAATTGAACAGTCCAAACATGAGTTATCATCCGGAAACCAAAAAGTCCATAACTCTAGGAAAAATCATCGGATCAAATTCGAACTCAACCTGTATCTTGATATGACTGATCCACATAAAAAAGGTATTTGCAATTAAAGGATCCAAACTTGAGATATCATCTGGAAACCGAAAAAGTGAGAAATTTTATAAGTAAAATAAAAGTGGAAAAAAGGGAAATAACTCCATAAAAGAACATCGGATCAAACCCAGAATTGCAGAGCACCTGTGTTCTTGATTGATACACCTACATACCAAGTTTCAATCAAATCGGATGATCATTACTGGAGTTATAACTCCGGACGGATGGATGAACAGACGCACGGTACGACGTATGCACGGACGGACGCGGCTGATTACAATAGTCCTCAGAAAATTTCGGGGGACAATAAAAGGTCGCTACGAACACATGTCCCCACGAAAAAGGTGGCTTTATTTGACCAGTGGCTTTTTTAGAAATGAAAAATTTTACTCTGGGAACAACCATTGAATCAAACTTTCTTCCAACTATCTATGTTAACTATTTCAGAATCACTCAATGACAGATGCAAAATTCATTGGATGTGTTCTTAAATTATAAGCCATCATGCAAAATTCATCGGATGTAACCCAGTTTTGAACTGAGTCCAGATTCTCAAATTATAAGTCAACAAGGACCATAATTGCGGTAAAAATGGGTGGAACGAACCTGAATTCAAACTTGATCTGTATTTTCATATGAGTAATCCATATACCAAGTTTGAAGACAATCAGATAACTATAACTAAAGCTATCACCCTGAAACCAATATAATCAGCAAATTCTAAGTTGACAAAGGCCATAACTCCACCAAAAATGGGTGGACCGAATCCCCAAATTTGAATTTGACCTGTATTTTCATGTAGCTAAAACTAAAGTTATCACCTGGAAACCAAAATAATGGGCAAATTCTAAGTCAAAGTAAATATTGTTAGGCCAATGTATTCTCTTATATATGCGAGGCTCCCTATATATAAGAAAATGCATTGGCACAGGATTTTCGCAAAATTTCAGGAAGCTCCAGTCAAGGAAGGGGCAATACTCACATGTTTCAACTGTTTCAGAATTCTGACCTCACCCATCACATGAGAGGACATATTCTACAATAAAAATGTATACATTCAATGTTTAAATCATCAGAATGACAGATATTCAAACTGAAAATAATGAGATCTGTTATAGCCATACATTTATTAATTGTAATTACAATATATAATAATATGTCTGCAGCGTTTTCAGAACAAATTTTAAAATTACTTTGAGGAGAGTTTGCAGAAATAAAGTTGGATATAGTGGGATCCTAAGATCCCAGAGTTCACTAGCAACATCAAGTTACCAGTGCTCACACTGTCGGTGGCCAAATTGGCCAATGGCCAATTTTTTTTTTAAAGGCCTAAACAAAAAAGACGTTTGTTTCCGCTAACCCGACCGACCCTAAACTTTTTATTGCCATTGAAAATAACAAGATGCAAAACATTTATATATTTATATATATTGACATAAGAAATTTAAGTTTACAAAAAGATTTAAGTTTAACAGTTGGAATCATACTGTAAAGTATGTTTGGCTTTATCTAGCTTTCATCTGTGAAAACTTCAAATAATTTGAGTTCAGGTTATTTATCATCCAGCATTCAGACTTCAGTATTTCAATCAATTACAGCACAGGAACATTAACAATTTGATCAAATAAGCCTGGTTATCAGGTGGGATCTCATAATACCAAATGAAAAATTAACATAAAAATTAGTACCATATATAAGGATTAACTGTCCGAAGGGTTTTACATACAAGTTATGACCACTTACCTCATGGTTACATCTCCATAAAAACAGTCCACATGACAGTTAATCCTTATATTTATATACATTTAGCGAAAAAGCCACTTTTGTAAATGTATTTAAATCGAAAAGTGTATCGTGACAAAACCAGCCCAAAATATCCCACAGCACCCTTGGCAAAAGTTAACAGGAACAATTGAAACCCGACGATTTATTAAGTCAATCCTGCGCGAATCCAAATGCGCCCAAAACATTACGCGTTCGCCTTTCCAAACCCAAATGACGTATCGATGGTGTTATGAGCTGATGTATCGATGTTGTTATGAGCTGTTGCGCATTCACTGAGAAATAATTGCAACTAGCCACGTGGGTGCCGACATTGTTTCTGTACTACATGTAGTATATTTTGTACGGTATGTGTCTCACATGAATTTTATAAAATAGCCTATTAGGCCAAACAAAATTATACCTGTGTTTGGGGTCACACCCTCTCTGAGAATTAGGGTAGGTAGGTAGATTTTTTTATTATTTTTTTTTTATTTTTCTGAAATACTATGCCTATGGACATTGAAATTGTTTTTGATCTCAAAATACTTAGGATGATAAAATTCAATGTGTATCAATCTAAAATTTATGTATATAATCCACTATAGTGTCAAAATATATTAATTTTGATAATTTTACTTAACAAAAACTCAATATCTGGGTTATAAATCTACTGGAGGCCAAATCAAAAGTTTAGGGTAGGCACCTTTTAAAGATAGGGTAGGTAGGGAGACCCCAAACACACATATATTTTGTTTTGGCCTTATATGAATTAGAGTGATAATGGTAAGTCTCATTTCAAGCAGGATAAGCATAATCCATTGAACCAAACGATATCTGACAATAACTTATAGGCATTTCCAATCCATACATATATAAAAAATTTCCAAAGTTATGCTTGAGAAACTTGATCAAATTGACCTCTCAGTAAAATTCAAAATACTGACTCAAAGTGCTTTAGATTAGCTCTAAATGCAATGGATTTTCAAAAAATTTCCAGGGGGAGAACGAACCTCCACCATCATCAGGGGGTCACCCCTCCCAAACATTCCTCTGCTCAGGCCTTCAGGTTATGCGTTCGGCATATCATTGCCCAAAAACAGGTGTCCCCAAAAAATACCTAGATCCTTCACTGAATGCGGAGGAGAAGGTGGTGTTGTGAACCCATCATTAAAAGATCCAATATGTGAACAGTGCAGTGGTGCTGGACTGACTCCAGTTGTCGCCAGACCATATGGGAAATATTAGGATTATCAAAGACTATATTAGTATATAGACTAGTATATACCGGTATGTAAATATTAAAGCATATGTACATGTAAGATTGAATTGGAGTTTCTAGTTCCTCTGTCATCTGGGTAAACCTGATTGGGGCCAAGAAGTGCATAGTTTGGGCTATTGCAAGTATTATACAGTTATTTTTAAAGATACTGAAAAAATAAGTTAAAAAAAAAAAAAAAAGTTAAGCCTACCTACCTACCCTAATTTTTTTCAGCTCGTTAGCGGAAACAAACGTATATTTTTGTTAGGCCAAATTGGCCAATAAAAATTTCATTTGGCTAAACTTTTTTTTACCTCAAATTGAGAGCTGAATAGATCAACGAAGTTAGATAACAAAAGTATCACCGTTCTTGAACATGCAGCTTTCGCACTTCAGAAATATCATACCATGAAAACCCAAATTTATTTTGTAATGGGAGCATTGATTGAATTGTGGTGGCTGTACAAAGGGGACAAGGTAAGCTCTAACATTTAACCAGCCATTTCAAATAATCTTGGATTTAAAACACTAATCGTCAAAATGCTTAATCGGTACACTGGTTCTGTAATTTTTTGTTGATTAGGCAGTCTGCAAGATAAAATACGTAAATGCATTGTCCCATAATTGGATGTACAAGCGAGCAGTAATGTGTCATAAACTGCCTCCCGTCGACTAACAACAACTTGGTTTCACATCATAAAAGGTTTGAATACAATAGATATTCAACAGTTGAATACAACAGTTATCGCGATAATAAGCAACATTTGTTTTTATATCGGCAAAAATAGTGACAACTAATGCAGCTCAGTACTTTATTAGTTGGCGACCATGGTGTAAACGACAGAGTTATTGCACTTAAGCGGATACGGTACGTGAATCAGTTTTTAGATCAGGCCTACATGTGGCATAAGAGGAAACTTGCAAGGAAAAGAGAGTACCGGTGTTATAGTGAAAACAATTAGTGAACTCACAACTTTGTGTCGACCACCAACAGAAAATTTATTTTTATTGATGATTTTCACAGCATATTTTTCACATGTTCCCTTTGCAAATGCCAACCTCACAGCACCGCAGGCACCCCTGAAATTTATTAAAATATAAAATTATCATTTAAAGGACAAAAATGTAGAACATTTGGCAAATAATTCCACATATTATAAAGTTATTATACAATGTTGTGTACAGTATGTGATTTTCTTGTACGATTCCAGGTTGTGGTTAAAAGTCATATTGGACGAGACACGCAATGGACGAGTACAAGAAAAACTAATACTATACACAACATTGTATAATGACGTTTTTATTATTCATCTGTATGTTTATCCAAATTTTGAGAATCAAACTTTTGTGGTTATTTTTGGTATTTATCGGCACTTAATTCTCTATAAAAGCCTATTTGATCATCAGAAAGCATGATTTGGAACAGTAAACATGGAAGAGGAAAACAAACTAGAGTTAGAGTTAATATATAATTTAATTAAGATTGAGTTCTTTAGCAACTTTGAAACTTTTGTGGTTATTTTTGGTATTTGTCGGCACTTAATTCTCTATAAAAGCCTGTATTTGATCATCAGAAAGCATGATTTGGAACAGTAAACACGGAAGAGGAAAACAAACTCAATGCAGAAGTGAAACGCCTGCTAAATCCACCAGTTGCGCGTGCATCACAATTTCACCGATAAATTTCCCAGAGTTAATTCGTGACGTCACAGAGTCCTGATCAGAGCTGTTAAGTTCCACGGATTGTCCGTGAGACTCACGGATTTCCACGGCAATTCCACAAACACGGATAACCCCCAATTTCTCACGGATTCGTCAAAACACCACATTGAAAATCCCAAAACGAATTTTTGTTTATTTTTTAAATTCGTGCATTTACGGGAATTCCCCAAATGACAGTGACTTCCTTATTTCCGGTACCGTAAATACCCACACATTAACATTCACAGAATGTACCGTTGGTAACTTTTGATTGAAGACTCAAGTTGTGGTGAACTGTGACTAATATTAATTGATTGTCACACTCTGGTGAAGCCACACGAAAAAGGGTGTTGTTTTAGTAAACAATACGTATAATCACAAGTGTGCAAAGTTTTGTATTGTTAGGCCTCATTGATGAACATTTCTTAGTAACGGATTAGTGGCATGAATTGCAGACGAAATAAATACGTTTAATCACAAGTGTGCAGCTGTATTGTGAGGCCCCATTGATGAACATAAGTAATGGATACTTTATGATTTAAGTTCACTGATAGTCGTATGCATTGATAACGGAATGTGTCTTTTATTTTGCGGGTAATACTTTTAAGACGGGTCATTTTGTACTTTCGGTTTCACGCATACATGTCCGGTTTGTAACCTGTGTAACTCGGGTTCGTTTTGACTAACTTTAAACAAAGTTTCTTAAAAATTTTTAATAAATGGTGGAATGTGTGCATTTCTTTTGTGGGTCAAACCGTAAGACGAGTACATTTTGTAGTTTATTACGATGTTGTACTTTCGGTTTCGCGCATATCCGGCTGTATCTGGTGAAATTCTGAGTATTTTTACGAAGTGTGATCTGCTTCTTTCTTTTGAATAAATGGTGGTATCTCCCACACAGAGCAGCTCTATTACAATTACCAACAGGACATTCATTGCCATTTTATTTAGATCTATATACTTTTATTTATAAAATAGAAACTCATAAAAACTATTCAATCTTCATCATAAAAATTATTTTTGGAACATGAACATCTTTGGGCATACCTCCCGCAAAAATCTCACGGATTGACATATTCAAAACTTAACAGGTCTGGTCCTGATATAAGGCACCAATAATAAAAAGAATACCTACAGTTTTTTGTTTGAATACCGGAAACATCTCATGAGTGTCTGGAAAGCAATATCAAATTTTAACTCGTGACTCGTGAAAATTCATGATATTTCTTTCCAGACACTAATGAGATATTTCAATATTCAAACAAAAACTGTAGGTATTCTCTATATATTTTAATGAAATCAAATATTAAAATCAAAGAAAAGTCTTGTCACATCAAAAGGGGCTTCTCATTGAAGAAAAAAAAACAATAGCATAAAAAAAGAAAGCACCACTTTAACACAGTGCATCTCTAATGACATAATCCTAGACAAGAGATACATCACAAGAGGTGACATCAGAGATGCTGTGTCTCATTTTCGGTGGCTTACCGCCGGTGGCTACCGCCAATTGGTGTGCATCAGTATTGGTAGACTAATTAATAGGTAAAATTGAAAAATGACTAATTAAGGGCCATAACTCCATCAAATTTTATCGGGCCAGGCTGGTTTTCGAACTCGTCCGAAATATTCTTGGCAAGTATGTCTATTCCAAATTTTAAACAAATCGGAGGACTTTTGTTGAAGTTATCGCGCTAACGAGCTAAAAATTCACGAAAAATGACTAATTAAGGGCCATAACTCTATCAAATTTTATTGGGCCAGGCTGGTTTTCGAACTCGTCCAGGATATTATTGGAAGACACTTATATACAAAATTTTAGTTGAATCGGATGACGTTTGTTGAAGTTATCGCGCTAACGAGCTCAAAATTTGTACAAAATGACTACTTAAGGACCATAACTCTATCAAATTTTATCGGACCAGGCCTGTTTTCGAACTCGTCCGAGCTATTCTTGGGAGACACCTATATACAAAATTTAAATCAAATCGGATAACGTTTGTTGAAGTTATCGCGCTAACGAGCTGAAAATTCGTGAAAAATGACTCATTAAGGGCCATAACTCTATAAAATTTTATCGGACCAGGCCGGTTTTCGAACTCATCCGAGATATTCTTGGGAGACACCTATATACCAAATTTCAATCAAATCGGATAACGTTTGTTGAAGTTATCGCGCTAACGAGCTGAAAATTCGTGAAAAATGTCTAATTAAGGGCCATAACTCTATCAAATTTTATCGGACCTGGCCGGTTTTCGAACTCATCCGACATATTCTTAGGAGACACCTATATACCAAATTTCAATCAATCGGATAACGTTTGTTGAAGTTATCGCGCTAACGAGCTGAAAATTCGTGAAAAATGACTACTTAAGGGCCATAACTCTATAAAATTTTATCGGAACAGGCCGGTTTTCGAACTCATCCGAGATATTCTTGGGAGACACCTATATACCAATTTTCAATCAAATCGGATAACGTTTGTTGAAGTTATCTCGCTAATGAGCTGAAAATTCAAAGGGCCATAACTCTAATAAATGTGCGGACAAACCCAATTTTTTGTCTGCAGCTTACGTGCATGGATATGTACTCACACACCAAATTTTTTTAATCCGTCAATAAACGGTTGAGTTATAAGCAAAACACGTCGCCAGCCCGCCCGCCCTCATCAAACTATAAGTCGAGTTTTGGAAAAAAACTTGACTAAAAACTGAATAGGCCTTCACTTATAACGGCCATAATTAGCGAAGACACTGATCCAATTCAGAAAATTTCAACATCACTCTATTAAAAGCTATATTTTACAAAAATCGCATACGATTCTTGATTAATCTGTCCATGATGGAGCAGCGCTAGTGCAGCATTAAAGATCATGTGCCAGTGCATTCTCTTATATAAGAGAATGCACTGGCTTAAAAGCCTTGAAGGTCAAGGTAAATATTGTCAGGCTAATATATTCTCTTATATATGCAAGGCTCCCTATGGTTTTCACAAAATTTCAGGAAGCTCTGAACAGTCATGGAAGGGTTAAACTGTTTGAAAATGGACAATGAACAATATTTTATTCCTGAGAACCAGCAAGTAGCAATTAAATTAGATATCCGAGCCATTCTACAAATTCATGTTGTTCAATTAAATTAGATATCCGAGCCATTCTACAAATTCATGTTGTTCAATTAAGTTAGATATCCGAGCCATTCTACAAATCCATGTTGTTCAATTAAGTTAGATATCCGAGCCATTCTACAAATCCATGTTGTTCAATTAAGTTAGATATCCGTGCCATTCTACAAATTCATGTTGTTCAATTAAATTAGATATCCGAGCCATTCTACAAATCCATGTTGTTCAATTAAGTTAGATATCCAAGCCATTCTACAAATTCATGTTTTTCAATTAAATTAGATATCTGTGCAATAATACAAATCCATGTTGTTCAATTAAGTTAGATATCTGAGCCATTCTACAAATTCATGTTGTTCAATTAAGTTAGATATCCGAGCCATTCTACAGATCCATGTTGTTCAATTAAGTTAGATATCCGTGCCATTCTACAAATTCATGTTGTTCAATTAAGTTAGATATCCGTGCCATTCTACAAATTCATGTTGTTCAATTAAGTTAGATATCCGAGCCATTCTACAAATTCATGTTGTTCAATTAAATTAGATATCCGAGCCATTATACAAATTCATGTTGTTCACAGTGCCATTCTACAAATTCATGTTGTTCAATTAAGTTAGATATCCGAGCCATTCTACAAATTCATGTTGTTCAATTAAATTAGATATCCGAGCCATTATACAAATTCATGTTGTTCACCGTGCCATTCTACAAATTCATGTTGTTCAATTAAATTAGATATCCGTGCCATTCCACAAATTCATGTTGTTCAATTAAATTAGATATCCGAGCCATTCTACAAATTCATGTTGTTCAATTAAATTAGATATCCGTGCCATTCTACAAATTCATGTTGTTCAATTAAATTAGATATCCGTTCCATTCTACAAATTCATGTTTTACAATTAAATTAGATATCCGTGCCATTCTACAAATTCATGTTGTTCAATTAAATTAGATATCCGAGCCATTCTACAAATTCATGTTGTTCAATTAAATTAGATATCCGAGCCATTCTACAAATCCATGTTGTTCAATTAAGTTAGATATCCGAGCCATTCTACAAATCCATGTTGTTCAATTAAGTTAGATATCCATGCCATTCTACAAATTCATGTTGTTCAATTAAATTAGATATCCGAGCCATTCTACAAATTCATGTTGTTCAATTAAGTTAGATATCCAAGCTATTCTACAAATTCATGTTGTTCAATTAAATTAGTTATCTGTGCCATTATACAAATCCATGTTGTTCAATTAAGTTAGATATCCGAGCCATTATACAAATTCATGTTGTTCAATTAAGTTAGATATCCGAGCCATTCTACAAATTCATGTTGTTCAATTAAGTTAGATATCCGTGCCATTCTACAAATTCATGTTGTTCAATTAAGTTAGATAACCGAGCCATTCTACAAATTCATGTTGTTCAATTAAATTAGATATCCGAGCCATTATACAAATTCATGTTGTTCACCGTGCCATTCTACAAATTCATGTTGTTCAATTAAATTAGATATCCGTGCCATTCTACAAATTCATGTTGTTCAATTAAATTAGATATCCGAGCCATTCTACAAATCCATGTTGTTCAATTAAGTTAGATATCCGAGCCATTCTACAAATCCATGTTGTTCAATTAAGTTAGATATCCATGCCATTCTACAAATTCATGTTGTTCAATTAAATTAGATATCCGAGCCATTCTACAAATTCATGTTGTTCAATTAAGTTAGATATCCAAGCTATTCTACAAATTCATGTTGTTCAATTAAATTAGATATCTGTGCCAATATACAAATCCATGTTGTTCAATTAAGTTAGATATCCGAGCCATTCTACAAATTCATGTTGTTCAATTAAGTTAGATATCCGAGCCATTCTACAAATTCATGTTGTTCAATTAAGTTAGATATCCGTGCCATTCTACAAATTCATGTTGTTCAATTAAGTTAGATAACCGAGCCATTCTACAAATTCATGTTGTTCAATTAAATTAGATATCCGAGCCATTATACAAATTCATGTTGTTCACCGTGCCATTCTACAAATTCATGTTGTTCAATTAAATTAGATATCCGTGCCATTCTACAAATTCATGTTGTTCAATTAAATTAGATATCCGAGCCATTCTACAAATTCATGTTGTTCAATTAAATTAGATATCCGAGCCATTCTACAAATTCATGTTGTTTAATTAAATTTGATATCCGAGCCATTCTACAAATTCATGTTGTTCAATTAAATTAGATATCCGAGCCATTCTACAAATTCATGTTGTTCAATTAAATTAGATATCCGAGCCATTCTACAAATTCATGTTGTTCAATTAAATTAGATATCCGAGCCATTCTACAAATTCATGTTGTTCAATTAAATTAGATATCCGAGCCATTCTACAAATTCATGTTGTTCAATTAAATTAGATATCCGAGCCATTCTACAAATTCATGTTGTTCAATTAAGTTAGATATCCGTGCCATTCTACAAATTCATGTTGCTCAATTAAGTTAGATATCCGAGCCATTCTACAAATTCATGTTGTTCAATTAAATTAGATATCCGTGCCATTATACAAATTCATGTTCAATTAAGTTATATATCCGTGCCATTATACAAATTCATGTTGTTCAATTAAATTAGATATTCGTGCCATTCTACAAATTAATGTTGTTCAATTAAGTTAGATATCCGTGCCATTCTACAAATTCATGTTGTTCATCCTACAAATTTGGATTCGTGCCATCCGAGCCATTATACAAATTCATGTTCAATTAAGTTAGATATCCGTGCCATTATACAAAATCATGTTCAATTAAGTTAGATATCCGTGCCATTATACAAATTCATGTTGTTCAATTAAGTTAGATATCCGAGCCATTATACAAATCATGTTCAATTAAGTTAGATATCCGTGCCATTATACAAATTCATGTTCAATTAAGTTAGATATCCGTGCCATTATACAAATTCATGTTGTTCAATTAAGTTAGATATCCGAGCCATTCTACAAATTCATGTTCAATTAAGTTAAATATCCGTGCCATTATACAAATTCATGTTCAATTAAGTTAGATATCTGTGCCATTATACAAATTCATGTTCAATTAAGTTAGATATCCGTGCCATTATACAAATTCATGTTCAATTAAGTTAGATATCCGTGCCATTATACAAATTCATGTTGTTCAATTAAGTTAGATATCCGAGCCATTATACAAATTCATTTTCAATTAAATTAGATATCCGTGCCATTATACAAATTCATGTTCAATTAAGTTAGATATCCGTGCCATTATACAAATTCATGTTGTTCAATTAAGTTAGATATCCGAGCCATTATACAAATTCATGTTGTTCAATTAAGTTAGATATCCGAGCCATTCTACAAATTCATGTTGTTCAATTAAGTTAGATATCCGTGCCATTCTACAAATCCATGTTCAATTAAGTTAGATATCCGAGCCATTCTACAAATTCATGTTGTTCAATTAAATTAGATATACGAGCCATTCTACAAATTCATGTTGTTCAATTAAATTAGATATCCGAGCCATTCTACAAATTCATGTTGTTCAATTAAATTAGATATCCGAGCCATTCTACAAATTCATGTTGTTCAATTAAATTAGATATCCGAGCCATTCTACAAATTCATGTTGTTCAATTAAATTAGATATCCGAGCCATTCTACAAATTCATGTTGTTCAATTAAGTTAGATATCCAAGCCATTCTACAAATTCATGTTGTTCAATTAAATTAGATATCTGTGCCATTATACAAATCCATGTTGTTCAATTAAGTTAGATATCCGAGCCATTCTACAAATTCATGTTGTTCAATTAAGTTAGATATCCGAGCCATTCTACAAATCCATGTTGTTCAATTAAGTTAGATATCCGAGCCATTCTACAAATTCATGTTGTTCAATTAAATTAGATATCCGAGCCATTCTACAAATTCATGTGGTTCAATTAAGTTAGATATCCGAGCCATTCTACAAATTCATGTTGTTCAATTAAATTAGATATCCGAGCCACTCTACAAATTCATGTTGTTCACCGTGCCATTCTACAAATTCATGTTGTTCAATTAAACTAGATATCCGTGCCATTCTACAAATTCATGTTGTTCAATTAAATTAGATATCTGTGCCATTCTACAAATTCATGTTGTTCAATTAAATTAGATATCCGTGCCATTATACAAATTCATGTTGTTCAATTAAATTAGATATCCGTGCCATTCTACAAATTCATGTTGTTCAATTAAATTAGATATCCGTGCCATTCTACAAATTCATGTTGTTCAATTAAATTAGAAATCCGAGCCATTCTACAAATTCATGTTGTTCAATTAAATTAGATATCCGAGCCATTCTACAAATTCATGTTGTTCAATTAAATTAGATATCCGAGCCATTCTACAAATTCATGTTGTTCAATTAAGTTAGATATCTGTGCCATTCTACAAATTCATGTTGTTCAATTAAGTTAGATATCCGTGCCATTATACAAATTCATGTTGTTCAATTAAATTAGATATCCGTGCCATTCTACAAATTCATGTTGTTTAATTAAGTTAGATATCCGTGCCATTCTACAAATTCATGTTGTTCAATTAAGTTAGATATCCGAGCCATTATACAAATTCATGTTCAATTAAGTTAGATATCCGTGCCATTATACAAATTCATGTTTTTCAATTAAGTTAGATATCCGTGCCATTATACAAATTCATGTTCAATTAAGTTAGATATCCGTGCCATTATATAAATTCATGTTCAATTAAGTTAGATATCCGTGCCATTATACAAATTCATGTTCAATTAAGTTAGATATCCGTGCCATTATACAAATTCATGTTGTTCAATTAAGTTAGATATCCGAGCCATTCTACAAATCCATGTTGTTCAATTAAGTTAGATATCCGAGCCATTATACAAATTCATGTTGTTCAATTAAGTTAGATATCCGTGCCATTCTACAAATTCATGTTCAATTAAGTTAGATATCCGAGCCATTCTACAAATTCATGTTGTTCAATTAAATTAGATATCTGTGCCATTCTACAAATTCATGTTGTTCAATTAAATTAGATATCCGAGCCATTCTACAAATTCATGTTGTTCAATTAAATTAGATATCCGAGCCATTTTACAAATTCATGTTGTTCAATTAAATTAGATATCCGAGCCATTCTACAAATTTATGTTGTTCAATTAACCAATACTAACCTTCCTAGTTCTTTGGAAAGTGTATATTTATCTGTCAATTCTTTTGGCAGATCCTTATCTACCTCCTGTGACAGGTCCATGTACACATAAGCTGCAGAAAATAATGGGGGTGAAACATCAAGAAACATAAAAATATTTTCAAAAACTTTTCATCGAAGTAAAAAGATGTTTTTTTAAGCAGACAATGAACCCTCAGATGTGAAGAAATTGCTTCTTTTGATGTCAAATTTCAAATTTGTCCCATTTTGGGCACAACTTTTCTGGATTGAATTTGGAAAAAATTCAAAGGCCTAGTTGGTACCTTGTTAAATGTCTAGGTATTGGTTGGTTTAAAATAACTGTTTTCTTACCTTTATTTTTCTTCATTGCCAGTGCGATCTCATCATTGTTGTTCAAAACTTGCTTGTTCCCTTTGCCTTAGAAAAAAACAAATAGTAAGTAGTTTTTCAATCAACCATGCTTAGCACATGTCATATGAAGCAATTATAAGTTGTTTATACCAGATGAGCATGTGGGGAATGCATGTTATCCAGCATGTTTAAACATTGTTCTAGTCCCATTCCTATTAAATGATTTAACACTTTACCCAACAAACCGGCCAAAACCGGCCAAATAAAGATTCAACAGCCTAAAATATCTTCGGTCTGTCTCAATAGAACCATACACATATGGATATCATTGGAACCGGCTCCTTGACCACATTGTGATAGTTACAGTTATACCCTGTGCCAATGCATTCTCTTATATATGCGAGTCGACCATAGGTCGCCTCGCATATATAAGAGAATGCATTGGCCTAAAAAAAAATCTTTTTTTTAACACTTTTTACCATTTTTTCTTACTTTCTTTAACAATTTTATAATTTTTAATGTGTTAAGCCAATGCATTCTCTTATATATGCGAGGCGACCTATGGTCGACTAGCATATATAAGATAATGCATTGGCACAGGGCCCTTCTGTTGGGTAAAGGGTTAACACTTTTAGTGCCAGGCCTCCCAGCTTAACTGTACGATAGAAAAGCTAGCGCAAGAACTTCATTATGATAATGGGGTTAATTTTGGAGATTTATGCAAATTTTTGACAGAGGCGACAACTGGTCCTCTCTCACAACAATGTGCAAAATTTTGCCTTCGTTGAAACTTTGCTCAAATTGAAATATGGAACCCTGGAATTTTTACAATTTCATTTGTTGTTATCCATTGTAAAACAAATATCAACGAGATTTTCATCCATTTCGACCAGGTCTGGCCTTTTTTGGATGGTATTTGCATCCCTCATGAATGATGAAATCAGCCTTATAATACATTGATATATATAGCTAGCCTGAAATATTTTGACACACGACCAGTGACCTCTCTCACCTGAAGACTTTGTCATATGGACTCTATTATGAGTGAGATTTCCACGACGTTTACTGCTATATTTGATGGTAATTTGACCAACTCATGAGAACATAAAATATTCTGAATTATTCAACTGCATTCCTTACCCACTTTTTCTCCATTGATAAAAGTACCATTAGCACTGTTGTCTTCTAGAAACACATGGAAACCAGTGCTGGTCTTGGTCTGAAAAAGAAAAATTTACCACTTAGTTCTGCCAAAAACCTCTGACTAACCTAATTTGTTCAATCATGAAATCCTGTTATTTGACTAGTCCCTGGCTGGTAGGTTACTCTCTCTATGTTGCTATATAGCTCTGTGATGTGCCAACACATAACAGACCAGTATGGACCATCCTCCATATAGGAGGAGATGACGTCATTTACATCATCTATCCAAATATATGGAGATTCAACATCAGAATGGGTATACACTGTACCCATAATAACATAGTACTTTTGGCCCATGTGTTCTGCGAAAATAGATAACGACTGATGCAGAGCATTAGCATTCTGCATCAGCAAGGTTTTTAGTCTGGGGTACAGTCAAATCATGTTATATGTATTTAGGGTCCTACAAATACAGATATCAACCAGTATCAACTGAAATATCAACAAGCTAATTTACACACATAAATTTTGAATGCACAAATATCGGACATTAACCTTTCCAGGACTGGAGTTTCCTGAAATTTTGCGAAAACTCTGTGCCAATATCTAGAAAAGATTCTCTTATATGCGAGTCTTACATAGGGAGCCTCGCATATATCAGAGAATACATTGGCCTAACAATATTGACCTTGAATGTTTATCCAGTGGGTTCTCTTATATATGCGAGACCTTATTGGAGACTCGTATATAAATATAGACATATTTCTCAGTGACCCATGTTGTATATCAAGTCTTATGCCACTGTTCCAATCAAACTGTTGTTTATCCTCAATAAGTTTCACATCAAAGATTAAATTCAAATTACTCAGTATCAGCTGAAGACTGAATTCAAGAGACAATTTTTCACTGAATTTGTGTCAGAATCTATACACCTGGAAAATGAATTATACCATTGTCCTTGCAAAACAACTAGCATCCGACAATAACAAAACTTTGAGTTTTTCGCATTGTTAAAAGTACTTCCTAGTACTTGAGATGTGGGGGCTAAAGTAGTCCATAAATATCCGCCATATAATGATATTGGATGATAATAACTCTGCGCGCCCAGAATGTCCACCTGATAAACACTTCTAGAAATCTAAGCCCCAGCAGATAAGCGTGCTCGGAATATTAACCCTGCATTCACGCCCAACTGAACGAGGGCTAAAAGCGCTAGAGAGAACATGAAATATGCACGCGTCGGCAGAAAACAAAACGCACTGATAATATTAACTATGCGCTCGCAATGTATCGTACACTCACAAAAATCGGAGTCAGTATAGCTACTGTTATTTGAGAGACGCTCACGGCAGAGGGCACATAATTGTGTCACTTACATGTAATTTGGAACCAAAAACCCAAACTGGATTTGTTTCAATTAATTTTATTCCACTGAATTCCTCATAGATTATATAGCTAACAATCTGACATTGAATGTGAGGAAAATTCCATGTAGACCATAATCAGACAGCATGCCAAATTGTACCCCATGTTTGATTTGACTCTGATAAGAATGGACTTCATATATGCGACTGATTTATGTGATTTTAAATGTTCATTCTGTATACTGCCAACTCCTATTCAATTACATGCAAAAAGTATGAGAAACAATTAACTTATAGTCAGCAGTCAATGTGTTGAACATTCTTGTGAAGACTATTATATAGAGGATCTCACATGAGTTTCTATTTTATACGGAATTTATCAACCGAGTTCACTAAATTCGATTTGAGCCGAGGTTTACCGAGGCTCAAATAGAATTTAGTGGACGAGGTTGATAAATTACGTATAAAATAAAACGAGTTTGAGATACCTTTTATCACATGATCAAATAAACCCGAAGCAACGCGCAATATTCATCGAAAACAACAATCATAAACTACAGCGATCGAAAGTTATTTGAAGAACGCTGTGACGTCATCGCACGCGCTGATATTAAACGTGTCTATTACCGATAATTATGAAACTGCTTTTATGGCCGTATTATGTGATAAAAAACTTACCCGAATGATTTTGAAGTGCACCTTGCTGTAAGCTTGGAAACATGTGTCCTTCTTGCCATTAAAACAGATATCACACTGTTCACCTCTACCAAGGGAATATTCATCTTTGTCAAGGTCTGAAATTTTAAAACAAAGTCTAAGTATGATAATTGTTTGATGCAGCTCAGAGGTCCAGTGGTTAAAGAGCGTTCACCTTGTAGCACTGACAAGGCAAAGTATGAGTGAGTTTATTTCGACCCAAGATCTGGCATAGTGCAGTAAAGGCTCATACAAATTCTGAATAAGGTCATTGTCGCATGGTTTCGTGCAAAAAGACACACAGGATCTCCTAAATGTGCAAAAAGACACCCATGATCTCACAAAATTTGTAAAAAGTCAACCAGCATCTAAAATTCCTAGTAAAAAATTCTATTTTAAATTAGTCACATGTTAATTATTATTACCATAGTTATTTGTTTGTGATTTTAGAGTGAAATTTCAAGGGAAATTGAATAGGTATTCCACCCACGTTGAGTTTAACTGTCACAGACGAACGATACTTTGAAATCCTGGGTGTCTATTTGCATGTTTGAGAGACCCTGGGTGCCTTTTTGCACGATACCATGCAACAATGACCAATTCAGCCATACTAATGACTAATTTCCACTGTGGTTTCATAAGTTTGATGTCTCAAATTTGACCAGGTAATTTTGCCGTTTACCCTTGACTTCATCGCCATGGTAGGGTTCTTTAACATATGAACATTGTTGCACATGGGAGTCATTAGCGTTAACTCACCATCTGATGTTTTGCTTAGTAGTGTGTTACCCCTGGACATGACACTATGAGGAGCGGAGGAACATACCTTATCCAGTAGATTTTTCGATGTGTCTGAGATTCTTTTGCTCAAGAAATAATTATCAGAGCTTTGATCATGGCATTGATGGTCGATTTGTGATGCTAATGGTACCGGGAATGCAGATGGAGACACAAAGTCCAACCGATACCATTCTGGATGTGAACCCCGGACCGTGTCAATTGTGTAGCTCAGAGGTCGGCCGACTAACCAACTGAGTTATCCGCAGATGGCAAGAGATCGATGCCTATTGGTGGACTGTTGAGTGTCTTAGTTTTGAGGTAATTAGGCAACATTCAACTAGGGCAGCAATGATTCAGACCTCCATGATGCGAATCATGATTTTACTATCACGATGCAATGCGCATCGCGATGCAATTTTTGCAAACTGACGGCTGTCAAAACTAGATGAACCACTTAATTATTTTAGTACCGGTATGTATATCTCATCAATGTTCACCTCAAGTTCTCAACATATTCAGTGAAGTAAATAACAAGACCTACATGTAACTAAAATGACCAAAATGCATGGCCAGGTATTACAAGTAGACTATAATAGCTAATACAGTCCCCAGATAAACCCAGATGTGAAGTTTTGGGTGGAAAAGTTTGTATCTCTGACCATTGATAACTCTGCATACATGAAGTTTTTACATCGCATCCTCTAATTATGATGCATCATGAACTTTAAAACACAATGCATCGGAATCGTTGCAGCCCTACATATAATGGCAGAGTCCTATATTATGCTGAAAACCTCAGCCAATGTTAAGACCCTTTAGCAACACCACTCATACTGTAATTACTCTGGCATACCTAGGCACTCGTTTTTTTCAACAAGCATAAGTTATGGTGTGTAGATCTGCGAGTGTATGTCTCGTTGCTCTATTGAGTGCCTGTCAAGTGGCATTACATTTTTGGCTTGTTCAACAAATTGGTAATGATAATATCAAAATAATTTAGTATCTCTTGGAATAAGCACTATATAAAACTATCCATTAGCTAAAGACAGGTGGGTTGAGTTTCATTTGAGTTAGGACCAGTTAGGACGATCATTAATATTAATATTAATTATTCATATATTAATATTTGTTTTGGGGGAAGCAGGAAGACAGCCCGGTAGGGCTATGTTAGTAGTTACCCGCCCCCCCCACTATATACTGCATTAATATCTTGTTATATGTGAATTCCATTGTACTACTCATATGTGTATTATAAATAAAATTATCCTATCCTATCACTTGGTCACTTCAATGTGAGATGAAAATTGAAGAAGAACACTTTTAAAGGATTTATTCGGTCTAGAAACTACAAAACGCAATCGTAAAGCCCTCCCTGTTGTGATTAAAATGACCCTAGTCCCATAATAAATAACCTGTAAAATAAATAAATAATACCACCACCGGTATTCGGAGATTTCCGTGACTTGACTACGTGTGACGTAGTTGTGGGCGAACAAATTAACAAGACAGTCAATGACTGTGGGGTCGCTCACCAGACTGTAAAGACGGAGAAGACTGGGACTCTGAAGACTACAATAGTCAGTATGTTGTTATAACATAATTTATTTTTCAAAATTTAAATTTAAAATTGAAAAAATAAATTCATTAAAAAAAAACAAAACAATTGTGCAAGGAGTCAAATTTACTAAATTTTTTTTCATTTACCGGTAAAAATTATTTATTTTGTTAAATTTAGCAAAAGGAGTTAAATCTAAAAACTTAATACTAAAAATAGTTTTTTTTAAAAGATATTGACCCTGCTCATGTTTGCCCCAGTGACCCCATTTTAACAAATCAGAACCCCAGTAAACCAAAGACCCTTCATACCAAATATGAACTCATTCGGCCTGATGCCACTTGAGAAGAAGTCGTTTTAAGAATTACTATGGAGGGAATCCCTCCATAGTAATTCTTAAATCCGAGGGAAAGAGTTATGGCCCTGGCTTCGGAACTAATTGACCCAGTGACCTCATTTGAACAAATCTGAATACCAGTCACCTAGGGAACATCCACACCAATTATGAACCCATTCGGTCCTATGGATCTGGAGAAGATGTTCAAAGAATTGTTGATGGACGGACGACGAGTGATGACTTTTGCTCACCGGAGACTTCGTCTCAGGTCAGCTAAAAAAGATGTCACCAGTCTTAGAAAAAAAATCCATGCAAGTAAAGGTGGTTTATTATCATTATAAACCTGGAGATAGAATCTGAGAATTTAAATTAAAAATATCACAAAAGCATAAAATTGGTGACCAGGGTTAATACATGTAACCCATTAAATTATGGAACTGTACCCAGTATGTCACTTGAATGTATCATAGATACAATGCTAATATTTCAAATGTGTTGATAAACAAATACCACAGCTGGCACACACAATTACAGTAATCCTGGGCTGCTCACTAGCAGAATGAATTCTAATTTATTGTTTATTTAATCTGAGAGACCAAGTGTATGGTGATTGATGGGCCAATTCTATATCACCCAGATAATGGATCATTTTCAATTAATCTCAAGATGTCTGTATTTAAAATGAATCAAATAAATTTTGATAGCATGCATTTATGTAGCTTAAAATAATATGCCAGCCAAGTCTGAATATATTGTGTCTGACATTTGCAGAATGAGGTCCCCAAAAGGTGAATTTAATGACACTATTCCGCAAGGCGGGCTAGCATCACCGGATTCATCCTCAGTCTGATTAGGCCTCAACAGCCATGGGAAACCTAGGAACAGATTGAAGTTCTACAGTTGGAGTTTGTATGTAATGCACACCCATTGAGCACCACAATTATGCATTTTATCTTCTGCAAATTAGGGGGACATAGAAACTGAACAGAAGGGAAAAAGTTAAAAAGTAACTAACAAAAATTTCAATTTGATACTTAAGATACTTCCCAGAATATGATGCCTAAGCAGAATTAGGTCCCTGGAGGGTGTATTTGGTGATGCTAGCCTGCTGTACGGGGTAGCAACACTAAATTCACCCTCTGGGGACCTCATTCTGCAAATGTCAGACACACTAAATTCAGGCAGTTTGTTAGGAGTGTTGTTTACATGGGGTCTGGGCCATGTGGGAGGGGGGATGGGTAATGGAATATTTCTGTAATGTCATTAAAGATTAAAGTTTCATAACTCTGCAGATGTTATAATGGTGTCACTTTTTTCTAACATGTCTAAAAAATAATTTTGTTTTTTGTTAAATTGAGCAAGGTGAAAATTCCAAAAATCTTAATTTAAAATAAAATAAAATAATTCACTTATGCCACTGGCTCTGCCCACATTCGACCCAGTGACCTCATTTGAACAAATCTGAATCACAGTCCCCCAAGGACCCTTTGTACCAAATATGAACCCATTCGGCCCAATGAAATTTGAGAAGTCGTTGTAAGAATTACTATGGTGGGAAAGAGTTATGGTCCTAGCCTCGCAACTATTTGACCGGGTGACCTCATTTGAACAAATCTGAATGTGATTCACCTAGGAAACATCCAAACCAAATATGAACCAATTCCGTCTTACGGTTCTGGAGGAGAAGATGATTCTTGACGGACGGATGGACGACGAGGAGTGATGACTATAGCTCCACCGGAGACTTCGACTCAGGTGAGCTAAAAACACAGATTACGTAATCGTAGTCAGCCGATACTAAATTAGGAATCTGTATATAGATTGCATCGCATTGCGATGAGTTATTTCAGTAAATCAAGATAGCGTGATTCACTTTGGAAGTCATTATCGTATAGCAGACCATATACTTATATTAATAAAGTTATAGTGTTATAGTAGCACATCTGATAGTCGTTTTGATGACATGTCGTCGCGTGTTTGGTTTGTTGAATCAATGTTACTATAGTGCTAAATTTGATAGTCACTCAGCGACTGTTCATCATGCAGTGTCAACCGGCGAAATTGTTTACACTATAAAATGGACCCAAAGTGAGTCGTAATGGCAGCAGACGATCGCATCAACTTTGTCATAAGAAGCTGACAAACATTATAAAAACACTGGGCGGAACTACATGTATCTATCAGGTGTTTCATTTGTTGTTCTTTGTAAGTTATTTCCAAATTCTAAATTATTCATATATTAGAATGCCACTATGCCACATACAGATCACCATTATTAAGTACCTCCAAAAAGACAACACAGTGCGTAATTTAGAACGCTCTTTATTGTCTACCGCTTTTGGGAGACCGAAGCATGGACGCTCTTTATATTTAAATGTCACAATACCCATACAAAATCACCCATGACATATCGAAATAGAGCACATTCATAATTGAGAATGCTCTTTATTGTCTATACCGCGACGAAAACATGGACGCATCTTATTAGAGGCAATCATTGGATTTTTTCTAAGCTAACAATTTTTTTAAATCCTCTCTAGAAAGTCAATATCTGCCATCAAAACGTAAAATAACACGAAAACAAAACGAACAACAAACACAAACTGAAAAACAATGCCTGGCTAGCCTTCAATTTAAAAAAAATGTCGTTATGCCAAACTGCATGCCTAATTAATAATTATTATAGTTTCGACAGTCTGTTGTGTATTCGAGTGAATTATTTTGTTTACGCACTTATCGATCTTGACTGGAAGGATTTTAGCAAGCGGTTCAGTCATGCACTTCTCCACACAAAATGTTTCATGTGAAGAAACAGACAGGAACATTATTACTACGAATATAAGCCATCATGATACATGTACTAGTATAATAACCTATTATAACCATCACCTTTTTAATCACACCCAATTTGTGTTTAATTGTACTCCTCTTTTTTTTACTTTCCTACGATATGTCTACCCTACCGATCAGTTGCGAATTGAAACCATATTTCTATATCCCTGGAATTCTTCATTTGGCCCGAGGAGATACTAAATCTGGGACATGATCTGCACTCGATGAATCAAACATCAAACACCATGATGCCATTGTTCGCAGGTTGAGATCACACTGAAAACAGGCAAGCTTGTAGCCGGCAAGAACATGTTCGCGGTGACAACTTCTAGTACATCTAGTATTTCATATATAATAAATTTATTCATGTTTTGATTAATGATATACATGGGCGATGGCATACATGTAGAATAGGTTGTAATAAATAATATTATTTCAAATGCATTGAATTATGAAATAATTATCAACATCAACATACGTCGGTATTTTGTTGCCTGTTGCGTCGTGTGTGGCGATTCCCAAATTATTTTGTTGCAGGCAACAAAAAACATGCCACCGCACACGCTGCAGCAATGTTGCATTGTGTGCGGTGGGCTTTACTCCCCACTTATTGCCAAGTTTTTGGTAGTAATAATCAAAGCCCACAATCATACTTTACAGTATTTCTGGTCTGGTATTCTATGGGAGGATAAATTCACTTCTATTAATAAGTAGGCTGAAGCACAATTCAATAGAGTTGAAGCGCAATCTAATTGCACTGAAGTGCAATTCAATTACGGTGAAGCGCAATTCATTGTAAAAGAATTCAATTGCAGTGAAGCGCAATATTATCACACCCTGCCAGATGACTAATTAACAGCCCTGTGGAACCATTCAGATTGTAAGGCCAAACTATTGATATGCCAGTTGGGTCAATTCAATATTACTCGGAGGGGGTTACCCATTAATATGTACATACGTCAATAATTTTTCAAATTGCAATTCAACTGTGCTGAATCAGCACAATTGAAAAATGCTTCAGTACAATTGAATTGCACTTCAGAGCAATATATTGGGCTTTAGCACAATTGAATTACGAACCAGTCCAATTATTAATAAATGTGAATTTGGCCTCGCAAAATCATAGCGTTCAAATAGTTTACTTCAAATTAGGGTACCGTTATCGTTTGCTAAAACCATAAACACCATTTCGATACACACACTGGTGAGAATGTTTACAAGTGAACGTTCAGACGACCCTGATTCAATCGTAAGTGGAAAGATTTCCATCGTAGGTATTAACCAGTAGTTGGATAGTACGCATGCTCATGGAGACTAAAAAATAAATATCAAGCGCTGTTTGATTTTAAATGTGAAATCATGGCGTATCCTTGGTTACCTCCACTTGTGACAAAATCAGTCGTGTGTATGTAAAAATCGTAGATGGAAAGATTGCAGGATAGTCAATCATGTGGTTAACTATGGCTTACAACAACCCACAATATCCTCATCTGCGACGACATCGTCACATCACAATATTGTGAAATGAAAGTGTCAATGACACTGTAGCTCAACTTAGGTAGGGGAATAATTTAATGGTTGACTGTAAATGGAGGAATTAGGAAAGGTGCTAATTGAAATGTCTAAGTAAGACAAGATGTAAATGAGATCGGTCTATATTCTATAACCCATGCTAATGGATTTTGTAGAAATATTTAGTCATACAAAGAGTAAAATCCAAAATGGCCATATTTTTTTGCCGAATGACCCCAAAATGACTCGTTCCCATCAAGAGGTCACCCCGAGGATCCATATGAAGTTTGGTGATGATCAGATCATGGATGTGTTCTGTATGATTTGTCAAAGGATTTAGTGATGCAAAAAGTAAAATCCATGATGGCCGCCAGCGGCCATGTTTTTGGCCAATTGATCCTAAAATGACACGTTCCCATCTACATGTAAATGTCAACATTCATGACAAATTTTATGATGATCAGACAAACAGTACGGCCTGCAGCCCGTGCCAATGGATTCAATTTTGAAATCCAAGATGGCCACCAGCGGCCATGTTTTTTGGCCAAATTACCCCAAAATGATTTGTGCCCAACTAGGGGCCACCCCAATGATGAATATGAAGTTTGGTGATGATCGGATCAGGGTTGTGGTCTGTAGGGTGTGTCAAAGTATTTAGTGATGCAAAGAGTAAAATCCAAGATGGCCACCAGCGGCCATGTTTTTTGGCCGAATGATCCTATAATGACTCGTTCCCATCTACATGTAAATGTCAACATTCATGAATTTTTTTATGATGAAGATGATCAGACAAATGGATTTAATTTTGAAATCCAAGATGGCCACCAGTGGCCATGTTTTTTGGCCGAATGACCCCAAAATGACTCGTTCCCATCTACATGTCAATGTCAACAAATTTCATAAAGATCAGACCAAAGATACGACCTGTAGCCCACGCCAAAGGAAATTGTTGACGGACGCACACACGGACGACGGACGCCAACCCATGGCAATAGCTCAAACTTACAAAGTAAGTTGAGCTAAAAACTATCAACGATTTTGTCGGCACGATTCCTCCACTTACGATTGAATCGTGGTCATCTGAATGTTCACTAAGTGAACGTTCAGACAACCACGATACAATCGTAAGTGGAAAGATTTCCGTCGTAGGAAGTAACCGGTAGTTGGACTGTGCATGCTCACGTCAAAATCTTGGTCATAAAATAATTTGATTTTAGATGCGAAATCATGGCGTATCCTTGGTTACCTCCACTTGCGACGTAATCGAAGTCGTGTGTACGTAAAAATCGTAGGGTAGTCAATCACATGCTTTAGGAACAACCTACGATATCATAATGATCGACGACATTGCAATCGTCTGAACAAACTATCCACGATCTCGTCGGGCCCGATTCCTCCACTTACGATTGAATCGTGGTCTGAACGTACACTAAAAACAGATACTGCTGCCAATAGCCCACTCTCAGGTTACCCTACTCAGTACTCTGGCTGTCTGGGTCTCTTTTCAAAAATAAAATGAGCTTCAAAATCAAAACAAACGCACCAACTGCAGAAAATGATCGGCCCAGGGGGAAGAATCTTCCCCAAAATTCTTCATCGTCAGAGTCGTCATCATATGCACCGTCGAGAAAATCGCCTGCAGGCAAGGTTTCCATGCTGGCAGTGCTCTGACTGCAGTTGTCAATGGGTATATCGGGTGGATGCGAATGTATTTTCATGTCACAACCACCCACGCACATGCGCAACAACCGGCGACAATACAAGCAGCTACTTATTAGACATTTTCTGTTTACCGATTGACGATACAGGAAAAGACATTCCACTTTCGTTTTCTGAGTGAGTTGCATGGTGCGGGTATTTTGAAGTGCTGTCAAGCCTGTCATGCGATGTTTTTCTTTTCCAAGTTCAAAATTGTATTATGATAGCCAGTCGCATCCCTTTCTCATCGGAATAGTTGTTTATTGAGCCATAGATAAACATGACTGCACACATTTACTCTCAGTCTCAAAGATAGCTTACTAAGTTACTTCCTGGTTTTATAAAACACATAAAAAAAATAAAGTCTGGAAAAAAATTGCACATATAGGGCCCAAAAAGTTTTTTCCGACCACAATGGACCCACCACCCCATTTGTGCAAAAAAAAATATTTTTTTCCTCCAAAATTTTGGGGACCCACCCCCCCCCCCCCCATTTCTCATGTTTTTATCAAAATTTCAGAGTTTATTTTTAGCCGTTCTTCAATAACTGTGTTAACTGCCATTCAATCCCATTCCACTATCCTTTTTTTGGTGCAAACTCTTGCTGTGTACCATCAATACTCGAGCAATAACATGCTTAATTGGTAAACACAGATCAGACAAGAAATTATGGCATTGAAATCCATGTAAAAAAGGACGACCGTGCAGTCACGACGTGTACCTGCACTATACTCAGACTAATATGTGTTGACTTATATGAACGTCAAGATTTAATTAACTATAAATATTTCTTATAACCAATTACGTACACGAAGTTGGTTGCTTGTGGTAGGGGGATTGGGTCTGTACCTCATAATTATCATATTGTACTCATACATGTATCTTCCAGCCTTTCGATCGTGGCTCCCCGGGGCCATTTTTTTGACTGGCACATTATGCCCATTCTCAATTTGGATGAAATAATAGTTGTACTCGCCTCCACAACCCTTGGCCTTGGTTGGAAATTGGTGTTATTATGAGTGAGAACTTGGGGTTTACCCCCTCATAATTTGGGTTGTTTGTTTGTTTCAAATCACAACCCAAATCATTAGAATATAAGTAAGGAAGAACATTCAATTTCCAAGAACATGTTTTGTTTGTACCTGTAGGCCTACAAATTATATTGTGATTTTATTGGTTGGGATTTGATCAGTTTGATTACAATTGCATGGAGCTACATTTATACCAGCGCGGACTCGGAGCCATCCATTATGAAACAACGTCAACCTAACCAAACCTAATGCGAACCATGCCAACATTATGCCTGCTTTGTGTGCTTTGTCGCGTCCCTGTCAAAACATCAATAACTTTCGCGGGAAAATGCGCGTGCCAATATGACGTCGCTTTGGATACAACATATGACGTAACCTAACAGTTTGCGTGAACATGCTTCTATACTAATTTACTAAACTAAAGAAAAATTTATTTAGTTATATAATAAACGTTCAAGATATTTACGATATGAATTATGTTGTTTTCGCGAGGTGGCTAAGGAAAATTTGCAGTTTTATGTAAATTTCCGACATTTCCCGAATGACATAGCAACCCGAGTCCGGTCGACAATATTTATGATTTAAGTCATGATTATTGTTCAAAGAATAAACCATGTAATGCCTTAACGCAATGAATACTGTTATGTTGGCTATATGAAAAGTAACATTTTGTAGTTTTAATTTAATTGCAATGACGTTTCAAGATGGCGGCCCCTCAAATTCAAGATGGCGGCGCCCATGTTCGAAAGCGAACTTAGTATAAGGACGACCTGTGCCCAGCTGGTCGTCCTTAAAAAAACGAAAAATAAACTGTATTTCCAGGTGTTTCCTGGTGTTTTCAGTATCTAACAACAATAATAAAGCATTGTGTAGGTACACTATATGTCACAAATAGCCCTAGACCCCAATATAGCCTTAATATATCAAGTGTGTTGTGTCTGACAGAGAATACTGGCCAGTGTAAATAGTGGTAAACAGGTCAGGGGTTCCACAATTATTTGTGCATGACCAAAGAACTCTTTAGTCTTATCCACCGGGGTGGGGTGGGGGAGGGGAATTGTTTTTGGTTAGATATACACATAGATATATGGTTATTATACCCCCCGATATTAGTCGGCAGGTATCTAGTTGACGTCTCGGCCCTATGGCATGGTGACGGACCAGAAATGGGGAACGAATATGCATAATATCACGGGTTGTGACCATCAATGCCTACCAGAGTTATGGGCCCTGTTTGACTTTATGAAATTCAGTCCGTACAAAGTTTTTGCAATATAAGTTAAGTGTCGGTTGTCGAATTTTGATGTGGTTTTGTATGGTGATAGACCAGAATGATATGGGAAGGATCTATGCACATATTACTGCATATCACAGGTTTCGCTTGTCAATGCATACCAGAGTTACCGGCCTTGTTCCATCCGTAAACACCAGTAAAGGCAAATAGAATGTGTGGACCTAAATGTTATCAAATGTTCAAGAACTGTTGAGTTTTAGTGGAGCTTCAGTTGCTATGGATTTTAAATATTTGTATGTACATTTGTGCACTAGAGTCTGCAGTATAGTCTCAAGTCAGATTTTATTCTTGATTTTACTTTTAGTTTGAACTTTGAAGACATTGAAGAATGTCATTCCTCAATGCATCTGAATGCATCACATTATTTCAGTTTATCTATTTGTAAGTGATAACAGTATACAATTAGTATTTTAGTTTAGTCTTGTTGAGAAGTAAAGCTCCAAGATGAAGTTCGGAAATTCAATGAGAATAGCGTCACCTTCAGTTGGGATTGTCTGAGCAGTAAACAGTAACGGTCATTCATCATAACCAATTCAGTTTTATTTGGATAATTGTTGCAAATTAACATTACTTGCAATCATTCAAGATGAGAAATAACCAGAAGGAATGAATTTGATTACATGCCAGAACATTTCAGACATTAGAAATTTATGAGATACCCTTTTCAATTGCATGTTATGCAACAATCAGGTTAATGATATCTAGTCATCATTGAGTATTCACCATGTAGTATCCAATATGTGATAGTTTTTTTGTTTTATTACTTTTATTCAGGAAATATATTAATTTTGTTACTAAATATTTCTTCCGTTGATCATAAGTTTCCTGAACGCTATTACGGTGGTCCACTTTGAAGTAGGCCGGGATCCTGTGAAATCCAGAATGTTGCTAAATCTGAGGCTAAAGAGTCACTATAGCTGCCTATATAGCCCTATACCAACAAGCATGGTACTAACATGCTTACAAACAACATTACATGGTCAGTACTTGTAAATTGTTTGAAAAAAACCCATTTTGGAAAAAATTTACAAGCACAATTTTTTCGGCCTCTGGACCACCCACCCACCACGGCCCTATATACAGAATTTTTTTGCAGACACCCCCCCCCTGGTCCCCCCCCTAATATAATGTATAATATTTTCGGAGATATTGGGTGGATTCTGATGAAACTTTTCACAAATGCTTATTGGAGCTAGAGACACAATCCATGTAAAGGACAGCCCTGTGAGTGGTGTTCAGCTGACTGAGCATCGAACCCGTTGATTCAATTTACTTGGACTTTCGTAAAGCGTTCGAATCGGTGCCGCACGTCCGGTTGTAACATAAACTGATTAAACTCTGATGCTATGGAATTTCTGGTGGACTTCTAAAATGGATCAACAACTTCTTAGTAGATGGTGATCATTCAGGGTGAAGCTTCGTCATACTTGGAGGTTATAAGTGGTGTTCCTCAAAGGAGTGTCACAGTGTGCTCGGACCAATACTTTTTCTCCTATATATATCAATGATCTACCTGACAACCTTGAATGTGACTGTAAAATTTTTGCAGACTACACGAAAATATATGGTTCGCCCGATAAAATTGATTTACAAGCATCCGTCGACAAAGTTTGTAAATGGTCAAACGATTGGCAAGTGAGAGTGAGGTTTAATTCCGAAAAGATTCATATTATTCATTTCGGGCATAACAATACGATAAACGCGTACTACATGACTGATACTGAAGTGAGGCCTGTGATTTTGAGATCAACATTTGAGAAAGACCTAGGGATATATATATCGACGAAAACCTCAATTTCGATCAACAAATAAACGAGTCAGTCAAGAAAGCCAACTGCATTTTATACATAATCAAGCGAACTTTCGATTATAAAGAGAAAGACATAATGATAATGCTGATAAAAACATTAATACGGCCCATTTTGGAATACGGAAACATCGTCAGCAGTATACATCTATATAAATATTCGCGAGCAATAGAATCTGTCCAAAGGCAAGCTACCAAAATGATAGCTAAATTCTTTGATGATGATGATGATGATTTCAAACTTCCCAGCTAAAGGGGTATGGAATGACTGAAGGAAAAAATGAGTATGGACCGGATACATGCATGCTGTTCCCTTTCAGCAAAATTAGGCTCTACTGTATATATAATAAATCATGCAGGGGGACTCACAACTTCATTTTCTGACAAAAGCTATAGGCAATACACACTGTGTAATCAAGAGAACAACACTGTGGCCGAGATCACGTACTCTACCTGTGTGTTTGCCATTTTTAAAAAGTACCCTCCTCCAATCAACTCATGCTCAGTCGGCCGTAACACCATTTACAGGAATGTCTCTATTGTGTCTCTAGCTCCAATAATCATTTGTGGAAACTTTCACCAAAATCCACCCAATATCTCTGAAAATATTACACATTATATTAGGGGGGACTTTTTTATGTGTTTATTATAATTTATAGGCATACCAGTGGGCATGCATACATGTACCAATGTACCAGTACCATCACTGTTACTAGCGTTAGTTTGTTATACGAAGCAAAATTATTATTCCTCAGAACCCTCCAAATGATATTAGCTCTATGGAGCATTTTGGTTTGTAAGACCAACTATTGATGTGCTATTCCTTGGCCAGTAAGTTTTGTTATTTCAATTTTACTCAGAGGATGTTGGGCCTATATTACCCCTGGCCAAGTGGTCATTCTCTATATGCAATGATGATGATGGTCCTGCTGAACTGCAATGCTGCGGGTAGGGCAAACAGATGCCATTATGAAAAAGTACCTGGTACCTCTATTTTTTCAAAAGTTGTCATTTCCGCGGTGTTTGGCTAAAACCGAGCGATTTGAGAAAAAACCAGTATGTGTATGAAACATTCAAGAACATATATATTTTTGAAAAATATAATAATGTCTGCACTGGTGTTTCTAAAACAACATGAATAACCATCTTGATTATAGTCGATTTTCAACAACTAATACAACCAGTATTAAAAATATTTAGCAATAACTGTGTTTTTTAATGTTTGATACGTGCATCAATAATCGCACTGAAGCTCAATTTACAATTTAATTGCGCTTTTGTGCAATATTAATAAATGTGAATTTGGCCTCCCAAACCAAACTCCATAGGAATAATTGTACATATATTTTATTACATACCGTATAACAATATACAGGTGTACCATGTCTTCTGCCACCTGGATATGTCCCCACACAAAATTTTCACTTCTTAGCATGGCGTGAATTGCAGAGAAAAATTATATTTTTTGAGAAAAAAAAATTTCAAGTCAATTCTGTTATAAACCCACAAAACCCACTTGCGAAAAATCATCTTATAACTTTACTGCTTATTTTTCTCTGTATAGCCATGAAACTGCGAGAAATGAACTTTTTCTGAGAAAAAGTTGTTTGAGTCAGTGTTTGAGATTTTGGGTTGGGGAGGGGGGTGGTGTGGGGAGGAGTCCAGGAAGACTATATAAAGCAAATAAGCAATAAAATCATAAGATTAATTTTTTGTCATGTAGATGCTGGTTGGGGTGGGAGGAGAGAGATATCCAGGCCTGGACATCCCCCACCCCATCTCAGACAGGGCCGTAAATTCTGGAGAAGGGGGGGGGGGTTATAGGGGGGGTGTATACTCCAGGTGATGCTTACGGGCAGTTGTCAGGCAAATACATTGTAACTTTTATCATATGAAGAGTGTGTTGCAATTTATGCCAAGGAATATTGCCCAACATGATTGTAAAATAGTATGCCTGCAATAAACATAAAATTTAAATGCCTAATAAAGACATAAGTAGTATACAGTGGGCAGGTGGATATCCAAGCCTGGACATCTCTGCTCAACCCCAAACCCTGACTCATTTCTTATCGTTTCATGACAATATAAAGCAAAATAAGCTACACAAATGGAAGATGATTTTTGTTAGATGAAGCTTTGTCAGTGGGTGGTGGGGTGGTGGTTTACAAAATTGACATGAAAAAAATGTATTCTCACAAATAATTTTTCTCAGCATTTCATGACATACTTTTGCCTAATAAATGAAATTATTTTTCTGTCATAGGTGGGGGGATATCCAGGGTGGGGGGAGATATCCTATAATCCTAGGATATCTCCACCCCCTCCCCTGGGGGTGTATCAAGGGAGGGGATCGTCTATTACACAGTATAATAGAAATTGTTCCCAGAACCTTGCGGTACCTACTCCAACAGTTTTCATCCTAGAGATTTCAAACTTCAGAATATTGTTGCCCATATATTGAAGATGTGCAACATGTATATTAGATGATGGAAAAATAATTTTTTGACAGAGTTATTAACCCTTTTCGACTTAAAAAATTTCGACATTTTTTATAATTATCTGTATGAGGTTACCTTCATGGTGTAATCAACTCCTTCTACAGTTTTGATCATAGATATTTGAAACCTCAGAGTATAGTTACCCACATATTGGAGATGTGCAACATGTATATAGGTGATGTTTTTGTTTTTTTTACGGAGTTATTAGCCCTTTTCGAGTTATGAAATTTCAACATTTTTTTTTATTTCTTTAACAAATCGGCATCGACTTGCCACTTTGTCGGGGGACACTGTGGTCATCTAACCTTTTATTAATATTTGCATGGCTTATAAGTGCAATTGCTGCCCACATAATTTTAAAGGAATCAAACTCAGCAAAAGCTCTTGTTGTTTAATCCCTTTCCAATCAATCCCATCTATTCTATTATATTGTATATTGTCAAAACTTTTGTTAAATGTTCATATATGTTATTAGGATTGGAATAAAATATATTTACACTAAAGGAATTGTGTTTAAGTGCAATTCACATTCAAGTGCAATTGCTTTGTGCTTTAGTTCCGTACACTTAAAACTCAATCAAATGAGCTTAAGCCCAATTATTTATGATTAAGCACAATTATCTTAAGTGAATTGTGGTTATAAGTACTTGTACAATTATTACAGAAGAAGTTCTATTTATTGGAGGGAAATATTCAAATAATAAGTTCAACAAATGACCTGAAGTTATTATCTGAACATTTCCTGAGGGATAACTACTTATCAATGAGTAGTAAAGAAAGGGTTAAGTCCTATTATTATATGTGAATATGGCCTCCCTTAACCCTTTCATGATGGCAGCTGTTCTGGTGCAGCATTAAAGATCATGTGCCATGCATTCTGTTATATATGGGAGTCTCCCATAGGGGGCCTCACATATATAAGAGAATGCACTGACTTACAAGGTCAAGGTAAATATTGTTAGGCCAATGTAGTATTATCTTATATATAAGAGAATGCATTGGCACAGGTTTTTTACAAAATTGTTTGAAGATCCAGTCATGGAAGGGTTAAAAAGAGTATTTGAATTTTGTTAGGGGGTGAAAAAAAGGTTATTTCTATTTTGCTTAAGTGCAGTTGATTTATGATTAAGTACAATTTAATTGTGTTTAAGCATAATTGGTGAAATTCTCAGTAATTGTGTGCATTAATATTATGCTTAATAAGAATACTGGAATTGCAATATAACCACGGATCAAAAATTCTAAACTTGTTAAAACTTCCTCTTTTGAAAGTCAATACCACCTATTAATACTGAAAGGGTCACTGTCATCACATGACATGCGGTTGAGTGCCTCGCTTAATGAATCAGTGCAGTTGAGTAATTCGCTTTACGATATCTCACAGTTAAACGAGATTCCCGATATCGTCTGCTAAATTGCTTTTATTTTTGGAGAATTCCAATGTCCAAAACAAAATGATCCAAGCTGGTGTGGCATAAAGTCTAAAGACGTGCCGTATCCTTACAATTAAATTGTTCAATGGTAGGCCTATATAAAATATCCTAGTAGTAGTATACATTGTTTCAACAAATCATATGATCCCAGTCCGAGATTTCGGAAAGTGAGGTACTCAACTGCACTGATTCGTTAAGCAAGATACTTGACCGTACAGACTATTAAGCTGGGTACTCAACCTCACGCCGCTGATGATAGTAACCCATTCAGTGCTATTAATAGGCTCACATGTCCAATCTAATTATTTTCAGGTATAGAAAATGTACTCTTGTTTAGATTAACTTTATGCAGTTTAAAATAACAGAGAAGTTTGAAGAAAAATGTTAACAATTAATTTTTTTTTTATCTTCAAATTTGTCTTCAAACTTTTTTGGTTGTAACTCACAAACTTAATCGAAACAATTGTTCTTTCTTATTATATAATCCCAGTATTGACCAAAGGTGTCTAGTTTCCCCAATTTAATATTTAAATAAAATTAGGTAACTAAGTTTTTTCAAGCAACAATGATGTCTTGTGGAACAAACACCTGTCGATTATGCATCCAGTTGAGAGAAACTTGTTTTCATTATTTTCATTGGCCAGACAGTTGAAATCAATGAGGCTGGCAGCTTTCCAAACATGTGTGGGGCTGCTGTCTGGAAAGTATTTCATGTACTGTGCATTCTAGAAGAGTGACTGACACCGATTAAGATTATTGACATATAACCTTAACCCTTTTATGACGGGAGCAGCGCTGTTGCCAGTGCATTCTCTTATATATGCAAGTCTCCCATAGGAAGCCTCACATATATAAGAGAATGCACTGACTTACAAGCTCATAGTAAATATTGTTAGGCCAATGTATTCTCTTATATATACGAGGCTCCCTATATAGGGAGACTCGCGTATATAAAGAATGCATTGGCACAGGTTTTTTCGCAAACAATTCAGGAAGCTCCCATCATGTAAGGGTTAAGATTATTGACATATAACCTTAATGGCTAATATCAACAAACAACCAATTATTTTACTGTATTCTGTGAATTGACAGCTTATGATTAAAATATTACACTTTAATTAATATGCACAATGTATTATTAGTGTAATATTTTCAGGCTTGACCTCAGACCAGGTCTAGATATTTAAAATAAATGAGAGTAGCATTAAATAAATAGTTAGCATAAATGCACACTTGGCATAGAAAGAGTTAAATTTAGAGAAGAAACTTATTAGGCAATGCAAAATCCTTGCAGTATAAAAAAATGACATTAAACTCTGTTAAACTCATTAATAATGATGATTTGCATGTGGGTATAATAGGCATAATGAAAGAACATAGAGAAGTAACTTCTCCCTGGTGAAAATAAGGGAGAATTTACATATATCAGGGAGAAGAAATCTCCCATGTCCCATTTTAATCCTTCCATGACTGGATCTCCCTGAAATTTTGCGAAAACCCTGTGCCACTGCATTCTGTTATTTATGCGAGTTTCCCAAAGGGAGCCTCGCATATATAAGAGAATACATTGGCCTAACAATATTTATGAAACTTTGCGAAAACCCTGTGCCAATGCATTCACTTATATATGCGAGTCTCCCAAAGGGAGCCTCGCATATATAAGAGAATACATTGGCCTAAAAATATTTACCTTGACCCTGTAAGCCAGTGTATCCTCTTATATATGCGAGGCTCCCTATGGGAGACTCACATATATAAGAGAAGGCACTGGCACAGGGTTTTCACAACATTTCAGGAAGCTCCAGTTATGGAAGAGTTAAAATGAGACACGGGAGATTTCTTCTCCGTGATATATGTAAATTCTCCCTTATTTTCACCAGGGAGAAGTTATACTTCTCTATGTCTTTCAGTGTGCCTGTGCCCATACAAATCACCATTATTAATGAGTTTAACAGAGTTTAATGCTATTTTTAATACTGCAAGGATTTTGCATTGCCTGATAAGATTCTTCTCTAAATTTAACTCTTTCTATGCCAAGTGTGCATTTATGCGGATCTTTAATGTTGCACCAGCGGAGCTCCCGTCATGAAAGGGTTAAGATGGACTCGATTCAGACAATATTCATATCACATGGTAAGATTTGTTTACTTAACCCAAAGTGATTAGCACAGTTTCATAGGGCATCGTATCATATTTGTGAACACAGATCAGGGTCATATGCATATTATCTCGTTCATATCATTGCATGTTCTTTCTTTGAGTGGAGTTACTTGCACACAATCGTGACAATGTAAAAGAGGTTAGTTGAAACTCAACAAGTCCGACTAGTCAATTTACTCTATATTGAGTCTGAAATAACAGGCATTTCATTTCTTTCAATCAAGTCTGATTTATTTCGATGACAATTAACATTAGATAAAATAACGATACTTTTTCTGGGCAGTATCATTTTGCCCTATCAGCATCATATAATGTCAGCAGGACCCACCATCATCATAACAAATTAGCAGGACCACTTATCCAGGTGTGATAACATTAACCCTTCTGTGATTGGAGCTTTCTGAAATTTGGCGAAAACCCTGTGCCAATGTATTCTCTATATATGCATGTCCCGGGAGCATTGCATATATAATTGAATGCATTGGCCTAAAAAAAATTACCTTCACCTTGTAATCCAGAACATTCTCTTATATATGTAAGGCTCCCTATGGGAGACTCGCATATATAAGAGAATGCACTGCCACAGGATTTTTAATGCTGCACCAGCACAGCTCCCATCATGAAAGGGTTAATGGCTTAGCACACAGCCAACCTCATTCAGCAGTGAAGTGTTAAATGTAGGTAGTTGTCAATTCCCTGTTCAGGGTAACATAGACAACCTAGTTTTAGTTTAGGTTCAAATTAATAGTCATTTTTCATGGTGCCATTCCTGATTTCCCTATAATGTATAATCATTAATCAAACTGCATATAGTTAAAATTTATAAAGTCATATTTTCAATGCCAACAATATATAGACTCTTAATAGTTGTTATTAGTGCCAAGCCTGGAAATAGTGTGTCTGAGATTGTCAGAATGAGGTCCCCAGAGGGTGATTTTATTGATGCTACCCCGCACCGAGGGCTAGCATCAACAAATTCACCCTCCTGGGACCTTATTCTGTTTAGGCCTCATCTTTTGGGAAGTATCAATAGTCATTTATTATAGTATAGTATCTTTTAGTTACTTTTTCCCTTCAGTTCAGTTTCTATATCCCCTAATTTTCAGAAGATAAAATGCATAACCGAGGTGACTAATGGGTGAACATCACCATCTTGAAATGAGGAACTTCAATCTGATCCTAGGTCTCCCATAGCAGTTGAGTCTTAAGCAGAATGAAGTTCACAGAGGGTGAATTTGGTGATGCTAGCCTGCAGTGCGGGATAGCATCACTAAATTCACCCTCTGGGGACCTCATTCCATGAATGTCAGACACACTATTTCCAGGAATGATTAGTGCATATTATATGCATGCCACATAGCTATAAATTCTGAACTTGAAATCCTAGATACATAAATTAGTTTGGACTTAGCATGTAGTCACATGTGATGCTAATTAGGGAATACATATTTTAAAATGCATTTACGCAGGTATGAATATTGATTTAATAATTTTAGTAAATGTTTTCAGTTCAAATATTTTTTTTACTTTTTGTGGGGTCAGCCTTGAACTGTCAGCTCAACATCTCAGAATTTGTCACCCTCTGGTTTTGTTTCTATGAGAACTTAATTACATAAGTTTATATGCTACAGGTGCATTGTGGATAACACTGTACACAGTTCATTAATTAAGTCTACATATTATATTTTTATGCCTTATGGAGTCCTTATGAACTAAATTAGGGACACATGCTGGAAATTATGATGTCTGACATAGTTGGAACAATGTATTAAATGTTCTATTGTTTAATAATTACTTCATGTGAGCCAGCATGAATTTTTTTGACCTGTTGTACATGGCATTCAAAATTGTAGAGGATGATATGGAACATTACTTTGCTAGAAACAAAAGGTAGGCATCGTTTATCTGAGACGGTAGCAAACTTCTTGACATTTAGATAACCATTGTGGTAATTTGCAAACCCAGGGCTCCAGTTAATGGACTAACAATTTTTGTTTTAAATTTGTTTCTTGCCAACCCAAAAAATTTGTGATATTGAATCAACAGAAGAAATATATGATATTAAATTTGACCTAAACTCAATAAGGCCAACACTTAAAGATACGGAAGTCATTCACAGTCGGTACAGCTGGAAAATTATATAAAGTTAACCATGTCATGAAGGGAGCTGTGCTGGTGCAACATTAATGATCCTGTGCCAGTGCATTCTCTTATATACACCAGTATCCCATAGGGAGCCTTGTATATATAAGAGAATGCACTGGCTTCCAAGGTCAAGGTAAATATTGTTTGGTAATGTATTCTCTTATATATTCGAGGCTCACCATTGGAGACTCGCATATATAAGAGATTGCATTGGCACAGGGTTTTCGCAAAATTTCAGGAAGCTCCAGTCATGGAAGGATTAAATTGGTTTCTTGCCAAACCAAAAAATTAGTGATGTTGAATCTATAAAAGAAATATATGATACTAAATTTGACCTATACTCAATAAGGCCAATCACTTAAAGATATGGAAGGCATTCGCAGTGGGTACAGCTGGAAAATTATATAAAGTTTGTTAAAATAGTATAATCAAGAAGAACATGAACAACCAGCTGGAACAACTAGAAGGAATTTGTTCTTATTTTCATAATAATAACCCTTCAGTGATGAGATTCTGCATGTTGAAGCCATTGTTTACGAACATTACTGTAACAGGGAAGCCATGTGTTTTAAGCAATGGACAATAATTCTAAAATACAAATAGCATTGATCATGATTCAGTTGCAGTGTGCTGCGTATTTCCTTGTACATTACAGAAATGCTCTAAGTAATCGACTTCTTAACCACAGCAGAATTATGGGTAACATTTCAGGATTTAGTCGGAAATATGGCTTGTTGCCATTCATCGGAAAGCTCTCGGGCCTGAAAAGTTACCCATAATTCTGCTGTGGTTAAGAAGTCGATTACTTAGAGCATTACTGTAATTGCAACAGCAGTGATGGCACTTAAGTTGTCGGATATTAATTTCTTGGTTTTAAAACATCATAATTTATTAGTAAATACCATATGAGTAAAATTTTGACACCTCAAAAAATATGATATCATTTGCAGAAGTTGTTATTTCTTAGTTGAGTGGCAAAATTTCGATAACTTGATATTGACATTGTGAACGCATTGCGGGACTTAAACTCTTTTGATGCGAAACACGCATTTATGCAAATTTATCCATACGATGCCAATTGCACATACATGTATTTGCTAAATTGGAGGGTGTCCCTGGTCTAGGTTGTGTAGCTATATGATATAATTAAAATTTATAATCACAATAATATGACTTTATAAATTTTAATTATATGTAGTTTGATTATACCTTATAGGGAAATCAGGAATGGCACCATGAAATATGACTATTAATTTGAACCTAAACTAAAACTAGGTTGTTTATGTTGCCCTGAACAGGGAATTGACAACTACAACCAGCTACTTATTTATTGTTTATCGATGGACCTGATGCAAGTGGACAATATTATGATGATGTTGGGTCAAGATCACTGCATTCAGTACAGTGAGAGCCAGAATAATGAACAAATATTTATACTTGGTGTAAGTTTATGTTATTGAAGGGAAGCGTCAAATTGATTGTTGAGTTCTACTGTATATGTCAGTGGTATTTACCCTAATAGAACAAAGGGATGATATCCAGATATGACTGGAAAGGGAATATCTTGTTATATAACAATGTGTAGATATGGGAGTTGGGAGGGTTTATGATATTCCAAATACTGGTTAAACGATATCTGGAGTTGATAGTTTGAAGTCCTATTATCTCCAACAAGCTTATTTCTTTGGTTGTGGTATTACTCTGTATTCAGCTGTTGGTTTTTTGACAGAACTGAATTGTCTCGATATGATTGGTGAACATATTGTGTGAATGTGTACACATAAGAGTCATGTGACCTTTTCAAATGTGGTTTTAGAAGGACTGGTATATCATGTGATAATCAATTGCCAACACATATTACCAAGATTGAAAAAATATATAAAAAGCTACTGCATATAATATTTACATTTGGCATTTGTTCCAATGTATTCCTGTATATATCTGAAATGCAGACATCTGGGTGCAAATTCAAGATGGCCATCAAGGCCACAAGACCTCTATGGAGTGGTCAAAGTGGCAAATCATGGCCCATAGAAACCAATGGGGTATGGGTACCTGAACATAATGCCAGGAAATTTATGGGATACGACAAATAAAATGCAACATCCCAGTCATCCCTGCATATGCCCAAATAATTTCAAACATATATATATACCAGTTGGTAGACATGGTCATGTGACCCCTTTCAGAGATGGTTATATAGAGGTCGGATGTGTGTCATGCCTACAATATATCAACTGATAATAACACAATAATATTTAATGCAACAGACTATTTGTTGCAATATTTGATCGCTAAATATCTTCCTGTATACCCCTCAATATACCTGAAATACAGTCATACAAGTATAAATCCAAGATGGCTGCCAAGGTCACAATGACTTCAATAGGGTGGGCAAAGTGGCTACAAGTGGCCCTATCATATGTCCATTCACCTGTGAAATTTGAATAAATTCTTCCCAAGGTTACCTAAGATGCAACACATTAACCTTATACACCCACAATCCATGTATAGATGAACAGATTCTTGGCACCGTGGGGGGGGGGGGGGGGGGGGGGTCGGTATGTGGTGCTGCATGGCTTCAATAGAGTTAACCCTTTACCCAACAAACCGGCCAAAACCGGCCAAATAAAGCTGCAACAGCCTAAATTATCTTGGGTCTGTCTCAATAAAACCATACAAATATGGATATCATTGGAACCGGCTCATTGACCATATTGTGATGGTTACAGTTATGCCCTGTGCCAATGCATTCTCTTATATATGCGAGTCGACCATAGGTCGCCTCGCATATATAAGAGAATGCATTGGCCTAAAAAATTTTTTAACACTTTTTATCATTTTTTCTTACATTCTTTAACAATTTTATAATTTTTAATGTGTTAAGCCAATGCATTCTCTTATATATGCGAGGCGACCTATGGTCGACTCGCATATATAAGAGAATGCATTGGCACAGGGCCCTTCTGTTGGGTAAAGGGTTAAACGAGTTATACTTAAATAAACAATGGTTAAAATATTTTTCTAGGCAGAAAATTTACACTGGACAAAACCATCTCATGGTATTCACCAGTTATAATATAAGATCATAATTGAAGTCATTCTGTCTTTAACTTGAATAAAAATGGGTTTGTATGTTGCATCTGCTACTGTGTAAGTCTTATGATCTTATTGATATATTTCTGGTGCCAAGTGTGGCCAAGCTAGCTCTTCTTATACTACTGTTCAAAGATAAGCATCTAAGTGGTTACAGTAGAGTCCAGTTATAATCCGACATATGCGATTTATACAAGATATCCAGAACTGTAGGATGGTTGTGATGACAAGCTTTATGAATGAAATGTTTTGTTCTCGTAAAATTTTAAAGATGTAAAATTTTAAAGATGCGTCTGACAAGTGCAATTGCTGTTTCAAAACTAGGACAGAAATTTGAACATTCATATAATTTCCTGCCACACACCGTTATCCAGATAAGAATCATAACATCACCCCATACTGCTCCCATCTCAGTGGTATTGACTCAAGATGTACATTAACAAACAGAGAAGAGTCAAAAGATAGTGAATTAGGATCCAAAATTCATCATATTTGACCTGCCATTAATATAATCTGTTGGTTTAAACAGTGATGCCTTACTGATATCATCGTTTGTTTATATGGGTTCACTATGAATATAAAGCTAAAACAGTCAGGCCCAAATTTAAGGTCTGAAATTGATCAAAATTACTATTAAAATACATTGAAATTCATTCATAGTAAATTCCTTTAATATTAATATATATATAGTTATTATTGCTTGCCAGATTAAAAAAAATCAGGCACCATTGGAATTTAGCAAATACAATTTATTTTCTAATGGAATTATCAAATTAATGTTTCTGTGTTTTAACAGGTTCTATAAATATTATGTCAGTGCTGGTATCCAATAATATTGTTGTTTTTTATTTTTACAGGTACCATTCTCAGACATATGTAGGTGCTGGTTTTCATTGTTTCTGTCTACAGGTTTCAACCCCCAGACATCTGGCATGCTGATATTGTTTCTGTGTTTTAGCAGGTTCCATAAATATTATGTCAGTGCTGGTATCCAATGATATTGTTGTTTTTTTATTTTTACAGGTACCATTCTCAGACATATGTAGGTGCTGGTTTTGATTGTTTCTGTCTTTTACAGGTTTCAACCCCCAGACATCTGGCATGCTGATATTGTTGCTGTGTTTTTATGGGTACCACTTCCAGTCACATGTCATGCTTAATTTTGTTTTGTATTTCCACAGGTACCACTCCCAGTCATATGTTGTGATGAATTTGTTTTTGTATTTCCACAGGTACCACTCCCAGTCATATGTTGTGATGAATTTGTTTTGTATTTCCATAGGTACCACTCCCAGTCATATGTTGTGATGAATTTGTTTTTGTATTTCCACAGGTACCACTCCCAGTCATATGTCATGCTGATTTTTTTTTGTATTTCCACAGGTACCACTCCCAGTCATATGTCATGCTTAATTTTGTTTTGTATTTCCACAGGTACCACTCCCAGTCATATGTTGTGATGAATTTGTTTTTGTATTTCCACAGGTACCACTCCCAGTCATATGTTGTGATGAATTTGTTTTGTATTTCCATAGGTACCACTCCCAGTCATATGTTGTGATGAATTTGTTTTTGTATTTCCACAGGTACCACTCCCAGTCATATGTCATGCTGATTTTTTTTGTATTTCCACAGGTACCACTCCCAGTCATATGTCATGCTGATTTTTTTTTGTATTTCCACAGGTACCACTCCCAGTCATATGTAGGTGTTGGTATTGATGAGAAGACTGTGGCCAGAAACATTAATCCTCTGAAGTTGCAGGTATTCTATTCATGAGGGCATGCAATAATATCTTATTACCTTTCAATTGAGTTACCAACACCAAAAGTTGAAAATATATCACGATAATCATTCAGCAATTTAGCCATGCCTATATTTATTGTGCACTATATAAGCTTTCAATGGTTGCCATCACATCAATCCTTTGAAATACATGAACACGTATTTTTACAATTGATGGTGAAACATTGGCAAAATTTAACAAAAATCAGCTAAAATAAGGGGTGAAAACACCGTTTTTCTAAATTGTGGTTGTTATTGCTTCCCCAGAGGATGAATTTAGTGACACTGTCCCACATAGTGGGACACATCTCAGACCTCTATTGTTATACTGTTAACAAGGCTATTTAACATAACCCTAGATCAGCCAGGTTTGGGCTTTAGCCATAGCAAAACTTCAGGTCTACTAAACTTATGCCTATTTTCACACTGATTTATGGCCATTTTGTTTAATAAAAATCAATTTTGGCGTGTGTTGTCCTCATTCTGCAAATGTCAGACACACCAGGCTTGATCAAAAATGGATGGATATCCATCACTGTATCATGAATCACCCCAATTTCAGGGCTTGCGCTGGCCAAAATTCCCAGTTGCCAACAGTTAGCCACTTTTCAATTTTCTTTTGCCATTTTTTTTCTGACCCATATATTTTGGTGCCACTTTTGAACTGAGTATTTCCAAAAAACGATTACTTTAAACATATTTTAATGTATCTAGAAAATATACATAGGGATCGGGGCACAAGTTACAAAACTTACAAACTTGCCCCTCTACTAATACAATCATGGAACATACATAAAAATACATAGCAGATATAGCATAAAGTGTTTATAAAGAATAGTGCAGAGTGTGTGTGCTGCGGATGTCAGGTTTTCATCTGTATTCCAATCTTGGTTATGAAGAAAAGCCTAGAATTCAGTGAGTTCGAAAGATGAAAGGCGAGATTTACAAAAAACTATTCATATTTGCTGTTTGGAAAGCTGAGTTATGAAAGGCACTTATTTATGATAATTTATCTCACATGTACTATCAAAACACAGTTTCCTAACAAGTTAGACTTCTGTAAACCCTTTGTTTGACTAATGTTTGTCAAATTGGAGTAATAGCCTGCTCTGTGTTATAATCGAGTAGAAATTCAAAAACCATTCATTCCATTAGTCGATGTGACATACATTAATGCCCTAATTAATCGACTCTTTAACCAAAGCAGAATTATGGGTAACTTTTCAGGATTTAGTCGGAAATATGGCTTGTTGCCATTCATCGGAGAGCTTTCCGATGAATGGCAACAAGCCATATTCCGACTAAATCCTGAAAAGTTACCCATAATTCTGCTGTGGTTAAAGAGTTGATTAATTAAGTCATTACTGTAAGCTGTGAATCCATTATACGCTTTAAATTAGGACCCAATTAGCAATGTAACGACCGAAGAGTAGATGAGGCCATGCAGAATGAGGTCCCAGAGGAATAATTTGGTGACACTAGCCCACTATGCGGGATAGCATAACTAAATTCTCCCTGTGGGGACCTCATTCTGCAAATGTCCAGCACAATATTTTGAGCCTGATCTTGTAACTCGGGCATTAGTTATTGAACATAATTTTTTCCTTTTGGTTTTGTGATAGCCCAGCTGGAATTTTTTTTATAGGATACTCACATATTACATACAGTAATTCCCTAAGTAATCGACTCCTTAAACACAGCAGAATTATGGGTAACTTTTCAGGATTTAGTCGGAAATATGGCTTGTTGCCATTCATCGGAAAGCTCTCAGTGAGACGTTTCCGATGAATGGCAACAAGCCATATTTCCGACTAAATTCTGAAAAGTTGAGCTTTCCGATGAATGGCAACAAGCCATATTCCGACTAAATCCTGAAAAGTTACCCATAATTCTGCTGTGGTTAAAGAGTTGATTAATTAAGTCATTACTGTAAGCTGCGAATCCATTATACGCTTTAAATTAGGACCCAATTAGCAATGTAACGACCGAAGAGCAAGAAGATATAGAATTTGCTACTTCACAACTTCCGAAGAATTCCCTTGTGATTTAGGCCTAGTCTATTAGTTTCATTTAGACCAATTTCATTGGTTAGCTTAATAACAACAAGCGAAGACGTCATGGCATGGTTCATGACGTCATTTACGACATTTGGCTTTGCGGGCCAGAGTCCAGACAAGACATTGTCATGTCGTCTCCATGTTCTCAACGACTCAGCTTTTCCGTTTCGCTGAAGACATTTCCTCAGTGAAGCGGAAATGGCAGAGTAGTTGAGAATGGTTGTCTCCACTGCATGATGTTACACTATAATTCTTAGCGTTATGTCGCCGATAAAATTAAGCAAATTTGAGGCAGGAAAATAACAATGTTGACTATACATCCATGCGACATGCATATGTGATCGCTGGGATGAAAGATTATATCTAGTATAAAATCACTGCCAGGAAAAATCACTTGGTTTCGAGATTGGTGAGTACCACGCATTTAAAATGGCCGAGGTGAGCGCAAATGCACAAAAACATATTATACGAGGAACTGACACACAACATAGCATTTTAACTTTTACTAGCATGTGCTAGTTTATTTTTAAAACAAGTAGATGGTGGACACAAATGGGATATCAGCTTGTTTGAGTAGTATATAATATGCTCGTAGCTGCCAAAATACTAAAAGTAATATGTCATATCCTAGTTTATTACCCTTTTCCTCGTTTCTGGTCACTTTTGCGATTGCGTTGGCCTTTTTTAATGCGTGATACTTATGAAGTCGAAACCACATGATTCCCCACTGTTAAAATGTGTGATGAAAACAGCAAATGTCAAGCTGGGTACCCAAAACACATTGTTGTATAAAGCAGGGTACACAAGACATCACAATATGGCGACAATTATCCCTTCATGATCATTATGAGTATAGTGGTACCATGCATAATAATCATCCTATGATTATTGTAATATTGAATCACCACAAATTTTGTGGTTGCACCATTATGTGTCACATACAGCCATATTATGCCCAATGGGGATCAATTGCCAAAAGCCAAAAAGGTAGGTGCCAATTTTGTTTGCAAATTTTTTATATCAAAATTGGCAATAAAAATTTGTTATAGCTAAATTGGCAATCGGCAGTGCGAACCCTGCCCAATGTATAATTTCCACAGCTGACGGATATGAAGCAAACATTCCATCTAATTTGTTCTGAAAGAGCATTTGTTCATTGAATCTAAATTCATTTAAATTTCTTGCAGATCCTCAAGATCCTACAGCGCACAGTCAAAAGCATCTCCCGCACAAAACCACACCCCTCCATGAAAAAACCATTCTACTGACTCCATGCACTGTACCTATCCCAACCTCTATCATGTTCTGGATTCGACACATTCACTATACTCAGTGACAGCCAGGATTGATGCGTGATTGCTATATACCTATATATAGCTATATACCTGCATGTTTCAACAGATCATCAAAATCATGCGCACTTTCGTCAGGAGCATCTCGCACACAAAGCCACACCCTATTCAACCTGCCGCCGCTTATTCTAAACCCATGCATGTTGTTATAAAAGTCATATCAACTCACTTTCACAGAGATGTAGTGAAATGAGTTTGATAAGCATCTATGAGAAGTATCAAATGGACCGGTGGACTGAATTTGGACAAGTAACCTGCACTATCCAGCACTCCTGCACATTCCTGTTTCAATTATTTTAAATTATTTGTTAATATATGTGAACACATGAATATTCACCAGCAAACAGATACTGCTTTCTTTTCCACGTTATATCTAGTCTGGTTGACGAATGTAATAGCTTCCCAAAAAAAAAAGAGTTCAAGTCTGAACGAGTGTGAAAAACGACAAGTTATAAGGAATGAGTCTTCAATAATTTCAGTTATATGCCAGCTAGCTTGATACAAAAAAAAGACTATATTATTTTAAAATATGATTTTCCATGATTGATGGGTGCAATATTGTGAGAAGATCTAGGATGAAAACAGGAATTTAGAGTCAGACAAGTTGTTTTACTTCGGAGCATGTTCAATTATGTGCCATCTTCTAATCAGATTTCAGGTGTATCACAGAAAACGGATCAGCAGAGGGCGCCAAAACTAAAAAAAGAAACTCTAAAATTGGATGGTAAAGAAAAATCCTGGGAATTCACACAGTCTCTAAATATCGAACATAGAGAAGACGGCCGGGATAAAAAGTTCTTGGACACAGTACAGGTTATTCCAAATCATGGTGGGAGTTACGAGATTATAGGGCAAGAAAGGTCAAATAATCCATTCAATAGTTCATTGAATATAAGCCGAGATTTTGGGAGCAGTACTAGTACTATATTTCCTTCTATACCGGCTAGTTCTTTGGATTTCTATAGGTTATCAAAGAGCAGTGTTTGGGCAGCGTCAAGCTTCAGTAAACATCAGAGTAAAAGTTTGTCACAATTTTCGGAAAAAACACAATCCGTAAAAAATAGTGATAAAGTTGATAAAAAGACCTCAACTGTCAGCAAGTTAGCCAGGCGGTGGAGATTTCTCTCCAAAAGTGTATCAGAGGTCAAGAAGGTTAGCAATGAGTGTTCGTGTGACAAATATCACTCTCACGTCTTCAATTCGAAGGAACCAGATGGGCAGACTCTGTATCGGATAGAAGAGAGTCCTAGTGACCAATATGAGGAAATTGAGGAACTTCTTCAAATGGAGTTAGCAGAAGACAACTTCATCGCCATGACGATTTCAAAGGTGTTTTGGCAACCTGGCTTGTCTTTTGCTGACAAAGCTGGAAACAATGTGATAATCTTTGCTGACCTTTGGCCTCCAGAGGTCGAGCTGAAGGACCTACTTCTTGAAAGTGTGAATGATATTGTTTTACGGAAATCTATTTTGGAGTTGGCCAAGTTAGTCTGTGTTTGTGGGCCAGTAACGGCTATGAAATGTATGCTTGAACTTGGTTTTATCCGTGAGTATTCTTAAAGCTATTCTATCAAGTCATTTATTATGCCCACGACCTCCGCAGGAGATTCAGGACATAAGAGTCGAGGCCTCCTCCCATCGATACAAACATATAATCTTGTATAGGCCTCAAAATGTGGTTCTGTTTTTTTTCCAGAATGAGGTCCCCAGAGGGTGAGTTTAGTGACAGTGGGTCTGGATCACCAAATTTACCCTCTGGGGACCTCATTCTGCTTTTTTTATTTTCAAATTAAAAAATGTTTTAGTTTCTTTAGAAACTGCTTTTCTTTTTTAGTTTAGTTTCTCTATATCCCCAAATTAGCAGACAACGCAATGCATAATTGAAGTGCCCAATGGGTGCACATCACCATCTTCACCATCTGTGAACTTAAATCTGTGTCTAGGTCTCCATAGTAGATGAGGCCATGCAGAATGAGGTCCCAGAGGAATAATTTGGTGACACTAGCCCACTATGCGGGTTACAATAAGCATAACTAAATTCTCCCTGTGGGGACCTCATTCTGCAAATGTCCAGCACAATATTTTGAGCCTGATCTTGTAACTCGGGCATTAGTTATTGAACATAATTTTTTCCTTTTGGTTTTGTGATAGCCCAGCTGGAATTTTTTTTATAGGATACTCACATATTACATACAGTAATGCCCTAAGTAATCGACTCCTTAAACACAGCAGAATTATGGGTAACTTTTCAGGATTTAGTCGGAAATATTGTTGCAACAAGCCATATTTCCGACTAAATTCTGAAAAGTTGAGCTTTCCGATGAATGGCAACAAGCCATATTTCCGACTAAATCCTGAAAAGTTACCCATAATTCTGCTGTGGTTAAGGAGTTGATTACTTAGGGTATTACTGTACTCACAGAGACAAAACGTAATTTAACTGATGTCACTCAGCTGGATAAGTGACCAGTCAGAAGTGTGAAATGACCTTGTTACATCGCAGATTCCATTTATGGTTGAGGCGATAATTTAAGAAATGTCTATCAAGTATTCACTTCATGCCACCTTTGTTGATGTTGTCAATTTGCTGATGTTTGGTTGCCCTTCTAGCGGGACGAACGGACACATTATTACCTATTATTATGTCAGCTCTTGCAATTAGCCAGTCAGCATCGATATATAGTGACGGTATATGAACCCGTATTAGGTCGGTGACCTAATATGAAATCAATATTAGGTGCTTATCCGCCATCTTGTTTTTTCAGAAACTCAGTCGCCTTGGGAATATTTTTTGTGTATTTTGGCGCCAAGAAAGGGGAAATCTGTCGGAAATCATTTTCTGTGTACCAAAACCTGCATGCGATATATATTTGAGGAATTCTAAAGACTCATAAATTAACTATCAAACTCAACAAGTTGTCCTACTTCTGGTAATTAGCCATTGACTCAATGTGTTGACGTTCAACGTCTATGACGTGTCACTGTGGCGTTACATAAGTTAATGGCCATAGACGACACATTTATCTTACCAAATTACAATAAATTACAGCGACGATTAATTAAATGGATATGCTGGATTTTGTCCACTGACATAATAACTACGTTACGGGATGCTTATTGGTCGGATATGGTGTCATGTGAGGATCAGTGAGATCAATATTAGGCTCGGCCTACGGCCTCGCCTAATATTGATCTTACTTCGCCTCACATGACACCATATCCGACCAATAAGCGTCCCGTAACTTATCATATTTGTTTTATTCTCTCATCGCGTTATTCTTAGTGGCTAATATTTTTTTTATTCTCTCATCACGTTATTCTTAGTGGCTAATATTTTTTTTATTCTCTCATCACGTTATTCTTAGTGGCTAATATTTTTTTTATTCTCTCATCGCGTTATTCTTAGTGGCTAATATTTGTTTTATTCTCTCATCGCGTTATTCTTAGTGGCTAATATTTGTTTTATTCTCTCATCGCGTTATTCGTAGTGGCTAATATTTGTTTTATTCTCTCATCGCGTTATTCTTAGTGGCTAATATTTGTTTTATTCTCTCATCACGTTATTCTTAGTGGCTAATATTTGTTTTATTCTCTCATCGCGTTATTCTTAGTGGCTAATATTTGTTTTATTCTCTCATCACGTTATTCTTAGTTGCTATATTTGGCATATATTTTATTTGATCTGTTCTATGTTCTGTTAATGTCATATTATTATTCAACAAGTGCATAATATCACTTTAAATTCTATTTCCATATTTGAAGGTATTAACCAAGAACTCGAGAATGGCTCTGGGATGCTGCACTTAGCTTGCCTGTCGAGAAATTCTGATATGGTAGACTTCCTTATATCAAAATCAATATCGCCAAACATCAAAGATCAAAATGGTAAGAGGTGACCATATAACTCACTCCATATTGTTCTATCAGAGGTTAATATTACCAAATAACATAGATGAATTTATGGCCATATAACTGACTTGAAATGTTCTATCAGTCAATAGACATCTTACGCATAATGGACTACTGTTGATAAGAACTACGATCGGCTATTATGTCACTAGTATTTGTGTTCTTTCTATCAGTTGTAGTTTTACCATATCTGTATTTACAATTGCTCGTTTTCAACAACAGTCACCAATACATCATATGTGACCCGCCATATCAAATCCAGTCGGAAGTCGGGATTTTTTTTACCCTGTGCCAATGCATTCTCTTATATATGCGAGTCGACCATAGGTCGCCTCGCATATATAAGAGAATGCATTGGCCTAACAATTTTTTACAATTTTAATAATTTGTTCTTGTATTCTTTAACAATTTTATAATTTCACCCATACAGAGCCCCAGACAAACATGAGCAGACAACACTCTTCTATGTGCTTCTATATATGTGTGGGGCTCCCTGCAGGGTAATGGATGTTTTTTTATTTTATGTCCTAAAAATTGTAAGAAACATTTATTTAAAAAACATGATAAAAAATTGTTAAGCCAATGCATTCTCCTATATATGCGAGGCGACCTATGGTCGACTCGCATATATAAGAGAATGCATTGGCACAGGGTAAAAAAATCCCGACTTCCAACGGGATTTGATATGGCGGGTCACATATAGTAATATAAAGTTTGAGATTGTTTCTCTGGTTCGCAATGTGGGAGTTGACTCTGAGATTGTGTCCTTAAATTGTAATTGCCATGTGGCCTTAATTTCTGTCTCTAAGCTGCAATGGAATCATTTGTCGCCTTGAAACATGAAAATCTTGCTAAGTGTGACATAATCAAGTGCAAAATAATCAGGGAAAGCAGAACCATATTACCTTACTTCGAGTGGCAAGAAGTTTGAATGCTATAACAGACCAAAAGGTTTTTGGACCATCCAAAAAATTTAATACTACTATTAGCTGTTCGTAATTCTTATCAATAGTACCGGTAGCTCATTATGTGACTACTATTAGCTATTAGTAATTCTTATCAGTAGTAGTTCATTATGCGAGCACTATTAGCTAATCGTAATTCTGATCAGTAGTAGTTCATTATGTGACTTCTATAAGCTATTCGTAATTCTTATCAGTAGTAATTAATTATGTGACTTCTATAAGCTATTAATTTGTAATTCTTATCAGTAGTAGTTCATTATACGACTACTATAAGCCTTTCGTTATTCTTATCAATAATAGCTCATTATGTGAAAGGTTTCTATAGTCACCATATACATGGATCAAAGATAAAAATTGTAAAAAATATGACTATTGGGCAAAGGTGTGTTTCCTCTAACCTGACTGTGCATCTCTGGGATATCTGACTGGAAAATATATTTTGTAGGAGCATGATGTATATATAAGAGAGTAATGCGATCGAATCGTCCCTGCCTCAAATGAATTATTTCATGTCACCCGTTCAATCAAGTAATTATTCTGTTTATTATATTCATCATTATTCATATTCATTATAAACATCTGATTTACCAGAAATACGAATAATACCACCATTATACACATGATGCATATATTTTTCGAAGCACTTGTGAATACAAACATGTAACTTGCTAGTTAAAGTAACATATTTCACCAGTGAAATTATCATTTATAATCACTTGAGAAATCAAGGTACATCACACATAAGAATTTAATAAATATATATCCATGTCATGTGAATGTTATAGCTTAACATTTTGTTGACTGCAAAACAAATTTTGCTAAACATCTCCAAGGACAATGTTTCTGAAATACATGTATATTACAGGGGGTTGAACACTGTGATGTTAAACCAAATCTTATTTTATTTCTCCAGGTAATACAGCAGACAAGGTATGCTTCTGTTCAAATATCAGAAAAAGTCTTCCTAATAAATATTTACATGTTGATCCGAATGGGAGGGATAGTGATAAATCTCGTACAAAGGTTCTTCCTAGTCTCAAAGACAAAGACACTATCTTCCATCTAGCAGCTCATCCAAAGAATTTTCAACAACTTCAGTTTATGCTGCAAGTAAGTACAAACTTAGATGTGGTTGTCGTTTCATAAAAGATTATTCTTCATTAGCCCATTTTAGGCCATTACAATATAATATCTATCATTCTCAGGCAATTAGATCTCAAGGACGGAGGCTACTTATTTTTATTTTTATTTCAAAACTGGAAAACATATACTCCAGAAACAAAAACAATTAATTTTCGTTGTTCAAAACCAATATTTCTTACAGAAACATTGAACAAAATGTTTGGCGACGCTTTTTGAAAGAAAATTTTAGTGACGAAGGAGGTGCCTGAGAACACAGAATTTGTATTTATTTGATCTTTGTGTTCATAACGAATAATAAAGCCACACAAGGAACATACCCAAAGATTTGATCACAGGAAAAAATGGTATCTCACTTCATAGTATGTAATGCCGATAAAAATAGTTTTGGTATATTTTGGTGGATTGAATTACCATTGAGATAAACATATCCAGTTAAAGATACGGGCAGCGTTGGCAGTGGGTATGCTGTTAAAATATTCACCTCCGTCAAAAACCGCCATAAACAGAAATAATAGTAAAATATAGACAGACATTGTTCTTATACCATTCAGAAATATGGCATAAACAGTAAACAAAAGCAAAAAACGTTACGGGATCTGGCTTTTGTTTAGATCCGGATATGGTAAACATAAAGAGCGTTATTTGTTACTGTTTTCCTGATATGGAAATAATAAAGAGCGTTTATATCATTTGTGTGTGATTAAACAATAGAATTGCGCTGTGTTATGTAAACAGAAGCAAAACTTCTGTAACACGAGCAGGCTCTTGTTTACGTACACCATCGTACGTCTTGACGACAATATACTATTTACACGCTGATTATGTTTGGCATATGAACAAAACTATATATATTTTAATATTCCTTCTGTTTATGGTGATTTGAACATATATGAATATTTCTGTAACGAACGCCACCCGTGCCTTTAAGTTGAATTTTCGGGGATCCCCGATTATCCAACTCAACAGAGTATGTTTATCTCATAAACAGCAAACTCTATGTGGGTCTCTAAACATGTGTGACCCGCCATATCAAATCCAGTCGTAAGTCAGGATTTTTTTTACCCTGTGCCAATGCATTCTCTTATATATGCGAGTCGACCATAGGTCGCCTCGCATATATAAGAGAATGCATTGGCTTAACAATTTTTTATCATGTTTTTTAAATAAATGTTTCTTACAATTTTTAGGACATAAAATAAAAAACATCCATTACCCCTGCAGGGAGCCCCACACATATATAGAAGCATATAGAAGAGTGTCGTCTGCTCATGTTTGTCTGGGGCTCTGTATGGGTGAAATTATAAAATTGTTAAAGAATACAAGAAAAAATTATTAAAATTGTAAAAAATTGTTAGGCCAATGCATTCTCTTATATATGCGAGGCGACCTATGTATATTTGTGTTGGTCATTAAAACTCCAACTCAACTGAGTATGTTTATCTCATAAAAAAGCAAACTCTATGTGGGTCTCTAAACATGTATATTTGTGTTGGTCATTAAAACTCCAACTCAACTGAGTATGTTTATCTCATAAACAGCTAACTCTATGTGGGTCTCTAAACATGTATATTTGTGTTGGTCATTAAAACTCCAACTCAACTGAGTATGTTTATCTCATAAAAAAGCAAACTCTATGTGGGTCTCTAAACATGTATATTTGTGTTGGTCATTAAAACTCCAACTCAACAGAGAATGTTTATCTCATAAAAAAGCAAACTCTATGTGGGTCTCTAAACATGAATATTTGTGTTGGTCATTAAAACTCCAACTCAACAGAGAATGTTTATCTCATAAACAGCTAACTCAATGTGGGTCTCTAAATATGAATATTGGTGTTGGTCATTAAAACTCCAACTCAACAGAGAATGTTTATCTCATAAACAGCTAACTCTATGTGGGTCTCTAAATATGTATATTTGTGTTGGTCATTAAAACTCCAACTCAACAGAGAATGTTTATCTCATAAACAGCATACTCTATGTGGGTCTCTAAACATGAATATTTGTGTTGGTCATTAAAACTCCAACTCAACAGAGAATGTTTATCTCATAAACAGCTAACTCTATGTGGGTCTCTAAACATGTATATTTGTGTTGGTCATTAAAACTCCAACTCAACTGAGTATGTTTATCTCATAAACAGCAAACTCTATGTGGGTCTGTAAACATGTATATTTGTGTTGGTCATTAAAACTCCAACTCAACAGAGAATGTTTATCTCATAAACAGCATACTCTATGTGGGTCTCTAAACATGTATATTTGTGTTGGTCATTAAAACTTCAACTCAACTGAGTATGTTTATCTCATAAAAAATCAAACTCTATGTGGGTCTCTAAACATGTATATTTGTGTTGGTCATTAAAACTGCAACTCAACTGAGTATGTTTATCTCATAAAAAAGCAAACTCTATGTGGGTCTCTAAACATGTATATTTGTGTTGGTCATTAAAACTGCAACTCAACTGAGTATGTTTATCTCATAAAAAAGCAAACTCTATGTGGGTCTCTAAACATGTATATTTGTGTTGGTCATTAAAACTGCAACTCAACTGAGTATGTTTATCTCATAAAAAAGCAAACTCTATGTGGGTCTCTAAACATGTATATTTGTGTTGGTCATTAAAACTCCAACTCAACTGAGTATGTTTATCTCATAAAAAAGCAAACTCTATGTGGGTCTCTAAACATGTATATTTGTGTTGGTCATTAAAACTCCAACTCAACAGAGAATGTTTATCTCATAAACAGCATACTCTATGTGGGTCTCTAAACATGTATATTTGTGTTGGTCATTAAAACTTCAACTCAACTGAGTATGTTTATCTCATAAACAGCAAACTCTATGTGGGTCTCTAAACATGTATATTTGTGTTGGTCATTAAAACTTCAACTCAACTGAGTATGTTTATCTCATAAAAAGCAAACTCTATGTGGGTCTCTAAACATGTATATTTGTGTTGGTCATTAAAACTCCAACTCAACAGAGAATGTTTATCTCATAAACAGCTAACTCTATGTGGGTCTCTAAACATGTATATTTGTGTTGGTCATTAAAACTCCAACTCAACTGAGTATGTTTATCTCATAAACAGCAAACTCTATGTGGGTCTGTAAACATGTATATTTGTGTTGGTCATTAAAACTCCAACTCAACAGAGAATGTTTATCTCATAAACAGCATACTCTATGTGGGTCTCTAAACATGTATATTTGTGTTGGTCATTAAAACTCCAACTCAACTGAGTATGTTTATCTCATAAAAAGCAAACTCTATGTGGGTCTCTAAACATGTATATTTGTGTTGGTCATTAAAACTTCAACTCAACTGAGTATGTTTATCTCATAAACAGCAAACTCTATGTGGGTCTCTAAACATGTATATTTGTGTTGGTCATTAAAACTCAAACTCAACTGAGTATGTTTATCTCATAAAAAAGCAAACTCTATGTGGGTCTCTAAACATGTATATTTGTGTTGGTCATTAAAACTCCAACTCAACAGAGAATGTTTATCTCATAAACAGCTAACTCTATGTTGGTCTCTAAACATGTATATTTGTGTTGGTCATTAAAACTCAAACTCAACTGAGTATGTTTATCTCATAAAAAAGCAAACTCTATGTGGGTCTCTAAACATGTATATTTGTGTTGGTCATTAAAACTCCAACTCAACTGAGTATGTTTATCTCATAAACAGCTAACTCTATGTGGGTCTCTAAACATGTATATTTGTGTTGGTCATTAAAACTCCAACTCAACTGAGTATGTTTATCTCATAAACAGCATACTCTATGTGGGTCTCTAAACATGTATATTTGTGTTGGTCATTAAAACTCCAACTCAACAGAGAATGTTTATCTCATAAAAAAGCAAACTCTATGTGGGTCTCTAAACATGTTTGTAATACGACCCTGCCTAACTATGCTTAAAAGCCATGTCCTGATTGGCCAGTGGCCCGAGTTACCATGGCTATCTCGTTCCAGTTTTGTGGTACAATTCTACTTTTTCCAATTGTACCACGAAAAAAAAAAAAAAAATCGGTTTATTCAGATCGCCGCACGCGACTTTTCCCGTCTTTTCTAACTCCGCGCAAACGGGGCATCAACGGAGTACACCCGCACCCGTAACCATTTGATTGAATTTTGCTACATCTTGACAATCTTGCGAATTTTCTAGCGATTTGTCGCTTGAAACCAGTTTGGTTGCCAATGAATATGGTCCAAATGATGTTATGGTATATTGATATATGTTACGACCAAAGAAAGTTACTTAATAAGTATATTAAATGACAAAATAAATCCATTCCATGGGGCCGAGCTGTGCATTCGTCGATTCGAATCTCGATCATATTCGATATTTCGGAATCAAGTTGAAAATGAAAGCGTTTGTTCACCAGTACAGAAGGGGAATAAGATTAGTTTAGTAAACTAGATCATTTAGATCGATTTGTGTAAGGAAAATGGTCCATAGTCGATGATCATATTCATGTTGTCGGAGTTGTCCCAACAACGTTCAAAACAGAAATGACCGCATCGTATTTCCTGTACAATTTAAATGAAACGCACGGGCGCCGCTGAAAACACATCGTTTTTTAGCCAATCACGATTATTTCTAGAAGAGGTGCCTCGAAAAGTCAACGGTGGAATTTCATAACAAGACAAGACATTACCAGAGTACTCCATGCAAAAAATCGAGTACGCCCAATACGAATTACACCACGAAATGTTTTCTCACCTGAGACCGAAAAAGCGCAGTATTTCGTTGACTATTCAGTCGAATTGTGACCATAAACTTTCAGTCGTATTACAAAAGAAATAAATACACGGTGTATCGGTGTGTATGGTCAAGTTGTACCACAAAAAACTGATTGTAGGACTCCGCTACGCGTCGTCCTACAATCAGTTTTTTGTGGTACAACTTGACCATACACACCTCTACACCGTGTATTTATTTCTTAAATATTTGTGTTGGTCATTAAAACTCCAACTCAACAGAGAATGTTTATCTCATAAAAAAGCAAACTCTATGTGGGTCTCTAAACATGTATATTTGTGTTGGTCATTAAAACTACAACTCAACAGAGAATGTTTATCTCATAAAAAAGCAAACTCTATGTGGGTCTCTAAACATGTATATTTGTGTTGGTCATTAAAACTCCAACTCAACAGAGAATGTTTATCTCATAAACAGCTAACTCTTTGTGGGTCTCTAAACATGTATATTTGTGTTGGTCATTAAAACTCCAACTCAACTGAGTATGTTTATCTCATAAACAGCATACTCTATGTGGGTCTCTAAATATGAATATTGGTGTTGGTTCATTAAAACTGATCTAAACCATCTAGCTTCAGTTCTCTTTAATATATACTCAATAATGAGTAGTTCCTCTAGGAAATTTTCATATAATAAGTTCAACAACTGACCAAAGGTCCTACTTAATAAATAGAGCATGGCTTGGAGTGAAATACGCCGATATAGTGCATAGTGAGGTTGTGTAGTTCACGACGCGAAGCGGAGTGAACTACACAACCGCACTATGCACTATATCGGCGTATTTCACGACAAGTCATGCTCTAATTATTATATTGTATCGAACAAATATTTTGATTTAGCAGTAGGAAACTACTATTTTCAACTTTTACTAAGTTCAAACAATTGATGTTCGCCTTACTGAAGCTTTAATTTGGATCAGCGGCGAAATAACAAGTAGTTTCAGAACAAAGTTTGATGTAGTGTTCGTTACTATTTTTAGTAGTCAAAACTACATATGCATAGTGCACGATGGGAGAGACTTGAAGGCGTAGTATACAACTACGACTAATAGAGTCGAGTAGCCAACCAATCGGAAAGCTTGATTTCAATAACAAAGTCACGTGAGATACAATATACACAAATAGAAGTCCTTCTGCCCTTTTGTTATCTGTTTTTCTGTCTGTTGTCTATATATTTCCCAGATGAATACCGGTATTAGACCTTTCTAATGTATACTTTTACAACTGAATGGGAGAATCAATTTTGTAAATTAAATGAAAGGTTATAATGTTAAATCCACCTCTATTTGTTATTATTTATGTGTTCTTTATTTAATTTTTTCAGACTTTCAATTTCAACGTTAATGTGGAGCGTGATGCTCATGGAGATGCAATACTTCACATCGCTTGTAAAGGGGGTCAGTATCTTAATTCATATCACATGTAAAGGGGGTCAGTATCTTAATTCATATCACTTGTAAAGGGGGTCAGTATCTTAATTCATATCACATGTAAAGGGGGTCAGTATCTTAATTCATATCACATGTAAAGGGGGTCAGTATCTTAATTCATATCACATGTAAAGGGGGTCAGTATCTTAATTCATATCACATGTAAAGGGGGTCAGTATCTTAATTCATATCACATGTAAAGGGGGTCAGTATCTTAATTCATATCACATGTAAAGGGGGTCAGTATCTTAATTCATATCACATGTAAAGGGGGTCAGTATCTTAATTCATATCGCATGTAAAGGGGGTCAGTATCTTAATTCATATCACATGTAAAGGGGGTCAGTATCTTAATTCATATCACTTGTAAAGGGGGTCAGTATCTTAATTCATATCACATGTAAAGGGGGTCAGTATCTTAATTCATATCACATGTAAAGGGGGTCAGTATCTTAATTCATATCACATGTAAAGGGGGTCAGTATCTTAATTCATATCACATGTAAAGGGGGTCAGTATCTTAATTCATATCACTTGTAAAGGGGGTCAGTATCTTAATTCATATCACATGTAAAGGGGGTCAGTATCTTAATTCATATCACATGTAAAGGGGGTCAGTATCTTAATTCATATCACATGTAAAGGGGGTCAGTATCTTAATTCATATCACATGTAAAGGGGGTCAGTATCTTAATTCATATCACATGTAAAGGGGGTCAGTATCTTAATTCATATCGCATGTAAAGGGGGTCAGTATCTTAATTCATATCGCATGTAAAGGGGGTCAGTATCTTAATTCATATCACATGTAAAGGGGGTCAGTATCTTAATTCATATCGCATGTAAAGGGGGTCAGTATCTTAATTCATATCACATGTAAAGGGGGTCAGTATCTTAATTCATATCGCATGTAAAGGGGGTCAGTATCTTAATTCATATCGCATGTAAAGGGGGTCAGTATCTTAATTCATATCACATGTAAAGGGGGTCAGTATCTTAATTCATATCACATGTAAAGGGGGTCAGTATCTTAATTCATATCACATGTAAAGGGGGTCAGTATCTTAATTCATATCGCATGTAAAGGGGGTCAGTATCTTAATTCATATCACATGTAAAGGGGGTCAGTATCTTAATTCATATCACATGTAAAGGGGGTCAGTATCTTAATTCATATCACATGTAAAGGGGGTCAGTATCTTAATTCATATCACATGTAAAGGGGGTCAGTATCTTAATTCATATCACATGTAAAGGGGGTCAGTATCTTAATTCATATCACATGTAAAGGGGGTCAGTATCTTAATTCATATCGCTTGCAAAGGGGGTCAGTATCTTAACCCTTCCATGACTGGAGCTTCCTGAAATTTTGCAAAAACTCTGTGCCAATGTATTCTTTTATATATGCGAATCTCCATTGGGAGCCTCACATATATAAGAGAATACAATGGCCTAACAATATTTACCTTGACCTTGTAAGACAGTGTATTCTCTTGTTTATATATGCGAGTCTCCCATAATAAGAGGCTCTCTATGGGAGACTTGCATATATAAGAGAATGCACTGGCACAGGATCTTTAATGCTGCACCAGTGCAGCTCCCGCCATGAAAGGGTTAATTCAGCTGGTTGTTTTTTTGCTCTTATTCCAAATTTAAGTCTATAAATTTTTCACATTTTCATCATGTATACTAGCAGTCTTGATAACGACCTCACAATGTTTTACTTATGAATTTATAGTTTGAAACAAGTCTGAGTTTAGTGTGCCTGTCATTTGCAGAATGAGGTCCAATAGGGTGAATTTAGTGACACAATCCCATATAATGGGCTAGCATCACAAAATCCACCCTCTGGGGACCTCATTCTGCTTAGGCCTCATATTCTCTGGAATGTTTCTTTATTACAAAATTTCTATAGAAACTTCTTCACACAGATTCTATTTCTTTTTTAGTTTAGTTTCTCTATATCCCCAAATTGGCAGACAACACATTGCATAATCAAGGTTCCCAATGGGTGTACATCACAATATTCACCATTTGGGACCTTCAATCTGAGTCTATGTATCCCATAGCTGATGAGGCCATACAGAATGAGGTCCCAAGAGGATGAATTTGGTGATGCTAGCCCACTATGCAGGCAGCATCACTAATTTCACCCTCTGGGGACCTCATTCTGGAAAATATCCAAATTTATATCTTAAACACATATTTGATGCTAATATATGAAGCTTTATGAAACAATCTAAAATGGATTAAACAGACAAGTGATTATTCTTTTCAAGGAAAGACTTTCAAAAATCAAATTATTAACATTAAACACAGAACTTGCATAATAAAAATCAATAACTATAGTCTATAATTAAATACTGTTTATGCTGTAGTGTTTTGATAAATTTGTGGGGCTCCATGGTACAGTGGTTTATAGCGTGTCGGACTTGTATTCACTGTAAACACATTGATATGGGTTCGCAGCACATCACCGGTCATTGAGTCTCCACATAGCAGTGGCTTGGCTCACTGTTTCAAAACCCGCGCCAAGTTGTGACCCTTGAGCAAGGTCGCTCGTACTGTGTCGGCTTTGCATCACTCATGCATTAAAAGAGTACCAGTCAGCTTGTCATACTGATGAGTATCAGAGCATGTTCAGATCAAACTAGAGCAGTGCCTGCAATGGCTGCAGCCAGTTCATTGGTTTGCTTGTACAAATGACTGGGGTAATATTGTACCAAGCGTGTTAGAGCAAGTAATTGGTTAATCGCTATATAAAACTGGTCATTATTATTATTATTTGTATATGTTATTTCCAGGGTTGTGTCAACTTCCTCTTTTGACGTCTTTGGTGAGGATACATGCAGCTAATATTAATATCCTAAATACAGCTGGTCTCACCCCTCTGATGGTCTCATCTCTAAGCGGAGATACTACATTATGTGATGTAAGTCAGACACAATATATGTATCACTATCATATAAAGAAATAGTCTCTCTGCTATGAACCAGTTACCACAACTTTATTTTACACAAATTCTATTGTACCGTCACCACAAGTTGTGTTTGTTCTAACAATTGTCCTAATGAAATATGGACATGGCCTCAAAATATGAAACTGGGTAAAATTATTACCTAGCTTTGGAATCTTTTGGGGGGCATCCTTAGTCCCACTGGGACAGTGTCACCTCTAGTTGAACTTACTAACTGGTCATCCCTGCAAATGAACAGGAATCTACAGGAAAGTTTTCTGCCTGTGTTTTCTGCCTTTCGTCTGTCTGTGTTTTCTGACTTTCGTCTGTCTGTGTTTTCTGACTTCCGTCTGTCTGTGTTTTCTGCCTTTTGTCTGCCTGTGTTTTCTACCTTTTGTTTGTGTGTTTTCTGGCTTTCGTCTATCTGTGTTTTCTGCCTTTCATCTGCCTGTGTCGTCAGCCTTTTCTGTCTGCTTGTGTTTTCAGCCTTTGTTTGCCTGCGTTTCTGAACATCCATACAAATAAATAATAGAGCTTTCCAGTGTATTATTTTATAACTGATTTGGATAATCCACTGAAGCATATATTCTCTTTGTAGGTGTTGATCTGCCTCTTTGGAGCTGATGTGAACATAAAGAACACAAATAACGGCTGGAACGCTCTACACTACGCTGTTGAGAAGAATAATCTCGATGTCGTCAAGTAAGAAAAACGTGTAAAGTTTAAAGCGACTCACAAACTTCAAATTATGAACAGTGTTTTCTTGCTATTATTCCATTCGTGGGTTCAAAATAAGTTGATAAATACATGAAATACTTGTATGGACTATGTACATATTGCAATGACTTTTAAAATTGATAGACATTATTGCCTCAGAGAGAAAACAGGGATCCCTTTTTTTCTTTAGGATGTAATAATACAGAACATTCTCTGTTAGATTCTTCTTAATATAGTAAAAAATAAAAAGCATTTTTCACATTTCTGTGTGGAAAGTTGTAAACAGTTTATAAATGTCAATCCTTGACTGAGTCTTTTAGGGGCATGTAAAGTTAGGATTTAAGTAGTTCATGTATCTATGGGCCTATTTTGATTCCCCGAATGTGATTGAGGATTATTTCTTCTTTTTTTTAATAACACTCATTGATGAGTTGTTTGTTCCCTTAGGAAATGTTCAAATAATAAGTTACCGGTATTAAAGCATCAGAACTCAGAAAAACTTGTTTTTTTTTCTTCCAGCTGTCTAATAAAAAGAGGAGCAGATATGAATTTAGAGGACAATACGGGTCACCGACCAGACGACAAACTTAATCCCCACCAGGACGGAGGCAGGGACTGTCGGGAAATCATTGGACTGCACAGACTCCAAAGATCTATGCATTTAGCACAGCTAGTTGAAAAAGTAAGATAATCATGTTTTATGTGGCTATGTTTTACATGATACTGTCTGATTTGTGATAGGTGTGGGACTGTGGGTACAACCTCAATAAATTATAGAGATTAATATTATTCACCATAATGTATCTGACCTGTTCATGCCCTCTGGATATGATGTCCTTAGTATGAACATCCAGTTATATTCTATGTTTCGCTGATGTCGAGTGTTGGTCGTGATGTCTGGGTCATCATGTAAGATTTGCATGCCACGGTATGAGAGGTCACCAATGTTGTGGTCTCCTTCATTTCTTATGGCCTTATATAAAGGTAATTTGTCTTAGGGAAAATTGACCTTCATGTGTGGAAGTTTTTTATGTCTGGGTGGGTTGTTTATGACATTCCTAAATTCGTATTTGTGTTAGGTTCACCTGTGTCACATTGTTCGACTGCTGTTTCTGAGGTGAGCCATACGTCACTGGAGGATGATGTGAGTGTAATTTGTGTAGCCATATACTAAGTAATTGGGGTGATTAATTACAAGATAATAGTTTAGCAAGGGAAGCCTAACTGTCTTAGTAAAGCGTAGGTCGGTATGAATCTTGTAAGTAGTGACAAATCACCTGAAGAGCTTAACCCAAGCAAAATCAGCTGCACTATATTTCAACACAAAAGTATAGGTATACCTAATTTAAGTTATCATGCCTAACAAGCAACTTACGAGAATTCATAACGACCTATGCTTTACTAAGACAGTTAGGCTTCCCTTGCTAAACTATTATAACATCTTCATTTCCTCATGAGCCATATAATAACAAAAAAAAACAAAAAAAGGTCCATTTTTTGGAATTGACACAAAGATAATAATTGCATGCGCTACTAGACAAAGTCAATCTGTTGCACACACATATGGATTTCCACATTTTCTTTGACATAGCCCAGAGACTGCATCTCTGTTGACTGGTCCCTGGACTATAAACCTTCTATACCAATTGTCATTATTATATGTATGGCAATTTACAGAGTGATAGCAGCATAATGCTTAACCTATCAGTCAGGGACATTAAGGATCTCTGATCTGTTATATATGTACATATCCTACAAGTAATGTTTTCGATCCAATTGCTTCAAAACTTCACAATAATTGGACTACATCTAGACGAAGATATTGTTTGGATATCTGCCATTTTCTGTTTCATCACAACCTGCATGCCATATTCCTGGATATCCAAATTAATATGGTAATATATTTAAGAAATGATTGTAGTGGTCATTGGGGCACATTGTGTGAACCGAGAAGCCCCCAATAACACACACACACACTACTTCATTTCTTATATTGATATAGCTTTTTGATGATTTATTCCCTTAAAAAAGCTGAATGTATTCTTATTTATTTTCATCTGCCGAAAATTTGAGACAAGCCCGCACAGCACATTAAGTCAGCCCAGTATAAGATTTTCAAGCACTTAGCAATGATAATGTGATCAATATAAATAACTGGCTTCAGATGCAATTCGTCTGAACTTTTAAAAGCATGCTCAATTATTCTGCTGACCACTTTTAGTGATAGGTCAACATTTGGGCTATGAAACCGGTGACCCAATTGGCAGTTGACTAATCACTGAACATGATTTGGTGTGACACAGACGGGCTTTGTAAATATTACAGGATGAACTCAGGAGACAGAATCTGTGTGACACAGATTTATGCGTGGTGGACCAAGATGAATTAACTCTAATCATGGTTGCTGCCCTCACTAACAGGTACATGTTTAACCCTTTCAGTGCCAGGGGCCGATCTCATCGGCCCTAATTTACGGCCTGTAAAATCAGCCCTTTTTATTTTTTAGATTTTTAAAAAATTATTAAAATTGTAAAAAATTGTAAAAAATAATAACAAATGATGAAAAATTGTTAGGCCAATGCATTCTCTTATATATGCGAGGCGACCTATGGTCGACTCGCATATATAAGAGAATGCATGATTCACCACGGCCATGCTTGCTTTCTTCACAAAGAAGTATGCATCTAACCCCAACAAACAGATACAATATTAACGCCATTAAAAAATAATAGGTGTATACTATTTTGCACCTGTTGGTCCATCCGTCCGTACATCCGTCCGATGTCTGTTCATGTCATAACTTGAATAGTAGTGCCCAGATCTCAATGTAATTTGGTGTGTCAATTGTTTTGTTCTTTTTTTCCATTCTAGAGTATTCATCTTTGTTTATCTGGCAAATGTTGGCTTTTTGGTCTGTCCATTGTCTGTTCATGTGATAACTTCAACAGTTGTGCTCGGATCTGAATGAAATTTGGAATGGATGTTCACTACTATGAGGACACTCAATAGAGGGTTCCAGGGCCCATGCTAGGGGTTGAAAACAGGGAGAAGTGACTTCTCCCTCTGGAGATTTTAGGGAGACTTCAGCCCAAAATAGGGAGAAGTGGGGGACTTTAGAAAAACATAGAAACATTTATTAATTTTTAAATATCGCTTTATTTATAACATCAATCAAAAGATTTGTTTTAAATTTTTTGTTTAAAAATAAAAAATGTTTACTTTTATTTAAAGAAATTAATTATTATAAATTTTAAATTTTTGGAAAAGTTTTGTGTAAATATCATTTAAGAAAGACAATTAACATGTTCAGTGTGCAGTTAAATTTTTAACTTAAATGGAAGTAGTATCGTAATAATGTAATACAATATTGTAGGATTCTATCATCAGCATTCTAGTATTATTATTTCTTAGACTGGAAGATATGTAGGGCCTACAGTCTGAACAAGATGTAAGTTTAATTTGGCCACTGCTTTAAATGTGGGTGTCCGCTAAAATAAACAATAAGGACTAATCAAGGAGTTGTAAAAGTTTTTAGTTTTATCTCTAAAGCCTTTATTAATTAATGCCAATGTCCATGGTATAATCAGATTACAGCAATAAACTTGACAAGTTGGACATACATGTTACCTGTGGGCGTGGCCATGGCCATTTATTTACAGAAGCGGTCTCTCCCAAAAGTGTGACATGTTGCCGAAACAAACTTCTGAAGCGCTCTGTACATAATCCGATACCGTCGTAATTGTTTTAAATCTGAATAACGGGATGGCGGTCTTGTACCAATTTATAAACTCATGGAACTCTGATGATCTACCGTAATTATTTTGGATACTACTGATAATGACTTTCGATGGTTAGATATATAATCCCCCGATAATCCCGCGAATATACTTACATAGGCGACTTTAAGGAAATGTTTTGCCCAATGTTTCAAAGAGATATGACAACAACATTATGACAGACATATTTAAATATATTTTTTTATGCAAAACAAGTCAAATTTCCACCAGTAAATCTCAGTTTGGTCAAATTTGGAAGGCGACTTCGTTTTCGCCTCGCGGACATCCGAGGGCGAAGTCAGCAGCTAGAAGGCGACAATTTCGCCCCAGTCGCCTCCTAGCTTGGGGCCTGGAGGGTTCAATCGTTTTGTTCGGGTTTTCCATTCCAGAGTTATTCATATTTGTTTATCTGGAAATGTTGGCTTTTTGGTCCGTCCGATGTCTGTTCAGGCCATTACTTGAACAGTAATGCTTGGATCTCAATGAAACTTGGTATGGATGTTCACCACTATGAGGAAATTCAATGGTGTTTTCAATCGTTTTGTTTTGGAATTTCTTTCTATAGTTATTCATCTTTGTTTATATGAAAATGCTGATTTTTGGGTCTATCTGTTTGAGTATATAATAATAATAATAATAATGTACCGTATATCATTTATATAGCGCTTAATTCCTGGTGTAGCTCTAAGTACTTACATTATTACCCCAGCTGTTTTTTATGAGTAATGCCAAGTCTTGTGCCTGCTGCCATTTTACAGGCGCTTCACTTGAGCATCTTACGGATACCCAAAAACCAGGTACTTATTTCTCGTCTAGGTACAATGAAGCGAGCATTGTACAAGTGACCATGCCCAAGGGTCACAACCTGGTGCGAGATTTGAAACAGCGTGTGGCTATATATAGCACAGACCACTCAATCCGGCCAAGCCACTGTTGTGGAGATGATAGCTAGTCCACCGGCGAGGCGTAAACTCACGCCGGTGCATTAACACCATTGCAAGTCCGACACTCTAACCACTGGGCTACCACTTCCACATATATCAGGCATAGGTTATAGGTATGTCCACACTTGGCGGTATTCCACAAGAGGGTTTGCACTGGACGACAGTCTATCTCTTGTTATTTCAGGCTAGTAATTCTAAACCAGTCATTTCTTATTCGATATTTACATATTCTTGAGTAGTCTAATACATGATGTTATATTTCTTTCAGTGTAAATAGCTTAGAAGTTTTATTCTCATTTAAGAATGCTCCAATCAATGCACAACATCCAAAGGTCAGTAGACTGTGACTTTTATATTTTAGTATTCACTTTTAGGCCATATTTGTTATTTTATTGATCCTCCTTGTCTCCTACCCAAAAAATCACTAGAGTAGAAAATAAATTAAATTGCGACCATCACTTATTTTATTTTCTCTGAGACTCTGAGTCTAGTGGGCCATATAGCAAAAACAAATATTGAGTAACAGTTATTGAACATCAAGAAGGCTAGAATATCACCCGTGTACGTGGTATCGCCAAACCCGAGGGTATCACCAAACCCGAGAAAATGGGAGAGTCATTTTCACGTATATGATATGGGCATATGTTGCTTTCTCATCGTAAAACAGACAACGAACAACGTATGTGAAATGTCCACATGAAGCAATTGACCCAGATCAAACCATTTAATATTTTTTTGCGAATTTTTTCAATAGTGTTTTTGCTTTTGCTCACTCAAATTTTCGAGAACATCCACCCACTAGTATAGTTCCTGGACTTCCACGCTGCCAAAACAAATGCCGGTATATTGTTGAATCTGTCAATGAAGCATAGGATTGAACAGAATTAAAAAAATCAGTGTCGTTCTCAATATCCGTGCGATATGGAGTGACCACTGTCCGCACAGAAAGATGTTAACGCCGCAGACGAAGATGGCACCAAACGTCGATCATCTGTGCAGTAAATATGCGTAGTACTTAAGGAGTTCTGATTAGTTTTCGATTTTGTTTTTATGTGTATCTGAGACTGATCAATTGGACTGCGAATGTCATCTGAAATATGAATCCATAACATATTCGAAATATTGTGTACAATATCTATTATGAATGTATTTCAATTGAAATTAATTGAACATCCATCTCAGCATTCAGATTTACGATCTCAAAAAGGTGAATGAATGATAACGCGATGCCTTGATCACACGCACGTGAATGCTGTCGTTCGCATGCATGCAGCTAACCGGATATTCGTTTAGTATTAACATGCTTGGAGTTTGTATATTGACCACACATGCAGGACGAAACGCTACAACATTTCAACGATTTGTAAACCGACACATAAATCGTCTACTCCAACAGATCAGACCCCTTGTATTTGCGAACATCAGTGTGCAGAGAACCTCAGAGGAGATTTACAATATTGTGTGAAGCATACGTTCTCGGAGCTTAATACCATTGCTAATGCAGTATGGTCAAAAGTGAACAACTAAGGTCACACTCGCGCTACTCAGCCAGATATTCAGCACTGACATAACACCAATTCGCAAAGAGTCCCCAACTGCTAAAGCCAAACACTACTCCGCGCCTGGATTTAGCCAGAACGATCGAGAACCCAAAACAAATCTCAACCAAGACATTAGTATAAATTCATTCGACGTGGATGACAGCACTATGACACATATTCCGCAGGATATGTGCATCGAAAGTAACTCATGAAGTGCACCACCAACTTCGCAAACGAGTAATCACTCACAATCAATAAACAATCGCAAAAAAACGAAACATAGCGGACCTCATGTGAATAACAATGATTCATTCAGCGAAGCTGACGCCGACTCACCTGACAATAGCATAAGACCGATAAAGCCGACCCGTTATGCATTAAAATGGAACGCCTCACCAATCAAAACACAACAGTTGTTTGTCGGCAATCTCCCATGTGAGGTGGACGCAGATGTGATAATGTCGTACTTGGAAGACTATGATATCCGGCATTCAGTTATTAAAATTCTACGGTCCGGCGAAGATGGCAAATCAGTCTCTGCACATGTAAACATTCATGAGGATGATATCGACTTAGTGCTCGAGGAATTCTTTTGGCCGTCTCAAGTGTTCTGTAGAAGATGGCTTTCACTCAAATCGTTCAGTGAAAGTTTCCATTGGAAAGACACCAGTCGATATGATCATAATTCCCACACACTACACGACATCTGAATCACCCAAAAATGTTATACAATTCATGTACCCACTCTGGTGTAGCCAGCCCTTATCACTGTTTGATCAGCCTGATCATTAGTATAATGTTGTTGAATATATGCACATGGAATGCTACTGGAGTTTTCAGTAGCAGCTCCTCCCACTCAAGCCTTCTGGCACAGGAAAATGTTGATGTAATTGGAGTGAGTGAGCATTGGCTCTGGGAGCACAATTCTCACTTTCTCGACACATTACACAAAACCTATCGTCACCATGTTGTGTGTGATTAGTGCCGTTGGACAGTGCCGTTTCAATCATCCAATACGATGACGATAGCATTTGCGGTATCCAAGTACACATCTCAGAATCGCAGTATGTCTACATCTTTCAGGTGTACCTACCATCCAGTAATTACCCAGTTACATTGTATAGAGAATATATGAATCATATACATGATCTATTCGAAATGCACTCAGCTATAGGGCATGTTGTCGTAATGGGTGATTTCAACGGCAGTGTGCAGAGATCAGATGCCAGGAATAGATGTCTGTCTAAACTCATATCACAAAAGTCGTTGGTGTCTGTCAATAACACGGAAGCTTGCATTGGGCCTTCTGCAACACATTTCCCTGCCGATGGTGGCCATGATAGTAGGGTCCTGCGAATTGGAGATTTTGATCGAATCGAATTCACGAAATCGAATCGAATTTTGAATCGAATATCGAATCGAATCATACCTGTGTGTTGCTTCTCAATTAGACGATTTGTGATACGTTTTATGAACTACATGCATGAAGTTCCATCATAACTTACGTGGCGATGAACCATTGCTTGTGATACTATTAACTTCAATTGACAATTGTCGAGAAAAAGAACAGATTAAAACGTCCATGCGGCCGTCACGACGATTAATATATAACCACTAAACGGTTCATTCGGAACTAAAATCACGCAAAATTTGTACAATTTGCATGTACATTCAAAATTGCAAATCGGCATTCGGAAACACCCGTTGTTATAAACTTAAAGATGCAACAACAGTCACATGGTATCCTGTTTATGTAGTGCTGGATGCTTCTTGGACAGACGATTCCATAGATGGGTGGTTGTCCCAGATGCTTGCGATTTATACACCATGTTGCATTCATCACACGGGTAAGTCCCTGCACTGGCTGCAGCTTTGTCATGTTTAAAATAAACATGAATAACGGACCACATTTTGTCAAGTGTCAAAGAACGTTCCGAAACTGCATGAGAGTCAGTAAAGAAAAACACCACCAAAATGAACTTTTCGACGCCCGGAACACGTGTTGTCTACATTCTCAGTGATATTAGATGATGCAGAATCTGAGACTGATAGATAGCGGATAACACTAGCGGTTGATCAGTCTCATAGCTATTATAATTTACGCGCGTCGTCGGTCCATCGGCGATCTCCGAGCTTTTGGCTACCATGTTCAAAGCTAGAATTCAGACGTATTTAGTCGTCCTGTAGTGGCTAATTGTTGGCTATACTTATATTTAATATCATGCGAACATTCGAAGAATTATAAGGTGCATATATATAATTTTATGGAATTAAATGGCACAGAAACAGCTAAGATCGACATGTGTACATGTCCGTAAACAGCCTATACTTTTCCGTCAGTGTATATTCAAAATTTCGAGTTGGCAATTTCGACTCGAATTCGAATCGAATTTGACTTTCGAATCGAATCTCGAATCGAATATCGAATATGCGCAGGACCCTACATGATAGACCACATCCTCATTCCCGAGGAAGAAACATATTTAGTGCAGGCAATCAAATCATCGACGACGATGACAGGCCCATTAGACAGACTCCAAGCATGTTAATACTAAACGAATATCCGGTTAAGTCCAGGAACTATACTAGTGGGTGGATGTTCTCGAAAATTTGAGTGAGCAAAAGCAAAAACACTATTGAAAAAATTCGCAAAAAAATATTAAATGGTTTGATCTGGGAAAACTGATTGACAGCGGGTGAATAAATACTCCTGATTCATGTGGACATACACATACGTTGTTCGTTGTCTGGTTTACGATCAGAAACCAACATATCCCCATATCATATACGTGAAAATCACTTTCCCATTTTCTCGGGTTTGGCGATACCCTCGGGTTTGGCGATACCACGTACACGGGGGTGATCATATAAAACTATTTGTGACTAATTGGGATTAACCTAACAGATATTCCCTTGTTCACCAATCAGAAGGAGCCTTTCTGAACAATTGCAGCACTAGCTGAAAGTATGCGTGGATATCAAAATTAGGGTGAACAAAGAATTTTAAATGCAGCAAGCGACCGGCTCAGTCATTGATTGGTAGAAAATATCTGCTAATAATTATTTGACTGACATTATGTATCTAATGGAAACAACATGAACAATTACAGTTTTTTACGTTAACCCGTCCATGACCGGAGCTTCCTGAAATTTCACGAAAACCCTGTGCCTATGCATTCTCTTATATATGCGGGTCTCCCATAGGGAGCCTCACATTTATAAGAGAATGCATTGGCCTAATATTATTTAGCTTGACCTTGTAAGCCAGTGCATTATCTTATATATGCGAAGCTCCCCATGGGAGACTCAATATATAAGAGAATGCACTGGCATAGGGCCTTTAATGCTGCACCAGCACAGCTCCCATCATGAAAGGGTTAATCCTGATGTTATACGAATTCGTGGGGGATGCTCAGATAATGACTCACTTCTTTTTCTACAGTATTTTGCCAAGCCTAAGTTTAGTGTGTCTGTCATTTGCAGAATGAGGTCCCCAGAGGGTGAATTTAGTAATGCTAACCTGCATAGCGGGCTAGCATCACCAAATTCACCCTCTTAGAACCTCATTCTGCATGGTCTCATTTGTTATGACATAGACTCAGATTGAAGTTCCCAAATTGTGAATATTGTGATTTACACCCATTGGGAACCTCGATTATGCAATGTCATCTGCCAATTTGGGATATAGAGAAACTAAACTAAAAAAGAAATAGAATCTATGTGAAGAAAGTTTCTATAGAAATTTGATAATAAACAATCTTTCCAGAGAAGATGAGGCATAAGCAGAATGAGGTCCCCAGAAGGTGAATTTAGTGATTCTAGCCCACTATGCGGGAAAGCATCATTAAATTCACCATCTGGGGACCTCATTCTTCAAATGACAGGCACCTTATGCTCATGCCTGATTTTTGCCATTAGCTCAGAAAAAGCAAATGTATTTAAATATGATAATTAAATTAGCTCAGATCATTAAGGCGCCTTTACACCATTAAGCTTGCTTAATTCAGCTTCAAATGGTAACCACAGGGGGTGATGCTCAATGTTGCCATTACACCATTAAGCTTGCTTAATTCAGCTTCAAATGGTAACCACAGGGTGTTATGCTGAAAACCCAGCAAGCCTTTTTAGCACTGTTTTATCAGGAAATCTTTTACAACTGTCCATCATAATTAACAGGTCTGTGGTTATATTTACTCTCTAGACTCCAATATTGTGGACTACACATGTGTCTTTAATCAGAAATAGAAGGGATTCTGTTATTTAACTGCTACTTGACATTTAATGGGCCATTCAGTGGTGTATGGAAATACAGCCGAATCCCTTTGGATTAAGCTTGCTTAATAGATAATAAAAAGTGCTGAGCTGTATGAAAAGGCATGACATTACACGATGCAGCTCGCCTCTTGAGCGTGCTGAATTAAGCAAGCTTAATCGTGTAAAGGCACCTTTACGAAGTCACAGTTGGGCATAGGAATTTTATCATGACACGTGACATAATGGCAACATCACAATAAAGTGCCCAATTTTTCACTCAAATGTCAGGCAGAGAAACACATTATGGACTCCAATTCATTTTAGAGATAATTGGATAATAAGTTCAACAAATAACGTACATTACTGACTAAAAATCATTACAAATGAATGAATGGGTAGGTTGAGTCTGATCTTTCCTTTCGCCCTATTAGTGCTATGGTTAACAGAAAATAGGTCCCCCACATTTTAATTTGTGTAAACAAGAGGCATATGGAAAATCTTATTGCCCCAATTTCGTGTCCTGTTCTGGTCACCTCAAAATTTGGCACAGAAGTGACGTTACAGAGAATAACGATGATTGCCGAACATGTCCCAAGACTTTGATATCGCTAGTTTTATCTCCATTCAGAGACATCATAGTGACAGTCTCATCTTATTTCAACCACGTGAATTTTTTGTGATTTACATCACTCGCCAGAGCTAAATTTAGAAAAAGAAGCTTCGGTTGGGGTACAACTTATCAAACTTATTTCAGCTCTTCTCCCCTGGCATTCAGCTGCTAATATAATATGATTGTTAACACCCTTTCTATACTAAATGGATTCTACCACTCAGTTATAAAAATATACATTGGAATGGTCTATTTTTCATTGGGGGGGGGGTGTTCAGATATAATGAGCAGACAACAGTATGACGAAAAGATAATACAAATGCTGAAGGATTCATATTTTTTTGGGGGAAGTGTTCAGATAATATTACAGTTCAACAAGCGACCTATGATCATTTGTTGAACTTATTATTTGAACATTTCGTTAGGGAACTATTCAACAATGAGTATTTAGATTGAAAGGGTTAATGTAGTTGTTAATCTTGTTGACATCTCTTTTAAATTTTAGACTGGTCAAACTGCTTTATCGATGGGATCTCGAGTTGGAAATACTGAAACTGTAGACACTCTTATCAGGTCAGTTCTCTAACATCTCAGTAATACTCTAATCAATCGACTTCTTAACCACAGCAGCCCATAATTATGCTGTGGTTAAGAAGTCGATTAAATAGAGCATTACTGTCTATCCACCATTTCAGCTTGATGGAGAAATATTTTTGACATTTATAGCATACACTAGCAACTTATAGCAACCTCTAATCATTAAAATACTAACTAAAACTAGCAATTGCATGTATTTAATATATATATACATCGAAATTGGTCAATAAATACATGAATACTTAATACATACAAATTTTATTTGGTTTGGAAGAAAAGGACTTATTAACTTCTTTCATCTTTCTTCACAGCAGTGAGACGAATATTCTTAATTTTTAAAATAACAAATCACTCTTCATTATCACATAACGGCTGATTATTTTGGTTTTCGGACCATGACTTAATATATCTACTTAGAATATTAATTGTTCTTGGTTCTAGAAAGCTAACATTCTAAAACAGACATGTGGTCATGCAGCCTTTAGTACTCATATTTAACCCTTCCATGACTGGAGCTTCCTGAAATTTTTCAAAAAACCCTGTGTGAATTCATTTTATCACATAATTAACACTCAAAACCAGCTTCATAATTATTGGTAAGACACACACGTGTGTAATATTAGCGCATGTGATGACGTCACGCCATTATTTAAATGACTTGCGATTGCTGAAGTTTATGATTGTTGTTTTCGATGAATACTTCGCGTTGCTTCGCGTTTATTTGATCATGTGATAAAAGGTATCTGAAACTCGTTCTATTTTATACGTAATTTATCAACCTCATCCACTAAATTCTATTTGAGCCTCGTTAAACCTCAGCTCAAATCGAATTTAATGAACTCGGTTGATAAATTCCATATAAAATAGAAACTCATGTGAGATCCTCTATCTCTTATATAATGCGAGTCTCTCATTGGGATCCTCGCATATATAAGAGAAAACATTGGCCTAACAATATTTACCTTGACCTTGTAAGCCATTGCATTCTCTTATATATATGCGAGGCTCCCTATGGGAGACTCACATATATAAGAGAATGCAATGGCAAAGGATCTTTAATGCTGCACCAGCACAGCTCCGGTCATGAAAGGGATATACTTGTCTTTCATTTCAGCCATGGTGCCAAACCTATTATTCCAGATATGCAGAGTTATCTCCCATTGCATCATGCTGTACTCAACAACCACGAGGATACGGTTCTTGTCTTCCTGGGAAATTTCCCTGAATCATACACAGTGAGTTGATATTCATTGATTTGCATTCATATTGGCTAATAGTAAATTACTTGTAAGTCATTGTAGAGACTATCTAACCCTTGATGCCTTGACATACTGTGCCTAAAATGTTCTCAACTAGGCCTGAGAAAATGGTGCCCGACATTTGCAGAATGAGGTCCCCAGAGGATGAATTTAGTGATGCTATCCCCACAGTGGGCTAGCATCACTAAGTTGACTCTTACTGGGGATCTAATTCTGCTTAGGCCTCATTTTCTTTGGAAAGTATCTTTACATGTATTATCAAATATATTTTTCTTTCGTTTCTTTAGAAACTTCTTCACAAAGATTTCTTTTTCTTTTTTAGTTTAGTTTCTCTATATCCCCTAATTGGCAGACGACACATTGCATAATCAAGGTGCCCAATGCGTGCACATCACAATATTCACCATCTGGGAACCTAAATTTGAGTCTAGGTCTCCCATAGCAGATGAGACCATGCAGAAAATAGGTTCCCAGAGGATGAATTTGGTGATGCTAGCCCACTGTGGTACTAGCAACTGGGGTACGTAGCATAACTAAATTCACCCTCTGGGGACCTCATTCTGAAAATGTTCGGCACCATATTCTCAGGCCTGTTCTCAACCCAGCCGTATTGGCATTTACAGCAACTTGACAAATTAGACCTTCATTACAGTTATCCTATTAACCCTTTACCCAACAGAAGGGCCCTGTGCCAATGCATTCTCTTATATATGCAAGTCGACCATAGGTCGCCTCGCATATATAAGAGAATGCATTGGCTTAACACATTAAAAATTATAAAATTGTTTTAGGCCAATGCATTCTCTTATATATGCGAGGTGACCTATGGTCGACTCGCATATATAAGAGAATGCATTGGCACAGGGCTAACTGTAACTATCACAATGTGGTCAAGGAGCCGGTTCCAATGATATCCATATTTGTATAGTTCTATTGAGACAGACCGAAGATATTTTAGGCTGTTGAAGCTTTATTTGGCCGGTTTTGGCCGGTTTGTTGGGTAAAGGGTTAACATTTGTTACTCTATAGATAAATTTTGATAGTTTCATCTTATTCTTTCCACCTCCTGTGTGAAAACAATTCCGACCGTAAACACAATCTTAATATTCTGATAACTTTATCACATTTATAATCTTGTTGCTGAGTTTATATATTTATATTTAATTTATTTATAGATATTTATATTTATTTAATATTTAACTTTCTTACCTGTGATTATGAGCTTGATCTAACTTTTTTAGTGGAGTTATCCTCCTTTTTTCCCCAAAAACAATTATGTTAATATGTCTACCCTTAGCCCTTTACCCAACAAAACGGCCAAAAACGCCCAAACAAAGCTTCAACAGCCTAAAATATCTTCGGTCTGTCTCAATAACACCATACAAATATGGATATCATTGGAACCGGCTCATCGACCACATTGTGATGGTTACAGTTATGCCCTGTGCCAATGCATTCTCTTATATATGCGAGTCGACCATAGGTCGCCTCGCATATATAAGAGAATGCATTGGCCTAAAAAAAAATCTTTTTTTACCTTTTTTTCTTACATTCTTTAACAATTTTATAATTTTATAATGTGTTAAGCCAATGCATTCTCTTATATATGCGAGGCAACCTATGGTCGACTCGCATATATAAGAGAATGCATTGGCACAGGGCCGTTCTGTTGGGTAAAGGGTTAATGTAGCCGAATTTCACTGTGGGGGGTATCCTTAGTACCACTGGGACACTCTCGGGCCCGCTAAAGATGTCGCATTTCCATCGCATCGAATACAATTCATTTTGATCCAATGAAAGTGTGATAGACCAAGTTCTGATACAGATGATCGTGATTTTGTCACATTGAATATAATGCAGAAGTTATATTGACATGATGTTCGTTCCATGCGATGACATATTTAAAAAATTTGGACTCTCCAAAGCGCTTCTGATGTCATGTTGGCGGCAAATTGTGGTGCCAACTCTATTTAAATGTGGTCTGTGACAGATTTATTTTTACTAATTCTTTATTATTCCCTTACCCTCAGACTCACTACTAAAATGTTCATATATTTCCCGGTCTGTCATTAATGTCTACACAGGCTCGACACTAATTTATTAGCCGAATGTTTATTATGCCTATCTCATTAATTTCTAATTGATAATAGGGTACTGTGTACTCTATAATAGTCCCATATACCCCATGAAGGCGTTGCACCTTCATTGAATAGAAGACAATAGAATTAGGATTTTTACGTCATCCACATAATTCCCCTTGGTAACGAGGATTTCCAAAACCAATTTACGGAAAGCCAAATGTGACAACCTTGTGTGTATTGTATTCAATGTGATGAAAGTGCAACGTCTGTAACAAACACGGATTTGTATCGTAGATCTGTCAGATCTTCTATGCTGGCACAAACATCGGATATATTCATTACAGATGTCGCACTTTCATCACTTACAATTAATGAGCATCATCTCTAGTTATTCCTATTTTACAGGGTCTCCATGAAGCAATCAAGATTTGTAGAAGGTCATCTATTCACACTCATCTGAGAAGAGCTTGGGACAGGTCTGTTATAAATTAGACTAAACTAAAGTTCAGTCGATATTTATAGTTCAGATTTTGATGATAACTTGAACCTCATGAGTAGTCAACTTTAACACACTATCTCCTAACTTTTTGCAGACGATTACAAGTTGACATATATAATCCCGTAAAAATATGGCAGCCATTTAAAAAAAAAATATGCACCTAGTTAGTTTGATCCACATTTTACAATCTAATCATTGGGATGGTGGGTCTTTTTTCAAGTATTCACAATAGCTTGACAATGTAATATCCAAATAAATGAAATTTGGCACTCATAATCCATGATGGCTACAAATATGACAACAATTGGAAAAAGATGACAATTTCCTGCTGCATGACACTGGTGGTCGATTGTGAGCTGTTCCTTAAGTTTTGTTTAGGATGAGACACAATTTAACCCTTTCATGATGGGAGCTGCGCTGGTGCAGCATTAGAGATCCCATGCCAGTGGATCCTCTTATATATGCGAGTGTCCCATAGGGAGCCTCGCATATATAAGAGAATTCACTGGTTTACAAGGTCAAGGTAAATATTGTTATGCCAATGTATTCTCTTATATATGGCAGACTCGCATATATAAGATAATGCATCTGCACAGGTTTTTTTTCTCCAAATTTCAGGAAGCTCCAGTCTTGGAATGGATAAGCAATTAGACAAGTGAAAATGTGGGTCCCGGCAGATAAACTCTCTTGAGAGAAATTCAATCTGTACATGAAAAAAGATGGAAAGTTGAAATACAGTGAAATACAATTTTAAATTCAAAATTGTACTGTAAATGGAGGTTTAACAATTTGTAAAATTCACATTTCATTGCATGAGCTTTGACGTTATATAGATAAAATCTACAAAATATACCATGTTAATTATCAGGAGGCAGAAGGAGATTGTGACACCTGAGTTACTGGAGTGTGCTGTGATCGGTAAAGCTGAGCGACTGTACCAGGTCCTCGAGGAAGGAGATGACTTAAATGTACAGGTAAAATGGATAACATTGGTCAAGTTAATATGATAATATGAATGGCATATAGAACGACCCGGTATGATGTTAACCCTTTACCCAACAAACCGGCCAAAAACGGCCAAATAAAGCTGCAACAGCCTAAATTATCTTGGGTCTGTCTCAATAAAACCATACAAATATGGATATCATTGGAACCGGTTCATTGACCACATTGTGATGGTTACAGTTATGCCCTGTGCCAATGCATTCTCTTATATATGCGAGTCGACCATAGGTCGCCTCGCATATATAAGAGAATGCATTGGCCTAAAAAAAATCTTTTTTTAACACTTTTTACCATTTTTTCTTATAATATTTTCTACATTCTTTGACAATTTGATCATTTTTAATATGTGTTAAGCCAATGCATTCTCTTATATATGCGAGGCGACCTATGGTCGACTCGCATATATAAGAGAATGCATTGGCACAGGGCCGTTCTGTTGGGTAAAGGGTTAAGGGAATCGTATAAATAGTCATGAACCTATTATAATCATAATTAACACATGGTAGCAATGCAAATGCTTGATTAATTTTTTAGACTGTTCTGGATGAGAGTAGACTTCTATATAACTATGGTTTAGACATCGACTTTAATAATATAGGCCTACAATATAATGTTATTTGTCACTGCAATTATGGTCTAGAAATTGTTTCTAGCATTTAATCAATCGCTTTGGGTGTTTACAATAAATAAAATTATATTATTCTCAGTTAAAGGCCCACTTAATTTTCGAACCCCCAGATAATTTTATATGAAATATAACGTCATATTATATATCATTTGAAAGAGGAAGCTCCAAAACATTGTATTATCAACTTATTCGGTGTATTAAACTGTCAACATGTTGTTTTTGTTGATGTTTCATTATTTTCAATGGAAGGGGAATAACTCTATATCTTAAGATATAGGATTATTCCCCTTCCATTGAAAATGCATTTTTTAGTTTGAATTCTGTTGCATTCTGGGAGCCGTAATGGGGGAAATCTTTTTCAGCTGTTTTCTATTTCTCTATAGGCATCTTCTGAGACAGACATTTCAAATGGTGATGAAATATAGTATTTTAATCATATTTATGGCATAGATTGATTAAAACCATATAACAAGACACTATAAAAAAATAATCGTTGACTCAAAAATTAAATGGGCCATTAACCCTTTGAGTGCCAGGTCGATTTTTGTATCAACCCATATACCCTGTGCCAATGCATTCTCTTATATATGCGAGTCGACCATAGGTCGCCTCGCATATATAAGAGAATGCATTGGCCTAACAATTATTATTTAAATTTTTTTTTTTTACAATTTTAATAATTTATTCTTATATTCTTTAACAGACTTATTTTGTAGGTTTAGGGCCGATGAGATCGGCCCCTGGCACTCAAAGGGTTAAATGGTCTTTGTCTGTTGCAAAGCAAAATTCTTTTTTTGCTTTTGGTGCCATTGTCACAACATAGTATGAACACTGCTATTGGTATTGATGTTTAAGCTCACAGACTTTGCAATATTGCAACTATGGATTGGTTTTCATATTCGGAGTAAAATAACAGATAGTATTAATTGTTTTTTCAGAGTAGTGTTGGTAACTGGCCAATCTGTCTGGCCGTGGAACATGGCCACTTAGATGTGGTGAAGATGTTACAAGAGGTAAGACAACAAACAGCCAAAAATTCCTTCAACTTGACCCATTACTCTGAATCAATCCTGAGTTTAGTGTGCCTATCATTTACAGAATGAGGTCCCCAGAGGGTGAATTTAGTGAAGCTATCCCTCATAGCATGCTAGCTTCACCAAATTCACCTTCTGGTGACCTCATTCTGCATGTCCTCATCTGTTATGGGTGACATAGACTCAGATTGAAATTCCCAAATGGTGAATATTGAAATGTGCACCCATTGGGAACCTCAATTATGCAATGTGTCGTCTGCCAATTTTGGGATATAGAGAAACTAAACTAAAAAAGAAATAGAATCTATGGGAAGAATTTCAATAGATAATAAAGAAACTTTCCAGAGAAAATGAGGCCTAAGCAGAATGAGGTTCCCAGAGGGTGAATTTAGTGATGCTAGCCTTCTATGCGGGATAGCATTACTAAATTTACCCTCTGGGGACCTCATTCTGAAAATGACAGGCACACTAAACTCAGGCTTGCTCTGAATGGATTCTAAAATTATACATATGAATCAGACCTGTTACTTCTCCCAGATTCGCTGTGAGTCTCCTGGTTTCACCATGCATCTCAGTGTCATGGCGACACCTCCTAATCTCACGGTTTGAAACAATCTTCTCGAACAAAAAAATAATTAAAACTTACTTTCATTTTCGTTGTACTATAATGCGGTAAGCGAGAATATGTGAGACTACCTGGGTGCGATTGTTTAGCGTCTGGTGCAGACACTGCTGTTACGCAATAATACCGCGATAGCTTGGAGTAGCTGCCAATGTGCCGCGGGTCATTAGTCTGACAATAAATGGTTTGTCGCCCACATGTTTTAACAAACAAAGGAGGAATGAACAACCTCACGTTATATAACTAATATTAACTATGCCAGATTGTTTTCATATTGGATTACAAACGAGCTTTATGCATGACCCATATATCTAGGAAGTCCATTGAATATGGTCATTTATATATGTCTCGGTAAATTGGCGACCATACATTATATTTTTGAAATGTATGATTCTTGCCGGAAAGACCGGCAAACGCCGACGATACGATTCAAAGTTTAAGGACTCGTGGTCTCGTGAAATGACGTGGATAATGCGAAGTGATCGCGTAGAGACAATGGCTCATTGTAAGGTTTGCAATATCCACTTTTGTTGAGTTTTATATACATATATCATATTAATAAATACAATTTTAAAATAATACCTGAAAATCATCTTTATTGGCAATTTTGGGATATCATACAATTTTGGTACACTAAAGAAATATGGAATACCGTTCCAATGACTGTCACATCTAAAGGGCAGATAACTCTTTCACATATATTCATTTCAATTCAATTCTTTTATTGGATATAACAATATAATAATCATCGTGTATCCAAATATATAACAATTAGTCGGGGAGCTAATAAGGTCCACGTGCACCCCCCCTCTGATGATTACAAATAACCTTATTTTTATTGTTCCCTATGGTATCCATATAAAGAATCCGGATTTCACCGAAAAATAAAGGTGGCCCTACTAGGTGCTAGAGCCATTTGAATCCAAGATGGCCGCCATTTCCTCTAATTCCGACCAGCTGTATTTAATCGTTGTAATAGATCGTTTGTTAGCAAAAGACACAGACAAAATGTATGCCATTTTGTTGGTATGACGTCCTTCTTCAAAATGACATGCCACAAATGACGATACAGCCATGAATCACAATGCATGAACACCAGGTATACTCCTACACCTGACCATATAGTCACTCTATGTATACATATTCACCACATTCACGATCATGCAGTCACTCATTGTATACCTATTCACCTCACCATGGACCATACAGCCACTACATGTATATCTATTCGCCATACCCATGACCATAGAGTCAATCCAGATATACATATACACCTCACCTACCAATGGTGAGCCCTTCCAAATATACCAATACCCGCACACACGACTACTCATAAGTCTCATACTTGCATATACACCTCACACATGACAATTCATCAACTCACTGTATAGTCATACACGCCATCCATGATCATTCATCTACACCATATACACCACCGATGATAATACATCCACAACATATATAAATATGCGACCCACCCTGTTACCAAAAGGGCACTCCCTATATAGCCACACGCTTGTCAATGACCATACAGCTTATTCCAGGTATGCATATAACTTCAATCTTGACTACAGGCATACCATGTGCACCTATACACATTACCCATAACCATAAAATCACTCCCTATTTATCTACGCACTCCATCCATGATCATACAGACAGCACAAATATACATATACACCACATGTCACAATACAGCCACACACGGTACACATATACATCACGACCACCACGACCTTACAATCACTCCATATATACATAAACAACACACGGATGACCATGTAGCTACTCTCGTTATATCTATACACCACAGCAATGCCCATACGATCACATCGGCCACACACAATATACCGTACAGTCACTACATGTATACCGATTCACCTCACACATGCCCATACAGCCACTCCTTATATTCCTATGCATCTCACCGTGGACACCCCACTTATAACCATATAGTCACTCATTGTATACCTACTCATAACCATATAGTCACTCATTGTATACCTATTCACATCATTCATGACCATACAGTAACTCCCTGTATACCTATTCACATCACCTATGATCATACAGTAACTCCCTGGCTGCCATATTGGCATCCATCTTTTATCCAGTTGATCACTTTTTATCATAATGGGCCAGAATAGCCACATATTATGGTTCATCTCAGATCCGTCTCAAAGTTTTGCCCATTTCCTTTCAATAATATTGCCAGAATCACAAAAGAGGTTCTCCGCAAAATTCCATACTGCAACTTTAAAATGAATTTGTCATGCCCCATACGGAACTGGGACAAACAGAATAGAACGTAGTTGTCGGTTAATTAACTAACACGTACAATAACCAAGTGAGTCACAGTTTGCTACCTTGTCGAATAACGCAGATAATAATGTTCGGGATATATGTAAAAAATTTACTTTTTACAAATTTGGTGGCCATTTTGGAAGCCATCTTGAGCAATTTGGTCTATAAACACCGTAGTGTGACACATTTAAGATAGACCAAAACAATAAATACTTTTGATACCAATGATAGTTGCATTTTACTTAAAAAAATTGTCCAACCCTGAAAAGTTAATTTTTGCCGATATTTATGTCAAGTTTGTGAGAGAAAAATCCAATATTTCTGGTGATGTCAGTGGTGACAATAGAAACAATGATCCATGGTGCATCAGACATGTTAGTATTCAATGTATATAATACATATTAGCCAATTTTATATATCAACCACAACTTGTAAGCCATTGCAGGACACCCTGGGGCAATATTTACCATTTTTCATATTTTCGGCGGCCATTTTGCAAATTTTCTACACCAATTTCATTCCCATTGAAGTAAAACATCCGTCCAATAAAATAAAGCACATAGTTGTTGACATTCTATTAACAGCTGTGTGGTTTGTTGATAAAATGACTATCAAGACCGTCTTGCAAAAAAAATCGAAAATTTCACCCCTCTTTTTCAAATCCTCTTTCTGTATCTATTACTGAACCCTCGTCAATGGCAAATGTCTTAAAATGACGCTATAATCTCATGCTTGATGCCTGTCTCAAAAACATTGCCATTTACTAATGATTAATGTGAAGAAAAATGGAAGATATGGTGAGATATTAATTAAATTTCCTATTTTCGTGCATATGACGTCATTTTTCGGTGGCCATTTTGAATTTTTTTCGAAATTATTTGTCGTCATTTTGAAGAAGGACATCATACCAACAAAATGGCATACATCTTGTCTGTGTTTTTGCTAACAACCGATCTATTACAACGATTAAATACAGCAATATCTTTTGCAAAAAAAATCGATAATTTCACCCCTTTTTTTCAAATCCTCTTTCTGTATCTATTACTGAACCCTCGTCAATGGCAAATGTCTTAAAATGACGCTATAATATCACGATTGATGACTGTCTCAAAAACATTGCCATTTACTAATGATTAATGTGAAGAAAAATGGAAGATATTGAGAAATATTAATTAAATTTCCTATTTTCGTGCATATGACGTCATTTTTCGGCAGCCATTTTGAATTTGTTTCGAAATTATTTGCCGTCATTTTGAAGGACATCATACCAACAAAATGGCATACATTGTGTCTGTGTCTTTTGCTAACAACCGATCTATTACAACGATTAAATACAGCTGGTCGGAATTAGAGGAAATGGCGGCCACATCTTGGATTCAAATGGCACTAGCACCTAGTAGGGCCACCTTTATTTTTCAGTGAAATCCGGATTTTTTATATCTGGATACCATAGGGAACAATAAAAATAAGGTTATTTGTAAGAATCGGGGGGGGGGGGGGGGGGGGGGGGTTGGTGCAAGTGGACCTTATTGGCTCCTCGACTAAATATAATAAAACTGTCGACTAATGACAGGTAATCAAACAAAAACAAAAACGAATAATTATTTTATCATAAATGACTAATACATCTGTAACATGTATATGTAGCCACAAGTACATGTGATATCTCTGTATTGAGAATAATGAAAGTAGTTGTATGGCTTCGGATCGAATTATTGATATTTAATAATAGTAATGGAAAATTGAAAAGTTGATGACTTGAAAGTTGATGACTTGGTATTACGTGTTGAATAAACTTAAAAATATAGTTTTAGGGCACCAAATATGTATGTTTTGATGACCAAATTAAATCTCACTGATAAAACTTGAAATCTCACTGACTGGCAGAGTCACTCTCCCTGACAGGAAAACATTGGGGTAACAGGTCTGATATGAATGGTCTATATTCTTAATGTGCTAGGATGTTCAGATAATATAAGGATACAGCAGGCAGAGGTATTCACTATCGATTCACAGTTGATCACATGTAGAGATTTTCAGAGAAAAACTTCAACAAGCCTGAAGCTGATGTTGAACATACTAGTTAACCCTTTACCCAACAGAAGGGCCATGTGCCAATGCATTCTCTTATATATGCGAGTCGACCATAGGTCGCCTCGCATATATAAGAGAATGCATTGGCTTAACACATTAAAAATTATAAAATTGTTAAAGAATGTAAGAAAAAATGGTAAAAAGTGTTAAAAAAAGATTTTTTTTAGGCAAATGCATTCTCTTATATATGCGAGGCGACCTATGGTCGACTCGCATATATAAGAGAATGCATTGGCACAGGGCATAACTGTAACTATCACAATGTGGTCAAGGAGCCGGTTCCAATGATATCCATATTTGTATGCTTTTATTGAGACAGACCGAAGATATTTTAGGCTGTTGAAGCTTTATTTGGCCGGTTTTGGCCGGTTTGTTGGGTAAAGGGTTAACCCGTTCATGATGGGAGCTGCACTGAGCACTGCAACATTAAATTTCCTGCGCCAGTGCATTCTCTTATATATCCGAGTCTCCTATAGTGAGCCTCACATATATAAGACAATGCACTGGCTTACAAAGCCAAGTTAAATATTGTTAGGCCAATGTATTCTCTTATATATGCGAGGCTCCCTATGGGAGACCAGCATATATAAGAGAATGCATTGGCACAGGGTTTTCGCAACTTTCAAGAAGTTCCAGTCATGGAAGGGTTAAAAACTCTTCACAAATGAACGAGAATCAAATATTTACTAATGAATGAGCAGCAAGTTATTAAAGTGTTATCAGGCAAGTAGCCCACGCTAAGGTAAACACATATATATATAAAAGTCCTGTCCTCGTCTTTCATCCAGACCCCTGGACCGATTTCAACCAAATTTGGGGTACCCTGGCAGATGTCCAAACTGAACTAGTTTTTCAAAATTTAGATTTTTAACAAAGATCAATTTTTATTTAAAAAATAAAACTATTATTTTTTGTTAAATTGAGCAAGAATTTCATTTAAAACAAATTAAAAAATTCAAATTTTGTGCAGCTGAATAAAGGCTCACAAAGGAGCCTGTTTCAGCTAGTTGAAGTATAATAAATTAGTACACTCCTATGTGCGAATTCCATTGAAAATGCCGTTATTAAAAATGGTAATGTCACAAGTGAATTATGTCCTTACTGATCTAGACTGAATTTTTGATGGTTGATCTTTCTCCACATCGGGACTTTCATGCATTAACTCTGGGTGTTTTAATCATATTTGGCAAACCAAATTGATGCAAAAGTGTAATAAATAGATTAACCAATTAGTTCTGAGAACTAAGTTAAATAATTCACTCCAGACAAGAGACGTTTAGGTAAGAAGTAAGAAACTCATGTGCGGATGTGCACTCATTTCTTACCGATGTCTCTTGCCTCTTATGAATTATTTAACGCAATTCTCGGAACCAATTGATTACTCTCTATATAATCTATGGGTTGTGTTCACAGAAACGCTGTGATCTGAAGAAGAGACATCAGACATCAGGAAACACTATACTTCACACAGCTGTAGAACACGGCTCTATCGAGATACTCAAATATCTGCTCCAGTTCTGCAGCCCCACCTCACACTACTACCGGAACTACACGTTCAAAGCAACCGGCTTCCTCAGCGATCGCCGCCTACTGGACATCAACTCAATCAACTATGATAACAAAACTGCTCTACAAATTGCAGCTGAAAAAGGTAAGGTTGTCCTTACTCCACACTTGTCATACATAATATAACAAGATCCTGACCACGATGTGTGCAATTTCAACAGCTCATTATTGTACTTCCCTTGACAAGTCTTGTGCCATGCAACTTGAAATATTATTGTCATTTTTCGCTGTTTCAGGGGGCCTCAGTGGCTCAATCGGTTAGGGGTACAACTCCAAGCCATTTTGCCCTCCAGCACTGGTGATAAGGGTTCAAATCCACATGTTTCCATCGTGGAATTTGTAACTCAAAATCATTATCTGGTGGAGTTGCCAGTTACTCACCGATGGCCCGTGGTTTGCCACACATGGTCGATTAATTTATCAGCCATTGAAATTTCTTTTAGATTAGACGTAAGTGTGCGGATTTCCTCCACCACTAAAACCTGGCAATGTCGTGATATGGCCTCAGTTGCTGAAAGCGTCATTAAACCCCAATCAATCAATAAATTTCGCTGTTTCCAAATTACTTATCATTCAAAAACACCAGGCCGATAATGAAATGGTCTGTTCAATAACGACGGCACACCAGACCGATCGGTTATAACAATAGTAATAGCATGACTTATTCGGTCATTATGGTTTATTAACAGCCCTCGCTAAATGATTGACATAAACCAACATAAACCATAACGCCCCCTTGAGAATCATGTTATTGTTATATTGTAGTCTTTCATTCTAGACTTATATGCATGTTTGTGGATTGGAACATGTCTAATGTCAACCCATTCACCCATGCTTGTTGATGTATCTATTTTGAATTCTAAACTTATACAATGTATTGGTATATTCTTAATTTGTATGGATATTCTGATAACAGAAGCAGATCACAGACAGAAACTTCTCCCATGTAAATGTTGTTTTCTTTGTCCGTCCGAGCAGATATCTCAACCACCGGTTGACGAATCTCAATGAAATTTGGTATGGATGTTCACTACTATGAGGGCAATGGATGGAGTGTTCAATCATTTGTTTTTCAATCAGTTTTCCATTCTAGAGTTATTCATCTTTGTTTATTTGGAAGTATTGGTTTTTTGTCTGTATCTCCACCACCGGTTGACAGATATCAATGAAATTTGGTATGGGCCCGGGTGTTCACTACTATGATGGCAATCAATTGATTGTTTAATTGATTTGTTCATGTTTTCCATTCTAGAGTTATTTATCTTTGTTTATTTGAAAATGTTCCCATCTGAGCAGATATCTCACGCGTACTTTGACCTTTCGAATCTGCCACCGTGGGGGTATGCCAGCACTGCCGGTGCAACCTCTTGTTGAAATTTCTAGCATAACATCCGTACAAATGAATTAGTAGGAATCAAGTAACTACTCATTGATATGTTTCTAGTTATCAAAAGACTAACCACTGATTATATCTAATATATATTTAACTCTTCTTTTCAAAGGTTACAGTAAGATAGTTTCATTGCTGCTAACGAGAGGAGCCACCACAGCGGTGTTAAATGATAGTGGCTATTTGTTCTCATGCCCGGAGTTTGAAGGAGTTCATATCGTGATACAGGCGCACAGGGAGTCGCATACTAAACAGGTCATGCAGCTCATCAGAGATCCATCAAAAAGGGGGATGGACAAATTAATGGAAGTGTGGATGGTATGTTGTTTGGATATGTTTAGTGTACTGAACATATCCTTATCAAATAATTTGGCTTTCCCTTTGGAGAAAATGACTTTGATCTAAAATTTGAAATCTTACTGCAACAAATAACAGTGTTGCAGGATATTTTAATTTCTACACGCTAAAAGAATATTTTTGCTTTGAAAACTAGGACATGTCATTTTGCATTGAATCCACTAGTCTGAACATTTAGCTTTGTTTATGAAAGATTTAGTTTTTGCAATGGTTAATAATGCTGAAACAAACCGCATCTATGCTCCCTTAGCCCTTCCATGACTGGAGCTTCCTGAAATTTTACGAAAACCCTGTGCCAATGTATTCTCTTATATATGCGAGTCTCCCGTAGGGAGCTTTGTATATATAAGAGAATGCATGGCCTAACAATATTTACCTTGACCTTGTAAGTCAGTGCATTCTCTTATAAATGTGAGGCTGCCTATGGGAGACTCGCATATATATTATAAGAGAAAGCACTGGCACATGATATGTAATGCTGCACCAGAGTGGCTCCAATCATGAAAGCATTAACCTCTTCACTGTTGAGACTGGGCCATTGACATTTTGGACTTTTCCAATGGAAAAATGTGCTGGGAATATCACGAAAACCATAAAACTGACTCTGTTGAAAAGTTGTTATCTTTCACAACTGTTTAAAACTTTGAGATACAATGGTTCTGATGCACCAATATCTGAGTTCCATTTATGAATAATGGTAAAATGCTAGTGTGCTGAAGTAGGTCTGTACTCAGTACGGATGTATAGCACACAGTGTGACATTTTACGTCCGTACTTGAGTACTGACATATAGCAGGCAAGAGGTTAAAGAAATTTGAAAAACTCACAGCGAACAAACTTCCTCAATGCAGGCATTTCAATAATTTTTTATCAAATTGCCAGAACATAATGCCATTTATTCATATAAATAAAAAAAAGTGACTCGTTCGGGAAATCAGTCTCGTTTGTTTATCTGTTGTTTGCTTGGAATATAATATGCCTTTAAATAATGCTGGTATCAGTTGATGACAGCAATTAAAGGTTATCTCCGCATTCGGAATTTGTTCCCAATTATTAAATTTTGTTTCAATTCAATGCTAGAGCCAAAAAATTTAAAGATCTATCTTTTCCTATAAGGCCAACAAAAAAAAGTTTTTGATTATCGAGCAATTTTTAGCTCAACTTACTTTTGTAAGTTTGAGCTATTGTCATGGTTTGGCGTCCGTCGTCCGTGTGTCCGTCAACAATTTTTTTTGGCGCGGGCTACAGGTTGTACCTTTGGTCTGATCTTCATGAAATTTGTCATGAATGTTGACATTGACATGTAGATGGGAACGAGTCATTTTGGGGTCATTCGGCCAAAAAACATGGCCTCTGGCAGCCATCTTGGATTTCAAGATTCAATACATTGGCGCGGCCTACAGGTCGTACTGTTCGTCTGATTATCATGAACTTTGTCATTGATGTTAATAATGACATGTAGATGGGAACGAGTGATTTTGGGGTCGTTTGGCCAAAAAACATGGCTGCCAGCAGCCATCTTGGATTTTACTCTTTGCATGACTAAATCCTTTGGCGCGGGCTACAGGTCGTTGTTTTGGTCGGAAGTTTATGAAATTTGTCATGGATTTAACACTGTCATGTAGATGGGAACGAGTGATTTTGGAGTTGTTTGGCCAAAAAACATGGCCGCCAGCAGCCATCTTGGATTTTACTCTTTGCATGACTAAATCCTTTGGCGCGGGCTACAGGTTGTACCTTTGGTCTAATCTTTATGAAATTTGTCATGAATGTTGACATTGACATGTAGATGGGAACTAATCATTGTGGGGTCATTCGGCCAAAAAACGCTGGTGGCCATCTTAGATTTCAAAATTCAATCCATTGGCGCGGGCTACAGGTCGTACTGTTCGTCTGATCATCATGAAATTTGTCATGGATGTTAATATTGACATGTAGATGGGAACGAGTCATTATGGGGTTGTTCGGCCAATAAACATGGTCGCCAGCAGCCATCTTGGATTTTACTCTTTGCATGACTAAATCCTTTGGCGCGGGCTACACGTCGTAGCTTCGATCGTAACATCATGAAATTTGTCATGGATGTTAACAATGACATGTAGATGGGAACGAATGATTATGGGGTCGTTCGGCCGAAAAACATGGCCGCCAGCAGCCATCTTGGATTTTACTCTTTGCATGACTAAATCCTTTGGCCCGGGCTACAGGTCGTACTTTGGTCTGATCTTTATGAAATTTGTCATGAATGTTGACATTGACATGTAGATGGGAACGAGTCATTTTGGGGTCATTCGGCCAAAAAACATGGCCGCTGGCAGCCATCTTGGATTTCAAGATTCAATCCATTGGTGCGGGCTACAGATCGTACTGTTCGCCTGATCATCATGAAATTTGTCATTGATGTTAATAATGACATGTAGATAGGAACGAGTGATTTTGGTGTCGTTCGGCCAAAAAACATGGCCGCCAGCAGCCATCTTGGATTTTACTCTTTGCATGACTAAACACTTGGCGCGGGCTACAGGTCATAGCTTTGATCGGAACATCATGAAATTTGTCATGGATGTTGACATTGACATGTAGATGGGAACGAGTGATTTTGGGGACTAAATCCTTTGGCGCGGGCTACAGGTCGTACCTTTGGTCTGATCTTTATGAAATTTGTCATGAATGTTGACATTGACATGTAGATGGGAACGAGTCATTTTGGGGTCATTCGGCCAAAAAACATGGCCGCTGGCAGCCAACTTGGATTTCAAGATTCAATCCATTGGCGCGGGCTACAGGTCGTACTGTTCGTCTTATCATCATGAAATTTGTAAATGATGTTAATAATGATATGTAGATGGAAACGAGTGATTTTGGGGTCGTTCGGCCAAAAAACATGGCTGCCAGCAGCCATCTTGGATTTTACTCTTTGCATGACTAAATCCTTTGGTGCAGGCTACAGGTCGTTGTGTTGGTCGGAAGTTTATGAAATTTGTCATGTATGTTAACACTGACATGTAGATGGGAACGAGTGATTTTGGAGTCGTTCGGCCAAAAAACATGGCCGCCAGCAGCCATCTTGGATTTTACTCTTTGCATGACTAAACACTTGGCGCGGGCTACAGGTCATAGCTTTGATCGGAACATCATGAAATTTGTCATGGATGTTGACATTGACATGTAGATGGGAACGAGTGATTTTGGGGACTAAATCCTTTGGCGCGGGCTACAGGTCGTACCTTTGGTCTGATCTTTATGAAATTTGTCATGAACGTTGACATTGACATGTAGATGGGAACGAATCATTGTGGGGTCATTCGGTCAAAAAACATGGCCGCTGGCGGCCATCTTGGATTTCAAAATTCAATCCATTGGCACGGGCTACAGGTCGTACTGTTCGTCTGATCATCATGAAATTTGTCATGAATGATAACAATGACATGTAGATGGGATCGAGTCGTTTTGGGGTAATTCGGTCAAAAAACATGGCCGCCAGCAGCCATCTTGGATTTTACTCTTTGCATGACTAAATCCTTTGGTGCGGGCTACAGGTCGTAGCTTTGGTCAGATGGTCATGAAATTTGTCATGAATTATAACAATGACATGTAGATGGGAACGAGTCGTTTTGGGGTCATTCGGTCAAAAAACATGGCCACCAGCATTTTACTCTTTGCATGACTAAATCCTTTGGCGTGGGCTACAGGTCATACCTTTGGTCTGATCTTTATTAAATTTGTCATGGATGTTAACACTGACATGTAGATGGGAACGAGTGATTTTGGAGTCGTTCAGCCAAAAAACATGGCCGCCAGCAGCCATCTTGGATTTTACTCTTTGCATGACTAAATCATTTGGCACGGGCTACAGGTTGTACCTTTGGTCTAATCTTTATGAAATTTGTCATGAATGTTGACATTGACATGTAGATGGGAACGAATCATTGTGGGGTCATTCGGCCAAAAAACATGGCTGCCAGTGGCCATCTTGGATTTCAATAGTCAATCCATTGGCGCGGTCTACAGGTCGTACTGTTTGTCTGATCATCATGAAATTTGTAGGTCGTAGCTTTGGTCAGATCTTCATAAAATTTGTCATGGATGTTAACAATTATACGTAGATGGGAACGAGTCCTTTTGGGGTCAATTGGCCAAAAAAAATGGCCACTAGCAGCCATCTTGTATTTTACTCTTTGCATCACTAAATCCTTTGGCGCAGGTTAGACATTTCAATTAGAACCTTTCCTATTCCTCCATTTACTGTCAACCATTAAATTATTCCCCTACCTAAGTTGAGCTACAGTGTCATTGACACTTTCATTTTTGAGAATCGACGAGGGGGCGAGGGTTTTATTTTTAGTTTTTATCTTTGTTATGGGGATAATGCCCATAGTTAGCATGGGTTATTATACCTTCCCAGGTTAAGAAAATCTAAGGAGAACATTGTATTCCACTATAAAGAATGACCAATTATCACATAATACTACCCGTACATCATATATATATTGTTGGTATATTTGATATATGTATGTACCTTTTTATGGTATATATCTATTTATATCAGACCTGTATACTTTCATAATTGGAAATAGGGAGATTTGTCCTCATAAATAGGGAGATTTAGTGAAAAATAGGGAGATTTATTTCAATGTCAGTAACATGGAAAACACTTCATATTTTTTATTTAAATGTCATAGACTGTTTGTTGCATTTAATTTTAGTTTGCATCTGCCACACCTCAGTTACCTGTTTCTAGATTTTCTGCATTCAAAGGCACACCCTTTCGGTAGTATTCACAGTTTAGTACATCTATGATCTATGCACAATTAACGGCCTTGACACCGACTACCGAGTGTCTCTAATTTCTAAAATCACTGAATCATTGGGAATAAAATTACGATTTTTCGGTTATGGATCATGCTTTATTTCCAACAAGCCAAAATACAACGATTAAAAATATATTTGCACACTATACAATGGTGCTCTCGGATAATTTTGTCGCCAAATATATTCAGTAACATCGGTGAATTTAAACTTAATTAAAGAGAATACACATGGACAGATTTGTTTGAGGTCCGTTCGATTCTCGTTCTCTGTTACTGCGTATATAAAACACGGAATACAACAAAGACGGAAACGGAACTAAAATAATCAAAGTTTAAATCGGGATTATACATTTTATATCTATCTATATACTTTAATATTTATCCATCTATACTATAGTAACTATACATGCTAGCCATAAAAACTTCAAATACTATTAAATTAAACCAGCATACACATCGCCAATACGCACCATATTTCTTTCCGGTTTGCATTCCCGAAATTGGAAATCACATAATTGTTTACAGCACGGAAACACATTTGACTTAATAAACTTGGGGTTTGGGCAGCTTGTGGTGACAATATACCTGGTAGTTATCGTTGCCTAGTGTCTGTTGTTGAATACCAACACATACACCATTGTATGTCTATCATATTCGATGTTTGAAACATAACTAATTTCTCTTTTCTAGTTCCTTTTCGTGTTATCATTTGACAGCATCGGTCAATTTGAAAATCGTAATAAAATGCTTCAACGCGGGCCTTTTTTCCAGACGCGGCTATGCCCGAGAATCAAAACCCTTTTTTTTTTGGCCTAACAAGTTTAATATAGTTTCGTGGACATAAAATAATAAATGTGAATTGAAGATCCCTGTCCGGAAACACTTCTATCAATTCATTGATTTCATATTTACTGGTATGATACATACCATTTATTTGGGACATTTTATGGCTCGCGTAAATGTTCAGAGTTTAGTAAGATAGAGAACTCTATCAGTAAGATAGAGAACTCTATCTCTATCTGAGATCACCTGAACGTTTCATGAAGCCTGTTTTAAAAATAATAATGAAAAAATGTCCCAATTAATTATCACATTATATAAGAAATTTTTTATATAAAATCAATAATAATTTATTGTAGCATTTCCGGACATGTATCGTCCACTCATGTTATTATTTTATACCCCAGAAACTATATAAAACGTATTTAGGAAGAGATAGACCATCTTTATAAAGCTAGTAAAATATTGAGAATGACCCACTAAAAGAATATGTATAGCATATTATAAAATGATATCACAAAGTAATATTCTAGTTTTGTTTCAGACAAACTCATTGTTAGGATAAATTCAGTCATTATACCCCCACTTTCGAAGAAAATGGGGGATATACTGGATTGACTGCGTCTGTCCGTTACGCTTTCTCCCTCTGTGTGTCCGTTGTACCATCCGTCTGTCCATCGTACCATCCATCCGTCAGTCCGTCCGACCTCATAACTCGAACAACTATGAACCAATTTCAATAATTGTTTGTATGCAATGTCCTTAGGACTGCCTCTCTCTTTTTTTTTTAAAGTTACGCCTCATTTTCTCACTTTTTCGGTTTCCGGATGATATCTCAAGTTTGGATCCTTTAATTGCAAATACCATTTTTTTGTAGATCAGTCATATCAAGATACAGGTTGAGTTCGAATTTGAGTTTGATCCGATGATTTTTTCTAGAGTAATCGACTTTTTTCGACTTCAATTGAAAATTCCGTTTTTGTGTGAGTCAATGATATCAAAATACAGGTCAAGTTCGAATTTGAGTTTGATCCGATGATTTTTCTCAGAATTATGGGCTTTTCGACTTTTCAATTGTTCTTGTTTTTTCTTTGGTTTCCGGATGCTAACTCAAGTTTGGATTGTTTAATTGGAAATTCTGTTTTTTTTTGTGGGTCGTTCATATAAAAATACAGGTCAAGTTCGAATTGAGTTTGATCCAATGATTTTTCCCAAAGTTATGGGCCTTTCGACTTATCAAAATTATTAATCCAAATTTTTCTTTAAAGTTAAAAATCGTTTTTGTTGGGTATACGGATAATGCGGGTTGAATTTGCCACGGTGGGGGTATGCTAGCACTCAAGTGCACACCTCTTGTTTTAATATTACTTCCTTTTTGACTGTCAGAGACTTAAACTTTGTTTTGTAATAAACTAAACAATTAATTGTAATTTCAGACAAGGTTTGACCACAATTTGAGAGACAAAGAAGGAAATACACCTCTGATGGAGGCGTGTTTAGAAGGAAACGTCTCGGCTGTGAAGTACCTGCTGCAATCCGCCATTTATGTCAGAAATCCAATGGAGGATGATACCAGGTTAGTTGGAGTTTTTAACTGCACATATTTCTTGGATTACATTAATCGAGGCCACACAAAAAATACCAATTAAATGTTTTAGTTGGCTGGCTCTGACATAAAAAATTTAACTTATATGGACATGACTTATTATGCCATCTCGTTTACAAAGTTTGAACGAACATGGCTCATTTGAACCTCCAAATTTTATCAACGTAAATTCACCTTTCCGCCAGCGGCCGATAACCTCGCCCACGGCTAATTATTTCATAGAGCTAGCTGCGGTAAGACAAACAAGTGGTAAATATGAGTGAAACTGTGAAGCCGTGTATAGGAGCTCTGTTGGATATGCCGGATTATTTCGATAAATTCTATTTTAATTCGGTGGATACATCTTTAAAATCCTGTGAGTAAAGTTTCAGATAATATAGCGAAGGTTACGATCACAACGTGTCAATAAATAAATTGGAACATAAACTGTTTGTTGGAGCGAAATGTCCCCGAAGCCAGAGGAAAAATGAAAGTTCACACCAGGTCAATTTAAACGTCATGCCCACGACGTTTAGAACGTTTGTCTCACACCCCCCCCCCATTCAGAGATTATGCGTGACATCAAGTCTGCTCGTGGCGTTTCCCTAATTGTAAAGTATTACAATAGTGTGTTCATAACGGGATTTTTGAGTTAAAATGACGATTTAAACTTAAGAACATTTATTATCACCACTTTCATTGTGCTTGTCAACACAAATTAGCATCTTGTCTGGTTGGGTCACATAATCGCATTTTGAATCAACCCCTAAACGGGCGCAATTTACTGTTCTGTAACCACCACTCGAAATGATACAAATTCGTGCTGATACATACTGAGTCTGTTTTGATTTATTTTTATTTATAAAACTTTCAGAAATTCTAAAATTACGTCATGCATTATCGGTTTGTGGATCGGCATATGTGTGTATTCGGTAAAATACTATAATACATTTTTTTATGAATAAAAACCAGAACAGTTTTAAACTGAAGTAAACCCCAGCGTTCAAGCTTGTCATCCAAGGATCCCCCAGGCAAGTGCAGTGGTCGCTGTTCACTTGCGGTATGTTCCATGTGCGATCAGCCTTGATGATTCTAGGTAGACCTGTCATTAAGACGACACATATTATAAATCAATTAGTTCACACGCCATGGCTAATGCAGCCAGGATGTAAGTGACACTCTCGAAATTTGGCAGACTCAGTAACAAGGTGATTAGCATGACATGATCCTAGCTGTTAAACAAGGTTTTATTGAATAGGGAATGAGACTCCATTTGCATATCATTACCGTATTATGTAATCCGATAATCAGTTGCAGATCACAAACTGCGAATTAAGACACCTCATGTGAGCTGCCTACTCCAATTTTCAATTAATCAGATATAAGAACACAATAACTATTCCATTGGAATAACATATATTTTAAATCAAAATCACAAATGTCACAATCTAGCATAAGCAAAACATAAATAACACCAATATGTATTTCACCAAACGATAAGGAGATGCACGGATTCTTTGTATGAAATTTAATAATCTTGCTAATTACAAAAAATGCTGTTTAATTTGAACAGAGATCCACCGATATTACTGTTGCTACGCTATTAAACATACGATGATGTCTTACCGGAAATAACACAGGCTCTCAGTGAATAGATGCCGTTATCTGATTGTATAATGACGAGATCTGCGGAAGGGTCAATTGGAGGGACAGATACGATAGGTTGATAAATACATGAAATATTGATATGCCAGCTTCATATGCTTTGAAAAACACTTGCCAAAGTCAGCCATTTTCTAGCCGTTTTAAATTTTTCGCCAAAGTCAGATAAACGCTCTTTATTGCTACCATATCAGGAATAGAATAGCATTTTCTGTTCCATGTCGTGCAAGTGGCTGTTTTTTGTTTGGGATCCAAACACCTCATCATAGTTGCATTTTTCATTACTTCAATGCGTCGTTTTATGTTACAGAATGCTGATAAGAAAGGTAGATAAGATATTTATTTACCTATTTCAATACCGGGAAAAATTCAAATATTATTTGTATTTTGGAGCACAACCTGCCATGTGGCTTAAAAGAATTAAGATAAGGGCTTATGGTAATTTTGTTATTTTCTGCTAATATGTAAAGCAGTGTACATTTATTTTACATTAACTGCACACATTTATTGGATTACATTAATCCAGGCCACTAAAAAAGGTTATCTGGCTCTGACATAAAAAACTGATGTTAACTTATATGGACATGCATTATAACGCCATATCATTTACAAAGTTTAATAATGAATTTAGATGAAGGGCTAATGGTAATTTTGTTATTTTCTGTTAATATGTAAACCCCTGTACATAATTTTACACTGAGTAATTACGATTGATTGTACTACATCTCTTTCAGCGACATTAATGACCTGGAAACAGGCAGTGACTCTGGTGTCCAGGAAAGCGCGACGATGAGCTGCTTCAACAGTCGAGATAACCTCACAATAGCTAGTGAAGGTGAGATGATGATCCATGATCTTAATTAATTAAAGTGACTCAAGGTCTTTGAAGTGGGTTCAATCAAAGTTATATCATTTATGATAAAAGGCTCTAAACCTACAAAATAAGTCTGTTAAAGAATATAAAAATAAATTATTAAAATTGTAAAAAAAAAAAAAAAAAAAAAAAAAATTGTTAGGCCAATGCATTCTCTTATATATGCGAGGCGACCTATGGTCGTCTCGCATATATAAGAGAATGCATTGGCACAGGGTATATGGGTTGATACAAAAATCGACCTGGTACTCAAAGGGTTAAGAACTCTCCTGTAATGATATTTTGCATGTCAAAACCATTGTTATGTAAACATTACTTTTACAGTGGAATTACAGATAAAAGTCTAATTAGTCCAATATGATTCAAAGTCTAATAAATATTTGACGGTAAACATTAGAAAATGTCAAAGCATTGGAAGATTTTCTAAAAATCATATGCAGACTAAAATATATGAACTTACTAAATGATTAATGATGTTTGTTGACAAATCATTGTAAGAGTTTTGTAGATAGTTATTGTTATAGTGTGATCACAGTGGATCAACGGACACAAATGAAAACCGGAAGTCGCAGAATCCGAGGTGAGGAATTTGTGTTGTCAAAGTTTGCAGACACTTTCTGACACTGTTTTTGCTGCTAATAAACACATTTAGATACCACTTCTAAATAGTTTAAGGTAAGTGAATATTTCGTCACTAATATTCGACACCCGACGATCAGTTAGAATCAGCTATCAGTGCTCTATCACGGAAAACATGCAATTTAATCATCGCCGTGCGACGATTTCTTCCACAAAATATCTCAGAAAATGTAAATTTTCACAATCATCTCAGCCACTTTTCGCCACAACCATTATACCGATCGAAAAGTCTGTCCTCCTATCACAAATGCATCTATAGAGTATTGTCATGGAATGTCTCAGTATTCCAAATTTCCAATTTATATACATGTACCCGCTTTGAAATTTGGGATATTTTGTGGAAGAAATCGTCGCGAGGCGATGGTTAAATTGCATTTTTTCCGTGTTGAGCACTGACAACTGATTCTAACTAATCGTTGGTTGTCGAATATTAGTGACAAAATATTCACTTACCTTAAACTATTTAGAAGTTGTGTCTAAATGTGTTTATTAGCAGCAAAAGCGGTGTCAGAAAGTGTCTGCAAACTTTGACAACACAAATTCCTCGCTTCGGACTCTGAGACTTCCGGTTTTCGTTTGTGTCCGTTGATCCACTGTGATATCTTGTTAATCTGCAGAGAGATGTAATTCAGTTCTAACATAATACATCCATTGGATTTGATGACCATTTTTAACCATTTTTCTCTATTCAAACAGGGAAACTGAGATATCATCAAAATTACACAAAACTCTATTCAAAATTTGGCCTTAAATTCACCGCTTCTGCAAAAAGTATCAGTCAGAAAGTTCCAGTTTATTGTTTCCTCTATGCACTTGCATTTTCAGAACCAAAGGGAGAATACCCAATCAGTGAAGTCAGCTACAGATCAAGATCTCAAAGAAATCCAAATAAGTGAGTGAACTTGTCAACAACAATTCATAACTCAGTCTGTAGAACAGTGTCATCTCCCATGCTATTTAACCCTTTAAACCCTGACGCCCCAATGCGATCGACACCCTGACCCGAGGCTCTCAGTGGTATTTCCGCTTAAATTAGGCAGTATCTAGTCGCATGGTGTTGATTATGTTTAAATTGTGACACAGGTCTGAAACTTACAGGTTTGTCCCCCGTGGATCAGCGATCATTATAAGATTGCGAGACTTTGCCTCGCAGCAACTCCTTGGTAACGGTTGCTAGGCAACTACCCGGAATTGACTGGAAAATGTAAATATAGCTTATAGCGTCGTAATTCAACCCCAGTGATTGCGTATTTTGATGTAGGTATTAACCTAACATGAAATTTGAGATATACTCGACCAGAATAGTGAACCAAATATCCCATTTAACCCTTTAACCAACAGAAGGGCCCTGTGCCAATGCATTCTCTTATATATGCGAGTCGACCATAGGTCGCCTCGCATATATAAGAGAATGCATTGGCTTAACACATTAAAAATTATAAAATTGTTAAAGAATGTAAGAAAAAATGGTAAAAAGTGTTAAAAAAAGATTTTTTTTAGGCCAATGCATTATCGTATATATGCGAGGCGACCTATGGTCGACTCGCATATATAAGAGAATGCATTGGCACAGGGCATAACTGTAACTATCACAATGTGGTCAAGGAGCCGGTTCCAATGATATCCATATTTGTATGGTTCTATTGAGACAGGCCCAAGATATTTTAGGCTGTTGAAGCTTGTTTTGGCCGGTTTGTTGGGTAAAGGGTTAAGGGTAGCAATGGTTGCTAAGCAAATACCGCAAATGATGAATGACATCATTGCACTAACCATTCAGTGGTATGTTTTGCCTTAATTTAGACAGCGTCTAGTCGCATGGTGTTGGTTATGTTCAAACTGTACAGGCATGCTATGCATGTACCACTAATCATTGTAAGATCTGGAGACTTTGCCACCCGATCTCTCCTTAGAAACGGTTACTAGGCAACTACCCAAAATTTGCAGGATAAACAAATAACGTTGTAATTATACATCAGCGAATTGCGTTTCGATGCGACCAATATCCTAATGTGAAATTTAAGATATACTTGACCAGAATCGTCAACCCATCATCTTATTGAAGGGTAGCAATGGTTGCTAAGCATATGCGCTATAGATAGCCTGTAGGCCTATGTAGCAATGCAATGCAAAATCCAACAATGCGCATGCGCTAGTGTCTACACCTACTGGGTCTGACCTTGCTTCACTTCTAGTACACTGGCCAAGTTATTGCATGCTGGGGGCCCATGTGTGTATGGTCATAAATCATTAGGACTTGTTTTCCAAATATAATTACATACAGTAATACCAGCAGGCTTTCAGTGTGCGAAATAGAAACTATCTCTCGACACTGACCTGGTCCATAACATACGTTTCTTGTGAAACTACATGTATGCATCATGTGATCCATATTCACATTCGGATCCCATATACTATGTACGTCCTATACTGTCCAAAAAAATCGGAAGTGTTATCTTATTGGATACCACACATGCATAGATAATATCGATATATGATATGCATTCATAAATTATGTATCGGTATGCTATAATTGTTTATTTGCAAATACGATGCTCTGCACATGCGCGAGTAAGTCAACTTAATATGAGATAGACTTTTTCCCGCATGTGGCAGAACAGAGACTTATATTACAGAGACCAGAAACAACGTAATTTTTCGTAACATATCATTGCCACATTGTTCAAGTAAGCTGTCTAGATTGTGTCTACTATACTAACATGTGAAACAAACAACTATGTCATATTTTGCGCCACATTTCACTTAAACGCATTTAAAAAAATGAGTTATAGCCTGCGCGCATGCGCATAATTTCCTACCCGTTCCTAGTGGGCAGTCAATCCATATACACACCTTTACCAGCGCTGACTTCAAATAGGCCCATTCAAATATATATTAGTGGGCTTGTCATGTGTAAGTACGTTATAAACCATTTATTTGTCATTGCGCTGGTCTGCGCATGCGCGAATAAATTAACTTCATATGCGATTGACCGTTCCCCATATGTAGCAGAACACTGATTAATATACGCGAGGGTAATTTAAACTGAAATTGTGTGTCTAAATTATGTCTGTTCTGTACACACAAAATTATATGCCGTAAATATAGCGGCACAGTTTGCTTAAAATATTGTATGTTTTTGTAGATTATATGCTATGCGCATGCGCATATATTTCTACCCGATACTAGCGGCCAACCATTCCATATGCACCATGGGCCCGCTGACATATGTGGGGGCCATTTAAATATAAATCAGTGGGTCTGATGCTCGTTATACTATATATAAATTTGCTACCTAGTCATGTTGTTGCTGCATCGAAATATCGGTGTTACGGGATATAGTCATGGTTCGTTTGCACCTAAATATCGGTGTTACGGGTTCAAAAGGTTAAATTATATAACTGATGTGCCCGACTTCGTCCGGGCTATTTAGGGATTTCTTTGTGATCACCATGTTTGGGCAGAATATACAGCGTCTGGACATTTATTGTTCGATCGGTCCAGAAACATGCCTATATGAGTGTATATGAGCAAGGTCAAGGACACGGTCGCATGTGAAATTGGACCCACCCATATTGTTTCCGGGATCAAAGTAGTCCTACATACCAATTTGAGTCGGATCGGTCGAGGTCCAGAAACATGCCTATATGAGCGTATATGAGCGAGGTCAAGGACATGGTCGCACATGAAACTGGACCCACCCATATTGTTCCCGTGATCGAAGTAGGCCTACATGACAAATCTGAGTCAGATCGGTCGAGCTGTTTTCGAGTCTATAACAAACATACATACACACAGACAGAAGTTCCAAAATATATAATAGATGTGTGAAGCGGTCAATACCAATACAATAAGAATTCATCTGCACTTTTTGTGGCACTCACTCAAAGTCTGGATATAGTGAGTCTGTCTCACTAAATTCACCCTCTGGGGACCTCATTCTGCAAATGTCAGACACAATATCCAGGCTTGTTCAAGCTTCTGAGCAGCCTTTAACCCTTTACCCAACAGAACGGCCCTGTGCCAATGCATTCTCTTATATATGCGAGTCGACCATAGGTCGCCTCGCATATATAAGAGAATGCATTGGCTTAACACATTAAAAATTATAAAATTGTTAAAGAATGTAAGAAAAAAATGGTAAAAAGTGTTAAAAAAAGAGTTTTTTTAGGCCAATGCATTCTCTTATATATGCGAGGCGACCTATGGTCGACTCGCATATATAAGAGAATGCATTGGCACAGGGCATAACTGTAACCATCACAATGTGGTCAACGAGCCGGTTCCAATGATATCCATATTTGTATGGTTTTATTGAGACAGACCCAAGATAATTTAGGCTGTTGAAGCTTTATTTGGCCGGTTTTGGCCGGTTTGTTGGGTAAAGGGTTAATACCATCATTCAGATATCCAACTCTTTGTACTTTTGTATTCATCAAAGCAATGACTTTTCATGGCTCATTAAAGAGATGGATGGAACAATACCTGTGGTTATAAACCATTCCATGTCTGGAGCTTCCTGAAATTTTGCGAAAACCCTGTGCCAATGCATTCTCTTATATACGTGAGTCTCCCATAATGAGCCTTGCATATATAAGAGAATACATTGGCCTAACAATATTTTTACACCGACCTTGTAAGCCAGTGAATTCTCTTATATATATCGAGGCTCCCTATGGGAGACTTGCATATATTAGAGAATGCATTGGTACATGATCTTTAATGCTGCACAAGCGCTACTCCCGTCATGAAAGGGTTAAAATATGTATGGTAAGGCAGGGAATAATCCACATTTTTCATTGCCTTTCTTGATGACTGACTTTAGAATTTTCAGATAATTGATGACAGTATCTGTCTGGATATTCTTTCCTGATACCGACCTCAAAATATGCAATAAATGTTTTGTGTTAAAGCAGGTGATAACTATGGCACAAATGTTGTGGATATGATCGCAATATTTGATTGGCATGAAACCCTTTCTTTGCTAAATGGATTCTCCCATTCAGTAATAAAGGTATACATTGGAATGGTAATATTATTGTCATTTGGACGGGTTTTAAGGATAAATTAGCAGACAACAGTCAGAAGAAAAGATAACATAGATGCTGAAAGATTCATATTTATTGGCGGAAATGTTCATGTCGTTTGTCGAACTTATTATCTCAACATTTATTAAGGAAACTACTCGTTAATGAGTAATTAGTATAGAAAGGGTTAAGCATATGATCACTCAAGCCCTGCACAAATTAATTTTTAAGACAATCCTGTTTGTCACAGGTCAAAATTCAATCTATTATTATTTGAAGTCATAAATTTTAATATGTTTGTGTTCAAAGCTCATGGATAAAAAGTACTCAAAAGACCATTATGCAGATACCATGAGAAACTTTATGAATTTATTTCATAAAATTATATATACTAGTACATTTTTTTCACCTCCTTCCTCACCCGATTTCCCCTGTATAATTGTCTGGATGCAGGTGTTTAAAAAAATACCATGACTGTTTTTTATTTATTTGTTGCAGGTTACCAGATGATGTTCGTAGTAATGCAGAAATTAACCAAATAAGTGTCTTCCTCAAAGACGTCAACATGCCAAAGGGACAGATGATTTACCACAGTGAGTAGTACTAGTATAGCGGTTAAGAAAAAAAATCATGCACTTTTGAGTAGAAGTCCCATACTTTACATATAGATACTATGGACCAAGGTAATTAATTTCTGATATGGACCTCTTCTCAAAATTTCCCTATATTCACGCAAGGGCGCGTTAAAATATTGCATATTTGTGTCGAAAGATATCTGTTTCCACGTTCAATGTCATTCCACATTTTTAATAAACCCGCGCGTGAGATTAATGTTTACTTGAACAAAATACGATTTGTTTTCACTTGTTGTGCCTGCTAACTTGCTCATTACGATCAATTATCAAATACCAAATAAATACCAACGGTAAAACAAAAACAACAACACCATTCCCCCTGTTATTCATCACAATTGCCACAAACTTACGCAATTTGGCAATGGTTGACGAAATATTAGAATTAATGTTGAACATGTGGAAAAAGACTATTTGACACTTTTGCCGTCAATCTTACGTTTGATTTTGAGTAATATTCGCTGTATTTGATACAATTCATAGTCGCAATACAACACTAAGTCAATATAGTTAAGCTAATGTGCAATATTTATGAACATAGTCAATAAATATAGGCAAATTACTTTTGTAATAGACGATAAACAAAACTAACAAATACTGCTGAACTGCACGATCGCCTACGGAAACCCATTCTCCATTCTACGGAAAGCCGATTCGTTGTGGTTTTCACGAATTGCAATGTGTGAAAATTACTAAATGATAATCGGAGATATGGTTAATTTTCTGAATCAAATCAAAAGAACTTATTAAATTGATGTATACACGACTTATTGAAGGCAGGTCGTGATCAAGTAATACTGTCACATTTGTAGAAATTGGGGATTGGGGTAGGGGCGGGTTGTGATCTAGCTCTTGGTGTTGAAGTCACCATGATGCATTTTTTTAGGGATGACTGTGCAGCGGTTGATGTCACCCTGAGAGTTCAGAATATCAATCAAGATGGGTAGTAATGCCAAGAGTTGTGGAGTTTGTTCTATAATATATTCTCCATAACGTGACAATATGGGGGGGGGGGTGTTACATTGTCGGTTGAATATTTTTCCATCTTCATGTAGGCCTACATGTATGTGGTGACAGATTGGACTCAAAGCAGGGTGCAAATCCAATTTTGAGGACCTGAGAGTTTGGTATGATTCAGAAGGGTTCAGTTGGAAATTTAAGCAGCCCCCCCTCCCCCAACAGCCACGGCACTGTCTCTTCTAGTGTGTGGTGAGGTTGTGGTGGCTTCAGCACCTGGGAATTAATTATCATTGTAAGGTAAAATGTGTACGTTTATTTTCAATTATAAATGTAACAAATGCCAACAAATGTGTGTACGATCAAATTTTATAATTACGCTACTAGTATATATGGCCATGTTTTGAAAGGAAATTGGCAGAACTTAAAAACTGAACTAAGTGGGACCATAATATGTGGCTACTCTGGCACAATAGCATCAAATCTGACCAACTATTGTCAGTAAAACCGTTTAGTGTTTCTTTCATTGTGCATAAAGGTCACAAAGATGGAGAACTCTCTAACATGATTTCTCTTTAGATTAACATATCCATGAGTTATTGTGGAAAGCAGCGATAGCGACCCAAGGTACACCTGTGCAACCCACCCATGACCATACAGTCACTCCATATGTGGCCACTCACTTTATACACATGCACCTCCTCAGACCATGACCATACAGCCACAATTGGATATACCCATATATACATGTACATCACACATGATGATACAGCCATGATTCACCATGCAGGCACACCAGGTATACTCCTATATACCCATCACCATACAGTCACTATCCCCTGCATAGCTATTCACCACACTCATGGTCTTACAATCACTCATTATATACCTATTCACATCACCATTGGCCATATGGTCAGCTGCTCCATGTACATGTATACCTATACACCCACCAATGACTAGTGCCATTACATATATGCATCCCACCCCGACAACAAGGGCACTCCCCATATACCCACAAGTGACACGTCCGCCAATGTCCATCAAGCTATACTGCAGATATGCATATACACTTAACCATGACTACATTCATTCCATGTACACCTATACAACATACTGCTCCATATTGATCCACAGCACAACCAACAACAATACATATATCTATAAACCCACCCATGACAATACAAAAGTTACACCTGTAAAACCCACCATGACCATAGAGTCACTCCATTTATACACAGACAACACATATCTGACCATGTAGCTACTCTCGTTACACCCACACTGCATAAATGACCATACCGTCACATCGGGTATATATCTGTAAACGCACACATGACAATAGTCACTCCCTGTATACCTATTCACCTCAGACATGACCATACAGTGACTCATTGTATATACATACATATCACCATGGACACCCCACCGATGACCCGGAGCCCACTAGCCACGTCGCTGATGACTAATCAACTATATACATGTATTGAATGATAAATACAATATAGGCACTATTTACGCATGCTGTTTCGAATAAAAGATAACACAGGTTATACATTATTTTGTGCACTGACCATTTGTTAACTTTTGGGGGTGACACTTAAAGGCATATGTATGGTCATCGTGTTGGGGGAATAGTTGGAAATCATGTATATACGATGGGACTGATGGGAATTTGCTAACAACGGGGGATAGCCCATGTCATGTAAGAATTGTCCAATAACTAGAAATGTTATGATACCTTTCAGTTTGAAACATCTATCCTGAAGGGGGTGCATGGGTGTGCGAAATTAAATTGTCATACTGCTCTGAGTCACGTCTAGCCACGTTCCTGTGTATAAACTATAGAATGATACTTAGAATTCAAGCTATAGTACATCTAGGTGTCTTCCTGATAATAATTGGAAATTCAAGATACCCATACGGGCCATACAATTGGACACTATAATACTTCTATTGCGTATTCTACACAAGACAACAGTGAGAAAGAATCAGTGAACCCATTTATGCAAGCTTCTTGTGTGGTTTCGACTTCTTAATAATGAGACAGTTTTTTTTACCAGGTTTCGTGTTGTTTGGCGCCAGAATATTCGAAAAATCACATTTTATAAAGAGCGTTTTTACTTCATTACCAACGAACGATGAAAATTGAAGAGAAATTTCGAAAATAAGCCATTTATGATGATTCTGATCACATTATTTTGGATGTTTCTTGTGGTGCTGTATTGGTGATGCATATGTATAACGACCATTATATTTCATGTTTTATTGCCTGCTAAATTATTATGGAATGTGTACTTATTTTATGTCGAATTGGATGGGGCATCTTTAAATCAAGAAAGAAAAAAAAAGAAAAAAATACAATTGGATAGAAATATATTGCTCACATACACTGGCCGAATCCACAGCGCAACGGCAAACTTCGGAGGAAACGTCCCTCAACTGGCGAGTCCTAATTCGAATTAAATAATAATTGTAACGTGTTGCTTTTCGCCGTGGACAACAATAACTGTCCGTGCTGAACTGTGGGCGTATACTCAGGTAATCAAGACAGAGATGTGGACCAGACCAAATGGATAGTTGGCTCCAATGACAATTCAATGTGTGGGTTTTAAGTCAGATAATATTCTCAGCATCGGGAATTCGGTCAAGAATAGACTCGGCGCAAGAGCCTCGTCTATTCTTTTACCGAATCCCCTATTCTTCGAACATTATCCATTACATAGTTTGCACCAAACTGACTTATAGTGCCTCGTCTGATAATGGGCGGCCGTGTCTGACTCTGACGCCGTCTCGTCTTGTGTCTACACAGCCACCTTTTCAAGTTTTGTGTTAACATTGCTAAGAGGTTGAAGGTCACAATAAGGAAGGAAATGAGTGGGTGAAGTTAAGTCATGGGATGAGGGTGCAGGGGTACCCCATCAGCTCCCAGACTATTATAAATGTGTGCTTTCATCGCTGTTGCATGTCAACTCATCAATGGCAACATAATATTGGTTTTAATACCAGTAGATACAGTAACCAAATACATGTACCTACCAAAATGACACATTAGCTGTTAAGATCCAATCACAATGACATCACTTATATGGGATTACCGTTCCCCCTCCCCATCATGATCGAAAACAAAAGGAAACTTAGTAACTTTGACCCAGTAGGTAGGCCTACCCTACATTAGGACCCAAAAAAATTGCTGGTAACACGGGGGGGGGTGAAAAACAAAATTTTGGCACGTATGCCTGGGTGGGTGGTGGTCAAAGCCATCAACAAGCATTTTTTTCCGCAACTAAAAAAAAAAATTCCTGCTTGTTTTTTTAGTGTTTTGGCAATGAGTTGGGCTTCAAAACCACTTTGAATGAGAGAAATAATGTAATTCTAACTGGTAAACTGACTGCAGGCAGTTATCGTGTTGTATTTTGTTGCAAATTTTGAAATCCAAGATGGCCACTGGCAGCCATGTTTTTTTGGCGGAATGACCTCAAAATGACTCATTCCTATTTACATGTCCATGTTAACATCCATGATAAATAGTATGCACAGAAATTCATATACAGTTGTTTACAGTGAATTTCCCCCGCAAATCTCTGTTTTAGTGTTAAAAAACTGCCGAAAACGGAAAACCATTTGGCATGGGTACAAAAAATGATCGAAAGGGAAAAAATGCCATATGTGCCTGAATTTTTTTTTCCGACCCCCCCCCCCCCCCCCTGTGTAACATAATTTTTCCTGAACAATACCAAAGAAGTTGAGTAATGGTGGGGGTACATGATGGGTCCTACCAGCCCATGAACATGATGAACTATTATGAGTCAATGAGTTTCATGTAAAATGTTGTTGTTGTAATTGGAGGTTTGGAACCCTGAATGCATCTATAGACAGTAATATTGATAAAAACTTCAAAACTACCTTCTAAATACACTTTTGCTATGCACAGTGATCATCTTATGAAAAAAACATGTTTTTTTTGTCAAAAAAATCGGGTGGTTTCCGAAAGTCGTTGTGACGACCAACAAAGTGGTTATTTGAGTTGGGTCCATATCATAATTTGTTTCATATATGTCCCTGGAGGTGTATACAAAGTTTCATGCTTCTACTAAAAAGTGCATGATTCCCCCATAATTTTGGTCTTAGCCGCTATACTATACTAACCATTCCTTGACTAGAGCGTCCTGAAATTTTGCGAAACCCCTGTGCCAATACATTCTTTTATATAGGCGAGTTTCCCATAGGGAGCCTTGCATATATAAGAGAATGCATTGGCCTAACAATATTTACCTTGACCATTGTAAGACAGTGCATTCTCTTATATATGCGAGGCTCCCGATGGGAGACTCACATATATAGGAAAATGCACTGGCACAGGATCTTTAATGTTGCACCAGTGCAACTCCCATCATGAAAGGGTTAAATACTTGCTATGATTTGAAATACCCTGATGGTTACATCTTCAGTCCGTTATAGGTCTTTCAAGCTAGCGTGCGACACATGTGATTCACATGGGATGGTCTAAATAGAACACATAGAAATTGATGATTGTTTATGCTGATGACAATGTGAACTGCCATTGACTCCAAGTCTGGATATAGTGTGTCTGATATTTAAGATTGAGGTCCCCAGAGGGTGAATTTAGTGACACACTCTGGAGACCTCATTCTGCTTAGGCCTCAACTTCTATGGGAGACCTAGGATGAGACTGAAGTTCCCCAGTCACCCATTAGTCACCTCGATTATGCAATTTATCTTATGCAAATTACGGGATATAGCAACTGAACATAAGCGACTGAAAAAGTAACTAAAAACAATTTAAGACAATAGATACTTCCTGGAAGGTGAGGTCTAAGCAGAATGAGGTCCCCCAGAGGGTGAATTCAGTGATGCTAGCCCTCTGCAGCATAGCATCACTAAATTCACCCTCTGGGGACCTTATTCTGCAAACGTCAGACACTCCATTTTCAGGCTTAATTGACTCAACTGCTGAATTAGCTCGCAGTTCTAATTTGTGGTGTAATTTAAAAAACATCACCATTTGCATACCACTAAATGGATTCAAGTCTGAGTTTAGTGTGCCTGTCATTTGCAGAATGAGGTCCCCAGAGGGTGAATTTAGTGACGCTATCCCACATAGCGGGCTGGCATCACTAAATTCACCATCTGGGAACCTCATTCTGCAGGGCCTCATCTGCTATGGGAGACATAGACTCATAACGAAGTTCCCACATGGTGAATATTGTGATGTGCACCCATTGGGAACCTTGATTATACAATGTGTCGTCAGCCAATTTGGGGATATAGAGAAACTAAACTGAAAAAAGAAATAGAATCTATGTGAAGAAGTTTCTATAGAAATATGATAATAAAGAAAAGAAGAGAAGATGAGGCTTAAGCAGAATGAGGTCCCCAGGGGGTGAATTTAGTGATGCAACCCCGCTATGCGGGATAGCGTCACTAAATCACCCTCTGCTGACCTCATCTGCAAATGACAAGCACACTAAACTCAGACTTGAATGGATTATGTTGTCTTTTGAAATACAAAACAGTAAAGAGGTAACAAGGAGCAACCAACATAATTAATGCCATTTAATTATACATACTTGGTCAGGTGATATAGATGGTTTTGTAAGCCATGTGCGCGGTGAACCTATAGGATGGTAACACAGCTTTACATCATATTTTATAGATGGTTTTGTAAGCCATGTGCGTGGGGTGAATTTATACGATGCTAACACAGCTTTACATCATATTTTATTGATGGTTTTGTAAGCCATGTGCGCGTGGTGAACCTATATGATGGTAACACAGCTTTACATCATATTTTGTAGATGGTTTGGTGAGTCATGTGTTCGCATTGAACGTATACCACTGTAACACAGCTTTATATCATATTTTGTAGATGGTTTAGTGAGCCATGTATGCGCGGTGAATTTATACGATGGTAACACAGCTTTACATCATATTTTGTAGATGGTTTGGTGAGCCATGTGTGCGCAGTGAATTTATACGATGGTAACACGGCTTTACATTATACTTTAACTGGAGGTGATAATTTAACAATTGTGAAGCTCCTGTGTGATAAAGACTCTACCTGTCTGAATATACAGAACAATGACGGACTGACCCCAATACATACTGCATGCAAAATGGCGAGAAAGAAATCCATCAAAAAACTCTTGGTGAGTCCAGCGCAGACCTGTTAACATCAAAAGATTGTTTCTGAGATGTTGGTCAAAATTTTCTGGGTGATTTGGGGTATCAACCAGGGTATATTTTTTAAGTTTTCTAGATTTGTTAACATTCAAAAACAAACAAGGTTGATAATAATATTTACTAGAGTTGATAAATCATGCCATGAATCAATACTCTGGTTACTCCAGTAGAGGTCATGGTTACTCCAGTAGAGGTCACAATCTGCCAATTCAAAACCTGGGAACTTTTTGAAGATCCCAGCTCAAAATTACATTATTTAGGTGACTTTTGTGAGCTGATTTCACGATAAACATTGAATTGGTTACCTGGGGGAAATTCATGCTTATAAGGACAGAGAGTGAAATCGGCCAACAAAAGTTGCCTAAATCAGGTATTAACTAAAAATATGTTACATGCATATTTTTTCTTTAATGATATAATGTTCCCCATCAGAACAGATAAAACATTCCCAGGTTACTGGTTCAATATGATCTCTACAGGTGTCGCAAGAGTAGAGATTCATGGCATTGACAGCACACCTCAAGCTTGAATTTTTAACCCTTTACCCAACAGAACGGCCCTGTGCCAATGCATTCTCTTATATATGCGAGTCGACCATAGGTCGCCTCGCATATATAAGAGAATGCATTGGCTTAACATATTAAAAATTATAAAATTGTTAAAGAATGTAAGAAAAAATGGTAAAAAGTGTTAAAAAAAGATTTTTTTTAGGCCAATGCATTCTCTTATATATGCGAGGCGACCTATGGTCGACTCGCATATATAAGAGAATGCATTGGCACATGGCATAACTGTAACTATCACAATGTGGTCAAGGAGCCGGTTCCAATGATATCCATATTTGTATGGTTCTATTGAGACAGACCGAAGATATTTTAGGCTGTTGAAGCTTTATTTGGCCGGTTTTGGCCGGTTTGTTGGGTAAAGGGTTAACCAGACTTGCCAGTTCAGCATAATCTAGGAGATCAGAATTCCTTTGAGGGGTGGGGGGGGGGGTGCAGGAGATTGCTCTCGATTACACAAAACGTGGAAGGTTTATTATGTCACGTCAGGCCTAACAAGATCATTGATAAAAGTATCAACTGAAGCATCTTATTTTGTATGAAGTGAAGCATTGTGTGTATTGTGTGTCTCACCTGATTCCAAGCATAAAGTGAAATTTAGTCCCAACTCTGCCATAAATTTTGACAATCATATGTTCATTAGAGCATCTGTCAACATGTTCTTCAAACAATTTGTCTCAAAAACTTCTTAATTAACGCGTCTTTTATTTAATTGTGTCGGTATTTGTAATTGATTTTGATGGTTTTTGCCGATGAAGTGCAATGGCATACACAAATCATTCTAGTCAAACTAGTAATTTAACCCATTGGTATATAATATATAGCATCATCGGCAACCAATCGTCTTCACACCCTTCATATCAGTGATGTCTATATTGTTCAATAAATATGTCAAACAACTCGTACGGTATTACTAAGACCATCATTAGTGTAATAGATCAACTGCAGATAACAGAGATATTCTGTCCATACACACAAATATTTCAGCGATGGATGAACTGAAATTTGATATCCAGATTTTTTTATTGATCTCTCATACGAGGGGCCAGCACCCGTGGTTCAAACTGTTGTTGGCAAGACACCACAAAACATGCCAAATGTGTGATGGGCGCAAGTATAGGCAGCTCCAGTGAGTGCATTCTAGTTTGTTACTGTTTTCCTGTTATGGAAATAATAAAGAGCGTTTATATCATTTGGGTGTAATTAACCAATAGAATTGCGCTGTGTTATGTAAACAGCAGCAAAACTTCTGTAACACGAGCAGGTTCTTGTTTACATACACCATTGTACGTCTTGACGACAATATACTATTTATACACTGATTATGTTTGGCATAAGAACAAAACTATATATATTTTAATATTCCTTCTGTTTATGGCAATTTGAACAAATATGAATATTTCTGCAACGAACGCCGCCTGTGCCTTTAAGCATGCAGAATTGATGAACAGTACTTGCATAATAGCTTTTTATCTTAGCAGAAAAATATGTTGTATTTATAAGTCATATGGGTTTCACTGTAGGCTTCAATATATTTTTGCAATCTATTCCAATTACGAGGTTGAATTGTCCACTAATTTTTAGCTCAACTTACTTTGTAAGTTTGAGCTATTGCCATGGGTTGGCGTCCGTCGTCCGTCAACAATTTCCTTTGGCGCTGGCTACAGATCGTATCTTTGGTCTGATCTTTATGAAATTTGTCATGAATGTTGACATTGACATGTAGATGGGAAAGATTCATTTTGGGGTCATTCGGCCAAAAAACATGGCCGCTGGTGGTCATCTTGGATTTCAAAATTAAATCCATTGGCGCGGGCTACAGGCCGTACTGTTTGTCTGATCATCATAAAATTTGTAATGAATGTTGACATTTACATGTAGATGGGAACGAGTCATTTTAGGATCAAGTGGCCAAAAAACATGGCCACTGGTGGCCATCTTGGATTTTACTCTTTGCATTAATAAATCCTTTGACACATCCTACAGACCACATCCCTGATCCGATCATCACCAAACTTCATATGGATCATCGGGGTGACCTCTAGATGGGAACAAGTCATTTTGGGGTCATTTGGCCAAAAAAAACATGGCCGCTGTGGCCATTTTAGAATTTACTCTTTGCATCACTAAATCCTTTGGCACACCCTACAGACCACATCCCTCCATTTACTGTCAACCATTAAATTATTCCCCAACCTAAGTGAGCTACAGTGTCATTGACACTTTCATTATGTATTATATTGATACATTGTAGACAATAGATGGAATTGACGTCGACACCAGAACTTTAGAAGGGCAGCTACCAGAAGAGATGACAAATAACAAACTTATTATCGGGATGCTGAATAAATACAGAAAGGAACATCCTTCTCAAGAGTAAGTTGTGTCTCTTGCTATTTATTTGTTCAATTTATAAATCTAATTTTGAAATGTCATTGTTATCTAATCACTTCAGGAAATAAGTCATACACTAAGAGATGAATTCAGATGGACATCTGCCCAAGGCTGACAGAGCTGGGGTGGGGGCAAATGAACCTCCTGCCCTCCAGCAAAGGACAATGGTGGGGCCAGTTGTCGGTGGTGACGCACAGTTTCAATCTTCACAGAATGTTAATAAGTACCTCATATATAAGCTAAAACAGCATTGCTGTTTTAATATGAGCTTAATCCTGTAATCAGGCCTGAGTTTAGTGTGCCTGTCATTTGCAGAATGAGGACCTCATTCTGCCTAGGCCTCATCTTCTCTGGAAAGTTTCTTTATTATAAAATTTCTTCACACAGATTCTATTTCTTTTTTAGTTTAGTTTCTCTATATCCACCAATTGGCAGACGACACATACAAAATCGAGGTACCCAATGGGTGTACATCACAATATTCATCAGTTGGAAACTTCAATCTGAGTCTGTCTCCCAATGCAGATGAGGCCTAAGCAGGATGAGGTCCCCAGAGGGTTTTATTTAGTGATGCTAGCCCGCTATACGGGATAGCTTCACTAAACTTACCCTCCGGGGACCTCATTCTGCAAATGACAGGCACACTAAACTCACCACTTGTCCTTTTAATTGCTTTTGGCACTCCTTAATCGGTCTGTTATAGTTAAAATAATAAGCTGTCACTTCTCAAAATTATTGTTAGCTGGGCTCAATGTGACCCAATCAGGGCTGAAAATATGGAGCCAAACATTTGCAGAATGAGGTCCCCACAGTCTGTGAAGAACGATGATGTGCACCCATTGGGCACCTCAATTATGCATTGTCGTCTGCCAATTTGGGGATAAATAGAAACTAAATTAAAAAAGAAACTTTCTGAAGAAACATAATTTTTTTTTAATTTGATAATAAAGATACTTTCCTTTGAAGATGAGGCCAAAGCAGAATGAGGTCCCCAGAAGGTTCATTTAGTGATGCTAGCCCGCTGTGCTGGGGGCCTCATTCTGCAAATATCCAGCACCATATTTTCAGGCCTGGACCATCAACTTAAATGTTATCGGTCAAAGGTCAAAGGTCAAAGGTGCTGTCGTAAGCAGGCTTCACTCCACAAACAGACGCATGCCATAGCTTTGGAACAGGTTGAGGCAATTTCTGCAGTGTGCCACATGATTGGCCAATGAAAATCAAGCTCTCATGATATGGATGAGTTTCTATTCATTGACATTTAGTTATAGAATTTCTACATTTTTAATTTGGTCTCTCTACAAACATTTCAGCTTGTAATTTTGGCATGGATCATCAGATATGGTTGTGCTTTGGTATGTTTTGGTACTGATTTCATACTCAAATCCCTGAATATCTAACGCTTATCTCCTAAATATGTAGTCCAAGTCTTCTCGTACTAAAACCGGCTAAGATATTGGGATGGAGGTGCCGGTCTTTAGTCCGAGTTCCAGGCCCATGCATTCTTATGACACGACTTAAGCGTTAGTGACCCGCTCAAATAAAACCACAATTATATGAAATAAAATATCACAATTGCGACAATAAACGGATATTTTCCGCAGAAGACATGCTATTTGATCTGAAACCCACATCAGTTGTGAATTGAAAGCGGTAATTTAATGCGAAAAGAGACATTTACCGCAATGTTTACAAATTTTTAAAAGTATGCGAACTCAGTTGACCTCGCGAACTGTGTTCGGCATTTTCCGTTGAAAATATTCCGTAGATTTTCGACTGACAATGCAAATTACGATGAATTCTCCATTGTAATCGTAATTATGTGTGTCAATAAATAAAAAATAAATAGATTAATTAAACATTGAAGATATAAATGTAATACATTAAATAAATTACGGGGAATTACAACCCTCTCAAAGTTTAAAACAGTGTAAACACTGTGACCAAAAGAATAAATAATATGGTGCTACATTTCCCACATTTGGTGGACTTCAGCGAAATTAAGATATATACTAAGCGAACAGAGCAATATAAATTTTTAACCTTAAGTTTGAAAAGTCCCACTAAAACGGAAGAACTATATTTCGAAACTGTGTGATTCGGTTCTCCGATTATTTTATCAACACAAAAGTCAAAATGCACATGGATGAAAATCACACGCATGGCAAGTCAGACACAAGAGATCTAATTTGCTCCAATTTTGACAAGTTGCTTGCGAAAATTGTCAACAAAACTACCTTTCTGATCCTCCATTATGTCATTAAGTTTTTAGTGCGGGAATTGTTCTCAAAGCACATTGGAAACTGGACTTTGCGGCGATCGGTTTTCGCTATTTTGTTCGGAAAACCCCGCGCTATATATAGAAACGGAAACTAGAATACTCAGAACAAACACCGGACAATGCCGAAGTTCTGAATTCGGCTTTCAGTTAAGTAAACAAACAGAAAAAACAGCGATGTTGGTGACAATCAACCGGAATATTCTATGCGTAATTTAACATGAAAGTTAGATTATGATACACCATTATGACCATAAGATGTCTCTCTTTCCGATGTATATAGCATCATGTATTGATTCATTAGGTAAATCGAGTAAAATACACCACAGATTCCCGCCACAGATCGTGGGCGTAACTCGTGTGATAGGATTGGTATAGAAGCGGGCTTGGACTAAAGACTGGCACCTCCATCCCAATATCTTAGCCGGTTTTAGTACGAGAAGACTTGGAGTACTAAATATGCTGTTGTAACTGGAGCAAGCCTTGAAATAGTGTGTCTGTCATTTGCAGAATGAGGTCCCCAGAGGGTGAATTTAGTGATGCTACCCCGCATAGCGGGCTAGCATCACCAAATTCACCCTCTGGGGACCTCATTTTGCTTACACCTCAGCAGAATGAGGTTCCCAGAGGGTGAATTTGGTGATGCTAGCCCGCTATGTGGGGTAGCATCACTAAATTCACCCTCTGGGGACCTCATTCTGCAAATGACAGACACCCTATTTCAAGGCTTGAACTGGAGGCATGGACACAACTTTATGTTGCATATTCATATCCCTCCATTATATTGTAGGTCATCATCTGGGTGTGTTCCATCGGAGGGAAACTCTCTGATACACAGTGGAGATGCAGCATCAACCATTAATTTTGACAAAGTGCATTCCAAATATGAAGAATTGAGGACCAAAATGGACAAACCGGATGGAATGCCATAGGAATCTAAATTAGAGATAACTAAATTGAAACTAAGTTCAAGATAATATATGCCTTTATGTAGGCAAATTTTAGACACTGCATATTAGGCCATGAAAATTCAATTTCACGTTTATCAGGCCTGCATGCATGGTCAAAAACCCAGCTTGTGCAACCTTTTTAATCAATACAAAATCATTTCAGTACATTTTTCAAACAATTTAGTCAAACACACGTATAACTGAGATACAATAGTCCCGTTTCCCAGTTCAGATTTCTGATTCATTCCAGTACATTAATGAATTGGTAACCAGGCCTGAGAATAAGGTGCCTGTCATTTGCAGAATGAGGTCCCAGAGGGTTAATTTAGTTATGCTATCCTGCACAGTGGGCTAGCATCACCAAATTTACCCTCTTGGGACCTCATTCTGCCTCCTCATCTGCTATGGGAGACATAGACTCATGCAGATCCCAAATGGTGAATATTATGATATACACCCATTGGGAACCTCGATTATGCAATGTGTCATCTGCCAACTTGGGGAAACTTAGAGAAACTAACTAAATGAAAAAGAAATAGAATCTATGTGAAGAAGTTTCTATAGAAATTTTATAATAAAGATACTTTCCAGAGAAGATGACGCCTGAGCAGAATGAGGTACCCAGTGGGTGAATTTAGCAATGCTCGCCCGCTATGCGGGATAGCATCACTAAATTCACCCTCTGGGGGACCTCATTCTGCAAATGACAGGCTTCTTATTCTCAGACTGGTTAGCAATTAAATAAAGTCATGGAATGAATCAGAAATTTTGAAAGTAAGGGAAAGTGTTGAACAGGTGCACAGTACATGCACTTTCTACTGCAATTATGCTGAGGGAATTTTCAATAAACACATTCTGTGAATATATAAAGATTCTAAAAACTACTTCCACGACAAATAAATAACAAAATAAAAGCCAACCTACCCACCCTATTTTTTCTGGCATGCAACCCGACCCGTATGCACATGCCACGCTTGGTATTGTTAGTCATATCGGATTTCATTGTCCTTTTGCATGGTGATATCACAGGTTAGGGGAAAGGATAACCGAATACTAGAGGTTTGGTCCATTTATTTTGTGTCTGTATGAACATTTCAGCTTGGGCAAGATCTTCTGATTAAGTTGTGCTTTGGTATGGTGATAGCACAGCTAGGGGCAAAGGACAACGAGTTACTACAGGTTTCGTCCATTCATTTTTAGCAGAGTTACGATGGCCCTTGTTTGACTTGGGGCATTTCTTAATTTTGTATGAAAATTTCAGCTTGTAACTTGGGAATGGATTATCAGATTCGGCTGTGCTTTGATGTTTTGTTAGCCCAGTTTAAGGGGAAAGGATATACCCACTTGGATTTAGAAAATAGTAACAAAATTTTTCCATCCATACAAATATTTAGTATTGCCCACTCTCTAAACTGAGCGTCGGGGCTAGTGTTGAAACGATTAATCGACTAATCGAAATCGACGCGATTATTAAATTAGTCGATTCCGAAATCGGCTAGTCGACTAGTCGGAACACACCTACCACCATTATGCCATCGCGAAAGCAGTGCCGTTGCTGCCGTTACCGAATTACTGGACAATTTAAACAATCAGGCTATCGAAATACACAATCACAATTAGCTTGTTAAAGCCTTCCTTTGATGCGATAACTGCTTTCAGTACTTGGTGGTCATACACCAGCGCGAAACCCAATGACCTCAACTCAATGTATTTGTCGGCGCCGCGGCGGCTTCTTCTTTGAAGTTGAGACGGCCGGCTTTGATAATCAACTTCAAAGAATCAGCGCCTATCGCAACCGTGTCTATTTCGGCGTGACGGAATTGATCTGAGTGATAACTGGTCAACGTGTTTGCAGGTGTGCGCGACTCAACTTCAATAAAGTTAGTTGCAAGGTGACATTATTAAGTTTTAAGTTTAATAACAAGTCCAATATATTATAGTTTATTGAAGCACTATGTCAGTATACCTTTAAAGTTTATTTGTAAAATTGTGTGATATTTTTTACAACCACCACATGCATCAACTGACGCATGGGTGAGCGTATACGATCGCACGTTCTAGATATATTGTATTATAGATATAAAGCCAACCCGCGGTCGGCCATGCTATGCATCGAATAGCGTCGCGTATTTCGAACTAAACTGGCGAGTGACTTCTGAAATCCCACGTCGTTTATGGGCTGTGTTTGTGAAAAATTACAATGTATTTTAGCACCTCAAACTTAAATCCTTCGCGGAATTGGGCGGTGACAAAGCTGTTCCCAGAAACGTAATCTGGATGATGCAAATTCCTGGAATCGGGCTAAATATAGAACTTACGACATCGCATTGAAATGTACTATTAACATCGCCGGTCTGCGCAGTTTTATTTCTGAAACTGACACGATCGATTGTGTATTCGGGGACTCGCGAGTAAAATTGTATATATTGTATATATATTTACAATGTACCATGCACGAGAGAGAGACAATTATGTACGCGATCAAATCAAACAGTGAAAACACGTGCGTTTTGGCGGGAAAATGACTGTCCGTGATTCAGCTATGTCATATCGTGACCTTACAATGAATACAAGGAACAACATTATGTACGCAATGCATGGCCCATTTTTAATATATATGCGGACTCTATATATACAGGGAACTTTACCACATTCCGTGTCCGATATATGTACATGACATCTGCGAGCATAAAAGGCTTGTACGCACTACAGCTGTTATAACATTTATTTTTTAACTTTTGTTTGACTCTGTCGGAGATGAAGTTCGTTTCTCAATATATCTTGCATATCTTCATGTACGCCCGTTTGTGAAGTCAATCGGCGACAAGCACACTGGGCAAGTTCGAAAACAACGATGTTCGATTGTATGTAAGAACAGGTACAGCCCGGTAGACCATACCATATCAATTTTAAAGGAACATTTTTTACACAAAACATATAGAATAATGCACCGGTTTCTGATTGTTGCACGCGCTTCCACTCCGTAATCCGTAGCGTTTCCGCGACCGATCAGGTGTTTGTCACCACCGTTTAGATACATACATCAACTGGATGGTAATTTGATTGTCATAAAACATCAAATACCTGGGACAAATTAATAACCTATTAACCTTCAGTGATATTAAGTCAAATACTCACGGCAAATAGTGTTAAATCACATCTTGCTTTGCGTTCGAAAATGCAAAGTTGGTTACTGGTACTCAAAACAAACGGCAAATTATATACGTATATGAGCACAAAACGGTAAGTTTCGGAAGGGTCCGACTAGTCGACTAGTAGTCGATTCCCTCTGGCGACTAGTCGATTCCTCAAAACCACTAATCGTTTCAACACTAGTCGGGGCGCATATGCCACGTTTGGTATTGCTCTTGTTATTTTTGGCCTTACCATTATTACTTTAAAGGTACTCAATCCAATTTAACACTCCTAAATTACTATTGCTTTGGCTTCTGGGGTAAAAAATATTTGATTCGAGTCGAGGAACCCACCCATCAAAGCTCAGATTGATCAGATATCGATTTCTGAAGTTTGTTGTTTCAATTGTTTGTGGCCCAGAAACACGCCATAAAATGGATGGTCTCAGTCAAAATTGCGGATGAAGATGGATAACTCTAAAAACAAGGGTAATATGTTCAAATTTTGTGAATACTCAAGTGATAATACGGCCCTATTTCATTGAACAAAATGTTGATAAATAACACGTTTTGGGAAATTTGATACCATATTTGACAGCGGTTAGCATTATTTTGTTGCAATTAATCTATTCTGATAACAAAAGCACATTTTGAAGAAATGTTGTATCTTGATGATATGGGGACCCTCTGATTGGATTGAGTACCTTTAAAGGGGAGGCACATGCCACGCTTGGTATTGTTAGTCATTTTGGCCATATCATTATTACTTTAAAGGGGAGGCACATGCCATGCTTGGTATTGCTCTTATTTTTTGGCCTTATCCTTATTACTGATCAGGATTAGGAAATCGGGATTAGCTCATTTGTTAATTTAGCATTTTCTGCTTATCTGTTTATATATTTTCACCCAAAGATATCTTATCTTGTGTGTCATAGTGTTATGTGCAATATGCAATGATAGTCCCAGACATTATTTTTGTAAACTATTAATTTTATGAAGAATAATAAACTGTTAGAAGATATTGTATATTAATTGACAGGCCTCATGGTGCTGGGCATGAGGTAATGATTCTAGCCCACTTTGTGGGGTAGCGTTACTAAATTCACCCTATGGGGGGCATAGGGTGAATTTAGTGACTCTACCCCACACAGTGGGCTAGAATCACCAAATTCATCCTCTGGGGACATAAAAACTTGCGTAAAAGATGGTAAAAACATCACCATCACCATCAAGAAAATGAAGAAATAGATAAAACTTTGTCAGTATATTCATTATTGATAGTTCTCCTATAACACAATTTTGTGTGTTGAAACCATTGTTAAAGGCCCACTTAATTTTCGAGTGTCTGATTATTGTTTTTTATAGTGACTGATATACGGTTTTAATAACAATCTATGCCATAAAATATGATTTAAATACTATAATTTCACACTATTTGAAACAGCTGTGTCTCAGAAGCTGCCCACAGAGAAATAGAAAACTACTGAAGACTTCCCCCCCCCCCCCCCCCCTCTGGCACCCAAAATGCAACAGAATTCAAACTTTTTCAATGAAAGGGAAGAACTCTATCTTTAATATATAGAGTTATTCCCCCTGCATTGAAAATTATACTGATATTTACTTCACTCTTGATGACAAAACACATTGGCAACTCAACAAAAACAACACGTCCACAGTTTATTTACCGGATAAGTTGATAATACAATGTTTTGGACCTTCCTCTTTCAATGGTATATAATATGGCATATATTTTATATAAAGTAATCTGGGGGTTCGAAAATTAAGTGGGCCTTTAAGTAAACAAAACTCTTACACTGATTTGTCAACAAACATCGCTAGTCATGTTGTAATTTAACATATTTTAGTCTGAATATGATTTTCAGAATATTGTTCAATGCTTTTCTGACCTTTTCCATTGTTATCCTCCTCCCTATTTTCCAACGTGCCGGGCGACAAATCACACTGTCGCCCGCTGACCCGGGAGACATTGTTTTTGTCGCCCGCCTGATCACTGGGGCTCAGCTGCGATCAAAGAATCAGTTCATTTCCGATTTTGCGCGATGATTCGTTTCGGTTACGCGCTTATTCGTTCCCGATTTTTAAACACGGTCTTTCACGCTTCAGAAAGTTTTTGCGCTCGAAATTTGAAATTATGACTGAAAGGTAAGTACCTAAAATGTTTTATCGAACAATGAAGTTGATTAGCATATGTATAAGGTATTTGTGTACCGGAATGGGTCATTTTCGTAGTCAAAAATCGCAACCAATTTATTTTTTAATTTTGCATGTGATTTCCCATAGCGAAATTCTCGTTGACACTACAACATTTCCAGAGAATATGAGACGATTATTACGGAGTAAAACCAGAAACTTGATCCCCGTGATGACATGAACACATTTAGCACGAGTTAAATCATCGCCATTCTTGAGATATTTACCGTCGAATATCAACTGAAAAAAGCGTTGATTCATTCGTGATTTCGAGGTTCCAATCATGTTCATTCCCTCTCAAAAGGCGATGATTCATTCTTGATTAGCAACTTCAATTCTTAGCGTGGCTGACTGTTACAATCGTGCAAATGACGACGCAATCGTCAAATTTGGCATGAAGGTAAACCACTGTCCACTCCATCTAATTTAATGAGAAAGAGAGCCCGAAATATCTCCATTTTTCAATGTTCCCAGCAAAATGGTGTCAGTTCCCATATATATACAAACATTTGAGGGGGAATTGAGTTGATTCTGTTAAAAAAGAAACTAATGTGAGTCTGGTAAATGTTAAGTTTATTATCAGATTATGACATCTTACAAAATGGCTGCCAAAGTAGCCCCCGTTAATACCATATGTACATGTAACCTGTATCATTTTGTGTGTGCGCATGTGCATGATTAGGTTTGGTCTAAAAAAGGGTTGTTCGACGCAAGTAAACTAACTAAATAAACAGTTGTGAGGTAACACGTGAAATACATTAAAGGTGCCATGAGTGCATACCTTCAAATCAGTTCACAAACATTTATTGGCGAGTAAATTCTACATAAATCGCCAATAAATGTTTGTGAACTGATTTGAAGGTATGCACACATGGCACCTTTAATGTATTTCACGTGTTACCTCACAACTGTTAACCAAAGCCATAACATGTATATGTTTCGAAAATCTGGAATCTGAGTTTGATATAGGGGCTATACAATGTATGGTGTGTATTTAAATCTACTGCAATCGTACTCTCTATCTCGCTCTCTATATATATATATATATATATATATGTAATGTGCAGTACTGGAATGTATAGCCATATCTGCGTGTGGTGTGTATTTAAATCTACTGCAATCGTACTCTCTATCTCGCTCTCTATATATATATATGTAATGTGCAGTACTGGAATGTATAGCCATATCTGCGTATATGTCAATAGAATATCTCCATGAAAATAAACGAAGTTGAATATAAAATTTTCATGATACATAATATAGTTGCAGTCTCTTCAAAAAGAAACGTACACTCGCGAGCGATAGGGAGTGTACGTTTCTTTTTAAAGAGACTGGTATAGTTGTAAAAGTTAAAATAATTGTCGAACTGACTCGATGTAGACAGCATTGTGGATTGTCCCCCATTGGAATCATATTCTTACTCGGCTACGTCATCAGAAGTCAAATTCTTCCCTCAATGTCTATATTTAATCAGAACATATTGTTATGAATGTATCTATAGAATCTATTTGTTTTCTATCTTCCATTTCAGATTATATACGGGTGTTATCGGTGAGGTGTTATCTTTGGAAGAATCTGCCCTCCTGCTCGATTTGTCCGTAGCCACCATTGTACACATCTAAACGAGAGCAATATGTAATAATGGTTCAACCAGATACCCAAGTTCTTCGATTTCGATTTCAATGATCTAAGATTTGCTAAAATACCATTTAACATTGAGTTATGGTCCAGAAATAAAAAACTGTATGAACTTTCGAAACAAAAATCATCCAATCCTGCCCAAATCTGAACTTGACCTGTATTTTGATGCCAACAATCCACAAAAATACAAGATTTGCAAACAAACAATTCAAAATTGAGTTATCCGAAACCAAGAAATGTGTGGGGGGTAAAAATGAATTTTCTAAGTCGAAAATGGCCATAACTTGTGGAAAAATCATCCAATCCTGCCAAAATTCGAACTTGACCTGTATTTTGACCTACCTAACTCATGTAACGAATTTGGTTCAGATTGACAGAGGTTCACTAAAGTTATCATCCGGACAGTTAACGGACGGACATACATGTGCAGACGAACGGACAGACCAATGCTATAATACAACACGTTTTTGAAGAACAAAACGGGCGTATAAAACGTGTCTTTGGGCTAATCATATCGATTACTCGGTGACATTCTATTAACACATCTTCAGTTTGGCGAAGATTTTTGGGCTATAGCAAATACGAGGGTGGTGGTTTCGATGACCAGATTTGGTTTCAAATGCACCCGAATAACCTACCATGAACGGCTCTTTAATTCCAAATCTAAAAATGACAATGACAGCGATATTATCGAGAATTATCTGTCATATTTAGATGCTGATTATGAATGCATCGAATAAGCGCACACCGGATTTGTCTGCCAATGAATAACCGCCTTGGGGGGAACGAATAATCGCCTGTCATGTATATTGTTTTACGCAGGAATACCCCCATAAGTATATGAAATCAGATGAAAGTCTAATAATTCCAGGTCAGGCTGTTAATGAACATTATAAAAATGACGACCTATTCCCCGTTTTTATCCATTGTATGATTTTGTTACATTTGAAGTGGTCCACGTGGTCAAAATTGTGTCGCACAACGCGTGATTTGAGCTTCATTTTAGTCTTCTGAAAAATTAAATATCACGAGGGACTCTTAATATACCGTCTATAACGATATATATACCCATTGGATTCGAAATATTTCTCATTTAATTTGGTTATAACTAGATACTCACCATTTTCGTCGTCGTTTCTCACAATTGTTTTCTTGATGACAACAAAATCGAACTGAATCATCGCAAATATCGCGAACGAATCATCGCAAATAATGCGAAGGAACTGATTCTTTGATCGCAGCTGAGCCCCAGTGCTGATGTTATTAGGCAAGAATATCTCCAAACACACACTGCAGTAACTCATCCACTTGGCATCACTACAACGTACTAAAAAATCATAGATCTTATATACCCCACGGATTCGCACAACACACCAGTTGTGGTGTTTGCTAATTTGCATATATTTAGTGAACACTAATATTCTTAAGTTTTAAGTTGATACTAAGTTGATACTTTTACATCGCAACATCTCGGTGATTCAATTTGTTCATGTCGACATTATGATGCAAGATTGAAAAAGAGACCCCTTTAGGTTGGTTGGTTATAAATGTTGGCTGGTAGACAACGTAATGCATACGTTTGTCGCGAATGAATGGTACTGTACGCTTATCTTCCGCGATGTCTGCAATGTGATCATAGAAGTATTTTATGTGAGGATCGCCATGAGCACTGACACATATGAATGTACATTAATGAAATTGACAACTTCCCAATAGCTTTCGTGGAAGACCATTTTGAAATGAACATCGCGAGTAAATTGCGCGCACAAGACGACATTGAATATGCCTTGCAGAAGACGAGAACATACCTATATGGTTAATTGGTTTACATTGCATGGACCGATATTGACGATTTGACCACCAAAATGATCGAAAATAAACGCGGATTATCAAACGCTTAAAAGCTTGACTATCGTTTATGGAACAGAAATCCTATGGGACGATAAGTAGTTACTGAAAATATACATAATCGGGAAAGAAATCACTCATGACTCAGTGCAACATCGTGCGTGTGGATGGCAAGGATATTTTCTGTGGAATAATCGGATAACAAATCAGTTGTTGCCCTTCTTCTCGGGAGACATGTCACCTGCTCGAGAACGGAATGTCTCCCTCGGAGCGAAGCTCCGGGGGAGACATTCCGTTCTCGAGCGGGTGACAAATCTCAATGTCTCCCTCGACAACGGGCGACAACTGTATAATGTTTACCATCAAGTTTTGATTAACCGTTGGTATCTTATTGGACAAATTGGACTTTTATCGGTAATTCCACTGCAACAGTAATGTTTACACAACAATGGTTTTGACATGTGAAACCTCATTATTGGAGTTACTAATAATGAAAATAAGTCAATCTATTTTTTTCATGTGGTTGCGACACTTCTATGTGGACATAAAACAATGTCAATGATGTCAGCAACGCAGAAACAAGCTGGCATAGCGTGCTAGGAAACCCCGGTCTCAGTTGAGTCCGTTTCTAAGTCTGTGTCAAGTTTTTCTATCTTCATCTCAATGATCTTGCTCTTCCTGATATTGTGCAGACCCCAACATAGAACTGTAACATGCCAGTCTGCAGCCTGATGTCCCAGCGAATTGAAATGTTCCCCAACAGGAAAATCATAGGTTCCAGACTAAAGATAATTTTCAGAATATTTTTCAAAGCTTTGGTTAAACTTTGGTATCTTATTGGGACTGTTATCGGTAATTCCACTGTTGCAGTAATGTTTACATAACCACAGATTTGACATGCGAAAATCAAATGTTTACAGACTTTAATGTTATTTAACATGAACCTACCTCAAAATCCTTGGGTCCCTTGAACTTGATTAAGGGTCTATTCATATTGCACACGCGTAGCTGTTACAGAGAATGGCATGGTTCACTCGGCCAGCATATACTATCCGGGTACAGTCATTCTCATAACTGATGGGCGACAAAATAATATATGATCTAAGGAAAGGAAATGGCTTGGAACGAAGTCTCCAACGTATAGCTGGCATCAGTGGTGATTTTTGTAGAATTCAATATCGAATTATATTACCCGACAGTCTCGCGCAAAACTGTACCCAAGATTGTGAATATGTCTATACGGGGATATATGTAATGCTAGAGATTCTCAGTTGGGGAGGGGGTCCAACTTGGAATGTCCATCTGCAACACTCCATTGGAACCCGAAATTCCACAATGCGTGAATCTTTATTCACTCCACTCCCTGGCATGGGTTGACATTTTTCATTTTGGGCATATTTGAAACCAATTTAAAACCTATTCACCCAAACCCCTTATAAAATATGTTGACATTTTCCTAACTGGTAAAAAAAATTTCCAACTGTTTGGAAATATTTAGATCCCGCAATCCATATGGTCGGAATATTTACAACTAATGGACAATTCTGCTGGGATTTTTTTTTTGGACAAAATGGATGAACCCAAATTCTTCTTTGGCTCAAAGCACGTTTGTGTGCCATTCCTGCCAACCACAAGGTAATTAATTTCTCGACTGCAGATAACACCGACTGGCCGGTATTTTGCAACTGAATCAACTATTGCTGGAAGAACATTCACAGAATAGGTCAAATATTTGGCATTTTTCAACTGAATCATCTATTATTGGTAGAACATTCACATAATAGGTCAAATATTTGGCCACGATTGATAGTTGTGTGCCGTTTAGCTTGTGTGATCACCGATGATAAGCCGATTTAATGACGATCAAATTGAAATCAATCGCTCATGCAAACAGCGTCCTGGCGACAGAATTCTACCTGAAACGACGTGTGTGTGACTCTTAAGGTTGAATTCTGAGTCCCATTACTTATTCTATTTGAATGGTGGTTCATCAATTCTAGTGCCGCATTGTCATTGTTGCCACCGGCTATATAAATGAGCACTCAATGATGGGGGAGGGGGGTCTGAAAAAAATCATTCACACACAGGGTTTAACATAAAAATCCCTCCCAACCATGGGTCCACCATCCTCCCTGCATGCAAATCTATTTTTTTCCTCCAACAGATTGGGGTCCCATCCCCTCTTTCCCCATAATTTTTACTGGATATCATATGTTTGAGTGTAACTGTGTTAAATGAGCTTTATACAGAAAGATTATTTTTGTCATACTCGGCTTACTATAAGTAAAAGTTTGAAAAATCTGATAGAACCACTTGAATCGTACACTTTTGATTATTTTGAGTGATAGTAGCAATAATTTATTATGATGTACATAAAACTCCTGTAATCTGCGTTGTGATCGTACTATAGTGTTATATACATTTCAAGTTGGAATAAAATATGCATATTTATGCCCATCTGCATGGAATTGAACCCCCTATTTCTATGTTAGTCCTATAGTAAATATTTATCCAGCTAATTATGAATTGTTCCCTCAAATCTTATGTCATTGTGATGGCTCGTGGTACTCAACATATACATGAGTAGACTTGATACCTCAGTTCAATCCAACTGAGGAAAATTAAAGTTAATGTGTCAACATATATATATGTGGTCACCCCAACCAAAAGTACTTTATCATCCACCCACAGTACTTTTATCATCCAATGTGTATGAATTTTTTCGTCAGACCCCCACCCCTATTGGGGGGACTGTTAGCAGTGGGAGGAAGGAATGCAATCGAATGCACATAGAGCCGCTCAACCTTAAAAAATGCGGCGATTAATCGCCAGCGCGTGTGCAATATGAATAGACCCTAAAACAGACCATGAATAGCTCAGTATGGAGTGTACGGAAGATAAACTCTAGAACAAAAGCATTTTTATTAAAAATCAATTACACTATATTGAGATACAGATTTTAAAAGAAGCTAATAGTAAATACAAAATATAGAAAATAAAGGTAAATCTGGCAAGAATATTTCTTCTTTGTAAAAAGCTTGTACCCAAAAATAGCTTGAAAATTTCATTTGGTAAAAAATGTCACGAAAAAAAAAATGTACCTCTACCTCAGTAAAAGAAATTCCAATAAAGAATATCAATGAAATCGAGGGAAATTAATGAGATCCCAGATCATGATTGATTGATTGACGAGTAGTTCCCTTAGGAAATGTTCAGATAATAAGTTCAACAAATGACCACAGGCCATTTGTTGAACTTATTATCTGAACATTTCCCACCAATGTTGTCTGCTTTTATTACCTGAACACCTCTAAATTAATAATAGACATTTCTAATGTATATTATTATAACTTAATGGGAGAATCCATTTAGTATAGAAAGGGTTAAATTAGGATTTAACCATTTCTATATTCCACATTGGAATTGTCAATTATTCATTTGGAGGGATATTAAGGTGATAAAAGCAGACAACAGATAAATAAAAATGCAGAAGGAGTCTTATTTATTGAGGGAAATGTTTAGATAATAAGATAACTAATTATCAATGATGCTTTAAATGGTTAAATTGGGGTCTAATGTTACTTTCAACAGCTATAGCCATTATAAGAGGAGTCCTAAATTCAGGCTACAGTGTTCATTTATTACTCTGCCTAATTTTTCTACTTCAGTCAGTAACTACCATGGTCCTATTCTCTGCACTATGCTGGAACATGTCCCAAGTCTTAGACTATAAACAGCCTAAAACAGGTGCTATCATGCTCACCCTGTGAATGAGGGCTTTCATCTGTCTTATTCCAAAGAAATTCAAGTGACCCCTCCATTAGTCATTGGCATACTTTTGTTGATTTGGGATCACAATCCAGTCACTTGGGCCATATAATATACATGCATATAAAAATGAAATATTTTTTTGAAAATTTTCAAATCAATTCTCGGGGCCCTGTGATTCGGGAATTATTTTTTTCGATTCGATTTGGGTACTGCTGATATCTTTGGAAAATATACAAAAAACGAATGTTGAAATTACCAGAAATAATATCTCGCTGCCATTTTTGAGCAACTTATGACGTAGGTTCTCGGCCCTGGTACATGAAAACATTGAAAAAAATCAGTCATTTTATTGAGATACCACGATCCTGATCATCCAATATAATCAAGAATCTTCAACTAAAGCAACAAATCATGATTTGACAGCCTTCCACAACACTGCGCTCCACTTGCTTGTACAAGGACATATAAACATCATTAAACGACCAGTATTCGTACAGTAAAATGAAATCTATGCATCTCTTTAGGTTGGATGATCATTATTCAGCACTGGGCACTAAATTCTTTACGTTGATGTTCTTATAGGGTCCAAATCCCTCTCATGAATCAGAAACATGATTCTCATTTTGATTCTTGCAACAAGAGCACAAAAGTTTGTTGTGATCAAATAATCCAAACTAAAGTTATCTGGAAACTAAAATTTTGATGTAAAGATTGAATTTTCCAAGTTGAAAAAGGTGCATAACTCCAGCAAAAATCATCAGGCCGAACCCAAATTCGAACTTGATCTATATGCTGGTGTGACTGAGCCACATACCAAGTTTAGTTGTGATCAGATAGTCCAAACTCAAGTTAACATCCGGAAACCAAAATGTTGACAAACGGACAGACAGACAGACTGATTACATAACACGTAACGTATTTTCAAACGGGCGTATAAAAATGGACAAATTTAATGCCCTGTCTTCTTTTAAAATTGACATCAAAATAACACATTACATACACGCAGATTGGTATAAAACATAAATCACAAATAGAAAATTATATAACTGGGGCCTGGTTAGAGTAATATATATATAAATGCCCTTATTTCCTCCAATTTAATGGAAAATATACAGTTATAGTAAGAGAACATGGCATTAATAGCACATGTATAGAAACTAAAATAGACACAACAGATATATATATAAAACTAACAAAGACTTCTCGCTCTCATCAGTTTACAGAAATTAAATATTTTCGCTCCAAGCTCTCTCATACTGAGTAAATATTATAAATTCAAGGAGAAAAACAATCACAAACTTGTTTACAAAAGACCTATAAGGTGAAATTATGCAGACGGACTGCTTGCTAAGAAGAATTAACTACCTACATTATGCATAAATAATACAGAACACAGTGCAAATCTAACAAACTATATGGTCATGTAAACTGAACTGCAGATGATATTTCCTAAATAATTTTAAGCTAGACATGGATGTTCCTTGAGGCATTTACAAGCCTTGAAATATTGTGTCTGTCATTTGCAGAATGAGGTTCCCAGAGGGTGAATTTAGTGATGCTACCCAACATAGCGGGCTAGCATCACCAAATTCACCCTCTGGGAACCTCATTCTGCTGATATGTAAGCAGAATGAGGTCCCCAGAGGGTGAATTTGGTGATGCTAGCCCGCTATGCTGGGTAGCATAACTAAATTCACCCTCTGGGGACCTCATTCTGCAAATGACAGACACACTATTTCAAGGTTTGGGCATTTTTGATCTGATATATAATGCGATAAATAGTTGTTGGTGGAAAACACTAATGAACCAAAGCAGGGTTCTAATTCACCGGAAATGATAAATTGAAAGTCATTTATTGAAAATTATCAAAGGTTTTCATGGCCCTCATTTCTAAAATTCCAAGCCAATTTTTGGCAATTTTAAAGAATTTTCAAATATTTCTGAAATTCAAGGCTATTCAAGTTGCCTCAGCAGAATGAGGTTCCAAGAGGGTGAATTTGGTGATGCTAGCCTACTGTGTGGGATAGCGTCACTAAATTTAACCTCTGGGAACCTCAATCTGCAAATGACAGGCACACTATATCCAGACTTGTTAAGGATCTACCTCCAATCATTTTTATTATTGTACTACCGGTACACAGAAAAGAAAGAGAAGTTTGTTAAAAATGCACATGATTCAAATACACTTACCGGTAATTTAAAAACATTTCCACACAAAAAGAAACCTCTAAATGTACTCTACATCATTTTAAAACTCACTCAGATATATATAAACATGAATCTAACACTGGTATAAAGAGTGAATATGTGAGCAATATTATCTAACCTATATCAAGGCATAAAGTCATACAATACCTGATTCACTGCAATCCAAATGTATAAATTTATATTATTTTGCCAATATTTCAATAGTCTATCATCAGTAATGAATATTTCTTAAATTTTCCTTCGACCAAAATGTATATTCTTCCTCAACCCTTCCACGACTGAAGCTTCCTGAAATTTTCTATAAGAGAATGTACTGGCACAGGATCTTTAATCCTGTGCAAGCAGAGCTCCCTTATGAAAGGGTTCATAAATTTTAACCTCAAATTAGACTTAACTCTGATATTCTTCAAAATATTTTCAATTTGATCAAGAGTAATTATTAAAACATTAAAAATAAAGCATTTTTGGCATTCAATGTACCGTATTCTTCTTTGGTAGCTATTCTGTTAAAGAACTACAAACAAACTTCTTTGATGTTCGATCAAAGTGAGAAAGTATCTTAAATATCATTGGCTCAGGTCATCTATGAACATATATGATATAGTTGCAGTAATGCTCTAAGTAATCGACTCCTTAACCATAGCAGAATTATGGGTAATTTTTCAGGATTTAGTCGGAAATATGGCTTGTTGCCATTCATCGGAAAGCTCTCAGTGAGGGCTTTCCGATGAATGGCAACAAGCCATATTTCCGACTAAATCCTGAAAAATTACCCATAATTCTCCTATGGTTAAGGAGTCGATTACTTAGAGCATTACTGTATATAAAAAAAAAATATATATATAATATTCAACAGAAAGCTTGCCTGTATGGGTCCACATAGTTTCTCAGAATTGATCTGATTAAATGATATACATATGAGGTAGACAAGAAATTGGAATTGTCATCAATACTTCACACAGTATAACCGATAACAAATAATGTATATCACACTAACTTCGTCTTCATCATTTTGTATGGTTTCGTTGTTGAATTTCATTTTACCAAATTGTAAACTTGTAATGTGAATATGACTTCTCTGTCGATATTAATGAACGGATTTAATTTTAGTTTGTTAGTATTAATGATAGAGCTGAATTGTAGTCACTCTCAAAATTGTTCAAGTAAAACGTTTCTCAAAACAAATTTAAATTTAATGGGTCAAAATCAACTGTGATCTAAAATTAGATTTTATTAAAAATATGTTGTTGGAATTGAGGTCCGGAACCCTAAATACCTCTCCAAGTAATATCCTGGACAGCTTAGAGGAAGCACCATACATTTGAGTTTAGACTATTCAGTTGAAAGTGTTAGAATAAGTTGAAACTACAGACCCACACGTAATCAACTCTCCACCTGCTTTGTAGGTGCTGTCTGAGATTCTTTCTTCCAGCAAAGTATGACCATTAAATCGATGTTTACTAATGATTTTTATAAAAAATAATATATATATTTCAAAGCAAGTGCGTTTGATAATTGAAAAAGTGTTGACAAAGGTTAGGCCAAAAAAAAATATTTGTGGTTTGGGTTTCCCTACCGACCCTATTTTAAACCCCTACCCTAAAGTTTTTTTCATGGTTTTCAAGAAAATCTATTTAATTTTTTCTCCAAAGATTTCATAAAACACAACAAAAAAAAACAACACATATTAGCATCTCAGAATAGGTTGATTTCTAAGTAAAAGTATTGTGAATATTAAAATTTATACAAAAATAATCAAAAGTAGTTTTATGTCAATCCTGCGGAGTAAAATATGCACAAGAAAAGTCATAAATATGTGTCAAAATAAAAAAATTAATTAAAAAAATAAAATTTCAAGCCTACCTACCAACCCTATTTTTTTGGTTGTAACCCAAACCAGATATTTATTTTCTTTGGCCTTAGTATTAAATTAAACATGCACTTATATTATTAATTTTTAGTTCAGATTGGTTTTAAAAGCACACATAATGTTCAGAACATTTAATGTTTCATCATTATCATTTAATTATTAGAAAACAAAAATATGCTCTCTAGAAGGCTCTCTCCCTATGAGAGACTTGCATATATAAGAGAATGCACTGGCACATGATCTTTAATGTTTTACCAGCGCAGCTCATGCCATGAAAGGGTTAACAAAAGACCAACTTCCCCTTCTTTTAACCCTTGCGCTGGTGCAGCATTAAAGATCATGTTTCAGTGCATTCTGTTATGTGAGTCTCCCATAGGGAGCCCAGTATATATGAGAGAATGCACTGGCTTACATGGTCAAGGTACATATTGTTAGGCCAATGTATTCTCTTATATATACGAGGCTCCCTATCGGACCCATTCCCAAAACAGGTAGAAAAATCCCTGTAATATGGAATGTCCTTTCCAGTAATATATGATACTAATACCCTTGAAATTTGAAGTTGTGGACACTATGTATGCCTTTAATATATATTTATAGCATTGTCATGAATGGAACCTGAGAAATAAGGCATTTATTGTTGGTAGATAACCGTTCTGTTAGGCCCCAAAAATATCTCTGTTTATTCTCATCAAATGTTATCTGTGCCAGCTGAACAGCGAACAGCCAAGAAGTTTCAAATTGAGAGAAGTCACTTCTCTCTATTTGATTATTAGGGAGAAGTAGACTGTTGTCAAGGAGAAGACATAGTGTCTGAAGTAAAATTTTCACCCCAACATCACCATTTTATAAATCAATAATTATTATTAAATACAAGAGCCCATTTATAAAACCATTATAATGAGTAAATGCACCATAATAATTAGTAAATACACATTAACCCTTTACCCAACAAACCGGCCAAAACCGGCCAAATAAAGCTTCAACAGCCTAAAATATCTTCGGTCTGTCTCAATAGAACCATACAAATATGGATATCATTGGAACCGGTTCATTGACCATATTGTGATAGTTACAGTTATACCCTGTGCCAATGCATTCTCTTATATATGCGAGTCGACCATAGGTCGCCTCGCATATATAAGAGAATGCATTGGCCTAAAAAAAATCTTTTTTTAACACTTTTTACCATTTTTTCTTACATTCTTTAACAATTTTATAATTTTTAATGTGTTAAGCCAATGCATTCTCTTATATATGCGAGGCGACCTATGGTCGACTCGCATATATAAGAGAATGCATTGGCACAGGGCCCTTCTGTTGCGTAAAGGGTTAAATATGCTGTTTGGAAATATGCATACTGGTATATGAGACCATAAGAGAGAAGTCACTGCCCCTAAGAACAGAAAAAGGGAGAAATGGCACAATTTATGGAGAAGATATGTCGCCATTCTGGGCTGGTCCCTGTGGCTGAGTGACAGATGTTATCTGTGCCGACTGACTGATAAATTTAATGGTTGCATGGGAATATTACTCCATTGTAACTTCGGAAAGTTGAGCTAAAGTCAATTGAGGTAAAACATGGAAGTAAAGTAGTCTTTCATCTTCCATATCGTGTGTGTTGCATATGTCACGTCTCACATAAAGTGAAGAGAAACAAACAGTTCGTGAATATTTAAAATCTAATAGTTGATGAAAACTAATTGTTCAGCTTTGTGTGGCTATGATCAACAGAATTTATATTGGCAAGTTAGGTGTAAGTTTATAAGTATATTGACCATGAATACACTAAATGGAATGTTGCATGCATTGGCAGTGTCAACACCATGAAGCTAATCGTCACCATTTATCGTTTTGAACCTCCTGTGTGCTTTGTAGCTCAGATAGAATGACTTGATAGTCTGAATGAATTGTTATAAAACACTATATTCTCTCACTTGGGACCAAAGTTCATGTCAGAAGAAACAGAGCTATTTCTGGGCCCGAATTTAATGCCTACTTGAACCCTCCAACAATTCTTTGTTGGAAATCTACTGTAAGATGAACGTTGTCAAGTCCTTGCAGTGTCCGTAGGTAGTCAAAGCTGCTCTTCATTTTCTGCTCTGTCAGTCCGAGAGAATTGTAAAGCTTCATGAGACCGCTGGCTCTTGCTTCCTCTACGACGGCGGTGAATTTTGACTGAGCGATGGTTTTGATGTTGTTGGATTCTGCGGTAGCATTCTGGCTCTTTTCTCGGGCTAGATTTTCAATTTGACGAACCTGTAAAGACATATTATCAAGCCTTGAAATAAACAATTAAAGACATATTATGGACTTGTTCGGGTGCGTGAAATTGATAAGTTAGTACTCAGGCGCTTTGCCAACCGGGGGAATATCGCATTCTACTAAAATTTCAATGAAATCGGTCATACCACTCCATAGAAAACATGGTCTGAACTATGCTCAATTGTAAATATTACATCTCGATTCAGGATGCAACTATCGGCAATGAACTTACACAAATGATTTCGCCATATAAATTGATTAATAATCGTAAAAAATCACTACTTTGAGCAAGATTATTCTCACCTTTTGTTTGATCACCCTACCAGAGTGTTTCACATTACTTTAATATATAACTGATACAATTTACATCAAATTCAATGAATTTGTTAATTAACATGTTCATAAATGATCAAGCCTGGATACAGTGTGTCTGCCATTTGCAGAATGAGGTACCCAGAGGGTGAATTTAGTTACACAGTGGGCTAGCATCACCAAATTCACCCTCTGGGAACCTCATTCTGATTTAACCTCAACTGCTATGGGAGACCTAGGATCAGATTGTATTTCCCCAGTTGAAGTTGGTGATGTTCACCCATTAGTCTGCAAATTAGGGGGGGGGATTTAGCACAGTGGGCTAGCATCACCAAATAAACCCTCTGGGGACCATTCTGCTTGTGACTCATCTTCTGAGAAGTATCTACAGTCTCAAATTAACATTTTTTTAGTTACTTTTCCCTTTCTGTTCAGTTTTTGTATCCCCTAATTTGCGGAAGATAACATATATAATCGAGGTGACTAATGGGTGAACATCACCAACTCCAACTTGGGAACTTCAATATGATCCCAGGTCTGCTATTGCAGTTGAGGCCTAAGCTGAATTAGATTACAAGAGGGTGAATTTGGTGATGGTAGCCTCATTCTGCAAATGTCAAGACACACTATTTCAAGACTTGCATCTTGTGTATTTCAGAGATATTTCGGTATTCAAACAAAAACTGTAGGTATTCTCTATGTAGACTAATTGCTACAAGGTCAAATCTTGTGTGAACTTTTCGAGGACAAATGAAGCATTAATGTTAAAAATGTCAGCCACCATCCTTTGGATGAGAAAAATGAATGTGAAATGCTTACATCTTTATCGGTATTTTTCCTCACAATGATGGCATCTGAAAGGTACGTTTCACGCTCTGTGTGGATGCCGAGGGTGAGCTTCTTGAGGAATCGCTCTTCGATCTCAGCAGGTATGTTAACAGAGAGGTACTGGAAATACTTGACATCAACAAACAGGCCCTTCATTTCATTGGTGAAGGAGGGGCTGGAGCTGGAGCATTTGTTGTAAGCGACGCACTGAGACGGACATGCTGTAAATAGAGATTAGGCCAAAAAAAAGATATTTTAAATATTCCAACAATATTTTAAAACCCCTATCCTAAAGATTTGTTCATGGTTTTCGAGAAAAACTTTTGAAATAAAAACAAATCCTTTTAAGGTGGATTATCTCTTCCGCAACATGATTTATATAGTTTCCTGGGTATGAAATTTAAAGTGTCAATGACACTGTAGCTCAACTTGGAAAGGGAAAAAATTCATGTGTTACAGTCAATGGAGCGATTAGGAATGCGGAAAGTTGAAAGGTCTAAGTAATACTAGATTAACAACATGAAGAGATATATATATAAGTAAAATCCAAGATGGTTGCTGATGGCTATGTTTTCCAATGAAATTCAGAAACACATGATAGCTTCCATCTAGTAGATCAATATCAAGATTAATATGAAGTTTGGTGATGATCGAATGAGGGAAGTGGACTGTATGGTGTGCAAAAAGGATTTAGTCATGCAAAGAGTAAAATCCAAGATGGCTGCTGGCGGTGATGTTTTATGGCCGAATGACCCCAAAATGACTCGTTCCCATCTACATGTCAATATTAACATTCATGATGATCCAACCAAAGGTACGACCTGTAGCCCGTGACAAAGGATTTGGTCATGCAAAGAGTAAAATCCAAGATGGCTGCTGGCGGCCACGTTTTTTGTCCGAGTGACCCCAAAATAACTATTGCCCATCTGTATGTCAATATTAACATAAATGACAAATTTCATGATGATCAAACAAACAGCACGGCCTGTAGCCCATGCTAATGGATTGAATTTTGAAATCCAAGATGGCTGCTGGCAGCCATGTTTTTTTGCCAAATGAGCCCAAAATGACTCGTTCCCATTTACATGTCAATGTTAACATCCGTGACTAATTTCACGATGATCTGACTAAAGATATGACCTGTTGCCTGTGTCAAAGGATTTAGTCATACAAAGAGTAAAATCCAAGATGGCTACCGGCGGCCATGTTTTATGGCCAAATGACCCCAAAATGATTCGTTCCCATCTACATGTCAATATTAACTTCCACGACAAATTTCATGATGATCAGACTAGGCTTGCCACGATTATTCGATTAATCGACTAATCTTCGGCAGGTGCGGTAGTCGACGGTTAATTACATTCGTCGACTAATCACCCGAGGAGGGGGGGGGTGGGTGGGTATGGTTGTGTAACTTGTGTATGTAAGCAGTACTTTTCATCGATCTCATGCCTGGAAGTAACTGTTAACTGCGTATGCAGCACAATTCCGTTGCGGCGTCCTCTGCCTTTGATGCTGCCGCCGACGTTTGGCGGTCATCTTCAAAGAATTTTGTGTGCGACATCGAAATGTTAATTATGTTTATTGTTTAACTGTGAATATTAATTTACTATTAGTGCTACTGTGCTAGATACATTTCCGAAGCGGTTGCCGGTTACGTATATAATATAAACTAATAATTTGTTTCATTATTTCTTGTAATTCTTTATTGAAAATGTCCAGGTTATACACGGCAGTAATTGTGACTGCATCCCCGTCACCCCAGGGTCCCCCCACAAAAGCTCAAATATCTCCCACTGTCTACCTATGTCCTCGTTAACTTCATTGTAAGTGCACGCCTTTCCCCGCAATTTTACCGATTAATGTGATACACGTGACCTGCCGGAATACGTAGTGGCGGATTGGGAGTCGCATCGAGATTAGCTTTACTTCGTTCAATTTTTCACAGTTACTGTCACGTCATGTATGCAGTTTCCTTTAACTTTAACATCGGCAATATGGGCACTTGGCAGTACTTAATAGTAACTAAGGGCCTGTAAAAAAACTACATTGGGACGAATGAGATTATGAGGGCATGAGTATTCCTTGTTGTATACGAAATAAAACAGTGTAAAACACGGAGCATCGACAGTTTATAACTGTCTTCAAAATGGATTTAAAGAAGTCATCATAATTTCGCATTTATCCATTGTTTACCTGGACGTAATACAGGGCGCATATATTACCGATTAATCGACTAACCGTCGATTATAGCTGCCGATTAGTCGATTATGAAAACTCATAGTCGTGGCAACCCTAGATCAGACAAACAATCCGGCCTGTAGTCTGTGCTAATGGATTCAATTTTGAGATCCAAGATGGCTGCTGGCAGCCATGTTTTTTTGCCGAATGACCCCAAAATGACTCGTTCCCATCTATATGTCAATGTCAACAGCCATGACAAATTTCATAATGATCTGACCAAAGGTATGACCTGTAGCCTGTGCCAAAAGATTTAGTCATGCAAAGAGTAAAATCCAAGATGGCTGCTGGCGGCCATGTTGTTTTGCCAATTGACCCCAAAATGACTCGTTCCCATCTACATGTCAATGACAAATTTCATAATTATCCGACCAAAGCTACGACCTGTAGCCATTGCTAAAGGAAATTGTGGACGAATCACGCACACACACGGACGACGGATACCAAGCCATGGCAATAGCTCAAACTTTACAAAGTAAAGTTGAGCTAATTATAAATATGATTCGAAGACCCATGTCCGAAAATGCGTCTATCAATTAATATTGATTTTATTTCGTATGTGGTCCAGGATATTCACAACCATCTTTTTTATTTGCATTTATTGGTTATTTTAAGTATAGAAAATAAGCATATAAGGCCAAAAAAAAAAGTTTTGGTTCTCGGGCATAGCCGCGTCTGGAAAAAAGGCCCGCGTTGAACCATTTTATTACGATTTTCAAATGATAACACGAAAATAGGAAACTAGAAAAGAGAAATTAGTTATGTTTCAAATATCGAATATGATAGACATACAATGGTGTATGTGTTGGTATTCAAAAACAGACACTAGGCAACGATAACTACCAGGTATATTGTCACCACAAGCTGCCCAAACCCCAAGTTTATTAAGTCAAATGTGTTTCCGCGAGGTAAACAAATTTTATGAGATTTCCAATTTCGGAAATGCAAACCGGAAAGAAATATGGTGCGTATTGGCAATGTGTATGCTGGTTTAGTATAATAGTTTTTATGGCTAGCATGTATAGTAACTATAGATGGATAAATATTAAAGTATATAGATAGATATAAAATTTATAATCCCGATTTAAACTTTTTGTTTGTTTCAGTTCCGTTTCCGTCTTTGTGGTATTCCGTGTTTTATATATAAGCAGTAACAGGACGCGAATCGAACGGACCTCAAATAATTCTGTCCATGCATATTCTCTTTAAATTCACCGATGTTACTGAATATATCTGGCTACAAAATTATCCGAGAGCACCATTTTATAGTGTGCAAATATATTTTTAATCGTTGTATTTTGGCTTGTTGGAAATAAAGCGTGATCCATAACCGAAAAATCGTAATTTTATTCCCAATGATTCAGTGATTTTAGAAATTAGAGACACTCGGTAGTCGGTGTCAAGGCCGTTAATTGTGCATAGATGTACTAAACTGAATACTACCGAAAGGGTGTGCCTTTGAATGCAGAAAATCAAGAAACAGGTAACTGAGGTGTGGCAGATGCAAACCAAATGCAACAAACAGTCTATGTAAATGTCATAGACAGTTGCATTTAAAAAATATGAAGTGTTTTCCATGTTCCTGACATTGAAAAAATCTCCCTATTTTTCACTAAATCTCCCTATTTCCAATTATGAAAGTAAAAAGGTCTGATATAAATAGATATATACTATAAAAAGTTACATACATATATCAAATATATCAACAATGGTTCAGTAAATTGAAATATACATTGTACTAGTATATATATATCATTCTGGTAAATCCCTACCTGATGTACGGATAGTACAATGTCATATATTTATGTCATTCGTTCTTACTTAATATTACAATAAATACAATCAATTGGAGACCCGCATTCGTTCTTACTTAATATTACAATAAATACAATCAATTGGAGACCCGCATTCGTTCTTACTTAATATTACAATAAATACAATCATTTGGAGACCCGCATTCGTTCTTACTTAATATTACAATAAATACAATCAATTGGAGACCCGCATTCGTTCTTACTTAATATTACAATAAATACAATCAATTGGAGACCCGCATTCGTTCTTACTTAATATTACAATAAATACAATCAATTGGAGACCCGCATTCGTTCAAAGCACCACACTGGAGGCCTCTATATCGAACAAATAAGTGTCCCATTAATTGATACGATATTAGAACATTATAATAAAATAATATCAAAATAAAATCAATATTAATTGATAGAATCATTTCTGGGCAGGCATTTCTAACTCATACATATTATTTCATACTCAGGAAACTATCTAAAATTTTATATTTAAAGAGATAATCTATCTTTAATCCTTCCATGAGTGGAGCATCCTGAAATGTTGCGAAAACCCTTTGCCAATGCATTCTCTTGTATATGCGAGTCTCCCATAGGGAGCCTTGTATATCTTATATATAGGGAGACTCGCATGTACAAGAGAATGCACAGGATCTTTATTGCTGCACAAGCGCTGCTCACATCATGAAAGGGTGGAAAAAAAACAACAAATATTTCAATGTCTCAGAATCGTTTGATTTCTCAGTCAAAGTATGGTATTTATTGCAGCTTTGTGTGACCCAGATTATGCGTTTGCATTCAATTCGCTTGGAAGTTGGAATCCAACAGCTGTTAGTGCTTGATATATCATGCATAATTATGCATATCTTATTTGCACGAAGTTAACTTAATTTTACTGTTATGTATGGGACAACACCAATACCATTTGGGAAATGGATAACTTATCTATAAATGCGTGTACCTTTAATTCAGGTACGATATATATGGGAAACTCGGTACCTAATATACCGGAGGACATGGACGGGGCTTTCTTGCTTATTTTATTTCACATAATGTGCGTCATACAAAGCTTAAATTAATTCTTATTATGAAACATAAATCATAACACAAAATTTTTATGTGTTCTTTGGGTTTCTGCTATCTTTTCTGTTCCTATTCTTTATGACTATATATCAGAAACTGCCGTTACAGCAGGGTGCTCTGCATATCATTAGCTTATGTCAGCTTCCGGTGGGCAAGACATGGTACCTCTATTTGTGGACTCTTCTGCTATTGGGCATCCCCCCTTTACTCACATAATGTGGGTCACACAAAGTTGATACAAAGGAAATCAAAACTAACCAAGGCTCAATCTCGCAGATGAAACATGAAAAGTCATAAATATATAACAAAATTAAAAAATAAAAATGAAAAACGGCAGCGTTTGTATTTATCAGAATTCTGGAATCAGGAACGGAATGAATCTTCCAGAATTTTTATAAATACAAATGCCGTCATTTTTGTAAGGGGTCCATACATTGTGTTTGAATTTTCTATTTTTCATGACATCAAAGTATCTTTCTGGGACATATAATGTTTGTTGAAAGGTATATTGCGTTATCATAACATGAAACAATTAAAACACTTTACACGCTGCTTTCTTCTCGTTTTAATCATAAAACTTATGTAGTACCATAAATGTTTCAGAGCGATGACAGCTCTAAATTGTCTTCCCATGATCTACAGTTACAATTTTTAGGTGACTGCTGAAAATGAAAGTGTCAATGGCACTGTAGCTCAACTTGGAGAAGGACAAAATTCGGCAAAATCATTCATATTCAATAGCTCTCATCTAGAGGTGATCCCAGACATGCATGTAAACTTTCAAAATATTTCACCAACAATTGTGGTGAGCAGATGGATTCAAATGTGAAATCCAAGATGGCCACTGGCAGCCATGTTTTTTAACAGAATTCGGAAGTAATGGTAAGCTCCCATTTAGATGTCACCCCATTTGTGACGATTAGATCAGGGATGTACCTGTAGGGTGTGCCAAAGGAAATTGTTGATGGACGCATGGACACACAGATGCACACATGAACAGGCGACGGATACCAACCCATGGCAATAGCTCAAACTTGATCAAGGTGAGTTAAAAATTGAACCAACACAAACATAATGATCTAAAATTTATCGAAAAATATGAGAAACGCTATATCGACGAATGTATTTGGAAATTTTCTGCGTAGTTATGTTTTGAGATGCCTCTTACCATTGTTATGTATATACATAATTGTGAGGTTCAAAATGAGCCATGTCCTTTTAAAAGAATACCACAACTAATATTGACAAGGAAACAAAATATTTTGATAGACCCTGTTTATTAGATGTTATATGTATATTCTTACCCATCACGAAGCTTTTGCAGTTTTTAGCACAGCAGGTCCCTCCAAGACGATCTCGAATTCCTCTGTATAGTTTTTGTTCTACAGATAATCTGTCTCCTACAAACTGATCAGCGGTGAATTCTGGTGCAGCGGCCTAAAATTCATAAATAATATCATATGATAGGATCCAATGATATTCAGAAATTAAATATGCAACTCAACTTATTACCAGGAAATGAAAATAATTGTCAAATTGAAAAGTTGACAAGGACCATAACTCCGACATAGATAGGCGGACCGAATCCAAATTAGAATATGACCTGTATTTTCATGTGGCTAATCCACAATATTATTATATTATTAACATTTAAGAAACGCATTCTACATAATGTTCCAATGCGCTTTACAAGTAAATACAATAAAAACACATAAAACTATAAAAATACAAATATAGGCCTACTACTATTAAATACAATTTTGTAAAGATGGATTAAGAAAAAATAAAAAAATAACTATGTTAAGAAAAAAATAATTTAAAATTAAATTTAACGAAAATTACTGTAAAATTAAAGCTAAAGAAAATTGAAATTTCAGTAAAAAATGAAAAGTTTGATTTATAAAAAAAATTAAGATAAAAGAATAAATTATAACTTTAACAACGGTGTGTATTGAAATAACAACTGCAATAAGATTTCCAAAAATAACAATCTATAAATTGAAACATTTTTTGAAAAGATGGGTTTTCAGTTTTTTCTTAAATTCGGAGGTTGTTTTTGAACGTCTAATCTTTAACGGTAGTCCATTCCAAATCTGGATAAATGTCTCTTGAAAGCATTTTTCACCATAACGTCCGTCTGGTTTCCTGATGTTGGTTAGGTCTAGACCACACGCACTTGAACGGGTAACTCTGTCACACGATTTCAGGAAAAACATGTCTGTTATGTATGACGGTACTTGTTTTCTGAGGGATTTAAAAACGATCACAGCACATTTAAACTGCATCCTGAATTCGAATGTCATTATGTGATTATGAATTAGAACTCGTGTTATGTGGTCAAACTTCGAAACGTTCCCAATAAGCTGAGCACAGTTATTCAATAACAGGTTGATTCTTTTAATGTTCCCTTTTGTCAAATTTTTAAGAAGTGAGTTGAGACTGTCCACGCGCGCTACCACTAAGGTAAGAACAGCATGCTTTATCGCCTTCGGGCTCAAATGACATTTAACTCTCCTTAGGCACCTTAGGTGAAAATAACATGACTTCAACAAATTGTTAACTGTCACGGTCATCGACATAGTATTATCAAAATAGAAGCCCAGGTTTCGAATTTCCGAACTTGAGTCAATTATAGAGTCAGCAAGCTGAATTTGAAATTTGGCGTCTGCTTGTCCATTTACAGTCTCTGACAACACTTTTAACGAATATCGAGATCCTATCACAAGAAATTCTGACTTATCATCGTTAAGTTTGAGTTTATTTAGTTCCATCCAATTCTTAATATCCAGGTAACATTGTTGAAGGCGAGCTTTGGCGAGATGGTAACCGTTTGACTCTTTTCTAGAAAACTCGATGTAAAACTCAATACAAAATTTTAAAACAATCAGATAACTAAAACTAAAGTTATAACTCGGAAACCCATCTAGAGGTCATCCCGAAGATCAATATGAAGTTTGGTGATGATCGGATAAGGGATGTGGTCTGATTTAGTCATGCAAAGAGTAAAATCCAAGATGGCTGCCAGTGCCCATGTTTTTTTTAACAAAATTCAGAAAAATTAGATAACTCCCATGTTGTGATCCATGTCAAGTTTAGCAACTGTCCGACAAGGGATGTCATCTGTAGGGTGTATCAAAGGATTTAGTCATACAAAGAGTAAAATGGCTCCCATCTAGTGGTCACCCAAAAGATCCATGTGAAGTTTGGTGGCAATCAGATCAGGGATTTGGTCTGTTGGGTGTGCCAAAGGATTTAGTCATGCAAATTTGATAGCTCCCATCTGGAGGTGATCCTAAACATACCTAAATGCAGGTGTGCCGTTAGATTAAAATTTGAAATCTAAAATGGCTGCTGGCGGCCATGTTTTTTAACAAAATTTGGAAAAAAAATTGATGGCTCTAATCTACATGTAGAGGTCACCCCAATGAGAAATTTGGTGATGATCGGATGAGGGATGTGGTTTGTAGGGTGTGCCAAAGTATTTAGTCATGCAAAGAGTATCGCCTTCATTATATAGGTATAAATTACTATTATGTCCATATGCAATCCAAAAATGTAAAATGACCTACAAACCTTCAATGAATCAATGGCACTGTTTCTGATGACAGTCCTGTAGTTCAAGTTGTATTTGTCATGGAGCAATTTGAGATCATCAGGCCGGATAAAATACTGGAAAGCCACAGTCAGTGTCATCTGTAAACAGTAAAATGTTTTCATTGATAAATCTATAAATAACGAGGAGGACACATATAGCCACAATCCTGCAAATAGTGTGGCTTTCATTTGCAGAATGAGGTCTCCAGAGGGTGAATTTTATTATCTGGGGACCTCATTCTGCTTAGGCCTCATCTTCTGGGAACTATCTAGAGTCCCAAATTAACATTGTTTTTAGTTACTTTTTCCCTTCTGGGAAGTTTCTATATCACCTAATTTGCAGAAGATAACATGCATAATCGAGATGACTAATGGGTGAACATCACCAACTTCAACTGAGGAACTTCAATCTGATCCGAGGTCTCCCATAGCAGAATGATCATCTTTCAATGGCTAACATCTGGACCTCGTCTTATATGTTATTAATTGGTTGTTTCCATATTGGCTGAGTTAATAGGCCAAGGTCTGTCGTATTTGCTTGAGGCTGCAGGCCGAAGGCTAATATGACAGACCGAGGCCTCATTACTCGGTCAATGTGGAAACAACCAATTAATAAGTATTTTCTTAATTAGCAACATTGGCAATAATTGTTTCACAGAATGAATATATTAACATAGCTATATACAATTGTGTGCTTTACTAAATTAACAATTATTCCAGCAATTTTTATTCTTGTGAACTTTGTAAAGAACTTGCAGCGATTTCACAGTACTGTTAGTTTCCACTGGGAATGTTATTGATAAGCATACATTTAGTCCATCCACGTACATGTATATGTACTCCCAAAAACAGTGACTGTCCGTAATTCATACGAAATCAACTGCAATCTATCTTCCGTCGGCCCAATATTCTTTGCTGATCGAGTTAAATACGTATGACGTCATTTACCATACCGTTGACTTATCGGCCGCCTTTCTACTTATTGGCCGACTTTTTTACTTATTGGCCGTGTTTTCCACTTATTGGCCGACTTTTGTTACTTATGATGCGGGCAGCTTTCTACTTATTGCGGCCGATAACCTATAGCTAATTAATAAACATAATTATTAATCAGAACAGTCAGAACTCTGTGTTAGTTCAGAACGTAATTAAACGTAACAAGGCAGAATCAACCATGTGGCTTTTAGCAATGTCCGTTTCGATATCTTTCAGAATAAGGCAAAAATAATTGTCAATGTGTCTAAGACGACACCAATTTTTAAGTCTGGTTTACGAACATGTGGGGAGAAAAAAAGTAGATGCAGGAGGGAAAAATATAAAACTAAAAAAATTTGTCCCCCCAATTTATATAAAGTAAATCATGGAATTTTACATAAATTTTACAAAAATTGTGAAAAAATGTTTCTTGTCATGAAATACATGAAAATATGGATCTGTAAATGATCATAAGCAGAACCGGATGCGACAGCACATGAAAATCAGTACGCGTGTAAAAAAAATTGGGAGAAAAAAGTTTTATTTTTTTTCATGAAATGGAAAAAAAATTGTAGGAGGTGTTCGTAAACCAGACTTAAAAATTGGTGTCGCCTAACCTTGAAAAGCATTCTCTTCCTGCCAAATGGTTCACATGTGATCAACGTTTAATAGTGGGAAAATGAAATTATCTTTGTTTATTACTCCCTGTTGGTTTTATTCAGTGGCAGATACACATGACGTGTGTTGTAGGCATCAATATGTGGATCGGGTAGGAGAATAGGTCGAAGGGAAAATTTGGGCGAGGGGAAAGGTACCCTCTGCCCCTATAGCGGAAACCCTGAATCTATGTACACTGATCAACGTCTTCAAGCCTGCAAATAACGTGTCCGTCATTTGCAGAATGAGGTCCCCAGAGGGTGAATATAGCGGGCTAGCATCACCAAATTCACCCTCTGGAGACCTCATGCTGCTTAGGCTTCATCTTCTGGGAAGTATCTATAGTATCAAATTAAGATTGTTTTTAGTTACATTTCCCTTCTAGGAAGTTTCTATATCCCCAAATTTGCAGAAGATAAAATTTCATAATTGAGGTGCCCAATGGTTGAACATCACCAACTTCAACTGGGGAACTTCAATCTGATCCTAGGTCTGCCATATCAGTTGAGGGCCTAAGCAGAATGAGGTCCCCAGAGGGTGAATTTAGTGATGCTAGCCCGCTATGCGGGATAGCGTTACTAAATTCACCCTCTGGGGACCTCATTCTGCAAATGACAGACACGCTATTTGCAGGCTTGAACGTCTTTGCCATTTTCTCAAAGTATTAGTCAGTGTTAACCTGGTGATATGTACTCTAAAATTCATCTCTATACTAAATACTTATTGACAATAGGGCTGCAACGATTCACCGCGGTTTAGGTGAATCGTGATGTTTTTCGATCCGTATTTTTGTAGTCTAAACACATGCCCAATCACTCTGAGAGAACTCTTTCATTGGCTATAACCGCCATAATTCCATAGTTTTTCTGCTCTGTTAACCAATCAAAATTCTTGCCCTTCCATTATATCAATGGTCGATGTTTCGATGACCATCGAAATTTAAAATCAATAACATGTCGGAACTATCAGGCCATGATACAATTACAAGTTCTCAACCGGTCATAGGCGAGGTAATTCCAAAAATTGTTGCTCCGTCGGCGAAATTTAAATTGGATGAATGGAAACACTTCAGTTTTCGTGCCTTTCAGAAAGACATGGGTGGAAAATCGACAACAAAACACCAAAACAATATGCATAATTTGCAAAGTATGCAAAAGTTGTAAACTGGTCCAATTTTCTGTCTGGAATGTATCGCGATATGTATTGTATCATTGCAAAAAATTGTGATACGTATCAAATCGTGAGGGAGGCGTATCATTGCAGCCCTAATAACAAGTACTTATCCATCAGGAAATGATCAGATCTATAATAAGTTCAACCAACAACCATAAGTCGTTTGTTGAACTTATTATCTGAACATTTCCCTCCAGACAATATGAATACAGTAATGCTCTAATAAATCGACTCCTTAAACACAGCAGAATTATGGGTAACTTTTCAGGATTTAGTCGGAAATATGGCTTGTTGCCATTCATCGGAAAGCTCTCAATGAGAGCTTTCCGATGAATGGCAACAAACCTGTACTGTACTTCTGCATTGTATTATCTTTTCATCATACTGTCGTCTGCTCATTTTTTCCTGTTCAAACACCCCCTCCAAAGGAATAATAGACCATTCCAATATTTATTTTTATAACTGGGTGGGAGAACCCATTTAGTATAGAAAGGGTTAATGTTGTCCCAAAAGATCCAACATATATAGATACTTACTGCCAATTTAGCCTTGTTGAATACTTCTATTCCTGAGAGTATTTCATAATGAGCCTCTGAAGGGAAAATCTTGAACTCTGCATCAGGGCCAACCATATGGCGGCCACTGAAATATACTTCACTTGTGTCCACAGACCCCGAACTCTTTGTTTTCTTGAATCCCATCTGCAATAAACAATTTAAAGTGGCATGGAACACTCTGCTGAACATAACAGAATAATACTTTCATGACGGGAGCTGCGCTGGTGCAACATTAAAGACCCTGTGCCATATGAGAATGGATTGGCCTAACAATTTTTTATCCTTTTTTTTATTATCAATTTTTCATACATTCTTTAACAATTTTTTATCATTTTTAATCATTTTTTTATAATTTATTTTATAATTTGTTCTTACATTCTGTAACAATTTTCATCATTATTTCTTACATTCTTTAACAATTTTTTATAATTTATTTCATTTTTTCTTACATTTTTTAACAATTATATAAAAATAATATAAAATTTGTTAGGCCAATGGATTCTTTTATATATGCAAGGCGTCATATGGTCGACTCAAATATATAAGAGAATGCATTGGCAAAGGGTTTTCAGAAAAATTCAGGAAGCTCCCGGTCATGCAAGGGATAACAAATAACCATGCCAAAATTAGCTATTTTCATAAATTTTATACACAAATAGTAAGAAAACATTGTTATGAACGAATTACAAACAAAGACTATTATTGGTGGAGTCATTGCCATATATTTATCACTAAATAATTTGTCCCGAATAAAGTAGATAATATTTACATTTGTGCATAGTTTGAATGTTGTGTTCTCTGAAATGGTACAGTCTATCTGGTTGGAATTTTCTACAATATTAGTTGATTGCTACATTCTTTCAGTGGAGATAGTGTTTGCATTGGATAGTAACTTATCGGTTTTATTTACTGAAATTTAGTCCACAATATGTCTTTAACCCTTTCAGTGCCAGGTCCGATTTTTGTATCAACCCATATACCCTGTGCCAATGCATTCTCTTATATATGCGAGTCGACCATAGGTCGCCTCACATATATAAGAGAATGCATTGGCCTAACAATTTTTCATCATTTGTTATTATTTTTTACAATTTTTTACAATTTTAATAATTTTTACTTATATTCTTTAACAGACTTATTTTGTAGGTTTAGTGCTAGGGAATCTTACGTTTTTCATGGGCATCAAAATTATTACTATGAATACTTGGTGATAGTTTTGAGTTATAACATGCCCCTAAGGTTTTATCCAGTTTGTTTTTAAATTCGCTATAGCATGCTTAAGCATACCCAAAAAAAATTAAACCCAAAAAAATATTTAAAAACAAAAAAAACCCCTTTTTTTTATTTTTTTAGGGCCGATTTTACAGACTGTAAATTAGGGCCGATGAGATTGGCCCCTGGCACTGAAAGGGTTAAGTGTTCAATGTTTTTCAATTCTATTTACCATTGAAAGTGTCATTGACACTGTAAAGCTCGACTTGAAAAGGGAATAATGTAATACATTACTGTCAATGGAGCGACAAGGAATGTGGAGAGTGCTCGGACCCATATTATTTGTCATATATATAAATGACCTCCCATCCAACGTCAAATCGGATGTCATGATGTTTGCAGACGACACTAAAATTTACAGGGAAATACAGGGTATACCAGATGTGGATGCATTACAGAATGACTTAGATGAACTCCAGACATGGTCAGACAAGTGGCTTTTGAAATTTCACCCAGATAAATGTGTGACAATGAACATCGGCACGAAAACAGAAGAGCCAAACTATCACATGAAGAACAAAGATGGACAATATGTACAACTAAAGGAGGTAACTGAAGAGAAAGATATAGGAGTCACAACTGATAACAAACTGAAATTTGACCAACATATAAATGAGAAAATACAGAAAGCAAATGCAGTCACTGGAGCTATACGCAGAGCATTTACGCACATGGACACCAAAACAATGCTGAAACTATACAAAAGTCTGGTGAGACCACATCTAGAATATGCCCAACCGGCCTGGAGTCCACATTTAAAGAAAGACATTGAAATGCTCGAGAAAGTCCAAAAAAGATTCACAAAACTAATACCAGAATTAAAAGAACTACCATATGAAGAAAGACTAAAGAAGCTAAATATACCAACACTTAACTACAGAAGAATAAGAGGAGATATGATAGAATGCTTCAAGATATTTAACACCTATGATCCGGAAGTGAATGACATATTAAGAAGAAGCACCGAACTCCGAACCAGAGGACATAATTATAAATTATTCTTGGAAGGAGCTATCAGGGATGTGAGGAAATACTCATTTAGCCTAAGAGTGGTGGAGCCATGGAATCATCTAGCAGAAAAAGTCGTCTATGCAGAAGACATGAATTCATTCAAAAACAATCTCGATTACCATTGGCAGGACCAAGAGATTAAATTAAATTTCAAGGCTGAATTGAGGCTGACAGACCCTGATACGATCAGTCAAACAAAAAACAAAAATGCAGGAGAGTTCGGAGAAATAGAAGATGAAGAATCAGAGGTGGATATAGTGGCATCTATAGAAGCCAGCGTCCACTAACAACATAAGGTAAGGAGTTGAAATGATTAAGTAATACCAGAGGTCAATCAGGAGAGCCATATGAAGTTTGGAATCAATTAGATGAAAATTGTTGGATGTAGGGTATGCTGAAGCATTTAGTCACGTAAAGATTAAAATCCAAGGTGGCTGCCAGAAGCAATGAATCATTCAAATTCGATAGCTCCTATCTAGAGGTGATCGTTAAATATACCCACAATGTTTCTAAACATTTTTCCGATAAATGTGGCCTGTAGAGTGTGCTGATGGATTCAAATTATAAATTAAAGATGGCTGCTGGTGACCATGTTTTTTAACAAATTTCGGAAAAAAACAGATGTCTCCCATCAAGAGGTCACCTCAAAGATCCATATGAAGTATAGGCCTAGTGACGTTTGGATGAGGGATATGGTCTGTAGGGTGTGCCAAAGGATTTGTTCATACAAAGAGTTAAATCCAAGATGGTCGCTGGTGGCATGATTTTCAACAAAATTCGGTAAAAGTTTATGGCTCTCATCTAGTGGTTACCCAAAATATCCATATGAAGTTTGGTGATGGTCGGATGAGGGATGTGGTATGTATAGTGTGCCAAAGGATTTAGTCATGCAAAGAGTAAAATACAAGATGGCTGCCGGTGGCCATGTTTTCATAGAAAATCCTTCAAATTTGATAGCTCCCATCTAGAGGTGATCCTAAACATGCCTGTAAATATTCAAAACAATTCTCCAATAAATGCAGGCTGCAGGGTGTGCCGATGGATTCAAATTTGAAATCCAATATGGCTGCTGGCAGCCATGATTTTAATTTTTTTTTCATAACTATCAGGCTAGCACTAGCATCACCAAATTCACCCTCTGGGGACCTCATTCTGATAAAGCCTCATCTTCTGGCACGTATCTATTGTCTCAAATTAACATTATTTTGAGTAACTTTTTCCCTTCTGGAAAGTTTCTATATCCACTAATTTGGAGAAGATAACATGTATAATCGAGATGACTAATGGGTGAACATCACCAACCTCAAATAGGGAACTTCAATCTGATCCTAGGTCTCCCATACCAGTTGAGGTCTCAGCAGAATGAGGTTCCTAGAGGGTGAATTTGGTGACGATAGCATCACTATTTGAACACCAACCGGAGCGTTTCACATCATTTTAACCCATCAAAGTTTGATGCTGTTGAGTTGAAAAGATGATTTTCAGGAAGTTAACCCTTGCAGTGCCAAGTCCGATTTTTTTATCAACCCATATTTCCTTGATCATTTTTCAAATTTATTGATTATAATAATGTGATACATTCAGAGACGCGAGAGGTTTGGGGGGGGGGGGGGAGGGTATCTCACCCCCCCCCCCCCAACTTTGGTCAAAATTTTCAACAGTTGGAAATTTCATACCTGCCAAAACATTAGTTGGAAATTTCATACCAACAATAGGTTGAATCAATTGGGGGGAATCAATTGTTTTTGGATCAATAAAGGCAATATTTGTATATTTTCCTATTTTGGTCAAAATTTTGGACTGAAATGGTCATCAGTTGGAAATTTTCCTACCTTAGGGGAGGGTTTTCCTACCTTAGGGGAGGATGACAGGTTGGAAATTTCCAACACTTGGAAAGCTTGTGTCCTGGTCCCTCCCCCGTGGCCAGTCAAAAACTGCTAGTTAATTTAAGAAAACAATATTGTCATACATTTGGTCAACATTGTCATTGTCGTCAGTTGGAAATTTTCCAACCTAAGTGGGGGTGTCAGGTTTGAAATTTCCAATTCTAGGAAGGCTTGAGGCTAGTTTATATGCTAGGATTTTGCGATTTTCTTGTTCAGATTTCAAAATTTTCGCACACCGGGCCGAACCATTGTCATTGTCCCTCCCCCGTGGCCAATACAAAACTGCTAATTATTTTAACAAAACAATATTTTACTATATTTGGTAAAACTTGTGGACTGAAATGGTCATCAGTTGGAGAATTTTCCAACCTGAAGGGGAGTATGAGGTTTGAAATTTCAGTTGAGGCCAGTCTAGATGCTAGGAATTGCGATTTTCTTGAATAGTTTTTAAAATTTTCTCACAACTATGGTCAGCCTGGGGTGTTCTGGTCTCTTGTCAGTAGCCGTGTGCGTTTGTCTGGAGTTAGACCACTAGAAGTCAGGATTTATGCAATTTTTCAGGTTAAAATATCTGATATCTGAATGTTCTCATACCGGGGAATATAGAACCATGGTTTATAAATATATAGTATATAGGATATTAGGTCTGAGCACTGAGGTGCAAGAGAGGGTGCAAATGGAATTATGCAAAACTTGTGTTTGGTCTGATTCTGATTCAAGGGGGTGGGGGGTGGACACCCCCAATGGAGACCCTCTAGCCACATCCCTGGATACATTGATGGAAAGAGCTCTTAGCGCTCTCTCCATCAATGTATCACATTATTATAACCAATAAATTTGAAAAATGATTGGCTGGTCCCGGATGATTCGGTGTCAACACAGATTCATATGGGTGATATCGAATTGAATCTCGATTATTCAAAGGGCCCTAACTTCCAAAATGAGTTAAATCAGTGAACATACAATTATAAGGTATTTAAAGTAACATATATTGGACAAAATCAAGTAATCACTGGTCAATAATCTTGCGGGTAATGACTGTGTTAGAGTTCAATCAAGTGATCACTCGTCAATGAGAAAAGTCATATTACCAAGACTATGTTTATAGGTGATCATTGTAAGGGTTATGGAAATTAAATATTGTAATCACTCGTCAATGAGAAATAAAAATTATTATAATTATCTCAGGTGGTGATTACATTAGGGAATATCAAGTGCTCATGTTTGAATTACCAACATGGATGGGAATTATATATATATAAATTATAAGTGGTTTGGATAAAAGTCAATCAAGGGATCAATAGTCAATGAGTTCACAAGATATGGTGTGGCTAAGTTCGACGTGGATTTATGTGATTTTTTTTTTAAATTAGGAAATATTATACTTTTTGATACTTGGGTTGATACAAAAATCGGACTTGGCACTAAAAGAACATTGGGATAATTAACCCCAAGCCTGAGTTTAGTGTACCTGTCATTTGCAGAATGAGGTCCCCAGAGGGTGAATTTAGTGATGCTATCATGCACAGTGGGCTAGCATCACCAAATTCACTGTCTGGGGACCTCATTATGCATGGCCTCATCTGCTATGGGAGACATAGACTCAAATTGAAGTTCCCAAATGGTGAATATTGTGATGTGATGTACACCCAATGGGAACCTCGATTATGAAATGTGTCGCTGCCAATTTGGGGATATAGAGAAAAGAAATAGAATCTATGTGAAGAAGTTTCTACAGAACTTAGATTATATAGAAACTTTACAGAGAAGATGAGGCCTAAGCAGAATGAGGTCCCCAGAGGGTTAATTTAGTGATGCTAGCCCATTATGTGGGATAGCATCACTAAATTCACCCTATGGTGACCTCATTCTTAATTAACTCCCACAATGTGCTGCATTAACCATGTCTTCAATTGTATCAAAATATCAATAGAATCAGGTGAATACCATAGGAGCTACAGGGTATTATATGAGGGGAAACTTTTTTTGTATGTGTTTACATGCAGAAACGCCTTAAAATAAAGAAATCTCAACTTACCTCATAATATTCTATATTTGAGAAGCTCATAGATACAACTATGGCTATGATGACAACAGCTCCGAGCACAATACCTCCTCCAACCTTAAGTGCTGTGTAGTCACCCATATCTGTAAGAGTCTAATTCAGTGACCTGCAAAACAAATTCAATATTACACAGCTACATGTAATGCCCTAAATAATCGAGCAGAATAATGGGTAATTTTTCAGGATTTAGTCGGAAATATGGCTTGTTGCCATTCATCGGAAAGCTCTCAGTGATGAAATCTCAGCTTTCTGATGAATGTAACAAGTGATATTTTCGACTAAATCCTGAAAAATTACCCATAATTCTTCTGTGGTTAACCCTTTACCCAACAAACCGGCCAAAACCGACCAAATAAAGCTTCAACAGCCTAAAATATCTTCGGTCTGTCTCAATAGAACCATACACATATGGATATCATTGGAACCGGCTCCTTGACCACATTGTGATAGTTACAGTTATGCCCTGTGCCAATGCATTCTCTTATATATGTGAGTCGATCATAGGTCGCCTTGCATATATAAGAGAATGCATTGGCCTAAAAAAAATCTTTTTTTAACACTTTTTACCATTTTTTCTTACATTCTTTTACAATTTTATAATTTTTAATGTGTTAAAGCCAATGCATTCTCTTATATATGCGAGGCGACCTATGGTCGACTCGCATATATAAGAGAATGCATTGGCACAGGGTCCTTCTGTTGGGTAAAGGGTTAAGGAGTCGAATATATAAAGCATTACTGTACTTCATTGGATTGATTGACTTATTCTGACGATGGAAATAAACAATCATAGGAGTTACAAATACTAATACACATGTACATAGGATATTTCAATACAAGAAAAAGTATTATATATACAGACCAAGCTTGAGTTTAGTGTGCCTGTCATTTAATGAGGTCCCCAGAGGGAGATTTTAGTGACGCTATCCTGCATAATGGGCTAGCATCACTAAATTCACCCTCTGGGAACCTCCTTCTGCATGGCTTCATCTGCTACGGGAGACATAGACTCAGACTGAAGTTCCAAAATGGTGAATATTGTGATGTGCACCCATTGGGAACCTTGATTATGTAATGTGTCATCTGCCAATTTGGGGATTATAGAGAAACTAAACTAAAAAAGAAATAGAATCTATGTGAAGAAGTTTCTATAGAAATTTTATAATAAAAAAACTTAAAAACGATGAGGCCTAAGCAGAATGAGGTCACCAGAAGGTGAATTTAGTGATGCTAGCCCGCTATGCGGGATAGCGTCACTAAATTCGCACTCTGGGGACCTCATTCTGCAAATGACAGGCACACTAAAATCAGGCTTGTTACAGACATAAGAGTAGTGGTGATGAAATTTAATTAGGGGATTTTCATTGGTAGACTACTGGTTTTACCGTCACATCAGCAAAAAACAAAATTAGCGACAGTAAACCTGCAGTCTGACACTGAAAATCAAGAAACACAATATAGTTACCTTCATTCTAATTTGCAATGTCAAAATTATTCATAATGAAAGTGTCAATGACACTGTAGCTCAACTTTGTAAAGAAGGTAATTTTTTAGGAGTGTAAAAAATGAGCAGTAAAGGATTTAGTCATACACAAAGTAAAATCCAAGATGGCTGCTGACGGCCATGTTTTTTGGCCGAATGACCCCAAAATGACTCGTTCCCATCTACATGTCATTATTAACATCTATGACAAAATTTATGATAATCAGACTAAAGGTACGACCTGTAGCCCGTGCTAAAGGATTTAGTCATACAAAGAGTAAAATCCAAGATGGCTGCTGGCGGCCATGTTTTTTGCCCGCATGACCCAATGAAAGTGTCAATGACACTGTAGCTCAACTTTTTAAAGAAGGTAATTTTTGTGTGATTGGCAATGAATAGAGTGATTAAAAAGGAGTGTAAACAAGAGCTACGCTGGGCGTGCAATATACGCCCTCTCTTGGGTCGGCGGAAACTGGTAAAAAAGGGGCATAACTCTGGTAAAAATTGGCGGACGGAAATCAAATTTGAACTTGACCTGTGTTTTGGTGGGAGAAAGTAATATACCAAATTATCATTGAATCCGATAAGCTCTAGTAAAGTTATCATCCGGACAACAAATTTCAGGGATTTTCTAAGTCAAATTACGTCAAATAAGGGGCATAACTCCGGTGAAAATTGGCGGACGGGACCCAAATTCGAACTTGAGCTGTCTCCTAATAAACCCACATACCAAATTTGATTGAAATCGGTTCACTCTAACTAAAGTTATCATCCGGACAACAAATTTCAGGGATTTTCTAAGTCAAATTACGTCAAAAAAGGGGCCATAACTCTCGCAAAATTTATCGGATTAAAACGAAATTCGGACTTGAGCTTGAGGGTTTTGCGTATAAACATTCCAAAATCAAGTTATCATCCGGAAACCAAAAAACATAAGAAAAACTGAATTTTCTGAGTCGAAAAAGGGGCATAACTCTGCCAAAAATGGTCGGACAGAACCCAAGTTCGAACTTGACCTGTGTTTTGGTGGGAGAAAGTAAAATACCAAATTTGGATTCATTCCGATAAACTATACTAAAGTTATCATTCGGACAACAAATTTCAAGGATTTTCTAAGTCAAAAAACGTCAAATAAGGGGCATAACTCCGGTGAAAATTGGCGGGCGGAACCCAAATTCGAACTTGAACTTACTTTTCGGCTAATAAACCCACATACCAAATTTTATTAAATTTGGTTGACTCTAACTAAAGTTATCATCCGGACAACAGGTTAATGGACGGATGCCCGGACGGACAGACCAATACTATAATACGGCCTTTTTTTTCAAAAGGGCGTATAAAAATGAGCAGTAAAGGATTTAGTCATACACAGAGTAAAATCAAAGATGGCAGCTGGCGGCCATGTTTTTTGTCAGAATAACCCAAAAATGACTCTTTCTCATCTACATTCCAATTTCAATAGCCATGAAAAATTTCATGATGATTAGACTAAAGGTACGACCTGTAGCCCGTGCTAAAGGATTTAGTCATACAAAGAGTAAAATCCAAGATGGCTGCTGGTGGCCATGTTTTATGGCCGAATGACCCCAAAATGACTCGTTCCCATCTACATGTCAATATTAACATCCCTGACATATTTTATGATGATCACACTAAAGGTACGACCTGTAGCCCGTGCTAAAGGATTTAGTCATACAAAGAGTAAATCCAAGATGGCTGCCATGTTTTTTGGCCGAATGACCCCAAAATGACTCGTTCCCATCTACATACTGTTAACATCCATTTTATGATGATCCGACTAAAAGTACGACCTGTAGCCCGTGCTAAATGATTTAGTCATACAAAGAGTAAAATCCAAGATGGCTGCTGGTGGCCATGTTTTATGGTCGGATGACCCCAAAATGACTCGTTCCCATCTACATGTCAATATTAACATCCTTGACAAATTTTATGATGATCACACTAAAGGTACGACCTGTAGCCCGTGCTAAAGAATTTAGTCATACAAAGAGTAAAATCCAAGATGGCTGCTGGCGGCCATGTTTTTTGGCTGAATGACCCCAAAATTAATCTTTCCCATCTACATGTCAATATTAACATCCAAGACAAATTTCATGATGATCAGACGAACAGTACGACCTGTGGCCCGTGCTAAAGGATTTAGTCATACAAAGAGTCAATTTTATGATGATCCGACCAAAGGTACAACCTGTAGCCATTGTCAAAGGATTTAGTCACGCAAAGAGTAAAATCTAAGATGGCTGCCGGCGGCCATGTTTTTTGGCCGAATGACCCCAAAATTACTCGTTCCCATCTACATGTCAATATTAACATCCATGACAAATTTCATGACAATAAGATGAACAGTACGGCCTGTAGCCCGTGCTAATGGATTGAATTTTGAAATTCAAGATGGCCGATGGTGGCCATGTTTTTTTTTCCAAATGACCCCAAAATGACTCGTTCCCATCTACATGTCAATGTCAACATCCATGACAAATTTCATAATAATCGGACAAAAGGTACGAACTGTAGCCCGTGCTAAAGGAAATTGTTGACGAATCACACACGCACACATGCACACACACACAGACGATGGATACCATGCCATGGCAATAGCTCAAACTTTACAAAGTAAAGTTGAGCTAAAAATGCAGTGCAAATGTCGCTTTATCGGCAACATATTTCAAGTGAATTCCGCCTTTACTGTGAAGTACTAAATACCAAACAGCCACAAACTTCTCTTTCTTCAGCGGTGGATAAAAAATAAATCCCATTGTCATAATTAAATAACCGTAAGGTATTAAGTGAAAACATGCCGTCTTGACTTTTAGATTAAAAAGAAATTATTCTCTCGAATGCTTTGTGATTTATATTAGAGAATACATTGGCCTAACATTATTTACCTTGACCTTGAAAGCCAGTGCATTCTCTTCTATATGCGAGGCTCCCTATGGGTGACTCGGTCAATTGCATACAGTAATGCCCTAAATAATCAACTCCTTAACCACAGCAGAAGCCCTAAATAATCAACTCCTTAACCACAGCAGAATTATAGGTAACTTTTCAGGATTTAGTTGGAAATATGGCTTGTTGCCATTCATCGGAAAGCTCTCAGTGAGAGCTTTCCGATGAATGGCAACAAGTCATATTTCTGACTAAATCCTGAAAAGTTACCCATAATTCTGCTGTGGTTAAGGAGTTATTATTTAGGGCATTACTGTATATAAGAGAATGCACTGGCAAAGGATCTCTAATGCTGCACCAGCACAGCTCCCATCATGAACGGGTTAATAGTTATGAGAGCGGCCATCGCTAACTTTCTCACTGGATAAGTGTATGAATAGCCATATAAGACTGTTGTGATGGTTGAAAGAAATAAGTAGGATACGCCTTAAGACTTGTTTATAGTTTAGTATCACGAGCTTCTGGCCATTCAAGTGGCCCTTTTCAAGTGGAATCACTATAATGGCCGGAAGCTTGTGATATTAACCCTTTCAGTGCCAAGACCGATTTTTGTATCAACCAATATTTCCTTGATCATTTTTCAAATTTATTGATTATAATAATGTGATACATTGATGGAAAGAGATTTTAGAGAATACATTAGCCTAACAATATTTACCTTGACCTTGCAAGCCAGTGCATCCTCTTATATATGCGAGGCTCCCTATGGGAGACTTGCATACATAAAAGAATTCCTTGGCACAGGATCTTTAATGCTGCACCAGCACAGCTCCAGTCATGGAAGGGTTAAGGTGTATCTTATATATTTCTTTTTACTTTCTCACTGTAACTGCTAGATATTGCATTACAAGCTGGCCAATTTTGATGGACATCTGATTCATTGAAATCAAATTTTATAGGATGATCCCACGACATTCTCACATTTACATATATGTTATCTCCCCTCTCTCAGATTACAATAATATAAAACTCATCAAATTATATATCTTGTGCAAAATATGACTATTATGTTTGTCATATGCATTAAAATTTCAATTCAATTCAAATAAAATTGGATGTCATGATGGGTCTTTGACGACGTTGTACGTCAGCTTCATTTAAATCGATCTTAGCCAACTTTCTGCTCATTCATAGTTGACGTCATACGTAGCGTGCATTTCATTCTCACAACATATCTTTCGTATTATGAAGTATTTTTTGTCATTTAGTATCAATGCACAGTGTGTACACATGCTACATGCAGGCCACATACTACTGCGATTAGAACATGTACCGTGATAAGATCAAGCCTTGAAATAGGGTGTCTGTCATTTGCAGAATGAGGTCCCTAGAGGGTGAATTTGTGATGCTACCCCCGCATAGCGGGCTAGCATCACCAAATTCACCCTCTGGGAACATCATTCTGCTGAGGTGTAAGCAGAATGAGGATTTGAGAATTTGGTGATGCTAGTCCGCTATGCGGGGTAGTATCACTAAATTCACCCTCTGGGGACCTCATTCTGCAAATGACAGACACCCTATTTCAAGGCTTGGATAAGATCTATACACAAGATGCCACATTTTATTTAGTTGGCTATGTATGCTTTGAACATTGTTTGTAAACAAACCCACATGGGTTGATGTGGAATGATACATATTCCCTTTAGCAGTTAAAGGGTTTCCAGAAAGTTTAGATGAACATACACAGAAAACTACTTAATTGTTAAGCAATTGCACCACCTGATGTTATCTGAAGTCCAAACCAAGTATATTATATAAAAATTAAAATGTTTATTTTTAGAAGGGAAATTTTGGGAACAGCATTCTCAGCAAGTTGTAATTTTTTTTTTTTTTTAAGGAAATGAAGCAATATCATGACTCTGCTTATAAACAATTCACTGCACTTTTGCGAGAAACTCAACACTTGACCTGCTCTGATGCATAGTGGGTTAGCATCACCAAATTCACCCTCTGTGGACCTCAATATGCTTAGTTTCAGCCGCTTTATAATGTCACACAAGTGCCAACAGGCCCAACACAATATATGGGGGTGGTCTGGAAAATGTTTGCAGATACAGGGCTGAATAAACTACTACATGTAAAAGCATTTTCACTAACATTGATTTATATAATACATGTAAGGTATTTTATTTTTTATTACTTGGTTTATGTATTTTCCTACCAAAAAAAAGCTGTTTGTCAAAAAATATATATTATATCTTATCTTTCGGTTTTTTTTCCCTCCGCGAATGGGAATATTAAACCAGACATATAAATTAAAACAAGAGGTGGCATCAGAGATGCTGTGTCTCGTTTTCGGTGGCTTACCACCAGTGGCTACCGCCAAATGGTGTGCATCAGTATCGGTAGAATAATTAATAGGTAAAATCGAAAAATGACTTAATTAAGGGCCATAACTCCATCAAATTTTATCGGGCCAGGCTGGTTTTCGAACTCGTCCGAAATATTCTTGGCAAGTATGTCTATTCCAAATTTTAAACAAATCGGAGGACGTTTGTTGAAGTTATAGCGCTAACGAGCTAAAAATTCACGAAAAATGACTAATTAAGGGCCATAACTCTATAAAATATTATCGGGCCAGGCTGGTTTTCGAACTCGTCCAGGAAATTATTGGAAGACACTTATATACCAAATTTTAGTTGAATCGGATGACGTATGTTGAAGTTATCGCGCTAACGAGCTCAAAATTCGTACAAAATGACTACATAAGGACCATAACTCTATCAAATTTTATCGGACCGGGCCGGTTTTCTAACTCGTCCGAGGTATTCTTGGGAGACACCTATATATCAAAATTTCAATCAAATAGGATGATGTTTGTTAAATTATCGCGCTAACGACCTGAAAATTTGCGAAAAAATGACTAATTAAGGGCCATAACTCTATCAAATTTTATTGGACCTGGCCGGTTTTCGAACTCGACCGAGATATTCTTGGGAGACACCTATATAACAAATTTCAATCAAATCGGATAACGTTTGTTGAAGTTATCGCGCTAACGAGCTGAAAATTCGTGAAAAATGACTAATTAAGGGCCATAACTCTATCAAATTTTATTGGACCAGGCTGGTTTTCGAACTCATCCGAGATATTCTTGGGAGACACCTATATACCAAATTTCAATCAAATCGGATAACGTTTGTTGAAGTTATCGCGCTAACGAGCTGAAAATTCGTGAAAAATGACTAATTAAGGGCCATAACTCTATCAAATTTTATCGGACCAGGCTGGTTTTCGAACTCATCCGAGATATTCTTGGGAGACACCTATATACCAAATTTCAATCAAATCGGATAACGTTTGTTGAAGTTATCGCGCTAACGAGCCTAAAATCAGTGAAAAATGGCAAAGGGCCATCCATAACTCTATCAAATTTTATTGGACCTGGCCGGTTTTCGAACTCGACCGAGATATTCTTGGGAGACACCTATATAACAAATTTCAATCAAATCGGATAACGTTTGTTGAAGTTATCGCGCTAACGAGCTGAAAATTCGTGAAAAATGACTAATTAAGGGCCATAACTCTATCAAATTTTATCGGACCAGGCAGCTTACGTGCATGGCTATGTACTCACACACCAAAATTGTTTTTAATCCGTCAATAAACGGTTGAGTTATAAGCAAAACAGGCCGCCCGTCCGCCGCCCGCCCGCCCACCGTCCCCCATCAAACTATAAGTCGAGTTTTGGAAAAAAACTCGACAAAAAAAGATTAATATATTTGCTTGTACAAGTGGACACAAACAAAACATAGCCATAGGTGATCTGGTGGCTTGTTTTAGATGAGGAGATTATTATACAGCAAATATTTTATATCTCCAGACCCTATTTTTTGACAATTTAAATTAAAAAAATATATTATACAAATTTTATTTTTATTTCCTCCCACTTCCCCTACCTTTGAGCGAAAAAAAAAACAAGTTATAAAAAATGAAATGCCACATGAACAACATTCATACAAGACTGGTATGTGTGTTACTATTTCTAAATTGATGGATTTATTTTAACACTAATCTTTTTAATACTCAGAATTCCAAACTTATAACATAAAGACTATTGATTTTTTAAGGTTGACACATCATGGATACCCCCATTGGGAAAGAGACCTGGGACACTGTGATAAGGAAATATTAAGTTCATAGGGGGTCCAATTGGAGTTTCCCTGGTTGATACTGATAATCATAACCTATGTTTACAATTTTGGAGGAAATGCATTGTATTGTTCTAATAACGGTAAGTTTGTTCTGCGACACACTTCAAACCCATGTTCAGACTGATATGTAGCTTAACCCTTTCATGATGTGAACTGGGTTGGTGGCAGACCTGTTTAATCTCCTGGATCGTGCGGGAGACTACTGGTTTGAGGCCTCATCTCCCGCGCTCCCGGATTAAGCTTGTAATCACACGGTTTCAATCAAATCAACAACAAAAAATTTAATGTCAAAATTCTCAGAACGCGGAAGTGTTTTCAATTGAAACAACGCGTGAATGAGATTTGCCGAGATCAGGTGTTCTCCATTGATAACCGGAGTAGACACCGTGGCCTGCCTCTGGCGTTTATTCCACTGCTTCTTTGTCGCGACTAATGACTCGCACTCTTTCAAAAGAAATTAATTGAATATATGGCAGTTTTTCTTTGGGGATCAATAATTTCTATAAGCACCCAAACACGGCGTGTTAGTAAATAAATGCACAGGATATATATACTGGGGTTGGGTTTATTTCCGCAATAAATCATTCTAGAATTTCTAGTTTACTAGTTCTGGTGTTAAATTTAGAAATGTCCGGTGTTTTAATTCGGCGAAATGCTGCCGAAATGACAGTGATGAAGTTGTTGATAGTCCATCGAAACGATGCCGATATGACTCCAAGTATAGGGATTCGTGGGCCGAAGAATTTTCTTGGTTTTAACTCTTTCGATGCCAAGCTCGCATAAATGCGAGTTACCCAGTCGCTGCCAAATACACATTTATGCGAGTTCAGGGTGCACCTGGTTTACGGGTCGTAATTATATTATTTTGTTGCATTACAACGGGGGTTCATTTATTTTATGTAGAGTGCTGGTGTGCGCTGACAATTTAGAAGAAAGGTCAGTCAAAGTCATGCTACTCCTGAAGTTCTATGAGTACAGTCCGAGCCAGAATATACCATTGACAAATTAACTTTTGGTGGGATGCGATATATGAGTGGACAATAAACATCATAATTGACTTGGCGGCCTACTTTCTGCTGATCAGTTTAGCGTCCAAATATTCTGTCGGAATGAGGTCGGTGAAAAATACGGAATAGTAGCCAGAATATGATTAACTGGTGAAGCATTAATTAATGGAACACTAGAACAAAAAACAAACATTTAGTCATATATGAATTGAAAAAAATTACCGAAAAACTAAAATTAAAGCAAATCCAAGATGGCCGCCAATGGCACGTGACATCTATGACCTTGACTGGGTCTCCACGTCGGGGCAGGCGATAGGTCATTGTCATATATACCCACATGTGAAGATTCAACTAAATACACAGATAATTACCCGATAGTCATTGCATTACCCACATATACATAAAATACTTGTATTTACACCCAGAATGATTGGCACTGGGGAGTATGTCCGTGTGGCGGGGTGGCAGCGAAAGAGTTAAATGTTATAACGCTATGCACTGATATTATGAAATAAATAATCAAAGAAAAATATTAAAAAAAATTTATCAGAAATGTGCAAAGTGAAGATTAATTACATTTAACTGTTTTAAAATCACCACCCACCAATTTTCAAATGAAGAAATAGTGAAAATGTAACTTTTTGGCTGAAATTTGTAATCTCCCTGACAAGACCCAAATCTCCCTGACTGAAGGAGCAGAATCTCCCTGACAGATTTTTAGGCATTAAACAGGTCTGGTTCGTGGAGCAATAAAGATCCTGTACCAGTGCATTCTGTTATATATGCGAGTCTCCCATAGGGAGCCTCACATATATAAGAGAATGCACTGGTTTACAAGGTCAATGTAAATATTGTTAGGCCAATGTATTCTCTTATATATGCGAGGTTCCCTATGGGAGACTCCAATATATAAAAGAATACATTATCACAGGGTTTTCGCAAAATTTCAGGAAGCTCCAGTGTTAACTGTCGGTGAAAGGGCTTCCTTTTTTTTTAGGTCATTAGGTTACAGATACCATCATCGCAGTCTGGGCTAGACAAGATTGGCATGGGTTCGAATCCCAACATGGGGGGGGGAATCAATACCGACTTTCAAGATTGATCTGAGTTAAGGGACATTGCAGTTAAGGCTGCAATGATTCAGACCGTCATGATGCAAATCGCGATTTTACAATCAATTTGCGATGAAAATTTTTGGCAGCTGATGGCTGTGACAACTAACCACTTAATAATTTTTAGTGTACATGCATATTCTTATTGATCAGTGCACGTCAGCATATTCATTGAAGTATAATAAAATTAAAAGACCTAACTAAAATGAGCAAAATGCATGGCTATGTATTAGAAGTAGACTATAATACCGGTAGCTAAAATATTCCCCACATCTGCCCAGATTGGAAGTTTTTAGGGGAAAAGTTGGATATCATTGATAACTCTGCATACATGAATTGTTTTTGCATCGCATAGCATCCTCCCAAACGACACATATCATCATGAACTTTAAAATGTGATGCATCGGAATTGCAATGAATTATGGCTCTCAGTTTGCCATTCCGATCTAGGGCCCTGCGAATCAATCCGATTCGGAATCTTTCATCTGATTCGATTCGATATCGGCTTCCCTGGATTCAAATGTTATCAAATATTTTCCATCAGGTGTATTTCCATTGCTTCTTTTGACTACATAGTACAAACCACACAGCTCTTGTGCTAAGAAACGTTGCGAGCCTTACGAACGATCAAACAAACAGATAACACTGCCAGAAATGACCTATATATAGAATGCCCAATCTTTATAAGAATGAAGTAAGCCAAACGGGACTCCGGTATTCACAGCAGAATTACATACAAACCCATTCATTGAAAACCTCACCAGTCTCCGTTCTGTATATTGCATGTTTCAGTAGACCGCACAGAGTTTGCCAATTATGAAAGTTCGGAAGCACATTATAAAGAGTTAACCCCATCCATGATTCACATCCATCAGTATTTTTGACGAAAATGAGCTGCATTTTATAGTTTACTGTATTTCTTGTTCTTCGCATATTATAAAGTCTATTGCTCTAATATTGCGCAGGAGACACACTAATATGGTTATGTATGTAATTTTACAATTTTACAAAATCCATTGACGATTACTTATTATGAGGTTTTCCTATTCATTACGGCTATAAATTTAAATGTGTCCAGAACTGTTCATTATCCATCTCTTCAGACTTGATACACTCGAGACAATGATTTGATTCAAGATTCGATGCAATTTAAAATCTTATGCCCGATTTGATTCGAGATTTGAAATGTGAACCCCAGATTCGGAGGGCCCTATTCTGATCATAACATGCCAATTTTGGAAAGAAATAATAATTTATTCACATACATACGGAGCAATGAACACATCATACTGAGACAGTGCCTCCATCCATTCTGACATATTAACGACCATGCTTGATGCTGTGCGCCGATCTCGGGGTCATGTATATATTTTCTTAATAAAATATGTACAGTAAAACCTCTTCAAACCGGACCCTCTATAAACCAAATCCCTCTCCTTTCCGAACAATTTGTCCGGTCCCGAATTCACCCAAGTGCATTCTCACATAAAATTACCTCTATAATTTGGAAACTCTCTTTTCCGAAGCACACGTGCTGTAGATTTGACATACTTGACGCTGAGCACTTATTGGCTTTGGTGAAAAACTGGGGTTCCTTTAAATATCTGGTCTACATTAAACTCTGAGCGATTGTTTTCGTGATGGCTCATTCATTGTGACAGGTTGATTAAAACTGTTTTGGTGACAATACACTGCCAATGAGAACTTTTAGTGAGCTTCATTAGTGTTTTGTTTCGACAGTGGTCACAAAAATAAGAGTCCACCTCAGCGCGATGATTGATATAAAAACATAGTGTGGGTGCTCTATTCTCTGTGAAGTCACCATTGTTCACTCAATGTGTTATCTAATGTAACACCTGCTGTTATAATGCCGAACAAAGACATGCTAATTAAATTCGGCAGTATGCATATTCAACAGTATGAAACTAGAATATATGCACTACATTAATATTGTCAGCAACATTTTCGAATCACCATAAAATGTATCGTTTCCAGTCTTACATGTATCTATATATCGGTACATGTATTATGTCTTATTAATATACCATGTTTTAATTCTTATTATACCATGTTTTATCTATGTTATTTATATTTTATTTCGGTACTTTATTGAAAAAAGTTAAATTCAATAATGAGTTGGTTGTTCTTCGACAACTCTTAGTAATGACGTCAATACATTCAGATCTTAACGCGATTTTCTATAAACTGAACACCTCTCTAAACTGAAGAGAAGGGCCGATCCGAAGAGCATTCAGTTTGGGGAGGTTTTACTTTATCTCCTAATAAGTATCCATTACACTGAACTATTGGTTATCCTTCAGCTGTGCAGAAGAGTTTGAGAAATGAAAGTGTCAATGACACTGTAGCTCAACTTAGGTAGGGGAATAATTTAATGGTCGACAGTAAATGGAGGAATAGGAAAAGTGCTAATTGAAATGTCTAAGTAAGACTAGATGTACATGTCAATATCAACATTCATAACAGGTTTCATATTGATCGGATCAGGGATGTGGTGATTATGGTGTGCCAAAGGATTTATTGATGCAAAGAGTAAATTCTAAAATGGCCACCGGCAGCCATGTTTTTTTCCGAATTACCCCAAAATGACTTGTTCCCATCTACAGCCTTTACAAATCTCATAATGATCTGATCAAAGGTATGACCTGTAGCCTGTGCCAATGGATTTAGTCATGCAAAGAGTAAAATCCAAGATGGCTGCTGGCGGCCATGTTTTTCGGCTGAACGACCCCAAAATGACTCGTTTCCCATCTACATGTCATTGTTAACATACATGACAAATTTCATGAAGTTCCGACCAAAGCTACGACCTGTAGCCCGCACCAAAGGATTTATTCATGCAAAGAGTAAAATCCAATATGGCTGCTGGCGGACATGTTTTTTAGCCAAACGACCCCAAAATGACTCGTTCCCATCTACATGTTAATATTAACATCCATGATAAATATCATGATGATCAGACAAACAGTACGACCTGTAGCCCGTGCCAATGGATTGAATTTTGAAATCCAAGATGGCTGCCAGTGGCCATGTTTTTTGGCCGTATGACCCCAAAATGACTCGTTCCCATATACATGTCAATATCAATATTCATGACAAATTTCATAAAGGTCAGACCAAAGGTACGACCTGTAACCCGCGCCAAAGGATTTAGTCATTGAAAGAGTAAAATCCAAGATGGCTGCTGGCGGCCATGTTTTTTGGCCGAACGACCCCAAAATCACTCGTTCCCATCTACATGTCATTGTTAACATCCATGACAAATTTCATGAAGTTCTGACCAAAGCTACAACCTGTAGCCCGCGCCAAAGAATTTAGTCATGCAAAGAGTAAAATCCAAGATGGCTGCTGGCGGCCATGTTTTTTGGCTGAACGACCCCAAAATAACTCGTTCCCATCTACATGTCAATATTAACATCCATGACAAATTTCATGATGATCAGACGAACAGCACAACCTGTAGCCCTCGCCAATGGATTGAATTTTGAAATCCAAAATGGCCACCAGCGGCCATGTTTTATGGCCGAATGACCCCAAAATCACTCGTTCCCATCTACATGTCAATGTCAACATTCATGACAAAATTCATAAAGATCAGACCATAGGTACGACCTGTAGCCCGCGCCAAAGGATTTAGTCATGCAAAGAGTAAAATCCATGATGGCTGCTGGCGGCCATGTTTTTTGGCCGAACAACCCCAAAATCACTCGTTCCCATCTACATGTCATTGTTAACATCCATGACAAATTTCATGAAGTTCTGATCAAAACTACGACCTGTAGCCTGCGCCAAAGGATTTAGTCATGCAAAGAGTAAAATCCAAGATGGCTGCCAGCGGCCATGTTTTTTGGCCGTATAACCCCAAAATGACTCGTTCCCATATACATGTCAATATCAATATTCATGACAAATTTCATAAAGGTCAGACCAAAGGTACGACCTGTAACCCGCGCCAAAGGATTTAGTCATGCAAAGAGTAAAATCCAAGATGATTGCTGGCGGCCATGTTTTTTGGCCGAACGACCCCAAAATCACTCGTTCCCATCTACATGTCATTGTTAACATCCATGACAAATTTCATGAAGTTCTGACCAAAGCTACAACCTGTAGCCCGCGCCAAAGAATTTAGTCATGCAAAGAGTAAAATCCAAGATGGCTGCTGGCGGCCATGTTTTTTGGCTGAACGACCCCAAAATAACTCGTTCCCATCTACATGTCAATATTAACATCCATGACAAATTTCATAATGATCAGACGAACAGTACGACCTGTAGCCCGCGCCAATGGATTGAATTTTGAAATCCAAAATGGCCACCAGCGGCCATGTTTTTTGGCCGAATGACCCCAAAATGACTCGTTCCCAACTACATGCCAATGTCAACATTCATGACAAATTTCATAAAGATCAGACCAAAGGTACAACCTGTAGCCCGCGCCAAAGGATTTAGTCATGCAAAGAGTAAAATCCAAGATGGCTGCTGGTGGCCATGTTTTTTGGCCGAACAACCCCAAAATCACTCGTTCCCATCTACATGTCATTGTTAACATCCATGACAAATTTCATGAAGTTCCGATCAAAACTACGACCTGTAGCCTGCACAAAATGATTTAGTCATGCAAAGAGTAAAATCCAAGATGGCTGCTGACGGCCATGTTTTTTGGCCGAACGACCCCAAAATGACTCGTTCCCATCTACATGTCAATATTAACATCCATGACAAATTTCATAATGATCAGACGAACAGTACGACCTGTAGCCCGCGCCAATGGATTGAATTTTGAAATCCAAAATGGCCACCAGCGGCCATGTTTTTTGGCCGAATGACCCCAAAATGACTCGTTCCCATCTACATGTCAATGTCAACATTCATGCAAAATTTCATAAAGATCAGACCAAAGGTACGACCTGTAGCCCGCACCAAAGGAAATTGTTGACGGACACACGGACGACGGACGCCAAGCCATGGCAATAGCTCAAACTTACAAAAGTAAGTTGAGCTAAAAATGAAAGTGTCAATGACACTCCAGCTCAACTTGGAAAGGTAATAATTTAATGTATTACAGTCAATGGAGCGATTAGGAATGTGAAAAGCTGAATGTCTAATACTACATGTAGTTTATCGACATGAAGATATATATAAAATCTAAGATGGTTGCTGGCGGCTATGTTTTCCAATAAAATTCAAAAGCATTTGATAGCTTTAGTCATGCAAATAGTAAAATGCAATATGGCTGCCAGCAACCATGTTTTTGGCCAATAACCCCAAAGTGACTCGTTCCCATCTACATTCCAATTTCAACAGCCATGAGAAATTTTATGATGATCAGACTAAAGGTACGACATGTAGCCCGTGCTAAAGGATTTAGTCATACAAAGAGTAAAACACGATGGCTGCTGGCGGCCATGTTTTTCAGCCGAATGACCCCAAAATGAGTCGTTCCCATCTACATGTCATTGTTAACATCCATGATAAATTTTATCATGATCAAACTAAAGGTACCACCTGTAGCCCATGCTAAAGAATTTAGTCATACAAAGAGTAAAATCCAAGATGACTGCTGGGCGGCCATGTTTTTCGATCAATGACCCCAAAATGAGTCGTTCCCATCTACATGTCATTGTTAATATCCATGACAAATTTTATGATGATCAGACTAAAGGTATGACCTGTAGCCCGTGCTAAAGAATTCAGTCATACAAAGATTAAAATCCAAGATGGCTGCTGGTGGCCGAATGACCACAAAATGACTCGTTCCCATCTACATGTCAATATTAACATCCATGACAAATTTCATGATGATCAGACTAAAGATGGGCCACCAGTGGCCATGTTTTTGGTCGAATGACCCCAAAATGACTCGTTCCGATCTACATGTCAACAGCCATGACAAATTTCATGAAGATCCTACCAAAGGTACGACCTGTAGCCCACGGGGAAGGATTTAGTCATGCAAAGAGTAAAATCCAAGATGGCTGCTGGTGGCCATGTTTTTTGGCCGAACGACCCCAAAATGACACGTTCCCATCTACATGTCAATGTCAACATTCATGCAAAATTTCATAAAGATCAGACCAAAGGTACGACCTGTAGCCCGCGCCAAAGGAAATTGTTGACGGACACACGGACACATGGACACACGGACGACGGACGCCAAGCCATGGCAATAGCTCAAACTTACAAAAGTAAGTTGAGCTAAAAATGAAAGTGTCAATGACACTCCAGCTCAACTTGGAAAGGTAATAATTTAATGTATTACAGTCAATGGAGCGATTAGGAATGTGAAAAGCTGAATGTCTAATACTACATGTAGTTTATCGACATGAAGATATATATAAAATCTAAGATGGTTGCTGGCGGCTATGTTTTCCAATAAAATTCAAAAGCATTTGATAGCTTTAGTCATGCAAATAGTAAAATGCAATATGGCTGCCAGCAACCATGTTTTTGGCCAATAACCCCAAAGTGACTCGTTCCCATCTACATTCCAATTTCAACAGCCATGAGAAATTTTATGATGATCAGACTAAAGGTACGACATGTAGCCCGTGCTAAAGGATTTAGTCATACAAAGAGTAAAACACGATGGCTGCTGGCGGCCATGTTTTTCAGCCGAATGACCCCAAAATGAGTCGTTCCCATCTACATGTCATTGTTAACATCCATGATAAATTTTATCATGATCAAACTAAAGGTACCACCTGTAGCCCATGCTAAAGAATTTAGTCATACAAAGAGTAAAATCCAAGATGACTGTTGGGCGGCCATGTTTTTCGATCAATGACCCCAAAATGAGTCGTTCCCATCTACATGTCATTGTTAATATCCATGACAAATTTTATGATGATCAGACTAAAGGTATGACCTGTAGCCCGTGCTAAAGAATTCAGTCATACAAAGATTAAAATCCAAGATGGCTGCTGGTGGCCGAATGACCACAAAATGACTCGTTCCCATCTACATGTCAATATTAACATCCATGACAAATTTCATGATGATCAGACTAAAGATGGGCCACCAGTGGCCATGTTTTTTGGTCGAATGACCCCAAAATGACTCGTTCCCATCTACATGTCAACAGCCATGACAAATTTCATGAAGATCCTACCAAAGGTACGACCTGTAGCCCACGGGGAAGGATTTAGTCATGCAAAGAGTAAAATCCAAGATGGCTGCTGGTGGCCATGTTTTTTGGCCGAACGACCCCAAAATGACACGTTCCCATCTACATGTCATTGTTAACATCCGTGACAAATTTCATGTAATTCCGATCAAAGCTACGACCTGTAGCCCGCGGGAAAGGATTTAGTCATGCAAATAGTAAAATCCAAGATGGCTGCTGGTGGCCATGTTTTTTGGCCGAACGACCCCAAAATCACTCGTTCCCGTCTACATGTTAATATTAACATTCATGACAAATTTCATGATGATCAGACTAACAGTACAACCTGTAGCCCTCGCCAATGGATTTAATTTTGAAATCCAAGATGGCCACCAGCGGCCATGTTTTTTGGCCGAATGACCCCAAAATGACTCGTTCCCATCTACATGTCAATGTCAACATTCATGATAAATTGCATAAAGATCAGACAAAAGGTACGACCTATAGCCCGCGCCAAAGGATTTAGTCATGCAAAGAGTAAAATCCAAGATGGCTGCTGGTGGCCATGTTTTTTGGCTGAACGACCCCAAAATGACTCGTTCCCATCTACATGTCAATGTTAACATCCATGACAAATTTTATAAAGTTCCGATCAAAGCTACGACCTGTAGCCCACAGGGAAGGATTTAGTCATGCAAAGAGTAAAATCCAAGATGGCTGCTGGCGGCCATGTTTTTTGGCCGAACGACCCCAAAATGACTCGTTCCCATCTACATGCCAACATTATCATCCATGACAAATTTCATGATGATCAGACTAACAGTACGACCTGTAGCCTGTGCTAATGGATTGAATTTTGAAATCAAAGATGGCCACTGGCGACAATGTTTTTCGGCCGATTGACCCCAAAATGATTCGTTCCCATCTACATGCCATTGTTAACATCCATGACAAATTTTATGATGATCAGACTAAAGGTACAAACTTTAGCCCGTGCTAAAGGATTTAGTCATACAAAGAGTAAAATCCAAGATGGCTGCTGGCGGCCTTTTTTTTTGGCCGAATGACTCCAAAATGACCCGTTCCCATCTACATGTCATTATTAACTTTCATGACAAATTTTATGATGATCAGACTAAAGGTACGACCTGAAGCCCGTGCTAAAGGATTTAGTCATACAAAGAGTAAAATCCAAGATGGCTGCTGGCGGCCATGTTTTTCGGCTGAATAACCCCAAAATGACTCGTTCCCATCTACATGTCATTGTTAACATCCATGACAAATTTTATGATGATAATACTAAAGGTACGAACTGTAGCCCGTGTTAAACGATTTAGTCATACAAATAGTAAAATCCAAGATGACTGCTGGCGGCCATGTTTTTTGGCCGAATGACCCCAAAATGACTCGTTCCCATCTACATGTCATTATTAACATTCATGGCAAATTTTATGATGATCAGACTAAAGGTACGACCTGAAGCCTGTGCTAAAGGATTTAGTCATACAAAGAGTAAAATCCAAGATGGCTGCTGCCGGCCATGTTTTTCGGCCGAATGACCCCAAAATGACTCGTTTCCCATCTACATGTCATTATTAACGTTCGTGATAAATTTTATGATGATCAGACTAAAGGTACGACCTGAAGCCCGTGCTAAAGGATTTAGTCATACAAAGAGTAAAATCCAAGATGGCTGCTGGTGGCCATGTTTTTCAGCCGAAATGACCCCAAAATGAGTCGTTCCCATCTACATGTCATTGTTAACATCCATGATAAATTTTATCATGATCAAACTAAAGGTACCACCTGTAGCCCATGCTAAAGAATTTAGTCATACAAAGTAAAATCCAAGATGACTGCTGGGGCGGCCATGTTTTTCGATCAAATGACCCCAAAATGAGTCGTTCCCATCTACATGTCATTGTTAATATCCATGACAAATTTTATGATGATCAGACTAAAGGTATGACCTGTAGCCCGTGCTAAAGAATTCAGTCATACAAAGATTAAAATCCAAGATGGCTGCTGGTGGCCGAATGACCACAAAATGACTCGTTCCCATCTACATGTCAATATTAACATCCATGACAAATTTCATGATGATCAGACTAAAGATGGGCCACCAGTGGCCATGTTTTTTGGTCGAATGACCCCAAAATGACTCGTTCCCATCTACATGTCAATGTCAACAGCCATGACAAATTTCATGAAGATCCTACCAAAGGTACGACCTGTAGCCCACGGGGAAGGATTTAGTCATGCAAAGAGTAAAATCCAAGATGGCTGCTGGTGGCCATGTTTTTTGGCCGAACGACCCCAAAATGACTCGTTCCCATCTACATGTCATTGTTAACATCCGTGACAAATTTCATGTAATTCCGACCAAAGCTACGACCTGTAGCCCGCGGGAAAGGATTTAGTCATGCAAATAGTAAAATCCAAGATGGCTGCTGGCGGCCATGTTTTTTAGCTGAACGACCTCAAAATCACTCGTTCCCGTCTACATGTTAATATTAACATCCATGACAAATTTCATGATGATCAGACTAACAGTACAACCTGTAGCCCTCGCCAATGGATTTAATTTTGAAATCCAAGATGGCCACCAGCGGCCATGTTTTTTGGCCGAATGACCCCAAAATGACTCGTTCCCATCTACATGTCAATGTCAACATTCATGATAAATTGCATAAAGATCAGACAAAAGGTACGACCTATAGCCCGTGCCAAAGGATTTAGTCATGCAAAGAGTAAAATCCAAGATGGCTGCTGGTGGCCATGTTTTTTGGCTGAACGACCCCAAAATGACTCGTTCCAATCTACATGTCAATGTTAACATCCATGACAAATTTTATAAAGTTCCGATCAAAGCTACGACCTGTAGCCCACGGGGAAGGATTTAGTCATGCAAAGAGTAAAATCCAAGATGGCTGCTGGCGGCCATGTTTTTTGGCCGAATGACCCCCAAATCACTCGTTCTCATCTACATGCCAACATTATCATCCATGACAAATTTCATGATGATCAGACTAACAGTACGACCTGTAGCCTGTGCTAATGGATTGAATTTTGAAATCAAAGATGGCCACTGGCGACAATGTTTTTCGGCCGATTGACCCCAAAATGATTCGTTCCCATCTACATGCCATTGTTAACATCCATGACAAATTTTATGATGATCAGACTAAAGGTACGAACTTTAGCCCGTGCTAAAGGATTTAGTCATACAAAGAGTAAAATCCAAGATGGCTGCTGGCGGCCTTTTTTTTGGCCGAATGACCCCAAAATGACCCGTTCCCATCTACATGTCATTATAAACTTTCATGACAAATTTTATGATGATCAGACTAAAGGTACGACCTGAAGCCCGTGCTAAAGGATTTAGTCATACAAAGAGTAAAATCCAAGATGGCTGCTGGCGGCCATGTTTTTCAGCTGAATAACCCCAAAATGACTCGTTCCCATCTACATGTCATTGTTAACATCCATGACAAATTTTATGATGATAAGACTAAAGGTACGAACTGTAGCCCGTGCTAAACGATTTAGTCATACAAATAGTAAAATCCAAGATGGCTGCTGGCGGCCATGTTTTTTGGCCGATTGACCCCAAAATGACTCGTTCCCATCTACATGTCATTATTAACATTCATGGCAAATTTTATGATGATCAGACTAAAGGTACGACCTGAAGCCCGTGCTAAAGGATTTAGTCATACAAAGAGTAAAATTCAAGATGGCTGCTGGCGGCCATGTTTTTCGGCCGAATGACCCCAAAATGACTCGTTCCCATCTACATGTCATTGTTAACATTCATGACAGATTTTATGATGATCAGATTAAAGGTACGACCTGTAGCCCGTGCTAAAGAATTTAGTCATACAAAGAGTAAAATCCAAGATGGCTGCTGCCGGCCATGTTTTTTGGCTGAATGACCCCAAAATGACTCGTTTCCCATCTACATGTCATTATTAACGTTCATGACAAATTTTATGATGATCAGACTAAAGGTACGACCTGAAGCCCGTGCTAAAGGATTTAGTCATACAAAGAGTAAAATCCAAGATGGCTGCTGGTGGCCATGTTTTTCGGCCGAATGACCCCAAAATGACTCGTTCCCATCTTCATATCATTGTTAACATTCATGACAAATTTCATGACAATAAGACGAACAGTACGGCCTGTAGCCCGTGCTAATGGATTGAATTTTGAAATCCAAGATGGCCGATGGCAGCCATGTTTTTTTTTCGAATGACCCCAAAATGACTCGTTCCCATCTACATGTCAATGTCAAAATGCATGACAAATTTCATAATAATCGGACCAAAGGTACGAACTGTAGCCCGTGCTAAAGGAAATTGTTGACGCATCACGCACACACACATGGACGACGGATACCAAGCCATGGCACTAGCTCAAACTTTACAAAGTAAAGTTGAGCTAAAAATGGGTCAAGATTTCTTTGCTAAACCTGTTACATATCTGTAGGTAATGAAATGGTATGAATTACCTAGGGTACATTTTTCTTCGCGCACTTGTCAAATGGAAGTTGCCACGTGGTCCCTTGGTATAAAGCACAGGTACAGGGTCTACCTAAATGCAGAAACATTTTTCTCTCTTTTCGTCTTCTTTGTGTTTGATGCGTTTGGCCGAGTACACAGGGCAGGATGATCTTTCCAAATGGGAGGGCCATATTATATTAATTGTATAATAAATTCATCTGTATGACCTTCAATATTATTCAAATTGGTCAAAGAATAATCCAAACTATCACATGTTTTAACCCAAATGAGGTTCACTGATTGTTCAGCCACATTCTTACACATTAACCTACATGTACTAGTACCGGTACATGTATCTGCACCAAGTTTACATGTATATCCATTATTGTATTTATTAAGCTATTATATAGGGCTCTGGCCCATAAACCATGTCTTCCACAGAGCCCATTAGTCATTATGAATTTATGTACAATATGCATACCAGTGCCTATTACCAGTACTTTGGATTATCAATTAAAAGGAATCGAGGCCAAGTGGCAACATTTAAATGGGGAATTGCAGTGTTATTTTTTTAGAAAAGATTTATCAAATATTACAAAGCGCTGGTGACCATATCATACCTTTTTGAAGACTTATGTAGAGATATTGTGAAGCGGAATTTTGATTTTCATCCCAGGTTGGATATTATTGGACATTATTAAAAAGTAGGTCACCATTGTTTATCATTTTTTTTAATTATATCCATCAAATGTCACAAAACAAAACATAAAATGACAAATCTGCTTTGAGTTGTCACTAGATATATGTTCAAACATTCCAACAAGACATGAACCATTATTCTACAGTTTGTAAATATTGAGTAATCTTGTCTTGAAAATTAACACTGAACTCCCCATTTAAGAGGGAGGTAAAGTGGCACAATTCCAGAAATGGGGACCGGTTGAAATCCATGCATTTTTGTTTTAAATGACCAAAAAATTAAAATATGTTTGTTCATAGACATACTGCAATAATCCAAGATTAAGTATATCTGATAAGTAATAAATTTGTCATTCCTAAAAAGATGTATTTGAACGTCAAAACACAAAAATTTTGAGACGAAAATACTCACTGGTAGGAATATCAAATAGCCAACAGGAGGTATCAACAAGTAGCTAATACTCCCATGCAGTGACAACGCATAGCGGATTTCCTAGTTTCAAACCTAAAACTCCAGAAATTTGAACTTAATATATGTAAACAAACCACCCAAAAAGACATCCATTTGCAAGAACTATTTCTAAAAACTATGGAGCACCACTTTACTATCAATAATACATGTATGCAAAAAAATTCTAAGAACTTTGGAGCACCACTTTACTATCAATAATACATGTATGCAAAAATATACAGTCCCAAATATCATGCACAGCGAAATAGCTTTTCATACTTCCTGTTTACCTTTCGTCATGAGTTTCGATTTCGGCTGGAAACAAACAAGATATTCACTTTTCAATTTTAAGCTGTACGTGTCGATCAAAGAAGCGATCGTCAATAACATTCTGATGCATCTAACACACACGTATATACTATGTTTTATCAATAAATTGATTCCTTACCAGTCAAACTTTGACAATTTATTAGCTTGAAGTTTATTTCGCGGGGAGAATTTATCAGGTAGGTGGAAGTCGCCGAACAACCACGTTAGATGTAACTACGCCAAATTTCAATCACGCAGTCGGTATTTAAACCATACAAGAAAGATCATATATCAACATTTAATAATGACGAGGTGTAGTTTTTCTGCCATATGGTGTAAGTATTTGACATTAACATTACGTATTATGTGATATTATTACTTAATATCGTCTATGTATATTCCGAACTATTTCGGCGGAGTGATATGTTTATTGCATAGCTTGTTAATGGTTACGTCGAAATTCCTTCGAGATTTTTCGTAACACTTGATGCCGACTGTAAGTAATCGATGGCGCGATCGCTTATGAAAACAATACAGTGTTACTCAACAAACGATTATCCAGTTGTGCTATGGACCATGTGTTGTCATAACAGCCAGTTCGTTTTATTTTCAACATCGTAAAATAAGCACATTTCTCAACACAGGAACGATTACTCCACCCATAGCTGACAGAATTTCCCCAATTTATGTTGCTCGTAAAGTTTTTTGAAGTGTGATATTTCGATAATGGGTACGTTTTTCGAAAATCGACGACGCCTTGTCACTAGACAGGAGTCAGGAATTACATGAAGGTACATTCATAGATTCTGTACTAAAATTATGACGTCAGGATTTTGTTTCAAATTTTTAACATGGAAACCCTATGGGAGAAAAATAATAAATTTTCCACTTTACCTGATCCCTCTTAAGTTAAATGTTGCCACTTGAAGTACCACCCTCTTAAAATCACTTGAGTTTGATGAGGCCATTTACTCAGTGAAGCGGAAATTGCCAAGTCCTTGAGAATGGATGGCACATGTGCAATTGGAAGTATTTCCTGTATTTTCATCAAGTTTTAACTCAATCGCTAACAAAATCAAGTAATTCCACCACTGGTGAACTCAACCATGACCAATTTATCAATGGAATTTTTATTGGCTTTCTTTTCTGGCATTAGTACTTGGATTAGCTGATTACTTTTAGCTTTTAATGGTAATTAAACTTATGTTTTGTATTAACTTAGTTTGAGTATGCACATTATTAATTGCGTTTTCGTGTTTAATCATTATTTTTACCTTCTCAATGATATTGTTACCTTTTATTATTGTCTTCCTTGTTTGTGGTGATTTCGGGTGCGTTCGATTGGTCTTTTTTGATGAACCGAGCATTTCCGGCGTCTAGGTCACGAATGTGGCCGCGTCAGCTAATAAAAAGATCTTGCTTTCTTCGCAATAACTAAGCATCTCAGGTGAGGTTTCTTCAATTTCTGCTGGAAAAAGAGACGAAGAATCAAAAACCAATATCTCTTTTTCGTGCTGACTGCCAACTCGATAGAAATTATATACTTATGGAATCTTCAATCTGAATTTTCCGTGGAAACTCTCCCCAAGAATATTCGCCCAAATCTACTTAAGGGCTTTGTGGACCCAATTTTTCCAGTCAAATAAAGGATTCTGTTAAAATATATTAGTAATCATAGAAACCATGTCCATTGATGCAACATTTTAAGAGTATACTTTATGGTGGATTATGTTAGAAATACAAAATGTGAACTTTATTGAGATTTAAAAAAATTTAATTTACAGGCAATGGTCCAAGAAAAACAAAGTCCATATCTAGCTATAACGAATCAAATATGGGAATATGTACTAAACACTGATGAATGATGTACTACAAAAAAAATTATTATATTTCGTGAGCGTTCTTTGAAAAAATTACTTTGAACCAGTTGTTGACAAAATTGTCAAATGATATACTAACTTCACAATATGGTTGAATGAGAGCCAGCAGTTTGTGGGTCAACTTTCCTTGGCTTTATATATCCATGCAGTGACTGGTGTGAATAGCTTTTAGCTGGTGTCAGGATAATAACTCATGTGGAAGTTGAGTGAGTGCATGGTGACCTACTTACTAGAAATAGTGTGATGATCTGGTAGGGTTTTGATTGAGGCTTACCATTTTATTGTCAACAGAGTTCACAGCATTACACTGGCCACTGCTTAACCCATACCTTCTAGCAGCCACACAGCCAATGTTTAAGCAAGTATATATCATTTGTCAACAACTGGTTCAAAGTAATTTTTTCAAAGAACGCTCAAGAAATTTTTTATTTTTTTTGTAGTACTAGTGTTCAGTACATATTCCCATATTTGATTCTTAGATATGGACTTTGTTTTTCTTGGACCATTGCATATGCCTGCATGTACATTTTTTTTTTAAATCTCAATAAAGTTCACATTTTGTATTTCTAACATAATCCACCATGAAGTATACACTTAAAATATTGCATCAATGGGCATGGTTTCTGTGATTACTAATATACATGGAACAGAATCCTTTATTTGAACTCTATACAATTTTGGAAAAATTGGGTCAACAAAGCCCTTATCGTTTCCATGACTGGACCTTCCTGAACAAAATTGCAAAAATCCTGCATAAGCTAACGCATTTTCTTATACATGGGTCTCCCAAGGATATTAGCCTAACAATATTTACCTTGATCTTGTAAGCCAGTGCATTCTCATATATGAGAGGCTCCCTATGGCAGTATAATCATGGGACGTATATAGCTAGAGGGTCTCCGTCAGGGACGTGGCTAGAGGGTCTCCGTTAGGGTGGTGTCCATCTTGGTAATTCCAACTGCACCCCCCCCCCCCCCCCTTGAATCAAACAAGAGAAAAGATTTTGCATAATTCCATTCCATTTGCACCCCCTTGAATCAAACCAAAACACTCCTTGAATCAAACCAAATGCTTTGCTTAATTTCATTCCCTCCTTGCACCTAAGTGTTCACAAGCCTAATAGCCTATTTATAAACCATGGTTCAATCTACCCGGTATCATATATAATATTCATATATTTGAACCTGAAAATTTCCCAAATCCTAACATCTACAGTAGTGGTCTAAATCCAGACAAATGCACACAACTACGAGCAATAGACCAGGACACACCGGGCCGACCATGGTTGTTCGACCCGGTGTGAGAAAATTTTGAAAACTAAACAAGAAAATCGCAAAATCCTGGCAACTATAGACTGACCTCAAGCTTTCCTAGTATTGGAAATTTCAAACCTCATACTCTTCCTTAGTTTGGAAATTTTCCAACTGATGACCATTTCAGTCAACCATTTTAACCAAATGTAGTAAAATATTGTTTTCTTAAACTCATTAGCAGATTTTTTTATTGGCCACGGAGAGGGACCAGGGCACACCGGGCCAACCATGGTTCGGCCCGGTGTGCGAAAATTTTGAAATCTGAACAAGAAAATCGCAAAATCCTAGCATCTAGACTAGCCTCAAGCATTCATAGAGTTGGAATTTTCAAACCTGACACCGCGACTTAGGTTGGAAATTTCCAACTGATGACAATTTTGACCAAATGTAGGACAATATTGTTTTCTTAAATAAACTAGCAGTTTTTGACTGGTCACGGGGGAGGGACCAGGACACAAGCTTTCCAAGTGTTGGAAATTTCCAACCTGACACCCCCCTAAGGTTGAAAATTTCCAACTGATGGCCATTTCAGTCCAATATTTTTACCAAAAGAAGGAAAATATGCAAATATTGGTCCAAAAACAATAAATTCCTCCCAATAAATTGTTTGAAAATCAAACTACAAGAACATTTTCAACCTACTGTTGGCGTGAAATTTCCAACTAATGTTGTGTCAGGTATGAAATTTCCAACTGTTGAAAATTTGGACCAAAGTTGGGGGGGGGTTAGACACCACCCAAACCCCCCCTGTCGCCACGTCTCTGGTCTCCGTTCGGGGGGTGGGGGGTGTCGACCATGAGAAAATTGTTAAAACTATACAAGAAAAACGCAAATCCTAGCATCTGGACTCAACTGAAGCTTTCCTACAGTGTTGCAAATATCAAACCTCATACTCCCCCTCAGGTCAGCTCAGGTTGGAAATTCTCCAACTGATGACCATTTTAGTCCACAAGTTTGACCAAATGTAGTGAAATATTCTTTTGTTAAAATAATTAGCAGTTTTGTATTTGCCACGGGGGAGGGACCAGGACACAAGCTTTCCAATTATTGGAAATTTTCAACCTGTCACCCCCCCCCCCCCCCCCCCCCCCCCCCCCCCTAAGGTTGGAAAATTTCCAACTGATGACCTTTTCTGTCCAAAATTTTGACAAAAAATAGGAAAATATGCAATTATTGGTCCAAAAACAATTAATTCCCCCCAATAAATTGTTTGAAAATCACCCCCCAAACCCCCCCTGTCGCCATGTCTCTGAGTATAATTGGAGACTCACGTATGATACAAGAAAACCATAGTCAGAAATGGTAACGCACTCAAGATCATATGTTATATACACATGATTGTAATTATAGAATATAAAATATGTTGGTTTCGCGAATGACCAACTCAGAATTCTGTTAAAATAACAATAACAACCCGCACCTAATTAACGAACCGGCGGCTGTCTCCGACCACAACCCCCAGTGCGCTGGAGAACGAAAAAAGTCTATAGAAGTTGAAATATAAGACTTACAAATTATCTTTTTCATTTCTTTTATTTGTAATTGATATAGCTTAATTATCACAAACCAAAAATCACATTATTGACATAACGTTAATTAACGACAATAAACGAAAATGAAATTCCCAACTACACCTTTTATCGGACGCAGTTCGACTTTTAATCATCCCAAAATTTCCCATTCTATAAATAAAACACCCATGCTAATGTTAATAGCCCACAGCTATCTAGAATCTCTAGGACAGTATATACACGCAGGCGACGCGGCGCGTGTAATAAAAGAGAATGGCCTGGCACAGTATCTTTAATGCTGCACCAGCAAAGCTCCTGTCATAAAAGTATTAGTTCACTGCTATTCTACACACTCCTATATTACTCTATGGGTTTTCTCTTTCACATTTATCAATAATTGGACTTTAGCACATCAATTGCATTTAAGTGCAATTTAATTGTGTACGCTTATGTGCAGTTCAATTGTGCTTAATATGTGCAGTTCAATTGGGCTTATACAGTAATGCCCTAAGTAATCGACTCCTTAAACACAGCAGAATTATGGGTAACTTTTCCGGATTTAGTCGGAAATTTCCGACTAAATCCTGAAAAGTTACCAATAATTCTGTTGTGTTTAAAGGTACTCAACCCGATAAAACTCCTCTCAATTACTATTTCAATGGCTTCGGGGGTCAAAAATATTTGATTCGAGTCGAGGAAGTCACCCATCAAAGCTCAGATTTGTTAGATATCGATTTTAGAAATCTATTATTTTTCATTATCGGGAATACTATCTGGCCCAGAACTCAGTCAAAATTGCGTTAAAATTACCACTTGATTTTAGAGTTATTCATCCTTGTCTGTTTGAATAGATATGGAGTACACACCCAGAGCAGATTACGGCAGTTATTGGTACTCATCTCGAGAACATAACAAATTTGAAAAATCAATATCTAATAACTCTGAGCTTTGTTTGATGGGTTCCTCGACTCGAATCAAATATTTTTTACCCCCAAAGCCAAAGAAATAGTAATATAGGACCCTCTGATCGGATTGTTGTTGTTGGAATCTGTTGAGATGGGGACCCTCTTTACGGGTTGAGTACCTTTAAGGAGTCGATTACTTAGGGCATTACTGTATGTGCAATTTGTGTTTATAACCATAATTCAATATGCTCAATTACCCATAATGCTCAGTCTCACCAATTGTGCGTACTAAATAAAAGGCAAGTGCAAAAGCTGAAATCGGGAGGTACATGTATATGTGCAATATATCATATGTCGAGTATCTTGGCGTTACCATCCAAAAAGACCTAAGATGGGATGAACATGTAAAAAACACTGCATCCAAAGCCAAACAAAATCCTTGGTTTCCTAAAATGCAATTTAAAAATCCCAAACCGCCCCATCAAAGAACGACCATACTCAGCACTAATAAATCTATAATGAAATACTCAACCACCATCTGGGATGAAGAGCGGCCAGATATATATTCAATTGCTACTAAATTGGTAAACAACATGCTCAGTGAAATAAATTTGCCAAACTCAAACCAGACTATATAACTGTATTCTCCAAAATAATCAACAAGAAACTTGTAACTTACCCTAATAAAATTGTACTACTACAATATACAACAACGAACAGAAGCTAACATTTCACATAATATCATCTAACATAGACGCCCACTGATATTCTTTCTTTTAATTTTAAATTTTTTTTTTTTAATATAGTGCCTTGATAACAATCTATGACATAAAATATGATTAAAATACTATAATTCATCACCACTTGGAATGTCTGTGTCTTAGGAGGTGCCTATAGAGTTATATAAAATAGCTGAAATGAGTGAAATCATAGAAACATTTCCCCCGCGGTCCGCGGACTTGTCTTATGTGTCATGGCCGACTTGTCTCAGGTAGATGACGATATAATTGTTTGTTTTTTTATCCCCCCAAATTATTTTTGGTGGAGTCCTATTAATTTTGGACAATTGTGGACTTTTGATTGTATTTCAAATGGATAATGTTGATGCTAAGTAATAAATATAGGTAAGGATCTTCATAAAAATGGTTAAATGTGTTAATTGTAAGCGATTTATTGCATGGCCAGTTTAAAATATACCTCACGGAGTTGAATAATTAACCCTTTCTAAACTAAAAACTCATTGACAAGTAGTTACATTAGGTCTTTGTTGAACTTATGATCTGAACATTTCCCACCCATGAATAAGACTCCTTCTGCACTTGCATTATCGGTCGTCTGCGTCAATTTCATGAGCATCCTTCAAGATGAATGATAGACCATTCCAGGGTATATTTTTATAACTGAATGAAAGAATCCATTTAGTAAATAAAGGGCTGACTACGGAAAATCCATTCGGTATTCAATGGGTTAATTAACTTTTTATATTATTTCAGGCAGTCAACAAATGATGTGATTTCAAGAAATGATAAAGAAACCTGCCTACATCCAATCACAAGATATGTAAAACATTTCACATTCACATAATCATGTCAGCCAACGGGCCAGTGGAGTTCCTATTAGGAGGTATAGCAGCATGTGGTGCTGGTTTCTGTACAAATCCATTGGAAGTAGCTAAAACTCGAATGCAGCTCCAGGGGGAGCTATTAGCTCGCGGCCGCTACACGGTTCATTATCGTAATGCAGTACATGCTTTGTACACAGTTGGTCGGACTGACGGGTTAAGGGCAATACAAAGTGGACTTGTTCCCGCATTGTATTACCAGTTCTTCATGAATGGGTGTAGGTTAGGAACATTCCAAGTCTGTACAAATTTAGGGCTGACCAGAAAGAGAAATGGAGAGACTAGTTATATCAGGACGATAGCTGCGGGTGCATTCGCTGGAACGGTCGGAGCATTTGTTGGCAGCCCGTTTTACATGGTAAGTCATTTTGGTTTCGTTGTATTCATGTTTCCAGACCTCCAGTTTCAACAACATATTTTAAATAAATATCTAATACATGTACGTACATCACTCGATATGTTCCTGGCAAGCCTGAATTTAGTGATGATCTCCAGCTTGTTGATGTAGTTTCGGATATTGTCTGGCATTTACACATAGCCAAGCCTGGATATAGTGTGTCTGACATTTGCAGAATGAGGTTCCCCGAGGGTGAATTTAGTGATGCTATCCTGCACAGTGCATTAGCATCAGAAAATTCACCCTCTTGGAACCTCATTCTGTTTAGGCTTCAACTGCTATGGGAGACCTGGGATCAGATTGAAGTTCCACAGTTGAAGTGGTGGTATTCACCCATTGAGTCACTTCGATTATGCATTTTATCTTCTGCAAATTATGGGATATAGAAACTTCCCAGAAGGGAAAAAGTAACTAAAAACAATGTTAATTTGAGACAATAGATACTTCCCAGAAGATGAGGCCTAAGCACAATGAGGTCCACACAGGGTGATTTAGGTGATTCTAGCCCACTGTGCGGAATATCATCACTAAATTCATCCTCTGAGGACCTCATTCTGTAAATGACAGACACACTATTTGCAGGCTTGGTTCCTGGTAATTGTTCCATTAATATGTTAGAAATAACATGACTTATTAAGTAGACTCTTTGTACCCCAGTCCCTGCCAGGCCTGGAGTGAGTTCAGGGTACATAGTCTACATCTCAGTCCATCAATATGTCTGTCTGTATGGGTGTCTGTCTGTACAAACAATGTCAAACATTTCATCTGGCTACTTCATCTATTTATTCTTACCAGAGTTTTGCCCTTTAGACTTATAAATTTGTGAATTATCTGTCCATACAAACATTTCACCTTACTAAAATAAATAAAGTAATTTTGTTGTAAGATTAATGCTGCAGTGTCTGTCAAAATCATCAAAAGTTAATCAGGCAGATGTCAATTACTAAAGATGCATAATCCAAATTAATGCTCCCAAATTAGTATTTCTTTGGCTTCGGGGGGGGGGGGGGGGGGGGGTAAAAATATTTGATTCTCTGTGGAGGAACCCACCCATCAAAGCTCAGAGTGATCAGATATCGATTTTTGAAATCTATTATTTTTCACCACCGGTACTTTGTGGTGGCCTGGCAAAAAGTTGATGAGCCGACGGTCTCGGATCGAATTACGGATGAAGATGGATAACTCTAAAATCAAGTGGCTTTGTGTGTTACATATTTGAAAATCCGGCCAAATTTCATTGAACAAAATGTTGAATAATATTTTTGGGCAATTTTATACCATAGTTAGGATTATTTTTTGGCAATTAATAAATTCTGATATCTGAAGCAACATTTCATGAAATGTTGTTATTGTTGTTGTTGGAATCTGATGATGTGGGGACTACCAAATCGGATTGTGTACCTTTAATTGAACTCATAGATAATTATTTAACTTACAATATACATCTCTCATCCAAGATTGATACACACATGTAGTATGTATTTTCTTATATTTTACACTTCATTTTCCTCACTCATTGTCATACTAAAACCAGTACCAACTTTTATGATTTTCAATCCAGATAAAAACTCACTTTCAATCATCGGCGACAGATCAGATTGCCGTTGGCCACCAGCACAAACATTCCGGTATGGTGTCTGGGTTGATCGGAATATTCAGGGAGCATGGGATAGCTGGTCTATGGCGAGGAGTAGGTGCTGCATTACTCAGAGTAACTATCGGCTCCGCTGCTCAGCTCACTACTTTCTCAACTGCCAGGGAATATATTGTGAATAAAAAGGTTTGTTGAACGTAATATATTCATTCAACTTCATTGGCTAATCACTGGAAGCTCTTAACCCTTCCATGAAGTGAGCTGCGTTGGTGCAGCATTTAAGATCCTGTACCAATGCATTCTCTTATATATCCAAGTCTCCCATAGGGAGCCTCGCATATATAAGAGAATGCACTGGTATACATGTATGATCAAGGTAAATTTTGCTAGGCCAATGTATGCTCTTATATATGCGAGGATCCCTATGTGAGACTCGCATATATAAGACAATGCATTGGAGCCATCAATTTTTACCGAAATTCATTAAAAACATGGCCACCAGCAGCCGTTTTGGATTTCAAATTTGAACCCAACGGCACACCCTGCATCCTACATTTATTGGAGAGTTGTTTTAAAAATTTACAGGCAAGTTTAGGATCATCTCTAGATGAGGGCTATCAAATTTTTAATTTGTTTCGATGAAATACATTGCTACCGGCAGCCATTTTGGATTTTACTCTTTGCATGACTAAATCCTTTGGCACACCCTACAGACCGCATCCCTCGTCTGATCGTCGCCAAACTTCATTTGGATCTTGTGAGTGACCACTAGGTGAGAGCCATAAAAATTTCCGAATTTCAATGAAAAACATGCCGCCAGCGACCATCTTTGATTTTACTCTTTGTGTGACTAAATCTTTTGGCATACCCTACAGACGATATCCTTTGTCCGATTGTCACTAAACTTCATATAGATCTTCAGGATGACCATAAAAGTTTTACAAAATTTGTTAAAAAACATGGCCACCGGCATCCATCTTTGGCACACTCTACAGACTACATGCCTCATCATTCTTCACCGCCTCATCATTCTTCACCAAACTATGTATGAATCTTCTAGACCACTAGATGGGAGCCATCAAATTTTCCCCTATTTTGTTGAAAAACATGACTACCAGCAGCTATCTTGGAATTAATTAGGGTCCTGCGAATTGGAGATTTTGATCGAATCGAATATCGAATCGAATTCTGGAAATTGAATCGAATATCGAATCGAATCATATCCGTGTGTTGCATTCTCAATTGGGCATGTTTTGTCAACGATTAGACAATTTGTGAAACGTTCTATCAACTACATGCACGAAGTTCCATCATAACTTATGTGGCGATGAACCGTCATTTGCAATACTATTAACATCAAATGATAATTGTCGAGAAAAAAAGGCAGATATAAAAAAAACGTCCATGCGGCCGTCACGACGATTAATATATAACCACTAAAGGGATTATCAGAACTATAATCACGCGAAATTTGTACAGTTTGCATTCGACATTCGGAATCACCCGTTGTTATAAACTTGAAGATGCAACAACAGTCGCAGGGTAGCCTGATTATGTAGTGCTGGATGCTTCTTGGACAGATGATTCCATAGACGGGTCATTGTCCCAGATGCCTGCGATTTATACACCAGGTTGCATTCATCTCACGTGTAAGTCCCTGCACTACCTGCAGCTTTATCATGTTTAAAATAAACATGAATAACGACGACATTTTGTCAAGTGTCAAAGAACGCTCCGATGCCGGGAACACGTGTTGTTTAAATTCTCAGCTATACTACATAATGCAAGACGGATAGACGGCAGATAACGCTAGCGGTTGCTCAGTCTCATAGCTATTATTATTCACGCGCGTTGTCGGTCCATCAGTGATCTCCGAGCTTTTGGCTACCATGTTCAAAGCTAGAATTCAGGCATATTTAGTAGTCCTATAGTGGCTAATTGCTGGTTATACTTATATTTAATATATATAATCGCGATGTACAATAAGAATTATAAGGTGCATATATACATCATTTTCTGTAATTAAATGGCACTAAAACAGCTAAGATCGATGTGTGTACTTGTCCGTAAACAGCCTACTTTTCCATCAGTGTATATTCGAAATTTCGAGTTGGCAATTTCGACTCGAATTCGAATCGAATTTGACTTTCTAATCGAATCTTGAATCGAATATCGAATATTCGCAGGACCCTAGAATTAATTTATATATAATATATCTCTTCATGTTGACATCTAGTATGGCTTAGACATTTCAACTTTCCGCATTCCTAATCGCTCCATTGACTGTAAAACATGAAATTATCCCCTTTCCAAGTTGAGCTTCAGTGTGACACTTTCATTTACCTTTACTTACAGATCTTTGCTGCTGACAGCATGATGAACCCGTTACTCGCCAGCATGCTCGGTGGTATCGTAGTGACAGCAATGATGACTTTCATTTACCTTTACTTACAGCTCTTTGCTGCTGACAGCATGACGAACCCGTTACTCGCCAGCATGCCCGGTGGTATCGTAGTGACAGCAATGATGACTTTCATTTACCTTTACTTACAGATCTTTGCTGCTGACAGCATGATGAACCCGTTACTCGCCAGTATGCTCGGTGGTATCGTAGTGACAGCAATGATGACACCATTTGATGTCGTATCAACTCGACTGTACAATCAAGGCATAGATGCTAAAGGCAAGGGTCTCTTCTACTCTGGTGTGTTTGACTGCTTTATAAAGATGTTTAAAAAGGAAGGGATCCTTGGCTTTTATAAAGGTTGGGGTGCTGTTTTTCTGAGACTCGCACCACATACAATACTCAGTTTGTTTCTCTGGGACCGAATACGGTCTTATTATGCAATTCTTTATGATATGAAGAAGTGACTTCAAATCTAAAAGGGAAACTGATTTAACCATTTAACCCTTCCATCAAGCCTTGAAATAGTGTGTCTGTCATTTGCAGAATGATGTCCCCAAAGGGTGAATTTAGTGATGCTACCCTGCATAGCTATGCGGGGTAGCATCACTAAATTCACCCTCTGGGGACCTCCTTCTGCAAATGACAGACACACTATTTCAAGGCTTGCCTTCCATGTACTGGATCTTCCTGAAGTTTTGCGAAAACCCTGTGCCAATGCATTCTCTTATATATGTGAGTCTCCCAAAGGGAGATTTACCTTGACCTGGTAAGCCAGTGCATTCTCTTATATATATGCGATGCTCCCTATATCTAAGAGAATGCGCTGGCACATGATCTTTAATGCTGCACCAGCCTTTGTGATATTCTTTATGACATCTGCGCCTTTGTGTCTTTCCATAAGGAATTTTCGCCAAGCCTGCAAATAGCGTGTCTGTCATATGCAGAATGAGGTCCCCAGAGGGTGAATTTAGTGACGCTATCCCGCATAGCAGACTAGCATCACTAAATTCACCCTCTGGGGACCTCATTCTGCTTAGGCTTCATCTTCTGGAAAGTATCTATAGCATTAAATTAAGATTGTTTTTAGTTACATTTTCCTTCTGGGAAGTTTCTATATCCCCTAATTTGCAGAAGATAAAATTCATAATTGAGGTGCCCAATGGGTGAACATCACCAACTTCAACTGGGGAACTTCAATCTGATCCTAGGTCTGCCATATCAGTTGAAGGCCTAAGCAGAATGAGGTCCCCAGAGGGTGAATTTAGTGATGCTAGCCCGCTATGCGGGATAGCGTCACTAAATTCACCCTCTGGGGACCTCATTCTGCATATGACAGACACACTATTTGCAGGCTTGATTTGCGCAGGCCAATAAGCTGCTCTGTTGTGTACAGATTAAAATAGTTTTTTTTAACCCTTTCAGTGCCAGGGGCCGATCTCATCGGCCCTAATTTACGGTCTGTAAAAATAAGCATGCTTTAGCGAATTTAAAAACAAACTGGATAAAACCTTAGGGGCATGTTATAACTCAAAACTATCACCAAGTATTCATAGTAATAATTTTGATGCCCATGAAAAACGAAGATTCCCTGGCACTAAACCTACAAAATAAGTCTGTTAAAGAATATAAGAAAAAATTATTAAAATTGTAAAAAATTGTAAAAAATAATAACAATTGATGAAAAATTGTTAGGCCAATGCATTCTCTTATATATGCGAGGCGACCTATGGTCGACTCGCATATATAAGAGAATGCATTGGCACAGGGTATATGGGTTGATACAAAAATCGGACCTGGCACTGAAAGGGTTAAATAAATTTTATATCAATATTGGCAGCACACAACATTGATCTTTCATACTCATTATATGTAGCGAATCTCATTGGAAGAATTATTGTGGTTTTATTTTCAGTGAATATTCATAAAGAACTGACGAGTATTTATTTACAAAATTTTACGTAGTTGAGACGTTGTGTTTTCTGAAATATACACTTGGTGTGGCTGAATTTATTGGTAATATTAGTTGAATGCTACATTTGTTCAGTGCGCAAAGTGTCCAGGTACCCATTTATCAGGGTAACTCACCAAAATAAGTACATACAGTTAATGCCCTAAGTAATCGACCTCTTAACCAAAGCAGAATTATGGGTAACTTTTCAGGATTTAGTCGGAAATATGGCTTATTGCCATTCATCGGAAAGCTCTCCCCGAGAGCTTTCCAGTGAATGGCAACAAGCCATATTTCCGACTAAATCCTGAAAAGTTACCCTTAATTTTGCTTTGGTTAAGAGGTCGATTACTTAATAGGGCATTACTGTAATATGTCTTTAAAGACTTTGATCTGTTTGATGAGTAGTTCACTTGAGGAATGTTCAACAATAGACCCAAAGACATTTGTTGAATATATTTTCTTAATTTTCCCTCCAAATGATTAAATAGGAATCATATGTCTTCTGCCCTTATTTTATCAAAACTCCCCTCCTCCAATGAATAATAGACCATTCCAATGGTTACTTTTATATTTACCATTTCTTTACTAAATGACACAATAACTTAAATGATTATATGGGACTAGTATGCCTATAATATAACTTTTATTTGATTCATTTGGTTGAAAACTGTACAAAAATTACTCGACAACGACAATTTGTATTTTTGCATTCCGGTAACATTTGGCGTACAGTACCCCTTTAAACATGTTACAGATTGCTAATATGTCTAAATAGAGTAGTCTTACAACCCCCAATAAAATCGACAACGCCCTGTCTCGTATGGCCTCAGTTATAAAGGTACATGTATACATTGGAATGGTCCGCTACACTACCATTAATAGTGATGTATACACAGGCCGCCTCACTACCATTAATAGTGATGCTTACACAGGCCGCCTCACTACCATTAATAGTGATGCTTACACAGGCCGCCTCACTACCATTAATAGTGATGTATACACAGGCCGCCTCACTACCATTAATAGTGATGCTTACACATTGGAATGGTCTCAGGAGGGCCAAGTGGAAACCCGGATGTCTCTGCCGTCGATGAGGACAGCGGAAATGGGGCTCCCGATGTCACTCCGGAAGTCCCCGCCGCTGTCTTCAATGTGGAGCTGGGAACACCACCTAACCAGTCTCCACCAGGGGCGGAATCGAACATCTCTGTCCCTGCGACGCCGAGATACCTGGAAAGGCCGGCACATGCAACAAGTAGCAGATGAAGAACTATATTCATGTAAAGATAGGAAACAACATGAAAGTCAGATAACACCAGCTACTGCCCCATCCTCGAGTGAGAAAGAAGAGAAAATGAGAAACTTGTAAAAATTGGTCTTTTTTTGTATAAAGTTCTTAATAAAAGCTGAAAATGAGGGGTTAGGGAATGGGCCTTTTGGCCCAATCGAGAATCCCGGGGTTAGCCCCCCAAACCACAAACCCTGCTGCTGGAATGGTGTATTATTCAATTGCATGGATGTTCAAGAAATATAAGCAGACGACAGATAAAACAAGTGCAGAAGGATTCCTATTCATTTCATGAAATGTTCAGATAATTAAATCAACAAACACTGAACAAATGGCAATTTCTGAACTTATTGTTGGAACATTGCCTCAGGGAACTATTCGTTGATGAGTATTATTAACCCTTTCAGTGCCAAGTCCGATTTTTGTATCAACCCATATTTCCTTGATCATTTTTCAAATTTATTGATTATAATAATGTGATACATTGATGGAAAGAGCTCTTGAATGATTAAGAAGTGAATCTATCACCAGATACAAGTCTTTTACAAAATAAATATCTGACAGTTTTGAATTCGTTCGGCGCGGTGCGCGATTTCAAAGTGAGCGAAAAATAGTACTGCGCGAATTTAAAGTAAATGATACAGTTTTTTTGAGTCATTTTATTCACAATTGATTTTCAAATAATAAAATGGGAGTGGTTTAATCATATTATCACACAATACAACTGAGCAACACATAAAAATTAAGTATGGGTTTAAAAGTGTATAGTATTTTTAACTGATAATTTAATATGCATTTACATGTGTGTGCATGTATATGGGAATTTTTATGACCATGTTTTATTTATATTGTTTAATAATCAATAGTTGATATATATTTTCAATATTTAATGGTTTTGGTGTGTTATTTTTTTCCATCTGTGTTATGATTGTCTTGTGTCCATTATAGTTCAATGTTTTGTTTTTGTTGAAGGGATACACGGTCATACACCCCAATTGAAAGATTGAACATAATATTATAACAGGGACAAGCCTAGAGGGCGACTTGGTAGACATATTCTCCCTAATACTCGCATTTCTCCTTATTTTTGTCCCAGGGAGAAGTGACTTCTCTCTCATACATGAATGCCAGTATGCATATGTAATTGTACAGCATGTTAACCCTTTACCCAACAAAACGGCCAAAGCCGGCCAAATAAAGCTTCAACAGCCTAAAATATCTTCGGTCTGTCTCAATAGAACCATACAAATATGGATATCATTGGAACCGGCTCCTTGACCACATTGTGATAGTTACAGTTATGCCCTGTGCCAATGCATTCTCTTATATATGCGAGTCGACCATAGGTCGCCTCGCATATATAAAGAATGCATTGTCCTAAAAAAAGTTTTATAAGTGGGCGTTCCTGTTGCATAATACTTGCTGAATCATAGAAGGGTCATGTTTTGGTGTAAATTGAATTCAGTCATTGTTAATTATCCCTGACAACAGTCCACTTCTCACTAATAACCAAACAGGGAGAAGTCACATCTCCCTATTTGAAACCTCTAGGCTGGTCCCTGTATTTCCCTAAATAATTGACTCCTTAACCACAGCAAAATTATGGGTAATTTTTCAGGATTTAGTCGGAAATATGGCTTGTTGCCATTCATCGGAAAGCTCTGTCATAATTCTCCTGTGGTTAAGGAGTTGATTAGTTAGGGCATTACTGTACATGTAGCATACATTACATGTATGATCATTGAATTATGATATTATGATTAAAATTACTCAATACAATATCCTGCCACTCAGATCTAGTGCTTTGAATTGTCTTATTTTATTTGTCTTATTTAAAGATGCCCTGACCGATTTGACACCATAACACCACAATCTGTACATCTTCATACCCAGTCTCTTTGAAAAGCCGACAATAATCCTAACAGATGTATACGTCTCTGGATGTCACCATTATATCTCATTTATACAATGACGTGGCATTCCCAACATGACGTAATAAACCATTTCCAAATATGGAGTGCATTCCTGGCATAGTAAATGTTTGTGAGAATCATAGTATTTAGAAATAGTTGTAAATACAATAAGATGCAAAAGAATAATCAGTCATGAATATCGTTGACTGATTAAAACTTGAAGATGATGTCTCCTATATTGCAATAAGTAAAATGAGTTATGGATATATCGCCTGTATTCAGTTTTCCAACATTAGTTCAGTTTGACAATGCGTGGGGAAACTTGTCAACACGTCATCGACTTTGATCTGTGAAATGATCTGTTATGCCATAAACCAATGAAATCATGCGCGTGCTTTGCCACTCTCCAATGAAATGGAGGGAATCCCATCAATTCAGAAACTGATTATGAATGTGATATCCAGAGACGTAAATATTGTAAAATATTTTCGTCGGCTTTTTGAAGAGATCGGCCCATGAGCCCATTAAGAGGAAGTTTTAACACGTTTTGAATTTTTGTCAGCTTAGCATAATTCCAATGACCATCTCTTATAAAAAGCGTCTATGCTTCCATCGCCCAAAAGCCGAATATAATAAATATAGAATATGTAGCTAGTGTCGTTGCTTAAACTGTTTATGTCCGTGATGGGGATTTGAGCATCTATTGGTCGAGGCTCTGCTGAGTCCAATAGATGCCAGACTCCCCAGGTGGATATAAACAGTTTAAGCGACAACATTAGCTACATATTTTATTTATCCATTACACAAAACTTGCCTTTTGTGAGGTAAATCTGTAATTGTCCTCAGTTTTACGTTCGTTACTTCGATGACGTCCTTACATTTATTAGCTCAAGGAAACTAATTAGCATCAATGACGTGGGAAAACCCGAGTGCAGCTCAGAGCAAAATAGTTGGTTTTTTTTTAATAGTTCTTCTAAGCTGGCCTTGTTCTAATAATCGTTTATAGATGACTTAGAGCGAAAACATATATATCTGTTTGTGAATTATGGATGAAAAAATGTCCCAAAATCACAATGACGTCATTTACCGTCTCTAGTTACCTGTGTCTCTAGTTAGGTCATGAAAGTGGTTCTAGTCCAATAAAGCTACATTGACCTAATAAAGCCACAATGACGTAATAAACGTTATGTTTATTAGGCAGGCTTTATATAGGCAATTGAGGTAGCGAGCGGTTGATGAAGAGCGTTATGAATTATGATCTTTTGTACTTGTTTTCAATGTTAAATGATGGATTATAGTGTGTATTTTTAAGATACTTGTGCCATACGAATAATGGTGATTGCAAGTATTTTCCATTTTTCTTTGACCTAATAAACCGAAAATTTAACATAGAAAGTTTTGACTAATTTAGAGTCAAATCGGATCAGGCATCTTTAACTGTTAACCTGTTTAATGGTGCCTTGTATATGTTATTATTTTCTCAGTTGTTGCACAAAACGAATGATCTACCATTGTACTTTTGTCAGCAAATTATATCAGAATTCTATATTTGTATGTCTAAAGCACTTATATATATTGAATTTGTTTATTAGCTCCTAATTATAATCATTACATTTAGCAATATATAGTTGATTAGATGAGAATGAGAAACAGACACAGTGGAAGAGAAAAATGAGTATAGATGGGTGAAAGGTTTTTATAAAAAGTTGGGAAGGATAAGTATTAGCCTATTAATATAGTATTGTGTTCACCAATAATGATTATTATATGACTTATATATTAAGGTCAGAAGATATCAAATATTCGCCACATATGAAGTAAATGGCTAAATCAAATTCAATAATTAAATAGCAAAGAGCAGGTGCATAGAAATGCATTAAAGGTACGGTTGGCCTTGTCGGTGGGTATCCTGTGAAAATATTTCCACCCATCAAAAACCGCCACAAACAGAAAGAACATCAAAATGTAGACAGACTTTGTCCGTATGCAAATAAGAAATATCACATAAACAATATGTTATTGTCATATGTATGACCATTGTTATGTAAACAAAAGCATAAAAAGTTACTTTTCTGGTGTTTGTTTATATTATGATGGTAAACATAAAGAGCGTTCTTTGTTGGTGAATTCCTGATATGGAACTAATAAAGAGCGTTTATGCCATTTGTGTGTGATTAGCCAGTAGCATTGTGCTGTCTTCTGTAACACAATCAGGCTCTTGCTTAGGTAAAATATAGTAGGTCTTTATGATAACACGCTGTTTACGCGATGGTCATGGTATATATGAACGAAACTGTATGCGTTTTAATGTTTTTCTGTTTACGGTGATTGGAACAAATATGAATATTTTCGACAACTAAGGCCTCACGTGCCTTTAATGAATGAATATATTTCCCCTAGATTACCGTTCAATAGATATTGAAAGGAAAGTGAAGGAGAAATTTTCTTACCTCAAAATGATGATGCTCATGAAGTTGGTTGAACTTCACAGGCTCATCCAATAAAAGTTTTGTCTATTCTGATGTATGTTGCATTCTGTCCATTCATTTCTTATTAAGAGCTATAATGAAAGCATTGGAGCATTTGTTCCAGAAATGTGTGGGATGGTTTTATGTTTCATATTTGGGGCATAATTGTTTATATTATATTTTATTATCCATCCCTTAACTAACACCATTTGGGCAAAAGCCGCCACGTGATAGTCCTGGAAAAAGTCATATTGGACTCCCGAAAGTCATATTGGACTCCCGACTGTACAATATGACTTGTCATATTGGACTCTGTGACGTCACAAATTAACTCTATTGCGAAATGAATCGTGAAATTGTGATGCGCGCGCAACATTGATGGATTTTAGCAGACGTTTCACTTCCGCATTGAGTTTTTTCTCACTTCCGTGTTTACTTTTCCAAATCATGCTTTCTGATGATCAATATACGGTACAGGCTTTTATAGAGAATTAAGTGCCGACAAATACCAAAAATAAGCACAAAAGTTTTATTTCCAAAATTTGGATAAACATACAGATGGATAATAAAAATGTCATTATACAATGTTGTGTACAGTATGAGTTTTTCTTGTACTCGTCCAGGTTGCGGTGAAAAGTCATATTGGACTCGACAATGGCGTGTCTCGTCCAATATGACTTTTCACCACACCCTGGACTCGTACAAGAAAAACTCATACTGTACACAACATTGTATAATAACTTTATAATATTGTATATCCTTGAACACAAGGTGAATACATGTATTTCTCAAACTTGATCTGAGTTGAGAGACATCTAAATGTGCCATTCCAATCGTAACATGACCATGCGATGAGAAATGATAATTTTTTCATAGACACATCATACTGAGGCAGTTCATCATACATCCTGATACATACATAAAGATGAAAAAGATGAGATTTTCTTATTCTGTATATGGCCATGTCAATAACAATATCACAAAGATTGTTTCCCAATATCATCTTTCAAATGAATCTTGGTATTAAACCAAATCATTGATACTAGTATAACCAAATATATGGGGAATAGGTCGTGATGCAGGGTTCTAATGATGATCAGACTCGAGGACAACACCTCCGCACAATGCACACATAACTAACTACATGTATTTCTTCTGTTAACCCTTTTGTAATTGGAGCTTCCTGAATTTTTGTGAAAACCCTGTACCAATGCATTCTTTTATATATGTGAGTCGACCATAATAGAATGCTTGGGTCTGACAAATTTTATATTATTTTTTATAATTGTTAAAGAATGTTAGAAAAAATGATAAAAAATTGTAAAAGAATATAAGAAATAATGATAAAAAATGATCAAAATTGTTAAAGAATGTGAAAAAATTATAAAATATTATAAAATTGTTAAAGGATATAAGAAAAATGATAAAAATTGTTGTAGAATGAAAGAAAGAATTATAAAAATGGTTTAAGAATGTAAGAAAAAATTATAAACAATTGTTAGGCCAATGCATTCTCTTATATATGCGAGGCGACCTATGGTCGACTTGCATATATAAGAGAATGCATTGGCACAGGGTTTTTAATGTTGTGCCAGCACATCTCCCGTCATGAAAGGGTTAAATTCAATAATGAATTCTAGGGAGCCAGGGAGCATATGTGACCAATTTAATTGATTCTTTTACAGTTAGGCTTATTTCTCTATTTCAAATACATGTACCTCCAGGGTTATCATTCAGTTCTAAAATAAGTCTAATCCACTGAAGCTATATCATCCCAGACCAGACCAGACCAATATTAAGTATCTTATAATTTATGTCCCATCTCACATGGTCTATAAATCATACAACGCGTTGTCTTTGTTTTGTAATTACAGTAATCCCCAAAGTATATGACCCTTTAACCACAGCAGAATTATGGGAAATTTTTCAGGATTTAGTCTGAAATATGGCTTGTTGCCATTCATCGGAAAGCTCTCGGTGCCATATTTCCGACTAAATCCTGAAAAATTTCCAATAATTCTGCTGTGGTTTAGGGGTCGATTATTTAGGACATTACTGTACCTATATTATTTAATGTTTAATTTCTCCAGGTTACTCATCTCAGTCAGTATATACAGTACCTTATATCCAAATCACGTTTAAGATACCACAATCTATGTTAGCTGTTACTTTTATTTTATTATCTAATTGTGCTTAGAAGAATACAACATATGATATCAAGCTGATTCTCTTGTTCGTTACCCAGAACCATTTGGTAGGACTATACATGTAGGACCAAAAGCAAACCATCTGGTAGGACTATACACAGAAACAGCTATGACATTACCATCAAATTAGTGAGTAGTTTAGCGGGAAAAACAGTTATAAAAATATGGTTGAAAAGATATCATAATTAGTCAGCATTATAAAACAATGGTCACATGAGACAAAATGGTCGCATATTATTAAATGGCTATTAAAGGCCCACTTAATTTTCAAGTCACCGATTAAAATACTATAATTCATCACCATTTGAAAAGCCTGTGTCTCAGAAGATGCCCATAGAGAAACAGAAAACAGCTAAAATCATAGAAAGATTTTCTCTGTCATGGCTCCCAGAATGCAACAGAATTCAAACTAAAAATGTATTTCAATGGAAGGGGAATAACTCTATCTTTAGGATATACAGTTCCCCCCCCCTCCATTGGAAATAAAACAGTTTGCACCACAATCGAGAAGAAACAAGCACAAAAGCACATCGGTAACTCAACAAAAACTTCATGTTCACCGTTTATTACACCGGATAAGTTGATAATACATTGTTTTGGCTCTTCCTCTTTCAAATGGTATATAATATTGCACGTATTTTATATACATGTATGTGATCGGGGGTTCAAAAATTAAGTGACTTTAATGGTTCTGATCAGTTTTCAGGCTTGGTTCTGATTACTATTCTGGAATTCTTGAATTCTTGGGATATTATCCCTTACCGAAATCACAAGCCCTCGGTAAGCATTCAGGAAGGATTCGAATGCTTACAAATGAAGACTTAAATGAATCCTTATCTCAATCAATGCAATGGGCCAGTTACAGGCAAAATAAGCACTCGAAACAGAATTTAGCCCTCAATAGGGCCGACTTATTTAAATGAGCTAAGTACTCCCATAAGCACTCGAATGCTTATTAAGCCTTCGAGGGTTTAGCTCATTTAAATAAGTCGACCCTATAGAAGGCTTGTTGGTTCCCGTAAGCACTCGAAGGCTAAATAAGACTTCATAATTTGCATATAAGGCTTCGAGGGCTTATATTTAAGGCTTCGAAGCCTTATATGCAAATGATGAAGGCTTAAATGAAGCCTTACGAACCATGTCTCGAATCCTTAAATTGGTCCATGAATGCTAAAGATTATGGTGAAATGATGGCCTGTTTTCATAGAGTTACCTATACTGCATGGAAATGAGGGATAACTCTATGCAGGATGCATGGGAATATGGGTGGTGTCATCAAAATTGGATATCCATTCTGGAGATGCTAGAAATAACAAAACAATTATGAAGTGATAACAATTTTATATTTGTGAAATGAACAATTTTGAGTATATATGTATATCAAGAATTTATGTTAGCTGTCACTATCATGTCCATGTTTAATGCAATTTGATTTCTGTACTCTCAGGCTCCGTGTAGGTCGCCCCTAGCTAATAAATTGTTTAGGATATATGTCAATTCCACTGGCGATGCATGCAGTCTCAGTCTTCTTTTCTCGGAGTCGTTTTCAAATTCTGAAATGAGAAATAGTAAACAAATTTTAAATTATGTTTACATCAGAAATAACTGAAATGATATTATGATGTTTCAGAAAATGAGTTATGTGAATGATACAGTTGTTTGTAAATTTATCAAAATTGTATTGGACTGAATATTAATATTTTTAGCTAGCATTGAACTATTAAATGCCCAAAAAATGATACTGGTGATGTTTTTTGTGGATTTAACATCCGAAAAACTACCTTTGAGTGATAATCAGTTTATGATATCATTATGCAGGCATATCCAAAATTGAGATTAGATAGCTGATTAGATATTCTAAATGTGTGCATTAACTGGAAGGAAATGGTTCAAATAATAAGAAAATAAGATATCCAATTTATAATATAATGCTAGTTTTATGATGCTAATTTAACTTACTTTTTGCATTAATGCCCTTTGCTGTCATTTTCTTGTTAAATAGGAAATCATTGGACCAGCGATATGGTTTCATATAGGTTCCTATATCAATATTGCTCCTATAGTATATATACATCCAACATGGCGGCGCGTCCCGTATCCAATCACGTGATTAAGAACGCTCTATATTACTAGTTTTGGAACCCATTGGCTCCCCTGCATTTAAATTACCATAGGTTCAAACAAGACGTGTATAATGTACTTGTTCAATATGCCAACATTATCTTCCTCTGAAATTGATGTTACCATGCATATACTAATAATTAATTAATTATGAATAATAAATAGATTATGTACACTGAAAATTCATAAAACACCAGAAGTCCACACAATCTTTTTAGTATTTACCCAAATATCAATTCATGCAGTTAATTGTCAACAAATGGAGATTGTCAGTTTAAAAATCAATGCACAAAATTGAGCAGTTATTTTAAAGTCACAGAAAAATTATGATACCATGCATCTATTTAATGCTGAATTTTTAAAATAACAGTTAAATAGATGGTATAATTATTTTCTTTGCTGACCCCAACATTATTTTTGTAACTCCATGCAAATTGTAATGCTGACAATTAATTGACCTGTATCTGTCAGGCAACCTCAGCAAAATTTCATATTTTTTGGAGACCTGTCAATTTAAAATGTTATTAACTATAAATTAAATTGCCAGTGATTTATAATACTTAAATTACGAATAAAGTATAAATATAAACATCATCCTATATGTTATAATTTGATAAACTAAATGCAAAGTATATACTCACCTGAATTTAAACTATCAGTAAATAATCCTGAATGTGACAAAGAAAACCAATATAAACCTTGACTTCCCATTGTGAGCTATCCACAGTTTGTGAATTTGAGAAAATTCCATCTGGTCTCAATTTGCATTGAGGGCAAGTCAGGGTGATTACATAACAGGTACTCATAGACACAGAGTAAAGCAGTTGTCCCAATTAAATAGTAGGATTGATTACAATGTTAAAGTGATTTATTACTGGCAATGAGATAAATCAGACTTATACAGGGATGTGGCTAGAGGGTCTCCATTGGGCAAGGGCCCCCGGGGTGTTCATCTTGGAATTTCCAACTACATTTCCTCCCTTGCACCAAACCCCCAAATTGCACCCTCCCCCTTGGGCTTTGCTTTTTCTCAATTGGATGATATAGACTAGCTGTTCTGAATTATCAGTGGGCCAACATATCTTGAGAAAAATATAGAGATCTTGAGAAAATTGCAAAATCTCCTATAAAATTATTTATTGCTTTAGGTTGTCTCAAAATGTTCTTATCCATGGCAATTTTCCTATAGGAAATACGGTCCTATAATTTTCCTAATGTGAATCGTCATTTCCAATATAATTCCTATAGGTTCCTATATGACATTTCCATATGGGGTCCTATTAATTGTATTAATTATTTAATTAATTTTAATTTATTAAAATTCGGATTAAACCACAATATTTACACCATGTGAAAGCTTGACAAATTCTGAATATTTTCAAATGCATATTGCCAAACAAATTGTTAAAACTACAAATTTGCCAAATAAATTGAAATAATTATTAATTTTTCCATATATTTCTCCATGTTGGACTTGGTTAATTTGCAGCTTCAGATTCAGAACAGTTTTGTATTGAAATATTCTAAGTCGAGCATCGAGGGCTAAGAGGCCAACAATATATTGAAGCCTTAATTTGAATGCTGATTTTAGAGTCATAAGTCTGGCTGAAGTCTAAATTTTATTAGTTAACAGAAAATGTTAGCCTTCGCCACAAGCCCTCATTTTCCAGAGTGCTTATGTGGGAGACCTAAGGATTCGATTCCTTATCGAGTGCTTATACCTGCACTGCATCTTAATCACTCGAGTCCTAAGCGAGTGCATTCGAGTCCTAAGCGAGTGCTTACTGTGATCGATATAAGCACTCGAGTCCTAAGCGAGTGCTTACTGTGATCGATATAAGCACTCGAGTCCTAAGCGAATGCTTCTTGTGATTGACATAAGCACTCGAATCCTTGGCGAATCCTTGTTGAAGGCTTATTAAGCCTTCATGCTCGGTAAGGGATACCAGTCTAATGCTGAACAGATGATGATAATAATGACGGTTTTAACCCTTTAACCAACAGAAAGGCCCTGTGCCAATGCATTCTCTTATATATGCGAGTCGACCATAGGTCGCCTCGCATATATAAGAGAATGCATTGGCTTAACACATTAAAAATTATAAAATTGTTAAAGAATGTAAGAAAAAATGGTAAAAAGTGTTAAAAAAAGATTTTTTTAGGCCAATGCATTCTCTTATATATGCGAGGCGACCTATGGTCGACTCGCATATATAAGAGAATGCATTGGCACAGGGCATAACTATAACCATCACAATGTGGTCAATGAGCCAGTTCCAATGATATCCATATTTGTATGGTTTTATTGAGACAGCCCCAAGATAATTTAGGCTGTTGCAGCTTTATTTGGCCGTTTTGTTGGGTAAAGGGTTAACTGATTGCTTGCTCTAAGATACCTTTAAATATTACAATATTATCCCAGTCATGTGTACAAGCAGCCAACCAATGACCAGGGTTCCAGCCATTATAATTTGTTAAGGAGCTGCTCTATTTCAATCTGGACATGCTCTAGCTGATACTCACCGGTATGACAAGCTGACTGGTACTCATTTAATACATGAGTGGTGCAAAGCCGTCAAGGGCCACAACTAGAGATTTGAACAGCGATTAATTCTACAGTCACACTCCTCTTAACTTGAAACCTAGCCACTGTTTATACGAAACTCATCAGTCAGCCTGCGAGCTTCGAACTCATACCACTGTGTTGACAGGGACCACACGCGTCGACCACTCGGACCATTGAGCTACCGAGCTCCATAGATTCAGTTTATTTAAAGGTACTCAATCCGATCAGAGGGTCTCCATCTCAACAGATTCCAACAACAAAATTTTATCAAAGGTCACTTTAGTTATCAGAATCTATTAATTATCCAAAAATAATGCTAATGACTGTGAACTATCGTATATAATTGCCCAAAATGTGTTGTATAGCAACATTTTGTTCAATGGAATTTAGTATCGAGAGTATGTCGGTCGGCTTTTTCGGCAAACTTCTGGGACAAAGTATTCCCGATAATGAAAAATAATAGATTTCTAAAATCGATATCTAATAAATCTGAGCTTTGATGGGTGGCTTCCTCGACTCGAATCAAATATTTTTGACCCCCGAAGCCATTGAAATAGTAACTGAGAGGAGTTTTATCGGATTGAGTACCTTTAAACTTATTTTTATTATTCATGCATCATAATAAATGCAGTTATCTCAAATTCATGTGTAAATTCTCCATTCTATTGCCACACAAGCCTGCAAACAACGGGTCGGACACGGTCATTGACCATCGCAAAACACCTAATTCTCCGGGACAAATGTATTTGTGGTGACAGGCAGCGTTTGTGTCACAGCCTGTTTTTAAAATTGTGCATGTTTTCAAACTAGTAACCCACGTGTGATTAGTTATTTTTTAAATTAAATTTAGCCAGTAGCAACTGCGCAAGCTTGACTGCTCATTCCAATTCGACGACTTCCGTCCTGCTGTAGATATCCACCAGCAGATGTGAGTCATGTGACGCCATTGCATACTTCGATTATTATCTGTATTTGTTGCTTATAAAACTTGACATTAATATTTCACTGGTTGTTTCCTTACTTTCTTTGATCAGGTTGTACAATACTGAACAAGTATAAACAAGGTCACAGATAAATATAACACAGTGCAATACTACTGAAATCATGCAGGGGTTTTGAAAGTGTAAATGAAGCTCGGTTTACAATTAAAATCCATGACAGGTACTGACCTTGATTTTTTTACCCTGTGCCAATGCATTCTCTTATATATGCGAGTCGACCAAAGGTCGCCTCGCATATATAAGAGAATGCATTGGCGTTATGGTCGCCTCGCATATATAAGAGAATGCATTGGCCTAGCTAACAATTTTTTTTATTTTTTTTAAAATAAATATTTCTTACAATTTTTAGGACATAAAATAAAAAAAACATCCATTACCCTGCAGGGAGCCCCACACATATATAGAAGCATATAGAAGAGTGTTGTCTGTTCAAGTTTGTCTGGGGCTCTGTATGGGAGAAATTATAAAATTGTTAAAGAATACAAGAAAAAATTATTAAAATTGTAAAAAATTGTTAGGCCAATGCATTCTCTTATATATGCGAGGCAACCTATGGTCGACTCGCATATATAAGAGAATGCATTGGCACAGGGTAAAAAAAATCCCGACTTACGACTGGATTTGATATGCCACATGTTTCATAGAATTGTGGGGCTTTTGTCTGTGATGTTCAATAATGGGGTTATTAAATGCACTTTGTCGAGTTGGGAACAATTTCAATCATGGTGAAAAAATTACAGGAGCAGGAAACATTCAGTTAACCCTTTCAGTGCCAAGTCCGGACTTGGCAGTTTAAGTTGGCACTGAAAGGGTTAACCTTCATTGTTCTTCTTATCGATAAAGTGCAGGTCCTGGCATAGTTTCTGTTGGGACAATATCGCTATATGGTGTGCCGGCGGATGAGGAAGTTGTTAAAAGCCAAATGATGATTAAAATTATTGTGATATTTACAATTAAAAGTTGTCTTGTTAAAACCATTCCTGCATTGTTTCCTCAAGCTCGGCTGTGTCACTCCCTCGCCAGGTCTTGTAGGGAGTTGTAGTACCTCTTCTGGTAAGGCATTATTCCACAGGCATATCGCTGATGGGGAACAATGAGAATTTGTATACATCAAACCGTTTGTGATGTTGATGATATTTATTGTTATGTCTATGAGCTGCAAGCCGGCAAATAGCGTGTCTGTCATTTGCAGAATGAGGTCCCCAGCGGATGAATTTAGTGAAGCTATCCCACACAGCGGGCTAGCATCACCAAATTCACCCTCTGGAGACCTCATTCTGCTTAGGCCTCATCTTCTGGAAAGTATCTATAGTATCAAATTAACATTGTTTTTAGTTATATTTCCCTTCTAGGAAGTTTCTATATCCCCTAATTTGCAGAAGATAAAATTCATAATTGAGGTGCCCAATGGGTGAACATCAACTTCAACTGGGGAACTTTAATCTGATCCTAAGTCTGCCATAGCAGTTGAGGGCCTAAGCAGAATGAGGTCCCCAGAGGGTGAATTTAGTAACTTATGCTAGCCCACTATGCAGGATAGCATAACTAAATTAACCCTCTGGGGACCTCATTCTGCAAATGACAGACACGCTATTTGCAGACTTGATGAGTTGAAGATTTGAATTGCTCCAGTGGTGTTTTCAAATTCATTGTTGAAATAATTTGAGCTGAATTGGTCTTGTCGCATTTCGTGCAAAAAGAAACCCAGGACCAAAGACTCATAATACAAAAAATTGGTTTAAAAATAGTTGCATGCAAGCCTTGAATAGGGTGTCTGTCATTTGCAGAATGAGGTCCCCAGAGGGTGAATTTAGTGATGCTACCCCGCATAGCGGGCTAGCATCGCCAAATTCACCCTCTGGGGACCTCGAGATCATTCTGCAAATGACAGACACCCTATTTCAAGGCTTGGTTGCATGTTAATTATTATCACAATAATTATTTATTTGTGATTTCGAGTGAAATTTCAATGGAATTTGAATGGGTATAGGCCCCCTATTGCATACACGTTGAGTTTGAATGTTGCAGACGAACGAGACTTTGAGATGCTGGGTATCTTTTTGCACATTCGGGAGATCCCAGGTGTCTTTTTGCACATTTGAGAGATCCTGGGTGTCTTTGTACGATACCATGCGACAATGAACAATTCAGCCTAATTATTTATCTCCAGGTGAAGCTAGGCTTTTTATGGTTATTGCGATTATCTGCAATTGAATTGCACTTACATGTAACAATATTTATTTCTCTTTCTTTAGCCCAAGTGACCAATCCTGGCATAATAAGGCTTATATCATGATGGATGTGAGTAACTGCACATCAATTGAAATACACTTAAGGATTATGGGAGGCCAAATTCACATTTAAAAGCTAATTACACTTAAGCTTATTGCATTACGCTTAAGCGTAATGCATTATATATAAGTGTAATTGCCTCACTTAAGCGCAATTGGTTTTCATAGCCTCACTACCTTACATAGAATTGTATCATCTAAGGTAAATATATGTCTACAGTTACTAGCATCAATAATTGGCTACATCCATTTCAGTTTCAGGGGAGTGAGTTTTGAGAAATGGAATTTGAATTTGAATGAAAGATAGTTCCATTTTACTAGAAAAAATCGTCTAATCGTGCCAATTTTGATGTCAAGTTTGTGATAGAAAATTCCAATAATTCTGGTAATGTCAGTGGCTATATACAATACTAACATTCAAGCGAGGTGCATCAACAATGTTAGTATTCAATCTATAAAATACACTGTAGCCAATTTTATAAATTAACCCCAACTTTTAACCGATTGCATGACATGTTGGGGCAATATCTACCATTTTCCATATTTTGGGTGTCATTTTGAGCCAAAGTGACAATTTTGGCTCCATTAAGTCAGATTAAGTTGGAATATTCATAAGTAATGGTATGCCTACTTACAGTGCACAGTTCTGCCCATTTCTTGTTGAAATATGACTACAATCCCAAATGTGTACAGCAGAAACTGATCAAGAAGTTATTAGTGAAAACACATTAAATTTTCCACTTCCGGCTACCATTTTGGCAACCACCTTGAACAGGGAGTTCCCATTTTACTATGAAAAGTGGAATTTTTCTTAGCTTCACAAAAATATATACATTTGTATACATATGACAAGATTTTCTCACTATAATTTGCATCAAACTGACTTAGTGACCCGTCTGAAAAAATGGCGGCCATGTTGGACGCCATCTTGTCTGGTGTCTATACGACCACTTTTTTTCGTGTTAACATTGATTAAATGTTGAGGGACATCATAAGGAGGAAAATGAAAAAGGTGAAGTTAAATCCTGGGGGTGCCTGGATACATATCAGCTCCTGGACTGGGGAAAGCTTGTTCCCATGGCAACTGGGGCCTAAATGTGGGTATGGTAAAACCTGCTTTGATGATATATACATATATATATCATATTTCAGAGCTGCGAAGTAAATTTTATAGCAGGAATTCCCATTCTTAACTTGTGCACCAAAGCTACTACCTGAGCTTCAATTTGTCAACAACCAGCCAATCTCGAAACTGCCAATTCGCGCCAACCAGTGTTCATATAAAACTTCGTTTATTGTGGTCAATCATTAGCTAAATGTGAAAAATCTGTTATATTGTCTTTATGTATTATCGAAGATGATATTATCTTAAATTGAAACTTATCACATGAAATTTGTGCTGACAGGTACAAACTAAGTCCAAATTTTAATTTTTTTACTCAGTTTTTGAAGAAAATCCATTAGTTTCCATGGCAACAAGCAACATTTTGGTGATCTGGGCCCAAATGTTACAGTCTGTTATATATATTGGTCTTTTCTCTATTTAATAAAGCAATGCCTACATCGATATGACATACTATTCACAAAGTTGGCCATCAAATAAACTCCCATATAAAAATCCACCATGGTAATACCATGGTGGCAGCATATTTAGCATGGCACAAACATAGTAATAGAAATTTCACCATTGTATTTCACCATGATAGTTTGAAAATCAGCATGGTGTTACAGTGATAGACCATTTCACCATGTTAACATACCATGGGTTGAACCATGGTAACACCATATTGGTACCATATTTACCATGGTACGAGCATGGTGATAGAAATTTCAACATGATATTTCACAATGATAGTTTGACAATCATCATGTTGTTACTTTGGTAGTGCCCACTATTTTTTTCCTTTTCAAGTTACCAATTTTGACAGTTGGCCAAGTAGTTCCCCAGATATCAGGTATCATTACCTAAATGTTTAACTAAGCAAAGATAAATACAACTGTTTCGTGGTTGTACTGTTACTATGCTGAAGATAGTATGTACAGGTACGAGCTCAACTATATAGTTTACCATGGTAGAATAGAATAGAATAGAATAGAATATAATTTTATTAAATCTACGACCCCTCACAGGATATGAGATTACAAACATAAACATGCATACTGGTATATATATATAAACACATATCATAACAGTATTAATCTGAACCATGAATTATAATAACAACGATGATGTCATTAATGATTAACAATAATCTTTATCCTGTATTTAACATATTTTATCGTACACCGGTGAGGTCACATGATTTATGTGTACCTAATTTTTGCAAATCACCGGTTTTACAACACGTGGATTTATGCTGACATTTTTGTTTCGATAAAATCACTCAATCAGACGTGATATTAACGTCGAACAAACTAAAAGAGACGATACATTACATAAATAACAACCATGGCGTATTGGGAGAGTGGATAAAATCCGGAGTAAAAGAGAAGATCAAAATTTACATGTAATGAAAATAATCCCTGCGAAAGCATTCATCAGTTCATAGTGTATTGTTGAACTAATTCTTCAGCTGCTTTCAACAAGTGGACAATTTGTCAATAACTACATGTGAAAGAACGGCAGCTGAAATATCTGCTGCCAAAATTAGATTTGTGCCTGATGACTCCTACAAGGCTACATGCACATACGGTGTGGTGAACGTTTTTCGCAGTGGCATTGTGGACGAGTACCCCAAGTTCATTCCGGGCTTGGTTTGGTGATCGAGGACGTGGGTATCTTAAATCTTTATTAATCAGCAGAGTTTTCAGGATACCGACCGGTACATTTATAGACGATTATCGCAGTTAACGGCGCTTTTGTGTTTAATAATATATGTGCTTACCAAAACATGGGACAAAATACAGGCATATCCACAAGTGATTTAGTGGCTGAAATCGACATTCCATTCCAGGTGATTCCATCTCCATTTGCTTTGGATTCTGAATAGATATTCAGAATATCCTATTGTGCCAGAATTGGACATTTGGACGGGTTATATACAATTTTACACGAACTGAGGTTTTCTGCGATAAGAAATTGTGCGCTTAATAAACCTGGGTATAGTAACACAGGTCGATACATGTGACTACATTTCACAACACTCGAGACACGCAACCGGATACAATGTTTATCTGTGGCAGTCCGGCACCAGAAAATTGCTACAATACTGAAATTTATTGTGAGTCGGTTGTGCTACCAGGCAGAAACGACAGTGTTAAAACTTCCCATCACTAGCATCAAGCTAGCAGTTCCAGCTGGCATGTGCTTCCACACATGTGCATGTATATAATAACTATTCTTCGAACTTTAACCCCAAAAATCTAAACCGAAATAACTGATTTAATAGTATTATGATACATTAAATCTCAACTGAATTTTAGCTATTGCTGTTTCTTTATGGTTCCTGCTTAACTATAGCTTATTTAATGTGGTTCCCAAAACACCATTGTAAATTAACTATGCCAGGTTTATTTCATTGTAGTGATTACCATATGTTTCGTCGGGGGATTGAATCCACGCCAAGTTTGTCTAAATTGGTTTATTTTCAACCTGAAAGTTGAACAAACAATATATAAGTGATATGACCACACGAGTGTGACGTGTCACAGACCATAAGAGTGTGACATAGGTCACAGACCAAATATATAACAAAAGCCATTTGCATGCGACACGAAATTTGAAACAAATAATGAGCTAGTCCATAAATTGAAAGCAACAGTATTTAACGAGAGGCCGATCGTGATCGGCAGATGTTTAACCCATAACTTGGAGACAGCGATGAGCTATTTTCATTAATCCTTACCCCATCCTTTTCATGAGTGCAAAACTTTAAACAATTCACACCTTACTATTAAGTTCACAAGTGAAATCACACTTATTGGGCACCTTGCTCACATTAACACAATGTTAACACAGACGTGGCTTTGATTTCAACATATTAGTGACTCCAACACAGATACAGGTATGTCTTATAGAGTTATAAAGCTAATTAAGCTCAATCCATAGTTGGAGAGAAGCACCATAGCTGTTAAATATCAAAGAGTTAAGAAATTAGGTAGATAAACATAATAGCAACTCAATTTATCTATTTATTATCTATTAAAAAATTCATAGCAACCTATTAATATTTCACCACTTAAAAAACAATCAATACCTGATCAACTATAGAAGTGAGGGATGTATAGACCTGGATATAAAATATGATTGCTAATGATTGGATATAAATGTTAATTTTCTTCTAAGTTGATCATTGGAAAGATATGTTTGTGAACAGTTTAAATATAATTAAAGTTAAGGTTAATATTTTCAAAACCATTCGATCGATACCAAAATCTATACAGGTGAAGAATGTGTCATGATTATCACAGATGTGATTATTTATAGAGTGATCATGCAAAAAATATTTAGCTATCACATTGTGTAAACAGGATTGGTGAAGGATGTTAATATATTTAAGCAAATAAACCAAATGACCCTCACTATGCAGGTAAGAGGTGTGTTATCATAAACTGTGCCAGAACTATAAACATAATCAATGGAAATATTTGAGTTATCAAATCGGATAGTAAGGGATTAATCTTACCTAACCAAACTAATGAACTGATAAACACAGAGTAGTCAACAAAAAGCATGTCATTGGATTTAGAAACCCATACAATAAGTCAGTCTCAAGAATCCCAGCACTGTTAATATTATTCTGCAGCCCAAATGCAATTGAGGGAATTTCAAAATAAGACGTTTCCTCTAATGATGAATATTCAATTGGTCATTTCTTGAAACACTGACTGAACCTGGCTCAAAGTTAAAGTGATAATTTAATATATGTCATTCAGATAATATGTGTCTATCGAATGGGTTAATTTTAATCCCAAATCTATGCAAGTTAAAAGTGGATCACCATCAACATGGATATATAATAGGAGAATGATCAAATAAAAAACATCAGAAGACCATATGATGTGTGCAGAGGGTCATCATTTTCAATGACATCATATGATGGAACTAAGGAATGCTTGTATTAATTATTTTCTAAGATATGACAACAGTGTCTCTGTAAACAATAATGCCATGAACTGCATGGTTTCAACACAGAGAACAGAACTGGAATAAAGAGTCTGACATCAATCACAATTTGACAGATGTTTATAAGTCTGCTGCCACCAGTGGTACTATCAGGTCACTGTGTCCAAAGCAATAAATTATCTCATTCCAATAACACAGGTGTGTGTTGTGTCTTGTTCTATTCAAATTTAATAGTGCATGGAAAAGAGGTATGAATTATAAAGGACCATAACTCTGTTAAAATATACCGGATCAAACCCATATTTCGCACTTGATCTGTATTTAGGGGTCAGAAATTCATATACCAAAATTGGTGTCGATCAGATGAAATTTTTTTGAGTCATCCTGGCTTGGATGAATTCTATTTAAAAACAAGAGTGGAAAGGGTTAACTAAACAATACCAAAATCCATACGGATGAAGAACGTGCTAAGAAAGACCTAGGTAAGAAATATGAGGCAGATAAGAAGAAATATGTTCAACTTATTGCATTGGATAGCATGTGTGTGTGAAGGGTTAATTATTTTCTAAACCGATCAACTAATCGATACCAAAAACTATACAGGTGAGGGGCGTGTCATCATAAACATACATATCAAATATGAAAACAATCGGACAAAAAATACTTTGGTTACAGCATCGGATATCTCATGCCTATGTGCGGATGCAAAGTGTTAATAATTTCTAAACCGATCAACCAATCGATACCAAAATCTATACAGGTGAGGAGTGTGTCATCATAAACATGCACATAACATTTGAACACGATCCGATAAAAAATATTCGAGTAAATGAATCGGATAGCAAGTGTCTACGGACAGACGGACGGACGAACGACGGATGGTTGATCCGGACGTCGGCATTATGTGTACCATACATGGTATGGGTACACATAAAAACCAGCCTTGAATATTTAGAACACTATTCCAATAAATGAGGTCAGCTTTGAATAAATGTACAATATAGCAATATATACACAATGCCCACAACAATATACGGAATACAACCGATTAAACAGCCTCTAGATAGTCTAGAACAGGTTAGGGTGAATAGGAAAGAAAGGAGAAAGTAAACAGTAGCGTGAGGATAAATTTTAAGATGAATAGACATTGAGAATACTAAGAAAGAGATAGGAGTGAGAGAGAAGTAACACATTAAGATAATAGTAGAACGTATGTTATAGCGAATGTGTCCATATTAGGAATCCAAATCAAATACACAATTCCTTGTACGGATAGACAATAACCATGCTCTTATTGTACACGTAACTCTGTATAGTGGTTCAGAAATATTCACATGAATTCTTAGTCATTGCATTTATTCTATGATCAAGTGCTCGAACACTTACGCATTGGCGGGACGTAAAGACGAATGCTAATTCAGTTCGTGGGAGGAGTTTTATCAAATCAGGTGATTATATCCAGGAATCCAGAGTCGGGAATCCTTTTCTCAGTTCAGGCGGGAATGTTATACAAGAAGATAGCTTGTTTTGTTTTCCGTCACAGTGACTAGGGACCACTACAACGCGTTCACGATCAACGCATACACTTTACACGGCAACAACTGACAAACCTGTCACACCACATTACACACAACAGTCTAACTATCGCCGTGTGAAACACCATATAGTATTACCACCCAAAAGGCCATTGTAATTTAAATTGGCTACCGGTATGGCTAAACATTGTTTATTTCACTATGGTAAACCATGGTGATTACCATAGTTTTACCACTCAATTTACAAGTCTTTTGGGTGGTAAAACTATGGTAATTACCATAGTGGAAAAAAAATAGCTAATTTACAACAGTTACTTGTGTGGTGATTCACCACACAAGTAACTGTTGTAAATTAGCTATTTGAAGCAATAGTAAAAAAAACAATAGTAAATTTTCAACAGTCTTTTGGATGGTAAAACTATGGTAATCAATCATCATGGTAATTACCATAGTGAAAAAACAATAGTTAATTTACAAGTCTTTTGAGTGGTAAAACTATGGTAATCATCATAATACCAAAGTAATTACAAGGAGGCATAGTGATTATCATGGATGCATGGGTATAACCATGGTAAATTAACTGTTTTTTTACTATAGTTTTACCACTCAAATAACCGTGGTTTTACCACCACAACTGTTGTAAATTTACCACCCAAATCACCATTGTAAATTTACCACTCAAATAACTGTTGTAAATTAACTGTAGTTTCAGATAACCATTGTAAATAAGGCCAAAAAAAAAAGTTTTGGTTCTCAGGCCCCGCCGCATTGAATAAAAAGGGCCGCATTAGGCCTTTTTATTGCAATGCCATTGCAATGCCTGATGTTATGACAAAAAAACTTACGAACAAATAAATTTGAAAACAAATTTTTTTTTTTTTTTTTTTTTGGGGGATTTTATCAACATGTCCATAGCAGATATGTGTTGAATATTAGTGTGCATTGAGCTCTAACATCTAATGTGTTAAAACGTGACTTGCAGGCTTACAACATGAAGTAGATGACTACAATTAAGAAAATGATTAGCTGATCCTCATGCTCTTCTTACAATTAGTCATTGTGAACAACTTACACTAATTGTAACTTTATACAATTGAAAGGTACAGGACTAAATTCAGGATCACATATTAGAATGGGGAGGTATCAGTTTTTAGACAACAATAACAGTAGTTAATGTCAGGGGCATTATATACAGAAGTCTTCTCCATTGACAGCATGTCTTTAACCCTTCCATGAGTTGAGCATCCTGAAATGTTGCGAAAACCCTGTGCCAATGCATTCTCTTATATACGCGAGTCTCCCATAGGGAGCCTTGTATATATAAGAGAATACACTGACCTATCAATATTTACCTTGATCTTGTTAGCCAGTGCATTCTCCTATATATATGGAGACTCGCATGTACAAGAGAATGGACCAGCACAGGATCTTTAACACTGCACAAGCGCAGGTCCCGTCATGAAAGGGTAAAAAAACTCCAAATATTTTAATGTCTCAGAATCGTTTGATATCTGAGTCAAAGTATGGTGTTTATTGCAGTTAGTCCGTAAGTAGTCAAGGCTGCTCTTCATTGTCTGGTCTGTCAGTCCGAGAGAATTGTAAAGCTTCATGAGGCCGCTGGCTCTTGATTCCTCTACGACGGCGGTGAATTTTGACTGAGCGATGGTTTTGATGTTGTTGGATTCTGCGGTAGCATTCTGGCTCTTTTCTCGGGCTAGATTTTCAATTTGACGAACCTGTAAAGACATATTGTCAAACCTTGAAATAAACAATTAACATGTGTATCATTGTCACTGATACAATCACGGTGGGGAATGACGTGGTTTCGAGTTAATGAGTATCAAGCATTCAAAATGGGCGCGCCGATCGCAAACATGACCAGAAACGAGGAAAAAGGTAATAAACTAGGATAATGATATATTACATAGTATTTTGGCATACATATTTCCGCCAAAAGGAAGCCTTCACACTGAACTATATGGATATATGTCCTACTTTGCAAGCCACGGTAGGAAAAGGGTTAACTTTTTGGTCGCCTCCGGACTCTCATTGTCCTGCTTAGATTAGTCACGCGTGAACTGTCCCAACATACCCGGATGTACGCGCTGAGAATCGTTTGTTTTATTTCTACCGCAGAGCCAACAACAAGGATAAGTATCAGGGTGTCTTTGAATTTGGAGTTTCACCTACAACTCAACAAATTCAGTTTATCTAGACAATAATTCTTTCTGGTTGCCTCAGCGTTCGTTTTTATCATTATCGGTTTCGAATTCATGGACCGTTTTGCTTCATCAAACATACAATTGTTCCGTGTTTTCGACAAACTGCCAATCACTTATTTGCGTCTATAAATTTGCCATAGCGCGACCATCGTTTCAATGATACGACGCACATCGATTGTTGTGAGCAATACATATATGGAATTCTCATAGACCATGGCTATAAGGTATGATAGACTTGGTCAGACTGTTAATGCCACGTGGTTTGCATTAATAACCGAAGTCTCCTAATTTCGTGTTATTTTACTCGTGGTTTTTTCAACTAGCGGAATTTTCTTTCAATCATTCCCTCGCTACTGACGATGATATCTATCATAAGGTTACGTTTATTGTGCGAAATACATATATGGCCTTATTCTAGAACCTCTAAGGTAGGTTAGAATTTGTCCGACCGTAACTGCCACGTGATTCGCTATCCGCAGTCTCCTAATTTCGTGCGAATGTTCTTTATACTATGGCGTTTAATCTTGGGGGAATTTTCTTTCATTAATTCCCTCGCTACTCATCAGAACAATGTGGTTTCACAAAATACTTTGTGTTTTATGTTTCAATTCTGTCATACTTGTCTCCATGATCCAGATGTGTTTGTCAACGCTTGAAGTTGACTACAGTTTTATATCAATATCAGAATGGAACTGTTTCATGTTTAATAATCATTGTTAATTGGTTACATACTGACTGTAGAAGTACTAAGAATCGGTAGTGTCATTGTTAATTTCAGACAGGGATTGATATCTGACAAGGTTCAGAATTCTGTTCATGATTCGATTCTCGTACAGCGCATCAACTTCACTGTCAAATTTAGAACTTCTAGCATTTAATGATTGCAAACATGACATGTCATTGTCCCACAGACATCATAGCTACTGATCACTCTCAGTCATGTTGGTCGCTTTCATATCTATCTAGTAGTTTCTGCTCTGATGTACAATAGCTGCAATTCTACGCAAACCGGTCTGAGCCGATGGGCTTATCTTGCTCTCGGTGCATGATATTCGTGATGGCCTAGTAATAGTGATCTGTGGGGATTCGGACTAAAATTAATTGTGATGACAATTTCACTCTTGTCTCAATTCCAGATTGTAGTTATTATTGCGACTTTTATCAGTCTACAGCCATATCACGTTTAAACCACCGGTCCTCGTCCGATCACCGAAGTTAAGCAACGTCGAGCCGGTTAGTACCTGGATGGGATGACCACCTGGGAATCTCGGGTGCTGTAGATTTAAAAACAAAATTAACCCATCATTTCAAATTTGCTGGGTTGTTTCTTGACTAAATGGTGTCTCCTTCCGGAATACAAACATAACTGCATGCTATCCTTCCTGTTCAGGTTTACAGATGGAGGGTGTCAGGTTACTACGATTCTGGATATGGCTCTAATTGAGACCCAAATTACAAATCATGGGCGCTCAGGTTTGAGTTCTATCTTGTCGTCACGGTGTTTAATCATGGTTTCACTATCTACAAAAATATTTTAAGATACTTTCGATCCTTTCCCCTTCTTGATTCAATTATGGGAATGTGAAAGTGTTATTTGCAATTGAATTATTCATGATCTCAGCCTGACAGGATTTAGAATCGTGGTGATTTGACCCCTCCAGTTAACTGGCCCACAGTCAATTGCTGCTGTGGAATGCTCGATTCCCTATGTGGCCACGACGTTTCTCGCAGCATTACTGGTGACTGTGGCCAAAATTTGAGATGCCTGGATGACGGTCCCCAATGAATAACGATATACTAGCAGTGGTATTCCAAGACAACGAGGGGGGAGACATTATTTATGGCAAGTAACCATATCAAATGTGAGCTTGGTACAAGAACATGCTGTACATCCAATAAAGCTTGCATTGTTCATAAAGGGCATGGTAGGAGTTTTGACGGTATTCATTGACCAGCTGGAGTCTAAATGAATTTCAAATAAATGCGTGTCCAGACCTTTCGTACCGTTGATATGGCGAATAGACTTCACACACGAATGAAGCACATTTACATGGAAAGCATTTTATTGTCACGTGCCCCACGACCACATAGACAATAAAACAGGCAAAGACGTTTGCGCTGTCCAGCTTAGATTTCGAGGAAGCTCATTGACCAGCATTACAGACCTTTCCCTGCAGGCAGGGGACCACCCCGTACAAGTGGATCCCATCCCCATGGCACCAGACGCCCGATCATAAGGGCCTGAAACCATGCTGCCAACTCTGCGCGCTTCGGTCTATGCTGGATTTGACTTATTTTCCTTAAACATGCCTTAAACAGGACTACTTAGGTATGGGGAGTTCCTCTCTATAATGGCTACTAACATTCAATAAGTAAAAATGCAACATTATAAGGGATAATTTCATTTTTAGAGCGAGTCTTCCCCTAGTTTGCTGCATGCTTCACACTAACCTACCTATCACACACCTAGGTCGTTCTGCTGCATGTTTGGGGGAAAGTGACATGATGTTCTGGGCAGAGGCTCAGACCTGAATATTCCGTATGGTGACTGACAATTTACCTGTGTTTATCATTTGAACTGATTTCGGTTGTAGAAGAGACAACTATCTGAATATTTCACTACGATCGTTTAATTAAGTACATTATGTAGACATGGTCTGCGCACCTTCATTTCTTAAAATCAGATCGCGGTGGGTGTTCCACTGGGAACGTGGACTGCTCTCAGGTGCCTAGTGGTCGTGAGGGCCTATAGGCTGAACATAATAGTCGTTATTGCAAATTTTGCTCTATGTCTCCATTTCAAATGATGGTGATCGTTGGGAATTTTCTCCAAAATTAATAATCGTACCGACACTATTGTTTGGAACCTGAGAGTAGCGGTTTGCTTTCTCAGTGGCTGCTCTGGTCACCTGCGGTGTTCGGCCATGAGCTCCCAGTGCTTATGGCTGTTAGTCATGTTCTCTGAGGGCTATATATATATATTTAGTGATACATTGGATCATGCCAGGGATCTGTGCTCTGGCTCCGCCCATTGGATTGATGGGCACAGCTTCGGGAAGGCCTTCTGACATGATCTTATGCTGACTTATATATCACCCTGATATATCTATTATATCATTTTATATATTTATATACGCGAAAGATTTGTATCACAGAGTTTCTACAAGGATATCTTGTGATACATAGGTACCTCAGAGACATGTGATCAGACGAAGAAAGAAGAGGAAGCTGTTCTAAGAAGGAAGACAGGACCAGTTCACGCTCCTCCGATTACGCCTCGGCGGTTCAATCAACTAGTGGGGATGCTAATTTGGCGGTGGTAAAATATGTAATATTATCAATATTTTATGAGATCAGAATTATTAGGAATATTTATTATTAACAACCTTTTTAACAATAATTACTAAACCATCATTTGTTAATCTACACTGCACGCAAATCTTTGCAACCCTCTCCCACTTAATTTCTATCTGCTGCCTTACCTCTTTTAACTTTAGCCCAATCCCACCGTGAGTACTTCTCACTCACGTTTGCTGCCATTGCTATATATAGTTAGTTTTCTCATATAAACACAATGGAGCGGTTGGGTTATCTCCAACTTAAACTTAAATCAATAAATACTTAATATATGTAAACAATGTAAAAGCTTCTTAAAGTCATTTCATAAAGGATATAAATATTCATCCGGACTCAAATCATTCCGAATTGGTAAGCTGATATTATTTATTATCTCTGATCATTTTACTTGTCATGATTGTATTGTCTTGTTACATGTATTGTTTTATCATCCATTTATATTTATAAGTCAGTTGTGACCATCCACATCTGTAAAGATAATTTTATAGTAGTTTGGAATGGATGGTCCATTTACCTGGATAAATCCCTTTGTTATCACGGTGCTGTAAATAGTTATAATTGTTGGAAGTCTCCATGTTGGAGCGTTAATGGTATTTCTACTCTTTTATATATTCATACCCTAGTTCTATATTATATAGTATATACACATTCTAGATTAGGTATCATCTATCTTTCTAGGGTCTAGTTTCCAGACTTCACATGTAGGTTATTCAACATGATATTCTTCGGATCCATAGACGTTATCCTATGTGACATGTCGCAATGTGATTCATCATCATCGATGTATTGTATCGTGCTGTATGTTATTTTGAGAGAGAAGAGAACATTGTAATGTATACAACTTTTCTTATTCTGCACCCCAACCATGCAGCCCACCGGCAACTTTCAAGAGTAAAGTGGAATATATAGCCTTAAGTCTTATAGTCTATATGTAGACTGCTAGCTGGGAATATAATAGACATAGGGCTATACTACTGGTGGAGCTGTTGGGGTACTTGGGACCTCCAGGACGTTTTGTCCCCCACCGGTTGCCAGCGGTTCTGGGCACAAAAAGCTGCCAACTCGATTGCGCACGAATCGACATGGCCGACGGGCCTTTGGCAGCTTAAGCGCAAGTAGAGCCCTACCTATATGGTAGCAAGCGAGACCCCCTTTTAATTCAGACAAGGCCTTGCCTGCCACTCAACCGTCTTGGGGCTCGGAGAACAATGACCTCTCCCCACCCTCCAGCTTGGCCAGGATATTAGCTTGGGCATGACCACCTTGCAGCATGCTCTGGTGGGGGCTCCCTCTGATCTGATGGCTTGACTCCATTATCATTGTACAACCCGTTTGGCCTAATGGGTCCTCCATTATCTGCTTTTTTCTTTGGCGAACAACAGTTAGTTAACTCTTAATGTTGGTTGTCTCGTCATCTTCTGAGTGGGCCTCCTCCTGTGCAGGTCGTTCTGTCGCGAAGGCGGAGAGTGAGTTAGTCTCCTTGCATCATGATCCCATGGCGGGTGGGACCTTAGAACTGACAGATGAAGAATGAAGAAGACGACAAAGAGAAGAACGAAGAGTTTCTTCTTCCGTTATACTTGCTCGGTTCACTCGCAACTATGAATTGGATGGCACCTCCTGGGATGTTTCTTCCAAAAACAAGGGGGGGAGGTACACATTTGAGCAATATAGCACTATAACTATATAAGTTATGTCACGTAATATTATATTTTTAAAAGTATAATATATATTTCCTTAAAGAAAGCCTGAACACTGAACTATCATAGATCCCTCCCATGGCGGTGCCATTCCCAACCCCGCAACTCGCCAATCTCCTGATTGAGTTGGAAATAAAACTAACGATTCTCAGCGCGTACATCCGGGTATGTTGGGACAGTTCACGCGTGACTAATCTAAGCAGGACAATGAGCATCCGGAGGCGACCAAAAAGTTAACCCTTTTCCTACCGTGGCTTGCAAAGTAGGACATATATCCATATAGTTCAGTGTGAAGGCTTTCTTTAAGGAAATATATATCATACTTTTAAAAATATAATTTCCAGATAAAAACGATGAATAACTCTAGAATGGAAAATCCAAACAAAATGTCGGAAACCTCTATTAAATGTCCTCATAGTGCTGAATATCCATACCAAATTTCATTGATATCTGTCAGAGCACAGCTGTTGAAGTTATGACATGAACATACATCAGACGGACCAAAAAGCCAAAATTTCCAGATAAACAAAGATGAATAACTCTAAAATGGAACATCCGAATAAAATAATTGAACCCTCTATTGAATGTCCTCATAGTAGTGAACATCCATACCAAATTTCATTGCGATCCAAGCACTACTGTTCAAGTTATGACATGAAACATCTCATTCGTGTCTAGAAAGAAATATAAAATTTTCACTCGCTGCTATAGCTTCTGAAATTTTTATATTTCTTTCAGACACGAATGAGATATTTCGGTATTCAAACAAAAACTGTAGGTATTCTCTATGTAGACTAATTGCTACAAGGTAAAATCTTGTGTGAACTTTTCGAGGGCAAATGAAGCATTAATGTTAAAAATGTCAGCCACCATTCTCTGGACGAGAAAAATAAATGTGAAATGCTTACATCTTTATCGGTATTTTTCCTCACGATGATGGCATCTGAAAGGTAGGTTTCACGCTCTGTGTCAATGCCGAAGGTGAGCTTCTTGAGTAATCGCTCTTCGATCTCAGCAGGTATGTTAACAGAGAGGTACTGGAAATACTTGACATCAACAAACAGGCCCTTCATTTCATCGGTGAAGGTGGGGCTGGAGCTGGAGCAGTTGTTGTAAGGAGTGCATGCTGTCGGACATGCTGTCAATAGAGAAGACTTCTGATTAGGCCAAAACAAAAATATATTTGTAATATTCCAACAATATCTTAAAACCCCTATCCTAAGGATTTGTTCATGGTTTCCAAGAAAAACTTTTGAAATAAAAATAAATTCTTTTAAGGTGGATTATCTCTTCCGCAACATGATTTATATAGTTTCCTGGGTATGAAATAATAAATATGACTCAAAGACCCCTGTCCGAAAATGCGTCTATCAATTAATATTGATTTTATTTTGATTTTTTTCGTATAAAATAACTCTGTGCCATTCAAAATGGTCCCTGATATTCATGACCATCTTTTTAGCTCACCTGAGACGAAGTCTCCGGTGGAGCTATAGTCAGCACTCCTCGTCCGTCCATCCGACCATCGTCCATCCGTCCATCCGTCAACAATTATTTTTAACATCTTCTCCTCTGAAACCATTAGACCGAATGGGTTCATATTTGGTGTGGATGTTCCCTAGGTGACTCTCATTCAGATTTGTGCAAATGAGGTCACTGGGTCAAATAGTTGCGTAGCTAGGACCATAACTCTTTCGCACCATAGTAATTCTTACAATGACTTCTTCTCAAATTTCATTGGGCCGAATGGGTTCATATTTGGTACAAAGGGTCCTTGGGGGACTGTGATTCAGATTTTTTTTAAATGAGGTAATTGGGTCGAATGTGGGCGGAGCCAGTGACATAACTCAAAAACTTCTTTTTTTTGTTAAATTCAGATTTTTGGAATTTTCACCTTGCTCAAGTTAACAAACAAATCTTCTTTTTTTTTAAACATTTTATAAAATTTTAAAAATGTGACACCATTATAACATCTGCAGAGTTATGAAACTTTAATCTTTAATGAAATTACAGAAATATTCCATGACCCATCCCCCCTCCCACATGGCCCAGACCCACCCCCCCCCCCCCCCACCACCATCTCTTCCAACCAATATCATCTCCAACTTTAATAAATGTTCTATCCAGAAACAGATATATTATATCCCTGTGCACAGATAGACAGAGATACACAGGTCATTAATCTAGATTAGAATAATATATGTCATCTGGCAGGTTGTGTAAACACAACACTGCTAGAAATTTAAAACAAACTGCTGAATTTAGTGTGTCTGACATTTGCAGAATGAGGTCCCCAGAGGGTGAATTTAGTGTTTCTACCCTGTACATCAGGCTAACATCACCCAATACACCCTCCAGGGACCTAATTCTGCTTAGGCATCATCTTCTGGGAAGTAATGAAATTTTGTTTTAGTAACTTTTTGACTTTTCCCCTTCTGTTCAGTTTCTATGTCCCCCTAATTTGCAGAAGATAAGATGCATAATTGAGGTGCTCAATGGGTGTGTATTACAAATTTCAACTGTAGAACTTCAATCTGTTCCTAGGTTTCCCATAGCTGTTGAGGCCTAATCAGACTGAGGATGAATCCGGTGATGCTAACCCGCCTTGCGGAATATTGTCATTAAATTCACCTTTTGGGGACCCCATTCTGCAAATGTCAGACACACTATATTCAGACTTGTTATAAACATTCTCTGGAGATCTGATAGAAGTCATTAATTCCCAATTACAACAACATTCAAATGTTCAAATCTTTCAACAGGGCAAATAGCTTGTCTGTCATTTTCAGAATGAGGTCCCCCAGAGGGTGAATTTAGTGATGCTATCCCGCACAGTGGGCTGGCATCACAAATTCACCCTCTGGAAACCTCATTCTGATTAGGCCTCATCTTCTGGGAAGTATCTATAGTATCAAATTAACATTGTTGTTAGATACATTTCCCTTCTATGAAGTTTCTATATCCCCTAATTTGCAGAAGATAAAATTTATAATTGAGGTGCCCAATGGGTGAACATCACCAACTTCAACTGGGGAACTTCAATCTTATCCTAGGTCTGCCGTAGCAGTTGAGGGCCTTAGAGAATGAGGTCCCCAGAGGGTGAATTTAGTTATGCTAGCCCGCTGTGTGGGATAGCGTCACTAAATTCACCCTCTGGGGACCTCATTCTGCAAATGACAGACACACTATAAGACTATTTCAAGGCTTGATTGTATAATACATTGTGTTGCTTGAGGCAAGGCACGTACAATGTAGGAACAGACACGCTATTTGCAGGCTTGCTCCTTTGGAGATTGTGATTCAGATTTGTTCAATCAGGGTCACCAGGTCAAGTAGGTGCAAGGCCAGCTACATTACTCTTTCTCTCCATAGTAATTCATGATATGTCTTCTTTGAAAGAATCAAATGGCCTATTTTGCTTATATTTGGTATGAAATTACCTTGGGTGACAGATTTGTGAAAATGGGATCACAAAGTCAAATAAGGGCAGAGCCAGAGACTTAACTATTTCACTACATAGTAATTCTTAAAATATGTTTGCAAGAACTAGTTGGCTAATTTAGCATGGAATGTTCTTCCTTGACTGAAATTCGGATAATTTTAAATGGGGTCACCTGGTCAAATAGGGGCCAAGCGAAGGACAGTTTCCCTCTCGATATGCGTCCTTCACAAGGACCATCAGGTCTATTTTACTGATATTTATGATATGTATGAAGGATTCTTTGGTGTCTGGGATTCAAATTTATTCAGATGGGGTCACCAGGTTAATATGGTGGGACCAGGGACATAACTATATGTCTCTATAGTAATTCTTAAAATGTCTTCTCAAGAGAGGTTGGACTATTTAGCTTACATATAGTATGGAGCAATCAGGAGGATCCTTTAGTGACTGAGATTCAGATTTGTTAAAATGAGGTCAACCTGTCAAGAAATGGCGGGGCTATGGGAAGCTAACACTTTTGTGTCTCATAAAATCATTGAAATACCAAATTCATTAAAACATCTACCTTGGAACCACCTGACTGATTAATCTGACATACATGTATGCTGTTTTGGGTCCATGGATTATTGGGCTTCAAACAAGTCTAAATGGTTTTAGAAAAAGGCGCTTTTGAGATTGGAAATTTCCAACAATTGAGAAAGTTTGAGGTGTCTGTTGTGGAATTCCAACCTAAGACTTGGGAGTCTGGAGCCCGGTCGTGAGGGGACTTGAGCTGGAGGAGGGGGGTGATAAGTAGTGTACAGTTGGTCATTTCAAGGTGGATTTTCACCAATCTACATAAGTGAAGTCTCTCTAGCCACATATCCTGTTTAGATCTACTTCTTTTAAAGTGATTATGAAAAGTTCTGACTGTTGTGGTCTCCAGAGTCCCAGTCTTATCAGTCTTTGCAGTCTGGTGAGCGACCCCACGGTCATTGACCATCTTGTTTTTATTTGCATTTATTTTATTTTAAGAATAGAAAATAAGCATATAATACACTCTATGGCTCATCTACGGTACTTGATTCGCACTTAATATTACAATAAATACAATCAATTGGAGACCCGCATTCGTTCTTACTTAATATTACAATAAATACAATCAATTGGAGACCCGCATTCGTTCGAAGCACCACACTGGAGGCCTCTATATAGAACATTATAATAAAATAATATCTAAATAAAATAAATATTAATTCATAGAATCATTTCTGGGCAGCATTTCCAACTCATACGTATTATTTCATACCCATATATTTCATATATGAAGCATGAAAAGTCATAAGGATATAACAAAATAAAAAATAATAAAAGGGCGTCCGGCCACAGTGTCCCCCGAAAAAGTGGCTTCATTGGGGGCATCAGCTGTTCTAAAATAAATAACAAGGACCCTAAATCTGAAGCAACCAGACAAAAATGGGAGGATCGTACCCATATTAGAACTTGATCTGTATTTCGAGCTGATAAACTCATATACCAAATTTGATTCAGATATGATCACACAAACTAAAATTATCACCCGGAAACCAGAAATTGACAGGATTCTAAGTCGTAAAAGGGCCATAACTCTCACAAAAATGGGCAGAGCAAACCCATATTCGAACCTGACCTGTATTTTGGGCTGATAAACTATCATACTAAATTTGATTCAGATATTATCACACAAACTAAACTGATCATCCGGAAACCAGAAATTGACAGGATTCTAAGTCGAAAAAGGGCCATAACTCTAGCAAAAATGGGCAGAGTAAACCCATATTCGAACCTGACCTGTATTTTGGGCTGATAAACTATCATACTAAATTTGATTCAGATATGATCACACAAACTCAAGTTATCATCCGGAAACAAGAAAATTACAAGATTCTAAGTAAAAAAGGACCATAACTCTCGCAAAAATGGGCGGAGCAAACCCATATTCAAACTTGACCTGTATTTTGGTCTGATAAACTCACCTATGAAATTTGCTTTTGATCTAATAACCGAAACTAAAGTTATCATCCAGAAACCATTTCCAGACGCACACACAGATGGACGGACGACACCGGCTATTTTAATAGTTCCCCGAAAAAAAAATTCGGGGGACAAAAATGAAAAACGCCGGCATTTGTATTTATCAGAATTCTGGAATCGGGAACGGAATGAATCTTCCAGAATTTTTATAATTTGATAATTTTGAACGGGGCCCATATATTGTGTTTGAATTTTCTATTTTTTATGACATCAAAGTATCTTTCTGGGACATATAATGTTTGTAGAAAGGTATATTGCGTTATCATAACATGAAACTATTAAAAAACTTTACACGCTGCTTTCTTCTCGTTTTAATCATTAAAATGATGTAATACCATAAATGTTTCAGAGCGATGACAGCTCTATATTTTGTTCCCATGGTTTCCAGTTGCAATTTTTACGTGACTGCTGACTAAATGAAAGTGTCAATGACACTGTAGCTCAACTTTGAGAAAGGTTAATATGGGGAGCAGTTAACGGAATGATGAATAATAACGAAAGTTAACTAGAGGTGGTTCTAAACATTCGTGTAAATTTTCAAAAGATTTCACCAATAAATGTGGGTAGCAGGGGGTGCCGATGAATTCAAAATTGAAATCCAAGATGGCCACCGAAATTCTTAAAAATCGGTCAGCTACCATCTAGAGGTCTATGAGCAAGCCTTGAAATAGGGTGTCTGTCATTTGCAGAATGAGGTCCCCAGAGGGTGAATTTAGTGATGCTACCCCGCATAGCGGGCTAGCATCACCAATTTCACCCTCTGTGGACCTCATTCTGCTGAGGTGTAAGCAGAATGAGGTCCCCAGAGGGTGAATTTGGTGATGCTAGCCCACTATGCGGGGTAGCATCACTAAATTCACCCTCTGGGGACCTCATTCTGCAAATGGCAGGCACGCTATTTCAAGGCTTGTCTATGAGGGATGTGGCCTGCATGGTATTTACTCATTGCATGACTAAATCCTTTGACACACACCCTACAGGCCACATCCCTCATCCAATCATCATCTAACTTCATATGAATCTTCGAGATGACCTGCCGGCGACCATGTTTTTCAAAAAAATTCAGAAAAATCATTCATATTCAATAGCTCTCATCTAGAGGTGATCTGAGACATGCCTGTAAATTTTCAATATATTTCGCCAACAAATGTGGTGAGCAGATGGATTCAAATGTGAAATCCAAGATGGTTGCTGGCAGCCATGTTTTTAACAGAATTTGAAAATAATGGTAAGCTCCCATCTAGAGGTCACCCCATTTGGTGACGATTGGATAAGGGATGTACCTGTAGGGTGTGCCAAAGGAAATTGTTGACGGATGCATGGACACACAGACGCACACACACACACACACAGATAGACGACAGATACCAACCCATGGCAATAGCTCAAACTTGACTTTGTCAAGGTGAGTTAAAAATTTAACCAACAGAAAATTAACGATCTCAAATTTATCGAAAAATATGAAACCGATATCGACGAATGTATTCGGAAATTTTCTGCGTAGGTATGTTTTGAGAAACCTCTTACCAAGTTATGTATATACATAATTGTGAGGTTCAAAACAAGACATGTCCTTAAAAGAATACCACAACCAATATTGACAAGGAAACAAGATATTTTTATAGACCCTGTTTATTAGATGTTATATGTACAGTAATGCCCAAAGTAATTGACCAGCCGAGAGCTTTCCAATGAATGGCAACAAGCCATATTTCCGACTAAATCCTGAAAAATTACCCATAATTCTGCTGTGGTTAAGTGGTCAATTACTTTGGGCATTACTGTATATTCTTACCCATCACGAAGCTTTTGCAGTTTCTAGCACAGCATTTCCCTCCAAGACGATCTCGAATTCCTCTGTATAGTTTTTGTTCTACAGCTAATCTGTCTACTAAAAACTGACGAGTGGTGAATTCTGGTGCAGCAGCCTAAAATTCATAAATAATATCATATGATAGGATCCAATGACATTCAGAAATTAAATGTGTAACACGCCATTAGAACTAAACTTATCACCTGGAAATGAAAATAATTGTCAAATTCTAAGTCGACACGGACCATAACTGTGGTATAAAATAGGCAGGCCGAATCCAAATTAGAATTTGACCAGTATTTTCATGTGGCTAATCCACAACACAAAATTTGAAAACAATCAGATAACTAAAACTAAAGTTATAACCCGGAAACCCATCTAGAGGTTACCCCGAAGATCAATATGAAGTTTCGTGTCGATCGGATGAGGGATGAGGTCTGAAGGTGTGCTAAGGATTTAGTCATGCAAAGAGTAAAATCCAAGTTGGCTGCTGGTGGCCATGTTTTTTTTAACAAAATTCAGAAAAATTAGATAACTCCCATGTTGTGATCAACCTGAAGATCCATGTGAAGTTTAGCAACTATCCGACAAGGGATGTCTCTGTTGGGTGTATCAAAGGATTTAGTCATACAATGAGTAAAATACAAGATGGCCGCTGGCAGCCATGTTTTTCAATGAAAATCAAAAAACAATTATGGCTCCCATCTAGTGGTCATCCAAAAGATCCATGTGAAGTTTGGTGGCAATCGGATCAGGGATGTGGTCTGTTGGGTGTGCCAAAGGATTTAGTCATGCAAAGAATAAAAATCCATGATGGCTTCCAGTGGCCATGTTCTTCATTGTAAATATTTCAAATTTGATAGCTCCCATCTAGAGATGATCCTAAACATGCCTAAATGCAGGTGTGCCATTAGATTAAAATTTGAAATCTAAAATGGCTGCTGGTGCCCATGTTTTAAAAAAAAATTTGGAACAATAGTGATTGTTCCAAATTTTGAGGTCATTGAGGTCACCTCAATGAGCCATATGAAGTTTGGTGATGATCGGATGAGGGATACGGTTTGTAGGGTGTGCCAAAAGATTTAGTCATGATGCAAAGAGTAAACAAGATGATGAGAAAAATTACATTTTTCAATAAATTGTGACTTGATATCAAGTAACAGCGTGTTGTCTTCATTATATAGGTATACAATACTTTTATGTCCATATGCAATCCAAAAAGGTAAAATGACCTACAAACCTTCAATGAATCAATGGCACTGTTTCTGATGACAGTCATGTAGTTCAAGTTGTATTTGTCATGGAGCAATTTGAGATCCTCAGCCCGGATAAAATATTGGAAAGCCACAGTCAGTCTCGTCTGTAAAAAGTTAAAAGTTTTCATTGATAAATCTATAAATTAAAGTGTCATTGACACTGTAGCTCAACTTGGAAAGGGAATAATTTAATGTGGAGCGATTAGGAATGTTTAAAGTAGAAATGTCCAAGTTACACTAGATTAGCAACATGAAGATATATATATATATATATATATAAAAAAGTAAAATCCAAGATGGTTAATGGTGGCTATGTATTCCAATAAAATTCAAAAACAATTGATAGCTTCCATCTAGTAAGATCAATATCAAGATTAATATGAAGTCTGGAGATGATCTGATGAGGGAAGTGGACTGTAGGGTGTGCCAAAGGATTTAGTCATGCAAAGAGTAAATTCAAGATGGCTGCCAGTGGACACGTTTTAAGACCAAATGAACCTAAAATGACTCGTTCCTATCTACATCCCAATGTCAACACCCATGACAAATTTCATGATGATCAGACGAACAGTACGACCTGTAGCCCGTGCTAATGGATTGAATTTTGAAATCCAAGATGGCCGCTGGCAGCCATGTTTTTTGTCCGAATGACCCCAAAATGACTCGTTTCCCATCTAAATTCCAATTTAAACAGCCATGACAAATTTCATGATGATCAGACTAAAGCTACGACCTGTAGCCTGTGCTAAAGGTTTTAGTCATACAAAGAGTAAAATCCAAGATGGCTGCTGGCAGCCATGTTTTTTGGCCGAATGACCCCAAAATTACTCCTTCCCATCTACATGTCAATATTAACATCCATGACAAATTTCATGATGATCAGACGAACAGTACGACCTGTAGCCCGTGCTAATGGATTGAATATTGAAATCCAAGATGGCCACTGGCGGCCATGTTTTTTTACCGAATGACCCCAAAATTAATCGTTCCGGTCTAAATTTCATAATGATCCGACCAAAAGTACGACCTGTAGCCTGTATTGTTGACGAATCACACACGCACACACACATGCAAACACGGACGACAAAGCCATGGCAATAGCTCAAACTTTACAAAGTAAAGTTGAGCTAATAATGAGAACGACACACAAGCCTGCAAATAGTGTGACTGTCGTTTGCAGAATGAGGTCCCCAGATGGTGAATTTTGTGATCTGGGGGACCTCATTCTGCTTAGGCCTCATCTTCTGGGAAGTATTTTATAGTCTCGAATTAACATTGTTTTTAGTTACTTTTTCCCTTCTGGGAAGTTTCTATATCACCTAATTTGCAGAAGATAAAATGCATAATGAAGGTGACTAATGGGTGAACATCACCAACTTCAACTCGGGAACTTCAATCTGATCCTATGTCTCTCATAGCAGAATGAGGTTCCCAAAGAGTGAATTTGGTTATGCTAGCCCACCATGTGGGAGAGCGCACTAAATTCACCCTCTGGGGACCTCATTTTGCAAATTACAGACACGCTATTTGCAGGCTTGTCAGTAGAAAGAAGGTTCTGCAACCAGAAATGTCATTTACTTCAAATTGTCACATAATATGACTGTGGGACAACAATTATTGTAACTATTATTAGAGAATTACAATATGCATAATTTATAAATAAAATTCTTAACTTTTAATCACTAAATCCGGCGATTTTTGGGACCATCTCCTGTTATGCTCAACAGAATATATTCAAAAAATGAGTGAATTTGAGCCATGGATTAGTGCAAAAATACACTTGTGCGCTTTATGAACGATGCAAAAAACATGGTAATTATATAATGAAAATGAATTTATGACTCATTTGATAATAAGTCTGCATCAGTCTGAATGATTCAAAATTCTCTTCTTCTTATGCTCAAATCAATGACATCGAAATGTTCTCATGAAGATATTATTAGAATATTATAAAGAATCTTGATATTTGGTATCTCATTAATGTTTAAAATATTGGCACTGGTTGATTGTTGAAGCCAGGACAGGGAAGGGTCGAAGGTCAAAGGTCGAAGGCAATGGGTATTTACTGTGTTAGTTGGAACATCATGAGTTGAAGCTTCAGGGCATCATGCAAGTCAGTCGCTTTAGTATCCCACCATGCACCACTTGGATCATGCATCTGCGTAACAATGACAACACATTTTCCAAACACCATGCGATTTTGCATAGGGAATCTTTCTGTATTAATTGATTTCACAGAAAAATTATCAAGAAAGTGACGAAAACACAAAAACAGAGAAAAATCATGCAATATTATTAACACTCTGTAAACTGAAATAAGAACCAACTGATTGTTTAACTAGATTTCTGAAGAAATGAATAATTAGTTAATGATTTAGAATTAGCCTTTGGAAGAAAAGTGACAGCAGAAATTAGCCGGATTTCAGACAATATATATTTGAAGGCTTGTATAGAAACTGTCAGCCTTTATCTGTGAATCTGGAACAACCTTGAAGCTCAATACACATCAAGTCAAAGCCGGCATTCATTTAACCCTTCCATGACTGAAGCTTCCTGAAATTTTATGACAACCCTGTGCCAATGCATTCTGTTATATATTTAAGAGAATATATATAAGAGAATACATTGGCCTAACAATATTTATAGTAATGCCCTAAATAATCAACTCCTTAACCACAGCAGAATTATGGGTAATTTTTCAGGATTTAGTCGGAAATATCAAATATGGCTTGTTGCCATTCAGTGAGAGCTTTCCGATGAATGGCAACGAGCCATATTTCCGACTAAATCCTGAAAAATTACCCACACAGATTATTTAGGGCATTATTGTACCTTGATCTTGTAACCCAGTGCACACTCTTATATAAGCAAAGCTACCTATGGCACCAGCACAGCTCCTGTCGTGAAAGGGTTAAGAAGCGCGTGCAGGCAAACAGGCTGAGTATTTACTCTGAAAATGTATGTCCCCCCAATTTATATCAAGTAAATCATGGAATTTTACATAAATTTTACAAAAATTGTGAAAAAATGTTTTTGAATGAAATTCTGAACCAAACAAGACATTTCTTGTCAAGAAATACATGAAAATATGGATCTGTAAATGATCATAAGCAGAACCGGATGCGACAGCACATGAAAATCAGTACGCGTGTAAAAACATTTGGGAGAAAAAAGTTTGTTTTTTTTCATGAAATGGAAAAAAAGTTGTAGGAGGTGTTCGTAAACCAGACTTAAAAATTGGTGTCGCCTAACTTTGAAAAGCATTCTTTTCCTGCCAAATGGTTCACAAGTGATCAATGTTTAATAGTGGGCAAATGAAATTATCTTCAATTATTACTACCTGTTGGTTTTATTCAGTCGCAGATACTTATGACATGTGTTGTAGGCATCAATATGTGGATCGGGTAGGAGAATAGGTCGAAGGGAGAATTTGGGTGAGGGGAAAGGGACCATCTGCCCCCATATTGGAAACCTTGAATCTACAGTAATTCCCTAAATAACCGACTCCTTAACCACAGCAGAATTATGGGTTACCTTTCAGGATTTAGTCGGAAAAATGACTTGTTGCCATTCATCGGAAAGCTCTGTGAGAGCTTTCCAATGAATGGCAACAAGCCATATTTCTCAGTGAGAGCTTTCCGATGAATGGCAACAAGCCATATTTCCGACTAAATCCTGAAAAGTTACCCATAATTCTGCTGTGGTTAAGGAGTAGATTATTTAGGGCATTACTGTATGGACACTGATCAACGTCTTTGCCATTATTCAATGTATTGGTCAGTGTTAACCTGGTGATATATAATCTAAAATTCATCTCTATACTAAATACTCATTGACAATAGGGCTGAAACGATTCACAGCGGTTTCGGTGAATCGCGATGTTTACCGGTGGTGCGATAGGAGGATCGTTCCATAATTATTCCGGTAAGTTTTCTGTCAATATTTTTGTAGTCTAAACACATGCCCAATCACTCTGAGAGAACTCTTTTGATTGGCTGTAACTGCCATAATTCCGTAGTTTTTTGTTCTGTTAATCAATTAAAATTCTTGCCCTTCCATTATATCGATGGTCGATGTCTCGATGACCTTTGAAATTTTAAATCAATAACATGTCGGAACTATAAGACCATGATAAAATTACAAGTTCTCAACCAGTCATAAGCGAGGTAACTCCAAAAATTGTTGCTCCGCCGGCGAAATTTAAATTGCCTGTATGGAAACACTTCGGTTTTCATGCCTTTGAGAAAGACGGTGGGTGGAAAATCGACAACACCAAAACAATATGCATAATTTGCAAAGTATGCAAAACTGGTCCTATTTTCTGTCTGGAATTTATCACGATATGTACTGTATTGTTGCAAAAAATCCTGATACGTATCAAATCGTGAGGGAGGGCGTATCATTGGAGCCCTAATTGACAAGTAATTATCCATCAGGAAATGTTCAGATCTATAATAAGTTCAACCAACGACCATAAGATGTTTGTTGAACTTATTATCTGAACCTTTCCCTCCAGAGAATATGAATACTTCTGCACTTGTATTATCTTTTCATCATACTGTCATCTGCTCATTTTTTTCTGTTCAAACATCCCTCCAAATGAAAGATAGACCATTCCAATATTTATTTTTATAACTGGGTGGGAGAATCCATTTAGTATAGAAAGGGTTAATGTTGTCCCAAAAGATCCAACATATATAGACACTTACTGCCAATTTATCCTTGTTGAATACTTCTATTCCTGAGAGTAATTCATAATGGGCATCGTTACGGAAAATCTTGAACTCTTCATCAGGGCCAACCAAATGGCAGCCACTGGAATATACTTTACTTGTGTCCACAGACCCCGAACTCTTTGTTCTCTTGAATCCCATCTGCAATAAACCATTTAAAGTGGCTTGGAACACTCAGAACAAAATAACCCTTTCATGACAGGAGCTGCACAGGTGCAACATTATAGACCCTGTGCCAATGCATTCTCTTATATATTAGTCCAGTGCATTTATGAGAAAAAAATGCCACACCCGGAACTAATTGCAACATAATTTTTTTTTGCTGGAATAAGTACATAAACCCTCCATAAACAACATACTAACGAGAGGCCGATCACGAACGGCAGATGTTTAACCCATACCTTGGCGATAGCGATCTTTTTATGAGTGCAAGAATTTCAACAATTCACAGCGTACTATTATTTATTAGTTTCATAGTGGAATCAGACATATTGAGCAACTTGAGCTCATTTAAACACAATAGGAACATGGATATGACATTCGATTTCAACCTATTCGGTCACTCCAACAGAGATACATGTATGTGTGATAGATTGATAAAGATAATTATAACCCAAACACAGTCAGACAGATGCACCATAACTGTTAAAGATATAATAGTTACAATATTAACATCATAATAACTCTATTTATTTACTTCTTACAATGGAACCCGAGTCATAACAGATTATGTTGTTGTGTTAGCTGCATAGTAAAAGTTATGGGATGATTGAGATTAGAGACCAACAAACACCTGAACATCTATATAAGTGAGGGGTGTATACACCTTGATATTAAATATGATTGATAATGGTTGGATATAAAATATTTTAATACAGAATTATCAGATAACTAAAGGAGAGATATGAGAAGGGTCAAATTGAAAATATTAGAGTCATAACATTGGATCGCGTACAGTATACATGTACCTATGGTTAATTTTATTCTAAGCTGATCATTGGAAAGATACAATGTCTGTAACAGCAGAAATATTATTAAATATTGGGTTAATATTCTCAAAACCATTCAATCAATACCAAAATCTATACACGTGAAGAATGTGTCACAATCAACCTGAATGAGATTATAAAAGTGATTGGGTGAAAAATATTTGACCAATAAGTCAGCTTCAAGAATACCAGAACCATTATTATTATCCTGCAGCCCAAATGCAATAGAGGGAATTTCAAAATAAGATATATCCTCAAATGATGAATATTCAATTGGTGGCTTATAATTAATAGAAATTCTTAGTGAACCTGGCCCAAGGCGAAAGAGATAATTTAAAATCTGCCTATCAGATATGATGTGTCTATGGAATAGGTTAGTTTTAATCCTGAAATACATGCAAGTGAAAAGTGGATCACGATCAACCTGGACATAGAATAGGAGAATGAACATATGATGTGTGGAGAGTGTTAATCATTTTCAATGACATCATATGATGGAACTAATGTGTGGATAATTTTTTTTCTCAAAATAAGACAACAGTGTCTCTGTAAACAACAATTCTCTAAACAGCCATGCTCCAGAACATCCTTCACATGGACAATGGACTATTTGTATTAATGCCATGAACATGTTTCAACAGGTTGGGTTAAATTACTATTGACCACAAACTGGAGTAAAGTATCATCAATCACTTAAATTTGACAGCTCTGGGAGCAGCAGTGGTTTAGCAAAGAGTATCCAGTGTCATTTTCCAATAAAGCAGATTACTGTGTAAAGTTGTTTGTCTTAAAAATTCTCACAGAGCATATACAATAGGTAGTAAATAATTTGAATTATAAAGGGCCATAACTCTGTTAAAATATATCGGATCAAACCCAAATTTGAACTTGATCTGTATTTCAGGGTGAGGACCACATGTACCAAATTTGGTGTAGATCAGATGAAAAATGTTTTGAGTCATAGCAGCTTGCGTGAGTTCTAAGTAAACATAAGGTTGAAAAGGGTTAATTAAACGATACCAAAAACCATACAGATAAATAACGTGCTAAGAAAAACCTAGGTAAGAAATATGAGGCATATCAGAAGAAAACAGTTTGACTTAGATGCATCAGATAGCATTTGTGTGCAGGGTTAATTATTTTCTAAACCGATCAACCGATCGATACCAAAAACTATACAAGTGAGGGGTGTGTCATTATAAACCTACATATCAAATATGAAAACAATCGGACAAAAAATACTTTGGTTACAGCATCAGATAGCTCATGCCTATGTGCGGATGCAAAGTGTTAATAATTTCTAAACCGATCAACCGATCGATACCAAAAACCATACAGGTGAGGAGTGTGTCATCATAAACATGCACATAAAATTTTAACAAGATCCGATAACAAATATTCAAGTAAATGAATCGGATAGCAAGTGTCTACGGACAGACGGACAGATGGACGGACGAACGACGGATGGTTGATCCGGATGTCGGCATTATGTGTACCATACATGGTATGGGTACACATAAAAATCGGCAAAAATCGGAAAAAGGGAAATTGGTGAATTTCGTGAAATAAATTTGGGGAAATTTGGTCAAATCATCAATTTATGGATTTTCATGGATGCATATAAAAACAATCAAATTCACAAATCCTACAAATGGTATGTGTATTGTGTCGACCTCAATTTCCTGAACCCAGTACTGAAAACCAGTCCCAGATTCATTACGTATTTTTCGAGTTGTGTGCCTTCAAAAACGCGAGTTTACCTGATTTCGGCCCATTTTCAGGGCCTCAATTTCGAAGAATGAGCCAAAATGCCTTATTTATGATTAATTATTAAAAAAACTAGAGCAAACTGAAGGGATTTTTCAGTGTTATAATAATTTCCTCACTAGATTAAACACAAAATATGATTAATATGTGTATCTATAATTAAGAAGAAGATTATATTCTCAAACAAAATGTGTGTTCCATTGTATGGACTTGGCCAATTTTGCCTCTGACACTGAACGTGTGTGATGAAATGCAATATTTGAGGTCATGTAACTCAATAATTTAATACCCATATGCCATGCTTTTCTTATAACCTTTTATGTATGTTGGATTGAACAAATTGTAAAGGTATTAACATGACATTATTTAAGAAAATCAACTTATGGCCCTTTGAATACTTAGTTTTAGCTTGTTTCCAAAGATGCCAATTTGAGGCATTTTTGTCCAATCTAAAAGGTTTTGGGCCATAAAAACTAAAACACAATGGGTGTTTTAATGTGTAAAATTATTTGAACTTTCCTCCCACAACACTTTAGTGATAAAAAATTAGCCTTACATTGGTTATGCCATAGTATTTCACTTGATTTCTTTCATTTTTCAGGAAACTGACTCCAAATTTTAACGTTGGTATAAGGGTAGGAAAAATCACAAAATGCAATCTTATCACCAAATTACAGCCATTTCAGACACAATGTTGTTTTCTTCCAGTTTGTGTACATTCCTGTTGCTTAAAACTGCTTAATACGTTATCGGACGTTGATTTAGAATTTTATGGTTATGTTGTATAAAAACAATCTCAAAATAGCCAATTTGACATTTCACTGCCAAATTATGACAAAAAATATTATGGCTCTGTCAATAAACATAAACAAAGGAAATATGAAATTATGTATGTATGTTAATATAAAGTTTTCTGCTTCAAGATGCATAATTTTGAAGATTTTGTTGATATGCTTTCCCCTACCCCATTTTTCTGCCGTTCAAATTTGGAGTATGTTTCCACAATGATGAGTGAAATCCACAGATCACATAATTTTACACAATAAATGTTCGTTAATTTTTCTGAATATGCCTAAAATCCTTTTAAAATTGACAAAAACGTCCCACAATAGCATTTTCGGAAAAGAGGCTAGACTAAGAGTTCATAGGACCATAATTTTCTTTTCTTCACCAATGTATTTGGAAATTCCTTCACAATTTGTTCAATCTAGTATTCTCAAAATGTTATGAGAAAAGCAGAGCATATGGATATTAATTTATTGAGTGTACATGACCTAAAATATGGCATTTCATCACACGAGTTCTGTGTCATGGCAAATTTGGCTAAGTCCATACAATGGAACACACATTTTGTTTGAGAATATTTTATTCTCCTTATTCATAGATGCACATATTAATCATATTTTGTGTTTTATCTAGTGAGGAAATTACTAAAACAGTGAAAAAGTAATTAATTTTGCTCTAGTTTTTTTTAATAATTAACCATATAATACGGCATTTGGCTCATTCTGCGAAATTAAGGCTCCGAAATCAGGTAAACTCGCGTTTTTGAAGGCACACAACTCGAAAAATACTTAAGGAATCTGGGAATGGTTTCCAGTTCTGGATTCAGGAAAATGTGGTTGACAAAATAGGCATGATATTTGTAGGACTTGTAAATTTGAATTTTTTATATACATTCATGAAAACCCATAAATTGATGATTTGACCAAATTTTCGCATTTTTTTTCCACGAAATTCACTAATTTCCCTTTTTCCGATTTTTGCCAATTTTTAGTATGTTGTTTATGGACGGTATATGTACCAATTCCAGCAAAAAAAAAAATGTTGCAATTAGTTCTGGGTAAAACCATAATTTGTTATAAATTTTTTTTACATACTTTAACAATTTTTATAATATTTTTCTTACATTCCTTAACAAATTTTATCATTTTTTTTTATAATTTGTTCTTACATTCTGTAACAATTTTTATCATTTTTTCTTACATTCTTTAACAAATTTTATCATTTTATCATTATTTCTTACATTCTTTAAAAAAAATTTATAATTAGCTATCTTCACAAATTTTATACACGAATAGTCAGTAAACAGTATCATTGTTATGAACGAATTACAAACAAAGACTATTATTGGTGGAGTCATTACCATATGTTTATCACTAAATAATTTGTCCCAAATAAAGTAGAAAATATTTACATTTGTGCATAGTTTGAAAGTTGTGTTCTCTGAAATGGTACAGTCTATCAGGTTGGACTTTTCGACAATATTAGATGATTACAACATTCTAGGGCTTCACGGTGTCCGGATTTTAATACTGACTATGATACTGAAAATGATATCGCAGTATGACTAAATATCGTCACCAATAAACTTGAGTAGAACTTTTTGAGCATGCTATTAGTAACAAGCAGAACAAAATATAGAATTATTGATTTCATATACTTAGCAATATGTTGCATTCATTTGCTGATAATAATTATGAACAAATGTTGGTTTGACGGGTATATGAAATAAATATATTAATATAAATTGTCCTGAGTTTTGTTGTTCAGCCAATATAAACATCAATTGCCGCCCATTCAATGAGTCATGCCTACTCGATTGTCCGCAGTGTGTTGACAAACACTATTAGAGCAGTGAGAGTTAACCCTTTCAGTGCCAAGTCCGATTTTTGTTAGAGCTCTTTCCATCAATGTATCACATTATTATAATCAATAAATTTGAAAAATGATCAAGGAAATATGGGTTGATACAAAAATTGGACATGGCACTGAAAGGGTTAATTAATTTTGACATCACACTAAACAGAAGCCGTTAGCTGTGGGCCTTTGTCTCAGCATTAGAGGTGTTGAGGGTTGTTAAATACTTGACACTGATAGCGATATCGTCGATATCAATATCCACACCAGCAGCTACGATGTACCGACTATTTACATAAAGTGAAACCGACTACACAGAGTCAAAAACAGTATCGCGATATGACTAAATACTGAAATACCGTGAAGCCCTACTACATTCTTCCAGTGGAGATGTGTTTGCATTGGATAGTAACTTATCGGTTTTATTTACTGAAATTTTATCCACAATATGTCTTAAACCCTTTCAGTGCCAGGTCCGATTTTTGTATCAACCCATATACCCTGTGCCAATGCATTCTCTTATATATGCGAGTCAACCATAGTTCACCTCGCATATATAAGAGAATGCATTGGCCTAACAATTTTTTATCATTTTTTTTAAATAAATGTTTCTTACAATTTTTAGGACATAAAATAAAAAACATCCATTACCCTGCAGGGAGCCCCACACATATATAGAAGCATATAGAAGAGTGTCGTATGCTCATGTTTGTCTGGGGCTCTGTATGGGTGAAATTATAAAATTGTTAAAGAATACAAGAAAAAATTATTAAAATTGTAAAAAATTGTTAGGCCAATGCATTCTCTTATATATGCGAGGCGACCTATGGTCGACTCGCATATATAAGAGAATGCATTGGCACAGGGTAAAAAAATCCCGACTTACGACTGGATTTGATATGGCGGGTCACATATTATTATATGGAGCGATGACATATATGGCAACCGACTGAAATAAGTCCACAATATGTCGTTAAGTGTTCAATGTTTTTTAATTCTATTTACCAATGAAAGTATCAATAACACTGTAGCTCGACTTGAAAAGGGAAAAAATGTAATACATTACTGTCAATGGAGCGATAAAGAATGTGGAGAGTTGAAATGTTTAAAGATGGGTTATCAGAATTAACACTCCTAAATTACTATTTCTTTGGCTTCGGGGGTAAAAATATTTTGAATCGAGTCAAGGAACCCACCCATCAAAGTTCAGAGTGATCAGATAAACATTTTTGAAGATTGTTATTTCTCGAGATGTGCAATTATTTGTGACCAAGAAAAACGTCGTAAAAATGGACGGTCTCGAACAAAATTGCTCTTTAACCCTTTCAGTGCCAGGTCCGATTTTTGTATCAACCCATATACCCTGTGCCAATGCATTCTCTTATATATGCGAGTCGACCATAGGTCCTAAAATCCTTCAAATTTATAGCTCCCATCTAGAGGTGATCCTAAACATGCCTGTAAATATTCAAAACAATTCTCCAATGAAAGTGTCAATGACACTGTAGCTCAACTTGGAAAGGAAATAATTTCATGTGTTACAGTCAATGGAGTTTATTAGGAATGCCAAAAGTTGAAATGTCTAAGTACATGTAATACTAGATTATCAACATGAAGAGATATAAAAATAAAAGTAAAATCCAAGATGGTTGCTGGCAGCTACATGAAATTCAAAAACATTTGATAGCTTCCAATTAGTAAGATCAATATCAAGATTAATATGAAGTCTGGAGATGATCGGATGAGAGAAGTGGACTGTAGGGTGTGCCAAAAGATTTAGTCATGCAAAGAGTAAAATCCAAGATGGCTGCCAGTGGACACGTTTTAAGGTCGAATGACCCCAAAATGACTCGTTCCTATCTACTTCCCAATGTCAACAGCCATGACAAATTTGATGATGATCGGACCAAAGGTACAACATGTAGCCCGTGCCAAATGATTTAGTCATGCAAAGAGTAAAATCCAAGATGGCTGCTGGCGGCCATGTTTTTTGGCCGAATGACCCCAAAATTACTTGTTCCCATCTACATGTAAATATTAACATCCATGACAAATTTCATAATGATCAGTACGACCTGTAGCCCGCGCCAAAGGAATTAGTCATGCAAAGAGTAAAATCCAAGATGGCTGCTGGTGGCCATGTTTTTTGGCCGAACGACCCCAAAATGTCTTGTTCCCATCTACATGTCAATATTAACATCCATGACAATTTTCATGATGATCAGACGAACAGTACAACCTGTAGACCGCGCCAATGGATTTAATGGAATCAATGTTTTTTGGCCGAATGACCCCAAAATGACTCGTTCCCATCAACATATCAATGTCAACATTCATTACAAATTTCATAAAGATCAGACCAAAGGTACGACCTGTAGCCCGCGCCAAAGGAAATTGTTGACGGACACAGACACATGCACACACGGACGACGGACGCCAACCCATGGCAATAGCTCAAACTTAAGTTGAGCTAAAAACGCTTGGAATATATTTCTAAACCTAACTTGTGAATTTATATGTATTTTTTAGTGAATTAAAATATTTTCGGCAAATTTCGACAGAGAAAAATGGTAAACAGGCTGTGGTATCGCTATGCCCCAGCAGATAGCTGATCACCTCCAATGTCATAATGCCCCTAGAGAATACCTATCAGGAAATACCAGTCGCAATTTCTGCTATGCCAACTGTGGGAATGTACCAATCTACTACCATCGCCGAAAATATCAAAGAAATTGACCATACCACACCATAGATATCATTGTTTGAACTATGCATAATTATAAATATTTATATCTCGATTCGGGACGCAACAATCAGTGATAAACTAACTCAAATGATTTCATCATCGAGAGTCATTGCATTTAATTAATATATAAGATTGACGATGTGTGTACTGGAAACTTGAAGAATGAGGTCCCCAGAGGGTGAATTTAGCGATGCTATCCTGCACAGCAGGCTAGCATTACCAAATTCACCCTCTGGGGACCTCACTCTGCATGGCCTCATCTGTTATGGGAGATATAGAATCAGATTGAAGTTATCAGATTGAAGTTCCCAATTAGTGAATACTATGATGTGATGTGCACCCATTGGGAAACTCAATTAAGCAATGTGTCGTCTGCCAATTTGGGGATATAGAGAAACTGAACTGAAAAAGAAATAGAATCTATGAGAAGAAGTTTCTACAGAAATTTGATAATAAAAATCTTTCCAGAGAAGATGAGGCCTAAGCAGAATGAGGTCTGCAGAGGGTGAATTTAGTGATGCCAGCCCGCTATGCGGGATAGCGACAATAAATTCACCCTCTGGGACCTCATTCTGCAAATGACAGGCACACTAAACTCAGGCTTAATTTACTCCCATAATGTGCTGCATTATAACCATGTCCTCAATTTTTTTTAAATTTCAATACAATCAGGTGAATACCATAGGTGCTCCAGGGTATTACAGTAATGCGCTAAGTAATCAACTCCTTAACCAGAGCAGAATTATGGGTAACTTTTCAGGATTTAGTCGGAAATATGGCTTGTTGCCATTCATAGGAAAGCTCTCACCGAGAGCTTTCAGATGAATGGCAACAAGCCATATTTCCGACTAAATCCTGAAAAGTTACCTATAATTCTGCTCTGGTTAAGGAGCCGATTACTTAGGTCATTACTGTATATGAGGGGAAACTTACTTTATTTTAGGTGTTTACATGCTGGAACGCCTTAAAATAAAGAAGTCTCAACTTACCTCATAATATTCTATATTTGAAATCCTAATAGATAAAACTATTACTACAATTGCTATGATGACAGCAACTACAACATGTACGAGCACAATACCTCCTCCAACCTTAAGTGCTGTGTAGTCAACCATATCTGTATGAGTCTAATTCAGTGACCTGCAAAACAAATTCAATATTACACAGTTACATGTAATGCCCTAAATAATCGACTCCATAACCACAGCAGAATAATGGGTAATTATTCAGGATTTAGTCGGAAATATGGCTTGTTGCCATTCATCGGAAAGCTCTCAATGAGAGCTTTCTGATGAATGGTAACGAGCGATATTTCTGACTAAATCCTGAAAAATTACCCATAATTCTTCTGTGGTTAAGGAGTCGAATATATAAAGCATTACTGTACTTTATTGGACTGGTTGACTTATTCTGACAATGGAAATAAACAATCATGGTAGTTACAAATAGCACTACACATGTACATAGGATATTTCAATACAAAAAAATAGTATTATATTTACAGACCAAGTCTGAGTTTAGTGTGCCTGTCATTTGCAGAATGAGGTCCCCAGAGGGTGATTTTAGTGACGCTATCGCGCATAATGGGCTAGCATCACTAAATTCACCCTCTGGGATTCTGCGTGGCTTCATCTGCTATGGGAGACATAGACTCAGATTGAAGTTCCCAAATGGTGAATATTGTGATGTGCACCCATTGGGAAGCTCAATTATGCAATGTGTTGTGTACCAATTTGGGGATATAGAGAAACTAAACTAAATGAGAGGCCGATCACGATCGGCAGATGTTTAACCCATACCTTGGCGCTTGCGATTAGCTATAACTGATAATTGGTCAAAGATATGATCACAGTAATACATATATCAGTACCTAACTCAAAATCAAAAGCTCAAATAATTTGTCTTAAGAAGGGGTTAAAGTAATGGGGGTGGGGGAGGGGTCGTTTTAAATCTCATAACTCTGTCCCTATTCACACAAGGATCTCTCACTGTGAGATCCAATTGTTTAGCCATTAATCAATTTGACAGATAGGATAAAAAATTATCCAGCCAGCAGGTTGTTCATCTTTACCTTCATACAACCACCCCCTAGAGCTATGTAACATATGTCATCACTCAATTAATAACAGATTTCGCTTGGAATGACATCTATTAAAGGTATTCTCATATACTCTGGATATTGGATGTTCACATGGCAATTTATAGATATCATTATATTACATGCAACTATTGCAATAAAATCTTCACATTTTGAATACAGGACACCACACCTAATTAATGGAATACAACTAAAACAAATTAGTGTCAATAACAAATTTTTTTTTTAATTAAATAAAAAAATTTATTATTACATTGTATAAAAGTTTTTAATATTTTTTTATGTTAAATTGAGCGAGGAAATTCAATCTAAAAAATTATGAAAAATCAAAATTTCAAATTAAAAAAAAAGAAAGAAGGGACATAACTCCTTTAAAATAAATCGGATCGTACCCATATTCAAACTCGAACTGTATTTTGGGATGAGAAACCTATATACAAAATTTGGTTCTGATCAAATAGAAAATGTTAGAGTTATCGCATTATGCCTAAAGTGTATACAAACTGACAGACAGACAGATATAGATGGACGGACAGACGAGTGGTCAATCCGGACATTGGCACTATGTGCACCATACTGTGGTATAGGTACACATAAAAAGTTTTATCTCATGCAGAGTACAGGAAAAATACATCAAACCTGGTGTGCCCCTTTAATATTTCAATTCACATTTGTAATCAATTGAAATCAATGTCGAAAAAGCTTTCCATCAATATATAGATAAAACAAACTAGACCTACAGTTCTAAAAGTGTTATGAACAATTATTTTGTTCCCTTAGACTGATACAGAGCTCTCAAGTTTTTAAAAGTTTGAAAACCAAAGTAGTCTTCCCATGCAACCAACAAAATTCCAATGGTAATGCTATTAAACAATGAAACCAGAGTATGCCTTTAAGATGAAATTTAAATAACCATGCATATAAAATATAATAGTATAAACATTACACCTATGATATCATGGCCAGATATACTTATAGAGTATAAAGTATATCTGATAAAGCCAACACATCTCCTAGCAGTTAATTAACTCAATACAAGAGAGAGACAACTTCATGGCATTGTAACTGGATGCTATCTCTGTGTCTTCATAGCATTGTGAACCTGATTTATTAGATACTATCTAGATGTGCCACCTGTGTATCTTTGATATATTATAGCAATGAATAAAATAATAAAAGGGCCATAACTCCATTAAAAAGTACCGGATCAAACCCATATTCGAACTTGATCTGTATTTTGAGTTGAGAAACTCACAAACAAAATTTGGTTCATCAGTTGATTTATCGAAGCATTCATGAATTCTATGTCAAATGGCCATAACTCCATTAAAAAATATTGGATCAAACCCATATTCGAAATCGATATGTACTTTGGGCTGAGCAACTCCCATACAAAATTTGGTTACGGTCAGATAATTTTTTTTAGTTATGGCAGCATGCATGAAATCTAAGTTGAAAAAGGACCATAACTCCATAAAAAAAAACTCGATCTGAGTTTGGTGCTGAGAAATTCATATAAAAAATTTGGTTCCGATCAGATAGAAAATATTTCAGTTATCGCACCATGCGTAAAGTGTCTACAGACAGACAGACAGACAGACGGACGGACTAACGACGAGTGGTCAATCCGGACAACGACACTATGTTTATGATCAGTTTTCAGCGTTTGGTGCAAAGCACATTAGCCGAAAACTTTTGTATTCACTGTTCATGGTAATAATGAGTGAGCGATCAATTATCGCTTCGTGCATGAACAATGAAAATAGGTCACGCTATTATAGAGCGTGTGGTGTCATTTCTAGCCGAATCGCCTTGTATGTCGGGTCAACTCCAAATTTGTTGTTCGCTACCTTATGTTTCTGGTTATGGTCCGACTGGATAATATACAGCAGAGAACTCAGACATCCGACTGTCATATACCAGAATAATGACCAATTGGTGGAAGAGATCTTCAAGTCGAACATTTTGTGTTCGCATTTATAACTGACGATTCAATTCGAGGGAATGCATGAGGCAGTTGGTTACACGCAGATGATCTCAGCGAACAGACAACAGTATGGACGAGTACATTCATGGATGCTTACCAATTGGATCGAATCATACGAGTTGCATGGAATGATTCGGAATAAGATGAGTATAGTAGTTGCTTGCATGTTTTTGTCAGTGCGACTTGGTGAAACACGTTTTAGATAGCGATATAGCAGAATAAGCTATGTGTTCAGTTATTGTGAGGTCAAAAGTAAACAGCTTTACTACACAACTACATATAGTCACTGATACATGTACATACATGTAAATTTATTCCAGGTGTTATATATACGTATGCGCCTATTTATGCGCGGAAGTATATAATTGGACAAGAACGCCAATAATGTTTGATAGTAATAAATAATAAATTTAGAAAATTCCAACCAAGAGATTAATAATCAAGTTAAAAATGTGATATTTTGTGGTATGTTGATTATATCTGATTAGTCACTCAGTATGGTGTTCAGCTGTTTTGAATGTGCCCAATCCAGTGAAGTGCATTTCCATTTTGCATGTAAACGTTTAAAAAAAAAAAAATACAAATTAATGCTAATATTTTATGCGTTTTTGCTATGCATATTGCTGATTTTGGACCCATTTTGATGTGGGGGGGGGAAATGAATGGGGAATTAGCATGTTAATATAATGACATGGTACCGTGTGATACATTTGTTTGCATGACATATTTACGGTGAGCTAAATAATCACGAGCATATATACAGTGTATGTATAAGTGTAGGGAAAATGGAGGCTATGTGTCTTGACGAGACACGCCATACAAGAAGCAGTGTAGTTATATGCATGCGTATGCATGTGATATATGCCTGTTTGCGTGTATATATATATATATATATATATATATATATATGTGTGGTATATAACGTGCGAGAACCGTTTTATTCTCGGACAGAATTGACATCGTATAATTCAGTCAATATATCGAAAGCGCTATATCAATTATTATTAACGATGATCGGCTGCAAGGAAAAGACAACGGGATTAGATTTGTTGTTGTTTGTGGTATATATCATATATAAACATGTTTGTTTTGAGATCATACAAACCGTCTATAAGTCTGAAGTAATGACGTTGGGTGAGAACCCATGATAAGCTGGTTTTCCTGTTCATTTGTAGAACATGGGTAAATTTGAGATCGGAGCAAGCGCGTGGCGCAGCTATTGCATGGTGTTAATGACATGTTTCTTGAACATGGTCTGACGATATGTATATTGTGAAAAAATGTGTACCTTGTGTGCGTACATATGTATCTAACAGAATAAGAAGTGTATATGCACGATTATATATGTCATGTATTTTTGAAAATAATGAGGTTGTATTGTTGGGGGTAATTGGGAATGTGTGTATACATTGTATATACATATCGGAATTTTGAGGAAGGTTGTTTGGTACATTGTGAATAAAATTTGCTTTGCAGATACGATACGTCCGATAATTGATCATGGTGTATTTGGAACCAAATTATGGGGATCTATGTTGGAGGGTGACGACCCCCCTTTTCGGATGCCGGATGCCGGGTCTGTTATGGCGTATTCCGGATGCCAGACCACTGTACGCCGGATGCCGTCGGGCACATATATCGGATGCCGGATGCTTCCATTGATAATCTTTCTTGACGTTAACAGCAAAAACACAACCAAATTACGTCCGCTAATTTATAGTTATTTGCTCGGACACAATATTATCCACAATTTAGCTAATTATACGTCTCGTTATCAATTCTGACATATATAAATAGTGATAATTAATATATAGTACCTACGGTAGGCCTACTGTTAAAATAAATCGCAATGCTGATCTGCGATATCGGTTTGTTATATTATCCGATAGAGTTGTCGCCCATCTGATGTCTGCTTGACAGTAATTTTTAATATCATATATTCAATATGTAATTAACTTTTATTAAATTTAAAAAAAATGTATTTAGAAGCCTGTATGCGACTTCAATTTAATAAAAACCATTAAAATGTCTGAAACTCGCAGTTTTGGACTAAACTTCAACGAAGTAGACAATCCTAAGTACAATCAGGGCGGTGTTGAGAAAAGAATATGCACTTGGCGAATGGGTTAAGACACTCGGAGTCTCGAACTACAGGTTCATATTTGCACTGAAGAGGCTAGCAAGAGATCCCGAGTATCCAAATGGAAGATTTTTACCACTCCTGTCATTTGGAGCATGGTCTATGCCTTTCATCCCCACCCAATACGCCCTGTCATGTCATTAACTCCCGGCCATATTAGTTCCACCAGTTCCGGTTCATTGATATAAGACATTCCTCCATGCAGCCCCGGTTCTGTGGTTTTATTGCTACAAATCAAAGTTCCGGAGTAGCATTTCCATATATGATCATATATCGAGCTTTTGAATATTCATAACTTCCATATATGTCATACATGTATATGGAAATGCTACTCCAAAACTTTGACCTGTAGCACTAAAACCACGGAACCGGACCTGGTGGATCCAATATGGCCGCGAGTAAGTTAGACAGGGCGTATATATATGTGTGATAGTAGATCATACCTTTAGTAAAAAGTTTAATCTTTCCGTAAAGCTGCTAAATCAAATCATTACTAACCAATACGGAGACTAATTCCAATACCTCGTGCCAACGTTTACTTCGTTCCTGAGTCTGTTTTCAATAAATTTAATTAAATAGTATTCCGGATGCCGTCTCTCTGTTATGGCGTATTCCGGATGCCGGGGTCCATTTTAAGCCGGATGCCGGATGCCAGGGGGAGGGGGGTCGTCACCCTCATGTTGCGGTGGTGTATAACAAAAGCAAAACAACATAGACGAATGGACAGCTATATATACAATTCGTGAATTCATCGATGGACATTCGAGTGGATATAAGCTTAAAACGGAAAAGTAACTATGGTTGGCGGTGGTATATATATGTGTATATACATTGTATAGACTCAAAGATTATAACATTTGTTAGTAATGTTATTGAACTGTATATATGACGGGCACGTCTATTTAATATGTATGAAGAAAATGTTATTTGATATTCCCCCATATATAGATGCTTGTTGATGTGAGCAGGGACTTTGTAATGTTAATTTTGTTAACGCATATAAAGGTGTTCGATTGTACCGATGCATGGTTATGGTGTGTATACGCATATACGGTGGAACACTATATAAACACGAAATGTATATATGAGGGCGTGAGGCCACTGAAATAAATGATAATAGAGAACGCGGGCAATAGACCGCATGATATATATCAACATTAAACGTTGTGCGTTTGTCTGAAGGACATGAGATATAACGACTATATTTTTACGCGGGCCCGATGGTAAAAACTAAATAGTTTACGTTTATGCTTTACGAAGACGCACTGTTTGTTATACGATTAAATGGTGTGTGGGCAGAGACCCCCGATATAGTAACACTAAATTGTGTGTGCGAACGCCCGTATATATAGTGTGCGCGGGTAGAAACGGTTTTTGATATGGTGACGAAAATATTATTGGGTGCGAAGCTGAAGGATGCTATGATATGGATATGTGTTGTTGACATAAACGCTTAAATATATAATGCGTGGCCGTGAGTGCCTATAATTGCGTGCGACATGATATGCTCTGGTAGTAATGTAACGCTTTAATGCGAAGGCGATATGCCATTATTAGAGGCTACGATTGTGTATTGATGTTAAAACCGATATACATGTTGTTATTTTGGTGCTTTTGTGCATAGGTGTTAGACTTTGTTAACATGGTTTTAACAATCTGGGTTTTATAAAGCCATGGTATAGAATTTTGATATGATGGCATGTGGTCCATGATAACTTAACCAAATGTTAAACATCGAATATTATGTTTGGCATGTTTAATGGCGCTTTTGTGTGCGTTTTAGAGGCCCATGTGGAATTTCCAAGATGATCGGCATTTGGAAGCGCGTCGGTGCGAGGGTTTGAGGCCCATGATGATAATCAAGATATACTAGTGCTCGGCATTTAGAACTGGCATCGAGTTTTGGTACGCGAGTGATATGCTTTAGTAGTAATGTAATGCTTTAGTGCGAAGGCGTCATGCCATTATTATAGCATGTTGTTATTTTGGTGCGCGTCGGTGCGAGGGTCTGAGGCCCATGATAATAATCAGGATACTATGCATTTGGAAGCATGTCGATGAGAGGGCGTGAGGCCCATAATAATTCTCAAAATGCTCGGTATTTTGAAGCACGTCTGTGTGAGGGTTTGAGGCTCATGATAATACTCAAGAAGCTCGGCATTTGGAAGCATGCCGGTGCGAGGGCGTGAGGCCCATGATAATTTTCAAAATGTTCGGCATTTTGAAGCACGTTTATGTGAGGGTTTGAGGCCCATGATAATACTCAAGAAGCTCGGCATTTGGAAGCATGCCGATGCGAGGGCGTGAGGCCCATGATAATTTCCAAGATGCTCGGCATTTGGAAGCACGTATGTGCGAGGGTTTTGAGGCCCATGATAATACTCAAGATGCTCGGCATTTGGAAGCATGCCGGAGCAAGGGCGTGAGGCCCATGATAATACTCAAGATGCTAGGCATCAGTGATTATGTATGTATATATGCACATGTATATGTGGATTGTTGTAAGGTGTCTGTAACATGGGCAAACACGAATTAATGTTCATGTAGAATACACAAATATGATCAACTTTTCGGTATAATGGAATATATTTTCTCATTATTAGAAGATTAAAGTTTAATATTTAATGATTCCAACTACCAATTCTTTGTAATGGATCTAGTGGACTCCGGCGCGGCTTGATGGCAATGATGGTGTTATCATTATTGGAGAATTGTGAATACTGATCAGTTTTCAGCGTTTGGTGCAAAGCACATTAGCCGAAAACTTTTGTATTCACTGTTCATGGTAATAATGAGTGAGCGATCAATTATCGCTTCGTGCATGAACAATGAAAATAGGTCACGCTATTATAGAGCGTGTGGTGTCATTTCTAGCCAAATCGCCTTGTATGTCGGGTCAACTCCAAATTTTTTGTTTCAAACATTTCAGTAATGTTATGGATTGACGGTTCAATAACGTAATGAGATGCGTATGTTGAAACTATATCTGATAAGCATATATTCTTATAACGCATGAAATCATGCATATTATAGAAAGTTGATGTTGAATTTTTTTTTTATTTTAATTATCATTAATAAAAGTTAATTGTAACTTTGAAATGTGCATATCGCACCTTATTCAGGAAGTAATAGTTTTATATGTAGTCATTTATATTAAACGCATATAAGTGTGTCATCCGATCACGATCATAGTGTATATATTCGAACATGTTATATATGTTAATTTATATTTGTATTATATAGTGTGTACACAGGTTTGTGTTGCACAATTGATCAATTAGAATGAATTTCCGAACATTCGAGCTGCGTTAGTGATGTTGGTTTCGGAAAGCAGGTTTCCATCGTTTTTCCCAAGAGGTTTTTCGTTGGTTTTTCCTGACCGCCAACGCAGACACAGTAGGATGTAATTAACCTGTATGTGAAGACGTGTCCGTCCCTTAACTTGTAAGCATGTATACCAATAAACGCTGATGTCGACCCCTAGTGGACTCCGGCGCGGCTTGATGGCAATGATGGTGTTATCATTATTGGAGAATTGTGAATACCCATACTATGGTATGGGTAAACATATAAAGAAATAGACTATGTGAAGAAGTTTCTATAGAAATTTTATAAGAAAGAAACTTTCCAGAGGGTGAATTTAGTGATGCTAGCCCGCTATACGGGATAGCGTCACTAAATTCACCCTCTGGGAACCACATTCTGCTGAGGCCTATACTGCTATGGGAGACATTGACTCAGATTGAAGTTCCCAAATGGTGAATATTGTGATGTGCACCCATTGGGAACCTCAATTATGCAATGTGTCCCCAATTTGGGGATATAGCAGGATCTAGAGAAACTAAACTAAAAAAAATATATAATCTATGTGAAGAAGTTTCTATAGAAATTTGATAATAAAGGAACTTTCCAGAGAGGATGAGGCCTAAGCAGAATAAGGTCCCCAGAGGGTGAATTTAGTGATGCTAGCGTCACTAAATTACCCTCTGGGGACCTCATTCTGCAAAGGACAGGCACACTAAACTAAGACTTGTTACAGACACAAGAGTAGTGGTGATGCATTTTAATCAGGGGATTTTATTTATTTATTTACCTCCAATAAAGGAGAATATGTATATACAAGTGTATTATGCGTATGGCCACACATATTATATGGCCTATAATGCGTGGTATGTACATCGTTTCAAGATATATACATGTTTTACAATTTAGGAACAGAATATAGAAAGATAGTTCAGACAGTTGAGGCGTCGAAGAACCTGCGATTATCAGAAATGTGCAATAAATGAAATGGCACCACGAAAGAAGCGCACTCGCATTCGTATGGGCTAGCAACACCCATAAGTTATCTTGGGCGGATTAGTTGTGTGCACGTGAAGAGGAATGTTGCAGAAGCAAGAATGAAGTCGCTCCACAAAACTCCGAGAAGAATTTGGCGACAAATGCGGCACCGAACAGGATCGCATGGAAGTGGTCTTGATGCAGAGAGTCTAGAGTGACGAACGTATCCGTGCCGAAACGGTCTATGATCATGCACCAGTAATGGTATCTTAGAGCATGCATGACAGGAGTGTTACACGAAGTGGTGATGTGTTCGATTTCATTGTTATATATACACACACATAGCTTACATTTAGAATTGTTGGTGAAGAGTGTTCGGTTGAGAAGCTGTGCCAGATTTTTCAACTCCTGAGATTTTTCTGGATGATCTGCCAGGAGTTTCCATATACTCCATGATGACATTGGGACCGCATGTGGAAGAAATCGCATCTGGTCATTTGCATTCACACAGGATGACAGCCACTCTTCGAAATGACGCTCCTTGACCTTTGCTTTTGTGAGACGTTTCCAACTGGCTTTGGTCATGAAGAATCCACTTGACAGAAACTGGTTAAGGTGAGAGTCGAGATCATAGATTCTAAGAATATCGATGATGTCAGAAACGAATCCTTTGGTTTTCACTCCGAACAAGTTATAGTGATAGAGTTTACATAAGAATACACAAAGAGGAATATCTCGTGTAGCAGGCAAGTGGATTAGATCTGCGAGGAAAGCTAGTTTCCTCAAATGAAGCTGCCTTCGAATAGGAATGATTCCAACAAGACTCAGAGAGAGGTTTGTACTTTCGTGGCTGGGAAGAGACTGCATGTGTTTCACACATGTGCGAAGAGACTTTTCGATGGTGTGTATCTGTTCGTTGTTGGGGTTCGATAGAAGCTCAGATCCATAGAGAGCTCTTGGAATAACGACACTATGTAGTAGTTTGCACATCGTAACTGGTATAGCCATTTGAAGTGATTTTTTGCCTGCTAACGAAAAGTAACTACTGCGCATTTTCTGTGATGCTTCGTCTGCGCGGACTGTATTGTGATCAAATTTTGACTAAACTATTCCAAGGTGACGACATTCAGTGGATTCTTTTATAATTTATCTGCCAAGCGTCCATCTACATTGTTGACGATTGTAATCACGACGCGATTCGTTAAAAACTGTGACGATACTTTTAGTAGTTGAGAAGTTGAAGTTCCATTTGGCACTATAGTCTTGGCAAATGTTTAGTAGTTCGTCCAGACCAGACTTACTGAGCGATATGATACATATGTCGTCCGCCGTTGTTGGTGATGCACAGTTAATCTCAGAAATATTCAGGCCATAGTTAGATTTTTGCAGAGAAGTGAGTAACTCGTCCACAAATACGTCAGGTACAGGAACGGTGAGCTGACTGCTCCTTGTTGGGTTCCTTGTCGTATATTAAGTGCGGCTGACATGCTTCCGTTATACAAAACACGACTTGTACAATCTTGATACATGTTGCGGATCACGCGCAGAATTTTTCCCTCAAAGTCCAATTTACTAAGTTTGTAGAGAAGACCGTCATGCCACACACGGTCGAATGCCTTCATTGAGTCGAGGAAGCATACATATGCAATAGAATTATTGTCAATGGCGTATTGAATCGCCTAGCTCTTGCACGAGGAACGATGTCATCGAACATCCAACATTCTTTTGGAACCCGAACTGTAGGCCGTTCGGGAAGCGTTGAAGAATGGGACTCTTAAGAAATCTGGCCAGGAGAATGGACTCGAACAACTTATAGATTGACGAAAGCAAAGTAATAGCACAATAGCTATCCGGTATGTCCCGTGGTTTCGGGTCACCTTTGAATAGTGGAATTATAATGCCACATTTCAATCCATCGGGAATCCATTCGTGGGTGAGCATGGCATTAAAAAGATTACACAATATTTTTAACAGAGAGTTTGGACCAAACATTAAGTGTTCGTTAACTACATCGTCTGGGCCACCAGATTTTTTTTTCTTCAACAGTTTTATACATGCAATGATTTCTTGCTCAGTTAACGGCTCACAGAATATCGTACTACTCCAGCTCTGTGTCGATACGTTCGTCGCCATTTTCACGTGATTTATTACCGATCGTTCGAAGCAGGGATCTCTGTGAACACTGGGAGTGTACAAATGTTCAAAATATTGTCTCCAGCCAGACAGCACTGAATTGGGATCACGGGTTGGTCCATTTCCGAAGTTAATAACGGGAGTAACCATTTGCGTGTGAGCACGGGATTTCGTCAATTTCCAGAATAAGGTGGGATCATTGGTCGCTGCTAATTCGACATCTAGTAGAAATTTTCTCTCCTGTGAAATTATAGCGTATCTCATAGCTCTCCGGAAACGGTGTTTTGAATCCTTGTAGGCAACATATACATTTGAATTTACGCTTCGCGGTCTCCCGGAACGAATCCAACAGGGCAGCCTTTACCTGAGACTCTGTGCAAATGTGAGAGCTCTGTATTCCAGTAGGGGTTCGCGTGTGAATTGAACGTCTTTGCGCCCAAGGCTTGAATAGATGCACTGTGGATACATTCAACTATTGCCTCATATAATGCACGAACATCACGCTTTTCCGAGGTCGGATGCGTGAGAAGTTCAAGGCAACTGCTGTCCAGCAGGGAACGGTAAGCAGTTACATCTCCCTTTTCCCAGCTGTAGAGTCTCCGTGTGTATTTGATGGGATTTGTCACATTATGTATGTCTAATAGGAGAGAGCACGTCACAGGCAGATGATTTGAAACGTTTAGTGTGTCGTCATTCAATACGGAACATCCTGTGATACAATATAACATACTTTTGTGAACGAGAATATGGTCTATCGTTGTCGGTTGTGCTACTACAATATGTGGATAGAATGTGAATTTTGGTCCGGCTAACGTCGGAAGACATAAAGTAGACTGCATAGATGCGCGCTCTAAGAATTGGTGCATCCACACCGAACGATCAGCATGACCAGCGGGAATGTTTTGTCCCCTTGAGTCACCAAGGTGTACATTTAGATCACCCATTATTATGACAGGAGCATCTTCAGAAAGTAACGATATGTAGTTCTCCAGAGAATATAGGCAGTCTTTAAACAGAACGTCACCCCTACCGGTATTTGGCAGATACACCTGTAGCAGGTAAACGGACGATGATTCTGTGAAGTGTAGTTTTACGCCGACGATAAAGTCACTTGTGACACGTGAATCAATTTCCGAACAGAAGATGTTAATGTCCGATCTTATCAATAATGCGACACCTTCTCTTGTGAATGAGGTACCGGTATTGGTTGAAATAGTTTTACCGGGTTTGACTGGTTACCTGGTTTAACTGACATATCAGCAAAAAACCTAAATGAGCGACAATAAAACCAGAAGTCTAACACTGAAAATCAAGAAACACAATATATTTACATACTAAGTGTGATTATCACTAAATCCAGCATTCTGATTGGTCGGCGCCCACGTGGCTAGTTGCAATTATTTCTCGGTGAATGCGCAACAGCTCATAACTGCAGCCTCATAATTACATCGACGCGTCATAGGTTTTGGAAAGACGAACGCGTAATGTTTTGGGCGCATGCGCAGAGGCCCATTTTGACAAAAAAATGCTTTTTATCATCGGAAAATTGCAAGTATTTCGTTAGAAATTTTGTGATCAAAGCACAAATTAACTATAATTCGGCTTCTACTTTGCGCAAATGAGTCACATGTTCATACATCTGACTTTAGCAGCCAAATTGGTTACAGGGGGTCTGTTTCTTTGCGCATACAAAGAGGTGCATTGTGAGAAATGCCTTTTATCGTAGGCAAAGGATAAGAATTTCATTATAAATATATAGCGCGAACAAGGGAGCCGCAATATAAACTACATGTATATTGAACGTGGAATAGACTGTCTTGTTGCAATACTTTGTGACATATTTCACCACACACACTAGTTCAGTTAGCATATATAGTAGATTGCCATATAGTTGAGCATGTATATATGTATATACATCCCTGTTAAGAGCATTATGCGTTACGTCGTCGGAACACTATATAACGTCAGGCGCCTTGGGTGGGGACCGTTTAACGTTCAGGACGTCAGGGTTCAAAGGGTTAATGCTGCACCAGCACAGCTCCCATCATGAAAGGGTTAATAGTTATATCACTAAGTTTCTCACTGAATAAGTGTATGTGTAGCATGATACAGGCCTGTTCTGATAATTGAAAGAAATAAGTAGGATACACCTTAAGACTTGTTTATAGTTTAATATTTACACACTAAGTGTTGTCATCACTAAATCCAGCATTCTGATTGGTCGGCGCCCACGTGGCTAGTTGCAGTTATTTCTCGGTGAATGCGGAACGCCTCATAACACCAAGCTAATAACACCATCGATACGTCATTAGGTTTGGAAAGACAAACGCGTAATGCTTTGGGCGCATTTTGACTCGCGCAGGATTGACTTAATACATCATCGGGTTTCAACATGAAGAGAAATTGTTCCTATTAACTTTTGCCAAGGGTGCTATTGGGTATTTTGGGCTGATCTTGTCACGATACACTTTTCGATTTAAATATATATTTACAAAAGTGGCTTTTTCGCTAAATGTATATAAATATAAGGATTAACTGTCATGTGGACTATTTTTATGGAGATGTAACGGTGAGGTAAGTGGACATAACTTGTATGTAAAACCCTTCGGGTTTTACACAAGTTATGTCCACTTACCTCACCGTTACATCTCCATAAAAACAGTCCACATGACAGTTAATCCGTATATATCACGAGCTTCCGGCCATTCAAGTGGCCTTTATCAAGTGGAATCACTATAATGGCCGGAAGCTCGTGATATTAAACTATAAACAAGTCTTAACCCTTCCATGACTGGAGCTTCCTGAAATTGTGCAAAAACCCTGTGCCAATGCTTTCTCTTATATATGTGAGTCTCCCATAGGGAGCCTCGCATATATAAGAGAATACATTAGCCTAACAATATTTACCTTATATGTGGGAGGCTCCCTATGGGAGACTCGCATATATAAAAGAATTCCTTGGCACAGGATCTTTAATGCTACACCAGCACAGCTACCGTCATGGAAGGGTTTATAAGGTGTAGCCAGGGTTTCCGCTAGGGGTCGGGAAATGGGGCCGGTAGCTGCTAAGGGGAAAATCCAGTAAATAATTTCAATGTAGGAACACAAATTTATCTACATGTACTTTCGCGATATACCGGTAGGTCTATAATCTAGAAGTACAAGATATTGTAATTGGCAGACCGTTATACCTGCATATATTTTCTACCAAAGTTTTCCAGCTATCAAACCCTCTAACTTCAAAAGCAATAGAAATTTATTGTGATCGTAAAAAAAAAATGGAGTCTATAAATAAATAATATGCAGAAGCTCTATATGTACCCATTCAAACGATCACAACTTATTTACGGATGAGTAACAACCGGAAATTACGGAATATACACTCGCAAAGACAGCGAATAATACCTTAATTTTAACACACCAGTAACACACCCTGAGATCTGAATTTCAGGGGAAATCTGGGCTGGGGGAATGGGACCCTAAAAATGAAAATCAACAGGGGAAAACTTGGTTAGGGGTAAGGGGCCGTTGAGGGGATCCCATGCCGGCATAGCGGAAACCCTGGATAATCCTACTTATTCTTTTAACTTTCTCACTGTAACTGCTAGTTATTGCATTACAAGCTGGCCAATTTTGATGGATATCTGATTCATTGAAATCAAATTTTATAGGATTATCCCAACACATTCTCACCTTTACATATATGTTATCTCCCCTCTCTCAGTTTACAATAATATAAAACTCATCAAATTATATACCATATCTTGTTGAGCAAAATATGACTATTATGCTTGTCATGTGCATTAAAATTTCAATTCAAATAAAATTGGACGTCATGATGTGTCTTTGATGATGACGTCGTACGTCAGCTTCATTTAAAATTGATCTTAGCCAACTTTCTTCTCATTCACAGAGTTGACATCATACGTAGCGTGCAGTTCATTCTCACAATATACAGGTATCTTTCGCATTATGAAGTATTTATTTGGCATTTTATATAGTATCAATGCACTGTCTGTACACATGATACATGCAGGCCACATACTATACTAGTGATGTGGACCGGACCGCTTTGGACCGGTCCGGTCCGCGGTCCAGTGGTGGACCGCGGTCCGGTCCGGGTGTCACTGGACCGGACCGCTTTTATCTGCCGGTCCGGTCCATTATTTTACTTCAGTTATAATAAACTATCGCGAATATTACTGCGTATTTGCCGTCATATCAATTAGCAACGATGTATTGACGCATTCAAGTGGTTAATATCTATTAAACGTTTGATGCCACAAAAACAATGTATAGATGTTCAAATTTGCTAGAATAAACCATATGTTAATATGTCAATCATTCTGAAAACATTTTCAAATTTGTTACTGTAAACCAAATGTTAAATTGTTAAGCATTCTGAAAACATTTTCAAAATATAAAAATTGCTTGTTTCATTCTAAATTGTTTTAAATGAAAGTGTCAATGACACTGTAGCTCAACTTACGGTAGGTAGGGGAATAATTTAATAGTTGACAGTAAATGGTGGAATAGGAAAGGTGCTAATTGAAATGTCTAACCTGTGCCAACGGATTTAGTCATGCAAAGAGTAAAATCCAAAATCACTCGTTCCCATCTACATGTCAATATTAACATCTATGACATATTTCATGATGATCAGACGAACAGTACGACCTGTAGCCCGCGCCAATCGATTGAATTTTGAAATCCAAGTTGGCCACCAGTGGCCATGTTTTTCGGCCGAACGACCCCAAAATGACTCGTTCCCATCTACATGTCATTGTTAACATCCATGACAAATTTCATGAAGTTCCGACCAAAGCTACGACCTGTAGCCCGTGCCAAAGGATTTAGTCATGCAAAGAGTAAAATCCAAGATGGCTGCTGGTGGCCATGTTTTTTGGCCGAACGACCCCAAAATCACTCGTTCCCATCTACATGTCAATATTAACATCTATGACATATTTCATGATGATCAGACAAACAGTACGAGCTGTAGCCCACGCCAATGGATTGAAATTTGAAATCCAAGATGGCCGCCAGCGGCCATGTTTTTCGGTCGAACGACCCCAAAATGACTCGTTCCCATCTACATGTCATTGTTAACATCCATGACAAATTTCATGAAGTTCCGACCAAAGCTACGACCTGTAGCCCGTGCCAAAGGATTTAATCATGCAAAGAGTAAAATCCAAGATGGCTGCTGGCGGCCATGTTTTTTTACTGAACGACCCCAAAATCACTCGTTCCCATCTACATGTCAATATGAACATCCATGACAAATTTCATGATGATCAGACAAACAGTACGACCTGTAGCCCGCGCCAATGGATTGAATTTTGAAATCCAAGATGGCCGCCAGCAGCCATGTTTTTTTGCCGAATGACCCCAAAATGACTCGTTCCCATCTACATGTCAATAGCAACATTCATTACAAATTTCATAAACATCGGATCAAAGGTACGACCTGTAGCCCGCGCCAAACGATTTAGTCATGCAAAGAGTAAAATCCAAGATGGCTGCTGGCAGCCAAGTTTTTCGGCCGAATGACACCAAAATGACTCGTTCCCATCTACATGTCATTGTTAACATCCATGACAAATTTCATGAAGTTCCGACCAAAGCTACAACCTGTAGCCCGCGCCAAAGGATTTAGTCATGCAAAGAGTAAAATCCAAGATGGCTGCTGGCAGCCATGTTTTTTGGCCAAACGACCCCAAAATGACTCGTTCCCATCTAGAGGTCGCCCCGATGATCCACATGAAGTTTGGTGATGATCGAATCAGAGATGTGGTCTGTAGGATGTGTCAAAGGATTTAGTGATGGAAAGAGTAAAATCCAAGATGGCCACCAGCGGCCATGTTTTTTGGCCAAATGATCCTAAAATGACAAATTTCATGATGATCAGACGAACAATACGACCTGTAGCCCGCGCCAATGGATTGAATTTTGAAATCCAAGATGGCCACCAGCGGCCATGTTTTTTGGCCGAATGACACAAAAATGACTCGTTCCCATTTAAATGTCAATGTCAACATTCATGACAAATATATTATATAACAATAAAAATATCAAAAAGGTGACTTTAATCATATATTTAGAAAGTAAATTTTATGAACAGTGTTCTCAGCAAATATAAAGAACATGATCTGAACTAGTGCAAAGCTCGGCGAGGATTTCTATGAATACCGAACACAAGTCGAAATAAGGGATGATTAAGACAAATATAAGAAAAAAGTTATAATATAGGGATGTGTAGGTAGATGTATGCTGGTGATTTCAAAATATAAAAATTGCTTGTTTCGTTCTAAATTGTTTTTAATAACTACTATCCTCACTGGCCAACAATATGTAGCACGGTAGCACCCTATCAATGCGACAAACATGCAACTGAATGAGTATGGAACTATTTGTCATAAACAGTGTAACATGGCATCAACTAATCAATTGGGATGGATATCGAATCGAGTATTCTATTTTTTTTTCACAGTTATAATTATCGAAGAAACATGCAAACCACATTACATAGTACATACACAAGACAGTCACATTAATCCAATAGTAGTTGTACTTAGGTATATATAACTGTAAGTGTCAGGACTATACAATCAGCCATCACAATCTCCTCCAAGACTCCAATATTAATGTAGTAGTCATATTAGTACACATTTGTATAATTGTCATCAGTATCCGTCCGTCCATTTGCTTTTTTCATTTCTGGATGATAACTTTAGTAAGTCTGAACTGGAATGAAAGTTGGTATGTGGGTTTACTAGTTCAAAAACAGGTCAAGTTCAAATTTGTGTTCCTCGAGGATCGGATCTAACAGGTTCAAAATCGGATCTAACAGGACTTCGATTCCGACTCAAACAAAGATTTTAATGCCAAAATGGCGGCTTTTGTATGAAAATTGACAACAAATATCTGAAAATGGTAAGTATGAGGCTATGAGCACTATATTGGCTATTGGCCTGGCATATAATTAGTGAAATTCGATTGTAGTACGGTAACCCGAAGAACCTGTATATGACGTCTGGCAAAGATCTATGCCATTTATGCGCCTTAATTACGCTGAGATCAGTCAAAATCGATGGGGAAAAACATAGCACCGAGGTTCAAGTCATATTGTTGAATGGGTATAAATATGTATGGTAATAAAGTCCTATGCATAACGTGTTATTACTGTTCGAGTGCATATTGAAACAAAAATGAATTCAATTAGTCGTGAGTTTTTGTTTTAAACACCAATTTTAAAAGTATAACATCGGCTCCGACCCTAATTTTGATATACATGTATTCCGACCCCAATCTGTATAAATTGATCGGCTCCGACTCTAACACACATTAGTCAATTCTTTTTCTGGAAATTGTAAATGGGTGTCAGATTCTTGCCATTTTCATTTAAAATAATCCATTTTCTGGTCGCTAGAATACCTGACACTATAAATTGTGTTTTTGATCACATTTATCTTTAAGATAATGTGTTCAAAACTTGGGAAGATCTGACATTTTTGTGGCTGGCCTATTAACCACATAATCTAAGGAATTCTAATGATACCATTGTACATATGCGTGCCACTCATGCTATCATACAGTATGTGACTATGTGGTGATTAACGAAGACTTGCCTATCTTCTGTTGGGTAGTAGACATGTCCAAATAAGACTGCATTTACCTAATAATATAGACAGATGTCACATTCGTATGGTTTAAGACTGGCGTGTGTATTTAGGTGCAAGTCAAAATCCTGCTTCCCTTACATCGCCACTCCGCACTTATACTTCTGTGTGGTTGCCGGCTCGTGCTTCATCTGGACATGCAGACGCAAGCCGGTGGTTGTATTGAATGTGCGGGAACACATGTGGCACAATTTTACGGACTCTTCAGAATCTCCTGATACACACGCTGATTCGGATGGTTCTTCGTGACGCTTTAAATGGCGTGTGTAGTTAGACTTATATTTTGTGGAATAGGTACAAATTCCACACTGGTGCATTCCACTTTGTTTGGTAACTGGGGTAGAGGCAGCAATCGGGACCGGGTTTGAAGAAATGTCAGTCTCAATTTCTTCACGTTCAGCAGCATCCAATGACACGGACAAGTCCAACAAAAGCAAGGAATCCTCGAAAAATCCTCGGATATATTCTGAAAGTATAAATGTATAAATAATTCAGTTTACATGTATAACAATTTATAGTAAATACAGGCATATGCGTGTTGTGCAGAATTTTAATTAAAATTGGTCATTGCTTTTGTTGGACCCCCCAAATTGACTTCTATATTTATGTTCATGACATATCAATTGGTATGGAGGCCTATATATATGCACACATTTTCCCGAGAATTTTGACAACACTGACAGGTTTATATAAGATCACGTATGATATTTGCGTGTAGTCATAATTATACTGCACTGTGGCATTGGGGTCGTAAACATAGTGCGAACGTATCTGGTGATCATGTAAGGGTCGGAGTACTTGAAACCTGTTAGATCCTGATCCGAACCACCAAATCACTGATGAGTCGGAGTATTTTTCGTCATATTTCTTATACATCGTAATTACTGGGTCAATAACTAAAATTATGGGCTTATTTTGATATGTGATAAACACTAAATTCATTCAGAACCCATTCTGTGCAATTTGACATATACAAAGGTTAATAACAAGTCGGGAGATGCACGTTAAATTATCAATGGGAAATGTATAGAAGAAAAAGAAGTTTGAGTTTGAAGTCAAACAACCATTTACACCTTTGTTTCGGGTCATTGTCATTGATTTTGTCGGTGTGTCATATCCTGAACCAAGATACATTGAAGTATACACGTTATAACTCACCTTTCTGTCATTTTCTTCTTCTTTTGCGGGTTAAAAACTTCTGGAAAATTTAAAAGTCGGAACGGGGTCGGAGCCGATCAAATTCGGTCCTACTAAACAACGAACACAAACGAACATAAACGAACACAGGTCCAAAAAGCGGAATAGAAGGGTGAAATTTTTTTTGTGGGTGCGTGTGGGTCCACTCTATGTGTATGTGGTGTTATTTCCAACTTTGATCACTTATTTTTTTAGTTATTAGCATTATTTGAATACAAAGCTACTAAACAACAAACACAAACGAACATAAGATTAGCCGTATTGCAAAGGTGTTAATTAACTACGGCTTACTCTTTGCACATCTGTGAGTTGTTTTTACTGCAATGTGATTGTCAATTTTGTCACTGATGGCAATAAAACACGGGAAACATCAGAGGTCGGCGTTTTAATGCATATCTAACAAAACATTTGAGTTGCCTTTTTTATCGACCTTATATATCGTTGTGTGAGAATCAGATGGTTCTATCCAACATTAATCATTTTGTTGGGAAATCGATGTTGAAATTTCGAGACGGGAATTACCAAGTAAATCGTTTTCAGTGTGTGTCGTCATGTTTCAAAATGTTAAAGCTAACTAAAATATTATTATATCCGAAGTCTCAGTTCTAGAAACTCGCCAGTTTTATAATAAAAGACACTACGAAAAATGTGTTTAGAGATAGAACCCTTTTGCTTACAAAACCATCGTCTCGCTTCCGGATCAGAGTGCACATGGAGATAGAACTCTCTAGCCTGAATTTTTCCTCCATTTTATGTAGGCCTATGTGGTTAAATTCGACAGCATGCAGTTAATAAAGAAATATGTTGTATTTTCTCTCGCGGTTTGTGAGGGGATTGTGTTAGAGTATATGAGCTAGTGGTCACTATTCTTTGCCATTTTGGGAAACGAATGGTTGTCTCTTTCAATTTAATGGGTAAAAATGCATATATATATATAGGCCTGAAAATGGCGTGACGCGCAGAATAACTTCTCACATTTTCCAGGTTCACAAGCATTCACGCACCATGGAAATGAACGAAACAATAATTTCCAATCAATCGATTATTTATATTATTCTGTCTTACTGTAACATGTTTGTCAAATGTTTAAATACCGGTATGTTATTATTTTGATTGGAATAAAATATGTTTATACTAAACATATAATATTATATTTCAACTGTAAAACCTCAAAGGAATAGGAACAAAAAGAGGTTTGGAACTATGTCTCGCGCACAGTATCAGACAAGCCTGGGAAAAGGTTAGGTGCACGTACTCTAAACTAGTATTTATTATTTTCCGAAGAAGGAGCGAATATTTTCGGTAGATATATACACGTAACAGAATTTCCCTAATAACCAATTTCACCAAAAATAAAAACATGAAAGCCAGACTGGTTCCATCCTTTGGATTTTCGAAGGAACAACTCAGTTAATAACTAACGTTGAGGTCTTTTGATAATGCTTTCGTTCACCATCTGGTAGACTGCTGGTCGCATTGATTTGTTCTCCATGATCTATGATATATTTATTGTTTGGTGAATAATTAAACTTATTTCGTAAAAAAAATATATAATTATATCTTGTTTGCATTATTATGCCGATTTAGAGAACGAGATATAATGATCTATAAATTATAATCACATATCATACTCTTTTAAATATCAGATTAAATTAGTACGAGTGTTAATGACCAGGGTAGGGTTCAGATAAAGGCAGCTATCACTTAATGATTTATTGCGGATGAACCAACCAGACAGAGATAATACACTTCAGGCCTCAGGGCCCTAAACAACAAACATATAAAACAAATAGATGACTGATGACAACAAAATAAAATGTCGAGGTGAATAAGAGTGTGAAAATGAATGAAATGATCAAAGGCCCCTAACACAAAATCTATACCACCACTCGTATAAATATTTGTACTTTAATTATCGATCCAATCGACCTAGTTTATCTCTAAATATAAAAGGGTTCCAGCTGAATTCAGATATACTTACATGTAAAGGTTTGTGGTACAGATCTTGAGTCAGAGGCCTGTGTTTGAGCTTGAACATGCAGACAGACATGTACGATACAATACATGCATATGAGTTTTATGACACATACATTAATATTATAGAACAGGACTAATTACTTCCCTACTGATGCCTATCTAATAGATAATGATGATATCTATGTGTCAGGTATAGTTAGAAAACTGAATCAGTCTATTGTAAAACTATAGATAAGGTTAGATTAGTTATCTGATACTACCCGCCAAGCCGAAGGCCGCCAAAATAGAAGAATAGAAATAAAGACATATACTTTGAATTATAGAATGTGCGAGACCTTCAATGGAACTCAAGTTGAGGTTGGAACCGAGTATGTGTTCTCTATCCTCAAATGACCAACAGTCGCCTTGCCACTTTCATAAATTATAATCACATATCATACTCTTTTAAAGGCAATCTCACACGACTTCCCCGTCAAGAACATTTTTGGGCTGAAGTTTGTTAGATAGTGGGGTCGACCAAGTGATTTTTCCTATAGTGTTTTTGAAACGTGTCTCTTTGTGGTGTCATTCTTTTGGTAGTAAAGGTGATTTTTTACTAAATAACGGGTATGTTAGAGTTACATTTCTTTGAAAAACTCAAAACATTGGGCGACAAATTTTCTCGACGGGGAAGTCGTATGATATTGCCGTTAATTGCTTCAAATGTGCTTTCTGCAGCGAGCGAGACCTTTGGTGAATTGATATAGCAACATAATAGTGGGGGGGGGGGGGATAATTACAGGAAAACATAAAAATCGTTCACTTTGTGATAGAAGCGACAAACTTTCAGAATTTGTTAAGTGGTAGGTGAGTATCACTAAACTGGCTGGTTCCAGATTTTGGAGGTCACCTTGACCTTCAATTTGACCTTGATCTTTTTGAAAATCTCAGTTTTTGGGTTGGGTGGTTTATGCCATCCTTTTCTTATGAAAATCGCATCTTCTCACAGTTTTCTCAATACAATTATAGTTGGGAGGTGACCACGGTTCATTTGGGCCAAAACATATCTCAATTTTCATAAGATGGCCACCAATATGGCCGCCGGAAGTTGAAAATATGACATTTTTTCACAAATATCTTCTAGTTCAATTCATGCTGTTTGGAAATGGTTGAGTAATGCAACTTTATTTTGTGTTTTGTATATTAACTGATCATTGGAGCAATTAAATATGCAATTATTGGGGTCCTAACCCCTTAATCCAGTCCCTCAAAAATTTGATTTTACAGAACGCGGTACAAAATTTTACAAAAAAATCACAATTGGGATTCTAGTCATATTTCAACTAGAAATGAAAAGAACATTGTAATGCAAGTGAGGCATATCATTACCTATGAATATTCCAACTCTTTGGATCCAAAAATCTTACCTTGGCTCAAAATGGCTGCCAAAATATGGAAAATTGTAAATATTGCACTAGGGTGTCATGCAATTGCTTACAAGTTGTGGTTGATGTATAAAATTGGCTAATCTGTATTCTATACATTGAATACTAACATGTCTGATACACCATGTTTCACTGTTACTATTGTCACCACTGACATCACCAGATATATTGGATTTTTCTCTCACAAACTTGACATAAATATCGGCAAAAAATAACTTTTCAGGGTTCGACCTAGTTCAGTAAACTAAACGAAAACACCTTAACTAGGTTCGACCATTTTTTCAAATAAAATGCAACTACCTTTGGTATCAAATGCGTTTATTGTTTTGACCTATCTTAACTGTGTCACACTATGGTGTTTATAGACTAAATTGCTCAAGATGGCTTCCAAAATGGCAACCAAATTTGTAAAAAGTATTTTTTTTACACATGTCCAGAAAATTATTCTCTGCGTTATCCCAAAAGGTAGCAAATTGGGACTGACTTGGTTATTATACCTGTTAGTTAATTAACTGACAACTATGTTCTATTATGTTTATCCTAGTTACGTATGGGGCATGACAAATTCATTTTAAAGTTGCAGTATGGAATTTTGCCGATAACCTCTTTTGTGAGTATAGCCATATTATTGAAAGGAAATGGGCAGAACTTTGAGACGGAACTGAGATGAACCATGAGATGTGTGTAGTCTGGCCCATTATGATAAAAATTTATCAACTGGATACAGGATGGAAGCCAAGATGACAACCAGGGAGTTACTTTATGATCGTAGATGAGGATAATATGTATACCGCGAGTTATTGTATGGTTATGGATGATGTGTGGGTATATGGGAGTGCCCTGTTGGCAACGGTGGGTTGTATATTTATATATGTTGTGGATGTGTTATCATTGATGGTGCATGGGGAGTAGATGCATGATCATGAGTATGGCAAGTGTGGAACTTATGAGAGGTCGTATGTGCGGGTATTGGTATATCAGGAAGGGCTCACCATTGGTGATGTGTATATGTATACCTGGATTGACTCTATGGTAATGGATATGGCGAATAGGTATACAGCTAGTGGCTGTATAGTCCATGGTGAGGTGAATAGGTATACAACGCGTGACCGTATGATCGTGAATGTAGTGAATATGTATACATAGAGTGACTATATGACCATGTGTCGGGTGTATGTGTATACCTGGTGTTTATACATGGTGACCCGTGGCTGTATCGTCATTTGTGGTATGTACGGGTATAACCAAGTATGGCTGTATGATCAGGTGTACGTGTATAAAGTGGGTGACTATGTTGTCATCTGTGTTGTGTTTATGTACATATGGAGTGGGTTGTACATGTGTACCTTGGGTGGCACAATAACTCAAGGATATGTTAATCAATGGAGAGGTCATGTCAGAGAGTTCTCTATCTTGATAGTGTTTATATACATGGGGGCGTTAAACACGGAAAACGATGGCCACCTATTAACACACAGTCATTACATATATACATAAACACCACATACATAACAATATAGTGACCCACTGTATACATGTACACCTGACCCATGGCCACGGGTGACATTACAGCCACGCGTCACGATACAGGCACACCGGGGATACTCCTAAACATGACCGATAACCATATAGTCATTCCTTGTATACCCATTCAGCTCACCATTGGCCATAAGGTCATCCCCTGTATACATATTCTCCAAACACGTGGTCAAATAAATCAATATATACATCAACAATGACCATAAAGTCACTCCGGGTATACATATGCACCTCACCAATGGCCATATAGCCACTCGCTTCATACACATACCTTAACCAATGGTACGTGACCTATGGCCATATAGTCACACCGTGTGTACCTATTCAAAACATTCATACACGACCATGATCAATCCTTGCATACATATTCACCTCAACATTGGCCATGTCACTCCCTGTATCCGCATAGTCACTCAAGATATACTAATACACCCAGCCATGTCAATATAGTCACTCCATGTATGCATATGCACTTTATCCATGGCCATATAGCCACTTGCTATATACACGTATGCATTGTCCATGACAATAAAGCAACACATGTGTATACTGGTATAACCTACACATGACCATACCGCAACGAGTCACCAAACAGGAACATCAGGTATACTCATACGCCTGACACATGACCATTTTAATAGTCACCCCCTGTATAGATGTCCATTATATTTATGACCATACAGTCACTACTTGTATACCTACATGTACTCATCTCACCATTGACCATACAATCACTACCTGTATACCTATATCGACACACATAGTCATATAACCACTCGATATATATATATACAGCCCACCCTAGACCATAGATTCACTCCAAGCATACAAGTAAACCTCACTAATGGCCATTCAGCCCTTCCAGATATGCACACAACCACTCAAACAATCCACACTTGCATATACACCTCACACATGACAATTCAGCAATTCACTGTATAATCATACATGCCATCCATGATAATACAGCTAATCCCTATACACCCACCAATGATAATGCATCCAAGAAATATATAAATATGCACCCACCCGTTACCACAAGGACACTCCCTATATACCCACACACTCGATAATGTCCACCCAGCTTACTCCAGGTAATCATATTCAATCATGACCGTAGTCATTCCGTGTATACCTATACACATTACCCGTAACCATAAAATCACACCCTATTTACCAACACACCCATCCATGATCATACAGACAACACATGTACATCCCACCCATGCCTTTACATTCACTCCATATATACATAATCAACACATAGATGACCATGTAGCTATATCCATACACCACACCAAATCCCATACAGGCACACCTGGTGCGCCCGTACTGGATATACACAAGCATACACCATACAGTCACTCCATGCATACCGATTCACCTCACACCTGACCATGACATCTCCTTGTATACATAGATGCATCTTACAATGGACAACCCACTCATAACCATATAGTCACTCATTGTATACCTATTCACATAAGTCATGACATACAATAACTCACTGTATACCTATTCACCTCACGTATGACCATAGAGTAACTCCCTGGCTACGATCTTGGCATCCACACTGTATTCAGTTGACATTTTCTTAGCATAATGGACCAGAATAGCCCAATATTATGGTCCATCTCAATTCTGTCTAAAAATTCTGCCCATTTCCTTTCAATAACTATGGCCAAAATCACAAAAGAGGTGCTCGGCAAAATTACATACTTTAAAATGAATTATTTTGCCCCATACGGAAGTGGGACAACCAGAATAGAACATTTAGTTGTCAGTTAATTAACTAACACGTATAATAACCAAGTGAGTCACATTTTGCTACATTTTCGGATAATGCAGAGAATGTTCGGGATATATGTAAAAAATAAACATTTTACAAATTTGATTGCCATTTTGGAAGCCATCTTGAGCAATTTGGTCTATAAACACCGTAGTGAGACACATTTAAGATAGACGAAAACAATAAACACCTTTCAATCCAAAGATAGTTACATTTTACCTGAAAAAATGGTCCAAACCTGAAAAGTGAATTTTTGCCAATATTTATGTCAAGTTTTTGAGAGAAAAGTCCAATATTTTGGACGATGTCAGTGGTGACAATAGTAACAATTAACCATGGTGCATCAGACATGTTAGTATTCACTGTATAGAATGCAGAATTGCCAATTTTATACATCAACCACAACTTGCAAACGATTGCAGGAGACGCTGGTGTAATATTTACCATTTTCCATATTTTGGCGGCCATATTGGCAGCCATTTTGAGCCAAAGTAAGAATTTTGGTTCCAGTGATTTGGAATATTCGTAGGTAATGATATGCCTCACTTAGTGTCGGCGCACACGATCACGGTTGTCCCCGGTTTACCCGGCTGCGGTGTAAATCGGGCCCGATAAAATCGGGGGGTTCAGCGCACACGAGTCCGATTTTCACTCCGGTCATACGCTCACTGTAGTAAATAGCCAACTGGTGTGGTCAGCCGATCTAGACATTTACTATAGCTAGTCATGGTGATTTATATTAATATGTATTTCTAAAGACTAATATTTATTTATAATAAACTGAATGAATATATAATATTAATAATAATATATTGAATTTGAGGTCACGGGCAATACTGTGAATACTGCCAATAGCCGTACATTGGCGTAAACTACCTTTCCACAGCTACCGCCTTCTTGTTGCGATTACTATATACGGGCACCTATTTTCTGCCCATAGGTCTACCAGCAGTTGTTACTTGTCGATGGATCAGAATTCTTGACATAATTTTCGAATAGCGGTCGCTGCTAACTATTCCGACATTTTGAATGATGTTTTGGTCATGTGACAAGCAAAACACGCGCGTTGCCATCGTCACGAGCCGGTTTTTCCGGATGAAATCAAACTCAGTTTGATCGGTCCGGTTAAATCGGATCCGACAAAAACCGGCCCAAAGTGTCGGCGCACACGATCCCGGTTGTCCCCGATTTACACCGCAGCCGGGTAAACCGGGGACAACCGTGATCGTGTGCGCCGACACTTACATTACAAAGTTATGTTCATTTCTTGTTGAAATATGACTAGAATCCCAATTGTGATTTTTTGTGGAATGTTATACCGCATCCTGTAAAATCGAAGTTTTGAGGGATCGGAAGGGGCTAGGACCACAATAATTGCATAATTAATTGCTCCAATGATCGGTTAATATAAAAAACACAAAATAAAGTTGCATTACTCAACCAGTTCCAAACAGCATGAATTGAACTAGAAGATATTTGTGAAAAAAATGTCATATTTTCAACTTCCGGCGGCCATATTGGCGGCCATCTTATGAAAATTGAGAAATGTTTTGGCCCAAATGAACCGTGGTCACCTCCCAACTATAATTGTATTGAGAAAACTGTGAGAAGATGCGATTTTCACAAGAAAAGGATGGCATAAACCACCCAACACTAAAACTGAGATTTTCAAAAAGGTCAAGGTCAAATTGAAGGTCAAGGTGACCTCCAAAATCTGGAACCAGTCAGTTTAGTGATACTCACCAACCACATAACAAACTTTGAAAGTTTGGCGCTTCTATCACAAAGTGAACGATTTTGCAACTATCCACCCCCCCCCCCCCCCCACTATAATGCCAACATTATGCCGTCAAGCGAAACCACTCGGCCATCACACTCCCTAATGTCAGAATAACAACGCTGGGTGAGCTTGTAAATTAGGTCGAAAAATATTTTGGACGAATTTTAGGTATGAAATCCGAATTTATCAGGTCGGGAATCGAACACACCAACAAACATGTCGTCCCACAGCAAAAAACAAAAGTATCAAAATTTGAAAATTTGTGTAGAAAATACAGACGATTCCAGCCAGAGTTCAGACGAAGATGATACATCAAGTTCTGACAGTGATGATAGCAGTTCACAATCTGGAAGTTCATCCAGTTCTTCGGAATACAGTTCCGAAAGTGAAAGTGATAGTGAACGCGAAGAAAAAGTTCCAAAACGACGCGCCAACCGTCCCGACGTTGAGTTCAATGTGCGAATTGGTGGACTAGAAGATCTTCGAAATGTAAAGAAGTCAACAGAAGACGAGAGTGAAGATGTTACTGTAACACTCTCTCAAGAAAAGTTTAAATCAGTGGTGAGTATTTTTTCAGCGATTTGCAAATTTACAATTTAAAATTTGGGGATCACCGTGGCGTTACACACTAACACAGGTTAGCCATTAATGTCCACACCCGATCGGACAGCGTACTGCACCCATGACAACATACCTGGACAAGTTTTGTAATGGGGGGGAAGTCGGCATTTTGCATTCGGATCTCAAATGGTATCGGTCCGACTTTGTTTCGCCATCTGCGTTCTCAGTAAGAAGTGGTTACCGTCATAATGAGACATAGTCGAAGAACTAATTTAAAAAAAAATGATATTTATGACAATGATTACACTCAAGCAAGACTTTTCTTCATTCAGAGATGTAAAACGATATAAGAAGAGAACTGGAAGAGGCACAAGGGATAACTTTACAGGGCAGATTCCAGACTATACTCGATTACCGAATACCCATTGAAAGACAGCCCACCCTATTCACACCGTCGTATTGATTGGCGCCAACGTTAATGGTTTTCCTGTTTTTTTTCTAATTCGGAAGTGCGTTGCAGATTTGAGGTTTCCAACACTTTTACTTGCAACATGCTCTGTTGCTCTTCCATTCTGCTGCCCCTCCACTTTGCTGGGATGGCTTTATGTAACTGATTCACAGAGGTTATACCCAACCCTGATTACTAGCGAGGCGACCGTTTTGCCGAGGAAAAATTTATTATCCTCGGCTAAAAACTAGCCGAGGACATTATCTGAAGAAATGATAAACAAAATGTCAATAAATGAGATTAATTATCAACCTTATCTCTATCAAACACACAGCTATGCTATAAAACAAAGTTCTATCAGGTGTATGCGATCTACAGAGCTCCGCGTGTGTGTTATTATTCCAAATGACACGTGCTCCGGTAATCTAGCCCAATTTCTAACTGACCTACATTCTGATACACTATGGAAAGATCGCGTACCTAGTTGTCTCTCATGCATGGTACATTGTATATATATATATATATATATACATGTAATATATACAATTTTACTCGCGAGTCCCCGAATACACAATCGATCGTGTCAGTTTCAGAAATAAAACTGCGCAGACGGACAATGTTTATAATAATAGTACATTTCAATGCGATGTCATAAGTTCTATATTTAGCCTGATTCCGGGAATTTGTGTCATCCAGATTACGTTTCTGGGAACAGCTTTGTCACCGCTCAATTCCGCGAAGGATTTAAGTTTGAGGCGCTATAATGCATTGTAATTTTTCACAAACACAGCCCATAAACGACGTGTTATTTCCGAAGTGACCAATATATTGGTGAATCACTGCACATCAACTACAATAAAAGAAATGCATATTATGATATTAAGAACTACAATGTATATGTAAACACAATTGTTAGTGTTAACTGTTTACAATCCATAATGTATTTCAAAATGTGGAAACTTAACAGAAATATTCACTGAATCATCATTCAATATGTCAATGTTATTTGTAGTGTTGAAACGATTAGTGAATTTCAGAGTCCCGATATCAAAACTTTCAAACATAACATGGTACGGAAAATTCATCGTATTTGGCGTACACTGATGACTAAGGCCAAAACAAAATTAATATTTGTTTCCTATTACGGTGCCAAAAAATTCCAGGTAGGTAGGTAGGGATTTTTTTTTTTTTGGTAATATTTTTTTATTTTTTCCCCGAACAGTTAAGAAGTACATTAATGCTTACTCTTTATACTTGTGTTAAGGCTGTCCATGTATATTGCAAGTAAACAGTTAATGTAGCACAATAATATGATAAGTATTGTCAATGTGAACAAACAAATGCCACCCAGGCACTCAATTATGCAGCTCTCTTGTAATTATTCTCTCAGTTTAGATTGTGGTGGCACATCTTTCTCAGAGCACAATATTGACATATCAACAGGCCCAAGACATACACTATTACTTTATAATAACATAACTTGTATGATATTAATTCAAACCTCACTTAAATATTTGGTCATACACCTCAGGACCTAAGACACATATCTCACATGCACCTCAGACACATTGCACAGGGTGTAAATGTTCCTCAGACATCCCTCAACAGCACTGAAATATAAAGTCCCACACCACACTGAAAATGGTACCACAGGCCACACCTTGACTGAGGTACCACACCTCAGCATTCAAATTGGCATATGCATGCTTGTAAGTTTTATATACCCAAACAAACCAGTAGATAATTTCATGTGCTTTTTAGTGCCCATCCCAGAAGGGTGTTTGATATGGTAGACATGCAGTCATCTTTATACTGTCTGTATACATACTAGTAACTATGCCTGAACACTATGAATCCTTGATTGACTGGGGAGAGGAACTTTAAATTCTGATATAGAAAGTCTTCTACGTGTATATTGCTCTCTAGCAGATAAGACTTCTTCCCATAAGACATGGGAGTTGAACAAACAAGATTACCACAGGCAGGTTTTAAAGACTGCAGATTTATTGGTGAGATTGGGATTCATCTGCAACCACAAATGGACATGTATTTTAATAGAAGTAAATTGTTTTTGAAAATTCCATCTAAAATTATTGCTGCTTAATGTAAACATAGTATATAGTATATATTTAACGATTTTGATGTGTTTACATGCCAATGACATGCATTAAAAAAAAATTAAAAATTAAAAAAGTTTTTTTTTTGTTTTTTTTGGGTTGAAATTTTTTGATTTGGGTTGAAATTTGAAAAAAAAAGTCCAGGTCGGCCCAATTTCGGCAGGTCGGTCGGGTAACCGGAAACACAGATGTTTTTTTTTTTGGCCTAATGCAATGACGGTCTAGCGCATTTCCCTGCATAGACACCAATTTATTTGGGAAATAATACTGTAAACATCTTGATATTTATCCAACACACTGAATGTAATTATATAATTAGACATGTGGTGGTTAATGATTAGAAACTCGATCATTTATACAGGTTTTAAATTTAATATCAGCGTTCGAGATCTCGTTTAGTCACGTGATCACCAATAAACCGGTGCCGGGCGGTGTCACTATAAAATGTTAATGTTCCGACTAAATACGCCCTATAGTATAGGCTATTTTGTAGAATACAATAGCCAGTTCTTAATGTCAGTATCATTTATTAGCTCAACTTGTAAGTTTGAGCTATTGCCATGGCTTGGCGTCCATGTGTCCGTGTGTGCGTCTGTCCGTGTGTCCGTCAATAATTTCCTTTGGCACGGGCTACAGGTCGTACCTTTGGTCTGATCTTTATGAAATTTTGCATGAATGTTGACATTGACATGTAGATGGGAACGAGTCATTTTGGGGTCATTCGGCCAAAAAACATGGCTGCTGGTGGCCATCTTGGATTTCAAAATTCAATCCATTGGCGCTAGGGCTACAGGTCGTACTGTTCGTTTGATCATCATGAAATTTGTCATGGATGTTAATATTGACATGTAGATGGGAACAAGTCATTTTGGGGTCGTTCGGCCAAAAAACATGGCCGTCAGCAGCCATCTTGGATTTTACTCTTTGCATGACTAAATCCTTTGGCGCGGGCTACAGGTCGTACCTTTGGTCTGATCTTTATGAAATTTGTCATGAATGTTGACATTGACATGTAGATGGGAACGAGTCATTTTGGGGTCATTCGGCCAAAAAACATGGCCGCTGGTGGCCATTTTGGATTTCAAAATTCAATCCATTGGCGCTAGGGCTACAGGTCGTACTGTTCGTCTGATCATTATGAAATTTGTCATGGATGTTAATATTGACATGTAGATGGGAAACGAGTCATTTTGGGGTCGTTCGGCCTAAAAACATGGCCGCTGGCAGCCATCTTGGATTTTACTCTTTGCATGACTAAATCCTTTGGCGCAGGCTACAGGTCGTAGTTTTGATCAGAACTTCATGAAATTTGTCATGGATGTTAACAATGACATGTAGATGGGAACGAGTGATTTTGGGGTTGTTCGGCCAAAAAACATGGCCGGCATTGGCCACCAGCAGCCATCATGGATTTTACTCTTTGCATGACTAAATCCTTTGGCGCGGGCTACAGGTCGTACCTATGGTCTGATCTTTATGAATTTTGTCATGAATGTTGACATGTAGATGGGAACGAGTCATTTTGGGGTCATTCGGCCAAAAAACATGGCCGCTGGTGGCCATTTTGGATTTAAAAATTCAATCCATTGGTGCGGGCTACAGGTCGTGCTGTTCGTCTGATCATCATGAAATTTGTCATGGAAGTTAATATAGACATGTAGATGGGAACGAGTGATTTTGGGGTCGTTCAGCCAAAAAACATGGCCGCCAGCAGCCATCTTGGATTTTACTCTTTGCATGACTAAATTCTTTGGTGCAGGCTACAGGTTGTAGCTTTGGTCAGAACTTCATGAAATTTGTCATGGATGTTAACAATGACATGTAGATGGGAACGAGTGATGTTGGGGTTGTTCGGCCAAAAAACATGGCCGCCAGCAGCCATCATGGATTTTACTCTTTGCATGACTAAATCCTTTGGCGCGGACTACAGGTCGTACCTATGGTCTGATCTTTATGAATTTTGTCATGAATGTTGACATTGACATGTAGATGGGAACGAGTCATTTTGGGGTCATTCGGCCAAAAAACATGGCCGCTGGTGGCCATTTTGGATTTCAAAATTCAATCCATTGGCGCGGGCTACAGGTCGTGCTGTTCGTCTGATCATCATGAAATTTGTCATGGATGTTAATATTGACATGTAGATGGGAACGAGTCATTTTGGGGTCGTTCGGCCAAAAAACATGGCCATCTTGGATTTTACTCTTTGCATGACTAAATCATTTGGCGCAGGCTACAGGTCGTAGTTTTGGTCGGAACTTCATGAAATTTGTCATGTATGTTAACAATGACATGTAGATGGGAAACGAGTCATTTTGGGGTCGTTCAGCCGAAAAACATGGCCGCCAGCAGCCATCTTGGATTTTACTCTTTGCATGACTAAATCCATTGGCACAGGCTACAGGTCATACCTTTGATCAGATCATTATGAGATTTGTAAAGGCTGTAGATGGGAACAAGTCATTTTGGGATAATTCGGAAAAAAACATGGCTGCCGGTGGCCATTTTAGAATTTACTCTTTGCATCAATAAATCCTTTAGCACACCATAATCACCACATCCCTGATCCGATCATTATGAAACCTGTTATGAATGTTGATACAGTGTATTGACATGTACATCTAGTCTTACTTAGACATTTCAATTAGCACTTTTCCTATTCCTCCATTTACTGTCGACCATTAAATTATTCCCCTACCTAAGTGCTACAGTGTCATTGACACTTTCATATACGGTAGCACCAATGACGTCACCTTAAGCGACCTTCACCCAGAGTCGCATCATAACCCGACGGTGCGAGATCATTTGAAATATACACAGTGTCTAGATCCAAGCGGTCTCCGACAAACGATAAAGCCGCGTCAATCATGTCGCAGTGATGTCTTTGACCTCAAACGACGATTGAGACATTGTGTTGTCAATTTCATTCTTTCAATTAATAGTCGAGTCACCGTGTGTGTCTATACTAGTAACACTGTCAATTCCGGGTGCCACCAAACGTTATACTTACCATAACTTATGCGCAGTTAACACCGTTTATGACGGAATCGATCTTGTAAATGTTATACATGGAAGTAATACACTATGTTCCGACTAGTCGACGGCAAAATTCAGAGTCGACGTTCTGACATTTCAGCGTCGTCTACGACTAGTCGATTAATCGTTTCAACCCTAGTTATTTGTTAATTGTATGTATCCATAGTCATATTAGTTCTTGTAATGTATCATAATCATTTTAAGTACATTTAGTTAGTTGTTTATGGACTTTATTGTTCAATGTTGTCTGATCAGAGTGTTTACAATTCATTGCAAGAAACATGAACTTTCACAACAGTACCATTTATGTTGTTATTGTGTGTTGGCTTATATTATTATATAATTAATACTCAGAAAGTATTTTGAAATAAAAACAAATATGGTTACATATAGTTCTTAAATATCAGTAATGATCAAATTATTTAGATGACAATTGATTTCTAACAAGATCTAACACATTCAGTAACATAATTGAACAATTCGAGCTTGTTTTGGACAATTAAAAAAAAGCCTAATAGAATGCTGTTTTTGCCTAGGAGAAATATTTCTCCTAGGCATTTTTTTTACCTAGGACATTTTTCCTAATTATCAGGGTTGTATACCTAAATGCCCATGCCAGTTTTCCAGGCAGGTTGGCCGATAATGCTGGTGGCTGTTGATTTTATGTCATGATTCACATGTACATGTCAATGTATATGAATGTTTCGTTATGACATGGGCCAAAGATAAGTTGCCTCAAGGGTAATATCGGGGCAACTTCTCTGTCAGTGGTGGGTGACTAAATAATTTTTGAAAGATTTTGTATGTAAAAGATGTATTTTTTTATTTTTATGAGTTAATTTGTTTGTATTTATATTAGATTATGTTATATTATTCTGACTAACATTATCACTTGAAATTAATCCATGTGTGCGGGAATACAAAGACAGTCTTGATGAGACAATGTGTTTATGGCAAAATGTTAGACCGGTATAAACACCATTATGTCCTATGAGATATCCAATGAATATTAACAGTGTTCCTCACTTTTATTAAGCTTAGGCAAAAAAAAAAGATAGTATGTTTCCGCTAACGGTGTGAAAAAATTAGGGTAGGTAGGTTGGGATTTTTTTTTTTTTTTTATAGAAATTTTCAGCTTTTTCTCAAAATATCAATAAAAAGATTAGGGTCGGCGGTTATTTTTAGGGTTGGTCGATGTGCGGAAACATAGTATCTTTTTTCTTTGGCCTTACTGAAAATAATTAGCTTATTTGCTCTATTGCAATATAAACATTGTTGGTTTCTACTCTCCCTACCCAAAGTTTTGACAGTGGGTAGGTTGGTAGGGAAATTCTTTTTTTGTTTCTGTGCATTTAGGGTAGTATACTCGAGGTATTTCCGTGAACACAGTTTCTGGAACATAACTGTAATAACCATATAATTAGCTGTGAAACAGTAAATTTGAACAGTAACACAATAACATTGAACTGTAATTAATACTAGCCAGGCAATTGATGGATTTTACTGTAATACTAGTTGAATGTAGACATCATACATATATATGGTTTTAGGAACAAATGTCGTTTTTTTTGTATTCAAAATATTCTGAAATCTGATCTCATATCTGGTGAGATAAGCCTCTTGATACAACCGAATACCGTTGTCCAATAATTTCTAGTGTATGCATATGCTCTCAGAACATTCTTCGAATTAAATTACACTTCTTGTCACAATTGCAGCAGCACAATTGCAGTGAGAATTACTTTCCTTTCAAAATAGGTATATTCGATGATTTCGATCATTTCAATTATATAATTGCTACACTTTAATACATGTATTATAGACTAGTTGCAACCATAAACTGTCAGTAGATGAATAAATAGACTAGTCTCAATTAAACAAAACAAAATTATATACAAGATACATGTACCACAATTTATTAAATGTAGATCTATTTGCTTTATTGCAGAACAGGAAGATATATGAGAATAAATCTGGGGAGTTTATCACTGGTATAGACTTAAATGACAAGGTAAGTCTGATAAGTACATTTCTAAATCTAGGTTTTCAATTTTGTTTATTTCTCATTAAAGGAAAACCCTGGCAATGTAACATGCATTTATTATAACTTTTATCAGGATGTCCCCTGTTTTCTTGAGAACTTTCTGACAACTTACCCAACTAAATATTTTGTTGAAGACTATCTTCGTATATGTCTTAACTCTTTCGTTGCCGAGCTAATTTTACACCTAAATTGCCGGAGAATTTATGAGAAAACTGATTTTATTGTGGAAAAGTATGATACAATAATAGTCTTCTTCTTATGAAATAATGTTTCAAATATCAAGGACATGTATGTAGGTGATTAGCCAAAGAATTGCAGGTGAATATTTTGCCGAAGAATATTCACGACAATTAAGGGGCATAACTCCTTGTCACCCAAGGGAAATAACTCCAAATAAGGATTTTTTTGCAATAATCCTATTGAAAAATGACCCAGAACCTGCTATATTCAATATTGGTTCTCTGAGACAGTATTCCAACGATGATGATCTGATAAATCTTTCTACTGTCTTTCTCATTTAAAAACTTGTAAGAATAAATTAGGGTCTAGTTCTGGTATAGCTGGACCATATGTGAGGAGCTACACAATGCAGGAGCCGATTTTAGAATTTAGTTGCTAGGTTTTTTAATTGAGGAAAATGGCAATTTTGACTGTCAAAAAACAAAACAAAAATTGTGATATATAATTAAATCTCTAACTACAAGCTTATCATCATTGTGCTATAAATAAAATAACAAAAATGACACATATGCATGTGGTCTAAACTGTCACTGAGGCACGCTGGGGCCTGTGGGAGTTTATAATCACGCCGTTTGTTTTTAGTGAATTGCGTTTTTACCTTGAAAAATAGGTGATTCATTCAGCAAAAACGGCAATTTTGACTATTAAAAATACTAATAAAACAATCTAAAGTACACATAATCTTTATTGTAATGTCAGGTTGTCATACTATCATGTTTAAATTAGTTAATGCATTGGTAAAATGCAGATCTTTCATATAAATAATTGTCTAAAAATATTTTTCTGAAATTGTCGGCCATTTTGGATTTCCGACTGCGGATCTTACATTTTTTTTACAAACTTATTTCATTATTTTAATTTTCAAACGTCTTAAAAAGGATTAAAAATCAGATATATACTGCAGAATTTAATTAGAAACAATTAAAACAATAATTTTATGAAACTTTAAAAACTTATTTATTATTGTCATACAGTTGTGATCAAAATAATTACGGTTACAATTATGGCCGATAATATCGGCCCTGGCAATTTACCGACCGGATATTTGGGCCGATAATATCGGCCCCTGGCAATCAAAGAGTTAAACAGGTTGAACTCCGCTCAGTGTGGGTTATTATAACAATAACATGATTTTGGAGGGTATTACTGTTTATTAGCGACCCAATAGAAATGATTAACAGCCCAACATACTATTAACAACATCCGTTAATTGCTAATAATTTCTGAAGGGCTGTGAATGAAGTAATGCCTGAGAAACTCATCTTATTACTATTATTACCACTCATGAATGTACATGTACGATGACCTAAATATCAGGCCTGCAAATTTGAAGCAAACGACCTTTCAGTTCACCTGGAGGTTATCTAAAATGAAAATGCCACAAACGAAAACAGGTCGCCTTAATTTTTGCTCAATCAAGTACCAATATGAGACATTCAAAATTATTACGGTACATGAATAGTTTATTCTTCCACCATTAGAAATGGGGTACAAAGAATGGATCAAACAATACATGATACAATACATACATAAAAGACAATAGACAACAGTGTGTGTGCATCCGATTAGGGACAAGACAGCCCACCCGTTGCTCGCCCCCAGCACACGCCCACTGCTACTGAGTGTGGCTCTTAAGAGTCGAACTCAGTAACCCTGGTTATACGATGGTAGCGCACAACGACATGAACAATAGTTCGGAATCAGCTATGTTCAGATGCTAAATTATGGAAAAGACAGTGTATAACGTGCGGGTACATCTCAACCATTTACTCGGGAGAACTACCATTTTTTTTTCATTTAAAAAATTAACAAATTTACTCAGTTTCTTCAACACTGATGTCTTTTTCGAGGAGAGCAAGATACGGAATGTTGTGAGATATTTCTGTGCAATGAAATATATAGTGCATTTCATCTCCCAACAAGTTCTTATTACAAAGTTTACAGGTTCTTTTGTTACGTGGCGTCTCATTCCAACGGCCTGTTTCGATTGGTGATTGCTAGTTCTAAACCTGGCTATGGTGAAAATAAAGTTATCTGTCAAATTGCAAGTTTGCTGCCAACATTCCCCACCAACTTAATCCAATATTGTATAATCCGAATCTTAATATTTATTATACCCCCACTTTCGAAGAAAATTGGGGGTATACTGGATTGACTGTCTGTCTGTCCATCCGTCCGTCACGTGTTTACTAATGACTACTTATGTGGCTAAGATTGTGTAAAATGGATATTTATGTGCATAACTTCTGATGCGTGGCTAGCCACGTAACAGCTTTCAGATGGACGTTCAAAAATGATCTATTTGGCCTAATCAGCTTATTTAATTTTGTAGTCACTCAAAATTTGGAAACAAAAAGTCCATCGATTTAGACATCCATGACCTGTCAATAGGAGATGTCGGACACTGACTGACATTTATGTGGCTAGCCACCCAATCACGGACCTGTCAGTTTCTCCTATTCCACTGTCCCAGTTGCTGTGTGCAAGTTTTTGAGTTTTAATCAGCTTCTTCTGCTATAATTCCAACATGTTATGAATCCATAATCTGGAGTTTTATCACTATCTACTACTTGGTAGCCACATAAAATTTTATGGCTAATTGAGAAGCCACATAAAAACTAAAGCCACATTACCATTTCTAGCCACATAGGTCGGAGCCACATATCTACCCATTTGTTCGTCCGTCCGCTTTCTCCGTCCGTGTGTCCGTCCTCATAACTCGAACAACTATGAAACTTAGGACTGCCTCTCCGCATGATGCTAACTGCGGTTCGGTCCGACTTTTTTTTTTAAGTTACGCCTCATTTTCGACTTATTTTGACTTAGAAAATTCTGTCCGACTTAATAACTTTAACAAATATGAACCAATTTGAATAATTTTTTTGTGTACAAGCTTCTTGTGACACCATATCGATATTGTTAGTCCGAATTTTTCTTTAAAGTTAAAAATCTTTTTTGTTGGGTTTACGGATAATGCGGGTTGAATTTGCCACGGTGGGGGGTATGCTAGCACTCGAGTGCACACCTCTTGTTGTTACAGGGTATCTGCCAAGCTCTCCATATACCATATAGTTCAGTGTTGATGGTTTTAATTTGAGAAGCATTTTACAAAATTTAAGGTTGGCACGTTCGATGATAGAGTTGTCTCCATTACCCCACACCTCACATCCGTACAAGATGTGAGGTGTGGGGTAATGGAGATTTATTCAAAATATGAACCAATTTGAATAATTTTTTTCTGTACAAGCTTCTTGTGACACCATATCGATATTGTTAGTCCGAATTTTTCTTTAAAGTTAAAAATCTTTTTTGTTGGGTTTACGGATACCGGTAATGCGGGTTGAATTTGCCATGGTGGGGGGTATGCTAGCACTCGAGTGCACACCTCTTGTTGTTACAGGGTATCTGCCAAGCTCTCCATATACCATATAGTTCAGTGTTGATGGTTTTAATTTGAGAAGCATTTTACAAAATTTAAGGTGGGCACGTTCGATGATAGAGTTGTCTCCATTACCCCACACCTCACATCCGTACAAGAGTACTGGCAAGACAATAGTATCAAACAATCGTAAATGGTTAATGACCGATAATCTTTTTTACCTTCCCATTTTAAACACCTCATACATAACTCTGGTGGCTTTCGTAGCTATTTTACGCTTTGCCTGTACAAAAGAGCCATTTCTGGTGAGTTTTATGCCCAAGTAAGTGAATGACTTAACAATGTCTACATGTAGCTCATCTTCTTTATATGTAAAGCGGATATTTTTAGGTTGCCTTCCTCTGCCAAATACCATTACCTTGGTTTTCTGTATGTTAACACTAAGGCCAAAAAAAAAAACATCTGTGTTTCCGGTTACCCGACCGACCTGCCGAAATTGGGCCGACCTGGACTTTTTTTTTCAAATTTCAACCCAAATCAAAAAATTTCAACCCAAAAAAAAAAAAAAAAAAATTTTAATTTTTAATTTTTTTTTAATGCATGTAATTGGCATGTAAACACATCAAAATCGTTAAATATATACTATATACTATGTTTACATTAAGCAGCAATAATTTTAGATGGAATTTTCAAAAACAATTTACTTCTATTAAAATACATGTCCATTTGTGGTTGCAGATGAATCCCAATCTCACCAATAAATCTGCAGTCTTTAAAACCTGCCTGTGGTAATCTTGTTTGTTCAACTCCCATGTCTTATGGGAAGAAGTCTTATCTGCTAGAGAGCAATATACATGTAGAAGACTTTCTATATCAGAATTTAAAGTTCCTCTCCCCAGTCAATCAAGGATTCATAGTGTTCAGGCATAGTTACTAGTATGTATACAGACAGTATAAAGATGACTGCATGTCTACCATATCAAACACCCTTCTGGGATGGGCACTAAAAAGCACATGAAATTATCTACTGGTTTGTTTGGGTATATAAAACTTACAAGCATGCATATGCCAATTTGAATGCTGAGGTGTGGTACCTCAGTCAAGGTGTGGCCTGTGGTACCATTTTCAGTGTGGTGTGGGACTTTATATTTCAGTGCTGTTGAGGGATGTCTGAGGAACATTTACACCCTGTGCAATGTGTCTGAGGTGCATGTGAGATATGTGTCTTAGGTCCTGAGGTGTATGACCAAATATTTAAGTGAGGTTTGAATTAATATCATACAAGTTATGTTATTATAAAGTAATAGTGTATGTCTTGGGCCTGTTGATATGTCAATATTGTGCTCTGAGAAAGATGTGCCACCACAATCTAAACTGAGAGAATAATTACAAGAGAGCTGCATAATTGAGTGCCTGGGTGGCATTTGTTTGTTAACATTGACAATACTTATCATATTATTGTGCTACATTAACTGTTTACTTGCAATATACATGGACAGCCTTAACACAAGTATAAAGAGTAAGCATTAATGTACTTCTTAACTGTTCGGGGAAAAAATAAAAAAATATTACCAAAAAAAAAAAAATCCCTACCTACCTACCTGGAATTTTTTGGCACCGTAATAGGAAACAAATATTAATTTTGTTTTGGCCTAAGCTTCCATATATCGCAATAGTCTTCAAAGCAACATAGTGCATACTGCAAATTTTGTTTGGAGCTCTGTGGTTAATGTTTGCATTCCTCTCAACCCTGAGCTAGCTAGGAAGTCTGTTAAATCATTGACATACATGCTAAAGAGGAAAGGTGAGAGGTTCTCTCCCTGTTTTAGGCCAATGATTGTGAGGATCGACCATCATGACTCACTTTTGATTTTACATTTTTATACAAATTTTTTATAAAAAAACCTCTAGTATTTTTCCATTTATGTTGTTAATAGCAAGTTTATACCACATAGCATCTCTCCAAATAGTATCAAACGCTTTCCGGAAGTCGATGAAGGCACAAAATAATTTATTACCTTTCAATTTACTTATCTCAAATAGAGTGTGCAATATATATATGTTATCGATTGTTGAATGCCCTTTGCGGAAACCAGTTTGGTTGTCATGGAGAATTCCAAAAAATGTCAGAGTATTCATTGAGCTTGCTAAAGCAGCTAAGGATAGTTATACCTCTGTAATTGTTAGGATCACTAGTTGTCCCTTTATTCTTGTATATAGGTATTATTGTACCTACAATCCAATGTTCCGGGACAGAGCCATAGTCGAGAATTAGATTAAACAATCTCATATATAGGGACATGAGTTTGGTCTCAGAGAATTTCAAGTACTCATTTAGAATTTCGTCATCAGATGACGATGCTTTGTTTAGTTTCAATTTCTTGATGCATGTAGATATTTCTTGTTCGGTGATAGGGCTGTTTATGACGTCACAGCGAGAGCCCCCTTCCTTTTTGGACTGGCTCGGGAGAATTGGTGGTGCCTCTTGTAGTTCATTCCCATTCATGCCTTCAAACTTCTCAGTCAATGATTCCAGAGTTATATTCGAATCTTGTTTTCTAATACCCCCTTTCAGTTCACGCCAGAAAGCTTTATTTATAGTTCCTGCAATACAAATCGTCCATTTTCTTTCGGAGCATATTATTTTGTTTTCTGATAGATTCCTTAAGACTTTTCTTATATCGCGTCTCAATAATTAGAAATACAAATTTATAACCAGGGCTGCGAGTTTTCAGATACTTATTCTGAGCTTTTTTTAACTCTTTTTGCAATTTCTTAGTTTCTTCAGTAATGCCACGTTTTTTGTCCCCCGAAAAATTTATTTTCGGGGGACTATTGTAATCAGCCCCGTCCGTGCGTCCCGTCCGTCCGTCTGTGCATCTGTCCATCCGGAGTTATAACTCCAGTAATGATCATCCGATTTGATTGAAACTTGGTATGCAGGTGTCTCAACCAAGAACACAGGTGCTCTGCAATTCTGGGTTTGATCCGATGTTCTTTTATGGAGTTATTTCCCTTTTTTAGTCCAGTTTTTGAAAAACTCGCCTTATGGTTTGACGAGGGACGGTGGGCGGGCAGGTGGGCGGCGGCGGCGGGCGGACGTAAAGAATGTCTTATAACTTTAACATTTGTGAACGGATTCAAAAACAAATTGGTATGTGAGTTGCTCCCAATGACTATTTACTGCCTGTAGAAAATGGGTCACGCCCGAATCATTTGACAAGAGTTACATTGTATCCATTTTTGCTGACTTTTTTGCAATTTTATCACCTGTTAGCGCGATAACTCAATCAAATATTACAACCATATTTGATATATGAGTCTCTTGCAACAATATCTCAGACAAGTTCGAAAACCAGGTTTGTCCGAATTTTTTCCCCGGAGTTATGGGCCTTAGTTTGTCTATTTTTAGCATTTTTTTCACCCGTTAGCGCGATAACTGAATAAAATATTAACTGATTCAAACCATATTTGATATATGAGTCTCTTGCAACAATATCTCGGACGAGTTCGAAAACCAGGTTTGTCCGAATTTTTTCCCCGGAGTTATGGTGACACTCCACAGTTTCAACAGGAATGGGCCCAAAAATAGGGGGCCCATAGATTCATTGAAATTTATCGGGATTATGATCCCAAACCATATAGACAATATTATATGCCTGAAATTAGTACAGAATAGGCATTCAGAATTTGATACATAATTTCCATAATATTTAGGCTATCAAGAGTTATGGCCCTTGATCTTTTGATTGAAAATGTGATTTTTATTCAAAAAATGACCAAAATATTGCATTTTCATACCCAAGGGGCACGAATACCAGATTTGTTCAAGCATGGTCACCTATGGTATGTTGGTTTAAAGGCCTCTGGCTTCCAACATCAATGTGAAAAAATTTCAAACTTTTACCGTTAAAAATACCAGAAAATAAAGTTTTAATGCAAATGACAAATTTTGGGTGCTAAAAAATGGACCCAGTATCTAGAGCCACTGTTTCGCAGAAAATGCTACTGCTGTCTATGGTTGGGTTGAGGTCACTTGCACTTATTTTTTTCATCAGTCTAGAACACCTTCTAAAATTACACAAATTCATATCCCACCTTGTCTTAATATACATACCACATGAATGGTGCCAGAAACCACTAGCACTTTATATCTATAAAATCACCCCTACTGATCATTCGAAACTGTGGAGTGTCACCTATGGGCCTTTTTTTCACCGCTAGCACGATAACTCAATTAAATATTAACTGATTATTACCATATTTGGTATATAAGTCTCTTGCAACAATATCTCGGACGGGTTAGAAAACCAGGTTTGTCCGAATTTTTTCCCCGGAGTTATGTACTTTAGTTTGTCTATTTTTAGCATTTTTTTCACCGTTAGCACGATAACTCAATCAAATATTAACTGATTCAAACCATATTTGATATATGAGTCTCTTGCAACAATATCTCGGACGAGTTCGAAAACCATGGTTGTCCAAATTTTTCCCCCTGAGATATGGACCTTAGTTTGTCTATTTTTAGCATTTTTTTCACCGTTAGCACGATAACTCAATCAAATATTAACTGATACAAACCATATTTGGTATATAAGTCTCTTGCAACAATATCTCGGACGGGTTAGAAAACCAGGTTTGTCCGAATTTTTTCCCAGGAGTTATATGCCTTAGTTTGTCTATTTTTAGCATTTTTTTTTCACCGTTAGCACGATAACTCAATCAAATATTAACTGATTCAAACCATATTTGATATATGAGTCTCTTGCAACAATATCTCGGACGAGTTCGAAAACCATGGTTGTCCAAATTTTTCCCCCGGAGTTATGGACCTTAGTTTGTCTATTTTTAGCATGTTTTTCACTGTTAGCACGATAACTCAATTAAATATTAACTGATTCAAACCATATTTGATATATGAGTCTCTTGCAACAATATCTCGGACGAGTTCGAAAACCAGGTTTGTCCAAATTTTTGGGCTTTGTGTGTGCCTTATTGCCAAGTTATTGGCAGAAGTTTTTTTCGACTGCCAATAAACTCGACATAGCATCTTAGATGCTTACCCCTTGTTCAACTTTTTTTTACTTAGAAAATTTCTCACTTTTTCGGTTTCCGGATGATATCTCAAGTTTGGATCCTTTAATTGCAAATACCGTTTTTATGTGGATCAGTCATATCAAGATACAGGTTGAGTTCGAATTTGAATTTGATCCGATGATCTTTCCTAGAGTTATGGACTTTTTTCGACTTAGACAATTCAATTTTTTCTTCTTTTTCTTTGGTTTCCGGATGATAACTCAAGTTTGGATTGTTTAATTGGAAATTCTGTTTTTTTGTGGGTTGTTCATATCAAAATACAGGTCAAGTTCGAATTTGAGTTTGATCCAATGATTTTTCCCAGAGTTATGGGCCTTTCAACTTTGAAATGTTTTTTTTTATAATTTTCTGTATGAGGGTACCTTCATGGTGTAATCAACTCCTCCTACAGTTTTGATCGTAGATATTTGAAACTTCAGACTATTGTTACCCACATATTGGAGATATAGATGTATATAGATGACGGAATTTTTTGTTTTTAACGGAATTATTAACCCTTTCGACTTAGAACAATTCAAAAAAAAAAATAATTCTTTAACAAAGCTACGTTGTCGGGGGACACTGTGATCGGCCGACCTTTTATTCTTCTTTATTTCCCCCATGTTTAGTTTCTATTCTCGTAAATTTTCGCCCAAAGGTGGATTCCGCCGATTTCCCATGTAGTTCAATGAGTTGCCCATCTGTAGTTAATAATACTAGTTGTAGTGAATAGAATAGAATACTTTATTGACTGACCACTATCCAGTGGTGTTAGTCTTGACATGTAACAAAATACTGACAATAATAAACAGGTATAAATACTGACAAATAATATGCATGTTTAAATACCTAATATTAGTATTTGAATTTAGGAATTATTAGATGACCTGATATTCAGTGATTGTTCGATAAAACTACATGTACATGTATGTCTTGTATCACTAGGTGATTCTGGACAAAGAATACTTTGCAAAAGTTGCAATGATGTATCTGTATTTGAGACTAAGCCTTGAAAATCAAATTCTATACCCATTTTATCTATCAGATTTGTTCTGTGTTTAGTATTTTTCTTACAAAATAAAAAGTACTGTTCTTCGTTTTCTACTGTCTTGCATTCTTTACAATTGCGATCTTTAATATCTGGTTTGGGTCGTTTTTGTCTATCCTTCTCAATTGCTAGAGAATGAGCACTTATCCGAAAGCGCTGTTAAATATCTTGTATTTGGTTTTGATGTTCCAAAATTTAAGTAATCTTGGCACTTAACTTTGATTTTTAACTTGCCATATAAATGTAATTTGCTGTCTGGTACTTTTTCAGCTAGATATACAAGATGAGATACAATTGATTTTTCATAAGAACTTGTGATCAGGTCATCTAATTTGTCTTCTGTTATACAATTCAGTTCAATGTTAAATTTAATCATGGCAAATTTAATAGCCGAATACCAGGACGAATATCCCTGATTAAATAATTCTTTATCTAATACTTCTTTTAATAAACGGTCTTCTGGTAGTTTTTCTAATCTTATCATGTGCATGTACTTCAGGGCTAATTTTAATATAAAATTTGCTAATGGTTGTCTCCCAAGTTCATGTCTGCTCTTCTGCTAACCAATTGAATGGGTTATCGAAGCACAAACCAGGCAAACGAAAAATAGGTTACACATAATTTTGAAACCGACAGGCCTGAATATTGTCATGTCTATAACATCAAATATTCCATTTAAAAAATTTGATCAATTGTTGTTTAATATAAGCGGCCCGCCACTGCAGGGTGTTATAAGATTTCATGAGTAAAAATCTATATTAATACTCGAAGAAATGCCCTGTAGAGTGTAATAATTCAAGTTTCAGTAGCCTTCCAGGTTATTCTCTATGAGACAATGGGAGTTCAAGTGTGCATGTTTACCATGTATTAGACATTAAACGCTTCTAAATTACTTGTGTGACACTAATTGTTTAGCCCTTTGATTCTGCATTCTGTTCCAATAGTAGTGGGGGCCCTGTGAATCGGGGGAAGGGGGGGGGGGGGGGTTACAGTCAAATTGAATCAGATTATCTCTGACAAATAAAGATTTTTCACATTTGTAAAATGTGCTTAATATTTACAATGACTCTCTGCATTTGCGTAATCGGGTGAGAAATGCACTGTATTACTTTCACGCCATGGTGCAAATCAATGCATCAATAAAAGACAAAAACTGCAAGTTATTCTAATACATGTAGACCTATAGTTAATTTAAAAATTAGAACAATATCTTCAACCTCGTGTTCTTTTTCACCACAAAGCAACCCTTGATATAGTGTATCTGACATGTGCAGAATCAGGTCACCAGAGCGTGAATTTAGTGATGCTACCCCACACAGCAGGCTAGTATCACCAAATTCACCGTCTGTTGACCTCATTCTGCTAAGGCCTCATCTTCTGGGAAGTATCAATAGTCTCAAGTTAACATTGTTTTTAGTTACTTTTTCCCTTCTATTCAGTTTCTTTATCCCCTAATTTGCAGTTCTAATATAAAATGCATAATGAAGGTGACTAATGGGTGATCATCACCAACTTCAACTGGGGAACTTCAATCTGATCCTAGGTCTCCCATATAGCAGTTGAGGCCTATGCAGAATGAGGTTCCTAAAGGGTAAATTTGTTGATGCAAGCCTGCCATGACTTGATCAAATCATCAGTCCGAAATCTCGAAGCTTCACAGCCCCTAATTAGTAGACATTGGGATTAGTCCATTCTTGATCTTAAAGACATATTATGGACTTGTTCGAGTGCGATAAAGTTATAAGTTAGTACTCAGGCACTATGCCAACCCGGGGAATGTATCATTCTACTAAGATCGACGAAAAAATAAAATGAATCGACCATAACACTCCATAGAAAACATCATCTGAACTATGCTCAATTGTAAATATTTACACCTCAATTCGGTACGCAACAGTCAGCGATAAACTAGTGAAAACGATTTCGGCATCTAGAGTCATTGCACTTAATTAATATGTAAGAATGATGGTGTGTGTTGTCAATTGGATTAACATTCGTAAAAAATAACTACTTTGAGCAAGATTATTCTCCATATCTATTTGATCACCCTACCGGAGTGTTTCACATCACTTTTAGGGAGCGTACTGACTTTACGTTTTCCACTCTTTTTGGAAACATTTTTATCATCAACTTTTCAATGCCAACAAGCTGCTCACTCACCTATTGTTTATTCATAGCTGCATTTATTTATTTCTTTTAGGAAGAGAGAGAAAAAGTGAAGGAGAGGGCAAAGCGATTTGGATTGGCCGTGAACCAATCGGACGTTGATAATGATGTCCTTCTTGAGAGGTATTTTGTGCCAGGTCCGATTTTTGTATCGACCCATATACCCTGTGCCAATGCATTCTCTTATATATGCGAGTCGACCATAGGTCGCCTCGCATATATAATAGAATGCATTGGCCTAACAATTTTTCATCATTTGTTATTATTTTTTACATTTTTAGCTCAACTTACTTTTGTAAGTTTGAGCTATTGCCATGGCTTGGCGTCCGTCGTCCGTGTGTGCGTGTGTCCGTCAACAATTTCCTTTGGCGCGGGCTACAGGTCGTACCTTTGGTCTGATCTTTATGAAATTTGTCATGAATGTTGACATTGACATGTAGATAGGAACGAGTCATTTTGGGGTCATTCGGCCAAAAAACATGGCCGCTGGTGGCCATGTTGGATTTCAAAATTCAATCCATTGGCGCGGGCTATAGGTCGTACTGTTCGTTTGATCATCATGAAATTTGTCATGGATGTTAATATTGACATGTAGATGGGAACGAGTCATTTTGGGGTCGTTCGGCCAAAAAACATGGCCGTCAGCAGCCATCTTGGATTTTACTCTTTGCATGACTAAATCCTTTGGCGCAGGCTACAGGTCGTAGTTTTGAGCAGAACTTCATGAAATTTGTCATGGATGTTAATATTGACATGTAGATGGGAACGAGTGATTTTGGGGTCGTTCGGCCAAAAAACATGGCTGTCAGCAGCCATCTTGGATTTTACTCTTTGTATGACCAAATCCTTTGGCGCGGGCTACAGGTCGTACCTTTGGTCTGATCTTTATGAAATTTGTCATGGATGTTGACATTGACATGTAGATGGGAACGAGTGATTTTGGGGTCGTTTGGCTAAAAAACATGTCCACCAGCAGCCATATTGGATTTTACTCTTTGCATGACTAAATCCTTTGGCGCGGGCTACAGGTCTTAGCTTTGGTCGGAACTTCATGAAATTTGTCATGGATGTTAACAATGACATGTAGATGGGAAACGAGTCATTTTGGGGTCGTTCAGCCGAAAAACATGGCCGCCAGCAATCATCTTGGATTTTACTCTTTGCATGACTAAATCCTTTGGCACAGGCTTCAGGTCGTACCTTTGATCAGATCATTATGATATTTGTAAAGGCTGTAGATCTATGGGAACAGGTCATTTTGGGGCAATTCGGAAAAAAAACATGGCTGCCGGTGGCCATTTTAGAATTTACTCTTTGCATCACTAAATCCTTGGGCATACCATAATCACCACATCCCTGATCCGATCATTATGAGACCTGTCATGAATGTTGATATTGACATGTGCATCTACTCTTACTTAGACATTTCAATTAGCACCTTTCCTATTCCTCCATTTACTGTCAACCATTAAATTATTCCCCTACCTAAGTTGAGCTACAGTGTCATTGACACTTTCATTTTACAATTTTAATAATATTTTCTTATATTCTTTAACTCTTTCAGTGCCAGACTTATTTTGTAGGTTTAGTGCCAGGGAATATTACGTTTTTCATGGGCATCAAAATTATTACCATGAATACTTGGTGATAGTTTTGAGTTGTAATATGCCCCTAAGGTTTTATCCAGTTTGTTTTTAAATTAGCTATAGCATGCTTAAGCATACCCAAACAAATTCAACCCAACAACAAAAAAAAACAAATTTGTTCTTAAATTTTTTAGGGCCGATTTTACAGACCGTAAATTAGGGCCGATGAGATCGGCCCCTGGCACTGAAAGGGTTAAATGTTATGTACTACCAGGGTTTTTGCTTTTAGGGTCTCTTGCCCCTCACCCAAATATTTCCCCTCGGACATATTCCCCTTCCCAATCCACAGATTAATGCCCACATCAACTGTGTATATGCCAGTAATATGGTAAAACCCAACATGGAGTGGCAAATGAAGATAATTTTATTAAGATAGTTTTCAAACCAACCCTTGTCGCACGCAGCTACCGCACTCGACCCCGAATCTCTGATTTGATTCTTGTTTCTATTAGAGTAGAATACTCACTACATTATTGGCATTCATTTTAAACTGTATTTTGCAGCTTAGGATTGAAAAAAGATGATACTGAGAAAAGTAACTTCCGAGGAATAAGATTCAATGTCGTCCATATTCGGGGGCTCAATGACATGAGTACAGATGATGTCTTCAAGTACTTTGCAGAGTTCCCACCAGGGGTCATTGAGTGGATAGACGACACATCATGTAAGTGAATACTTAAGGCCATATACTTAAATTGTTTTGAACTTTTGTCTATACATGTAGCATTATTATCTAACTTTTAAGAGAATTAAATGATGTTTGTCATGTTTGAAAACTTAAACTGATTTGAAGGTTAGGGAGTGAAAATCCAATAAATCAACATAATGTGTATGATATGACTTAAATTTTTCCCCATGTGACTATGTCCCTATTTACCCCCCGCCAATTTAAAAATTTGCGGGGGATATAGTAATGGGTTCCGTCTGTCCGTCCGTCTGTCCCAAATTTGTAAGAGTCATAACTTGAACAAATGTCAACGGATTTCAAAGATTTGTATGAGTTCGCAAGCCAGGTCCGGCCGGATATTTTTACCGGAGTTATTGGACTTTGTTTATTATTTTGGTCAAATTTACCAAATAGCAAATAGACGACGTCACAGGGCTCATTTCCACATATGTCAACGGATTAAAAAGATTTTTGTTATATGAGTTCACATGACCTTATCTAGAATGAGTTCGCAATCCAGGTCCGGCCGGATATTTTCAGCAGAGTTATTGGACTTTATTTATTATTTTTGATGCAAATGGACGACGTCACAGGGCTAATTTCCACAAATGTCAACGTATTTCAAAGATTTTTGGTATATTCGTTCCCATGACTAGTACCTAAAATGAGTTCGCAAGCCAGGATTTTTGACAAAATCCCACCTCTTGTTTAGCACATACTGAAAACGCAAACATTATTGAGAAATGAGAATGCACTTCCGCAACTGCACAAATCGGCAGGGGATACCGCCGTCTGCGACTGCTTGTTCATCTTACAACTGGATTATTCCAAATGAAGACAAAATGGTTTGTGAAAGAGTTGTTGTTTCTTTATACATTGTAATTTTTCAGCCTGTTGGTGCTTGGGGATTAAAAGTTGGGGGTGGGCATTATATTGTTTGTTCAAATAATTGGAAGATATTGAGAAAAAAAGGAGAAATAAGGACAAGTTTTACCCACCTACCAACCGTATTTTTTTCGTAAATCTTAGCGAAAACAAAGGTATTGTTTTATGCCTAAACAGAGATGTATTCTCCCACAGATGTTTTCTGACTGCAGCAGTACATACATGTACAACAATGCTTAAACACACAGGATGATATATGGAGTAAGCAATCATTTTAATATCAGGTGATCTCATGCACATACTGTTGTTTTCCAATGAATCCATATTGCAAATTCATTATTTTATATACATAGCAGCCTTTCACCATAACTTATGAGAATTTCCCATAAACCCTATCATCACCCAAAATCAACATAACTATGACCCGTTTCATTGCAGGCAATGTTGTGTGGGTAGATCCTATGAGTGCAGCCCGAGCTATGGTGAAGCTGAGTAAATCCTATGATGAAGTATTAAATGAGTTTGATGATGACAACGATGACAAGGATGACAAGGAGAATGGCACTAATAAGGAGAGCCAAGATGCAGAAAAAATGGAAACAGGTTGTTCAGTCTTTGTAAACATACACTCAGATTCATAAGGATACTGAGGCTATTGTATCCCCGCCAACTTTTCATTTCTCAGAAGGCTTGCGATAATCCCCCGAATTGCATCACATCGCGCTATGTTAATCAATTCGATTGGACTCCTTTATCTTGGTGCTGCTAATAGTGAGTTCTAATTGGCGCTACTGATGTGGAATCCTGGGGTTGGGAAATTGAAACTCTTTGAAAGGTCATCAGACCCACTATTTATATGTGGGTATGTAGTTTACTCCAGACAGCTAGACATTCACTGATGGATTGTTCCTTGATTTGCATCAATTCACATCTAGGGTTGTTGGGCTAATAAGTATAATATATATATATTTGTCAGTGTATTTCAATTCATTCCTCTGATATGAGAAAAGATTACAAATGCTAGGTATAGCTCCGGTTTTCCCCATGTCACAAATTCTAATTTTGTTTGTTTGACCTCATAAATGTAAGGGTGTCAACGAGATAACACTGACGAAAATGACAGATTTTCCCCCACAAAAAGCAAGTTTTGTCCGATGGATTAATCAAATATATAGGTAATGCTGTCATTTAAACTGTTTGTCTTTCGAGGATTTGGCGTCTATTGGACTCGACAGAGCCTTGTCCAATGGATGCTCAAATCCCCCTCATGGACATAATTTTGGCACTAGCAACATATTCTATATATAACGACCCTGGCCAAGCCTTATGTTGTCTATAGGTAGTGTACATATGTGTGACATCACAGACAATACCATGTTATTGAAAATTTTGAGGGGGTACACTTTTTTTTTTCTTCAGAAAATATTATGTAATCTCCTGTAATCTCCTGTTGGGTACTAGATATTTCATACCATTATGTACAATGGTGTTTTGTATCATCTAGAGTTTTGTACCATCTGACATTTCATACAAGGATTCTAGACGTTTCATGTCTGGACATTTCGTACAAGGATTATTTGGACAATTTGTAACTAACATGGGATATTATGTCTATGCTGTTACAACTAAAAAACAGTTTGAGGATTTACATAGATGTGTACATTCATGTTGCTAATACTGGTATATGTCTCATAAACTTATGAGTATTTACCCGATCATTCAGAAGATTCTTTTATTTTAACCCAAAATGGCAGGGTTGTTTTTTGCATATTTTCATATTATCTCAGCTGTTAGGCCACAAAAATTAATGTTTTATTTCATGGCCCCCGCTGCATTACCATTGAATTTCAATCCCCGCATTGAACGTTTTTATTGATATTGCCATAACAAAAAAAACAAACTTGTGTTTTAACCATACAAATAAAAATATGCAACAAAATATGTAAATCGGACCATCTTGTTTGATTGTTATTTTGAGTATTGTTTTCCATATGCATTTTGGTTAAGGTTAGACCATAAATTAGGTTTGTTAACTGCTGAAAATCAGTTCTAATATCCCTGTTGGCGGGTTGGAAGAAATCATTAAATTAAAAAGTCAGAATCCTTATATTGATATGGACTTATTTGTAAGTGAACACATGCTATAGTGCAAGAAGATTTAAGCAGCGTATAGATTGCATGAACCAAGGTCCCTTTGAACCCTTTCTATTGGAAGCTGGTGAGTTTCAATCTTAATTTTTACCAACATTTATAATGATCCACCAATTCTATATCAAATGAATTTTTCCGGTTCCTTATATCTTGATTGATCGACTACATAGGAAATACCAAACAGCTGTACATTCGAATAAGGAATGAATACATAATAATCCAGCTTGTATCAATCAAAATTAAAGAAAAAATAGAACTTTGAGAGAATGTTTGAGCTCCATGTGGAAGCCTACTCAAAGGAAGTTTCCTTGGCAATAAGCTAAAATAAAATGGTTACAGATAATACAATATTGCCAACATGCATGTAGGCATGAGATGATATGTCCGTCGGTTAATAAATAATAAAAAAAACACCACATTGATTCAGGCCTCAGCCTAGGGGTCCAGAACAGGGAGACTTGAAGTCTCCCTCCAGGAAATTTAGGGAGACTTCAGGAAATTTAGGGAGACTTCAGGGTGGGGAGACTACCAAAAATTGACAATTTTCAAATATCGCTTTATTTTATAACATCTGACAATAAAAAATTTAAAAAGATAAAATAACAAATAAAACTAAAAAAAATTGACTTTATCTGCAATTAGCTTAATTAATTGTTATTATACATTTAAAAAATTTGGAAATGTTTTGTGTAGCTATCATTTAAGCAAGACAATTATCAAGTTACAGTAATAGTTACTTTTTTAACTAAATGAAAGTAGTATTATTTCCAAGACTGCAGCTTGGAAGATACGTTTGTACAGTCTGAATCATGATGCATGTAACTTTTTAAGTTTAATTTGGTCACGGCTGTAATGTGGGTGTCCGCTAAAATAAACAATAAGGACTAACTAACAAAGGAGTTGCAAAAGCTTTTATTAATTAAAGGTACGGTTGGCCTTGGCCGTGGGTATCCTGTGAAAATATTTCCACCCGTCAAAAACCGCCACAAACAAGAGGAACAACAAAATGTAGATAGACTTTGTCCGTATAAAAATAAGAAATATCGCATAAACAGTATGTTATTGTCATATATTTGACCATTGTTATGTAAACAAGAGCATAAAAAGTTACTTTTCTGGTGTTTGTTTATATTATGATGGTAAATATAAAGAGCGTTCTTTGTTGGTGAATTCCTGATATGGAACGAATAAAGAGCGTTTATGCCATTTGTGGGTGATTAGCCAGCAGCATTGTGCTGTCTTCTGTAACACAATCAGGCTCTTGCTTAGGTAAAATATAGTAAATCTTTATGATAACATGCTGTTTACGCGATGGTCATGGTATATATGAACGAAACTATATGCGTTTTAATGTTTTTCTGTTTACGGTGATTGGAACAAATATAAATATTTTCGACAACTAAGGCCTCACGTGCCTTTAATGGCCTCCCTTAATTAATGCCAACATCACTGGTATAACCCGATTAAAGCAATAAACTTGACATTATTTTATTTACGGAAGTCGGTCTCTTCAAAAAGTCTGACGCGGTCTCTTCAAAAAGTCCGACGCGTTACCGAAACGAACTTCCGAAGCGCCTGGTACATACTCTGATAATGTCGTAATTGTTTTATATCTGAAAAGCGGGACGGCGGTCTTTTAAGTTAATTAAAACATTTATTTGTGACACTCACGATGGTCAGTAACAACACAGATGCGAACATCTCATCGTGTTTTCAGCGTGTCAAAACATTCGTGATTAACATTCATTACCGCAAAGGGAACAAAGGCGACGGAATAACAACACAAAACAATAGGTCATATTTTTTTTTTTTTATTTTAAACACTTGGGTCTTTGGCTCTGCATCGTCTGTTTCTTTTTGGGATGGCCGCCACAATTCATCTATATACGGACATGTCCGGGGAAAAAAATAGAAAAATAATTAAGAAAAAAAACAAAAAAAATCCCCCTAAAATTGAAGGCGACTTCGATTTCGCCTTAGAGCGACGATAGGGCGAAGTCAGCGAGAGTAAGGCGACAATCTCGCCCGAGTCGCCTTGTGAGCTGAGGCCTGCATTGATTTGAAAAACAAATTGCCTGTGAATCAATACATAATTTTTTTTACCTTATTGCCTAATGTTCTTGCATCAGCACCCATAGTTTTTCTGAATTTTGCCTGATATTCAGGGAAGGAATATCATTTGGTTCTAATATGTCCCTTCATTGGTACAATTAACGTATTGCTAATTTCTGGAAACCTCATTTTCAGATGTTATAGAACAGGAAGAAAGCTCTGAGAAAGAGAATTCAGATGTGAAAGTGGACCAACCCAAAGATGACACAACATCAGTTCTACCTGAGGTATAACAGCTTTGAATATTGTAAATGGAGGCCTGGAACCTGAATGCACCTTTAAGAAATCAGTTTAATTTAACCCTTTCATGAGGTTCATGACGGGAGCTGCTCTGATGCAATATTAAACATCCTGTGCCAGTGCATTCTCTAATATATTGGAGTCTCCCATAAGGAGCCTCACATATAAAAGAGAATGCACCAGTTGGCTTACACGGTCAAGGTAAATATTGTTAGGCCAACGTATTATCTTATGTATGCGAGGTTCCCTATGGGAGACTCACATATATAAAATAATATATTGGCACAGGGTTTTAAAAAAAATTCAGGAAGCTCCAGGCATGGAAGGGATAAAAGCGATTTCACGCAACATCTGATCATTCATCAACTTGACGTTGCTGGATATGCTTCACTTTCTTGCTATATCTATTGCATTTTGATGTTTTGGAATTTTAGTTACAATGTTGCTCAAATAGGTCACATATAACTGCAATTAATAGTTCTTCTTTAGCACAACTTGTGCACTGCATTTCCATTCTGATCAGTCTCTTTTTATACGGCCATTTTGAAAAATACTGGACATATTATGTTATTAGATCGTCTGTCTGTCGAGCCATCCGTCTTGTCTGTCCATTCGCTTGTTTTCGGATGATAACTTTAGTAATTCTGAACTGAAAGGAATGAAATTTGGTATCTGAGTTTACTAGCCCAAACTACAAGTTAAGTTCGAATTAGGGTTCCGCCCACAAATTTTCATCTGAGTTATGGCCCATTGTTGAAATTACCACATGCATATTTTGCCATGCACTAGCAATGCTCTTGTTACAAACCTGTCGACGGTCTTTCACAACTTCATAATACCCATTCAGATCCCATTTCTATGAAAGACCAGGAATTTCCAAGATGTCATTACAAATATTTCTTACCAAAGATATTAATCAGTATACAGCATGAAATCATGAATTAAAAGGAGGAAGAGGATTTGGCAACAAGTGTTAGTTTATATAGAGCCATCTCAATTTATTGTTCATATCACTATCTAGGAAGAATTGAAAAACACTGCTGAGGTTCCAACTGAGGAAGGTGAAATTCCTGAAAACAAAGATATGGAAACGGACACACAGAATGAAACATCGTCTAATGTGTCTGCTGCTCAGAAGGAAGCTATAAGATCGAACCTGCAGAAGGACATCAGGAGAAAACACATCATCGAAAATACCAGGTTTAACCGCATAAATTGGCCTCCTGGGAAATGGCGGCTTGGTCATGCTTATATTAAGGCGAACAACTTGTTTATGCGATTCGCTACTAAAGGTGGGTAGGACATAGGATACGTTGTCATGCAAATGTCAAAACTTTAAATATGATTATGCTTTAGAACATTGTTCATGCTGTCGCTGGCCAAATTGACCCAAGGTCAATTATTTTGGAAAATGGCCAAAGAAAATTTCATTTGGACAAAAGTTTCAAGGCTAAGTCAGCCTTCACCTCCCACGAGATGGGAGCAATTGCTCTCACACCCGTACGCACTCGTAATTTTCAATTTACGGGTGCTAAATTTCGCACTTGTCCCTCTTTTCAAAATACTTATGGTGACTGCAATCGTTTATTCAATATTGAAGTATTTTAAGGTTTATTTAGATCCTTTATCATCTCAGTTGAATTATGCGCATATGAAAGTGTAACTGGATATTGATCTATTCCACAACAATGATATTTTGTTTGAGAAAAACCCAAGTTAAGATTATTTTATGTGTGCAATATTACACTGTCTTCTGAATTACGGGAGCAAATAAATGCTCTCGCTGTGTTTTCCTCATGGGAAGGACTGCAAATTATCAACAGATCTTCATGAAATTAATTTGTTAAAATGTAATCTTACATTTCTCGTCTGTATGAACATGTAATCAGTCGTTGCTCGTCTGCATGATCATGTAAGCAGTCGTTGCTCATTTGTATGAATAACAATTTATCAAAAGTCACACATGATTATAGTATTTATTAAAACAATGATGATTAGATGCTAGTAAGGCGTACTTTCTTATATTAATCAAGTGACAATACTTTACTGCTTTGTGATTTGACATTAACCCTTTACCCAACAAAACGGCCAAAACCGGCCAAATAAAGCTTCAACAGCCTAAAATATCTTCGGTCTGTCTCAATAGAACCATACAAATATGGATATCATTGGAACCGGCTCCTTGACCACATTGTGATAGTTACAGTTATGCCCTGTGCCAATGCATTTTCTTATATATGCGAGTCGACCATAGGTCGCCTCGCATATATAAGAGAATGCATTGGCCTAAACAAATTTCTTACATTCTTTAACAATTTTATAATTTTTAATGTGTTAAGCCAATGCATTCTCTTATATATGCGAGGCGACCTATGGTCGACTCGCATATATAAGAGAATGCATTGGCACAGGGCCTTTCTGTTGGGTAAAGGGTTAAGACTATGCAGGTGAATCAGTGCTCATTTGTGTTGATATATGTTGCCGGCTAGACATATTTCAGTCTTTGTGGTTCCCATCTATGCTCATGTCCATATCACTTTTGTCCAACTTGTAATTTTTAAGTTATTTATGTGCGTATTTCTTTGTATTTTTGTTTTAGTTTCAGTTTTCTCGATGATCCCATATTTGGTTTTTATACGCCCGTCTTGAAAAAACGGAATGTATTATGTCATTGGTCCATCCATCTGTCCATCTGTCTATTAGCTTTTTTTTGTTTCCGGATAATAACTTTAGTAAGTCTGAACTGAATGGAATGAAATTTGGTATGTGAGTTTACTAGCACAAAATACAGGTCAAATTCGAATGCGTGTTCCGCCCGCCAATTTTCACCAGAGTTACGGCCTTTTGTTGAAATGTTGCTCCGTTTTTGTTTCTAAATGATAACTTTAGTAAATCTGAACTGAATGGAATGAAATTTGGTAGGTGTGTTTACTAGCTCAAAACACAGATAAAGTTCGAATTTGGGTTGTCGGAGTTATGGTGCCTGTCGACTTAGAATTTGCCAATTATTTTGGTTTTCCCTTTTAGTTTTATTTGTCTACTCTTATCAAATTTTGTATGTATATTAGCCTCATGAAAATACGGGTCAAGTTCGAATATGGATTCAGTCCACCCTTTTATTAATACTTTGGGTATTAGATTCTATATATCAATGCCTAAACTAGGGCTTCACGGTTTTTCGGTATTTAGTCATACCGCGGTTTTGTTTTTAATACCGTGTAGTCGGTATTGAATTTCTTGAATAGTCGGTATACCGCTGCACACTATATTTTCTTTTTTAGTCGGGTTTACGACAGCAAATGTCGATAAAATACATATTCTGAGGCACTAAAGCGTACCTGTAAGTTATGAACGAAAGCGAGAACTAGCGAGACGAAACGAGAACCAGCTAGATGAAACGAGAACTAACGACTGTAGCGAGACGAGACGATAACGAGCCATCGCCAAGAGCGTAACTGCAGAAAGTGCGAAAATCAATTATCACAAAGGAAGTGCCAACACGTTGTACGCTGATGGATGTGTGTTTATAGTCGTCTCATATGCACTTCAAATTAGTGTACACAAAGCAATAATTAGACTAGGTCGCCATCCATACAATTACGAAATGTAAACTATACTCTCACAATTGTTTTCGTGCTAATGTTTATCCACTATCGAGACACCATGGATAAATACCATTGCTTGGGGACTTTTTTAGTATAATCCGGACTTAAATCCCCCCATGGTAAAAATTCTTTAGAAAACGAACCAAGAGACATATCAATTTGATTCTCGAAATGGAAAAGTTAAAACCACCGCCTGTGACTGAAACAAAACACGTAGATTTAATTTCAAAATCAAACACAACATCACCAGTTTGGATTCATTTCGGCTTAAAATCAGCGACCGAAGGTAAACCGACAGATGATTCGCATGCCATATGTCGCCTTTGTTCTAAAAAAGTTGCAGCGAGAAATGGCAACACAACAAATCTCATCGTTCACCTCAGAACAAATCATCCTACAACCTACGGCAAACTAGACACTGTTCGTAAGAGGAAACGAGAAGATCCGCACCCGCCATCCAAACAACAAACTATTACCAGTGCAGTTCACGCGGCAACGTCTTATGAAAAATATTCCCATAGATGGAATGTGCAGACATCAGAAATATTTTGGTATATGTGCCACAAGTGTGCCTTCTGAGCGCTTATTTAGTAAATCTGGACAAATTGTTGCACCGAAGCGTTCATGCCTGAAACCAGAAAAGGTTAACATGTTGTCCTTTCTCGCGGCAAATATGTAATTTACTGTTCAATATTGTGCTTTGTTGTGAAATAAAAATTGTGAACTAATTACTTGTTTGTTTTTTATTTTTGCATAAGCGACGTCAGTAGTACCCCACACATTGTTAAGATCACAAGCGACATGCATTACATTGTCCTCTTTTCGCGTGTCCGCGTGACACCGCATTCACACGTGAATATTGAATTGTGTACTGCATGTTCCGAAGGATCTTAACTAGCAAAATGTTTGGACATTATTCTTGACGGTTTTTAGTTATACCGCGGTATTGATTTCAATACCGTAGTCGGTATTGTGAAGGTGGATACCGTGAAGCTCTAGCCTAAACGACAGTAAGCGATTGGTATAAAGATAAGTTCATCCATCATGTACTAGTACCTGTACACTATAATGTTACACCAGTATTGTGACTGCACCAGCCATGCAACATCAGAAGGCATTTGTCTTTCAAAATAAATAAATTCATTCTCTTTTCATTAAACATATATTCCGAGTTGAAATTTTTCAGCTAATTCAATTCTGATTTCAGCTGATGTCAAATTAGCTGGTGCTGAAAGAAAAAGCAGATATTATCAGAAATATGGAAATCCAAACTATGGTGGTAAGCTTGTATCTTTTGTCATATTTAAAGGGGTACTGTACACTAAATCCGCCCATTTATGGGACCATCTCCTTTTGCAACAAATGAACGTATTTGAACCATGGATTAGTGCAAAATTCACTCATGTGCACTATAAACGATACAAACAACATAGTAATTATAATGAAAATGAGTTTATGACTAGAGTCATAAACTCATTTTCATTATAACTACCATGTTGTTTGCATCGTTCATTTTATAATTATGAACAAAAGACCGCTAATTAAATTGGTATGCTTATACAACAAATTTACAATACAAATCTACTTACCTGTGTGCAAGATGTTTGTATAGCTTTCCGGGTTCAGAAAATTATTGTGTTCGTTCACATGTGGACTAAAAAAGAGCTGTCCGATGTTTGGAGTAGAGAGATTCCGGTTTATAGGGTAATTTTTAGTGAGAATGACTTGGGGTGAATTTGGGACCAGACAATTTTACTGTATCTGCTTTATGTCACTTTGCCTGTGAACATGACCAATTTTATATATATTTTTCAGGTATCGTAGGACTAATCAGCAACACCAGGTAAATATTCCATTGTTACTCTCCATATTTATAATATATCTGTCTGCAGACAATACTCCATAAGATTTTATTAATCCATAAAATTACCTATTTTATTCGATATATCTCTCCAGTGTTTTTTAACTCTAGTGGAATATTAGCTGGTTAGCTCACTGTCGCCTGTCGTGACTTTAATTTCAACTGACCATATGCATTTCATTTGTTAAATAAAACATAATATATTTTTAATCCAGTGGTTTGTGATGGTAGGAAGCGTATGGGTGTGTTCCAGTCTCTCATGTGGCTTGAATCCATTGGGGACCATAATGGAAATAAATGGTCTTATGACTGTTTTCTTATGCTATCCCCGATGGTTTTTGGTCACCTGTTAGTGCCGGACAACTCCTTTACAGTCTCATACCCTGTATAAATACCATACTCATGCTGGGCATTTGTCAACTGCGGAAGTGGTGATGTACCACATAGGTGACCTATGTCCAGTAATAAATCAAATAATTCGATATTCTACATCTTTACAATTTCTGTTAATCTGTTACTTGTTACATGTATATCACATATATACCATGTATTCCTGTTTATTTTTATCTATACATGTAGGTTGTCCTACCCCAATATGTGTCTTAAAGACCATTAAAATGTATCTTATCTTATCTTAACATTAGTTGGTAATGAGTGATATCTCAGTTATTAGTCTGGAGTAAAATCAAAATTATAATATTTAGACACCAAAAGCACAATGGCTGTAAACATTGCCTCTCTCTGACAGATATTATGTTTAATGACATTGCTTCATACAATTAATGTATTACAGTGCTGCATGTATACTTGCAAATATACAATAAAAAACAGTGTTAGGCTATATTACTGTTCTGTTTGACAAAAATGTTTTTGTTGGAAAAAAACACTCCTGCTTGATGTATTAAAAACACAATTGTTCCAAAGTAACGTGTAGTCCCAACTAATCATGCTGGAGGAAATCCTGACAGATTTTAATAAACAAGCAGACCCGAATAAATGTGCAGACCCAATAAAACGTGCAGGAAAGTGCAGTTCTAGACCATTATAATTGTTGATATCTATAATTATGGGATAGAGAAATTGCACGAAATGTGGATAAACATACACCGCTGTTTCCACAAGGGCGCATCCTATCCAGAATGTGAGATGGTTAGGGGTCATCTCAAAACTCTAATCACTACCGATTGCCATTTACCGATTGTAATCAAGCCTTTTGAATCGGAAAACAACCGGTAAGATGGATAGCGTAATTACGTTTAGAGCGTCATGAACGGTAATATCGGTACCGATTCTACCGATCAATGCACAATAGTGAACGCCACAGTGACAGTCGGTAAGACAATCGGTGAAATCGGTACCAATTGAGACATTTAACGTTCGATTTTTGTTGTACGAAAGAGTGAACGCCACAGTCGGTAAGACAATCGGTGAAATCGGTACTGATTGACACGTTTTACATTGTATCGTCGTTGTATGAAAGCAACATGTACCTGTCATTTACCCCATAGATCATCGGGGATTCCCCCGGAAAAATCCTGTACTATGCTACGACCCCTACACATTTACGACAATGGGACAATCCTAGATCAACTCTGCGCACTACTTTTACTTTGCACACGCTTAAATTCAAAATTTAAAAAATATATTTTCCAATGTGCGTCTTATATGAGATATAAAAGTGACCATTATAAAATTCGCCTACTGTGTGAATAATATTTTATTCAAAATGCAAATGGATTAATGTTAAATCTAAGCTAAACAGTACTTTTGTTTTAAGCTCCGTTAATTTGGTGTCCGGAACGATTTTATCGCTGCAGAGTTGTAGCTGAGTATGTTATTTATAGGAAACATGCGACATATGCCCGGTATTTTGTGTTTAATGTTTTTATTTTAAATATGTTTGTCCGGGCACCTGGTTAAGCCTGCATAACTTGAGTATATTATATTAGGATACCGATTTATAAACTCGATTAAACCCTTATTTTGGGACTTTATGTCCAGTAACTGTGCCTATAGTCTACCATATATTTTGAGACTTCCGTATATATATATATATGTACTAGCAGGTGGACCCGACTTCGTCCGGGCTGTTTCCCCTCTGCTTTTCGGCGAATTGCGCGATTTGACCTTGAATTGTCCCGTCCAAAACACTGCCCGGACAAAAGTACCTGACAAAAGTACCCGTCGAAATCCATCCGGTTTTACCCGATTTGACCTCGAATTAATCAATTTGAAGGTCAAGGTCAGGTCGGGGTCACGACTCGACCCGTCTAAAACACTCAGTGGACAAAAGTAACCCTACATATCAAATTTTCATCGAAATCCCATCAAAATTCGCGATTTGACCTTGAATTGACCCGATTTCAAGGTCACGTCGCATGGGCAAAAGAATAGGCTTACGACACTCCCCGTACGAAAGTATCCCTAGACACTAATTTTCATCGAAATACCGTGATACTCGCGCGTTCGACATTGAAATGACCCGATTTCAAGGTCACGTCGCATGGGCAAATTAACAGGCCCATGCCACTCCCCGGCCGAAAGTACCCCCACATACCAAGTTTCATCGAAATCGGTTCGGTCGTTTTCGAGTCCATCGCGAACACACAGACAGACACACACACACACACACAGATCTCCCAAAATATATAATATATATATCCTTTATAGACTCGAAAACGGCTCGACCGATTGATCCCAAACTTGCTATCTACGGGTAAAAAGCCACGGGCAGTGCACTCATAAAATCACTCCTTCACCCTTCGCCCTGCCACCGTTGTTGGAATTGATGGGTTAATGATTAAGGAACGTTCGTATCTGCAGTGTCGTTGTTAAAGAGCGTTTATAAAAATATACACAAGTATAAAAAGTCTCGGAAACTGGGGATATCGAGACAAAATTTCGTACTTAGGTCTTCCAAGGGATGGGGGATATTTTCGTCGGGTCAGTTTGTCTGCCTGAGGTGACCTTGACCTTGAAACGGGTACCCACAAATGACCTTGGGCGATATATCGGTCGTCAGCGATGACATCGACGTGAAATTTGGTGTGTATGGTCAACTCGGGACGGGGAATATTTTTGTCGGGTTATTTTGTCCCCGCAAATGATAGCATGCTGTCGGCGTGCCTGTACGGGGTTACCTTGAAAAACAAAAATTAATGGATCGACCAAAGCCATGGGACCAATCCCGCCAGTGGCGGGCTAATCTGCTAGTATATATAATACAGGCCTGCGTGGTACCGGTATTAACTTGATTACTTGAAAATAAATACATAAAAAAATTAAATCATGTGTTGCCAGACCAAAAGTGAATTACTCAGGTGCTGCGACCATTAGCGACGTTATATTTGAGTAACGTTCTGATCGGTAGATTCGGTACCGATTGTGACCGTCACAAATTGACATAATCGGAAAAATCGGTACCGATTTCACCGATTGACGCGTTGTTCAAAAACGTCGTTTCTACATTGTAATCGGTATTTTATCGATAGTAATGACTTCCACAATGCGTCGTCAATCGGATAAATCAGTGTTTTTGCCCATTTTACCGATTTTAGTTTTGAGATGACCCCTTATTGTTATGTCTGTTCCAGTGTCCCTCTTCTTTAATGTTATCAAAACATAAACAAATCTTAGACAGAGTTTGAAGTAAAATGCCATGCACAATCCAGGGTAGAAGTGAATTAACCCCGATTTACTCAAACCCAACCAGCACAAATTAAATGTTTTTGCGGTGAAATATTTCACGTCTTCTGATTCTAGCTTCTAGCAAGTACAAATACTTACTAATTTGTGCTTCTGAAACAACAGTTCTTTTGTGTGCATGATTATGTACAGCAGGCATAAAAACGTATGCAGCTGGCATCAATGGAGAAATAAGAAAGACCTCCCCACAAATTTTGTAAACAAAACTTACTCAAGATTCGGGTGGAGGGAGCAAATAAAATAAATGTGAAGACCCAAATAAGCAATGTGCAGGGTGGGAAATTTTTGATGAAATTAAAAAAATGTCAGGGCTTATTATTTGTACGCGAATCAGAATCGATTCTCGCAAATGATTGTCGCAAATTCACTATGATTCTCAGAAACATATCTCTGATTTGTTAGTCATAGTCATATCATAGGTACTGCAGGGTGTTTCTTTTATTTGGCTAAAAGTAAATCTTTCCATATTGAAAGCTATGCATGTACAATAAATATTGCAATTCTGCATTCCTGTCACATGCACATCAACTCACTAGACTGAAGATACAGGGAGAGGGTAACTTTTATAAGATACAGGGAGAGGGTAACTTTTATAAGATACAGGGAGAGGGTAACTTTTATAAGATACAGGGAGAGGGTAACTTTTATAAGATACAGGGAGAGGGTAACTTTTATAAGATACAGGGAGAGGGTAACTTTTATAAGATACAGGGAGAGGGTAACTTTTATAAGATACAGGGAGAGGGTAACTTTTATAAGATACAGGGAGAGGGTAACTTTTATAAGATACAGGGAGAGGGTAACTTTTATAAGATACAGGGAGAGGGTAACTTTTATAAGATACAGGGAGAGGGTAACTTTTATAAGATACAGGGAGAGGGTAACTTTTATAAGATACAGGGAGAGGGTAACTTTTATAAGATACAGGGAGAGTGTAACTTTTATAAGATACAGGGAGAGGGTAACTTTTATAAGATACAGGGAGAGGGTAACTTTTATAAGATACAGGGAGAGGGTAACTTTTATAAGATACAGGGAGAGGGTAACTTTTTAAAGATCTTAAAGTAAGATATTACTGTTGAGAAATTGGCCAACTTCATCTTTGAGAAAACTTGAAATGAAGTCACAAGACTAGCTCTCCTTGCATTGAATTTTCAAAAAATTCCCTGGGGATATCATTCGAATTACCTCTAATATGGAACGAGTGATACTCCATATATCACTCCCACCCAACTAAACTTGTGGCATGTCATGATTCGATTTTGATTCTCGTACCATCTAACTTGTGAATCAACTTTGATTTTCTCGAAAATGGATGTATGCACGTTTATTTGAAACACTAGAGTAAGCACAAATTCAGCACCGGATCCACTAAATAATAAAACTTCTTTTAATCTGTTTTACCAGTCATTATGCTTCATATTAAAAGATAAAACTGTGTTTTGTAGGAAACGGAAACTGAGATCAAACAATATTAAGAATGAGATTAAAGAAGTTCAAAAGGCTGTAAAGGAAAAAGTCGAGGATAGATTACAAGAAGGTGACCCTGATGAGGAAGAACGTGGTGACCAGAGGCTTGTAAATGCTGAATCACCAGGTAAGATAATGAACACAGCTAGAGATTGTGCTTCCCCTTTCCAAATTGCAAAATATTTCACATTCGGCAAAAAATTTGGCTTGTGAGATCTCAAATTCGCATGAAAGTAGAAACTCTTTATTATGAAATTGTCACTCAAACCATCCATGTCACAAAAGCGCTACAGATAATACAGTTTTATAGAAGTGGCTTATGTATAGTTTTGAAGAGTTAATATCATACCTCTTTCAACATCACCAACATCGTTATTAACCATTTCTATACTAATTACTCATTGATGAATAGTTCCCTTAGGAAATATTCAGAGAGGCCGTTTGTTGAGACTTACTAAATGGAATGGCGATACCTCTTAACAGTGAATTATGACAATCCAAGATGTGTAGAATGTTGTCATAGCAATTAATTTAAGGCTCTTTTATTATTTAGCATGCTATCACTCGCGATTCCTGTTTAGTTGTTCTTCCCTGAAACCAGGGAAATTTCCAGGGCTGTTTTGATACCTGTTACAGGTATGGGTGCCCAAACTTGAGAAGCCCAAATGACCCCAAATTCCTAGTGGAAAGTATTGAGTCAACCTGAATTTTCAAGGCAATTCAACAATATGCGATGTAAATAAAAAATTTGCAGTTGCAATACAGCCTTCATTTGCATGTTGAATTTTTAAATCAGAAATATTATGTCATATTTTTAATATATGCGTCTGTATCTGTGTTGGTTCGGTGTAGAAGCCGTATTTTAAAGTTATATTGGGATACCAGTATATATCCTCTGCTGGAAACAGGTGTCCCAAAATTATCTCTGGATTCTTCCCTGCCTGAAACAACAGTTATTTTTGCTTGTGCCAGGCAAATCTATCTATTTAAGTCATATTTATCTACATTATTATCTGTGCATCCCCAGCGATATACCTCTACATGTATTCATATATTTTGTATATTCCATGTATATCGCTAAATAAGTAATCGATGAAATCAATGAAAACTATTTCATTCATCTGGCTTTAACCCTTTACCCAACAAACCGGCCAAAACCGGCCAAATAAAGCTTCAACAGCCTAAAATATCTTCAGTCTGTCTCAATAGAACCATACAAATATGGATATCATTGGAACCGGCTCATTGACCACATTGTGATGGTTACAGTTATGCCCTGTGCCAATGCATTCTCTTATATATGCGAGTCGACCATAGGTCGCCTCGCATATATAAGAGAATGCATTGGCCTAAAAAAAATCTTTTTTTACCATTTTTTCTTACATTCTTTAACAATTTTATAATTTTTAATGTGTTAAGCCAATGCATTCTCTTATATATGCGAGGCGACCTATGGTCGACTCGCATATATAAGAGAATGCATTGGCACAGGGCCCTTCTGTTGGGTAAAGGGTTAACCCTTCCATGACTGGTGCTTCCTGAAATTTTACGAATACACTGACTATGCTTTCTCTTATATATGCGAGTCTCCCATAGGGAACCTTGCTTGCATAAGAGAATACATTGGCCCAACACTATTTAATTGACCTTGTTAGCCAGTGCATTCTCTTATATATGCGAGGCTTCCTGTTAGAGGTGCCACGATTATTTATTTTGATAATCGATAATCGGTCGTCAATAATCGACTATAATCGATTAATCGTACATAATAATAATAACATCAGTAGAAGTATTCCGTAATATGGCCTATTGCCATATTGGCTGGGTGCTGGTTAACTGCTATCGCTGCTTGTTTGAGGCATCGGCTGATGTGTTAATATAGTGCATCATAAGCCACCGGTAATGACTAATGAGCACAATGTGTTCAATACAAGCACAGTTCTCGGCGATGTCATGGTTATAATATTTGTGAGTTCATTGGAACGAACGTAGCGATTAATTTAACAGCCAAACATACAAGCAATATAAAAGTAGGAATGCACGACGGTGGTTCCTAAAAAAAAGGAATCTAATGTTACGGAAACTATAAGTTTCAGCGAACTTCCAGAGCATGGATAACAATTACAAAGGTGGGCCCCTGTCCACAAATTTCAGGACTCAGAACAAGTTAAGTATTTGGTAATATTTAATTTCATTTAGCAATCACCACACTATAAGCGATAGCCTGTACTAGTAACATCTAAGTATACTTATACAAACAAAGTATACTTGCTGCAAATGACACCGCCGAGAATATTGCTGATTAAAATGCCGTAGGTTCCCTGATTTCGAGAAAATGTCAATCAACTCCCCTTTGGTCCAATGAGATTCAAGGGCGAGGTCATTCAGTTCACTGACAGTCAGCCCATTTCAAAGACGTAGTGCCGCCTTTCTTGTAGAAATATACAACGATGTCGGCATAAGTTCAAAGCTGCAGTGCCGCCATCATGGCGCCATGTAATTTGAAGAATATACAATGACTCGAAGAGTAACCATGTCATCAAATGAACTGCCGGCTGTTTGCAACATATACTAGTAGTACTCGAGTTGTCGGAATCTCTTTGATACATGATCAAATGTTGTTAACCCCTCGGTTGTATGTGTAAAACAATCAGGGCATTCAACATTAACTGGCATTTTCCAACGTCCGAAATAAATAACGCAGATTAATCGACGACGGAAAATGTCGGAAATGGTAATCGATTATCGGTTTTATCAACGGTTCATCGATTATACGATTAATCGTGGCACCCCTACTTCCTGTGGGAGACTTGCATATATAAGAGAATGCACTTGCAGTGGATCTTTAATGCTGCAACGGTGCAGCTCCCGTCATGAAAGGGTTAAATAATATTATTTCTATTAGATGAAGAGAAACCCGACATTGCTGAGGATGTCGAGGAAGCCGTCCATGAGTTTACGAGGATAAATGACTGCTCAGATCTGCCTGCTGTTGATGAGGAGGAGCTAGAAAAATTATTAGGACCGCCTATAAAACGAACAATGAGGATGTATGCTGACGATATCGCAGATGAACAAGACACAAAGGAAGTCGATAGGTAAGATGATGATGGCAAGCTTCATTACATGTTCTGTCACATATTCTGTAAAATATTTTCTTGGTGAAAAATACAGAATGATTTCAAACTGAGGTCCTGTCAGATAATTTTTGCCACAGTTATAACCCTTTATCATGTTAGAATGTTTTAGTATTCTTGATTTCTGGATAATAATAACTCCAAATAGGGTTCATTGATCACCACCAATCTTGGTGTGTGACTTATTTCGTCCAAACATAAGTTTCTTTTGAATTGGTTATTTATATAAAGGTTTTTTTATTAGTGTTTTATGAATTTTTAAATAATAACTCAAGGAAGGGTTAAATAATAATCACTTGGTTTTTGACTGAAATGGCTCAAAATATAAGTCATTCTGCAATCAGAGTTTGATCCAAATTTTTGGGGCCTCTTCTAACATAAAAGAATTTAAAGACTTTGAAACATTAATTTCACTGTTGCAGACCATGCACATATCAAGCAAAATACTAGTTGAATAAAACACATTTTTCATAAAATGAGGCATCATTGACTGGAGATTGCTTCCATAAAATGGATGCTGCGGTATGGACAAAATAAATTACATGAGTCTATTTCACAATTGCAATGTATTAATGCAGATTGGGGACTAGAAAGTGAGCGTAGGTCTGCTGGATAATCCCGGATTATGTACTGAATGAAAATTAATGCAACATTTTGGCTGGCTGAAGAGGCAAACAATTAATATATATAAATGCCAAGTGTTTGTCTGTGTGTGAGGGTGTATCTGTTTGTAACTCTGTCACGATTTTGGTGCATCTAAAAATCATGTCCGATTGTGCCCAAATTTTGACCATGTCATGAGGCTCATCTTAGAATACGACACGCAAGATTTCAGGCCAATCTGTACAAGACAACCTTGTTTCCAAAACGTTATCAAGGCAATATTTAATATGATATAATGTGTTTGTCCGAAGACGATTGTGGTTTCATCACCGTCCGTCATTAGAAAACACCGAAGTCAAAAATTCCGTACAAACTCTGCACCGTTTGCCAGCTTTCGTTGTATTGTTATAAGCAGTGCGATATTTTCCAGCATGTCAATATTGTCACCCTGTCATTTTGACAGGCAATCTCCCTGTTTAGAATATTATCCTTGATCTCAACCCAGAAACAGAAGCATTTAACACCAAACTTTATGATCCAAATTCTTGTGAATCCTAGGCTTAAATTGTTTATGATTTCCATTTTCTCCATTTTTCCCTAAATTGTTTACTCACCTTGCTTTCTCTGGAAGGCTATCCTGTATTGATTCTGTCGATCTAACAGCAAGGGTTACCTAAGGCCAAAAAAAAGGGTTTTGGTTCTCAGGCCCCGCCGCATTGAATAAAAAGGGCCGTGTTAGGCCTTTTTATTGTGATGCTTGATGTGACTTCCGAAAAAAAAAATTTAAAAAAAAAAATCTATTTTTGATTTTACAAACATGTCCATGGTAGATATGTGTTGGATATTAGTGTGCATTGAGCTCTAACATATCTGTGTAATGTGCGAAAAGTGATTTGCGGCTTACAACATTAAGTAGATGACTAAAATTAAGAAAATGATTAACTGATGCTCATGCTCTTCTCACAATTAGTCATTGTGAACTAAATTACACTAATTGTAACTCCATACAATTGAAAGGCACAGGATGTCATTTTTATATAAGATTAAATGAGTTTATATGCATAACAGTTCCCTCTACATTTCTGGTTATTACTCAACAGTGGAAGGTATATTTGTCCATGCTTACTTTGTGCAGAAAAAAACAAATTAAAATTAAACCCTCCCTCCTTGATTTGAACAAAAAAATTGTCCGAGAACCAAAACTCTTTTTTTTTTGCCTAACTTCAGTCTACTCTATTGGAATATGCTGAGTTTCATTTTTGTTTGTTTCTTGGGCTGTATTCATCTTTTCTAAATATATAACAATCAGATGTTGTATATTATTTTAGAAATTTACAGCTTTTAAGTAAATTATGTACATTATATCTAATTTTATTATATCTAGGTTATCACGATCATCCATCAGCACTTCAAAGTCATCAAAGTCTAAATTAGGAGGGAAAATTGTTGATGCACGACAGAAGCTTAAGGACATCAGAAGGAGAAATCGAGCTCAGGAACATCAAGTTCATATTCATTATGATGAGGAGGAGGAGGATGCTGATTATGGTGACAATCGGACAGTTATCGAGAGTGAAGACAGAAATATCGGACTTCGTTATGATAGTGAGGAGAACAGCTATTCTAGTGACGATGATCGGACTCCTTACAGAAGCACAGTGTCTGACTTGAGGACTAAGTTGATGCACAATAGGAGGCAACCAATGGATTACTCATCAATGAAGATTGAAGTAATGGATTGAGTCATCATCATTTTTGTTATCGGGGCCCCTCAGTGACTAAGTTGGTAAGGTGCATGGCACATTAGGCCAACATAAGCTGTTCAGCGATGGTGGAGCTGGTTTGAATCCCCAATAAGCATGGATTTGTGATCCATGCACAAGGAGATTAACTTGATTCCAAGCCTTGAAATAGTGTGTGTCATTTGCAGAATGAGGTCCTCCAGAGGGTGAATTTAGTGATGCTACCCTGCACAGCGGGTTAGCATCACCAAAATCACCCTCTGGGGACCTCATTCTGCTTAGGCCTCATCTTCTGGGATGTATCTATAGCCTCAAATTAACATTGTTTTTAGTTACTTTTTTCTTTCTGTTCAATTTCCCCTAATTAATGCAAAATTGAGGTGACTAATCAGTGAAAATCACCTGATCCTAGGTCTCTCATAGCAGTTGAGGCATAAGCAGAATGAAGTCCCCAGAGGGTGAATTTGGTGATGCTAGCCATCCGTGTGGGATACCATCACTAAATTCACCCTCTTGGGACCTCATTCTGCAAATGATTCATATATCTGGGTAAGTTAGTCAATTGCCAACCCATAGAGCTGACGTTGTGTTATGGCCTAGCGGCTAGAACGACGATAAACCGTAATAAATCAAACCAATCCTTTGTTACAAATTATTAATATTTTATGGGAAATCTATTTTACAAAGTTTGTCAGCCAAACAACAGAGACATTGGGGTGTCATTTTATTGAGAATATCAGCTACATGGAAACATGTATCTAAGGCCATTAAAAATAAATACCTGTGTTCTCAGGCAATTATATAGAAAAAATTGGATGAGGTAGGGATGCTTTTTATTATTTTATAATAATTCTGGAAAGTAGTACATAGAGAATACCTACAGTTTTTATGTTTACCCATACCATAGTATGGTAAACATAATGTCGACGTCCGGATTGACCATTCGTCGTGTGTCCGTCCGTCTGTCTGTCTGTAGACACTTTACGCATGGTGCGATAACTCAAATATTTTCTATCCGATCGGAACTAAATTTTGTATATGAGTTTCTCAGACCAAAATACAGATCGAGTTCGAATATGGGTTTGATCCGAGTTTTTTTTATGGAGTTATGGCCCTTTTTCGACTTCGAATTCACGCATGCTGTCATAACTCAAACAATTTTTATCTGATCGGAACCAAATTTGGTATGCGAGTTTCAGAGCCCAAAATACAGATCGAGTTCGAATATGGGTTTGATCCGAGTTTTTTTTACGGAGTTATGGGCCTTTTTCGACTTAGAATTCATGGATGCTACGATAACTAAAAAAAATATTATCTCATGAGAACCAAATTTGGTATGTGAGTTTCTCTATCTAAAATACAATTCGAGTTCGAATATGGGTTTGATCAGATTATTTTTAATGGAGTTATGGCCCTTTGATATAGAATTCATCCATGCTTTGATAGCTCAACCAGTTTTCGTCTGATAGGAACCAAATTTGGTATGTGAGTTTCTCAACTCAAAATACAGATCAAGTTTGAATATGGGTTAGATCCTGTTTTTTATACCAGAGTTATGGCCCTTTTTAACTAAGGATTGAACAGATTCGATATTTTTATGCTTATCATGTAGAACCATAGCAGCTAACCCCTGTGATCTCAGTTAGCACTGAGAGAGAGAATAGATTAACTTGTATTATTGGAAATTAGAGTTATTTTTAGCCACCATTGTCGGGGCACAGTGGAAGGTGTAATTGGACAGAGGACCATCTGTTGTTTATTGTATTTCCATACAGCTCTCTGGTTTATCAATGCAGTGTTCCAGTGACATACCTGTACCTAATTTTATTGAGTTAAAATTGTTAACCCGTGTCATCAATTTTATGCTTTTGTATATTTTTCATGTAATCATTCTCCTATTATATCCCTTTCACTTGTATGGATTTTTGTGGTTAAATGAACCCTTAATTCTCAACATTCCTTATACTTAGCAGAAATACCTTTCATCTGATATATCTCATGTTATTGAGATGTATGTAAATTTTGTATGTGAATTTCTCAGCCCAAAATACAGATAGATTTCGAATTTGGGTTTGATCTATTTTTTTATATTTTAAACAGAGTTATGGCTTATGGATTTTCGTGTCCGAACTGAAAATAGCTGATCACTATCGCCAAGGTATGGGTTAAACATCTGCCGATCGTGATCGGCCTCTCGTTGTTTGAATACCGAATTTTCACGAGTGGTTACACGAATGAGATGTTGCAGGTATTCAAAAAAAAAATGTAGGTATCCTTTTTATTACATGCGTCTTATTTAGGCTCAAAGTTGCTAAGTTAATCTTAATTAATTAAACCATTAACTGTATGAAAGAGCGCACATGTCAGTGTTTACAAACTAGTTAGTTGAATTTAACATGCTGCGACTCAAACATAGAATTTTCGATTGATCATGTGCCGTCATAAATTCATCGCTTTTTGATTGGCTAGTGGATAGTGTGCACGCAATGATCACTCAATCGACCTTGACAGCTCGTGTTAGTTTCAAGCCCTACAGTGAAATAATGATGTCGAGAGTGAAATAACAACATCGTATTTCACTGTGGCTTCTAAAAGATAAATACAACGATCTACATTTCAGTAATTTCCCGCTATTTTATAGGCAAGCATATAATAAATATATGTATAATTTTATGGAATAAAATCCTACAATTTGCCATCTATTCTATCCTCCTATGTTTTTCAGCCATTACAACTTCAACAAAAATATCTAAATTTCTAGCTGTGGATAAATCGGTGATTGAGTTTTGAACTTTTCTAAATATTTGAATAAATTTGTTTTTATCAGGCCCCTTTTGGGTGATGAGGGAGGTGCCTGAGAACACAGTATTTTTTTTGGCCTAACTAATTTTTCGAAGATTTATTTATTATTCTCGTGACCAAAGTACAGACTCAAGCAAATCAGCATTGTTTTGATATTATAAAGTATTTCAACTACCATTCTAGCCATGAATTATTCACCAATAATAACATCTCACTAAAAATACCTCATGAATGACATTCCTCCATTCCATTTCGTATTCGCCAATTACAATAAGTTTTCAAAATTTCAGCATTACATTAAAGACATATTGTGTACTTATTTCATAGAATAAAACTCATCAGTTAATGTCCAAACAATATCCCCATTGGAAGAATGTAGCAAAATTGCAACCACATCAACTACTTTATCAGAATGGTTGAACTATGCACAATTGTAAATATTTACTACTTTATTCTGGAAGCATTATTGGGCATAAACATTACAGCAATGATTGCTCCAATAATAGTCACTGCGTGTAATTCGTTTATATCAATCATGCTGTTTTCTAATTAATTTGGATATCAAATTTATGCAAATAATTTATTTTGACATGATTATTTGCTATTCTGTTCGGAATACCTCAGTGGAGTGTTTAACATCACTTGAACAGATATCAGTGCTTAACCCTTTCTATACTCAACCATGCCTGTCATATGCAGAATGAGGTCCCGAGAGGTTAAATTTAGTGACGCTATCCCACACAACAGGCTAGCATCACTAAGATCACCCTCTGGGAACCTCATTCTGCATGCCCTCATCTGCTATGGGAGATATAGACTCAGATTGAAGTTCCCAAATGGTGAATATTGTGTTTTACACAATTGGGAACCTTGATCATGCAATGTGTCATCTGCCAATTTGGGGATATAGAGAAATTAATCTAAAAAAGTAATAGAATCTATGTGAAGAAGTTTCTATTGAAATTTGATAATAAAGTAACTTTCCAGAGAAGATGAGATCAAAGCAGAATGAGGTCCCCAGAGGGTAAATTTAGTGATGTTAGCCTGCTAAGCGGGATAGCGTCACTAAATTCACCCTCTGGTGACCTCATTCTGCTAATGACAGGCACACTAAACTCAGGCTTGTACTAAACACTAAAAACATCAACAAACCCATTAACACATGTGTCTTTCTGTGTTTATTCCACACCATCCATCCTAGAATCTATTAATTAAAAAAAGCCTTACACGGTTCAGATAGAGACCGGGCTTGTTTTGTCACATGTGGTAATGCTTTGTTTTATAGTTCTGGTTTCATGCTCGAGGAGAACATCATTTCATCTTCAGATTATGTGAGAATTGGGAATTTTAAGGCCACCTGCTCATTAACCCTTTGGAGAGTATCTGTAGCGTCATATACATGACGTCATGAGTAAATTTAACGTCAACGTCATAGCAATAATTATTAACAATTTCGGTCAAAAGGGTCCAATAATTTGTTTTAATTTATGTGCATTTTTTGTTAACATGTGTTATTATAATCGATTGCACTTTTATATTTGGGACTTTATATTAATTAAAATAACTCCTATACAAATCATTTATAAATCAGATGATTTATTGAAGTTATATCATCATAAAATAACACTTCCTGAAAACGACATATATGTCGTTCTACTCCTCAACCGATAGACGACATATATGTCGTTCTACTCGCCAAAGGGTTAAATAACATTATACTCCAAAGTGAGATAAAATATTTAGAGTTATTACTTTGCAATAACAGCACCATAATAGCAAGAGCACAAGTTCCATGTTGTAAATGTTGGTCAAGCTGCTATATGGTGTGTTTGTTTTTTTGTTTGTAAGAGCTTTCTGGGCATACTTTCGCCAGTTAATTAGGGTAATTACTTATTAATGAACCAACAACTGACACTAGATGAAATGGGAAGAATGCGATTGGGAATTATTTTTAGGCTAAAATAACCCCTGTCAGTTATCACTTCATTATGGCAGCTCCCAAGATGGAGCAGTTCTTTTGTGCTCAAATTTGCAAGAGTTATTGCTCTTAGATAAGAAAATGTATTGTATTGAAATTCAAATTGTTTCAGTTTCACAGTCCTGCATTATTTTATCACAGGTCTCACATGGTCATACTAGTAATAATACCAGTATGAAATTTCCATTGTCAAACATTTCTACAGTAAAAACAATTGGTTTTATGCTTATTTCAATATTTTGTCAAGTGGCATAAAAAGTCATTTAGATTTCTCACTCCAATATTTGAAGAAATTGTGCTGGCACATGTACAGGTCAGCCACATCCTGATTTCCACTATTATAGTGGTACATGACCATAACATATTCTTGTTTCCTGTATTTGCATTGGGAATAGAAGATGGCGCATACCAGTGCACAGCCAAATTTCACTCTTAACAATATCGCAGCGAATGAACAGTCTTCCGACAAAATTTGTTCTGCAATCTTTTGCGCCAGCTTTGTTATTCAATAATATTAATAACATATGCCTTTCTAAATGACAATAAGAGGATGACTCAATCGCTCCTTCGTAACAACATTTAAACTAATTGAATGCTAATTTAGTTGCTGCACTGATTAGCGCTACACTGATTTTGAATAATTTGTGTGAAATTTTGGATTATCACTCTTTTATCAAATTCACAAAACGGTAATGGGCATATACCACTATAATAGTAATAGGATTTGCCTGACCTGATATATATAAACACCTTCACACTGCAGAACAGATCAGATCTGCAGAAATTAGTTCTCTTTCACCTGAACTTGCTAAGAAAATATAAATAAATGACTATTCCTATTATATATTTATTCAGTTTCCGGTGTGTATAATAAGATAATCCTATAATATTCTTTTGAAAATGAAACTTGTTAAATATATTTTTTTGAGCTGTTTTTTTTTTAATCTCTATAATTTTTTGAAGGCTTATAGGGTCATGAGACATGATATTTTATGATATTTTATTTGTAAAAATTATGCTTTATCATATTTGATAGGTCAAGTTTGTTGGAATTTTACCTGTTAGTGGTGTGACCGCAGAGTTGATGAACAATGTTCTTGTATCCACATGTAATATCCCAGTCTCTTTAAAGGGGTAATGTACACTAAATCTGGCCATTTATGGGACCATCTCCTTTTATACTCAACAGAATATATGCAACAAATGAATGAATTTGAGCCATGGATTAGTGCAAAAAAAACTAATGTGCTCTATGAACGATTCAAACAACATGGTAATTATAATGAAAATGTGTTTATGACTGCAAATGACAGACACACTATCTCGTGGCTTGGACTCGAGGACTTCGCTGTGGGAACGTGTGAAAAGTCATGAACATCTGTAAAACAACTATATAACAAATGCATGTAAAAATAGATCAACTTCGTTCTTATTGCCCTTGTCAATTATTCTCCAATAATGAGATCTTGATGTCAAAACCATTGTTATGTACATGCCCTAAGTAATTGACCCCTTAACCACAGCAGAATTATGGGTAACTTTTCAGGATTTAGTCGGAAATATGGCTTGTTGCCATTCATCGGAAAGCTCTCGGGGAGAGCTTTCCAATGAATGGCAACAAGCCATATTTCCGACTAAATCCTAAAAAGTTACCCATAATTCTGCTGTGGTTAAGGAGTCGATTAATTAGGGCATTACTGTATGTAAACATTATGGTTACAGCTACATTACCAATCAACAGTGACCACGATGAAATATCAAGTCCAATAAAAACGTAAAGGTAAACATTGGATAAGATCAAAGCATTGAAAAATATTCTGAAAACAGATATAGACTTACATGTAAATATTTGAATTACTTGTTTGTTGATAAATTGCTGTGATAACAGTAATGTTTGTGTAACAGTGGTTTTAACATGCACAATATCGTTATGGAGAATTATTTCTAGTTGATATGAGAAGAAAGTTGATTTCTTTTCCATGTTCTTTGTGATGATTGAACAACAGACTTTTATGATTTCTTACATCTACCCGTGTTATGTCCCTTTAACCCTTTCATGACAGGATCATGCTTGTGCAGCATTAAAAATCATGTGCCAGTGCATTATCTGATATAAGTGAGTCTCCCATAGAGAATGCACTGGGTTACAAGGTCAAGGTAAATAATGTTAGGCCAATGTATTTTCTTATACATGTATATGGGAGACTCCATATGAGAGACTTGCATATATAAGAGAATGCATTGACACAGGGTTTGTACAAATTTCCAGGAAGCTCCAGTCATGAAAGCATTAAAGATGTTCTATCTCTTCCAAGGTACGTTTTAAATAGATTCCTGGCTAATAAATAATAAATATGAATCAAAGACCCCTTTCTGGAAATGCTTCTATCAATTAATATCATTTTATTTTGTATTTTCTGGTACAATATACATAGAATCAATTTGGGACATTTTACGCCTTTGGTTCATTTGGAGCATAGCATGTGGGATAACTCTATCTAAAAATTCAAAAAATAATATTGAAAAAATGCCCCACTTGATTATCACCTAATATAAGAAAATATTGTTATAAAATCAATATTAATTGATAGAAGTGTTTCCAGACAGGTGCCTTTGACTCATACCTATTATTTTATACCCCGGAAACTCAATCGGCAAACCTTGTCAGATTCTGTACCGTTTCAGACTCGGCTTTAATACAACACCATGATTGGTTCGAACTATATCACGTTATTTTTAGCTGGGTGACTGGGTCAAGGATAGGCACTCATTTTTGAATTTAGTTGTATTGAGTCGATTCGTGGGTACGAAAAAAATTTACATTTAAATTTGAATTAAGCATTATTTGAGTTTTGTTTTACAACAGTGCTATAGAATAGAATAGTCTATAAAATATAAATATGAAATTACCGCATGGCCTAAATTGACTACTGTAGACACAACAAATAGCACTATCGTTGCGAGGTGACAACATTTGTTGGTATGTCGATGATATGCCGGCGTAGTTGATAACAGACACCGTGAATCTGTGCTATCAACAGCATTCTTATCGAATGCTTGGTCCATATATTTTGTGATCAAAGATCATTAACCATGAATAATTATTAGATCGAATAACTCGTCAAATAGCAATACAAGCAATCGGACCATTTTATGCGGAACGTCGGCTGCATAGTGGTGACACATTTCTTCCAGATCTGGAATTATCCTTCCGCGAAAAATGACTTCTAATTATACCAGAGAGCTTGGCCCCAGAGGTCCAGGAGTCCAGAATGCCCGGAAACTATAAAACGTATCTAGAAATAGACAGACCATCTTTAAACATTATGTTGAAATTATTCAAAGTGCCTTACATCCCTTTAATCATCAAGCCTGAGTTTAGTGTGCCTGTCGTTTGCAGAATGAGGTCTCCAGAGGGTGAATTTAGTGAAGCTATCCTGCAGTGGGCTAGCATCACCAAATTCACCCTCTGTGGACATCATTCTGCATGGCCTCATCTGCTATGGGAGACAGACTCAGATTGAAGTTCCCGAATGGTGAATATTGCGATGTACACCCATTGGGAACCTCAGTTATACAATGTGTCATCTGTCAATTTGGGGGAATTATATAGAGAAATTATAACTAAAAAAGAAATAGAATCTAAGTTTCTATAGAAATTTGTTTATAAAGAAACTTTCCAGAGAAAATGAGGCCTAAGAAGAATGAGGTCCCACAGAGGGTCAATTTAGTGATGCTAGCCCGATGGGGACCTCATTATGCAAATGACAGACATGCTATAATCAGGCTTGGTGAGGTTATTCAAAGTGCAATAATATGTCTGAGTCAGTGGGTTGATCAATGAATGGCTTCATGACCGCAGAATAATTTTGAACATATTTAGACCCTTTTAATATAGAACTTTGCCTTTTAAATCCACTTTGAAAATACCTTCACACGCTGGATGGAGGACATTCTCCTTTTATTTGCACATGGTCATGCTTTTCATCTTTTCAATAATTTATTCACCTGATTATGTTTTTCATATTGTCAATAAGGTCCGCTTTATACGTCATGCCCAACAAGGTCAAGCCCGACCAATTGGACTGTCCAGGCCCTAAGCTAGGAGGCGACTGTCCACTAAAGCTCAACTGGAGCATGACGTTTAAAACCAATTGGCTTGTCAGAAATTCTCTGCTACGCGTCTGGTGACGACGTGCAACAAGTTTTAGCAAGATTGCATCATCCCTGGATCGTGCTAACACAATCCGTGTCTGGCACGTCATATAAAACAGCGTAGGGCTACATACGTGTTGACCCTTGGCCATATACAATGAAGGCTATGGTATGGTACTACAGTGATTTTAAATGTATTGACTTACAGATGACGTTTCATGAAATTTAGGAATATGTATATTCATGATATTGCAGAGATATATATATATATACACAAAGAATTTCAGGGGAGATGGTTGACAAAGTCCCGATTTCAACGAACGGAAGTGTTTCCGAGACTCACTGTAGAGCTATTATAAAGTCATAATGATGGCCATTTTATGGTGCATTATCAGTGGACACTACTAGTATCACAGTATATTTTCGTGAACTTCCCAAGGAAAAAGACTAGCAAATGACATTTTTTATCAGAAATGCTAAAATTATTCGAATTATATGATTACTGCTATGTTCCAGCTGGCTCAACTTATAAATCAAACACATGTAACATGTGCCAGAGACGAGCTAATGTCGAGCCCGGCGATGATGGCACAATCCGAGTTTAGCAAGACGTATAAATTGGGCCTAGCTCATTCTGCCTTAAATTCATAATATCATTTCAATGAGCAATTATGAGTTACTACTCTTTTCTCGTCATACAGATCCATCAGTAAGCCCATCCCTGAAGATAAGCCCTGTCTGTTTTTGCTCTCAAAAAAATCATGGTGTGGGCCTCGTAGATAAGACCACCCACATTTTTAGATTTTAGAGGGCGAGTATACATGTACATTGATGTCAGGTTAACTCTGAATGAAAATGACAAAAATTCATGCACAAAAATAGCATAACTCCCAGCTCTTACTCCAGCTAATTTCCATTGTAAACTCATTTATACTACCTGTCCCGTTTTGTTTCACAAAATGTTGTATTACAATTTATCACATAATTTGGCCATAAAAGCAGTTTCATAATTATCGGTAATAGACACGTTTAATATCAGCGAGTGCGATGACATCACGGCGTTCTTCAAATAACTTGCGATCGCTGTAGTTTATGATTGTTGTTTTCGATGAATATTTCGCGTTGCTTCGGGTTTATTTGATCATGTGATAAAAGGTATCTCACACTCGTCCTATTTTATACGTAATTTATCAACCTCGACGTTACCTCGTCCTCTAAATTCTATTTGAGCCTCGGTAAACCTCGGCTCAAATCAAATTTAGTGAACTCGGTGGATAAATTCCGTATAAAATAGAAACTCATGTGAGATCCTCTATATATAAGATGAAGTTTGTGTCTTGTATTGAATATTTATATAACATAATAAAACACAAACAATATATTTTCATTAAATTAAATAATATACATCATAAAACACAACATTAAATTAGCACTATGAACGCAAACTGAGATTTTGCATGTGAGGGATCCTCGAAGGTAAGCCCAGTTCCAAGTTTTTTTCACGGGCCTCGGGCATACTGATGGGTGTATACATATGGTGCCCCCCCCCCCCCCCGGGCATACTGATGGGTGTATACATATGGTGCCCCCGCCCCACGGGCATACTGATGGGTGTATACATATGCTGCCCCCGCCCCCCCTGGGCATACTGATGGGTGTATACATATGCCCCCCGCCCCCCCTGGGCATACTGATGGGTGTATACATATGCCCCCGCCCCCACTGATGGGTGTATACATATGGTGCCCCCGCCCCCCCCTGGGCATACTGATGGGTGTATACATATGCCCCCCGCCCCCCGGGCATACTGATGGGTGTATACATATGGTGCCCCCCGCCCCCCCCCAGTAAACAAACATAACAAGGTTACGTAACGATTGTTTATAGACAAACACTCAGAACTACCATATCGTCCAATGAAAATGTTCCGTTGCGCTGTGGAATACGTAAATAAAATTATTGGCGCAATCAATAATCACATTCAAATCACACCAAATTTTATTTTAATGGACCCTTTCTTCCCGCTGTCAGTTCAAAATGAAGCTAATCGTCGTTACTTCATGATTGGGAAATGATCAGACAGAAAACGTGTACATAATATAATTGTTCTCGCAAAGAGATGAATATTTTTCATTCCAGTTAGTATTTTCTCCTAACATATATATGGTAATACATACCAAATAAGGAATATTACAATGAGTCGTATTGTGAGTTGTAAGCACACCCTATTAGGAGTTTTACAACCGACGTAAAGCACATGGATCTAAATAAGGAAATGGCGCAATATCGTGACTCATCTTATAAACAATCGACTGCACTTTTTGCGAGAAACTAAACAACAGTTGACCTGTATTTTCTCAGACACAAAATTGTTTTGTGAATAATATCACATTCATTTCATCATTATGCTATACTATTAGTATATTCTTGAGGAAATTATCATAATTTGATAAAGTTATTTCTAAATTATAACCTACCATGAAGGCCATCCGTCCCTTTAATCAGTCGTCTGCCTATAGTATCAGAACATCCTTATAAACAAAGAATAGACCATTGCAATGTGAACTTTGAGAACTGAATGGAAGAATCCAATGGGTTAAAGTAGTATTTATTAATATAAATCTGCTCTTTAAAGCAGGGCATCGAGTGCAATCTAGGTCAATAAGGTAGACATGATTGTACTGGATTTAAATCTTCATTTTAAATTTAACTTCTTTTGAAAGCCTCTCAATGATACTGCATAAATTAACTGTTTCTTTAAATTGTGACACATTCCATTAGACTCCGTAACAAAAACAATCATCCATAATATTTCTTTTTTCCACTTTCTTGATTTTTGGAGATTGTATGATCCGTAAACGACAAAGTGCACAAAACCATCATACATTTTTGCGTCTTCAAAAGATACATCATGTAGTCCTAATTTTGTTCTGTTTTGACTCGCATAAATTGTTATTGTTGTATCATCAAGTACGTTAACCCTTCCATGACTGGAGCTTCCTGAAATTTGCTAAAACCCTGAGTCAATGCATTCTCTTATATATGCGAGTCTCCAATTGGGAGCCTCGCATATATAAGAGAATACATTGGCCTAACAATATTTGCCTTGATGGGAGAATCGTATATATATGAGAATGCAATGGTACAGGATCTTTAATGCTGCTCCAGTGCAGCTCCAGTCATGAAAGGGTTAATTTTTATCGTATCATGTATGTTAATTGAAAATTGAATTTTGTAGATATATCATTCCAGGTGACATTAAAGTACTGCCACCATAAGATATGCTCGAATGATTCATTTTGAAGCACATTTGTTATATTTTTAACCCAGGGCCAGGAACATACGTCACTAATGTAATCTCGAAATCATTGTCACTGATGTAATCTCAAAATCATCATCACTAATGTTTACCTTGACCTTGTAAGCCAGTGCATTCCTTATATATGTGAGGCTCCCTATGGGAGACATGCATATATAAGAGAATGCAATGGCACAGGATCTTTAATGCTACACCCACGCAGCTCCCGTCATGAAAGGGATAAACAACCTGTCACGTAATAACGTAATCATTGCGGCATTGTGATGTATCATTATAACTTTGTCTCTATCCGGAATAAGAATTGATGCCTATTTCCGCAGATGTTGTTCCTGGTGGTAATAGTTATCTGAATTGATCTAGGCTGTTGGGTTATCAGACGTATTGTTCTCGCCTTACCACAGAAATTACTGCCACCAGTTATCAATGATCTATTTATACCATGTATTACCAACCAAACCGACAGTTTCAAAGAAAAGTGGGGGTATGCTAGATGGACCCTGTCTGTTCATCAGGCATAAATTTCAGTTTAATATGGCTTATCAAAAAATTATCCAATTATATTTGAATCTTGTATTCTAGAGTTATCCTTCTTCCTACATGATCAAATTTCAATGAAATTTGATAGGGAAGATCTCCATCAGAAGCGCTTCTAAAGATTGATCCCAAGATGTCCATATTTGACCCCCGACGTTCTGAAAGAAAAGGGGGACTATAGAAACAGGCTCTGTCTGTCCGTCCGTTCGTCTGTCACACTTTAAGTACCTTTATGGTGTAATCAACTCCTCCAACAGTTTTCATCCTAGAGATTTGAAATTTCAGAATATTGTTGCTCATATATTGAAGATGTGCAACATGTATATAGATGACGGAAAAATAATTTTTTGACGGAGTTATTAACCCTTTTCGACTTAGAAAATATCGACATTTTTATACGCCCTTTTGAAAAAAAGGCCGTATTATAGTATTGGTTTGTCTGTCCGGGCGGGCGTCCGTCGTGCAGTCCGTTAACCTGTTGTCCGGATGATAACTTTAGTTAGAGTGAACCAAAATTAGTAAAATTTGGTATGTGGGTTTATTAGCCGAAAAGTAAGTTCAAGTTCGAATTTGGGTTCCGCCCGCCAATTTTCACCGGAGTTATGCCCCTTATTTAATGTTTTTTGACTTAGAAAATCCTTGAAATTTGTTGTCCGGATGATAACTTTAGTATAGTTTATCGGAATGAATCCAAATTTGGTATATTACTTTCTCCCACCAAAACACAGGTCAAGTTCGAACTTGGGTTCTGTCCGACCATTTTTGGCAGAGTTATGCCCCTTTTTCGACTCAGAAAATTCAGTTTTCTTATGTTTTTTGGTTTCCGGATGATAACTCGATTTTGGAATGTTTATACGCAAAACCCGTGTTTATCGAAATACAGCTCAAGTCCGAATTTCGTTTTAATCCGATAATTTTTGCGAGAGTTATGGCCCCTTTTTTTATGTAATTTGACTTAGAAAATCCCTGAAATTTGTTGTCGGATGATAACTTTAGTTAGAGTGAACCGATTTCAATCAAATTTGGTATGTGGGTTTATTAGGAGAAAAGACAGCTCAAGTTCGAATTTGGGTTCCGTCCGCCAATTTTCACCGGAGTTATGCCCCTTATTTGACTTAGAAAATCCCTGAAATTTGTTGTCCGGATGATAACGTGACTAGAGCTTATCGGATTCAATGATAATTTGGTATATTACTTTCTCCCACCAAAACACAGGTCAAGTTAAAATTTGAGTTCCGCCAATTTTTACCAGAGTTATGCCCCTTTTTTACCAGTTTCCGCCGACCCAAGAGAGGGCGTATATTGCACGCCCAGCGTAGCTCTTGTTTATAATTTTCTGTATGAGGGTACCTTTATGGTGTAATCAACTCCTCCTACAGTTTTGATCATAGATATTTGAAACTTCAGAGTATTGTTACCCACATATTGCAGATGTGCAACCTGTATATAGATGACAGAAAAAAAAAAATTGACGGAATTATTAACCCTTTCGACTTAGAACATTTAAAAAAAATTTTTTATTTCTTTAACAAAGAGGCATCGACTTGCAACATTGTCGGGGGACACTGTGGTCGGCTGACCATTTATTTCACTTTTTATTATGCCCCTTTGACCGAAGGAAATGGTGGGTATACTATCCGAATCGATCGTCTGAGCTGATATCTCAACCACAGGTTGTCCGATCTCAATGAGTATCTCAGCCATGGGTTATAGGATCTTGATGAAATTTGGAATGGAAGTTCATCATCATAAGGGCTTTCAGTGAAGTGTCAATTAGTGTTGTGCGCATTCCCCATTCTCGAGTTATTCATATTTGTTTATATGGAATATTGATTTTTGCTCATCTGCCTAGTATCTCAACCATGGGTTATTGGATATTAATGAAATTTGGCATGTACGTTCACTATCACAATGGCTTTCAATAAAGTGTCAACCTGTGTTGTGTCCATTTTCCATTCTAGGTTTATTCTCCTTCCTTTATCTGGAAATGTTGATCTTGTTTGTCCGTCCGTACAAATATTTCATTCATTAGTTATCAGATCTCAATGATATTTGGTATGAATGTTCACAATAATGAGGACTTCCAGAGAAGTTGTAATTGGTTTTATTTGCATTCTTCATTCTAGTGTTGTTTCTCTTTGTTTATATAGAAATGTTGATATCTCGATCAGCCATGTGTTATTTATCACCGAACTGGTTTTTTTAATATAAATCTATACTCAAAATTGTATCTACATGTACTATTTTCCTGCATTTTCTCCATTTCCAAATCTTTCTCTATCCATTTATCTTGATTCAGTAACAAGTCATGACATGCTAAAATGATTGCATAACTAGTCAATTAGTAATCCTGATCTACCTGTACAATGCTGAGCTTAAACTCCTCATCTCAGAAAACTGCTCTGTGATATATTTACCTGAACAATGTCCAATATTCAATTTAAGTGCAATTAGGTCTGGCACTATTTTTAGATCATGCCATGAATCTCTACTCTCCCTAGGTACCTCCATAGAGATCATATTCCACCAGTTCAAATTCTGGGAAACTTTTGAAGATCTGATGGGGAACTTCATAACATCGAAACAATATCGTAGGCAATATATTTCTCAGTTAACTCTTTCCATGACTAGAGCTTCCTGAAATTTTGCGAAAACCCTGTGCCATTGCATTCTCGATATATCCGAGTCTCCCATATAGGAAGCCTCATATACATGTGTATAAGAGAATACATTGGCCTAACACCATTTATCATTTCCATGTAAGCCAGTGCATTCTCTTATATATGAGAGTCTCCCTCTGGAGAATGCACTGGCACACGATCTTTTATGCTGCACCAGCGCAGCTCCCATCATGGCCCCCATGAAAGGGTTAAGGAACAGGTATTGACAAAGAAATATATCATCTGTGTCAGAATCTCTACTCTGGTTAACGCCCGTAGAGATCATATTCTACTAGTACAAAACCTTGGAACTTTTTGAAGTTTTGACAGGGAACATTATAAAGTCGAAAAATAACATGGGGGGGGGGGGGGGGGATATATTTCTTAGTTATTATGTGTTCCTTTTATAATATACTTCACTGTATGTGAAGGTCCCAATTCGAAATTGGATTATTTAAATGAATTTGTGACCGATTTTGCTTTGCATTGCTAACAATTATGGAATTTTTCCACAGTAATTACCGATAATTAATTCAATGTTTATTGTGATATCGGTTCACATATATCACAGAAAAGCATGCAATTTTGAGTTGGGACATTCATCTGCAGTGAAGTACATTATTAAAGAACAGATAATAACTAAAAATATATTCCCCGCATTAATTTTTCGACTTTATAAGGTTCCCTGACAAAACCTCAAAAAAATTGCAAAGTATTGTACTAGTGGAATATGATCTCTACAGACGTTAACCATAGTAGAGATTCATGGCATGATCTAGATCTAGCACTGTTGTATATTTAGTTGTGGTAAATAGATAAATATCAAGTCTCCAGGCTTGCATTGGGTGATAGCATCACAACAAAATGATTTAAATTTGTAGATTACTTGTGAATTCTACAATGACAATTACTGGTTTGTTATTTTTTTTTATGTAATCGATTTGTTTTGCTGATTGCATCTTTCAAGAGTAATCAATTACCTTGTGATTAGGCCAAATAAATATAAATGTCTGGTTCAGGTTACATGTCAGAAAAAATTAGGGTCAGCTAGTAGGCTTGAAATTTTATTTTTTAATTACTGTCCCCTGACATTCCATCGGAGGACTATAGTAATGACCCTCGTCCTTCCATCCGGAACTTTGTCCGAGCCGGTATTCTGTCATTTTCTAAAACTTGGCACATATATCAACCACAATGGAAACCTGCGCACCTGCGATTTTGAGTTGGGATGTACTCATTGTCCCCCGAAAAGTTTATTTTGGCGTAGTTATTGCCCTTTTTCGACATAGAATCATACATCCTGGGACTCATCTTTTGTCCGAGTCTGTATTCCGTCATTTTCCAGTAAATTTTGTTAAAACTTGGAACAGATGCCCTCCAGCATGGGAACCTGCGCAACTGCAATTTTGAGTTCGTCGGACTCATTTTGGGGGAGTTATTGCCCTTTTTCGGCATATAGGGGTGGGGACATTTTGGTCAGCAATCTTTAATTGTACCTAATTCTTGATAACTGTGCTTAAGTATTTTAAGTATTTTAATTGCGCTTAGGCCAAAAAAAAGAAGACCTGTTTCTACAAACAGGCTGAAAAAAATTAGGGTCTGTAGGGTGCAGGTTGGCAAAAAATATTTATTTTTTTTTAACAATAGGCCCGGGTCCCCTCAGCGCTAACCTTCCAAATATCAACACCCTAATCTCAGTCAAGTCATTTTAGATTATAATATTTTGTATTCTGTTCCGTAAGGCCTTGTGGTTATTCTTCTCAGTTGTAATGAGGCAAGACACTTAGCATGTCTAAAGAGTAAAATTTGTTCTGAGGAAGGAACATAATAAGTACATGGGGAGACATTTTCAACACTTTAAATAAATGTTCTTTTGGTCATTGTCATAAACAGGAACATCTAAACATAAAGTTCGCAAAATAAAAGGGGTCATTCCTAGTGCGACTATTTTGTAATAACGATCCATAAGGTATACAAATTATACAATTATAATTGTATACAATTATTAAAGGTACTCAATCCGATCAGACGCTCCTAAATTATTATTATGCCCCCCGACTTGAAGTCGGCGAGTATATAGTCAACGTCTCTGTCCGTCCGAACGTCCTTTTTTTACTTAGAAAATTCAATTTTGTCCGTCCGTACAAACATTTTGCATTATTGTTCAGCAACCGCTGGGCAGATTTAGCTGATATTTGGTATGGTGATAGAGCAGCATGGGGGAACAGCTACATGCATAGCGCGGTTTTCGTCCACCCATTTTCACCAGAGTTATGGCCCTTTTTTGACTTGGAAAATTCAATTTTTCTCTTGTTTTTTTGGGTTTCCAGATGATAGCGTGAGCTTTGGTGGTACGATTGCAAATCCCGTATTTTTGTTGATCAGTTATATGAAAATACATGTCAAGTGCGAAATTGGGTATGATTTGATGATTTTTGCCAGAGTTATGGCCCTTTTTTCAACTTAGAAAAATTTGAATTTTTGCTTGTTTTTGGGTTTCTGGATCGCTTGTTTTTGGGTTTCCGGAATTTCTAGTACGAACTTCTTTTGGAATGGTCATATACTAGTAGACCTCCTCGGATATCCGCAGTTTCGTCCATGCTTAATCCGAATCGCTACGGTCGGGGGCAAATGCCACGCGACAGCGTACCTCTTGTTTCTTTGGCTTTGGGGGTAAAAAATATTTGATTCTAGTCGAGGAACCCACCCCCCCCCCAAAGCTCAGAGTGATCAGATATTGATTTTTTAAGTTTGTTATTTATCGAGATGTGAAATAATATGTGGCCCAGAAACACGTGGTCAAACGGACGGCCATGCACAAATTGCGGATGAAGATAGATAACTCTAAAATCAAGTGGTAATACAACTAAATTTCGTGATACTTTAGTGATTCTAAGGCCATATTTTGTTGAGCAAAATGTTGATAAATATCAAGTTTTGGGAAATTTTATACCACAGTTGACAGTGGTTAGCATTATATTGTTGCAATAAATTGATTCTGATAACTAAAGCGTATTTTAAAGAAATGTTGTATTTGATGATATGGGGACCGTCTGATCGGATTGAGTACCTTTTCTCCTTTCAAGTGATCCTTTGTAAATTTTGAACTTCCATACAATCTTGATATAGATGTTTAACATGTATTATAATTAATCTGAGGACTATTGTGGAAATACTAAACCAAAGGCAATATCAAAAACAAATATCATAATAAACAAATATCAAATTTGGCGCTTTAAAGGGGTACCGGTACTGTACACTAAATCCGGCCATTTAATGGTACCATCTCCTATTATACTCAACATATGCAACAAATGAATTTGAGCCATGGATGAGTGCAAAATACAATCATGTGTCTATGAATGATGCAAAACACATGTATGGTAGTTATAATGAAAATGAATTTATGGTTGGAGTTATAAATTAATTTTCGTTATAATTACCATGTTATGGGAGGCCAAATTCACATTTAATAATGAATTGTGGTTAAGCCTAAGTGCAATTGATTGTGCTTATAACTTAATATAAGCGCAAAGCGCAATTGATTGCGCTTAAGTTAAGTGCAAAAAATTACGACTAAGCACAATTAATTATTAAATGTGAATTTGGCCTCCCATACCATGTTGTTTGTATTGTTCATACCGTAAATGAGTGTATTTTGAACTCACCCATGGTTCAAATTCATTCATTTTTGCATATGATATGTGTTGAGTATAATATAAGATGGATTATTGGTCCCAAAAAAATTGCCAGATTTAGTGTACAGTCCCCCTTTAATATAAAGTCGTGATTTTGATATATATATTTATAGTCCTTTATGACATTTCAAATGTTTATTATGGATAATTGTCTTTTGTTAAACTACTACCAACTATTACTAATAGTATTCATAATCATATGATAGTGAAGACCTGCTATTAAACCATAACATTATGATGATAAATCATTATCAATTTGAACATTTAGTCATGAATGCTTCCATTTTGATCCGATCTCAATTCATCGTTGATCACGACTCGAATGATTCACTTCAAAAAGTACCGCTCCTTTTATACGGCTCATAAATAGACTCACGGTTTACATAATTATCGGCTGAATATGGAAAATAAAAACAACATTGAGATTGACAGTCAATAGCATTCCATAAAACACACCGAGCGATTTGATTGGCTGAGAGAAATTCCTTACGTGCTTGATATTTTGTAACACCACAGTTGGTTGGTCGGTGCGTCCGTGACCTTAGAATACACAGAAAAATGACATGCCGGTGTATTCGCTGGACAGAATAGTGAATGTGAGTGATTCATGCATGGCTGAGCTATATCGTAAATCATCTCGCTCCGGTTGAGCAGCCATGTACGCTTCTTTTTGACGGGTTATCATCCCGCAGTCTTCATCTTTTTAGTGAGGGCAAGATGGATGTTCTACCGAGTGGGAATATTTTCCGTGAACTTCAAGTTGTACACGATACTGGCTATTTCTCGGCCCAGCCATCGCTCGAAGACCGATGGCAACAGGTATGTGATTCATCTGTCAAAGTTTTATATCCGTGTCAACAGTATAAACAAATGCTGAATGATGAATATCGCCATGTGTTATGTTTTTGCCGGCATATATACATATTAAACAACAACCCAGATTGTTTTTATTACATTAAAAAAATAAATTAACTTTAAATTAAGTTTATAATATGATTATCATTATGAAGGAAATATTGATGAAGCCTGAGTTTACTATTTAGTGTAGACTACCTGTCATTTGCAGAATGAGGTCCCCAGACGGTGACGCCATCCCGTATGGTGGGCTAGCATCTCCAAATTCTCCCTCTGGGACCTCATTCTGCATGGACTAATGTGCTAATTTGGGGATATAGAGAAACTAAACTTTAAATTAAGAAATAAAATCTATGTGAAGAAGTTTCTATAGAAATTTTATAATAAAGAAACGTTCCAGATAATATGAGACCTAAGCAGAATGAGGTCCACAGAGTGTGAATTTAGTGATGCTAGCCTGTATGCAGGATGGCATCACTAAATTCACCCTCTGTGGACCTCATTCTGCAAATGACAGGCACCTTAATAAAAGCCCTTATTAGGCACAAGCCTGTCTGTGCACATGACATGTTTGTCTAACTCTAACTTACTTCTAATTAAGCCAATCATGTGTGAAATGATGCACTCAATCTCCAAGTCCCTTTGAATAATCCTAATATGATGTAAATGATGGCATCAGTTTATGAAATTCTATCAATATGCATTATTTATGTAATTTATTATCATGCATGTATGGTACCGGTACTACTAGTATACATGTAGATGTTGCACATTGGCCTATGACAAATAATAACAATTTATAAATGACATATAAATTTATATTATTACATGCATATTATTGAAAAACACACCATTCCTTGGACTCATATGTGTGGAATGGAATGAGTTAGATGTCACATGATATACAGCAAATGACATTCGCCTTGACATGGAAACCGGAACTTTAAATTAAAAGCATATCAGCTGACAAGATCAGTAAATAATGTAAACATTGAATAATTCTTTGGAAAACATAAAAAAACAATAAGTTAGGAACTTTATGTCAGGTCCTTGTACTATACATCTACACACAACAATGATTGATGATGGGTATCATTTAAGTTTCATCCAATGTCTTATGTTAAGCAATGGGTTTGGATCATTGGATGCCCTGTTTCCAATGCCTTATCTCCCTGAATACATATAGATGTACATGTACTGGGACATACAAAATTATTAGGGGTTTTGCCCAACCTGGGTCCTAATACAAAACTTCCAAATCAAATCTCAATACTAGTACCTCTAATAGTCTACTTAATTTAAGAATGTTGAGAGTGACCCACTTACATATAGCAGTAATCATCAAATGTTAACTGTTGATCTACTATTCAGTTTGTGATTGAAGCCATCATATACTTGTGCTTGGTATTGCTGAAGCTCTCAAAGAAATGTAAAGTAGCAAAATTTGTTTGCTGCTGTTGCAAGTCAGAAAATCTCTCTTCCCAATTATAATTGTAAGGCTTTTATATATATCAGATTTATTGAGCCATGGACTCAGTATGAGTCTTCATTGCTTCAAATGAGTATGCTTCAGCGAGCGTGAACAAATTCACATTTGTTATTGTAATGGCCATGTATTGATCGGAATGGCACATTGTGATGTCCCTCAACTCAGATCAAGCTTATATATATAGATACAGCTGGATTAGTATGGGCAATGAAATTTTGAGTTAAATACACCAGTTAATAGGGAGTTCTGTGATATGCTTTTATATTCTCTGATCCAATGTACATACATTTAAATGGATATTGAGCAGGGCTCGATTTAACTGGATTCCCATTGCATCACAATTTACGATGCAATTTCCAATTTCTGCTAACCAATTTACAATGAAAATACATACATGTATTGGTAGGGAATGCTATACAAAATCTACACAGTGCTGCAAAATGCTATACCAATTTAAATTGAGAAATATAAAATGGAGATAGTATACAAGAGATAGATAGAGTGAAACATGGAATATGCATGTACATGTATGTACAGACTCTCTGGTTGACATGCAGCCTATTAGATCAATCTGACTGGGTACAAATGCTTGTAGTGACTCGTGCAAAAATCATCCATGTTCACAATCAGCAGCATTATGATTTTCTACCACCACCATCCTCGTCAATGACCACCACTACTACTACCACTGTCATCATCTCGATCATCATCATTATCCACACCATCATCATCATATGTACTCACCATCATTCATCATCACCATCACTTAGTAATCTATTCTTTCCATTTGTTGTGCATACTATACAGCAACGCAATCATTCTTGAATAGTTTAATAAATAAATAATTTAATCGAAAATCTCTTTATTTATTAAATTTTATGTCGCATACATATTTCTCACACATTTTTTTTGGAATACCAATATACAATTTGTAGCACGTATATCATAGCGTTCTTGTTGCTGCTTTATGCCTAAACACCGAATACTATCTTACCTCTGTTAACCTTTCCATGACTGGAGCTTTCTGAAATTTTACGAAAACCTTGTGCCAATCTATTACATGTATCTTATATGTATGTGTACATGTACTGGTAAGTGAGTCTCCCATTGGTAACCTTGAATATATAAGAGAATACATTTGCCTAACAATACATGTACTTAGTTTGACCTTTTAAGCCAGTGCATTCTCTTTTATAAGCGAGGTTCTATAGGAGACCTGCATGTATAATATAATGCACTGGTACAGGATCATTAAAGCTGCACGAGCGCAGCTCACATCATTAACCCTTTACCCAACAAACCGGCCAAAACCGACCAAATAAAGCTTCAACAGCCTAAAATATCTTCGGTCTGTCTCAATAGAACCATACAAATATGGATATCATTGGAACCGGCTCCTTGACCACATTGTGATAGTTACAGTTATGCCCTGTGCCAATGCATTCTCTTATATATGCGAGTCGACCATAGGTCGTCTCGCATATATAAGAGAATGCATTGGCCTAAAAATAATCTTTTTTTAACACTTTTTACCATTTTTTCTTACATTCTTTAACAATTTTATAATTATTAATGTGTTAAGCCAATGCATTCTCTTATATATGCGAGGCGACCTATGGTCGACTCGCATATATAAGAGAATGCATTGGCACAGGGCCCTTCTGTTGGGTAAAGGGTTACATAGTAAATATAGTGCTACTGCTATTAATTTACCTTGAAGATATTTACTCTACATCCCAGTACAGCCAGACATAAACAAGGGCAATGAAGCCATGGTTTGGCCAGCATTTTATTTATCCCAAGGCATATCTTGCAGCAGAAATTATTAATGCGTGATAATTGAGGAAACCCCAGTAGGATTCCCTGGAGATTTAATCAGAGGGCTTTGACTGTAGCAGAACTTCAAATGTATTTTGTTGGCTGGCACTTGACAGCTCTTTGCACATATTGACCACATGTTTCTTCAACATAGAATCAGACTGTGAAATACAAATTGAATGCATATGGCACCCAGTCTGTGGGATTCTTTGTATCAGAGTTGGATTTTTTATATATATAAAAGAAATATTTAGGATTCAAACCACAAGATTACCAGAAAGTTCAAAACTCTTAAATGTTTATTCTAGACCAATATAAATTAAATACATTCTGATCCCTACCCATACCTATTTCTACCCCCTCCTGAAAATGGTAACTCTATCATGTTGTAAAGGTTGTGTGTTGAACCTTTCATGAGTGTAGCTGCGCTGGTGCAGCATTAAGGATCCTTTGCCAGTGCATTCTCTTATATAACTGAGCCTACCATTGGGAGCCTCTCATATTTAAGAGAATGCACTGGATGCCAGGTGAAGGTAAATTTTGTTAGGCCAATGTATTCTCTTTAATATATACAGAAGGCTCACTATGCGAGACTCGCATATATAAGAGAATACATTGGCACAGGCTTTTCACAACATTTTAGGAACCTCCAGTCATGGAATGGTTAAAGTACGGATGCACTAAAATAACTCATCAATCGTTCATCGCACTTGGTACCTTTATGATACATGTATAATGTGGAATACTTACAATTTTACAGAACAGTCTACTATTATTTTGTCCCAGAAAGAATAGAATATAAAAAAAAATAAAATGTCCTCTGTGATAAGTTTAGATAAATGATAATATATAATGGTTTATCTAGAAATTTTGACAATTTTAACATTTTCAGTGGATTAGATTTATAACTTTCAAAAAATTATATTGAAATTATGAACGTAGATTGTATTTACATATATTTATTTAAAATTCCATACACCATAGATTTTAATGAGTATTTTTAACTGAAGGTGCTTATTCATGTAGCATACTAGTACATGAGTCTGTCTGTATGGAGGGATGGTATCAAAAGTAACTTGAAAATATTTTGTTTATCCCTTGGTGAAACAAGATATTTCTATTAACCTATAAATTGTATATATTAATATATTCATTTATCCAATTATACCTTTATCATCTCTGTGGTAAAATGAAATACAAGAAGTAAACAAAAACACTGTAGTCTATACAATCAATCACTGGGGTGGGTTGTCACAGTGGCAGGTTATCCAGTTCCCATGAGTACCAGTACAGGTAAACTCATTAAAGATTAATAGGGGTATGATGTTCAGTATCTAAACTCGGAAAGTCAGATCTTATTATCTATACAAGTGCCATATGCCCTATCTAAACCTGCACCTTCCACACACTTCAGATATTTATGGGGGTGGTTTGACCAGGTGGCAGGAAATATGTGCTGACACAGCATATTTTTAGTTGTCCATATATATACAGTAATGCCCTAATTAATCGACTCCTTTAACCACAGCAGAATTATGGGTAACTTTTCAGGATTTAGTCGGAAATATGGCTTGTTGCCATTCATCGGAAAGCTCTCGGGGAGAGCTTTCCGATGAATGGCAACAAGCCATATTTCCGACTAAATCCTGAAAAGTTACCCATAATTCTGCTGTGGTTAACCCTTTACCCAACAAACTGGCCAAAACCGGCCAAATAAAGCTTCAACAGCCTAAAATATCTTCGGTCTGTCTCAATAGAACCATACAAATATGGATATCATTGGAACCGGCTCCTTGACCACATTGTGATAGTTACAGTTATACCCTGTGCCAATGCATTCTCTTATATATGCGAGTCGACCATAGGTCGCCTCGCATATATAAGAGAATGCATTGGCCTAAAAAAAATCTTTTTTTACCATTTTTTCTTACATTCTTTAACAATTTTATAATTTTTAATGTGTTAAGCCAATGAATTCTCTTATATATGCGAGGCGACCTATGGTCGACTCGCATATATAAGAGAATGCATTGGCACAGGGCCCTTCTGTTGGGTAAAGGGTTAAAGGAGTCGATTAATTAGGGCATTACTGTAGTTCTACTATAAAATGATTAACATCCAGTTAGGGCTGTCACATGGTGTTAGAATATTACTTTAGTATCTACCATGCACTGCTTGCTTTACCCTAATGTTTATGAAATGTACCACCACCCAGTAATAGTACATGAACATGTACCTGTGTTTAATTTCATTTCTTAAGTTTTGGACATCAAATTTAACAAATTAAAGTGAACTGCTCTGTGTATATAGTTTCAATGTTCAGCAATTTCTCACTTTATTTGAAAATTTATTTAATTTACATCCAAACACTCTCAAAATTAGTTCAAGGCCTCAGTATGTTTGTTCAGTGAATCGTGTTTATATTAAAAGTAATGTCTCTTGCACAAGCCTGAGTTTAGTGTGCCTGTCATTTGCAGAATGAGGTCTCCAGAGGGTGAATTTAGTGGGCTAGCATCATTAAATTCACCCTCTAGGGACCTCATTCTGCTTAGGCCTCATCTTCTCTGGAAAGTTTCTTTATTATCAAATTTCTATAGAAACTTCTTCACGAATAGTCTAATTCTTTTTTAGTTTAGTTTCTCTATAACCCCAAATTGGCAGACGACACTTTGAGGCCATTCAGAATGAGGTCCCCAGAGGGTTAATTTGGTGATGCTAGCCCACTATTAAATCCACCCTCTGGGGACCTCATTCTGCAAATGACAGGTACACTAAAGTCAGGCTTTCTTGATAAATTGAGCATAATGAAAATGTCGTAATTTTAGGGTTTGCAAACCTGATCACATCTATAAAATCTTAATAGTGGCATGGCTATCAATGCCCGGATACATGTAGATCCATAATGTAGGAATATATTGCATGCAACGGACCATAAGATTCTTTTGAATACCGGATGACTGAAACGACGCTCATTTGTATTCATGTACTAAATAGCTATCTCAGTGTGATGTGATCATTGGTGCGCGTAATCACTCATATTATGTTAACCTCATAGTAATATTTCTCAGGTAAATTCAATATTATATACCACTACAATGCAACTCTTCTTCATAGCAAATTGTCATACATGACTTCTGGTCATTGAGGTTTTTGAATTTTAGGGCATGAGTACTAACTCATATCAGCTGAGTCAGAATGATTTTTGTTAGGTTATACCGACTGGTATTTAAAAGGCATCATTTTGACAAGTCTCTGTCAGACTGTTAGTTGATACTTTATTGTAAGATTATTTCATAAATGTACATCATATATCTTGTTCAAAACTTATTAAACAGAGAGCTTCTGGATATCTGCGGATGCCAAAATTGGGCCCAAATTCTAAAATGCTCCAAAATACCTAGGCTAGATTAAAACTTTAAATACAATGTACTCCATGTCCGTTTCAGTCAGAAATTTACTGTACTGCCCTAAGTAAATGACTCATCGAACCACAAGACAACCAGAGGGGTGGGTGGTTAAAACACATGTAATCATCTACTGTTATGAAACAGTAATGTCCAGTATAATTGCATAAGAAATGAAACAGTCAGCAGTTAGCTACAGTGTATCGACAGTCGTGGAATATAACCACCTGGGGTTCCTTTACCACATATACCGTAATTGCGGTGTCACAGCGGTCACAGAACCGTTAATCGCAGAGAAGTTATGGTTTGACATCAGTTATAAACGCATAATAACCACAGTTACTGGGTCAATTACTTAGGGGAGTACGGTATCTCAGTAGTAGCAACAGGTTGATACCCAAGGTAAAAGTCAATGCGCACATCCTTTGACAAATATAGTGTGGATGCTGGTAGAGTATAAATCCAAACCCAAAAATCCTTCTCAACACCTGTATTGGGCAGTTCATTGACTTGAGAATATAAATATATCACCTGAATCTTTTGAAGCTAGCCTATGTTTCAACATAAGGTTAAGATCATATCACATATTCAAACATCCACTTCAATCTATCTGCCAAAAACAGCTGTGAGAACTTTGGTTGCTCAGGTATGCCCTTAAGGAGCAGAATTACTTCAACATATTTGAGTAAAGGTGGGCGAATCGATAGATTTATCATTTGATAACACAAGATCAATAGTTTGTTAAATGTGCGTCCCTCCAGGTAGTACAACTCTCCCTGCGGTGGGAAATTAAATCTCGCTAAGATTATTATTTTTACCTATAGCAATTATGGGTTCAGAGCATTCTAATCATGAGATATTTTGTTGTTCAGTGAAGTAATATTGACTATTATTGTGGCCGTGTTATGTTAGAAATTTACAGATTATCTTCCCATGAGTGTTATAAAAGACATTGATCCGGTGCAGCAAGATGAATTATTCAGCGAAATAGAAGTTGAGGCCCTGCATGATCTCAGGTTGTGTCTTATGAAAGCTGGACGCTTTGATTAAGTGGCTAATAAATCAGGATTGTAATAAAAAACAACAAAAACTAAAAACAATCCATTTTAACATCTAGGATATAAATATTAACTCTTTCAGTGCCAGGGGCCGATCTCATCGGCCCTAATTTACGGTCTGTAGCGTGCCAGGGCCGATAAAATCTGGCACTGAATGAGTTAACCCTTTACCCAACAGAACGGCCCTGTGCCAATGCATTCTCTTATATATGCGAGTCGACCATAGGTCTCCTCGCATATATAAGAGAATGCATTGGCTTAACACATTACAAATTATAAAATTGTTAAAGAATGTAAGAAAAAATGGTAAAAAGTGTTAAAAAAAGATTTTTTTTAGGCCAATGCATTCTCTTATATATGCGAGGCGACCTATGGTCGACTCGCATATATAAGAGAATGCATTGGCACAGGGCATACCTGTAACTATCACAATGTGGTCAAGGAGCCGGTTCCAATGATATCCATATTTGTATGGTTCTATTGAGACAGACCGAAGATATTTTAGGCTGTTGAAGCTTTATTTGGCCGGTTTGTTGGGTAAAGGGTTAAAGGATATAAGAAAAAATTATTAAAATTGTAAAAAATTGTAAAAAATAATAACAAATTATGAAAAATTGTTAGGCCAATGCATTCTCTTATATATGCGAGGCGACCTATGGTCGAATCGCATATATAAGAGAATGCATTGGCACAGGGTATATGGGTTGATACAAAAATCGGACTTGGCACAAAAAGACATATCTCGTTTGTTGCAAGATTAAAATGCTGTGGAAATAACATTCACCCTCCGCTCTTGCATACAAGTATCAGCATGTAAATTTTATATCAGCTGGCTAACCTCACCAAGTTCACCCTCTGGGGACCTCATTCTGTCTAGGCCTCATCTTCTTGGAAGTACATGTATCTAGATAGTCACAAGTTAACATTGTTTTTATTTACTTTTTCACTTCTGTTCAGTTTCTTTATCCCATTTGAAGAAGATACATTTAAAATGTATAATCAAGGTGACTAACATCACCAACTTCAATTGGGGAACTTTAATCTGATTCTAGGTCTCCCATAGTTGAGGCATGAGCAGAATGAGGTTCCCGACTGTGAATTGTGAAATCAATTGTGATGCTAGCCTGCTGTGTGGGATAGCATCACTAAATTCACCCTCTGGGCACCTCGTTCTGCAAATAGAATAGGTCAAAATCAAGAAGATATTAACCCTTTCTTGATGGGAGCTGTGCTGGTGCAGCATTAAAGATCTTGTTCCAGTGCATTCTCTTATATATGCCAGTCTCCTTCACACTCTCATAGGAGGCCTCACATATATAACAGTATTCATTGGCTTGCATGGTCAAGGTAAATATTGTTAGGCCAATGTATTCTATTGTACATGTATATGTGAGGCTCCCTATGGTAGACCCATATATATAAGAGAATGCATTGGCACAGGGTTTTCGCAAAAAAATCAGGAAGCTCCAGACATGGAAGGGTTAAAGCTGCCACCATGCTTGTTGAATGCTAAACATGCTTCATATAAGTGATGAAAATAATTGTCTAACCCCTCACAAATATAATAGAGTTAAGTGCAGAAAGTACCTATATGGAAATTATGAATTATTCAGTGAAAAATCATAACACTTATGCACAGTACCTTCATGTTTGGGTCATTAATTTCCGGTATATTTCCAAAGCACCAAAATTCTGCGCCAAAAGACAAATTATATCAATCTGTTTTCTTCAGTTCTCTTGGCATGGAAAATCTTATGGCAAACCAAAGCCTTACACATCCTGCAGATTATTCTGAGCAAGACTGTAGTTGCTGCGCACTGTTGCACAAGTTCTTGAATATGCGGATAATTAGATGATATTTTATGTAACTTCCGGACAAAAAAATAATCGAACATGCCTTCAGACTTGTGCCATTGATTTTATATCAAACTTTAATATATGTACACATTTGGTTGTTGCATTCCATTCATAACTCAGACCTCGTTGTCTGTTTAATAGTTGGTTCATAATTACTGCCATTAGTTCAGCCTCCTATGGTATCAGATCTATTGATATTGATGGTATATACAAGCAGCGAAGAAGAAGCGGTTAAGGGGAGGTGGGGCTGGGGTTCTCCATGGGTTGACATCACAATCTGGGAACTTAAATCTATGTCTAGGTCTCCCATGCAGAATGAAGTCCCCAGAGGATAATTTGGTGATGCTTGCATCACTAAATTCATCCTCTGGGACTTCATTCTGCAAATGTCCAGCACCATATTTTGAGACCTGGACTTTATGTCCAGTAACTAGAGTAATGCCCTAAATAATCGACTCCTTAACCACAGCAGAATTGTGGGTAATTTTTCAGGATTTAGTCGGAAATATGGCTTGTTGTCATTCATCGGAAAGCTCTCAGCTTTCTGATGAATGGCAACAAGCCATATTTCCGACTAAATCCTGAAAAATTACCTATAATTCTGCTGTGGTTAAGGAGTTGATTATTTAGGGCATCACTGTATGTCATACATGTATGTATAAAAAATTATTTGACAGCGTGAATTTCATACAACATATATTTATCCATTCATTAAAATTTGTTGCATATATCAGGTCCGGCACTTTCCCCAATCGCTGTATTTATGTCAATCAGCATGTATGCCTCTGTGTGCCTATATTTTTGTTATGCTTAAAGACTAAAGTATTTGGTGTGAAATCTATTTATATTGCACAAGATAATCAAAGTGATTTCCAATGTTACGATGGTGAGAAAACCTGTATATCATGCAGAGCATTTCATTATATAAATATTGTCATAGTTAGATCAGGAAGACCTACCTGGCATTTGTTATGTAAATTAACTTTTCAATGCACTCAAACTTGTGAAATTGTTTGCTGATTGAAGTGTATACTATACACCCTACAATCAGGCATTCATCGGAATTCATCCACCCATTCAAACTATTCATTGGCGTTTTGATACTGTTTTTTCTATTTACCTGCATGACTTTTCTTTACAAGCTTTCGCTGGGTGGGTTTTAAATTCCATCTAATATTATCATTGTAATCTTTAGATTATTCATGGGGCTTTGCACAAACAACACTTCATGTCATCCGTGTGGAACATTCGCATTTCAATTTTATAGAGCGTAGGCGTAGCACATACGTTGTGCAATATCTTGAAAGAGGTGAAGTTACAGTACCTGTAATGCCCTAAATAATCGACTCCTTAACCACAGCAGAATTATGGGTAATTTTCAGGATTTAGTCGGAAATATGGTTTTGTTTAGTGAAATACACAATGATGACATAGATATGCAAAAAGTTTAGTTCAGTGCATTTATGATTTTACAAATTTCAGCCAATTTTGTTTTAGCTGAAATATATATATAAACCTATTCATATTAACAACATACTATTAATCAATAAGAATCAAGAAAAAGGTAATTGGTGTGTTTTGTGAAACTAATTTGCAAAATTTGTTAAAATATTAAATTTATGGTTTTCAACTTTTCAGGGATATTTATGGCCATTTTTATATAGATCTATTTTTATTTACTGTATGTCCTCCTTGATGCTAATCTTGAGAGAGTTCAAATTTTGATGCTAACTCATTTCTACCCAGCCCAGTCACAATCTTGTGAAAATGTACTTTTCGGAGTTCAAAAAGTTGACTTTGTCAAGTTCACCTTCAAATTAGGTCAGGTCATAGAAAATAAGTCGTTAATCATCCTAAATGGAAAGTTGTTGGAGCGATCTTACCAGTAATTTATGATCACAAATTAAAAGTCCACTTAAACACTTTCCTGATTTTTCTCAGTGAGATTCATTACTTTACATAAAAAATGGAATGCGTGACTATCATGTAATATAATCATGTTTAATAAATGCTCCGAATAATACAAAGTCTTTCATCGAGTTCATTATCGCCAAGAGCAGGATGTGAGAAATATTTAGATGTTATTTGTGCACAAATGTGACTAATTATGGTCCATGTTATTTGTAACTACCGATGATATCTATCATGAGGATGCCTTGTACTCCACTCATGTACTCCATTTATTGCATATTTACATAAGGCCAGACTAGTTTATTATTTCGAGATTATGAAGCTGGTTCAAATCCCAATTAATGCAGATTTCTGATTCTCTCAAAGGGAGAGCAATGTGTATTATGTACACTGTATCTGGAGAAGTTGTCAGTAAACCCTTTCTTTACTAAATCAATTCTCCCATTCAGTTATGAAAGTATACATTAGTTGAACTTATTATCTGACCATTTCCTAAGGGATCTATTCATCCTCCACCAATCCTTTATACAGTGTGCCTGTCTTCTGCGGAATGAGGTCCCCAAAGGGTGAATTCAGTGATGCCATCCCGCATAGCTGGCTAGCATTACCAAATTCACCCTCTGGGAGCCTCATTCTGCATGACCTCATTTGCTATGGGAGACATGGACTCAGATTGAAATTCCCAATTGGTGAATATTGTGATGTACACCCATTGGGAACCTCGATTATTCAATGTGTCATCTGCCAATTTGGGGATATTGAGAAACTAAACTAAAAAAGAAATGGAATCTATGTGAAGAACTTTCAATAGAAATTTGATAATAAAGAAACTTTTCAGAAAAGATGAGGCCTATAAAGCAGAATGAGGTCCCCAGAGAGTGAATTTAGTGATGCTAGCCCACTATGCGGGAGGGCATCACTAAATTCACCCTCTGGGGACCTCATTCTGCAAATGACAGACACTCTAAACTCAGGCTTGATGATTTGATACATTCAGTACATTGTAATTTCTGTCAAAACTGCAGGTAAATATTCGTCTTAACATCATGCCATCATTTTTGGAAGACTTCAATGTTATTTGAACTAATTTCAGAAAACAAATAATAATATTGGTCATCCCTAAAAGTGAATATGTTTTTCTAATTGGTTTATATGGTACAGTCATTCATAATTTTGATAATGTGTGACTGTTCTCAACCTGTGGCCCGTATCCGGACACATTGATGTCACTAATAACTAAATGGCCACTTATGTACTTCATACTATGTCCACTTGTCCCAAAATGATGTTCAAAGGACCAATAGATTTGTATCTGATAAACCACATGACCTGCTTGGACTTGCCTATATATAAACGAACATAAAAACATACAGCGCACATTCATGTGAAGTGGACCCATATAAACATTACAATGCTGACAGTATAATGTATGGTGTATCAGTCCAGAAGCACTTGAAAAAAAATATTTAGATTACAATAATGCCCTAAATAATCGACTCCTTAACCACAAGCCATATTTCCGACTACCGGTAAATCCTGAAAAGTTACCCATAATTCTGCTTTGGTTAAGGAGTCAATTATTTAGGACATTACTGTACCTCAATGTTGGTTGTACTTGTTCATTGTACTTAATTCAGCTGGGTGGGGTACTCTCGGTCTCCAAATAAACGTGCAGACCCAAATAATAGTGCAGGGGGGAAATTCCCTTGAAAGTTAATAAGAGTGCAGGCTCATATAATAGTGCAGGGGAACTCTGAGCAAAACATCAACTGTGGTTAAACAAATTATTTGTATAGCAGGTCAAGTAGAGGAGTCAACATAGTATGTATCATGTGGTGTTTTGGTATGCGATATACTTGAATATTTACATGCATAAAGTTGTCAGTAAGCTCATCATTTTGATATCAGAATCATATAGAAATCTTGAGTTTGTGCTGATTTAAATTTTCATAGCCTCAAAATTAATAAACGTGCAGACCCAAATAAGCACTGTGCAGGGGGGAAATTTCCCAAGAAAATAATAAACGTGCATGCATGTTTATTTGGAGCCCAAGAGTAGGGGGTTGTGCTGGAGTCATCAAATGCATGAATATAATCTTGATTAAGAATATTCCATCAATTTTTCTTTTAAATTACTAGTCCATGTATCTAGAAACTTAAAAGATGCTTCATATATATACAAATTATATGCAGTGTCTCTCTATGGCGAAATTATTTTCTAATATTCTTGGCATTTAATTTGAACAGACTTAACCTTTTCATGACAGGAGCTGCGCTGGTGCAGCATTAAATATTATGTGCCACTGTAAGCCAGTGCATTCTCTTATATATGCAAGTCTCCCATAGGGAGCCTCACATATATAAGAGAATTCACTGCCTTACAAGGTCAAGGTAAATATTGTTAGGCCAATGTATTCTCTTATATATGCGATGCTGTGGGTGACTCGCATATATAAGAGAATGCATTGGCACAGGGTGTTTCCAAAATTTCAGGAAGCTCCAGTCATGGAAGGTTTAAGAAACAAATAACTATCTTTCTTCATACTCAGTACCTTTAATACTTGTCTTGAAATTTATGGGGGGGTGCCCAAGTTTGCTTTCTTAAAAAAAATATGTGGACTTCAAACTGAGTCGTCATCTGAGAAACAGCGATACATTAACATAGTTTGAAGATGTTTTTAGAGGAGCCTATTATGAATTACATGTAGATACATTTCCTGTGTTGTGTTTCTTGGTCTGTGAATGTGAATGTTGTACCATTTGAACTTAATATGAATCGTTTGTGAGACACGTAGTGGAGCAACCACACATGCTGTGCCTCGATTCTGCTTTTTTATCGGCAACATAACACTAAGAATATTTTATGTAACATCATGCAGTGGGCCCCCCCCCCCCCCCCAAAACTTTTCATGGATTGTGCAATCTTATCTGGATTCTGGCCTGCAAAGCGAAAATGACATCATGAACCATGCCATGACGTCTTTGCTTGTTTTCATTAAGCTAACCAATGAAATTTAGACTGAAACTAATAGGCCAAAATAGCATGGGAAATCTTCGGAAGTTCTGAAGTAGCTAATTTTATTTTCATCTCGTTGATCCATTGCAGATTCCACACTTTAGAAATCTCCTAACAGACATTTGTAAACCAGAAGTCATGTGTCAACTTCTCCAAAATCCATACCCACGATCTTTGAAAAATCACAATGGACATATAATAGAAACAATATATGATATCACCAGTGACTGAGGTATAAACAACCATGTGTGCCTGCCGGGTGCTGGTGGTTTCTATTAGTTAGGAAAATTTATGTGGGCTATGGCTCTTTCTGTCTTTGAATGACATTGGACAATACAATATTCCTCTCTCTATTACATACTGTACCTATGATACCATTAATTGGTGACCAGTATTGGTCAAAGCTTGTTTATGGATCGTTAATGTGATGGGTGGAACCTTAGGGATGAGCCCAGATAGTAAATCAATATATTACATTTATTTACCATTAAACTGTGTATAATCCTTTGACACTGTGACAGCTTCCAGCACCAATCTGGTGTACTGGTATGAACAAGGCCACAATTATGAATACAGTAACGCCTTAAATAATCGACTTCTTAACCACAGCAGAATTGTGGGTAGTTTTCAGGATTTAGTCGGAAATATGGCTTGTTGCCATTCATCGAAAAGCTCTCAGTGAGAGCTTTCTGATAAATGACAACAAGCCATATTTCCAACTAAAACCTGAAAAATTACCCACAATTCTGCTGTGGTTAAGGAGTCGATTATTTAGGGCATTACTGTATCTCTGTTTCCAAGACTGAAAATATGGTGCCAGACATTTGCAGAAAGAGGTCCCAGAGGGTGAATTTAGTGACGCTACCCTACACAGCAGGCTAGCATAAATAATTTCATCTTCTGGAAACCTCATTCTGCTTGGGCCATAATCGAGTTGCCCAATGGGTGCACATCATCACCATCTGGGAACTTAAATTTGAGTCTAGGTTTCCCATAGTAGATGAGGCCATGCAAAAATGTGGTCACTGTGCAGGATAGCACAGCGCCAACATGATGCCATATGTCCCGATTATATTTTATGTGCAATATTTAAGATTGAAAATTGCTGAGCTATTCATCTAGATGATCATCAAGCCTGAGTTTAATGTGCCTGTCATTTGCAGAATGAGGTCCCCAGAGGGCCAATTTAGTTATGCTATCACTAGCATCACTAAATTCACCCTCTGGGGACCTCATTCTGCTTAGGCCTCATCATCTCTAGAAAGTTTCTTTATTATCAGAAATTCTTCACATAGATTCCACTTCTTTCTTATTTTAGTTTCTCTATATCCCCAAATTGGCAGATGACACATTGCATATTCGAGGTTCTGGATGAGACTGTTTTAGCTAGTAGTAACATAAGAGCAAGTGCTGATAAACCAATTAGACTATTTCTGCAGATACCTTGTGGGAACTTTAAATCTGAGTCTTTGTCTCCCATAGCAGATGAGGCCATGCAGAATGAGGTCCACGGAGGATGAATTTGGTGATGCTAGCCCACTATGCGGGATAGCATTGACCACTAAATTCACCCTCTGGGGACCTCATTCTGCAAATAACAGGCACACTAAACTTAGGCTTGCTCTCATTCTAGTTAATAATATAAATGGGTTTTCCAAACATTTTTAGTATTATTTCATCTGATCATTCTGACTGGAAATAAAAATAATATTTCTATGAGAAACCAATAAAATATGTTGAGTAGGGAGCTTTTTTGTAGGGTAGTTCAAGCCTTGAAATATGGTGTCTGTCATTTGCAGAATGAGGTCCCCAGAGGGTGAATTTAGTGATGCTACCCCGCATAGCAGGCTAGCATCACCAAATTCACCCTCTGGGAACCTCATTCTGTTGAGGTGTAAGCAGAATGAGGTTCCCAGAGGGTGAATTTGGTGATGCTAGCCCACTATGCGGGGTAGCATCACTAAATTCAATCTCGGGGAACCTCATTCTGCAAATGACAGACACGCTATTTCAAGGCTTGGGGTAGTTAGGGTCAGGGGAAATCAAAGCATATTTTCATTATGGCCTAAATGGACCAATCATATGTCCCATAGGATTGACGGTCAGCTTGTAAAGCTTTTACCAGCAAATAGCCTTCTTGTTGAAGGACCATTTGTGTTCCGATTCTTCTTGACATTTCCTTTGGTAATCAAGGTAAATTTTTATCTCCATTCATTGTACCATAATTATACTGGTAGGGTTACTGGGTACTAGCATGGTATCATAAAGAGTCATTTTGTTCATCACCAAAGTAATTTTCAGTTATGGAATGGTCATCTTCTTTCAGTATATTAGGTGATGATACATTAGCAAATTGGTTTAGGTACTGAGTTTGCAGTAAATTGGGTTAGGTCCTGGGTTTGCAACTTTGCAGGCCATGCAGTCACACAGATTAACCTAGTTGTGTCATGATATTAACAATACGGTCAAACCCTGATTGTTCTAACAAAGATGATTATTTTTACACAAATTAGCTTTTGCATCCAAAATAATTATTTGTATGTACGTACTAGTATCAAACGTTACCTTGAACGATGTAGCAAAGATGCCATTTTGGTTACCATTCAACTCTTCATACTTATGTTTTCTACCAGTCCAGGGATCTGTGCAATGTGTGGTGTTCATGTAACCTTTGAGTTATCAGACAGACATCCCCTTTGCCATAATGTCATAAAACATAATACAAACAGAAGAAAAAACTGGATAAAACAAAATATTAGTTCATGGATAGAATCTGACAGCAAGCGTGTGTGCTTATATTAAATTAGTGATGCTATTAGTTTGATTTCCACTTCAGTTTGATTCAACTCTTTTAACTCTTCCGTTACTGGAGCTTCCTGAATTTTTGCGAAAACCTTGTGTCAATGCATTCGTTTATATATGCGAGTCTCGCATAGGGAGCCTCACATATACAAGGGAATATATTGGCCTATCAATATTTACCTTGACCTTGTAAGCCAGTGCATTCTCTTATATATGCGAGGTTCCCTATGGGAGACTTGGATATATTAGAGTATGCACTGGCACATGATCTTTAATGCTGCACCAGCATGGCTCCCGTCATGAAAGGTTAATATTAAATATTCCTACTGCATGTAGAAACAGACGAGCTTTAAACATTATTGATCGACTGGCTTCCGTCTACTGGCAATGATGCAACATGTGAATGGAATCTGCATTCACAACATCATGAGCATCAAAATTGCTTATACAACAATGAGTTGGAAGTTGTATCTTATAAGATTTTTTTTATCATTTGGCTTCTGCACAAATTTTTTGGGTTGACTACTGTACGGCAATAGTTGTCGAGAACGCTACTGTTTGCTTTTCGCACTCATACAATAATACATTGGGGAATGTCCAACATCTCGGCTAATACCCCACAAAACCATATGTATTGTCTTTCTCTTTTATTGTTTTTGCCAACAATGAGCTGCAGCTGACATAGTTAGGATTTTTCTGCCCTCGCTGGTTATATAACGATGGGAAATTACTATAAGTGTAATCTTTTATGTCTAATGTGGGTAAAATATTATAGATGTGAAACATTCCGGCAGGGTGATCAAATTGATATGGAAAACAACCGTGGTCAAAATAGAACCTGGAACTCCTTGGATTAAACCCCTTTATATGAATTTGTTTGGGTTCATGGTGCCCATGTCCAGTAATATCAGTTGTAGACCATTCAGAATGGAGATATATAGATAAATTAAAATCCCACCAGACAATACGTTAGTGAATGACTTCCAACAATGCGTCACCAGGGCTTGGCAAAACTGCCCGTGGTAAGGGCCATAACTCTCGTTAACGTGGGCGGGCGGAAACCCAAATTCTAAGTAACCTATATTTTGTCATATATTATGGGTAACCGCGAACCTTCGCATGATGTACACCAAACAAGGATATCATTTTTACCCGCACTCAATACAAATTTGGTTGGCTGAGCTATCAGTTCAAATATGACCAAGCCTCCATGTGAGTAGGCGAATAGTGTGTAAAATTAAATTTGTTTATATATCTGCTGGTCCTTGCATTACACATTCAAATCATTTTAATTGTAAATATTTAAAAGACGATCGATTTCTTGCACGAGATGACTCGAACTGTTTGGTCTCTTGTATAAAATTGATAACAGTATCTTATGGAGATATCTCATCAATTTTTACATATTTAACTCTTTGGTTCTAAATTGATTTTTCCTTTCAGTTCTAAAAGTACTTTACCTTAAGCATATTTATTGCACGGCTCTATTCAACTGGATTCACTTCGCAGTTTGCGGTGCAATTTCCAATTTCTACCAACGAATTTACAATGAAAAAACATGTATTGGTACATGTAGGTGATGCTATACAAAATCTACCCAAAGCTGTAAAATGCTGTACAAATTAAAAAAATTAAATTAACCCCTGAATTGTGTCGCAGTATACAGTAATACCCTAAATAATTGACTCCTTAACCACAACAGAATTAAGGGTAATTTTTCAGGATTTAGTTGCAAATATGGCTTGTTGCCATTCACCGGAAGGCTCTCATTCTGCTGTGGTTAAGGAGTTTATTATTTAGGACATTACTATATACAGCAGATAGACATGCAACATAAAGACAATACATCTGATGATATGGGTTCACAGGGGACCAACTTCAACTGGGGAACTTCAAACTTATCCTTGGTCTCCCATAGCAGTTGAGGCCTTGGCAGAATGAGGTTCCCGGAGGGTGAATTTGGTGATGCTAGCCTGCTGTGTGGGATGGCATCACTAAATTCACCCTCTGAGGACCTCATTCTGCAAATATCAGGCACACTATTTCAATGCTTGCCCATAGATACAAAATTAGGTCCATGTTTTGTATCTATGGGTGGAGTAGATCATGCCATGAATCTCTATTCTGGCTAATGCCCGTAGAGATCATATTCCACCAGTACAAAACCTGGGAACTTTTTGAAGTTTTGACAGGAAACGTTATAAAGTCGAAAAAATAACGCTGGGAATATATTTCTAAGTTATTATCTGTTCCTTAATAATGTAATTCACTGTAGGTGAAGGTCCAACTCAAAATTTCATGATTTAAGTGATTATGTGATTGATTTTGCTCCAGGTAATTAATTAAATGTTTATTGCAATATCGGCTCATAAAAGTCATGGAAAAGCATGCAATTTCAAGTTGGGACCTTCACCTACAACGAAGTACATTAACCCTTTACCCAACAGAACGGCCCTGTGCCAATGCATTCTCTTATATAAGCGAGTCGACCATAGGTCGCCTCGCATATATAAGAGAATGCATTGGCTTAACACATTTTTTAGGCCATATGGTCGACTCGCATATATAAGAGAATGCATTGGCACAGGGCATAACTGTAACCATCACAATGTGGTCAATGAGCCGGTTCCAATGATATCCATATTTGTATGGTTTTATTGAGACAGACCCAAGATCATTTAGGCTGTTGCAGCTTTATTTAGCCGTTTTTGGCCGGTTTGTTGGGTAAAGGGTTAATAAGGAAAAGATAATAAAGTTTAAGAAATATATTCCAGCATTATTTTTTCGACTTTATAAGGTTCCCTGTCAAAACTTCAAAAAGTTCTGGTGGAATATGATCTCTACGGGCGTTAGTCAGAGCAGAGATTCATGGCATGATCTATAGGTGGAGGAGAACTTCCGAGGTGCATATGGTAGCTAATCATATTTCAAATTATTTTCATCAACATACAATTCATATTGGGCCTACCCTGTTGAACTGTATCTGTGGTACCACCCACTATTCAATAGAATTCCTCGAGATAGTAATTGTACCACACAGAGAGTAGTATCATAAAGACACAACTATTAGCCGATTGTTCGATTGTCAATACACAACGCGGATGGACTAATGTGCGGCCTGGTATTCCTGACAGAATCTAAATGGGCCATTGGTAATCTGCTCAAGAATCATTGTAATCTGCGTTAAAATCTTCGCATAGCGATGTATTCTTATTAATAATGGATAGGTATTTGTTTTGTCTGATTATGATTTTACCTACTTCATTACCAATCACTCTCAATGGACTACATAGCATTTAGATGCTTTTTAGTAGCTTTCACAATTAAGGTGTGTGTTAATAGAGCCTTGATCCTTTATGACCTGTTGGCAACTAATTTCCAATGATGGGATGACCTTGCTCTGCACGCCTGGATATAGTGTGTTTGACATTTCCAAAATGAGGTCCCCAGAGAGTGAATTTAGTTACGCTATCCTGCACGGTGGGCTAGTATCACCAAATTCACCTCTGGGAACCTCATTCTACTTAGGCCTCAACTGCTATGGGAGACCTAGGATAAGATTGAAGTTCCCCAGTTGAAGATGGGGATGTTCACCCATTCACAAAATTCATGCTTTGATGACCTCATTCTGAAAATGTCAGACACCTATTTCCTGGCTTCTTGTTGTGGGACATTCATACTTAGACATAAACTTAAACTTAACGTTTTTTTTAACCAAACAGATTTTCCGATTCCTTTAACCCTTTACCCAACAAACCGGCCAAAATACCCGGCCAAATAAAGCTTCAACAGCCTAAAATATCTTCGGTCTGTCTCAATAGAACCATACAAATATGGATATCATTGGAACCGGCTCCTTGACCACATTGTGATGGTTACAGTTATGCCCTGTGCCAATGCATTCTTTTATATTTGCGAGTCGACCATAGGTCGCCTCGCATATATAAGAGAATGCATTGGCCTAAAAAAACACTTTTTACCATTTTTTCTTACATTCTTTAACAATTTTATAATTTTTAATGTGTTAAGCCAATGCATTCTCTTATATATGCGAGGCGACCTATGGTCGACTCGCATATATAAGAGAATGCATTGGCACAGGGCCCTTCTGTTGGGTAAAGGGTTAAAACATTTTCCACTGGAATGGTCTATTATTCATCTGGAGGGATGTTCAAGAAATACATGTATAAGCAGATATGCCAGACAAACAAGCAGATAATACAATCAAAGAATATCTTTTCATTGGTGGGAGAATTGCATATATAAGAGAATGCACTAGCATAATTATGATCTTTAATTCTGCACCAGAGCAACTCCCATCAAGAGTTAATCATTGTTGGCAAATCTCAAACCGAATATACAGTAATGTCATAAATAATCGACCCCTAAACCACACCAGAATTATGAGAAATTTTTCAGGATTTAGTTGGAAATATGGCTTGTCGGTGAGAGCTTTCTGATGAATGGCAATAAGCCATATTTCCGACTAAATCCTGAAAAATTTCCCTTAATTCTGCTGTGGTTAAAGGGTCATATACTTCGGGCATTACTGTAGCATAAAGATGAGCAATACACTGCATCAGGTTTTGTTTCAGTTCAATTTTTCATAACATCTGTTTATTATCACATACCAGTACCTGTAGTAACTAGTATGGGTGGGGGGACTTGAGTTGTCTAGCCATTCATGCAAAAAACAAACATAGATATAATATAGCACCTGTATTAATTACAATACATATGCAATGGTTGTCACATATATTTGCCTTAGGGGAATTCAGTGGGCATCAGCATATAATATACACTGCCCCTGTCTGAATGCCTTCATTCTCAATCAACACATTAGCTGGAGTTTACTGATGAACTGGGATAGGGTCATGTTATGGTCATTAAACATGTCTTGTTCAATCAATGCAGTGGCTCAGTTAGTGAAAATAGATATCTTTGTAGATGGTGGTCCCAGCTCACCCATTGAATTAATTACCCGGGACAAATTCCATAATTGTAAAGACCAATTTGAAGCGAAATTGCTCACAAGGTCATTTAAATCGTGCAATTTTTAGTTGGGACTTTCACCTGCAGTGAAGTACATTATTAAAGGCACGTGCAGCGTTCGTTGCAGAAATATTTATATTTGTTCAAATCGCCATCAACAGAAGGAATATTAAAATATATATAGTTTTGTTCATATGCCAAACATAATCAGCGCGTAAATAGTATATTGTCGTCCAGACGTACGATGGTGTACGTAAACAAGAGCCTGCTCATGTTACAGAAGTTTTGCTTCTGTTTACATAACACAGCGCAATTCTATTGGTTAATCACACACAAATGATCCAAACGCTCTTTATTATTTCAATATCTGGAAAACAGTAACAAATAACGCTCTTTATGTTTACCATATCCGGATCTAAACAAAAGCCAGATTCTGTAATGTTTTTTGCTTTTGTTTACATAACAAAGAAAAACATTTGACAAATAACATACTGTTTATGCCATACTTCTGATTGGTATAAGAACAAAGTCTGTCTATATTTTACTATTCTTTTTGTTTATGGCCGTTTTTGATGGAGGTGAATATTTTAACAGCATACCCACTGCCAACGCCGCCCGTATCTTTAAGGAACATGTAATAATTAAGAAATACCAGTATATTACCTGCACTGTTGTTTCAAGGTTATACAATTCCCTGTCACAACATCAAAAAGTTTCGAGGTTTTGTACTGGTGGAATATGATCTCTATGGGCATTGGGGAAAGTAAAGATTAATAGCATGATCGAGTTTTTTGAGGGAGCTACTCATAATTTACTTGGTTAACCCTTTACCCAACAGAACGGCCCTGTGCCAATGCATTCTCTTATATATGCGAGTCGACCATAGGTCGCCTCGCATATATAAGAGAATGCATTGGCTTAACACATTAAAAATTATAAAATTGTTAAAGAATGTAAGAAAAAATGGTAATGCATGGTCGACTCGCATATATAAGAGAATGCATTGGCACAGGGTATAACTGTAACTATCACAATGTGGTCAAGGAGCCGGTTCCAATGATATCCATATTTGTATGGTTCTATTGAGACAGACCGAAGATATTTTAATTTTAGGCTGTTGAAGCTTTATTTGGCCGGTTTTGGTCGGTTTGTTGGGTAAAGGGTTAAAGCCACATGGCGGTTTGCACTCCAAATAGGAATAATATTATTTGCTTTTGAATTTTTCCCGGTATCAAAATAGGTCAATAAATATCTTAATTACCTTCCTACGAGCATTCTCTAACCCAAAAAGACACATTGAAATAATGAAAAATTGTTGTGACTTTGGCAAGTGTTTTTTCAAAGCATATGAAACCGGCATATCAATATTTTGTGTATTTATTTACCAATATATCATATCTGTCCCTCCAAATTACGTAGACAAAATTTGGAGGTTCGAATGAGCCATGTGCGTTTAATTAGACTGGTGCTGGCGTCCTCAGATTGGCACACAAGTACATGTAGCTTGTTTGCATCACACGATCCTGTACAGTTTCCGTTTCATTGATTAGCCTCATAGACCTTGAATACTGTTCTGGGTTTGTCAAGAACTGTTTGCTTGTTGAGTACGTCATTGTCACAATATGCGATGAATGCTGAGTGGGTCCTGGTTTGTAAACTGTCCTCTTCTGCTCTGAGTGGGTCGCACGAGTACACATGTAATATATCTATATTGATCTTACCATTCATTGTTGAGCCGATTATTCTGTTTCTCCCCTTTCTATAGATCTTCATTATATAATGCTGGTACTATTGGAAACTGATTTGGAAATGATATTTAGACCAGCATCTCATGAATGCGAGTACATGATCCAGATATCTCCTCTAGGTATTGAGCTGTTTTTATACGCCCTTAACTCTTTGAGTGTCAGGGGCCGATATTATCGGCCCTAAACCTACACAATAAGTCTGTTAAAGAATATAATAAAATATATTAAAATTGGAAAAATTGTAAAAAAAATAAAAAATTGTTAAGCCAATGCATTCTCTTATATATGCGAGGCGACCTATGGTCGACTCGCATATATAAGAGAATGCATTGGCACAGGGTATATGGGTTGATACAAAAATCGGACCTGGCACTCAAAGGGTTAAAAATAGAACATATGTTATTGGCCTGTCCATCTGTCCTTCTATCTCTACTTCCGTTGACTTTTTTTGGTGTCTGGATGATAACTTTAGATCCCATAGTCTCAACTGAATGGACTGAAATTTGGTCTGGGTTTACTAGCACAAAACACCTTTGATGGTGAAGATGGTCATGTGCACCCATTGGGCACCTTGATTATGCATTGTGTCATCTGCCAATTTGGGGATATAGAGAAACTAAACTTAAAAGAAATAGAAATATCTAAAGAAGCTAAAACACTTGTAAATTTGATAATAAAGGTACTTTCTAGAGAAAATTGGCCCTAAGCAGAATGAGGTCCCTACATAGTGAATTTAGTGATGCTATCCCGCTGTGTCACTAAATTCACCCTCTGAGGACCTCATTCTGCAAATGTCAAGCACTATATTTTGAGGCCTGTTAGTTGGATAGGGAGATAGAAAGATAGATATTTTATTTAATAACACCTGATATAAACAGTGATAGAGTTACAGCAGTTTTTATCACAATGTGCATGCTAAAGCTATCCAGATTGTAAAAATAGTGTGCAACAACATAATAAATGACTTTATATTTTTGATCACTTTCATATGTTTATCGTGATTTGTTGTTATCCATTTCATGACTGAAGTTTCGTGACATTTTGCGAAAACCCTGTGCCAATGCATTCTCTTATCTATGTGCGTATCCCATAGGGTGGCTCTCATATATAAGAGAATGCATTGGCCTAACAATATTTACCTTGACCTTGTAAGCCAGTGCATTCTCTTTTATATGCAAGGCTGTCTATGGGAGATTCGCATATATAAAAGAATGTACTGGCACAGGATCTTTAAATGCTGCACCAGCGCAGCTCCCATCATGAAAGGGTTATTTTGGCTTCTAGACCTTATCACACTGGTCAGTTTTATTGTTGGAAGAAAAACTGCAAGGAGGGTTAACCCTCTCCTTGACAGGAGCTGCGCTGGTGCAGCATTAAACATCCTGTGCCAATGTATTCGTTTACATAAGCAAATCTCCCGTAGGGAGCCTCCCATATATAAGAGTAAGCACTGGATTACAAGATCAAGGTAAATATTGTTAGTTGGATGTATTCTCTTATATATGCGAGGCATGGTTTTCGCAAAATGTCAGGAAGCTCCAATCAAAGAAGGGTTAACCCTTTACCCAACAAACCGGCCAAAAACGCCCAAATAAAGCCTCAACAGTCTAAAATATCTTCGGTCTGTCTCAATAACACCATACAAATATGGATATCATTGGAACCGGCTCATTGACCACATTGTGATAGTTACAGTTATGCTCTGTGCCAATGCATTCTCTTATATATGCGAGTCGACCATTTTTTCTTACATTCTTTAACAATTTTATAAAATTTTTTCTACAATTTTATCATTTTTAATATGTGTTAAGCCAATGCATCCTCTTATATATGCGAGGCGACCTATGGTCGACTCGCATATATAAGAGAATGCATTGGCACAGGGCCGTTCTGTTGGGTAAAGGGTTAATTGCCATTGTTGTGCAATATGCATCTTTATATGAATGAGGGCCTACTGTACCAGGCACCTTCATGACTGAGCCACTTGGGGCTCAAGGCAAATTTATAAAGCTTTATTATGCCAAGATAGTTATAATGGCCAATAGAAGGTTCTGCACATTTTTAAGTGCTTTTATTTTCAATCATAGCATGTCGGGCTCAGACGTCTAATTGAATGTCTTGCTTGAATCTTTCTGTTCAATGGACACTGTTATTCGTGAAGCATTGCACACGATCAAGCCTTGCTGTTTATGCAAAGGTATTCATGCTTGAAGTATTAAAGTACATTTAAACAAACATGGTACATTTGATCCCCTGAATTATGTAAACCTAATTTGGAATGAGGGATATCCCAAACATAATATTTTGAAACAATTTATTACCTTCCGAACTTGTCAATATAGTGCTGAAAATTCTGCTTTCGTTCCAAGCCGGAATTTAGTGTGTCTGACATTTGCAGAATGAGGTCACCAGAGGGTGAATTTAGTGATGCTATCCTGCATAGCGTGCTAGCATCACCAAGTTCACTCTCTGTAAACCTCATTCTGCTTAGGCCTCAAATTCTATGGGAGACATGGGTGAGATTGAAGTTGGTGATGTTCACCCATTGGTCACCTCGAATATGCATTTTATCTTCTGCAAATTAGAGGATATAGAAACTCTACAGAAGTAACTAAAGTAACTAAAAACAATGTTAATTTGAGACAAAAGATACCTCCCAGAAGATGAGGCCTACGCAGAATGATGTCCCCAGAGGGTGAATTTGGTGACGTTAGCCCACCATACGGGATAGCATTGATCACTAAATTCACCCTCTGGGGACCTCATTCTGCAAATGTCAGACACAATAAATTCAGACTGATGATCTGAACTTGCTGAAAGTTCTGCTTTCTTTCTTATAATTGCTGTCTTTGTGTTAAAACAACTGAAGGAAAATTGACTTCTATAACTTTATTAATCCTTTCATGACATGAGCTGCGCTGGTGGAGTATTAAAGATCCTGTGCCAGTGCATTCTCTTATATGTGCGAGTCTCCCATAGGGAGCTTCGCATATATGCATGTAAGAGAATGCACTGGCTTACAAGGTAAAGATAAATATTGTTAGGCCAATGATTCTTTTATATATGCGAGGCTCCCTATGGGAGACTCGCATATATAAAGAGAATGCATTGGCACAGGGTTTTCATAAAAGTTTAGGAATCTCCAATCTTGAAAGGGATATTAGCCGCCATATATCATGAAATCTTCAGCTTCATGTGATACAACTGACAACATGTACCAGGTTACTTATATTCTTATGTCATTATGTACTTGGTTACTTCAAAGAAATAAAGGAGGCAATGTTTTTAATATAGTGTAGATATCCTCCCTCAGACTGTCAGACTTAGTAGCAACATGATGGGAATTATGGGAAATTATCGCAACCTTTGTAGTACTAGTATACTATCATGCAGGCTAACTGAAGTGTATGCCTATCAACCAAATTATACCACAACTTAATTTCTTAAGCATATGCCTGGGGTATTTTTTCAACTGAAAAATGCAATTTATGCTGTCATAACCCAGAACATTTATTGGCATGGGATGTTTAGGTGAGATTGGCTCGTGGTAGCAAGTGAAACCGTTCTTGCGTTATTGAGAGGCAATTGATGATGCAGATCACCTTTGTTTATGCTGGATGGGTAACACAACAACAGTCCCGTTGTACCAGTTTCCCACGAATAACAACCCATTATCCCCGCCATGGCTGCCGGCAAGGTTACATATATAAATCCCATACTCTGGAAGCCACGACAGTAAACCCATTGTATTAGTTGGGGTACCAGTCATACCAGTCTCGGCTATAATGATGCAGTGATCTGTCATGTGCAAACGTGACTGGTTATCCTAGTCATTATTTGTGCAATTAGTTCATCTACCATGAATAATTATAATGTTTCTTCTATATAATTCTGTGTTGAATATTCTGTATAGGGACAATCTTTCTATCATAATAATTTGGCAATAAGGCCAATAAAAAAAATCTTAGATTCTCATTCCCTACCATCTAAATTTGTTTTATCTAATGCCTTAAAGTTATGTTGGCTAAAATGCATAGCAATAACTCACTAATGACTCCATTTGATCAAATTTTATATAGCAGTTTCAAAGGACATGCTGTGATATAAAGCAGGATGGTCCTTTGTTCAAGCCCTGACATTGTGTGTCTGTCATTTGCAGAATGAGGTCCCCCAGAGGGTGAATTTAGTTATGTTATTCCGTGGGCTAACATCAAATTCACCCTCTGTGGACCACATTCTGCTTTAATAGGCCTCAAATGCTATGGAGACCTAGGATCAGATTGAAGTTCCTCAGTTGAAGTTGGTGATGTTCCCCAATTAGTCACCTCGATTATGCATTTTATCTTCTGCAAATTAGGGGATATATAAACTGTTAATTTGAGGCTGAGAGCTTTCCGATGAATGGCAACAAGCCATATTTCCGACTAAATCCTGAAAAATTACCCATAATTCTGCTGTGGTTAAGGAGTCAATTATTTAAGGCATTACTGTAGCAGAGAAGAGGTTAACCCTTTCAGTGCCAGTGGCCGATCTCATCGGCCGTAATTTACGGTCTGTAAAATCGGCCCTAAATTTTTTATTTTTTTTTAGATTTTTAAAAAATTATTAAAATTGCAAAAAATTGTAAAAAATAATAACAAATGATGCAAAATTGTTAGGCCAATGCATTCTCTTATATATGCAAGACGACCTATGGTCGACTCGCATATATAAGAGAATGCATTGGCACAGGGTATATGGGTTGATACAAAAATCGGACCTGGCACTCAAAGGGTTAAAGAAAGGGTTAATTGGCAATTTTCAATTCATTAAAGTTTGATGAGAATCTAATAATTAATATTTAGGCCTAATTAAAGGATGCGAAATTCATAGATACTATTAAACATATGTTTGCGATATATTATTCAGTCTCATTGTCATATTTGTCTGGCATTTTAATTAACTGGATATGGCGTCAGTGCTGTAATGTGACGTGAATTTTGATTTCGTAAGTAGCCGCGTCCCATCGTGATTTTTTTGAATGTAGAAATACAGGGTTCACTGATCAAAGATTTATGTGGGTCACCTTGCTATCAAATGCTAATAAATCCTTCTAAATTAGGAAAGAATTTTTAAAATAGCTGATGAGAATAATGTTGAATAAGAAATGAGATGTATTGAATAAGAACTCGTGGGAGTGCCTTTATAATAGCATTGGTTTGTCATTTGTGCAACATAGCGGTATCTTGTGGTACAAAGCAGTCATTGACAAGTCTGATGTCTTGATAACGTGTGCATGTACGTCAGTTATATTCATTTAAAAATGCTATTTGTGGTTTAAAGTTAGTTGTTAGTGGAGGGAAATGACTCCCTTTGGTAAAATTTATCCAGCGTTGTTGAAGATAGTCTAATTTCTGATAATCGGATTAGTGATCCATGCAAAGAGAAGGTCAGGGACCAGCCTAAAAGGCGACTTGAGAAACATAATGTGCCACTTCTCCCTATTTTTGTCCCAGGGAGAAGTGACTCTTTTCTTATATACAGTAATGCCCTATAAGTAATCGACTCCTAAACCACAGCAGAATTCTGGGTAACTTTTCAGGATTTAGTCGGAAATATGGCTTGTTGCCATTTATCGGAAAGCTCTCACTGGGAGCTTTCCGATGAATGGCAACAAGCCATATTTCCGACTAAATCCTGAAAAGTTACCCATAATTCTGCTGTGGTTAAGGAGTCGATTACTTAGGGCATTACTGTACTAGAATGCATATTTCAAAACAGCATATTTGAAGTGTAATAGTGTATGTACTCATTATAATGGGTTTTATAAATGGGCTCTTTTATTGCAAAATAATTATTGAATCAGAGAATGTTGAGGATGGAGAGTAAAATTTAACTTCAGACTTTATGACTTCTCCCTGATAACAGTTCATTTCTCCCTAATTATAATGGGAAATTTCACTTCTCCCTAATTTGAATTCTCTAAGCTGGGCCCTACATATTTGTTTTCTCATCTATAAAGTATTGACTCCTGAGTATCATGTATCATGGCAACAACTGTTACATATCATGAGTTTGTGTGGGTTATATAGAGAATAATCACTTGATTGAACTGGTGATGTGAAATAATTCATGAGAGGCAGGGACATTGTACAAACACGAAGCGATCGAGTGTTTTACAAAATAGTGCCTGCCTCGAATGAATTATTTCCTGCCACCAATTCAATCAAGATATTATTATGTTTATTATATTCCACTTTAAACATCTGATTTACCAGAAATCCAAATAATGCTGCCATTTTTCCCATGATGCAAAAATTTTGATAGCGCTTATGAATAAATAGCGCGTTAAAGTGATATAATTCACTAGTGAAATTATCATTTATAATCACTCGAGTATCAAGGTAAACAAGCCTTGAAATAGGGTGTCTGTCATTTGCAGAATGAGGTCCCCAGAGGGTGAATTTAGTGATGCTACCATGCATAGCGTGCTAGCATCACCAAATTCACCATCTGGGGACCTCATTCTGCTTACACTTCAGCAGAATGAGGTTCCCAGAGGGTGAATTTGGTGATGCTAGCCCGCTATGCGGGGTAGCATCTCTAAATTCACCCTCTGGGTACCTCATTCTGCAAATGACAGACACCCTATTTCAAGGCTTGAAGGTAAATCACACATAGGAATGTAATAAAAACCGTTATAACAGTAATGCCCTAAGTAATCGACCCCTTAACCACAGCAGAATTATGGGTAACTTTTCAGGATTTAGTCGGAAATATGGCTTGTTGCCATTCATCGGAAAGCTCTCCAGGGGTTGATTACTTAGGGCATTACTGTATGCCATATGAGCTGACTTTGTGATATATGAATTCTATCGAGATGATGGATTTGGATATTCTCTATTTAGCTCGATATCAAACATCTCAGAGAGAAGAATTATTAGTAACTATAGCTCTGTTGATTATTTTACTGGAGTTTCAATCTTGTGATACAGATATAACACATCACGTTAGATCACATCCCATCAGGGCATGCTTTGTCCTGGAGAAAATGAAATATTGATTCACACAATGATCTATGTTTATTCTCCTATATCTTAAAGGCTAGTTCATATTTATTTTAACCTCATTAGTGGTTTCTATCACCCCATGACTTGATACTGAGAGTTACTAGATACTTTTTTTCAATAACCTGGACAGACATTCTCTGTAATAACATATCTTTTGCTATAGAAATTGTCACTGTCCACATGCGCTGTCTGTCAGCCTTTCATTTCCTCTGCATAACTTGAGTAAATTTTAATGAAATTCAGGTGCATCATATAGAATACCTGCCATCTCTGCTGTCTTATTTCCACCTGGACTGACAGCTTCGTGATAATTAGGCTATGGCTGGGGAAAGTGGAGTAAAAACCCAACTATATAACACATCGATAAACTTGAGTCCAGCGGTCAATACCATAAAACTTCCACGCAACGCTGGAAATATTGTCTGTCATTTGCAGAATGAGGTCCCCAGAGGGTGAATTTAGTGATGCTATCGCGCATGGTGGGCTAGCATCACCGAATTCACCATCTGGGAACCTCATTCTACTCAGGTCTCAAATGCTATGGGAGACCTAGGATCAGATTGAAGTTTCCCAGTTGAAGTTGGTGATGTTCACCCATTAAGTCACCTTGTTCATTTTATCTTCTGCAAATTAGGGGATATAGAAACGAACAGACGGGGAATAAGTAACTAAAAACAATGCTAATTTGAGAGTATATACTTCTTAGAACATGGGTCCCCAGAGGGTGAATTTGGTAACGCTATGCTGGGTAGCATCACTAAATTCACCCTCGGGGGGACCTCTTTCTACAAATGACAGACACACTATTTCAAGACTTGCTTCTACATGTGTACTTTACAAGATCGTAAACTTTTGACTACTATAAGTATAAGCGGAAATACTACATACTGTGAAATGTGCTAATGATGTGATACTTATTGGTAGTACTTCATCTTCATAGGGTATCAATAGAAGCTGTCTGCGGTTATAAACCACTGACTTTCATTGTTATCTTATAATTACAAGTATAGAAGTTTTATAGGAATCTAGATTAAAGGAATTTGGGCACATCATGATGCCCCACTCAGGGGTTACGGAGTAGGGAGGAATGCAGGGACTACAGCCCCCCTCCCCTTGCCTTGTGTGACTGCGACTCTGTGCAAATTCATATTTTACATTGGGGGGGGGGGGGCCTTCTGAATGTTGTGCCCCCCATGCCCTCCACTGCTTCCACCACTCCTGGAGCAAATCATTGTCAGCCCATTGTGAACATTAAATTTAAACCCCCCCCCCCAAAAAATAGCGAAAGTATGGTTTCTTGTTAATTCTATAATTTGTAATTATTAATTCCTATTGTTTCTCGGAAACTCAAGTGTGTGACGACAAAAAAGTTTATTGTCATTTTTATTTTGAGTTCATTTCCATATTTTTGGTGAGCGTTTTTAATATAACGTGGAATTTAGGGGAATCTAAAGGCCTGACAGACTAGTCTGCTTTGGTTCTGACTCATAACAGTACAATAGAAATAGGACTCAACCCATGATGGGTTAATCCTCCCCGTCTCACTCAAGCATCAATCAATCTGCACTTGAAGGTGTGAAGAGGGGAGATTTTAGTAAATAAATAACACATTTTGTATGCCTGTGAGACATTAGGTGGAGTCATCTTATCACATAGAGTTTTTTTGAAGAGGTTAATTAGCATAAAGTAAACATTCGTACCAGCTATTTAAATTGTCAGAGTAAACATGACATGTGTATTAGATATCACTGTGTATATAAGCTCACATGTATGATGTACCAAAATATGTGGGGTTATAACCCACTTCTACGGCTGTTAATTAATACTGAGGTTCCTCAGCTTATTAAAGGGACTGATTATCTATGGGTTTATGAAAAAATTAGGTACCATTAGCTGGACTGACTATATGCTTTAATCTTTTATTATTAATTTTTACCCATGGAGTTTTTTGTCTAGCTCACCTGGCTTCCCTGCTTTCTAGGTTGCTTTTTCTTAGCTATACCACCCATGGTTAAGTGGCCTTGCTAATGTGCTATGATGTTGGTGGGTCCTGCTGAATTTATATGATGCTGTTAGGACAAAGTGATTCTGTTAAGAAAATGTACCGTTATATTTTTTAAATTAGTAATTTTTGCAGTGTTTGGCTAATTCGAGAAATTTGAGAAAAAGCCAGTGTCTGTATGAAACATTCAAGAAGATACATACTGTTGAAAAAATAGCATGGTGGGCTAGCATCCCCAGATTCATTCTCTGGGGACTTCATCAGACCTAGGATCAGAATGAAGTTCCCCAGTTGAAGTTGGTGATGTTCACACATTAGTCACCGCGATTATGCATTTATCTTCTGCATATAGAAACTGATCAGAAGAGAAAAAGTAACTAATAACAATGTTAATTTAAGACTATGGATACTTTCCAGAAGATGAGGCCCAATTGAGATCCCCAGAGGGTGAACTTGTTGATGCTAGCCCACTATGCGGGGATAGTGTCACTGAATTCACCCTCTGGGGACCTCATTCTGTAAATCGCAGACACACTATTTCCAAGTTTCTTCATCATGCAGAGATGTTCAAGATGCGGAGATAATACAGTAATGCTCTAAATAATCGACCCCATAACCACAGCAGAATTATTGGTAACTTTTCAGGATTCAGTCGGAAATATGGCTTGTTGCCATTCATTGGAAAGCTCTCGGGGAGAGCTTTCCGATGAATGGCAACAAGCCATATATCCGACTGAATCCTGAAAAGTTACCCATAATTATGCTGTGGTTAAGGAGTCGATTATTTAGAGCATTACTGTATTTCCTGGTTTTTGCATCTCTGGCTCACATTGATTTCTTAGTCGGAAACAATATGACAATATTAAATCCCTTGTGGAGAGATCTGAGACTCCATGGCAAGTTTTATGGATGAAATTTATTTAATTTGCCGATTCTTCGTTCCGCTCTGGGATATCTGCTGCATTTCAAACACACGTGAAGTGATTTGTTACATAAGGCAAAGATTGTTTTTCTTTCTGACTCATTTAACTTCACATAAAACATGGAAGGATTTTCGAAGATGAAAAGATTGCATAGAAGATGAAAAGATTGCATAGTTTGTGGAAACTTTTCATTCTTGTTATAGCTGTTCTCCAGGCAACAGGGTGTGTGTTGTTACCAGTATTATGTTGATGTAAACATTCAAGCCTGAAAATAGTGTGCCTGTCATTTGCAGAATGGGGTTCCCAGAGGGTGAATTTAGTGATGCTATCCTGCACAGTGGGCTAGCATCACCAAATTCACCTTCTAGGGATCTCATTCTGCTTAACATTGTTTTTAGTTACTTTTTCCCTTCTGTTCAGTTTCTATATCCCCTAATTTGCAGAAGATAAATGCATAATCGAGGTGACTAATGGGTGAACACCACTATCTTCAACTGGGGATCTTCAATATCATCCATGTCTCCCATAGCAGTTGAGGCCTAAGCAGAATGAGGTTCCCAGAGGGTGAATTTGGTGATGCTAACCCTGAGTGCAGGATAGTGACACAAAATTCGACCTCTGGGGACCTCATTCTGAAATTGACAGACACACTATTTCAAGGTAAAATTGTAAACATTCATGGCTTAATTCATTCCATTGTCTGGTTACATGAAAAAAAAGACATTGTTTGCTCAGATAATCTAGCTTAATTGGGTTTTCTTAGAATATTTGCATTTGTGACATTATCTTCCAGCCTTTGTATATTCATGGCGTATAATCAATAGCATGTAATGAACAGCTATCCAAGATGAATGCATTGTTGATTGAATTTTTGGAAAAAATCTAATTTATTTTTATCTACCTGAACCTTTATCAATCCATAAACAGATTACAAAACAATTCAAAAAAACTATGCTGGATTTTATTTTCATATGAATTTTTCAGTGCTGTATACAGCAGGCTGTTTATGGGGCTTGGCAATGTAGCCCCCCCCCCCCCCAAGCCTGGATATAGTGTGTTTGACATTTGCAGAATGGTGAATTTAGTGATGCTATCCCACTGTCACCAAATTCACCCTCTGGGGGCTTCATTCTTCTGAGAAGTATCAATAGTCTCAAATTTACATTGGTTTTAGTGACTTTTTTCCCTATTCCTAAGGGAACTTGTCAATGAGTGTTTAGTATAAAAGCGTTATAGCGCAATTCTGTCCCTTGAAAAAATTATTTCTTGAAATAGAAGTAGAAATGAGTTGTGTCTGGGCATCCGTACATCTGAACATATTTCTATTATGTTATGTTAAGTTAACCCTTCCCTGGCTGGAACTTCCTGCAATTTTTTGAAAATTCTATACTGTACCAATGTATTCTCTTATATATGTGAGTCTCCCATAGGGAGCCTCACATATATGAGAATACATTGGCCTAATTATATTTACATTGTGAGCCAGTTCATTCTGTTATATATATATGTGACTTGCATATATAAAGAGGATACACTGGCACAGGATCATTAATGCTGCACCAGTGCTGCTCCCATCATTAAAGGGTTAATCAATATCTGGACTGGGAACAGATATGTCACATAACATTGCCATGGCTTTTCATGTGACTTGATAATGATCAACATATGTCAATTAAGTAGTATTAAAACATTCTAGAGTCCAGACTTTACCTGGGAGCTTTCCCAAGCACCCATTTCACCTTAATATGACATCATAAACAGATTGTAATGGCTCATTGATACAGGTCACCATCTGGAACAGAGTAAGGGCTGATCAAGGAACATATCTCAATCCCCCATTATTACACAGAGGATAATATAAAGATTTTTCCACCTGAGGTAATTTCCTATCATTAAAGGTATATTTGTAAATACACATTAGTTCGACCCCATAATATTCTCTCCTAATCAGCTTATTGTTGCAAGCCTGGAGGCGGAGATTAGTATTACCTTGTTGACACGCATGTGTTAGGTTCGATATTGAGTTTACCATCTCTGTTGAGGTTAAATTGTACTACAGGGGTACAGTAATGCCCTAAGTAATCGACTCCTTAACCACAGCAGAATTATGGGTAACTTTTCAGGATTTAGTCGGAAATATGGCTTGTTGCCATTCATCGGAAAGCTCTCACTGAGAACTTTCCGATGAATGGCAACAAGCCATATTTCCAACTAAATCCTGAAAAGTTACCCATAATTCTGCTGTGGTTAAGGAGTCGATTATTTAGAGCATTACTGTATAATATAAGTTGCACTCTCTTCAGTTTCCAGACGGAAAATGTTGCATTTTCTTTCTCGCTCTCCCATTAAAGACATATTATGGACTTGTTCGGGTGCGTGAAACTGACAAGATAGTATTCAGGTGCTATGCCAACTGGGGCAATGTAGCATTCTACTAACATCGCCGAAATTCTCAGGCAAATTGACTGTAGCACTCTATAGAAAACATTGTCAGAACTATGCTCAATTGTAAATATTTACTTCTCGATTCGTGACACAAATATCTGTGATAAACTAACGAAAATAATTTTGCCATGGAGAGTCATTGTATTTAGTTAATACTGTATATATAAGGATGACGGTGTATGTTGTCAATTTGGATACAATATTTGTAAAAATAACTACTTTGGGCAAGTGTTTTGTGGGTTATATCACATTCATACTATCATACTATACTATTAGTCTTGAGGAAATTCATAAGTTGGTAACTTTTATTACTAAATTATAACCTACAACCAAGGCCATTGTTCTTTCTGTTAACCCTTTGAGTGCCAGGTCCGATTTTTGTATCTACCCATATACCCTGTGCCAATGCATTCTCTTATATATGCGAGTCGACCATAGGTCGCCTCGCATATATAAGAGAATGCATTGGCCTAACAATTTTTCATCATTTGTTATTATTTTTTACAATTTTTTACAATTTTAATAATTTTTTCTTATATTCTTTAACAGACTTATTTTGTAGGTTTAGTGCCAGGGAATCTTACGTTTTTCATGGGCATCAAAATTATTACTATCAATACTTGGTGATAGTTTTGAATTATAACATGCCCCTAAGGTTTTATCCAGTTTGTTTTTAAATTCGCTATAGCTTGCTTAAGCATACCCAAAACAAATTCAACCCAAAAAAAAAAATTTGATTTTTTAATTTTTTTTAGGGCACTCTACATACCTTGAATTAGGGCCGATGAGATCGGCCCGTGGCACTCAAAGAGTTAATAAAGCTTGCAGTATGCAGCCTTAATTTAAGCCTTAATATTTGAATACCCAGATCACATTCTACAAAACATATTTTCATATTATATACCATTTGAAATAGGAACCAACCACATATATATTCCACCATAATACAGAACAGCTGTGGCCTAGAAGTGTCCACCAAGTGATAGAGATTCTCAGATTCACCCAAAGACTTCTCCTGTTGTTTCCCCCAAAATGTATCATAATTTACAACTAAGAGTTATTCCCCTTCAATTGAAAATAATAAACTGGCAGTAGAGACCAGATCGAAATTAAGTACAGAACACACGTCGGTACCTTGACAAAAACAAATGTTCACAATTTATTCGACCGGCTAAGTTGATAATACAATGTTTTGGAGTTTCCTCTTTCAAATGGTATATAATATGGAATATGTTGTAGATAATGTGATCTGGTGATTCGAAAATTAAGTAGGCCTTTAATGGGAACTGAGGATGTTTGTTTGCCCCTTGTGATGAACCAGTACAAAATGTCTGTATCCCGAGAGGGGCGGAAATTGATATTCTGATGCATATCACGCACATGACGAAACAATGTAATCCGCTACGGCATGCATCTCATTGAGAAGGTGAAGAGTAATTGATATTCGTAAAAAATATTGTGCATGTTAATGGTGTATGTGGAGGTATGTAACTCACTGTGGTATAATCATACATCTGCGATGACGAATTGTTAAACAGGTGTTGCTAAGATGATCGATCATCAACTGCCAATAATCTGCTGTGGTCTTTTGTCATTGTTTGTCATCTCATTGTGCAAACTACACATATGAATTAATCCGTTGCATCCTCTCATCTGGAGTTAACCCATCTAAACTGCTGTTAATAGTACACAACCCTTTGAAGTAATGTTAACTTAGATGTAGTTATACCCCATCTAAATGTGTTTATGATTTATAATGCTTTGATATATTAAACACAAACATGGATGTAGTGCAAAGCTACAAATGAATTAATCCATTGCATCCTCTCATCTGGAGTTAACACATTGATTGCCAGCTCTTCAATTACATTAAAAAAGTATGAGATAACTCGTAGTTGGCACTCAACGTGTTAACCTCATCTAAACTTTTAATGGTTTGTAACCCTTTGAAGTAATGTTAACTTGGATGTACATGTACAGTAATGCTCTAATTAATCGACCTCTTAACCAAAGCAGAATTATGGGTAACTTTTCAGGATTTAGTCGGAAATATGGCTTGTTGCCATTCATCGGAAAGCTCTCACTGAGAGCTTTCCGATGAATGGCAACAAGCCATATTTCCGACTAAATCCTGAAAAGTTACCCATAATTCTGCTTTGGTTAAGAGGTCGATTAATTAGAGCATTACTGTAGTTTTACCTGTCTAAAGGTTTTATGCTTTATAACGCTTTGATACATGTAGTTAACCCATCTTTTAATGGTTTATAACTTTTTGAAATAACACAAACAAGGATATAATTTACCCATCTGAAATATTGTTAACTTAAATGTCATTAACCCTTTACCCAACAAACCGGCCAAAACCGGCCAAATAAAGCTTCAACAGCCTAAAATATCTTCGGTCTGTCTCAATAGAACCATACAAATATGGATATCATTGGAACCGGCTCCTTGACCACATTGTGATAGTTACAGTTATGCCCTGTGCCAATGCATTCTCTTATATATGCGAGTCGACCATAGGTCGCCTCGCATATATAAGAGAATGCATTGGCCTAAAAAAAAAACTTTTTTTACCATTTTTTCTTACATTCTTTAACAATTTTATAATTTTTAATGTGTTAAGCCAATGCATTCTCTTATATATGCGAGGCGACCTATGGTCGACTCGCATATATAAGAGAATGCATTGGCACAGGGCCCTTCTGTTGGGTAAAGGGTTAACCCATCTAAACTTGTTATGGTACATTGGCATAACCATTTGATAAAACACAAACATGGAGGGTGTTAATCCATCTAAATATTTCATACAATATGTATGTACCCCTCTGAAATAATGTAAACATAGATGTAGTTAACCCATCTAAAAATTTATGGTAAATGTACACATGTATGTAAAACCCTTTCAAATAATGTCTAAACTTTTGATGATATATAACCCTTCGAAATAATGATAACTTTGATGTTGTTATAAAACCTGTCTAATTAATACAGTATATAACCACTTGAAATAATGTGACGTGGTTTAACCCTTTACCCAACAGAATGGCCCTGTGCCAATGCATTCTCTTATATATGCGAGTCGACCATAGGTCGCCTCGCATATATAAGAGAATGCATTGGCTTAACACATTAAAAATTATAAAATTGTTAAAGAATGTATGAAAAAATGGTAAAAAGTGTTAAAAAAAGATTTTTTTTAGGCCAATGCATTCTCTTATATATGCGAGGCGACCTATGGTCGACTCGCATATATAAGAGAATGCATTGGCACAGGGCATAACTGTAACCATCACAATGTGGTCAATGAGCCGGTTCCAATGATATCCATATTTGTATGGTTCTATTGAGACAGACCGAATATATTTGTTGAAGCTTTATTTGGCCGGTTTTGGCCGTTTTGTTGGGTAAAGGGTTAACCTGTCTTAGTTTTACAGTAAGTAACTTAACCTGTCTTAGTTTTACAGTAAGTATTCCTTTGAAATAAAGTTTTTAACCCATCTAAATTTGAATGGTACAAGTATATAACCCTTTCCCTAGGTATTGAGGTACATGTATTGCTTAACCCTTTAATACCTAGGAATGTGATATTACATGTCTGTTGAATAACTGTGATGTTGCCCCAGTGTACACCAATGGATAACGTCAAAATGTTTATAAAATTTCTATAATCTATGTGACGAAAATGTTCATCTGAACTAGAAATAAATTGATTTACTATCGAAACATGACTTGAAATATGATGAGGCAATTAACATAATATATAAGGCATCAAAACTTGAGCAGATATCATCGGTGAATTCCTAACCTACACTGTGACTTACTGCAAGATAAATTAAATAAAAGTGCATAATTGTCCCACTTTAGTATGCACTTCACACCAACTTCCTCCCAAACTGGTTTGTTTGTGCAAAACGTGGATGCAGGTGACTGATTAAAGAATTTTAAACATTTGGGAATTTAGATAAACAGCCCTCAAAAGATGTCAGCAGGGAGTAGAATGATGATGTCAAATCATGTCACCAGGTGTTAAAGGGTTAACCCTTTCTACACCAAATACAGTAATGCCTTAAATAATCGACTCCTTAACCACAGCAGAATTATGGGTAACTTTTCAGGATTTAGTCGGAAATATGGCTTGTTGCCATTCATCGGAAAGCTCTCACTGAAAGCTTTCCGATGAATGGCAGCAAGCCATATTTCCGACTAAATCCTGAAAATTTCCCATAATTCTGCTGTGGTTTAATGGTTGATTATTTAGAACATTTGTATTGCTTAACCCTTTATACCTAGTAATGTCATATGACATGTCTGTTGAATACCTGTGATGTTTCCCCAGTGTACACCAATGGATAAAGTCAAAATGCCATTTATAAATGAACTTTTATAAAAAATTTAAATAATCTATGTTATGAAAATGTTCATCTGAACAAGAAATAAATTGATTTACTATAGAAACATGACTTGAAATATGATGAGGCAATTAAAATAATATATGAGGCATCAAAACTTGAGTAGATATCATCAGTGAATTCCCAACCTACACTGTAAATTACTGCAAGATAAATTAAATAAAAGTGCATAATTGTCCCATGCACTTTAGTATGCACTGCACAACAACTTCCTCCCAAACTGGTTTGTTTGTGCAAAATGTGGATGCAGATGACTGATTAAAGAATTTTAAACATTTGGGAATTTAGATAAACAGCCCTCAAAAGATGTCAGTAGGGAGTAGATCAAATGATGTTGTCAAATCATGTCATCAGGTGTTCGGTAGCATTAGGTATTAAAGGGGTACTGCACACTAAATCCGGCCATTTATGGGACCATCTCCTTTTATACTCAACAGAAAAAATGCAACAAAAGAATGAATTTGAGCCATGGATTAGTGCAAAATACACTTCTGTGCTCAAAGAACGATTGAAATAATATGGTAATTATAGTGAAAATGAATTTATGACTCCAGCCATTTATTCATTTTCATTATAATTACCACATTGTTTGAATCGTTCATAGAGCACAAGAGTGTATTTTGCACTAATCCATGGCTCAAATTAATTCATTTTTTGCATATATTCTGTTGAGTTTAAAAGGAGATGATCCCATAATTTAAGTGTTAAAGGGTTAACACTTTCTATACCAAATACTCATGATTTAATAGATCCCTTAGGAAATGTTCAGATAATAAGTTCAACAAACAATCGTAGGTCATTTGATGACACGTATTATCTAAACATTTACCACTAAAGAATATGAATCCTTCCACAATTATATTACATTTTCGTTGTCTGTCATTTGATTTTATTACCTGAACATCCCTCCCTCCAAATGAATAATAGACCATTCCAATCTATACATTTATAACTGGGTGGGAGAATCCATTTAGTATAGAAATGGTTAATTACCACCCCTAACTCTTTCATCACAATGACTTTTCCCAATAAGTCATACAAGTATATACATTCCAATAGTTATTACTCATAAATGACAGTAGTTGGGGGTTGTTTTGATAGTTGGAGCCCTGGGTGTTTTAATAGTTGGAGGGGTATTTTGGTAGTTGGACAGGTGTTTTTGGTAGTTGGAGGGGTGTTTTAATAGTTGGGAGGGGTGTTTTGGTAGTTGGTGGGGTGTTTTGCTAGTTGGAGGGGTGTTTTTGGTAGTTGGAGGGGTGTTTTAATAGTTGGAGGGGTCTTTTGGTACATGAAGTTGAAGGGGTCTTTTTGTAGTTGGAGGGGTGTTTTGTTAGTTGGTGTGTTTTGGTAGTTGGAGTGGTGTTTTGGAAGTTGGAGGGGTGGGGTGTTTTGATAGTGCAATTGCAGCATCCATAAAATTTCAATTCATTCATTTGCAGGGAATATTCAGATAATAAGTTAGGCCTTTGACATTTGTTGAGCATGTTGTTTATCATGCATTGCCAAAGGGAGCTAATCGTTTGTGATTATACTGCCAAGGCCATCATTATAGTGTTAACAATGGGTCATGACCGGTCACTGAAATCTGTCTATATGCACAAGAATATAACAGTATTGATATTAGACATCCATGGAAGGTTATGGGAGCAGCACATATATCAAACCATAAATGAGTAATGGAATGCTCCCATCACTACACTCTGTAACCATTTATAATGCTTTCCCTGAGGGACACCTGACCACAGACCTATTGGGTATTTGGGAGAATACTACCCCTTGCTTTCAACAAGCCTTGAATAATGTGTCTGTCATTTGCAGAATGAGGTCCCCAGAGGGGTAAATTTAGTGACGCTATCCAGCTCTGTGGGCTAGCATCACCAAATTCACCCTCTGGGAACCTCATTCTGCTGGGGCCTCAACAGTTGCTATGGGAGACCTAGCATCATATTTAAGTTCCCCAGATGATGTTTGTGATCGATTATGCATTTTATCTTCTGCAAATTAAGGTATATAGAAACTGAGCAAAAGTGAAAAAGTAACTAAAAACAATGTTAATTGAGATCATCAAGTATCTATAGTCTCAAATTAACAAGCCATATTTCCGACTAAATCCTTAAAAAATTACCCATAATTCTGCTGTGGTTAAGGAGTCGACTATTTAGGGCATTACTGTAACAGTACTTATGTTTATTCAGACCCAGAGGGTACCCAGTCATAACAAATCAGTTTTATGAGCACTATAAATGTAGGCTTCTTGATAATGCTGTAACCATTATTGATGTTTAAAGTAGAAGTTATTGGAATTGCTACCTAATAGCCCTTCAGTAATATGTGTCAATGTGAAAATGTACCATTGTACCACCTGTTACGCACATTAGTCGCGCGGTGTGTACCATGTTGCTATGACCACATGATATTGACCAAAGTTAATTTACACTAGGAGTCAGAAATGACTTTCATGTAATTGCGGACTTTGTAGCAATTTTTTGTCACAGGTGATGTCATAATTAATGAGCCTTCTAGATTATACACACAGAAGGTATTATTTATCCATCAACTTTTTTCGGTGTAGTATGATGAACTTGTATTTCACCTTACTGAACTATGTCGTCCAAGTATTAACCCTTTATTCATCGAATCGATTCTCCCATTCAGTTATAATAGTATACATTGCAATGGAATGGAGGGATGTTGAGGAAATATATTAAGTAGATGATTAGCAGGAACCAGCCTAGAGGGCGACTTGTGAGACAGGAACCAGCCTAGAGGCGACTTGTGAGACAGGAACCAGCCAAGAGGCGACTTGTGAGACAGGAACCAGCCTAGAGGGCGACTTGTGAGACAAGGACCCGCCTAGAGGGCCACTTGTGAGATATCTTTTCCCTAAAATGTTTGATGTCTCCCTATTTTTGTCCCAGGGAGAATATAGTTTTTGAGCGTTTCGTAGATTAGCCCAAAACAATTGTCTGTAGCGTAACATGCAAATACAACTGAGTTGTCTAGAGTATCAGTATGTGATTGGCTAATGATAATTAAAGTTTAGGGAGTTAGCTAATGATGAATTTAGTCACTATAGTGAGTTAATTGTTAGTTGGTGTGTAATTAAGTCAGGTCATGTTAGTCAGTTCTTCGATTGGAGTGACAACTGAAATTCATATATTTAAATATAAATATGGTTATATGAGTATATAATTATATAAGTATAGTTATAGTCATATAACAGTATAATTGAATAACAATGAGTAACAGATGTATAACAAATTAATTGACGAAATGTGATATCTGATCAAAAAGCGGATGAAACGTACATAAGTATCGAGCGGAAATAATACTTATATATGCTAATAAATACATAATACATGTTATGATCACTGGGCATGCGGCATTCAATGCTTCCAGAGTTTTCCACACATTGTGGTTTTATCTCTGGTTTATCGCAGGAATGCTAAACCGGTAACCGCTGCAGATTTGTGTAGGATTAGTGTTACGGGCAGTTATTACATGTAATTATCATAATTACAATATATGAATATAATATTTAAACGAGATACTCCTACATCAGTGTGCAAAATTGAAAGTTTAATCAAGCTAAGATGTCATCGTTCCATATATTGTATATTATGTTGTATTATGTATTGCGGAAGCTTTGTAAATGTTTCCATCCAGTGCCTCTCTGGTATGGACTCTTTATGCCAATAAAAGACACTGGCTATTTGCTCAAACATGTGTTTGGTTGTTATTTAGTTTAGCGTAGACATGACTTCTCTCTCATATACCAATATGTTTATGTAATAGCTAGTACAGCATGTTAAGCTTTATTTTTATATTTACTGATTACAATGGGGTTCTTACTCACTATAATGGTTTTATAAATGGGCGGTTGTGTTGCAAACTACTTGTTGGATAACACAAGGGTGGTGTTGGGGTGTAAGTTGAATTTCAGTCATAAATTGTTACCTGTCCCTGATAACGAGTCATAAACTCATTTTCATTATAATTACCCATGTTGTTTACATCCATTCATAGAGCACATGAGTGTATTTTGCACTCATTGATGGCTCATTTGATGCATATATTCTGTTGAGTATAATAGGAGAGGGTCCCATAAATGGCTGAATTAGTGTACAGTACTCCTTTAATAAAGGACTGGAAAGGACATACAGTAATGCCCTAATTAATCGACTCCATAACCACAGCAGAATTATGGGTAATTTTTCAGGATTTAGTCGAAAATATGGCTTGTTGCCATTCATCGGAAAGCTCTCACTTTACCCATAATGCTTCTGTGGTTAAGGAGTCAATTATTTAGGGCATTACTGTATGCTTGTTCCTATCTTCTCTATATATTCTCAATTATAAGCCTCCTTGACTCAAATTTTCCCAATTGAAAGGGGCCTGGACCCATTCCCAAAACATGTAGAAAATCCCTGTATATAACGTAATTTATTATTATATAATAATTATTAATACTTCTCTATCTCTCTCTTCTTTTTCCCAAATTTGAGCCAGTATAAAAAGTCAATATAGCCCCACTAGACATGAGACTGTGAAGGATTTAATCTCGTTTCCCGGAAATTTGGAATACATTTGTTATTCTAATAGGGCTTCCAGAGTTAAGTAGAGCAGACTACGAGTCCTCGACCGAATTTCGTTTAACGGTCCTTGGCTCCGATGATCAATACATTTGTGCTATATCATCAGGAAATGACGAGGAATTAGTTCCGTAGCGCGCTCCGTCTGAGAGACTGGGAGATATGAATGAGGCAAGCAAATTCCATTGAGCCGAGCACAAATACTCACTTGAAAGGCTGCTTGGGTAATATTTTGTTGCATGAAATTTATTGTCATATGAGTACGCAACAAGATTAGTGCATGCAATTCCCCTCTGATTCACTTAGATTAATTGGTATTCAGCACATAGTTTTATTGCTCGTTTTTACATATCTCAATGCAAATGACTAAAATGGATGGTTAGTCAGTCAATTTACTGAGGAAGAAAAACTTGTTCAGAGATCTTCCGTCATTCCATTAACCCTTTCAGTGCCAAGTCCGATTTTTGTATCAACCCATATTTCCTTGATCATTTTTCAAATTTATTGATTATAATAATGTGATACATTGATGGAAAGAGCTCTAAGAGCGGGCGACCAAGAAAAACGTTGTAAAATGGACGGTCTCAAACAAAATTTCGGATGGAGATGGATAATTCTAAAATAAAGTGGTAATATGTTTAAAATTGGTAAAATTTCAATAAAATTGATGATACATTGATGGAAAGAGCTCTAAGAGCTCTTTCCATCAATGTATCACATTATTATAATCAATAAATTTGAAAAATGATCAAGGAAATATGGGTTGATACAAAAATCGGACTTGGCACTGAAAGGGTTAACCCTTTACCCAACAGAACGGCCCTGTGCCAATGCATTCTCTTATATATGCGAGTCGACCATAGGTCGCCTCGCATATATAAGAGAATGCATTGGCTTAACACATTAAAAATTATAAAATTGTTAAAGAATGTAAGAAAAAATGGTAACAAGTGTTAAAAAAAATATTTTTTTTAGGCCAATGCATTCTCTTATATATGCGAGGCGACCTATGGTCGACTCGCATATATAAGAGAATGCATTGGCACAGGGCATAACTGTAACTATCACAATGTGGTCAAGGAGCCGGTTCCAATGATATCCATATTTGTATGGTTCTATTGAGACAGACCGAAGATATTTTAGGCTGTTGAAGCTTTATTTGGCCGGTTTGTTGGGTAAAGGGTTAATTAATTGACCAAACACCAAATACTGGGATGTTGTCGATATTGGAATCCAGATTTAGGTTGGTGTGATTACTCTGTTGCTCTTGAAACTACAGTAATGCCTGAAGTATATGACCCTTTAATCACAGCAGAATTATACGAAATTTTTCAGGATTTAGTCGGAAAATATGGCTTGTTGCCATTCATATGAAAGCTCTCACGAGAGCTTCCGATGAATGGCAGCAAGCCATATTTCTGACTAAATCCTGAAAATTTTCCCATAATTCTGCTGTGGTTTATGGGTTGATTATTTAGGACATTACTGAACCTTGAGTGAGCTAAGAACCCACCAACAGCCCCCCCCCCCCCCCCAAATCCCACATTCCTTGCCACCCCCTCTCTGCGAATCGACTGACTTACTAGTACATGTAGTACATAAAAAAATCTTCTTTTCATGAATCAATCAATAGCAAATTGTGTATCACATAATTAGCCCCTAAGCCGGGCCTCATATTTTTTAGTAAGACACACATGTATTATCGGCATGCACAGTGATGTAAGAGCTTAGCACAGTGAGATCGATGTCAATGCTGTAACTTTATTATTATGTTAATTAGAATATAATTATGATATTCAATTTGTGTTGGGTTATTTAATGTTGACTGTGAGATAAACATGGGTGATTAGAGTAGTTGAACAATTTTGTCAACATGAAAAGACACATTTAAAGACATATTATGGACATATTCGTGTGCGTGAAACTGATAACTTAGTATTCAGGCGCTATATGCCAACTGTTGGACTGAAGCATTCTACTAACATCACCAAAAATCTAAAGCAAATCAACTGTACCACTCCAAAGAAAACATCCTCTGAACTACGCTCAAATGTATATATTTACCTCTCAATTCAGGACGCAACTACCGGTGATAAACTAATGATAACGATTTCTCCATCCGGAGTCCCTGCATTTAATTTATATATAAGAATGATGGTGTGACATGTCAATTTGGATATAATATTTGTAATATATAACTACTTTCAACAAGATTATTCTCCATTTCTATTTGATCACCACAGCGGAGTGTTTCACATCACTTTAAAATGGGACTATATTTTTTCTTGGAAGGTGTCTTTACTTCCTCTTTGGTGAAAAGGAAAGGAATCTTAATTTAGTTTAACCCCAACCATTTCAAAATCGTTTTTCCTTGCTAATGTGATTATGTGATAAAATGGATCTCAAATTCGTCCCAATTCTATACAAACTTGTCCACTAAAGCTCGGTTCAAATTAAATTTAGTGCATTTATAATAGGTTAATAAATTTTGTATAGAATTGCGACTCATTAGAGATCCTCTTTATATAGTCATTTGTTAATTACAACTTTCATTCCACAATTATTGCTCTCCTGGATGCATGTAGTTTCAAACCAATTAAGGTTCATTATGTAACTCAAATTAGCCCATGGGTAAATGAGTTAAATGACTGTCATCGTAATATGACAATTTAATGGGTCGATCTGCACTAAAACAGATTTACAACATATTTGTCTCCATTTTTATAGCCAACTCTCGAAGAGAATGGGGGTAAACTGGATTGACTGCTTAGGTCCTTTTGTTTGCTCGTCCGACTTGATAACTGGAACAAATGTGAAACAATTTCAATAATTTTTTATTTAAAATTTGGGTTCCATCCCGCCCATGTTTCAATTTTTCACCATGAGGGTATACCAAAACACGAGGTGCATTAGGCTAAAAAAAATAAACCTCTTTGTTTCCAATACTCTGCCTGGCTGAGATTTTCTTGCCTGGCTAAAAAAAAAAAATTCCAATTTTCTCCAGAAGGCTAGTCAAAAGTTACCTGTTAGAGTGTCAATGTGAATATTTATCGTTTTTCCCAATCCCAAAAGCAAATATAACTTGGTTATTAAGCTCAATGTTGGTAGAGATCTTACTGCAGAGTGAATGAATTCAAGGGACAACATATTTTTATCCAATGCTTGGCTCATTTTCAATACATATGGATCTACCATATCCCATGGAACCGTGACTACACTATTATATCGCTTTAAATTGGAGAAAAAAAAAAATCTCTGCCTGCCTGTCTGGAAAATTATCCCAATGTTATCGGTAACAGAGAAGTTTTTTGTTTTGGCATTATGCAGCAGCAAGATCTCAACTATTTCCACATAAAAAGAATCAGACCCACTAGACAACATAGTGCAACAAACAGTTATTTTCTCTGAGATTGGAATCAATGAATGTAATACCAAATGGTGCTGCCTTTGGTCCTGGAGGGGGAACACAACTGGCTGTGTTGATATCAATATTGCTGATGTTTGGCGAGACTGCTCTTCTACTCATTGAGAATGCCCGAGTATTGGATTCTCTTCATCTGCAGGAGACTAAATTTTTTACCTGAGGCCCTGTAAGGCCATGGTTAATTAATTGTATGTCTAACATCTATCGCCGTATTTATTTTTTATTTTTTTTTGGGACAGAAAATAATAATGAATTTATTTATGCACAATTCCATTGTTCACAAAGAGTGTCCCTCATGCAAAATTAGATAGGAATATTTACTCTTATTCCCTAGACATACATGTATGCTTCATTCACATAAAATGAATGTAAACAAAATTGGTATTAATATTTCAGTTATATTATATTTACATTGTACTATGTAAGTTATGTAAGAAACCTACGGTTAATTTACCAATAACTTGATTTTGAAGGGGTGTTATATTTTATTAACATCCTGACAAGTATTATTAACAGCTTGAGGGCCTATTAGCGGCCCGAGATGCAGTCGAGGGCAGCTAATAGGCCTGAGGGCTGTTAATCATTGATGTCGGGCCGTTGATAAACCATAACGGCCTAAAAAATCATGTTATTACTATTATTACCGCTCCTTCTTCATGTGACTTAACCAGATGTGTGCACCAGGCATTAACGAAAACAAAGGTTCATTAATGCCTGCTGCCCACTTCAAGTCAACTTAGCCTCAAAATTATGGAATCTTACAATGCAGGAAAATACAGTTAATCAGCCCTCTTAATTCAGATTGTTTGGCTTCGGCAATCCACTATGGCAACAGTATGCTGTGGCCCAGTTTGCTTCAGCAAATTGCTTCGGCAAAGCTGATTGCCGTAGCCAATTATGAAGGCTGGTTAATATACGCCTTCTAAAGTGGTAATAATAATGAATAATCACCCTCATATTGCATTTAATGCTCAGAATCCTGGATGAGCCACAGTAATGCCCTAAGTAATCGACTCCTTAACCACAGGAGAATTATGGGTAACTTTTCAGGATTTAGTCGGAAATATGGCTTGTTGCCATTCATCGGAAAGCTAACTTTTCAGGATTTAGTCGGAAATATGGCTTGTTGCCATTCATTGGAAAGCTCTGTGAGAGCTTTCCAATGAATGGCAACAAGCCATATTTCCGACTAAATCCTGAAAAGTTACCCATAATTCTCATGTGGTTAAGGAGTTGATTACTTAGGGCATTACTGTAGGCTAAACATAAACTGAATTAACCATGGCCTAAGCTGTTTATACAGCAGGGTGATATCAGAATAGCCCCCATTGATATAGGAATGTGTGAAGAACCATTATAATGTCTGCATACATTTGTATCCAATCACTCCCAGTCAGGTGGCCATCTTCTCAATGTTTGGAATCATGGGAGTAAATTGGGTGCATGTCCTGAAGTATATCTATCAGGGACTGTTAAACTGGTGGGCCAAATATCTTATTGGGGATCTGTTTTATCCAGTCTCTTAATCCACTTGGCATGAATTTGCATGATCACAAAAACATTTAAGTGGAATGCCACCTTGCATGAGATAGATAGGTCTCTGTTCTCAGTGGAATGAGGTTTTGGAGAGGGAATATGAGGGCAATTATTTCCTGTTTGAAAGGAACCTGCATGAATATTGTGCTACATGTACTAGCATTAATATTAGAAGCATATTGTGTGAAAAGAACATTTAAAGCAATATTTGATGCTAATTTCAATGAACGGTGTCAGATTGGAAGGACATCTTTAATTTTTAATAGCTGCATGAATTATTACACTCAAAACCAATACAGTAGGTTAAACTGTCTTTAATATGGGATAACCTCTCATGAAATTAAAAACCTGGTTGGGAATTACCCTGTGAGTAATGGGTTTCAATTTGCCCAGGATTGTATTTGGTTTTATTTTGTACAGAACTGTATTTTGTCTGAGATTATTTTAGTTAGGATAGAAACCTGTCTGTCCAGACAGCAGACATGGGGACATAATTAGTGTTCAATCATCAATGTTTATGTTCAATCATGATGGAATTGAATTAATTTCCCACACACACTATGGAAGAATCTGATAAATCACTCTTACAGTAATGCCCTAAATAATCAACTCCTTAACCACAGCTGAATTGTGGGTAACTTTTCAGGATTTAGTCGGAAATATGGCTTGTTGCCATTCATCAGAAAGCTCTCAGTGAGAGCTTTCCGATGAGTGGCAACAAGCCATATTTCTGACTAAATCCTGAAAAGTTACCCACAATTCTGCTGTGGTTAAGGAGTCGATTATTTAGGGCATTACTGTATGTTAAAGGTATTGGAAGGACATAATGTCTCTCATTTGCAGCAGTCACATATTGGGATGAGTATTTCGGATTGTTTAGCGTGATTCGCTTGCCTACCATAGTTGCTGCAGCAAAACAATATTCATATATGTGTCCTTGGGGACAAGACAGGACTGATAAGTTTTGTGGCATATATTAGGATGTCTAGCTGTCAATGTCGGGACTTTCACAAACATTTAATGGCATGCATAAATATTGCAATTGTTCACAATCAGATATGTTGTCTCAAGATCTTTGTTTGATAACTGACCTTTGATTATGAATATGTGTAGACAGCACTAGTAGCCAGCGGTGAATCGATTGAGCATTTTACTCTTTATAGATGTCTCCTATTTTGTTATATTGGATGACTGGATGTATTTTCACACTACATGCTGCATATTGTGTTCAATGTGCATTACGTCATTTCATACTCCTTGATCAAATAACATTTATAAATTTATAAAAAATGTCTAAATTTAGAATGTGGCTATGTATACAGGCGATTAAGCTCAAACATTCTATATAAATGTAGTTCTAGGGTAACAACCGATCCCCCACCCTACACATCTACAGTAATGTATTAAATAATCGACTCCTTAACCACAGCAGAATTATTTAGGGCATTACTATATAATAGTGCAAGGGGGGGGGGGGGGGCAAGGGCAAGTGAATTTAGTGATGCTAGCCTGCTATGTGGGATAGCTTCACTAAATTCACCCTCTGGGGACCTCTTTCTGCAAATGACAGGTAAGCTAAACTCAGGCTTCAAATTGAAGGTTTAAGCCAGGAGGCAGGAAGCTTTCCTGCAATTCTCAAAGCATCAAACCGGAAGCGACCCAGTGTTCTGTCTTTGTGATACAAATTCAAGAGGAAGTTGGACAGCAGTTACAGTACCAGCAGTTTTTTCCCAAATGTGATTATGATTCCGGTGATTACCATCAATGATTTTCATGCACGCCTCAAATTTGAGCATGCAAAAAGGAGTAAATTACTGAGACTACAAAAGAATTTGACATTCATAATGATATCGGTATCATCAATTACGAATATCATTACTTTTGTGAGATGCCCTATAATGTCCCAAATAAAGGTCAAATTTCAGCCTCCATTTAAAGCATTGATACTTCCTTACCAACTTAGGGTCAACAAGACATGTTAACCGGGGACCAGTCTATAGGAAGACATGGGAGACATCTTATCCCTAAAATGTGTCACTTCTCCCTTGCTTTTTATTTAACCATTCCATGACTGGAATTCCTGAAATTTTGCGAAAAACCCTGTGCCAATGCATTCTCTTATATATGTGAGTCTTCTGTAGGGTGCCTCCCATATATAAGAGAATGCATTGGCCTAACAATATTTACCTTGACCATGTAAGCCAGTGCATTCTCTTATATATGCAAGGCTCCCTATGGGAGACTTGCATATATAAGAGAATGCACTGTCACAGGATCTTTAATGCTGCACAGCTCCCGTCATGAAAGGGTTAATAGGGAGAGGTGACTTAAAAATTCTCCCTCATTTTCCACATACATGTACACCATTGACTGTTTGTTGATATACATATGGAAAATGAGGGAGAATTGAAACATATGGAGGCATGTCAAGTATCAAGGAACACAATATTTTTTGGTACCTTGGTACTTCTCTATTATAGTACTCATCAGCATTCAGAGTATAACTCCAGCATGCTCCGACTTAACTCTTTCATGACGGGAACTTCTTGAAATTTTGTGAAAACCCTGTGCCAATGCATTCTCTTAAATATGCGAGTCTCCCACTGGGAGCCTCACATATATAAGAGAATCCATCATGAAAGGGTTGAAGGCTGCACAAGTAAATACCATAATAAAACCATGAGAATTTGATCCATTTTCCCTAGAAAATTGCCGACAGTGGACGAAATGGAAATTATTTCTGGATGAATGTTTGATATCCCCCCTCCACACGTGTCTGGCAGGAAGTTGTAGAGTTATTAAAAAAGCAAATTGTAGCAGTGGCATAGTGGCGGCCAATTATCCACAGAGTTATTGGCCATTCATGCTAATCATGCTAAATGTGAATATGATTGCATGTGTTTCGTTGTGGTATTCATAAATTGCTCTGTGGTGTGTATATATAGTCTTTAAGTACTAGTATTGTGTTGTGTACATGAAAATATTGTACACATAGGTCCAGTCACCTCCCCCCTGCTCTGTGGTGTGTCTATATAGTCTTAAGTACCATGCAGTATTGTGTACATGAAAATTTTATACACTTAGATACAGTCAACTTATCGTATTATAATGCTGACCAGGGATGCCAGGGGAAGGGGTGTGTGAGTGGGGAGGGGGAGTTGTGTGGCTGTTCATTCTTCATATAATGACAAGAAGGACCTCACCCATGTAACAGCTAAGAGCCTAAGACATATTGCCCTAAGAGAAAACTTAATCCATTCTAGCAGTATAAGTACTTTAGAATGTTTTACGATTACCAAAATTTTGCCTTTTCACCAATAACTCATGCTTTTCCTCTGAAGTTATGCCTCTTTCTCCTCAATCCCCTCAATCCCCCCTCAACCCTAATTCTGACAGGCTTCAGATTGGGAGAAGTCACACCTCCCTATTTAGTAATCAGGGATAATTAAGTGGACAGTTATCAGGGAGAAGTAACAATGTCTGATGTTCAATTTACACCCTAACACTATCTTTCTATGATCCAATAATATTATGCAATACAAAAGCCCATTTATAAAACCAGTGAGACTTCGTAAAAATAAAAGAATTTAAATGTGCTGTTTGGATATATGCATACTGGTATATGAGAGAGAAGTCACTTCTCTTTGGGACAAAAATAGGGAGAAGTGGCACACTTCAGGGAGAAAATGTCTCCCAAGTCGCCCTCTAGGCTGGTCCCTGCTTATAACATATATCATATATTCTAAGCCCAGAAATTCATCCATGAATTGCCAGCCGGTATAGTGAAAATGTTGGTCAAAGGAGTAACTATTGTGAGTGACAAATGTCATATGTTATGTATCCAAGGTGGAATGTCTTGTCAAGATTTACAATAAGAAGAAGTATATAGGGTAACGTCTGTGTCATTGTCAACTAACCCCAAAGTTTGATATCAGGTGACACCCAATGTGACGGATTCCACCTCACTGACCCGTTATCCATTTAATATAAGAGTTTATTGAAAGGGAGTTTTACATTCCGTCTCGAAGTGGCAATATTTACAATTTTGCAGAGGCTACTTTTCTCATCTATCTTTTTCGCTTCTCAAATATGTGGGCAAAACGCTTTTGTTATTTTACGTACTGTGAGTATATGAAAACAGTCCCTGTGTGTCTGGGGAAGGTTTTGTGTAAATATTTGAAGCAATTATATCAGCTACTTTACAATATGAATGACCCATATTCTGTTAATGACAATCGTATATTATATTATATATATAATCCATGGTTAACTCGGTCATGGCCTGTGAACTATTCATTGTGTAAAGCATTCTGAATGAAAATCAATGTTAGGTGCAGTTATTTGGTAACACAAGATAGTTAGTCAAGCATTCTGTTCAATCAGTTTAATATGAATAGTTGTTCTTTTTAAAACTTTAGAAGTCTAAATGTTCCGGTGTGAATCAATTCTGTTTGGAAGAATTAAATTCAACAACCAATAGCTTCCAAAATGTGTATACCCTGTACAGTAATGCCCTAAATAATCAACTCCTTAACCACAGCAGAATTATGGGTAATTTTTCAGGATTTAATCGGAAATATGGCTCGGTGAGAGCTTTCCGATGAATGGCAACAAGCCATATTTCTGACTAAATCCTGAAAAATTACCCATAATTCTGCTGTGGTTAAGGAGTCGATTGTTTAGGGCATTACTGTATTTCTGTTGCTGAGGACATTCTTTATAACTTTGATGGAAAGAACAAGCCTGCAAATATTATGTCTGTCATTTGCAGAATGAGGTGCCCAGAGGTTGAATTTAGTGATGCTATCCCATACAGCGGGCTAGCATTACCAATTTCACCCTCTGGGAATATCATTCTGCTCAGACCTCAACTACTATGGGAGATCTAGGAAGTTCCCCAGTTGAAGTTTGATATGTTCACCCATTAGTTACCTTGATTATGCATTTTATCTTCTGAAAATTAGTCATGAGTCATGACTTCTTGAAATTGTGCAACACCCTGTGACATTAATGCATTCTCTTATATATGTGATTCTCCCATAGGGAGCCTCACATATATGAGAATACATTGGACTATAACAATAATTACAATGACTTATTAAGCCAGTGCATTTTTTTTATATATGTGAGGTTCCCTGTGGGAGATTTGCATATATAAGGGAATGCACTGGCACAGGATCTTTATTTCTGCACCAGCGCACTCCCATCATGAAAGGGTTTATTAACATAATGTTGTCAACGAAGTGAAAAAAATTCATTGTCATGTATGGGGTGGGAATAGAAAGGGTTAAATGGCAAGAATAAGATGTACTAATATATATAAAATTGACCTCCCAACCCTAATTTTCAAATCCTGCTGAAAGTCCTTCCTGTTCATGCTAAGAGTTATTATTGCTTACAATTTGAAGATGAAATTTGAAGTGTATGTTGGCAATAATTTCCTTTAGTGGGTTCAAAGTAAAGAATTACCAAAGAACTGGTCAGTTTTGATATTCTGTAATTGTGTAGGTTATAATGTGGTATCATATGCTTGTGGATTAGTTTCATATGGTTTACACCGTTTCAGGTGCTCAATTATGGAAAGCAGCACTGTAAATTTAAGTTGTAATTTCTTTAGCAATCTTGTTTCGAATGTTGTGTGGTGAAATGTTTACCTCCGTGTATTGTAACTTACATGTATTCATTTCCAAAATTTAATAGATCTGTAATATAAAACTTATTAATATGAATGAAACTAGATTGGATATTTGGTCCTTAATACATTAAAAATACAGGAAAAGTACTGGGAAGTTTCTTTGAGAAACATGTATGAACACTAATAAGCAGACGACAGGCAGAGTGACACCCTATGGATTTACAGTCACTCATTGTAGGGATCCGATGTTCAAATAATGAGTAAATATACTGCCTTAGGCATCTTAAATACAAATGAATGAAATGGATTCCAGAAACCTACATCAGTGAAGGTGCCTAAGGCTGAAATATCATACAGCGATGAGTCCGTGTGTATTATTTATGAAGGGTTAGTTTCTGGGTGTGTTTGTTGACACTGCACCAAGCAGGAGGTCTTCTGCACAAATAGTAACAAAATATGCAGATCTATAGTGTCCTTTCAATGGGCATATTTATACACGTGAAGATGAGATCATTCATAGATACCTTACATTGTGACATAAGTTTGGTGACGAACTGTTATTTAAATTTCTTGAAAGACTTCTTTGTGATCCTCTTTGAGCTCTTGGGGTATTGGTATATCAGTCCCTAATGAAGTTACCGAATTACGTAGTTAGTAAAAATATTTGCAGTTGTTAAGCAATACAAGAATGACTTTTTGTTATTCTGGTATACTTCATTGAAAAAGTTATTATCACGCGTCTGTTTGTGGTTTACTGCGTCTTTCTATAGTTGACAATGTACTTGAGGTGGGCTCAAACAAAAATAAACATTTCAAAACTAAATTTTCTCGTCATCTCATAATAACCTGTCCATGAGTCATGACTTCTTGAAATTTTGCAAACACCCTGCGACATTAATGCATTCTCTTATATATGTGAGTCTCCCATAGGGAGCCTCACATATATGAGAATACATTTGACTATAACCATATTTATGACTTTTTAAGCCAGTGCATTCTTTTATATATGTGAGATTCGCATATATAAGAGAATGCACTGGCACAGGATCTTTATTGCTGCACCAGCGCACTCTCGTCATGAAAGGGTTTATTAACATAATGATGTCAACGAAGAGAAAAAAATTCATTGTCATGTATGGGGTGGGAATATATCAATGGGGAGATGACGTGGTACATCAGCCCCACCTCATGACATTTGTGGTATTTCTTTCCAAAATAACTTGTCATAACCCTTTCATGACAGTAGCTGCGCTGGTGCAGCATTAAAGACACTGTGTCAGTGTATTATCTTATATATGCGAGTCTCCCACAGGGAGCCTCGCATATATAAGAGAAAGCACTGGCTTACAAGGTCAAGGTAAATATTGTTAGGTCAATGTATTCTCTTATACATGCGAGGCTCCATATGGGAGACTCGCATATATAAAAAAAATAAAAAGATAAAATGGTGAGGAGGCGGCCCATTTTGGGAGGGGTGGGTGGATTACCCTAAACTTAATCAAGATAATACTCAGAATCATCATGCTATAATTTGTCTTCTTTCGCGTAAGAATTGCAGATAAGCCGCGGCAAACACAATCAGGCAAAGACATGACCAAAACTCTTGTTCTCCTTCCATTTTTCTATAAAACTGTATTATGTAGACTGTTTTAACAATACACAGGATCATGTAGCTAAGTTGGGTCTAAGTATGGATAGGCAGGTAAAAGATTGAAAGATCACCCTCATAACTGCCAGTTTTAACAGCGTTGATGGACACCTGATCCCAGTGTGAAAATAATTACAGTAATTCCTCTGTCACTCACCTTTAACAAGGCCACTCTCTTTAAGTATTGATCTTTTTCATCAAGTTCTAATTACTTTCTAATTAGATTTTCTCTATGTCTGCCAAGCACTGTTGCTAATCAGGTCCTTGTCAAGGGAAAATAACTTTTTAATTCCACACATCAATGATGTTTTCGCTTTTATTGGTACATGCACTTTAATACTTTCAAGGCTATCTTCAAGGTTTGCAGGGTTGGGGGGGGGGGTTAGCAATAAGGGTACTGAAATGTCAGGGTCCTTATAAAATCATCTGGGTTGTCAAAGTCATCCATGTTCAAGCCTAATTGCACTAGTTTAAACAACATACAATTTCTCGCTTTTTGTCATGTCTCAAGGATAAAAAAGGTTGATATATACTGGAAATGATAATATACCAAATTTACATTCTTTTGAAAGACGTGCCGATTTAGAAGTTTAAAAAATAGCTAGATTTACACCCCCTCCTGACCCCTCCTAAATCTTTTTTTTTTAATATGTGGATAATTTTTATATAAACTTTAATCTCATGACTTAACCATCAAATTTCATTTCGAAGACTCATAAATCAGTCTATTTTGATCAAACTGGACAATCGAAATCACCTTGTATTATATAAGATAGGATACTGCTTCAATATCTAGAATTGACCATGACCATTTATGTTAGGAAGAATAGAATATAAAAAATAAACTTTAACCTCCCGCTGCTTTTTTCGTGAATTAGTTGGATGTAAATCTAGCAATTTATTTATATTGTCCATTGTTATGACTCTATCAAGTAAATGTAATTTTGCAGTTTACAGTAGAAGAGCTCTGATTTATCTACCTAATGAATATCGGAGAACACCAACAATTTAACACTATATATTAAATCCTTGTTTTATATCTTTCAGAATTGTCTGGAAATGGAGCGGTACTTGAAAGATGAACCGAAATTAACATCGTTCAAGAAAATTAAATCCGAATTCGACAGACCATGGGACACTTCTCGGACGGATGAAGTATCATCACCAGAAAAATCTGAATGTCCTACAGATTCGGAATATTGTGCTAGTAGTGCAGATGGAGACATTCCCAAATTATACTATGATGGCGATGACGATGATGATGATGAAGATGACGACGATGACGATGTTTCTGATATCGATGAACTTGATGATGGAATCGACACGGAAGCAAAGCTTGAAAGACTCGCGTATTTAGATCTGAATGACCTTTCTTCCAAAGCGGATTCTATTAGCTTATACAGTTACAGTTCTTCGAGTAGTGGTGTTTCATGGGACAGTAATATCAGTGACCCTCCTCTCTCACCTGTTCCAAAAAAGTTAAATGATCCGTTCGCTTTGAGGCTTATTGCTCAGCCTGGTCGAACGACGACCGTTGCTGTGCGAGTGACTCCGTCGGATGTTTTACATCGGCAAAGAATAGCTTTCGTTCATCAGCCCAGTGTTAATGGGCGTCCCCGCCCATTGACTGCATATCCTCAACCACGGGTGCCTCATGCTCTCAGGCGAGCGGAAGTCAGTCCCGACAGTAAACGTCGAATTCACAAGTGTCCTTATAATGGCTGTAAAAAAGTTTATACAAAAAGTTCACATCTCAAAGCTCATCTCCGGACACATACAGGTTGGTATTAACGATATGGTAAGCAGGGTCCACGCTTGACCGAAATTTACTTTTGCCAAATGAAAATATTTTTTGCCAAATTATTTTAGCAATTACCAAATGCTATATATCCCCGATAGTATAATTTTCTGCAACCTTGTCTTTTGTTTCGACACTCACGGTTTGAACGACTTTTGATATCGATAGAAAAGCAGTTAGTTAATAATTAGTTAAGACTGGCATCTCTATTGTGGTTTATCATACAACAATAAGCCGATCACTGAACAATACAACGGTAGAAAGGTTTCTCCATCAGAAGGGCACATCACAGGAGGATTAGTAATCCCTCCAACCATCAGTACTAATGCTATGAGATTAACTGCATCTTAATAGAGGTGCTAAACTTTCCCTAAACCTTATAAAACACCACAGATATAATTATGTTGTAAGAGTTTCTGAAATTAATACTATTGATTAACCAGTATGTTTTCAAATTGCTTGAGGAATTAAAAAGTGACTTGCCAAAACTTTTGCCAAATGAAAATATTTTTTTGCCAAATGTTAATTATTTTTGCCATTGATGGTAAGCATTGTTGGTGGGTATTGCTGTTAAAATAGCCACATCCATTAAAACCGCCATAAACAGAAAGAATATTAAAATATAGACAAATTCTTTTCTTATACCAATCATAAATGAACATAGATTGCATATTATTGTCATGTAAATATTTTGTGTTATGTAAACAAATGACATGTTATGTAAACAAAAGTATGTAAATAGTATGCGATAAGCAAAACACTCAACGCTGGGGAGAGCTCACTAAGGGAACTTTGGTTAGAAATGCTACCAAGTTGTTTAACACATACCAGTGTAGTGCTTGCTAATCTTCGCCTCTCAAGGTCACTGTGAATCACTGTCCTAAAAATAATTGCCATGGTGTTGAGTGTTTTGCTTATCGCTCACTATTTATGCACTGTATATAAACAAACGCTCGGCTCACACAAAGTAATATCGCAATAATACTATCATTATATTATACTGTTAGTATATTCTTCAGGAAATTTTCATAATTTGTTAACTAATTTGGTAATTATAACCTATAATGAAGGCCATCCGTGCCTTTAAATCTTGATAAATTGAGGCTATGAAACTCTAGCTATCGCATTACTTTACACACTCAGTCTGAATATATGAATACAGCACATTGTTGTTTCTTGCACTAGAGTCTGGCATAATTATCGGATTCCAATTACATAATTTGGTTTGTTATCAAACATTTTCATAAGGAGAGCTGTGCTGGTACAGCATTAAAGTTCCTGTGCCAGTGCAATCTCTTATATATCCCAAAATTCTTCTGCTCAAATGATAACTCAGTCCTCTCAATTTTAAAAGACATGAATAGACTATGGCCGGCTCACATAACAGGTTACCCTGGATTAGGTCACAAAGATCATGGTTTCTGATTGTAATATGAGAAACCTGGACTAGATCATGGTTTCTGAATGTAATATGAGAAACCTGAAATTGGCATGCTACCTACATAATCAATCTTTTCTATTTATAAGAGGTCTAAGAATGACATGTTGGTGGGCATCTGTCGCAATCAGATGTCTGTAATATTTGAAAAAAGCTGCGGAATCAGTCATAAAAGACTCCACTGAAGGCTGGGAAAGAGCTACTGGTATATTCTTGTCATCATATTGACAGCCACTGGCTCTGTCTTATATTTTCAAGAGGTTGGATAGTTTTGGGCACTAACTGATTAGAATCTATTTCCATTACATTAGTAAGGCTAAAGAAATGAAAAAATGTGGTTGCTGTTGCACAAAGCAGTACTTGAAATTAACCAGGACAATAATAAAATGCTGTGGGAAATGCCAACATGTGGTATCTAACAGGCCACAGCATTAAATTTGCCATGGGATCTTTTCCTAATTTCAAGGTCTGACAAAGGCACATAAAATTAATTATTTCATATGAAAGTTGCTTATAAAATAAATACAACATTAAGTGGTTTTTCTAATGCGGAGGAGCGTTAGTAGCATTACTATTAAAGGGAGAGCCAAAATATCCATGAATCTTCTAAGCCTGCTTTGCCTATATACCCCTGAGCATTCTGAGAACTCATAAAAGACTTTAAATTTTTTGTGAGGTCTCTTGATATACTGGTATATTGATTCTAAACATCTCATGATCTGATAATTCTAACTCAATGTTAAAAATATATACAAAGAAAATGTACTTTGTATGATATACTGGTATGCTACTGTGAATTAGTGTCATCGATTCAGAATTGTATTTGTATGCCCCAAAATGGACATAAAATAGACCAGGAAGAGAAGCCCTATCATTTAACCCTTTACCCAACAAACCGGCCAAAAACGCCCAAATAAAGATTCAACAGCCTAAAATATCTTCGGTCTGTCTCAATAGAACCATACACATATGGATATCATTGGAACCAGCTCCTTGACCACATTGTGATAGTTACAGTTATGCCCTGTGCCAATGCATTCTCTTATATATGCGAGTCGACCATAGGTCGCCTCGCATATATAAGAGAATGCATTGGCCTAAAAAAATTCTTTTTTTTAACACTTTTTACCATTTTTTCTTACTTTCTTTAACAATTTTATAATTTTTAATGTGTTAAGCCAATGCATTCTCTTATATATGCGAGGCGACCTATGGTCGACTCGCATATATAAGAGAATGCATTGGCACAGGGCCCCACTGTTGGGTAAAGGGTTAATCAATTTGAGATTTTTTGATAACAGAACAAACAGGGAACATTTCCTGCATGTCATGCACAAGCATTAGTACAATGGGATATTTATAAAAATGACATAAAACTCTCTTCAAATTACATTGGGTATTCCCCAGCATCGGACTGCACTAGAGTGGTTTCTCGAAATCATGATTACAGTAGTGTTTACAAACATGTTGGGCTCACCAGGCCCCATCATTCACCAGACATCAAAATCTGGTACACTCAAGAGGACATCATGCCACTTCTTCCATAAAATCTGAAAACTTTGATGTTTGCCTCTTAAGCTAAACAGCGTTTGGTTTCCTAACTGTATTTTTCCAAAATTATTGTTAGGAAAATTGAATGAATTCATGAGGCAAACTTCATCAATTTCAGTTTTTAAAAGTAGCCTTCTATATCTTGAGCAGGTTTTCTGGAAATTTTTTCTAACCAGGGGCAAGAGATTTCAAATTGGGAGAAGTCACTTCTACCTGTTCGCTTATTAGGGAGAAGTGGACTGTTATCAAGGAGAAATATTTATGGCTGAAGTTCTTTACCCCCCCCTCCAAACACCCTCCTGCATGTATGGTTCATTGGGTAATATGCAACTCAAGATCCCATTTATAAAACCATTATAGTGAGTAAGAACACCATTATAATATATTTAAAGTAACTATACTTACAATATGCTGTTGGAACATAAGCATACTGTTATATGAGAGGGAAATCACGTCTCCTTGGGACAAAAATAGGGAGAAGTGGCACGTATTAGAGAGAAGATGTCGCCCTCTATGCTGGTTCAGAACTTTCTAACTGGTAATTGTAATAATGATTTTGCGAAATCTCTGGTATCTCCATAGTACTGGTAGTATCAGTTGTAGCGGTATATGTATCATGTATGTACCTACAGTAATTCCCTAAATAATCCACTACCGGTACTTAACCACAGCAGAATTATGGGTAACTTTTCAGGGTTTAGTCGGAAATATGACTTGTCACTGAGAGCTTTCCAATGAATGGCAACAAGCCATATTTCCGACTAAATCCTGATAAGTTACCCATAATTCTGTTGTGGTTAAGGAGTTGATTATTTATGGCATTACTGTATATAACCTCCCACATCTCTAAAAAATGTCATGAACAGCCATGGTGTCTTGTGATAAATTTTCCAGCAGTTTTCAACAATCATGTGTTCACATAAGTTGAGAGGCCTCAAAGAAATAAATCAACAGGTGTTATCATTGAGCATAGAAAGCCACAACTGACAAACCCACCACTGCCACCAGCCATTATAGATTGAAGCTCTTAACATTCCTCTGTCTGCTGTTGTGCAGAGGTTTATTCAGGGTTCCAGACCTATCAACAACAACAACATTTTCGATTAATTCTAATTTTACTTACAAGGGTCTTGTCCTAGTTATTAAAGTACAGGTGCCATGTGAAGTACACTTGATAGATAATTTGATAATAGACAAAACAAGGACAACATACTTAGCCAGTGCCTTCACCCATTAAATGTATGATATAAAATGGTAATTCATTTTATTACCAAATTAATGCTATAGGGTCTTGTTTGGGGATGGTGGGTCCCCGAAAATGCCAGATGCAAAAAATAAACGGCATACAGTAATGCTCTAAGTAATTGACTCCTTAACCACAGCAGAATTATGGGTAACTTTTCAGGATTTAGTCGGAAATATGGCTTGTTGCCATTCATCGGAAAGCTCTCCCTGATAAGTTTGTTAAATAATATAAGAATAAATTATTAAAATTGTATAAAAAAAAAAAAATTAAAAAAAATTGTTAGGCCAATGCATTCTCTTATATATGCGAGGCGACCTATGGTCGACTTGCATATATAAGAGAATGCATTGGCACAGGGTATATGGGTTGATACAAAAATCGACCTGGCACTCAAAGGGTTAATAACCCTTTCATGATGGGAGTTGCGCTGGTGTAGCATTAGGGTTAAGTAAACAAATCTTACCATGTGATATGAATATTGTGTGAATTGAAGCCCATCTTAACCCTTTCTCTACCAGAGGTTGCTTTGTTTATTAGTCGAGTTTTTTTCCGAAACTCTACTTATAGTTTGATGAGGGACGGTGGGTGGCGGAAGGGCGGGCGGGGCGGGCGGCGTGTTTTGCTTATAACTCAACCGTTGACGGATTAAAAAAAAATTTGGTGTGTGAGTACATATCGATGCTCGTAAGCTGCAGACAGAAAATCGGGTTCGTCCGCACATTTATTACAGAGTTATGGCCCTTTGAATTTTCAGCTCGTTAGCGCGATAACTTCAACAAACGTTATCCGATTTGGTTGAAATTTGGTATATAGGTGTCTCCCAAGAATATCTCGGATGAGTTCGAAAACCGGCCTGGTCCGATAAAATTTGATAGAGTTATGGCCCTTAATTAGTCATTTTTCACGAATTTTCAGCTCGTTAGCGCGATAACTTCAACAAACTTTATCCGATTTGATTGAAATTTGGTATATAGGTGTCTCCCAAAAATATCTCGGATGAGTTTGAAAACCGGCCTCGTCCGATAAAATTTGATAGAGTTGTGGCCCTTAATTAGTCATTTTTCACGAATTTTCAGCTTGTTAGCGCGATAATTAACTTCAACAAACGTTATCCGATTTGATTGAAATTTGGTATATAGGTGTCTCCCAAGAATATCTCGGACGAGTTCGAAAACCGGCCAGGTCCGATAAAATTTGATGGAGTTATGGCCCTTAATTAGTCATTTTTCGATTTTACCTATTAATTAGTCTACCGATACTGATGCACACCAATTGGCGGTAGCCACCGGCGGTAAGCCACCGAAAACGAGACACAGCATCTCTGATGCCACCTCTTGTATGTATCATTTTATCCATAAGCATCTAACTGATGAAGCAAATATGTTTCCTAAAAATTAGCCTTGAATCGGTTTGAATCTTGAATAAATGTTGTTCATCTAGTGACAATCGCCATCAAACCACAGGATTTTATATCATAATACAACACTTATGTAGACCTCATTTCACATAGAAAATTTATTCCTTTAGTTTACAATTAAAAAAATATTTGACCGTATGATTTTATGGTTATATAGATAACAATCATAAGATCCTAATTTTGCGGAATGATCAAAGACACGAACTCATCAATTTGTGTAAAAAATCATATTTAATTCACCCAATTACCACCCACCGTGGGACATTGTGGGGTGTAATGGCAATGAATGAATAAGAATTGGCTGGGAGCCCATTTGGGAGGGATTGATATTGACGTAGAATAGTACTCTCAATCAGCATAAAACAAGCTCCAGTCTTGATGCATAGAAACCTCATGACCCGTAAGAATCGGCAACTTTTGTCGGCAAAAAGCTAATTGATGACTGCAAATGTAAGTATGTATGCACTGTATAGTTAAAATGATGCATATACTTCACATGTTCTGTGAGTCGGGACATGGGAAGTCCATTATGATGATGTGTATCAGGGGCGCCAACTTCTGGAGGATGAGGGCCCACATCCCATTTAACTTCAGTAGGGACATGTGCAGCTATATTAACCCTTTCTATACTAAATGGATTCTCCCACTCAGTTATAATATACAAATGTAATTTATCACATAATTAACCCACAAAACCAGCTTCATAATTATTAGTAAGACACACTTGTAATATTAGCGCGTGCGATGATGTCACCCCATTATTTAAATGACTTGCGATTGCTGAAGTTTATGATTGTTGTTTTCGATGAATACTTCGCGTTTATTTGATCATGTGATAAAAGGTATCTCAAACTTGTTCTATTTTATACGTAATTTATCAACCTTGTCCACTCGGTTAACCTCGGCTCAAATCGAATTTAGTGAACTCGGTTGATAAATTCTGTATAAAATAGAAACTCATGTGAGATCCTCTATATATTGGAATGGCCTATTATTCATTTGGAGGTGTGTTCAGGTAAAATGAGCAGGCCACGAACAGCCGAAAAAATAATACAAGTGCAAAAGGGTTCGAATTGATTGGTGGGAAAAGTTCAGACAACAAGTTCAATCTGAACTTATTATCTGAACATTTTCTTAGGGAACTACTCTTTTGCACAGGTTTTCGCATAATTTCAGGAAGCCCCAGCCATGGAAGGGTTAACCCTTTCTTTACTAAATACTCATTGAAATTGTAGTTCCCTAAGGAAATGTTCAGATAATAAATTCAATAAATAATGTTGTTTGTTGAACATGTTATCTGAACATTCCCTCCATTTAATATGAATTATTCTGCTCTTGTATTATCTGTTTTTGTCTCTGTTGTCTGCTTTTATTACTTGAACACCCCTCCAAATGAATAATAGACTGTTCTAATACATTTATAACTGACTCGGAGAATTCATTCATTATAGACAGGGTTAACAGGACAGGAGAAATCAGTGGGCTGAATCCAGATTACTCCATGAAAGCCATTAGGTAGTCTGGTTTCAGTCAGCTTTAGGGGAAATAGATTATTTCCTTTATCTTCACCAGTGGCATTCAGCAGGGAACAGAGGCTGACCTGGAAGAAATCTAAACTTCTCCCGAATTTTGTCCTAGGGAAAAGTGACATTTTTTAATAATCACTAGGTATTCACAGTTAGTTGCATGTATTGAGATTGTTGGAATCATTGCCCCCCCCCCCCCTCCCCCAGTTGCATGATTCAACCCATAGCAGAAACCATGATTAATAGGCCAGGAGAAATAAGTCACTGAAGCCAGACTATTCATTGGAAGCCATTAGGCAGTCTGGTTTCAGTCAGGTTGAAGGGCAAACAGATTTAAATTTCATTTATCTTCCCCAGCAGCATCCATTCCCATCACTTGAGATAGATATGTTGGTATAATGAAGCGCCTGTGATGCCCTGTTTGCATGGACCAGAAAATGTCTCTCAAATCATCCTCTAGGCTGGTCCCTGTTAATAAAGAGCTACCATAATGACATACATTGTATGATGTCATTTAATTTGTCAGTATTGAGTCTATGACTCCTATGATCACCAGTGCCCCCTTGTAGCCATGTCAGATAGACAAGTCATGACTGAATTTTATAGTGTGTCTGACATTTCATTTGCAGAATGAGGTCCCCAGAGGACCTGCACGGCGGGATAGTGTCACCAAAATCACCCTCTAGGGACCTCATTCTGCTTAGGCCTCAACTACTATTGGAAACCTAGGATCAGATTGAAGTTCCCCAGTTGAAGCCTAAGCAGGATGAGGTCTCCAGAGGGTGATTTTGGGTTCGCTGGCCTGCCATGTGGGATAGCGTCACTAAATTCACCCTCTGGGGACCTCATTCTGCAAATGTCAGACACAGTAAATTCAGGCTTGTCCTTGAAAGCTAGAGGTAGGTTACATTCCCATTCCGCTCTGATATCCATGGCAGATGTCTGCTCTTCTGATTGTTATCTATGGTACACCATTAATGTGTTGTGATTCTGTGAAGGTATCCACTTTCATCCTAATTGGAGATGTATTCAGGGCTGAACCCTTTATTTGCTCACAATTAATAGGGCTGTAACGATACACTTGGTCACGATATATACGATATGAATCACGATACATGATCAACAATTCAATACATTACATATCACGAAAAATATGCGTAATTTGTTAAAAATAAACATGGCCATCAGCAGTCATCTTGGATTTCTAATTTGAATCCATCAGCACACTCTGCAGCCCGCATTTATTGGAGATTTCTTTTGAAAATTTACAGGCATGTTTAGGATCACCTCTGGATTGTAGCCATCAAATTTGAATGATTTTCGATCAAAAACATGGTTGCCATGGCTAACAATTTTTCATCCAATTGATCCCAAACTTCATATGGCTCTTCAGGTTGATCTCTGGTATTACTTAAACATTTCAACTTTCCGCATTCCTTATTGCTCTATTGACTGTAATACATGCACAGTGTATAAACCGTACAAATCTTAAATCGGAAGTTGCTTTCGAAAAGTGGATATGTGTTAAAATGACATTTGAAGAGCGAATTTTTAGTGATCAAAGGCCGTTTTTATCTATTAAATAGAGTCCTTCGCTCAAATGGAGCCCGCTTATGATCGGCAAATGTGTATGTACAATATATACTTCCGTTTATAGCTGTGGTGCAACCGTGTGTCCGTCTGAAACCTGGATTTTGTGGTGTTGTTGTGGTATTTCTGTCACATTTACGTTCTAAAAATAGAATTTTTCGTCTTTTCGAAAGCAACTTCCGATTTAATATTTGTACGGTTTATACACTGCATGTATATATGGCATTGTCCCATTTCAAATTGAGCTACAGTGTCATTGAAACTTTCATTCTTATTTTTCATGAACCCACTTCGAAGGCCATGAGTCTCTTTAAAACTTATTTATTTAACCATTCCAGCAGCTCTATGGGAGTGTGGGTTTGTTCATAACCAAAATAACAATTCCCCACCCACGCATTGACTGTTTCACTGAAACTTTGCTCATAGGTGAATGATATATTTATCCATATTATTTTTTAACCCAAATTATCATATGTCCAACAGAGGTGATTAAAAAAACTTATATTTCAACATTTATCTCAAAATGAAAATAAAAATGTGCGTCTTTAACCATTTCATGATGGGGAGCCATGCTGGTGCAACATTAAATATCCTATGCCAGTGCATTTTCTTATATATGCGAGTCTCCCATGGGGATCGAGCCTTGCAAAAATAAGAGAATCCACTGGCTTGCAACGTCAAGGGAAATATTGTTAGGCCAAGGTATTCTCTTATATAAATGTATGCGAGTTTCCCTTTGGGAGACTCGCATATATAAGAGAAAACATTGGCACAGGGTTTTCACTAAATTTCAGGAAGCTCTAGTCATGAAAGGGTTAAAGGTACTCAATCCGATCAGACGGTCCCAAATCATTAAGTTACAGCAACAACAACATTTCTTCAAAATACGCTTTAGTTATCAGAATCGATTAATCAATTAGCAAAATAATGCTAACCACTGTCAACTATGATATAAAATGTCCCAAAATTTTATATTTATCAACATGTTGTTCAACGAAATATGGCTGTATTACTTGTCAGTTGAGTATCACAAAATTTGGCCGTATTACCACTTCATTTTATAGTTATCCATCTTCTGTAATTTTGTCGGAGACCGTCAGTTTGACAACTTTTTTCCAGGCCACAAATAACTGCATATCGTGAGAAATAACAAATTTCAAAAATCGTTATCTGATCATTCTGAGCTTTGATGTGTGGGTTCCTCGACTCGAATCAAATATTTTTTACCCCCGAAGCCAAATAAATAGTTATTTGGTGTTTTAATTCGAATTATGCATCTTTCACTTTGTTCAATTGAGTCAAAACAATAATATTACTGTCCTCTTTTCCCATTTACAGGAGAGAAGCCGTATAAATGTACATGGGAAGGCTGTGAGTGGCGATTCGCACGATCCGACGAACTCACTAGACATTACCGCAAACACACGGGAGCCAAGCCGTTTCAGTGCAAATTTTGTGATCGTTGCTTCTCGCGATCGGATCATCTGGCGCTTCACATGAAAAGACACATGACAGCCGACCTATAGCGAAAGCTCAAACTAGTTTCATGTTTTCTAATTGGTGTTCATCATGTGTCATCGATTTCATTTGATGGTGTGGTCTTGTTCCTTTGGTGTTTGATGTCATCATTGGATTGGATCATGTGCCGAAGCTCACGTCTATCCAGCGTTGGTTTTACCACATTCCTAATCATCCAAGTCTGAATTTTGTATGTCTGACATTTGCAGAATAAGGTCCCCAGAGGGTGAATTTAGTATCCTGCATGGCCTCAACTGCTATTGGAGACCTAGGATCAGATTGAAGTTCCCCAGTTGAAGTTGGTGATGTTCACCCATTGGTCACCTCGATGATGCATTTTATCTTCTGCAAATTAGGGGATATAGAAACTGTACAGAAGGGGAAAAATTAACTAAAAACAATGTTAATTTGAGACTATAGATACTTCCCATAAGATGAGGCCTGAGCAGAATGAGATCCCCAGAGGGTGAATTTGGTGATGCTAGCCCACCAGGCAGGATAGTGTCACTAAATTCACCCTCGGGGGACCTCATTCTGCAGATGTCAGACACTAAATTCAGGCTTGTAATCATCATGGTAATGCCTCAACTATTGGTGCTCCTCATGTGCTGGTCTTCTCTATCACGGGGCCAAGTACCTATGTCTTAATTTGTTCCAAAATGGCAGCAACATATCACGTCTGGCAAATTCAACATTCATTTTGTCTACATTTTCCCAAGATATCGGCAAACTATTACTCATCTCAGATACTGCACAAAAAAAAAACGGATTAAAAAAAAAAATGTTTATTACCCCAAGATATACATATATAAGCAGTCATTTTACATACATGTGTGCATTCAAACATTTATCAATGGGCCGTGTGGGGAGGGGTAACCAAACCAACTTACATTTATGCATATATTTGACTGGCGTGCGCATTCCAGACGACCACATGCATTGTTCGTGTGGGCGTCTGACCTACTTTCGTACCACTGGCAGCAATATGAATGATGTTGTAGATGAAATAGCTACTGTAATCTATCAGTTGCTGGTAACGTTGTCTTGATCTCGACGTTGACATAATTTAGCTAAATTTATTTGCGCCACGGAACAATCGAATATAGATCTTAAGGAGGTCATAACAATAGGCAGGTGCAAATGGCTTTTTATTTTTTTTATTTTGAAAAATTTGTCATGGTTGTCGATTGAATTAAGTCGTTTTTGTACCACAAAACGGATATTGAACAGATTTGTTTTTAGCCCTTAAAGATCCTGTGCCAGTGCATTCTCTTATACTAGTATATGCAAGTCTTGCGGCAATTGGCTTGCGGCAATTACTTGTGAATGTATTTAATAATAATTACTTTAAATTTTTCAATTACAATGCCCATTACATCTATTTCACAATGTAGTTAATTACAATTACAATTACTTTGAAATGTAATTCAATTACATTTCAGTACAGAATTGAAGTAGGAATACTATTTATTTATATGAACTTTATTTGATAACAAAACATAGATTAACACAAGCAAGATAAAATACATGAAGCCATGGGCCATATGTACATATATAAGAGAATGCACTCACAGGCTTACAAGGTCCAGTACATATTGTTGGGACAATGCTTTCTCTTATATATGCGATGCTCCATATAATGCATTGGCTCATGGTTTTCTCAAAATTTCAGGAAGCTCCAGTCATGGAAGGGTTAAGGAATTTGGCGTTAAAATTTCACAATTTTGAAAAATGATGGCCGAAGTCACTTGAACTCTTATATCTTCTCAACAGTCATATTTAAGCGGGGATGGTATTCATTGTGAGCCAACAAAAATTGATACATACAGTAAAGCTCTAAATAATCAACTCCTTAACTAACCACTAGCTCATTCGCTATCTTTATTGGTTGAGTTATTTATATAGATGAAGAAAACGATGAATTCTCTCTTCAATATGAGACATATCTTGCCGCCATTTTTGAGCGAATTATGACGCATGCTCCTGGCCCTGTATAATGTGCTGGTTGAATGTTTTCCTCAAACAAAGTTGTTGTTGACTTGTTGATTGTTTTCTTTGGACCTGCCACGAGATTTCAGAGACTTGATGTAATTGTTATGTTTAATGTTCAGTGTTATATTCTCAACCATCAACAATTGTTTTGTTATTGTTTAACAGTAGTTGTATTTTCTTTTTTAATGGTAATTGTTAATCAGATGGCACTTCATTGGAAAGGGTCATGATCCCAAATTTTGCACATGTAGTATATCGACACTACATCTTGTTTTAGCCTACCTCAACAAAATGAATGTTTCATTTGTAGCCACAGTGCTTTTCTTCATACAGAGTGATTAATGCCATATAGAGTAAAATTTAATGTTTTTAATTAAAGATACAAAAAGAGATAGTCATTTTTATCACTCAGAATTAATGGCAAAATTGAGATGTCTTCTCTTGGATTTCACATAAGCTACCCTAGCTACATTAGGTCTTAAATAAAATTTTGACTTGTCATCTCAATATAAACTGGGATAATGGAACCTGAAGTTTCTGAACTTAAGTTATTTCAAATTATGTGATGCTCTTCTCCCAGTTAGAATTGAAGTGTTGTCTTCCAAAGCTGATGGATAATGGCCCCCTCGAAAACCTCATTTCTTTGTTGCAAAAAAAGTTTGATTGCTTATTCTTCACCAGTGGTTATTATTTTTTTGTAGCATTTAAGCAAGATGTCATGAGACATTGTTGGCTGCTGATATTTTGGGAATCAATTGCTTGTCTGTCAATCTGCTTGATATAGTAAGCTATTTAAATTTCCAAGTTATCTTCAAACTTAATTAAGCCTGTTGAAAACATAGAATCAGAATACTATCTTTCGATATACATTAGTTTAAATCTCATTTGCCTCATTCATTCAGTACAGTTTTGAATATAGCGTGGACTTTAGGTAAAATCTTTAAAATAAATAGAGAAGCTATCCATTCACCATTTAATATCATAGCATTTTAATTAGACATGTCACTCTCTGTTCATGGTATTAGATTGTAACTTACAAAATCAGTACATTATATCTACCATACACAGTGATAATAATTTTCATTATTGAGAATTTATTACCACCTTTTATATGCTGGTCGTAAAAAATTCCTCACCACCGATCCAATCTGGGAATATCACTGTCTGCCATTAGTTTACCGGTAATACCTGGGTCTCAATCACTGTTTACTGTTTACCTAATGTTGAACCAGTGCAGTCAGAATAAACATTCTGTGCCAATTTTGAGTGAAATAAATATGATAGAACAGTTCTTGTTGTTGAAAATAAAAACAACTAAACTATAAATTGTCCAGTATTGAATTTACGTTTACATATTAAACTTTTTTTAGGGATGAAATACAGTAATGTTCTAAATAATCGACCCTCTAAACCACAGCAGAATTATGGGAAATATTTCCGAAAATATGGCTTGTTGCCATTTATCGGAAAGCTCTAGGTGTTGAAAACTATTTAATAAAACAAAGTTTGACAAAAAAACATGCTATCTTGAGATTACAAAGGGAACCAACTTATCGACCATAAACGTTTTGCGGGTTTAGAAAATTGTCAAACCTAATTTTATCCCAATAGATCAGTTGGAACTGGAATCATGTGTTCCAGAAAATGATCCATATTAATCAAGCACAGTATAGTCTGTCACTGTTCCAATAATTGATGGAACATGAATCAAGCAGACCCTCAATACACGACAATAGTGCAAATGAACTTATCATGAACATGAAGGTTATAAATATTGAAGACTTGTGATGAGTTTATACTGGTCTAGACCTGCATAGGATAGCATGCTACAGTAATGCTCTTAGTAATCGACTCCTTAACCACAGCAGAATTATGGGTAACTTTTCAGGATTTAGTCGGAAATATGGCTTGTTGCCATATTTCCGACTAAATCCTGAAAAGTTACCCATAATTCTGCTGTTGTTAAGGAGTCGATTACTTAGAACATTACTGTATGACACATATAAGTATTAGTACATATCTCTGAAATAAAACAATGTAAGAAATATTTCCGTTCTGCATCTCACGATAATAAAAAGTTCCGTTCTTCATCTCTGTCGATATATTATAATTCCGTTCTTCATATATCTCGTGCTGACAAATGTGTTTGATTGCAAATACTTGTTCAGGTTCGAATAGTACATCTCTTTGATTCATAGTAGACTAAACATTGTGGAGAGACAGATCCAGCATAAATCTAATTTTTTTTTTTTTTTTTTCAAATACACAGAACACCTCATGAAGTTTCCATTATCATTCCAATGTTTTAACAATGACTTTCTTTTTCATTTTTCGATGATTTACTTTCATTCTTTATCAGTCATTTCATACACATCTGCCACATTTGATAGATCATCTTAACCAATTAGTTTACATAAATACAATATTCTGTAGCCAGAAAATCAGTTCATGTGCCAGTTGATAACAAAAATTCCAAAAGGAAAATTTGTCTGGATTGTGACACCTTGAAAGGAATGTTAACCCTCTTCCCCCTTATGAAGATAGTTTTCTTTACCTGAAATTTGGAAGAATGATTATTTCTATCAGTGGAAATAACAATCAAATTCAGTCAGACAAATCTGTAATCATTGACATCTATTTGATATTAATTAACACTTTTTCTGCCACTGTGAGTTACAGTAATGCCCTAAGTAATCGACTCCATAACCACAGCAGAATTATGGGTAACTTTTCAGGATTTAGTCGGAAATATTCATCGGAAAGCTCTCCCCGAGAGCTTTCCGATGAATGGCAACAAGCCATATTTCCGACTAAATCCTGAAAAGTTACCCATAATTCTGCTGTGGTTATGAAGTCGATTACTTAGGGCATTACTGTATGCATTAGCAGCATGAATTGCAGAATTCAGTGAGTGAGCCTCATATGTAGGAGATGCCTCAAAGCATGTGTTACTATAATTAACCCTTTCATGATGGGAGCTGCGCTGGTGCAGCATTAAAGATCCTGTGCCAGTGCATTCTCTTATATATTTGAGTCTCCCATAGGGACCCTCGCATATATAAGATAATGTACTGGCTTACATGGTCATGACAATTATTGTGAGGCCAATGTATTCTCTTATATATGCGAGGCTCCCTGTGGGAGACTCGCATATATAAGAGAATACATTGGCACAGGGTGTTGCAAAATTTCAGGAAGCTCCAGTCATGGAAGGGTTAAACCTCTGATCTCAAAAAGAGTACCATATCAATAAAAAGCTAACACGCTCATCCTGCTATGTTTTACAGAGTTATCTCTCCTGGGTAATTTAACTAATGTTAGCTTATTGTATACACCAATCAGTAAGCCCATCCCTGAGGATTAGCTCAGACTATGTTTTTGCTCCCAAAAAAAATCATGGGGTGGTCCTCGAAGATAAGCCCACCCCCATTTTTAGATTTTAGAGGGCGAGTATACATTGATGTCAGGTTAACTCAGAATATTCTTGCACGAAATAGCACTTCTCCAGCTAATTTTCATTGCAAACTCATTAATAATACTGGCGTCATTTTGTTAATTTCTCAAAATTCTGTATTAAAATATATAAGATGATGTTTGTGTCTTATTTTAAATATGTACTCTAACATAATAAAACACAAAACAAATTATTTTCATTAAATAAAATAAGTTACATCATAATTCAAATAAAACATGACATTAGATTATCACTATGAATGCAAACTGATTTTTTTTTTTTTACATGTGGGGGGTCCTCTAAGGTAAGCCCAGTCCCAAGTTTTGTGTCAAAAAATTCACAGGCACCACCGGGCTTACTGATGGGCGTATACAGTATGCTGTGATCCACATTTCATGTACAGAAATGCCCTAAGTAATCGACTCCTTAACCACAGCAGAATTATGGGTAACTTTTCAGGATTTAGTTGGAAATATGGCTTGTTGCCATTCATCGGAAAGCTCTCGGGGAGAGCTTTCCGATGAATGGCAATAAGCGATATTTCCGACTAAATCCTGAAAAGTTACCCATAATTCTTCTGTGTTTAAGGAGTCAATTACTTAGGGCATTACTGTATCATGCCTATTTTGTTTACTGCACATACATTCATTGATAAATTTGTGAATGCTTATCTAACCATTGATACATGACATGTATTCAGAATGTGTATCTATATCAATGAACTAAACAAATTTAGGTTAAGGTCATTTATTGAGCAAACGCTACCTAGGAAAGATAACTCTGCATAACCTCAGCTCTATTTGGGGGAAATCATTTCATGGAGAACATTCATATGATTAACATATGTAATTCCAAGCCTGATTTTAGTGTGTCTTTACATTTGCAGAACGAGGTCCCCAGAGGGTGAATTTAGTGATTCTATCCTGCACAGCGGGCTAGTGTCACAAAATTCACCCTCTTGGTATCACATTCTGCTTAGGTCTATTGGAGACCTAGGATCATATTGAAGTTCCCCAGTTGAAGTTCGTGATGTTCACCCATTGGTCACCTCGATTACTCATTTTATCTTCTGCAAATTAAGGGGTATAGAAACTCAACAGAAGGGGAAAAAGTAACTAACAACAATGTTAATTTGGGACTATAGATACTTCCCAGAAGATGAGGCCTAGGCAGAATGAGGTCCCAGAGGGTGAATTTGTTGATGCTAGCCTACCATGTAGGATAGCGTCACTAAATTCACCCTCTGGGACATCATTCTGCAAATGTCAGACACACTAAATTCAGGCTTGTGTAATTCTGATTAACTATCTCTGTCTTCACTATCTTAATAGTCAGTGCTCAATGTATATACCCGCTGCTTCATTATCTCTGATTTCTGCAATCTCATATCTTTCAAAGATTTACAATGTCTTGAATCAAGTTTATGTTCAATTCGCTGCTACCAAAATTGAAAATTTGACTTTAAAAATTTCATTGGAGTTGGATATATCATCGATTTTTCAGAACATTACGGTTTATTGCCACTAAATTTTCTGCCGCGTTAAACAAATTCCTACCCACAACTTTACTCATGCTTTCAGGTTCTGTGCTGGACCAAAATTTCCGTTTGCCAAATGAAAATATCTTTTGCCAAATGAAAATAGAAGTTCCCAAATGATGTCAGAGCGAAATTAACCCTTTCATGATGGTGCAGCGTTAAAGATCCTGTGCCAGTGCATTCTCTTATATATGCAAGTCTCACATAGGGAGCCTCACATATTTAAGAACATGCACTGGCTTACAATGTCATAGTAAATATTGTTAGGCCAATGTATTCTCTTGTATATGCGAAGCACCCTATGGGAGACTCACATATATAAGAGAATGCATTGGCACAGGGTTTTCGCAAAAGTTCAGGAAGCTCCAGTCATGGGAGGGTTAAGGTCTACTTCACCCAAGGACACATCTGTAAAGAAAGGGCATTAGTGGCGTAAACATCATCGACATCACACACAATGCCACTAACTGTCTGCCATGCAGTCAGAGTAACTACATGTACATAAGAGACTGTTGTGAGGGGCTTTCGTGACATTGATGGTTTTATTTCTAAACAAATAGTTTCTACTTTATTGTGGAATCTAGAAATTCTATTGCCAAATGAAAATAATTATTGCCAAATTATTTTTGTTTTTGGAAAATTTGGCAAGGGGCAGTGCAAAACCTGTCTGCCTTAGTCTAATTATTCTACACAAACACATTACCTTCTTTGGATCCTAAGGGCAAAGTAATAGAGAAACAGAATTTGATGTAATAATGATATAAGAACTAATTTTGGTCCATTTCAGACAGAAGGGTTGTGTCTTATCTGTTCTGAGCATTCCAGACAGCCTTGAGCAATGTCTGGTTCAAGTCTGAGTTTAGTGTGCTAGTCATTTGCAGAATGAGGTCCTCAGAGGATGAATTTAGTGATGCTCTCCCGCCGCATAGCAGGCTAGCATCACTAAATTCACTCTCTGGGGACCTCATTCTGCTTAGGCCTCATCTTTCTGGAAAGTTTCTTTATTATGAAATTTCTATAGAAACTTCTTCACATAGATTCTATTTGTTTTTTAGTTTTGTTTCTCTATATCTCCAAATTAGCAGACGACACATTGCATAATCGAGGTTCCCAATGGGTGTACATCACAATATTCATCATTTGGGAACTTCAATCTGAATATATGTCTACCATAGCAGATGAGTACATGCAGAATGAGGTCCCCAGAGGGTGAATTTGATGATGCTAGCCCACTATGTGAGATAGCATCACTAAATTCACCCTCTGGGGACCTCATGCTGCAAATGACAGGCACACTAAACTCAGGTGTACCCTAAAAATTTGCCAACACTGGCTGATTCACATTGCAGTCTCACAAATAAATCACCATAAACCACGCTAAGTGCTGATTAATGTGTGTTCCGATTTTATCCTTGTGTGAATCAGCAGCCAAAACAAATGGATACAAAACCCATTTGCACCGATGATCAATAAAATGCGAGATAGATGTATCTAAATGCAATTGCCAATTGGTATCTATAGCTGTTCTAATTAGCAGCGTTCAATGACTTAATTAGGGACTATGGCTAACGATCACTCATCACTTAAGCATTCTAGACTCCGCCAATGTAACATCTTTGGCCTGTACTATGAAGTCACTAAGTGCATTCAGTTCTTATGTCTTACAATAAACAACGATCTGGCATCCGAATGTATTTGGCAGATTGGACTGACCCTGTGGGAAATTTCAAGCAGACCCCGTGAGGAGGTGTTTATAAAGAGATTGTTGGTCATCTTTCAAGTGTTGTTTTTTAACCTTGATCAATATCAGATAACAATGTTCTTGCAAACATTAACCTTTCATGACGGGAGCTGCGCTGGTGCAGCATTAAAGATCCTGGGCCAGTGCATTCTCTTATATATGTAAGTATCCCAAAGGGAGCCTCGCATATATATGAGAATGCACTGGCTTACAAGGTCAAGGTAAATATTGTTAGGCCAATGTATTCTCTTATATATGCGAGGCTCCCTATGGGAGACTCGCATATATAAGAGAATGCAATGGCACAGGGTTTTCAAAAAATTTCAGGAAGCTCCAGTCATGGAAGGGTTAAAGCCACATGTAAGGTTTATTGTCTAAAAATGCCTTATAACCTGCGCATTATAAAGTTTGCAAAATTGCATACTTGTCCCATTATATAAAATAATTTTGCACTCAAATGTGTGGTTTTAAGCAGAAATTATGGAAAAATATATTATTTTTAAAGGTATATGTTCTAAAATTTGTATTTTCTGTTTATTTTTATTTTTTTCTCTCGTTTCTAATCCACCAAAATAATGACCAACTTTCTCTAATATTTCATTATCTCACCGGTCACTGAAATTTCATAAACACCTTTATGGGGGTAATACTTCTCTAAGAATTAAAATGGGAAACATTTCAATGAAATTATTTGTTCCGTCTCAAGAAATATGTCCCTCCAACAGCTCACCATTGCAGTTTCGTAGAAGGCTCAGCCTGAATTTCGACCTGATTTATGACAGGAAACAGCTATTTCCATAAATCAGGTGAATGCAATGAAATAGGTAATAATTTTGGGGTAACTTGTTTCTTTTTAATTGTCTCCTGTAAATGAAGGGCAGCTGATGTTGATGTACGACTCCTGAAATATGTTAAGCAAAACAAAAACTTGAACCTACTTAATATAAACTACTGCTTTCATAATTCCATTTTCATCTTCACAAATTTTGTATCTCAAAAAAACGTAACCTCATAACCTTGGATTGTATATATATATAAATATTTATATATATATCCCAAACTGTATCATCATCCTTGCTTTTGAGGCTTTTTTCTTTGTTTCTTGTTTTTGGTTGTGGGATCTGTTATATTTATCTGAAAAGGGTCACTGCCAATTATGATTTTTACACATTTATCACCGTGAGTGTTTTTCCTTTGTGGTGAAATTTCTTCCACACAGGTATCAACAACCCACAGGTGGGCTCACATTGTTTATTTACACTGTAAATTGTTGTATTCAGCGTGCTAAAAAGTTAAACCCTGTTTGTCATTTACAAGCTCTTTTGGAATAGATGTTGTAGGGTGACACCAGATTAAAACATTGAGGTAATTTTAGCAGTGATGTTGATTCTGAATCATGCAGTTAACTTTTTACACGTCATATTGAAACACCCTAGTATCCTGTATGTTCTTATTTGGCTCTATCTGAATTCTAACTCAGAGATCCTGTTCCATTCTCTAGACTTGCAGTGATGTGGAACTTCATGATGCTATGCGCATCACAATGTTTATGTGACGATGCGATGCGCATCACTATGTTTATGTGACGATGCGCATCACTATGTTTATGTGACAATGCGATGCGCATCACTGTTTATGTGACGATGCGATGCGCATCACTATGTTTATGTGACGATGCGATGCGCATCACTATGTTTATGTGACGATGCGATGCGCATCACTATGTTTATGTGACAATGCGATGCGCATCACGATGAACAATTGATAGTTACCATTACGGATTAATTCAGCCTTCATTGCAGGAATTACAGCAATGCCCTAAGTAATCGACTCCTTAAACACAGCAGAATTATGGGTAATTTTTCAGGATTTAGTCGGAAATATGGCTTGTTGCCATTCATCGGAAAGCTCTCACAGAGCTTTCCGATGAATGGCAACAAGCCATATTTCCAACTAAATCCTGAAAAATTACCCATAATTCTGCTGTGGTTAAGGAGTCAATTATTTAGGGCATTACTGTAAGTTGTTCTTGCCTGCACAGCAACTTCAAATGATTCCTGCAATTAGGAAGTGTAAATTAATCTACTGCATCTTCCTCAATCAATCCCTCTGGGAAATAAAATGTTGACAAACTCAATACTTGATTGTTGTCAGCTAGAATTTTATGAGTTTTAAATGCTAAAGATTTATTTTCATAAATCATGATGTATATCACATCAGACATTCCTGATGCGATACATAGATAAAATTACAATGCATTAAAATCAGGATGAATCGTTGCAGCACTATTCTATGTGTAAAAGTTTGACTGAATTTAACCCTTTCATGACTGGAGCTTCCTGATTTTTAACGAAAACCTTGTGACAATGCATTCTCTCATATATGTGAGTCACCCATAGGGCGCCTCACATATATAAGAGAAGGCATTGGCCTAACAATATTTACCTGAATTTTGTAAGCCAGTGCATGCTCTTATATATATGCGAAACTCCCTGTCGGAGACTTGCATATATAAGAGAATGCACTGGCGCAGGATTTTAATGCTGCACCAGCGCAGCTCGCATCATTAAAGGGTTATTGTGATAGATGTTTATTATCTCTGGTTGGCAGGGACCCTGATCACAGTTATTTATCATTAGATATCAGTCTGTGATATTCATGTCTTGCCTTTCTATTCTTCGCTTGTTAACCATTTAAATTATTGTCACGAATTAAAAATTATGCATCAAGTCATTCAGTCAGTGATTTTTTATTATGAACACATTTCACAGTTCACCCAACAAATTCCAATCGGATTAGAACCTTATCACCAACAAGCACCAGCTGTTACGTCTTAGAACAGATTTAAATGTAAAATATAACCCAGTAACCTTTACCAATGAGTGTGTCCCAAAATTGTGGGTTATATGTACTGTATCTCATACCTTTGGTCATAACACAGCAAAATTCATATTTCTTGATAGAAAACTAAGGGGGGGGGGGACTCCAGAATATAAGGTTGAATTTTTTTGTTTTTTTTAATTTTTGGGTGTGAAGTGTTTTAAATAACCGTGTAGAAAACAGTAATAAATATTATGCTTCACTGACTCCAGGAATTTTCTTGGGGTTATTGGAAAATGTGTTTATAGGTTTATAGTGGGTGTGGCTTCACTAACATGCATGAGAGTGATAACTAAACCATTGAGGATGGGTCAGGGTCACCTCAGGTAAGGGTTAGCAGTAGTAGTAGCATGGTGCCATGTTTTATTTAGCCAACAATTTACGTTCTCTGTTTCCCAGACTGCAATGCAATTAAAAGTGACAGCCGAGTCCTTTGATAGATTTATTAACTGTGTTCTCCTTTAATATCAAAATATTTTTCCTTTTGAGAAAAATAATTAATTTTGAAGGGAGAAACCATTTACCTCTACATTTGTCAGTTATTATAGGCATGCTGTTAAGTTTCGGTGTTTTTCAACTTGTTTTCAAGCTTTTTTGATGTATTTCAATTATCTAAGATGCCAGCTTGCACCATCTTTCTGTTATACATTTAACTAATACTGACTGTTGTGTTCCTAGTTCATTCAATAAGAAATCACTGACTTGTAAATTACGGCGATGCAGTAATTTTGTATTATTTGACAATTTCACTGTTAAATCTGCATTTATTGATGATTATTTCTGCTACTGGCAAATTTGTGTGAATATATAATCGGAATTCCTAACCTTTCATCATTTGATTCTTCCATAAATACTAATATGTCTTAGATATCAGGTTACTGATTACTATGCATGGTATGTTAATGATTACATTCATGTGCACTGGATTAAAATTTCAACCATTTCAAGATTTTCTGGAATTATTTCTGGGCAAAAAATAACAGGGTGAGATCTTTCAACAATTGTTTCAGGGAATAGAAACTGATGCAATCCTTTCAGCAAATGTTACAATTTTTTATCAAATTTGAATAGAAAATTTTCACATGTGCAATAAATAAGTGAGCACATTTATGGTCAAAACATGATGTGCTTTTGTTTTCTCAAGAATAAGTTGTATAAGGCGACAATAATTTTTAAGCCTGTTTTATGAACATCTGGTCAGAAAAAAAGTATACGCAGGATGGAATAAAAAAAAACACAGTTTTGAATCGACCAATAATCCGAAAATAGCAAAGCGCCTGAAATTTTACATGATTTGTGAAAATACGTCTTATTTCAGTTTTCAATCTCCCTTATGTCATCAAAATGGTCTGCATTTTCAGTTTGTCTCGGGAATTTTAAAACGGTTTATCAAAGTATAAAGGTTTAATGATACAACTTATTTCAAATTTGAATGAAATTATTGATACAAAGAGCTCAGATATTAACCCTTTGATGACTAAATACTCAAAGTTGAGTAGTCCCCATAGGAAATGTTCAGATAATAAGTTCAACAAACAGCCATAGGTCATTTGTTGAACATATTATCTGAACATTTCTCACCAATCAATAACAATCCTTCTGCAGTTGGATTATATGTAATCTGCTTATATTTTCTGAACATTCCTGCATATGAATAAACCGTTCCAATGTATTCTTTTATAATTGAATGGGAGAATCCATTTATTAAATTAAGGGTTAACCCTTTGATACCTGAATATTTGCTGGTGGATAGTCACTTTATTCCCATTCATTCATTTGTAGGAAATGTTCGGCTAATAATTATTATTGAAGCATCACCACTTATGACCAGGATGGCTCGAAATGATTGGAAATAGGTTCAGTGGTCAAAGGGTGGAATTTGAATCTCAAATCCAATCCAAAAGACTTAATTTGTTGACAGATTTCCAGCCCTAGACGTTTACTTCATACTTCGTAAGTGCGATTATGAACATTTTGCTCAAATATCATCTTCCATTTTGTTCATTTCATTTGGTTAGAAACTCTGATTATTTGTTTTAAATGCTCACATTCAATGGAACAAATTCATCTTTGAACAACATTCATACAATCTCCCCCAAGATCTCAAAATGTTAGGTTTATGTCAGTTGGAACATCATTTTCCTTCCTTCTACAGCCATTTATGTGAAAACAGTTTCAGACCATTCCTAAACCTTCATGATGAATATTGAATATCCAGCCACTCGGACCTTTCAGCATTCTTCATAAAGGTTATCTGTTTGTTGTGAATTTCAAGTAATTATTTCCAAGGATTGGCACACACAACAACAGACTGATGGTCTAAACTAAACAAGATAATCATTGCCAGTTCAAGCCTCTTCGGTTGTACAGCTGAGCTGGGTCTATTTGTAAACCATCTAGTGTTGGTAGTACAAACTGATGTTGATAAATAGAACAATTACTTAAATGTAAATGTTATTTCAGCAGTCTTTGAAGTAAATTTGCCTTCTAAGATACTTCCAGCATCTGCAGTATATAGTAATGCCCTAATTAATCGACTCCTTTAACCACAGCAGAATTATGGGTAACTTTTCAGGATTTAGTTGGAAATATGGCTTGTTGCCATTCATCGGAAAGCTCTCCTAATTAATCGACTCCTTTAACCACAGCAGAATTATGGGTAACTTTTCAGGATTTAGTCGGAAATATGGCTTGTTGCCATTCATCGGAAAGCTCTCCCTGAGAGCTTTCCGATGAATGGCAACAAGCCATATTTCCGACTAAATCCTGAAAAGTTACCCATAATTCTGCTGTGGTTAAAGGAGTCGATTAATTAGGGCATTACTATATATAGACAAAGCACATTATTCTCATTCTGTATACATCCACATCCTTCTGTTAATTAAAATATTTATCACTTTCATTTTGAAGAAAATCTTTTAATTTATTAGATGTCAACATAAACTTAATGCTGATGTCATTTGAACAAATATGATTTAATAGGAATGTCATCGCAAATTAGTTCTAGCTTGTATTCAATGTCTGAGAGATTTTAATATTTATTCATACTTTATGATTCCATTGAAGTCTATGCTCTTCACGCTAATCGGTGCGGAATGTGTTTGTGAACATCACTGTGGAACTGTATATGAATGATGATGATGGTGTATAGCAGCACTCAGTGCAGCAAAATGTATTAGGTTAACCCCCTTCTTTACCAAATGGATTCTTCCATCAGTTATTAAAGGATATATTGGAATGGTCTATTATTCATTTGGAGGGGTGTTCATGAAAAAAAACAGAGTCAAAAAGATAATTCAAGTGAAGAAAGTTCCTTATTATCTGAACTCTCAGAGAGCCTTTACTTCTCACTAGCTTGGGAATAGAGACTTTTAGAGTTAAGTAAGCTAAAAAAAAAAAAAAAAGCAAAGATTTATCACCAACATCAGTTTGTACTACCAGATTTAGTTTAACTCATCAGCAACAGTTTACTGGGTTTTATATGTTAGCTTCATTCATTGCGACTTCATGGCTGCTTTGTTATATTGTTTGCGTATTTATAATCTGACTAAAATCATACTCAGTTTATCCATTAAATAACATAGTAAGCAGAGCTCCCTATGGGAGACACACATATATAAGAGAATGCACTGGCACAGGATCTTTAATGCTGCACCAGCATAGCTGCCATCAATAAAGGGTTAAGAAATTTCCAGATAATAATAATTTCATCAAACGAGTTGAACTTAATATCTGAACATTTTCCACTAATGAATGGGAATCCATCTGCACTTTCTATTCTGTTTATTTACCGTTAAAAAAAACCACCTTGCTATATGTGACCCGCCATATCAAATCCAGTCGGAAGTCGGAATTTTTTTACCCTGTGCCAATGCATTCTCTTATATATGTGAGTCGACCATAGGTCGCCTCGCATATATAAGAGAATGCATTGGCCTAACAATTTTAATAATTTTTCCTTGTATTCTTTAACAATTTTATAATCTCACCCATACAGAGCCCCAGACAAACATGAGCAGACGACACTCTTCTATATGCTTCTATATATGTGTGGGGCTCCCTGCAGGGTAATGGATGTTTTTTATTTTATGTCCTAAAAATTGTAAGAAACATTTATTTAAAAAAAATAATAAAAAATTGTTAGGCCAATGCATTCTCTTATATATGCGAGGCGACCTATGGTCGACTCGCATATATAAGAGAATGCATTGGCACACAGGGTAAACAAATCCCAACTTACGACTGGATTTGATATGGCGGGTCACTATATGTGTATACGGAGTGTAATTTAGTCAGATGAATGTATTTATTATAGATTTTTAAAAAGCTTGGATCCAGGGATTCATCGTATTGTTTTCCATTTTGAAATCACTTCCTTTCTAGAGTTGCCTTCATTGTTCATTTGACCAGTCCTGATCATCATTGTCCATGGCCTATTTATTTTCATTGATGAGTTAACTTCCACAATTTTATATCAAGATCTATATTTATTGACTATTTAATTTAATTGTAAGTATGCTTATTTCTAAGTTCATTTGGGGCGCGGTTAACATAACCATATACATAAAACCAAACTGCTGAATGGACCAGGCTCTGTGCTCACGTTATTATATAAAGGCTAATGAAGCAAACCATAGCTCTAATACTTAAAGATGCATAATCTGATGTAACACCCCTTAAACCACACTCGCCCATCGTCCAAACCACCAAGAGAAACATTAATGTATGACTTTTTTGGCAAATATGATACCTTGCTTGGTATTGTTGTGAGTATTTACTTTTAATACCCTAATTTAGATAACTAAATCGGCTTTTGGTGAAATTCCGTTGTTTTAACTGGAAGATACGGGGAGTCGGGGACCATCAAATCAGATTGTGCATCTTTAACATAAGTCACTTGTTTAGTTACAAAAAAAAACAATTATCTGTTAATTGATGTAAAGACGAATCAACGTTTCAAAGGGAAATGACTCAATTATAAATGACAAATCAGATAAGTATTGTTACATCATACCAGTTACTTCATCATTCTTGACTGGTTTTGTATAATATTAATATGTAATGTCTGACTCAATACCTGGGTAGCCTCTTAGCTGAATAGTGATGTATTCAGTCAAGCCTTGAAATAGTGTCTGTCATTTGCAGAATGAGGTTCCCGGAGGGTGAATTTGGTGACCCAAGCCCACTATGCAGGTTAGTGACACTAAATTCACCCCCCTGGAGACCTCATTCTGCAAATGACAGACACACTATCTCAATGCTGGTCTACAGTAACTGGTCCATTTATCATATCGAGTATACCACATGAATGTAATGTATTGCAGTTTGGAGGCATTTGTTACTTTGCTGTAAATTTGCTTCAAGTTCTTTTCAGTTGTATGTGCCTTAAACAGCCTTGTGTTCAAAGCAAGCAATCAACTGCAACTCTCTAATTATTCTGTTTCAAAGCCTCGCATATATAAGTGAATACATTGGCCTAACAATATTTACCATGTAAGTCAGTGCACTGGCACAAGTGGTGGACAAGACGGGCAGCTGCATTTCATTGCCCCTCCTTCCGGTATCCCTGCCTGCATAGAACGTCTACATCAGTTGGAAAATTTGGTCCTTCCAAACTGCTGTTATTATTTAAATATTAACCCTTTACCTAACAGAAGGGCCCTGTGCCAATGCATTCTCTTATATATGCGAGTCGACCATAGGTCGCCTCGCATATATAAGAGAATGCATTGGCTTAACACATTAAAAATGATAAAATTGTTAAAGAATGTAAGAAAAAAATGGTAAAAAGTGTTAAAAAAAGATTTTTTTTAGGCCAATGCATTCTCTTATATATGCGAGGCGACCTATGGTCGACTCGCATATATAAGAGAATGCATTGGCACAGGGCTAATTGTAACTATCACAATGTGGTCAAGGAGCCGGTTCCAATGATATCCATATTTGTATGGTTCTATTGAGACAGACCGAAGATATTTTAGGCTGTTGAAGCTTTATTTGGCCGGTTCTGGCCGGTTTGTTGGGTAAAGGGTTCAAGAAATATGGACTTGTTCGGGTGCATGTAACTTGTAAGTTAGTACTCAGGCGCTATGCCAACCTGGGGAATGTATCATTCTACTAACATCGCCGAAAAATTTAAAAGAAATTGACAATACATTGTACCACTCCATGGAAAATATCATCTGAACTATGCTCAATTTTAAATATTTACATTAGATTTGGGATGCAACTATTGTTGATAAGCTAATGCAAATGATTTCGCCATCGATAGTCATTGCATTGAATTAATATATATGAATGACGATGTGTGTTTTCAATTTGGATTAATATTCGTAAAAATAATAACTTTGAGCAAGATTATTCTCCATTTCTATTTGATCACCCTACCGGAGTGTTTCACATCACTTTAAATTTCAAGAGTGTATTGATCTTGATTCGTCTTGCTTTGAACTATGTGGACTGTTTTCCCCTGAACATTGACAAACCTAACCTCGTCAATCTTCCTGCAATTGTAGTATGTGATATATTTATGACTGCTTATACATTATCTGTTTACTTGATCAATGTTCACTTTATTTGTTCATCTCCATTTCAGTCTTGGAACATTCTTTTCACTCAGTTTCCATGGTAACAGAATCAATCATGGTAATATCAGATCACAACAAAAATGAACTACGTGGACTCGTGTAGTTGGAATCATTCCCATCAATAATCCATCAGGATAATATTCAGATACATGTATTAAGTTCAACAAATAGAACCATAGGTCATTTGTTGAACTTATTATCTGAACATTTGCCACTAATGAACAATAAATATGAATAATTATGCTGTTATATTTTCTATTTTCTGTCTGACTGTTGTCTGCTTTTATTACCAGAAACCCCTCCAAATGAATAATAGACTGTTCCAATGTATACTTTTATAAATAAATGGGAGAATCCATTTAGTATAGAAAGGTTATATCATTTTATATATTTTTTTTTTAATTGGAATTGAATTTCCTCATGGATTTATTTTACTAGGGAAACTGAGTGTATTTCTATTGTTTGATTTCTTCTTGAGTATTTTGGATGTTGCTTCTATTGAAGTTTGATATATTTGCTGAACAATTGAATAGTACAGTAATGCTCTAATTAATCGACTTCTTAACCACAGCAGAATTATGGGTAACTTTTCAGGATTTAGTCAGAAATATGGCTTGTTGCCATTCATCGGGAAGCTCTCAGCACTTTTCAGGATTTAGTCGGAAATATGGCTTGTTGCCATTCATCAGAAAGCTCTCGGCGAGAGCTTTCCGATGAATGGCAACAAGCCATATTTCCGACTAAATCCTGAAAAGTTACCCATAATTCTGCTGTGGTTAAGAAGTCGATTAATTAGAGCATTACTGTATCATGTTGTGATCATCTTCATGTAACCTCTCAGAAAGAGCACTCGCTGTGTTTCAGGAATAATTGTTTTTAGATAGTCGCTGAATTATAGTTTATTGATTCCCATTCATTCCTTTGTAGGGATGTTCAGGCTGATTGTTGAACAAACTATCTGAATATTCCTAAAAAAAAAGTAATGACTGGGAATTCACTGGTTGTTTCTCCACCTGTCATTAGCTTATTTTTTCTTGACAAACATCCCTTCAAATTAAGATTCAACGATTCCAATGTATAAGTTTAGAACTGATTGAAGAATCCATTAATTGATGAATTGGTTAAAGTCAACAGATAATTGATGACAATCATTCACTGTAAAATACTGCTTGGCATGCTGAATTAAAACTGCCCACTCCCTATTAGCCGAAAGTCTCATTCATTAAGTGCGACCTAACAATATTTACCTTGACCGTGTTAGCCAGTGCATTCTCTTATATATGCGAGTCTCACTACGGGAGACTTGCATATATAAGAGAATGCATTGGCACAGGATCTTCAGTGCTATACCAGTGCATGAAAAGGTTAAAATGACTCCAAAAAGGTAGCCATCCTGGGATTCATAACTTAGAAGAAATCTGCAATTCATATATTGAAATTGAAGAGCGTATTGGACTGATAAGAGCTTCATATCCTTGTGTTGTCACGACATAACACAGTCTGTTTTAAAAGCCGAGGATAATCGTGTAAGATATATGTCAATATAATAACAAATTACAGGCGACATATTCATAATACTCATCGCACTCTAGGAGACCTCATCTTCGTGTTTTTATCTGTCAACGATATTTATTACTTATTATTCGTTTGCATCTTTTTATAACTACTGCTGAAAACTACTATTCTCGCAAACTTTTAATATACCAACCATTCATGCTCTCCATATTAGGAAACGATTTATTATATTACATCATCTTGGGAAAGTGTTGTCGTTCTAGAAATCAAATATTGGTTGAGTTCCAGAAACGTAAATCTGGTAACATTGTTGTAGGATTTTCAAAGAGACTGCTCACCAATGTCTCCTCCATTACCCCCCCCCCCCCCCCCCCCCCCCCCCCCCCCCCCCCCCCCCCCCCCCCCCCCCCCCCCCGCCCCCGGATCAAAGCTATTATTATAAGTTGAAGAATATCTTTACTAGTTTTTGTTCAGAATCAGTCAGTGCACTGGGGTTACCCCATTAGTTTAGTTAAGGTATATGGTGTCTGCCCATCAGTTAAGGTATATGGTCCTCCTTTAAATTAATGAAGTACTTGTCACATGAGTTAGTCAATTTAGGATCCGTTAACCGGGACCAGATATCACTGCCGGGACCGAGTGAGGTGTGAATAACTCTAAGCACATCCGATGGTATTAACAGCGATGTATTAGTGGCCGTCTCGGTGAACAAAACCATCTTTGATGTTCTTCATTAGCATCATGCACTGAACTACCACACTGATCTTCTGTAAATCTTGTAAGAACTTGAACTTTAATTAAACACGTGTAATATCAATGCAGAGCTCTTAAGCATCTTAGATGGAGATTGTGGTTGATACATGGATGCATCGATCACTTCTTGAGTGAAGGGGTAGAATGTAACCTGCAATTTCATAGTATTAAAGATATATTGTGCGTTTTGTTCCGTGAATCAAACTGATGAATGAGTACCCAGGTTTTGTGAATTTTCCGATTGTCTTGTCGAATAAAATCAATAAAAATGCAATGAGCAACTGGAAATGTTTTTGAGCATTCTGGAAGGAGTACAGTAAGAGAGCTTTCCGATGAATGGCAACAATCCATATTTCCGACTAAATCCTGAAAAATTACCCATAATTCTGCTGTGGTTAAGGAGTCAATTATTTAGGGCATTACTGTATGTCCCTGGTGTATTTTTAAATTTTCACCAAATTCTATGAAAGATAACAAAGTTATAATTAGTTTTATAGATCCACTATAAATCTCCCATATGGATGCGATTTCCAACAGGTGGCAATATTTTGATACTTTCGTTCCCATAATGCATCATTCTTGCTATATGTAAAATGGTCTATTGAAGGAATGTAGCATATACCTAATATAACTGAAAATTCCGACCACACTGACCCGTGACCATACCATTTCCTAAAAACACAATATCTGAGCTACGCACAATTTAAAAATATTTAACCCTTAATTGTCGATAAATTAATGGCCATAATTCGCTGCATATAATTAATATATAAGAATGTTGTGCATGCTGCCAATCCGATCACCCCAGTGGAGTGTTCCATCTGTATATATATCACTTGCAGAAGTTATCTGCGGGAAGTTTTATGTAATTGTTGAGACAACGGGACATCATTGTTGTAATTGACTTAATGTGTTTCTTGGTCTCTTGCAGACATACCTACTGGTATAAGTGGTATGTCTGAATTGAACAAAAGAAGTAGCCTGCATGTTATATTGTATGACTATAAAAGATTCTCCTGAAGGATATTTCACTACTGAATCGATTTTACGGCTCTGTTCTAAAGTTAGACATTGGAATGGTCCATTTTTTATTTGTAGGGGTTTTCAGATAATATAAGCAGATGACAGGCTGAGGAACACTCCCAATGATTCATTTGTAGGGATGTTCTGGCTCATTACCTTATTGGCTGACAATCCATATAATGATTCAAAGGAAGTTGACTACTACTGACAAGCCCGTATTCAGTTTGATGGTATATCGTAATAAACAAAAAGGCCAACTGTTGTGCTGTTGTTGACCCACATCCAGTTGCTCTTGCTCCAATCAGTTCTGAAATCAACAAAATATTAACGGAATGAGATACAGAACATAGATAATTCATAGAAGTTCTGATAATATGTTCAGTACAAAATGCGTTGAATTTTCATAGTGCTCGACTAATGTACGAGGAAAGATTGCATTATTGCTTGACATGGTTATAGGCCACAAAATCCAACTTCATCAATGTGACGGTGATTCTTATATAATTTGTGATACTTTCCTGTAAATAAAAACACACAGTGGGTGCTCATCACTTCTTTGAGTTTGTCATTCTTGTTATGTTTCATTTTAATAGTTTATTTTACAATGCAATGTTGATTTTAATTGAATTTTCGGAGCCTGTTTGTATGAATATTTGTACAAAATCTTTTTTTATTGATCTACACTTGACTTTGTGCTAACTCTGATTCGGAATATTATACAGTGTATGTATATAATTTATTATTGTGTATCAATTGTCATATATCATATTAAATCACTGTAATGTATAACCAGACTTGTCACGTTTAGCCCATCTAATGCTGCATCAAGCATGGAGGGGAATCACGTGGTTTCGAGTTGATGAGTATCACGCATTCAAAATGGCTGAGGCAATCGCAAACGTGAACAGAAACGAAGAAAAAGGTTATAAACTGGGATGATATATTACATTACATAATATTTTGGCAGCTATACTATTTTTTAACCCTTTCTAAGAGCTCTTTCCATCAATGTATCACATTATTATAATCAATAAATTTGAAAAATGATCAAGGAAATATGGGTTGATACAAAAATCGGACTTGGCACTGAAAGGGTTAAACAAGCTGATACCTCATGTGTTTCCAAACATTCTGTAACATTCTGATCAAAGGATTCTCCTAGATGTATGGACTTGTGTATTCCATGAACCTCCAATTGGAAACTTTGGTCAGAATGTTGTAGAAAACCACTGACTATTTCTGAACAAATAAGGTATCAAATTGTTTTAAAAATAAACTAGCATATGCTTGTAACAGTATAAATGCTATGTTTGTGTCAGTTTCTCATATATTATGTGTTTGTACATTTGTACAATATATGTTCAGACTTCCCATGTATAATCCACCTATACTATATATAAACCCATTTGGTGAATAAGCCCTGGTGTTACACACATAGCTTCGGCCTGTATAAACCTCCTGGACTATATATAAATCCTGTTGGTGAATATGAGCCCTGGTGTTGTACAGATAGTTTCGCTTTGAACCACCTGGACTATAGATATATCCTGTTGGTGAATACAAGCCGAGTCATATTTATTCTATAAACTAGGTGGATTACTTCATAAAAGTATAATTATGCGATCATCCCTGGTTGTGATGTAGAGACATGCATGATTGCCATATCAAATTGCCTTGAAGAATAACCTTATCCCTTTTATCATAAAGCGAGCAGTGACCACATATACTATTGCTGGTCAGTCTCGCCCTGTATAAACCACATGGACAATATATAAACTTGGCTGCTGAATATGACCCAAGGTTTGATATGATATAGCATCAGTTAACAGGTTTGGCTCAATGATGTTACATCCCCACGACTGAAGTTGGCAGGAATTTAAGCCCTACAAGCTACATGTACAGTAATGCCCTAAGTAATCGACCCCTTAACCACAGCAGAATTATGGGTAACTTTTCAGGATTTAGTCGGAAATATGGCTTGCCATTCATCGGAAAGCTCTCCCCATATTTCCGACTAAATCCTGAAAAGTTACCCATAATTCTGCTGTGGTTAAGGGGTCGATTACTTAGGGCATTACTGTAGCATGTATTCCCGTCCATACTGGCTTACAATGTATTGGAACAGCTAAAGTGCAAAGGTCCCTAAAATTTAGTGTTTGAACGATAAGGGAATTTACTAGTTGGTGGTCACTAATCGATTAGTAGTCGACATCATATCACATACAGTATGAAAAAGCAAACCCTGACTCTCAAGTATATATTAATGCCCTAAATAATCGACTCCTTAACCACAGCAGAATTATGGGTAATTTTTCACGATTTAGTCTGATTTAGTCGGAAATATGGCTTGTTGCCATTCATTGGAAAGCTCTGTGAGAGCTTCCGATGAATGGCAACATGCCATATTTCCGACTAAATCTTGAAAAATTACCCATAATTCTGCTGTGGTTAAGGAGTGGATTATTTAGGGCATTACTGTAATTTTAGAACATTAATCCCCTCCTCGCGGAACTGCAAATGTAACCATGACCAGGCTAGTTTGGTTACTGGTTGTATTATTTACATCCTATAAATCACATGTCCTTGCTTTCACAAGGATTATATTAATTCCATCCATATATAATGCATGCAGTCATGTATATAATCAGTCATAGCTCTGTTGTTATCACCCAAGGCCTGCCAAGGCAAGAATAGTAGGTAATCGACTAGCAATTTTGTAGTTGAGTTTGGCCAAAATTCTAGTCGACGTCGATTAATCGTTTCAAAGCTAGCAAAAGTAGAGGGTATTGTCCTCAATACCATTGTATATTTGCTATCATAATCTGGAGCGAATGTAAAGAAACTTACCTGGTGTTACACGAGCTTTCCCCTTACGGTTTCTGTTGTGAATGTATGGAAACTTACCAGGTCTTACACCCCCTTTCTCCTTGTACGTTTCTGTTGACATGTCTTATGTTGTCCAGGAATCAGCCTCTTCAACGCGGTAGTATATATCATTGGAACCAGGACACTCTGCAGGCAAGGGTTACACTATATATCGTTATGAAATTCATGATATGGTGCACAGGCACCAGTCTATTCAGTGCGGTAGTATATATCATTGGAACCAGGACACTCTGCAGGCAAGGGTTACACTATATATCGTTATGAAATTCATGATATGGTGCACAGGCACCAGTCTATTCAGCGCAGTAGTATATCATTGGAACCAGGACACTGCAGGCAAGGGTTACACTATATATCGTTATGAAATTCATGATATGGTGCACAGGCACCAGTCTATTCAGTGCGGTAGTATATATCATTGGAACCAGGACACTCTGCAGGCAAGGGTTACACTGTATATCGTTATGAAATTCATGATATGGTGCACAGGCACCAGTCTATTCAGCGCAGTAGTATATCATTGGAACCAGGACACTCTGCAGGCAATGGTTACACTATATATGTTATGTAATTCATGATATGGTGCACAGGCACCAGTCTATTCAGTGCAGTAGTATATCATTGGAACCAGGACACTCTGCAGGCAATGGTTACACTATATATGTTATTATGTAATTCATGATATGGTGCACAGGCACCAGTCTATTCAGTGCAGTAGTATATCATTGGAACCAGGACACTCTGCAGGCAATGGTTACACTATATATGTTATTATGTAATTCATGATATGGTGCACAGGCACCAGTCTATTCAGCGCAGTAGTATATCATTGGAACCAGGACACTCTGCAGGCAATGGCTACACTATATATGTTATTATGTAGTTCATGATATGGTGCACATGCACCAGTCTATTCAGCGCAGTGGTATATCATTGGAACCCGGACACTCTGCAGGCAATGGTTACACTATATATGTTATTATGTAGTTCATGATATGGTGCACAGGCACCAGTCTATTCAGCGCAGTAGTATATCATTGGAACCAGGACACTCTGCAGGCAATGGCTACACTATATATGTTATTATGTAATTCATGATATGGTGCACAGGCACCAGTCTATTCAGCGCAGTAGTATATGATTGGAACCAGGACACTCTGCAGCCAATGGTTACACTATATATTTTATTATGTAGTTCATGATATGGTGCACAGGCACCAGTCTATTCAGCGCAGTAGTATATCATTGGAACCAGTACACTCTGCAGGCAATGGTTACACTATATATGTTATTATGTAATTCATGATATGGTGCACATGCACCAGTCTATTCAGTGCAGTAGTATATCAATGGAACCAGGACACTCTGCAGGCAATGGCTACACTATATATGTTATTATGTAATTCATGATATGGTGCACAGGCACCAGTCTATTCAGCGCAGTAGTATATCATTGGAACCAGTACACTCTGCAGGCAATGGTTACACTATATATATGTTATTATGTAATTCATGATATGGTGCACATGCACCAGTCTATTAAGTGCAGTAGTATATCAATGGAACCAGGACACTCTGCAGGCAATGGCTACACTATATATGTTATTATGTAATTCATGATATGGTGCACAGGCACCAGTCTATTCAGCGCAGTAGTATATCATTGGAACCAGGACACTCTGCAGGCAAGGGTTACACTAATTCGTATGGATTTATGAGACACTGCACCCACGTATTAATTAAACTTAAGTCTCCACCAACATGAGTGATGTATTTCTACACAAAAGAAATATATCGAATTAAGCCAAGCATGTGCTTTAAGGACTCATCCCACACGAACAACTGTTGATGCGGAGGTATTTGAACATTTTATAACAACTAATCCAGATAAACCTACGTATACTATTGATAGAGTTATACATTCTCCGAGTGCTTGTGAATCTGGACGCCATTGACCTAGTCTGGTTGACAAAGTAACACGACTATACTGACTATACCAATGGCGCTTACTATTGAGGTTACAAGTTTAAAGGTACTCAATCCGATAAAACTCTTCTCAATTACTATTTCAATGGCTTCGGGGGTCAAAAATATTTGATTCGAGTCGAGGAAGTCACCCATCAAAGCTCAGATTTGTTAGATATCGATTTTAGAAATCTATTATTTTTCATTATCGGGAATTCTTTCTGGCCCAGAAGACAGTCAAAATTTCGTTATTATTACCACTTGATTATAGAGTTATCCATCCTTGTCTGTTTGAATAGAGTTTTGGCGTAAAATCTCGAGCAGGTTACCAAATTGACGGCAGTTATTAGTACTCATCTCGAGCAATTAACAAATTTCAAAAATCAATATCTAATAACTCTGAGCTTTGTTTGATGGGTTCCTCGACTCGAATCAAATATTTTTTACCCCCAAAGCCAAAGAAATAGTAATATAGGACCCTCTGATCGGATTGTTGTTGTTGGAATCTGTTGAGATGGGGACCCTCTTTACGGATTGAGTACCTTTAACCCTTTGATGACCCAATAGCCAGGTTTATCCACACGTATTAGATCATGCCATGAATATCTACTCTCGCTAACGCCCATAGAGATCATATTCCATCGAACAAAACCTGGGAACTTTTTTAAGTTTTGACAGGGAAACTTATAAAGTCGAAAACATAAGGCGGGGAATATATTTCTTAGTTATTATCTGTTCCTTAATTGTATACTTCACTGCAGGTGAATGCCCCAACTCAAAATTGTGACGTGAAGCAAAATTGCTCACAAATTCAGACAAATTCACTTAAATCGTGAAATTTCAAGTTGGGACCCTCACCTACAGTGATTAAGCTGCTTCAATCAAAATAAGTTGTTCCACTCAGCCAAATCACATTGTCACACTGCTTGTATATCAATGATCGCTCATTCGAATTAACACACCTAAATACAAATTTTGCCGTTTTGAAGTTTCCAGATGATAACTTTAGTTTGTGCGATCGGATCTGAACCAAATTTGGTTTGTCATGTTATCAGCTCCAAATACAGGTCAAGTTCGAATATGGGTTCGGTCCTTGTCGACTTAGAATTTGACGATAATTTTGGTTTCCAGATGATAACATAAGTTTTTGTAATCTTAATGTTTTTTTTAATTTGGTATGTGGATTAAGCACATGAAGATATAGGTCAAGTTCGAATTTGGGTTTGGTCCGCCCATTATTCAAGTGTTATGGTCCTTGCCGACCTAAAATGTTCAGATTATTTTGGTTTCCAGATGATAACCTTACATTTACTAGGTTTTTTTTATCTGATTGTTTTTAAATTGAAATTTTAGAAAAGTCTGTAAACAACTATCATCCACAAGTAAATGAACAAAATAAATTGACTTCGTTCTTATTTTCATTACTAATGACTCTCCAATGATGAAATGTCGCATGCCATAACCATTGTTATGTTATGTTACAGTGGAATTACCGATTAAAATCCAATTAGCCTAGTCCAACAAGCTAACAAAGTTTAATCAGTACTTGAAGGTAAACATTGGAAAAATGTCAAAGTAATGAAATATTTTTGGAAAATGATATTCAAACTCTAATATTTGAACTTACTACATGGTTTGTTGATAAAACACTGTAACAGTTTTGTTTACATAACAATGCTTTCAACGTCCAAATTTTAGTTATTGGAGAACTACCAATTTGTCTTGATACCACTGCGATTCTTAGTCATCTATCGAACCAGTAAACTCCTAAAAAATATTCATCAGATTACAACTGCATGATACACAGTATATTTATTATTATTAATGAGAACAAATGCCATCTGGAATTCTCACCAAATACCACTAATTGGTAACTGGAATATGGGTGTGAGGGCAGGATATTTATATCGGAGTGAAACACCTATTATTTTCTTGCCAGATTATAATCTAGAGTTAAATTATTTTGTCCAGAAAGAACAACCCTAAAATAAATCAATGGGAATAAAGTAACTACTCGTCAGCGAGTATTCAGCTATAGGGCCCAAATCACCAAACTCTGCCAGAGCGCACCAGTCATATTTCCTTTCAGTCATCAAGGGAGGTAATGCATGGAGTTTGATAAATCACAGGATGAAACGAATTCGTATCAAAGGCGGATAAATGCATGTTTCATAATGTTTGAAAATAATTCAGCAGCAGGGACATGGCTAGAGGGTCTCTGTTTCGGGTGGGGATGGGTGGACGTCCACCATAAAATTCCCAACAAAATAGGATGGGTGGGGTGGTGTGTGGGGATGGGGTGGTAAAGACGTGGGGACAGGGGAGGGGTGATGGGCGGTGTCTCACCCCATCTTTGGTCAAGATGTTTAATACTGTGACATTTCATACATGTCACAGTTCAACTTGCTATTGTAGTTTGGTTTTCAAACAATTGCATATCTTTCTACTTTTGTTCTGAAATGGCCATCAGTCAGCATCAGTTGGAATTTTTCCAACCTTATGGGGGTGTCAGGTTGGAAAGCTTAAAGCCAGTCTAGATGCTAGGATTTTCATGTTCAGATTTCAAAATTTCTCACACCGGGTCGAACCATGGTCAGCCCGATGTGTCCATCCCTCGTGGGCAGTAAAAAAATATTATTAAATTTAAGAAAAACAAATAAGGTGGGTGAAATTTACCTCAGATATTAGTATTTTGAAATTTTCAGGTTCACATCGCAATATTTTGCTCATACTGGGCCGAGTGGATCCTGCAACACCGTAACCCCCTCCCCCGAGGCAGATGACCATTAAACGCCTATACTGTTTGGAAAAACCAAAGCATTGTGGGGGTGCAACTGGAATTATGCGAACTTGTAAGTTTGGTCTGGTTCAAGGTGGTGGGTGTAATTGGACATCCCCCACCCAACCGACATAACCCCATTCGAACCTCCAACCGACATAACCCCATTCGAACCCACGTATCCTGTTCAGTAGCATTACACAGTCTCGACTGACGCACGTACAGTAATGCTCTAAGTAATCGACTTCTTAACCACAGCATAATTTTGGGTAACTTGTCAGGATTTAGTCGGAAATATGGCTTGTTGCCATTCATTGGAAAGCTCTCCCCGAGAATGACAAAAAGCCATATTTCCGACTAAATCCTGAAAAGTTACCCATAATTCTGCTGTGGTTAAAAAGTCGATTACTTAGAGCATTACTGTTTGCATGTCAAAGCTCTCAAACACACGGCAGGAAATATTCCGATATATTTTATATATGAAGTGTCTCCCATTGTCGTAAGTGATTATTTTAATTGCTCTCTCGATTGTTAGCAGTTCGATTAAACTGTTATGTCAATCTGTTAAAGGTCGCTCGCCGCCTCAAGGTAAAACATCACGGCATATCGATGGATATGGAACACAAATTGCTCCCATGTGGAGTTCAAGAACAGCTGTTCCACTTTAGAAACTTAAATGTGAATACATATAAACAAATTGAGTCACATCTGACCTCAGCAGGATTTTCTCAAGAAACATATTGACCGATATTTTCCACATAATTCGTGAACCAGATGAAGTTTTAAGCTACTAACTATGTCACAAGGGATATGGGTTGTTTATATATATATAGATAACTCCTCGTCCAATTCAGATGTGAGTTGCTTTCCCTTCGAATCGAAACAGGGCGTTTCAGGGGGGGGGGGGGGGAGAAAACGAGCACTTATGCACAGTTTGTACTGATGCAGATCACGAAGACGAAAAACATATGTAAAATGTAAATTATATGACAACATAAGAGAAAACCTTTACAAAAAGATTGATGGCTATGATTTAAATGAAATTAGAAAACCAGAAGACAAATTTTGCTATCAACATTATACTAAACAAGAAAACCAATGTCAGAAATGGTAACGCGCTCAAGATCATATATTATATACCCATGATTGTAATTATAGAATATAAAATATATTGGTTTCACGATTGACCAACTCATAATTCCGTTAAAACAACTAATCCTTCAAATTATTACAACTATATACGGCTTATCTCTGAAGGTTTCTCATGCATCTCACCAGAATTCCCAACTACACCTTTTACCGGACTCGGCCTCCGGGTCACAGTTCGACTTTTAATCCGTCCCAAAAATTCCCATTTCTATAAATAAAACGCCCATGGCCTATGTGTACCAAGAATCAGCAAACATTATACATGCGGAGCGCGAAACAAGTATACCCTAGATGGTCTGGCTCTGAATCAATTCCCAAAAACAAACATTGTTACGTCGTATTGTAATTCAATTCGAATATTTGTCGATGAAACAGGTATTCTAACTTTTGTTTTCGACTCACGGACTCACCAGTAAAAAATATCAACGCGCTGTCAGGAGTCACGTAATCGAGACAACCGGGAATTGTTTTCCACAGACGCGGTTAACCCTTTACATGCTAATACTCATTGACGAGTAGTTACCTTGGCAAATGTTTACATAATAAGTTCAACAAACGAAAATGGGTCGCTTGTTGAACTTATTATCTGAACATTTCCCACCAATGACTATACGATTTCTTTTGCGCTTATATAATTTTGTCTGGCTATCGTCTGATTATTATCTTTAACATCCACCCGAATGAATAATATATCAGCCCAATGCATTCTTTTATATATGAGGGGGAGAATCCATTTAGTATAGGAATGATAAAGACGTCGTTCTGGTGCTGTTACGAGTAATGTATCCATACATTTTATCAGGGGGGGGGGAGATATCTCACTCCAAAGCATGTAATGTCCATAAAAAGTGCGTCCAGTGCAGTCTCTTGTAAGGCCCACTTAATTTTCGAGTCACCGATTATATTTTTTATAGTGACTTGATTTACGATTTTAATAACAATCTATGCCATAAAACATTATTAAAATACTATCATTCATCACCATTTGAAACACCTGTCTCTCAGAAGATGCCCATAAAGAAATAGAGAAAAGCTGAAATCATAGAAAGATCCCCCCCCCCCCCCCGTCTTGGCTCTCATAATGCAACATAATTATTCAAACTAAACATGTATTTTAAATGGAAGGGGAATAACTCAATCTTTAAGATAAGAGTTATTCCCCCTCCATTGGAAATAATACACGTTTTACTACAATCTGGATGACAAAACACGTCGGTTACTCAACAAAACAACATGTTTAATACACCGGATAAGTTGATAATACAATGTTTTGGAGCTTCCTCTTTCAAATGGTGCATAATATGGAATATATTTTATATTTTGATCTGGGAGTTCGAAAACTTAGTGGGCCTTTAAATTTGTTGATGGATTGAATTACAATGGAGATAACGTACCCTATAATTACAATGGAGATAACGTACCCTATAATTACAATGGAGATAACGTACCCTATAATTACAATGGAGATAACGTACCCTATAATTACAATGGAGATAACGTACCCTATAATTACAATGGAGATAACGTACCCTATTTCGTTGAATACCCAACACGTTTATCTCCTAAATAGAGCATTCTTTTTAATGTTTTGCTTTGGATGGATAACTTCGATATATCTATGTTTCTGGAACTTCCCTTTTCCAGCGGCATTTAATATAGACTGTGTTACTTGGGACATTACACATTGTAATTCCTAATTCAACACGACTCTCTATAGGAGCCTCTCAAATAGACACCATATTTTCAGACTGTTTCAATCACGTGATTGATCATGTGCATATACCACCAGGAACCAGGAAATTGATCTGTTGACCGGGAAACTCGTTTGTTCAACTTGAACTAATTATCGCTAATTATTACTATTTATCATTATTTATTGTTATTTATCGATTTATCTGTTGCAAACATCTGCGTTCTAGATTACAAATTGCGCTATATAATAATAACGTGTCAATGACATCGCCTTTTTACCAGGACCGCGTGTATCGCAGCCGAACGCAAATATGGTGTCTAGTTATATAGGAGAGGTTTTTTCCATGCGAAATCGGAAATGGCCGAGCAATTGACTGGAGCCATGCAGAGTAATCAGAGCTAGATGGCAAGTATACATACATACAAAATATTGGTCCCATGCTGCCTTAGTGAGGTACTCACGAGAGCATGGTACAAAGCACTTGTATGCATATACCATCTTAAGACTATTGGGTATATCATCATAAGTGGGCGGAACAACCATAAAAAGCTAATAGCTTACTGTCGTCGCCGTTTTCAACCGATATAACATGCCTCCAACTCTCCGATAAGATACAGCAACAATTTTATGTCAATTATACTCTGTCTCGATGGGTTATATCTTATGTATCTGAATGTATCGTCTTTGTTTTGGAATAACGTATATTTAAAAGACAAGTATACATACTGATAATAGCGAGAATTATATCAGGAACTCCTTAAAACTGCAACGGTAAGCTGGTGCATGTGGTGGTCAGACATCGGTCGGAGGATGATGCATGTGGTGGTCAGACATCGGTCGGAGGATGCATGTGGTGGTCACCCGTCAACGGTCTGATGATGCATGTCATGGTCAGATGACAACGGTCGGATGATGCATGTGGTGGTCAGATGACAACGGTCGGGTGATATATGTGGTGGTCAGATGACAACGGTCGGATGATGCATGTGATGGTCAGATGACAACGGTCGGATGATGCATGAGGTGGTCAGATGACGACGGTCGGATGATATATGTGGTGGTCAGATGACAACGGTCGGTTGATGCATGTTGTGGTCAGATGACAACGGTCGGGTTATATATGTGATGGTCAGATGACATCGGTCGGATGATGCATGTGATGGTCAGATGATAACGGTCGGATGATGCATGTGGTGGTCAGATGACAACAGTCGGATGATGCGTGTGGTGGACAGGTGACAACGGTCGGATGATGCACGTGTGGTCAGATGACAACGGTCGGATGATGCATGAGGTGGTCAGATGACGACGGTCGGATGATGCATGAGGTGGTCAGATGACGACGGTCGGATGATATATGTGGTGGTCAGATGACAACGGTCGGATGATGCATGTGATGGTCTGATGACAACGGTCGGATGATGCATGTAGTGGTCAGACGACAACGATCGTGTGAAGCATGTGATGGTCAGATGACATCGGTCGGATGATGATGTGATGGTCAGATGACAACGGTCGGATGATGCATGTGGTGGTCAGATGACATCGGTCGAATGATTCATGTGTTGGTCAGATGACAACGGTCGGATGATGCATGTGATGGTCAGATTACAACGGTCGGGCGATACATGTGATGGTCAGATTACAACGGTCGGATGATGCACGTGGTGGTCAGATTACAACGGTCGGATGATGCATGTTGTGGTGAGATTACATCGGTCGGATGATGCATGTGATGGTCAGATTACATAGGTCGGATGATGCATGTGATGGTCAGATTACATCGGTCGGATGATGCATGTGGTGGTAGATATTACAACGGTCAGATTATGCATGGTCAGATGACATCGGTCGGATGATGCATGTGATGGTCAGATGACAACGGTCGGATGATGCATGTGGTGGTCAGATGACAACGGTCGGATGGTGCGTGTGGTGGTCAGATGACAACGGTCATATGTTGCATGTGGTGGTCAGATTACATCGGCCGGAAGATGCGTGTGATGGTCAGATTACATCGACCGGAAGATGCGTGTGATGGTCAGATGACAACGGTCGGATGATGCATGTGATGGTCAGATGACAACGGTCGGATGATGCATGTGGTGGTCAGATGACAACGGTCGGGTGATATATGTGGTGGTCAGATGACAACGGTCGGATGATGCATGTGATGGTCAGATGACAACGGTCGGATGATGCATGAAGTGGTCAGATGACGACGGTCGGATGATATATGTGGTGGTCAGATGACAACGGTCGGTTGATGCATGTTGTGGTCAGATGACAACGGTCGGGTTATATATGTGATGGTCAGATGACATCGGTCGGATGATGCATGTGATGGTCAGATGATAACGGTCGGATGATGCATGTGGTGGTCAGATGACAACAGTCGGATGATGCGTGTGGTGGACAGGTGACAACGGTCGGATGATGCATGTGTGGTCAGATGACAACGGTCGGATGATGCATGAGGTGGTCAGATGACGACGGTCGGATGATGCATGAGGTGGTCAGATGACGACGGTCGGATGATATATGTGGTGGTCAGATGACAACGATCGTGTGAAGCATGTGATGGTCAGATGACATCGGTCGGATGATGCATGTGATGGTCAGATGACAACGGTCGGATGATGCATGTGGTGGTCAGATGACATCGGTCGAATGATTCATGTGATGGTCAGATGACAACGGTCGGATGATGCATGTGATGGTCAGATTACAACGGTCGGACGATACATGTGATGGTCAGATTACAACGGTCGGATGATGCACGTGGTGGTCAGATTACAACGGTCGGATGATGCATGTTGTGGTGAGATTACATCGGTCGGATGATGCATGTGATGGTCAGATTACATAGGTCGGATGATGCATGTGATGGTCAGATTACATCGGTCGGATGATGCATGTGGTGGTAGATATTACAACGGTCAGATTATGCATGGTCAGATGACATCGGTCGGATGATGCATGTGATGGTCAGATGACAACGGTCGGATGATGCATGTGGTGGTCAGATGACAACGGTCGGATGATGCGTGTGGTGGTCAGATGACAACGGTCATATGGTGCATGTGGTGGTCAGATTACATCGGCCGGAAGATGCGTGTGATGGTCAGATTACATCGACCGGAAGATGCGTGTGATGGTCAGATGACAACGGTCGGATGATGCATGTGATGGTCAGATGACAACGGTCGGATGATGCATGTGATGGTCAGATGTCAACGGTCGGATGATGCATGTGGTGGTCAGATGACAACGATCGGATGATGCGTGTGGTGGTCAGATGACAACGGTCGGGTGATGCATGTGATGGTCAGATTACAACGGTCGGATGATGCATGTGGTGGTCAGATGACATTGGTCGGATGATGCATGTGGTGGTCGCATGACAACGGTCGGATGATGCATGTGATGGTCGTTTGATGCATGTGATGGTCGGCTGACAACGGTCGGATGATGGTCAGATGACAACACTCGTTTGATGTGTGTGGTGGTCGGCTGACAACGGTCGGACGATGGTCATCTGACAACGGTCGGATGATGCATGTGATGGTCGGCTGACAACGGTCGGATGATGCATCTGGTGATCTCCTGACAACGGTCGGATGATGCGTGAGATGGTCGGCTAACAACGGTCGGATGGTGATGATGTGTGTGGTGGTCAGATGACAACGGTCGGATAATACATTTAACGACCAGCCGACAACGGTCGTATGACGATGTATGTGATACAAAAAGGTATCAAATGGCTCAGCCATCTTGGATATCATTTGACCAATTAGTGTATCTTTTTGTATGGTATCAAATTGTTTGAGTATCATGTGACTGGCTGTGCAGTCAACCAGCTGTCTGTATCTATCTAACAGTCATTGACGTTTGAAGATAGCAGTTATCGATTTAAACCTGTCTATTGACAATTAAGCTATATTTAGACTGATGCAATCCAATCCGGCGTTATAGGAATCACTGAACTAAATGGTTTCCCATAGAAACAGTGTTGACGTTTCAGCCAAATTCACTGAATTGAAGCCGGCGGCCACTTTAGTGATGGTTACCCAGCTAGAATGACACCGGTGATCATGAAAATGCAAGAAAAACCATAGGTCGTTTGTTTACTTTTTAAAATAAATCCCCAAGTGTACGACAGGGCTATCCGGCAGAAAAAATTTACCTGGAAACAAAACCCAGAACTACAATAGCCAGTTAACCCTTTACCCAACAGAAGGGCCCTGTGCCAATGCATTCTCTTATATATGCGAGTCGACCATAGGTCGCCTCGCATATATAAGAGAATGCATTGGTTTAACACATTAAAAATTATAAAATTGTTAAAGAATGTAAGAAAAAATGGTAGAAAGTGTTAAAAAAAGATTTTTTTTAGGCCAATGCATTCTCTTATATATGCGAGGCGACCTATGGTCGACTCGCATATATAAGAGAATGCATTGGCACAGGGCATAACTGTAACTATCACAATGTGGTCAAGGAGCCGATTCCAATGATATCCATATTTGTATGGTTTTATTGAGACAGACCCAAGATAATTTAGGCTGTTGAAGCTTTATTTGGCCGGTTTTGGCCGGTTTGTTGGGTAAAGGGTTAAATGAATATCTCACTCACAAAAACCCATTCCACCATTAGATATGATGTACAAATCAAATAAACAAGATTCATCCTTTAATAACGTGTCACATGTATCAGATGAAGGCCATTCTTCAGTTACCTTGACCTGGAGCATTTCACAGTGCACTCGCCCCCCTACTCTGGAACACATTTAGCTCCCTGATTCCTGTACGGACTTATGTGTAGACCCCATTTTCAAGTGCAACACTATTTCGTCAAATATTAACAATATTAATGAGATTTCAATGTAAACGCTTATTATGTGTCATTACGAGTGTACACAGGAAATTAAGAACCATATAGAACGAACATAACCACAGTATCGTGACAGTATACACGGACCATTACTCTCAAATTTGTTGCATTCATATGGAATATCCCATTATATCTGGCTTGTTCGCACTGCTTGTTGGACCATATTACTAATTTATTTTGTGCGCAATGATCCTTCGAGTTATGCACTGCCCACAATATTTCCTGTTTGCCAAGGTTTCATTTGTCCATTAATGTCATTTATGCAATCTGGAACAGAAGAAAAACTACTTCAATTCATGCTCATTTCCTGCCGAATTCATGATGGGATATCCGATGACAAGTCCTTTTGGTGAATTCATCACCGAGGTGATCAACTATTCCCATTAAAGCTGGGCAGTGAATGGTTGGCAGACAACCTGAAATGATTTGACTGATTTCATCTGGTAATGTGTAAACATCCAGGTCTCAGTTTGCACATATTATAAGACAAAATCATACTTTAACCCTTTCATGACGGGAGCTGCGCTGGTGCTGCATTAATGACCTTTGCCAGTGCATTCTCTCGTATATGCTAGTCTCCCACAGTAAGCCTCACATATATAAGAGAATACACTGGCTTACAATGTCAAGGTAAATATTGTTAGGCCAATGTATTCTCTTATATATGCGAGAATGCATTGACACAGGGTTTCTGCAAAATTTCAGGACGCTCCAGCCATGAAAAGGTTAAAAGTCAATGTTGTTGTGAAAAGTATCTGGAACAGTAGCTGTGAGAAAGCATTTCGGAGTCAACAATATTTCGATTGTTTTATGTAATAATACGTTATAAATCGTTATATACATGGACACACACACTCATTATTATACAGCAAAGCTTATAGAAATTGCCGTTTTCGAGCTGTTCCCCATAAATGCAAATATTTGTTTGCGTTCATTGTCGTTATGGTATGCTGTCGTTTACCGTACAAGCTACAAGCCACAAGCCACAAGCCACAACCTGTACAAGCCGAACCTCTTCATAAATTAATATATGTGTCAATCACGCAGTAGCTCAACTTGACATTGTGTGTGGTTAAAATTTGGAAAATGTTATTCATTGCAGCCAACGAGAGGATAAAGAATAATGAAAGTTAAAATGATAAAGTACTATAATGAATGGAGTTAATTGATGACGAAGAAGTAACTATGGTTGTCAATTAATTAGGGATTGCAGAGTTATGTTATCCGATAGAAGGATGCAGCCATTATTTTGGGTCAATCAATTTTAATTTTAATTCGACCCGGCCTTGGATATCTGGAACTAAGAAAGTATAAGTCTGGACCCATATCACCCAGTGTGCCTTAATTGAAGTTGGTGTCTCAAGCTTTAGAATTGCACACAGTTTAGTTTTATACTGTGCTTTGACCACTCCACCACAGCGAAACAGCCTTTAAAACAAGAGGTCACCCCGAAGATATCTGGAACTAAGAAAGTATAAGTCTGGACCCATATCACCCAGTGTGCCTTAATTGAAGTTGGTGTCTCAAGCTTTAGAATTGCACACAGTTTAGTTTTATACTGTGCTTTGACCACTCCACCACAGCGAAACAGCCTTTAAAACAAGAGGTCACCCCGAAGATCCGTATGGATTTTTTTGCACCAATGGGACGAAAAACACGCGGGCTGTTCGGCTTCCCGAGTAAAATCCAAGATGTCTGTCTTTCCATCGAAAAAATTTCAAATTCATAGCTCTCATCTTATATAGAGGTGACCACAAACATGGCTGTAAATTTTCAAATCATTTATACACTAAATGTGGGCTGCAGGATGTGTCGATGGATCAAATGTGAAATCCAAAATGGCCGCCCGAGGCTATATTTTTTAACAAAAGATTCGATAGCTCTCATACCACGTAGAGGTCACCCCAAAGATCAATATGAACGAGATTCAGAACAACTATATTTGGTCCATTTATAGGTCACTCTGAAGATCCATATGAAGTTTGGTAATGATCGGTTGAGGGTGTGGTGGAAGGGTATGCCGAAGGATTTAGTCATGAGTATTTTAAGTGGAGACTTCAATGCGCGCACTGGGAAAATGCCAGACTATGTTACAGATGATAATGACAGATATGTTCCACTACCCGAAAACTATATAATTGATACCATATGTCCCCGCGAAAATTTGGACAGACAAATCAACTCATTCGGTAGACAACTTATATCACTTTGCAAATCTTCATCTTTGCGCATTGTAAATGGAAGAACAACCGGTGATCTTCTCGGAAACTTCACAAGTTACCAATATAATGGTTGTAGTGTCGTTGACTATATTCTAATGTCTGAAAGATATCACTCAGATATTACCTATTTTTGTGTCAAATCACCGAACGAGTATTCAGATCACAGTCAACTAGCTTTGCATATAGAATATACTCCTAAAAATGCACGCCAACAACAAACTAAATTCACTTACGCTAAAGTTCAACATTCTTTGAAATGGACCCCAGAAAGTTCTTAGAAAGCTGAAACAGCTCTGGGTACTAGGGAAATTCATAATAAGCTAATGCAATTTAGATTAGGTACCTACGAAAACAATGAAAATGGAACTGAGAACGCGATTGAAAAATTCTCATCAATTTTGACTGACATAAACGGGAAAGCAACGAAACGGATTAATTGTCATAAAACACACCAGAAGAAGAAAAATAGATGGTTTGATAACAAATGCAAAACCATCAAAAATGACATGAAAACCATTGCACATGCTATGAAAAAAAAAAAAACCATATGACAAATTATTGGTAAGCAACTTTCATGCAGCTAAAAAATCATATAAAAGAGAAATAAAACATAAACGCAAGTTGTTTCACCAATCGTTGTAGGATCAATTAACTTCTCTGGAAACTTGTGACCCTAGTGAATATTGGAACATTATTAAAAATATAAGAGCGACCAAGCAATCTGACTATGATAGCCTCAACCCCGACTCTGCTGTCGAGTTTTTCAACGGACTATATTGTCGTGAAAATACTGATACAACAGTTTATACTTTGAGAACAAATAAGCCATTGATTGCGAATAATCTTAATAATGAAAAAATAACACAAAGCGAAATTATCGCTGCTCTGCGAGAAATTAAGAACAAAAAATCTCCCGGCATAGATGGTATAAGAAATGAATTACTTAAAACAGTAGTTCCTATTATTATTGAAGATGTCACACGTCTCTTCAATATTGTACTTAAGTCTTCTCAGTATCCAAGAAAATGGAGCGAATCAATACTGAAACCAATTTACAAAAAAAGGCGATAGGAGTGACCCCAATAATTACCGAGCGATTGCTCTGAGTAGTTCAGTAGGAAAATTATATAACAAAATTATAAATAAGAGAATAATGAAATTCTTAGAAGAAAATAATCTGATAAGTGAAAACCAATTTGGTTTTCGAAAAAACAAGAGCACAATAGATAGTGCTTTCATTTTGAAAACATTAATCGCTACGTACCAAAAACAAACAAACCACTCTACGCAGCTTTCATAGATTTCCGTAAAGCATTTGACTCCATAGATAGGGAAATACTTTTCCAAAAAGTTAACCGCATTGGGATTACTGGTAACCTCTTACACACATTAAAGTCCATGTACAATTCGAGTTATTATATGACGCGGACACGGGGTGGGTGGGACCTAAACAATTATCAACTATTGGAGTAAGGCAGGGATATACTGTGTCTCCCACACTATTTAATATTTTGATAGATGACATATCGGAAATGTTTGATCAGTCATGCTTTCCAGTGAATATTGGGAACACCGCCATCAATCATCTTCTTTTTGCTGATCACCTTATCTTATTATCTGACTCACAGGACGGCTTACAAAACTGCCTGAATAAGTTACAAGTATATGTAAATAACAACAACCTTGCAATTAATACTGAAAGAAGTAAATGCATGGTATTTCGAAAAAGAAAAACTCTAAAATTTCCCTCGTTCAAGATTGGCAATCTTCCCATTGCACTTGTTGATGAGTACACATATTTAGGCATTAGATTCTGCATGTGCTAATGGGTCATTGAGAAAAGCACAAAATGAAGTAAGCAACAAGGGCATGAAGGCACTCTATTTGCTTGTTAGGTCACTACAACAACACGATATATTCTCAATTAATCTGTGGATCAAACTGTATGATAAACCCATTAAACCCATTACACTATATGGTTGCGAAATATGGGCCTCTGATATCAACCTCAACAATATAGATACTGCGCCATGTGAATCGTCTCATCTCAATTTTTGCAAACGAGCACTTGGAGTAAACAGGAAAGCATCAAATCACGCGGTACGTGCTGAGCTTGGTAGATACCCCGTTGTTTATGAAGCATTATCTCGTGCTACTAAATATGCGTTAAAAATATCGACTGCAGACAAACATTCCCTCGTTCATAAATTAGCCACAATGTCCGATGACCGCATAATCCCAAGTAAGTGGTCCTTTAACTTTGACATTCCAAAACTCACGGAAATTATTGATAAAACTGATCAGTATTTGAAGAAAATTAACACACTATTTGTGATAGTTTCAAGGTTGACCATGTGTCGTGTTTCAGAAGAGATATATATAATGATGAAAAACCATCAGGTAAGAACAAATTGAGGGTGTATAGAGAAATAATAAGTGATTACCGATTGGAGCCATATTTGGACATAGTAAAAAATATCGAAGTAAGAAAGATCTTCAGCAAATTGCGGATTAGCAATCATACTCTAGAAATTGAAAAAGGGCGCCATAAACAACCGAAGATTCCTGTAGACAAGAGAATATGCAGAAAGTGTGGATTGGAAACGGAAACCGAGGAACATTTTATTTTAAAATGTCCTATTTACAAAAGCATTCGTCTCCGTTTCTTTGACGAAATAAATAAAGTAAATCACAAGTTTATTAATATGACTGATGCCCAAAAATTCATTTTCATACTTCGAAATGACAAAACAGAAACGTGCAATATCATCTGTAACATGGTCCGTCTCTTTTTCCACAAAAGGTCTGAAACACCAGATTTTCAACAACAAACATGAATTTTTTCCATTTTAATTCTGATTACAATTGTGTATACTTATTGTATCATATATATATTTATTGTTATTTATGTTGTGACATCGGCCCCGTGTGGGTGTAATTGTCAATAAACTTATCTTATCTTATCTTATCTTATATCGCCTCAAAGATCCGTACGAAGTTTGGTGACGATCGGACGAGGGATGTGGCATGTCGGTGTGCCGAAGTAAATTGTTGGCGGACGAACAGAGGACAGGACACACAGACGACAACCCAACGCCAACTAAAAGGTGATCACAACTCAACACAAATGTTTAGCACAAATCGCACTCGTCGATACTTTAATAAAACGATAAACCCAGGTTTCGAACAATTAGGATGAAAACAACAACCGCAAAATTTTACAAATCTCAATATATCATCACAATTGCATGGTTTATATATCTCAAAAAACAATTCGTTGTACTGTAATGCATGTAACACATGCGTCCCTTGTATAAAGTCAATATTGTCAATGAGATTAGTTCTGAGTCCTCGATATTTTTACAAAGAACAAGCGCACCGCTGGGCGGAGGTAACGCCCCGACTGTACAATCAGAGAGGATTTTTCTTATTTTTGTGCAAATACTTATTAAATGGCACTTTGTAAAGTTATGTTATTCATGAGTAAACAATCCAAAATCAAGTTATCATCTGGAAACCAAAAAAAGTCCAAAAAGGGGCGTGACTCTGGAAAAATTGGGCGGACGAAACCACGGCTATGGAGAAATCTTGTCCCCCCGGCTGGTCTATTGGCATACCAAAGATCAACTGAATTGAATTAGCGAAGCCAAAGTTATGAGTTGAAACGTTCGTATGCCACAGAAAACTGAATTTTCTAAGTCCAAAAAGGGGCGTAACTCTGGAAAAAAATGGGCGGGCGAAACCGCAGTTATGGGGAAATCTTGTCCCCCCCCCCGGCTGGTCTATTAGCATACCAAAGATCAACTGAACTGAGGTAGCGAAACCAAAGTTATGAGTTGAAACGTTCGTACGGACAATTTTCTAAGTAAAAAAAGGGGCGTAACTCTGGAAAAAATGGGCGGACGAAACCGCAGTTATGGGGAAATCTTGTCCCCCCCGGCTGGTCTATTAGCATACCAAAGATCAACTGAATTGAGTTAGCGAAACCAAAGTTATGAGTTGAAACGTTCGTACGGACGGAAGGACGGCTATACGCACGACATGGTACTTGCGAGGTGCGATCTTTTGTTTGCATGACTTGTGGGGTGCACCCGGTCAATAGTGGTGTTATAAACTGTTTTACAAACATCTCCGTTATTTCGTTAATATTACGTTTTTCTAAATTTTTTTTTTCTCTAAATACGTATTTCAGAAAAAACACATAATCTGAGAAATGTTATATTAACGAAATAACGGAGATGTTTGTGGAATAAAACAGTTAGGAATTTTTTTTTTAATTTCATCGCACCCCACAAGTACGCTCTGGTGAGAGCGGACGGACGGAAGGACGGACGGAGGGCTCCACTATATACCCCCAAATCTCCATCGGAGATCGGGGGCATAATAAATTGGAAAATGCCATATTAATCTTACATACAAGCACTAGCTCTTTTGGCATAAATCATAAATCCTCGACTCAGCAATTTCTATCGGAAAAGGACTGCTTTTAATACATTCAGCTGGTTTTGTGACAGACGGGGGACTACTCTATACATCATTGTTAAGTTCCTGATTGATAGACACGACGCGACCAGTCTCAGTCTGTTCTCGTCAATTATAGTTGTTTATATTTGTTTAGATAAAGCCGCTTTTTACACCAAGAAAAAATATGATTGATATACAAATGCATATCTACTATATGAATATTTTATATAAAAAAATAGAATGGAATTTATAGATCGTTCTTATTTTAGTCTGTGAAAATACAAACTTCTGGTCAATTTTAGTGCAGTACATTGTATTAGGGTTAAATACTTAACGGACTGGCTAGAGTACCCGGCTTGAGTACCCGGTACTTTAGCCAAGCTGCTAAAGTACCGTATACATATGCGAATTAAGTACACAGATAATTTGAAGGGGTTTTTTTTATCTTCAAAACTATGTATTTTGCAAGGTAAGTTTTTCAACAACACAAGTAATTGATGGATGATGTCAACTACATTGTATTAATATCATGTAACACATCAATTATCATATCGAGAATGGTGCCGATCTGTGTCCGTCGATAGAAATCTCGATGTATTTAAAATTGTACACAGAGACCCAGCATCATGTTGGATCCTGCGAGATTACCCACGTTACAATAAAGAACTGCGAAATCTTGCCTTGTCGCTAAACAAGACAACATATAGTAACAATTTGACATGTTGTACATGTAAAAAATACAAATAACAATGAGTTAATACACGCAATTCGCTACTGTAATTCAACCTGTTCTGTCTCCCTGGAGAACGACTTTCTGGATTACATAACTGACCAATACGGCGTTGCCGTCTTTTTGTATATAGACTCGTTAAGTGATATCGAACTTGGTGCATTTCTACTCGGCACCGATGTCATGCAGTATATATATACCCGGTGGAAATAGAACAACACATGCATGGACAAAATAATTATTGACACTGCTTCATTTCTGTTCGTCTTGTGTCAAGTGATTCGCGGACAATAGTCGCATTATTAACCCATGACGTTCGAACGTCGACCTCGGCTCTCACATCGAAATGTGCATATTTGAACCATATGAGACAGTGAACATATCACGGCGGACCCACTCATTCATTTATATGAACTATACATATTCTTCTCCAAACTGGAGGTCCACAATAAATATATCAACCTATTTACAAAAAAGACATACTTAAATAGGTCGTTAATGTCCTGGGTGTAGCTTTCGTGTTAAAACAAACAACACATAATATTTCCTAATAAGTTAGACGGCGAGCCGCGTCTTTTCCGAAACAGCGTACAGGGAAACGGAGTCATACCATAATTATCTCGACCTGTAGTTCTGTACCTTGATCAAGTGACCAATCCTGCGTTCATATTGTAGTTTAAAGCTATATACTATATCAATACTCCTTTGGTGAGAACACAATAAAAGAATGGCTTGTAAAGAGCGTTTCGTTCCACGCAGGCAGGCCTGAGAGTGGCAGAACAGACACACGAATACGTTGTGTGCATTTCCCACAATGTAGAGTTATCCCTCTTCGAATGGTGAATCAATATTCAGTCAAGATTGAGAGTTATTCCTCATATTTTTGTCCAGCACAACGATGTTGACAATTTACAACCCCAACACTCATGTCACAGACATAGTATTCGTTCTCGACAGCCTCATTCTCAGCCAGTTTTGTGGAGGCATGCAGGTCACGGTGAATTCTCTGGAATATGGTCCCTGCTTCCGTCCTCGTCCCTATACAAGACAGAAAATCTATTATATATTTTGGAAGATATGTGTGTGTGTGTGTGTTCGCGATGGACTCGAACACGGCTGGACCGATTTCGACCAAACTTGGTACCGACACGTAATTCGACCCGGGAACGAACATGGGCCCATCCATTTGTCCGTGCGGCGTCACCTTGACCTTCAAAACTCATATCTCGGGATCCGCAGTGCTAACACGCCAGAATTTAGCACTGCGATGCAGGGAGGATAACTCTATATCCATACGTTGACGAACGTACGCAATTTGCAGGCAATTACGCATCGTGTATTTTCCCCAAAATTATAACATTTACAATATATATTGTCAATTTGCAGGCTATTAAGAATCGTGTATCTATCCCAAAATAAATAATTTACAATTTCTGATATAAATTTTGTTACAGCTGAGATTCTTAGGTCTATTGTCGATAGATTCATTTTTTTGTATATTTACACCACGCATATGCTCAAGTTGTTTACATTTACCCCGCGGGTCTGGAATCTTCCAAGAATCCATTTAGCTGAAATGCTATTTCGCTGTTGGAATCTACCGGTGGCCCCCAAACCGTCAATGCCAACAACATCGACATTGTTCAACTTTGACGGCGAGAAAATAATTAGTTAAAATTTACTACACAATGCTAATTTATCTTTACGTTGAAGCTTGATAATTAACGAGCGTGTGTATATGAGGCGCGTTTATATACTTTAGTGGAAATCAAATCGGGTAAAACTGGCGGATTTTTACGGACGAAATTTGATACATAGGGTATCTCGGTATCCGCTGGGCCGATTTCCCGGTATCCGCTGGGCCAATTTCCACCATTTTTGGGGTGTTGGTGTTGGTAAACTGCCAGACGCATTTTGACGAAATTTGATACTTAGTGGTAATTGTTTCGAGTGTTTTGGACGGGTCAAATCGTGACCCCACCTGACCTTGACCTTCAAAATGGTCAATTCAATGTCAAAGCCCGGACGAAGTCGGATCACCTTCTAGTATGATATACATCTAATGAATGCTAGTCAATGGCGTAACCATGCATACCATAGTATAGATAGTCATGGCATGATATAGATACTACACATAGCTGTGATGAACTGATATCTCTGCAAGGGTGTACAATTGGTAACTTCATCATCTTAACAAAAGAAAAAAAACATCAGCTGGTCGATGGCACTATATTTAAAGTGATGGGAAACACTACGGTAGGGTGATCAAATTGAAATGGAGAAAAATCTTGCTCAAAGTTGTTATTTTTACGAATATTAATCCAAATTGACAACACACACCCATAATTAAATGCATTGACTCTCGATGACGAATACATTTGTCTTAGTTTTTTTTTTTCGCCGAAAGTTGCGTCCCGAATCGAGATGTAAATATTTACAATTGAAGGTAGTTCAGACGATGTTTTCTATGGAGTGGTATGGTCTTTGAAATTTTCAGATGCATTCCCCATGTTGGCGTAGCGCGTGAGAACTACTTTATCGGTTTCGCGCACTTGAACAAGTCCACAATATGTCTTTAACGACATTATACTTGAATTAGCGAAAACATATTGGCTGATCAGGGTTAGTTTAGCAGCACATAAGAAGAGGACTCTCCTGAAACCAAAACGAAGCAGAACGACAAAACGACCAGCCAGGGCAAGCTATTACAATTTTACCTTTTTGTCGAACATAGCATGGTTTCTGTTTCCCAGAGTCCAATGGACACTTTTCATTGACTTAGCTGATGGCAGCGCCCTTGAGGTGGTAGTGGTAGGTGTTGATTCTCCATGACACGTGGTTGACTTGTTTCTGGACGATTGTCGAGTGCTTGATAACCTGTAGTGTGAAACCGTGCAGCATTGTACATGACATAATATATATTATGATATTACGTATAGATGCTACATGCTCATATTATATTACAAATGCGACCATATATAACCGGAAAACCACCGGTTCTCAACGGAGGGCCATTGTATACGAAAACATATGACATCTGGAGAGTACTGTATGGTGTCTCGGATCTGTCAAAGATGACCTCTTGGCACCTTTTCTCTCTAAATGTCGTGTTATGCAATTATTGGACAATAAAATATGTGCCAATGTTTACAGATACATGTATATAGACCATATTTCTTAGTACATTATCTCGGCGGCAAAAAGCTCCAACAAGAATATATGTGGGATTTACATTTGATAGTGCTTAATTTTGCTTACAGGACAAGTACTGGTTAATGGAAGTGTAACTAATAGTGTAGCTCAACCTGGAGAGGGGATACTACCATATAGTCTGGTTACAAGCTGTTTTGGTGTCATTTTGTCGGGCAGTACCTGGGGAACAAGATATCCAAAATCCGATAAAATCCGCTTTGGGGGGGGAATTTTCTAGAGCATTATGAAAAAAAAGTCCTATTTGTGTTTTTGATGTATGATTTACCGTTTCTTATGAAATATACACATGAATGTCATTTAAATTAAAGTTATACAGATGGCAGGAATATGCAACATAAACAAATTATTATTGTTGTCACGACAGACGTATGTTATTTCGTGTACAATTTGATTGTCAAAATTCAAAATGGCGGACAAAATAGCGACCGAAATTGGTAAAATTGGACAATTTTCACTAAATTTCACCAGATCGTTTCCATTTATAAGAAATTTGGTTTAAATGGCCATTTGTGCCAACATACACCATTTTAAAGCAATGTCTGATAATTATGAGCCATATCACGAGGATTTGGGAATTTGGGCCCTTCAAATTCGAAATAGATAGTACTAAATTTCGAAGAAAAAAATCAAATATTATTTTAATGCCCAGAATAACCGCAAATCGAACACACCAGTGTACTGAATACTCATTAGACGTCAGATATGAACCACTAGTGCCCATTTTAGCAGAAACGAGGCAATCACTTCAAAAATAGGAACACTATGGCTACTGCAAGTAGTATAATTGGGAATGTTCGTTAAAGTTCACCAGATTGTTTCCATTTAGACGAAAAAACATGTAATGAGTAGCACAACAGTAAATGGTGTCGGACCCTTATCCGATAATAATGAGGTATATGTCGAGAATTTGTCCCTACGGTGTCCCAAAATGGCGGCGATTATTGCAATCGAAAGTCAAAAATATCTATTTCGTCATTGATTTTTAACTAAATCTTCTCATATCCGGTATCGAATATAATTTGATGAGTGTCCACAGCAACCAAACTAGTATCGAAATACATCCAATGGGTGTCAAACACAACTTAACGCGTGTCCCAAACCATCTAATGAGTGTAAAACCACGCAACAGGTGTCTCAACCGCCTTCTTAATAATATACCAAATTAATCTCATCCATATCATCAATTCTACTATCTTTATTTGTATTTTGTTTATTGACTGAGGGATACTAAAATATGTTTAAATCAATCTGTGAGTGTCCCAGTCCATATAGAAGGGGCATTCCAAATCAGCCAACGAGTGTCCCAAACCACATAATATGTAACACAGTCCACCCAAATAGTGTCACAAACCATCCAATTAGTTCCCAAACCAGTCCAATGTATGTTCCATACCATCCAACGATTGTCATATGTCACCCATCGAGTGTCCCAATTCATGTACGTGGTGTCCCAAACCACACAAGTGTGTGTCTCAAATTATCAAGTGTGTACCACAAACCATCCAATGGCTGTCCCAAAACCAACATATGAGTGTCCATAATCATCCAATGGGTGTTCCAAGCCACACGATGATTATCAAAACCACCAGGAGTGTCTAAAACGCCCAACTAGTGTCTCAAACCGCCCACTGAATGTCCCATCATTTAATAGGTGTCCCAAACTAGTGTACAAAACCATTCATGAAATATATCAGACTATGTTTTGGTAAACTCATTGGATGGTTTGACAAACTCACTTGATCGTGTGAAATACTCGATGGAGGGTTTTGTACACTATTGTAGATGTATTGATATGACAGTTGGTTGTTGGTTCGTAACACCAGTCCTGTCCAGTTGGATGGATAGGGAACTTGTTGGATGGTTTATGATGCTAGTTTTATGGTTTGGGTCACCCGCTGGGTGATTTGTGACTTCAGTTGGATGCTTTTGGGACACAAATTGGGTGGAGTGTTCACATTGAGTGGTTTGGGACACTCGCTATATATTTTAGATACTGGTTATGTGCATTGGGACACTGCGTGGCCGATTGGGTCACTGGTTGAGCCGTTTGGGACACTACAGTTGAATGGATTGAGACGACAGTTGTATGTTGTATGACATATGGCATGGACTACATATTGGATGCCTGCCTCTCGTGTGGTTTCGAACACCCGATGGACGGTTTGGTAACCATGGTACACCCACTGTGTGGTTTGGGGCACTGATTGGGTGGTTTGACACACTCAATTGGTGCTCATTGTATGTTTTACGCATCTGATGGTTATGGACACTCATGGGATATTTCTGGAACCTACTGGATGGCTTGGGACACACCTATTATGTTGTTTCGAACATAGGTTGTAACGTATGGAGCACTACTGGTGTGGGTTGGGGACATTTGTTGAATGGACTGGGTCCTTAATCAGGTCGATTGAGACAATCATTTAGTGGTTTGGGACACTCATTATGGATGAGTTGGAATACCAGATGCATGGTTTGGGGGAATATATGTGTGGTAATGACACCAGTTGAGTATCGTTTGGGGAGCTACCTACCTCAGTCTACATCAGTCTGTGTGGTTTGTGGAACTCGTTTTGTGGATTGGGACACCCCGTCGATAGTTGAGAACAATATTTGGATTTGGGGCGCCCGTCGTATGCATTTGGATACTCACATGTTTGTTTGTTTGTTTTTTTTTGATACCAGATGGGTTTTGTAACTCCGTATATGGTTTGGCGGACTCGCGTTGTGTGGTTTGGGACACTCATTTTATGTATTGTGAAACTATTGGCGGCTTTGGAAACTCGTATGGTGGTATATATGACTACATATTGGCTATACGATATCGTAAGATTTAGTAAAAAAAAATCAACAACAAAAAACCCCACTTCAATTGTTCACTTCCGACTGCCATTTTCGCTGTCATTTTTAAAACTGTTTCGACACCGAATTGTCAAATCGTCGGGGATATGACTTACTATAATGGATTAGGATTCTCCATTTTATAGTTTTAGGGTCAAATTATGCACGAAATGACAGGCATAATTATGCTATGGCAACAGGAATAATGCGGTTTTTTGTTGCAGGTTTCTGTCACATTAATGCATTTAGAGGACCATGTAGTGAATGGTAGTACACTCCAGGAAATTGCCGCCATATTGCCCCGTAACATTCATGGCCACACGTTAGCATCAAATAGTTGGAGCAGACATCCTTACGAAAAATGGATCAAGTTTAATACTGGGGCCCCAGTCTGGAGAAGCATTTTGGCCGACTTGGTTCCCAGACAAAAATTCCAATTGACACCATTTTCTTACATGTTTTCTTCATTTTCATACAAAATTAACGACGTTCCCTTCATTAAACGCATGACCATTTTGGATATGTTATTATATGGTCACATTTGGCAGCCAGGGAACTCGACTGAGCGTTTATGGTTGGCAGATTTGTTTATTAAAAAAATTCCAATTTTCACCATTTTTTTTACATATTCCAGCATTTTACAAATAGTGTTGTGTGTAATTTAAAATTATTATAGCAGTTTTTGGTACCGACTGGGAAAAAACACTAATATTTTCAACATATCAAATGTAATAAAATCCTTTGTTTTTGTCATCTCTTGATAATTGCTCAGATTCTATATACAATGAAGATGATATGTGAAATTCAATATTTGTAACCGGATAGATCCAGAGAAATTCTTTGTTGAAATTATCTTGCCATTTTTGCTTGATTTATGCAAGACGTGCGTCTCCCCTTAACCTCTTATTTACTGAGTGGTTTCTACCATTCAGTTGTAAAGTCATACATAGGAATGGTCTATTGTTCGTCTGAAGGTGTAATATAATCAGGCGACAAACTGATGAACATATAATGCACATGCATAAGGATTACTATTCATGGGTTATAAATGTATACAATAAGTTCAACAAACTTTATTATTATCTAACTATATTCTTCAAAGGGAAAATTAATCTTTCCAACGAGTATTTAGTAATCAAATGATCAGTTATAATATCTATCCCATGTCAAGTTGAGCTACAGTATCATTGACACTTTCATTGTGTGCTGACAACCAAATGTTTACATAGCGACCGCCATGCGATGGGCATATATGTAGTACCTTACCCGACAATATACGATTCCATACGCGAATATGGGTAGATGTTAAATATCGATGTATTTTTCAAGAGCCAACGCGTGGCATATACCACGCATGCGGAGACGATACACAACTCGAGGCCCTAATGTTATGGCGAATCATTTATGCACACCTCTCAACAGACCAAACACAAAAAGATCAGTTCAAAATAATGTGTTGATTTATAGGTTACCCCGCGATGTCGTGTAAATACTACACACATTGTTTCTGGTAACATACGAGTGCCCCGGGAGGTATTTTGATACACCACGTCTTAAATCAATACTCTTGTATCATAAAGTATCGTTCTCGATTCTATTTATATTTAACCCTCAGTGCACTGGCATTAAGCTCGCATTGAGAGATCGGTTGATCGGACATTGAGTTTCATATTTTATTGAGCATCCCATATATGCATTTCAAACAAATATGTTTATAACAGACTTGTGTAGGATGAACGAATGGGGATTGGAGCACAAGTTATAACAACTTAGGTGGAGCATCCTCTCCCCAGGAGAAAGATTGTGGTGCACAGAAGAAAAATTTAAATGCATAAATGTTGAACACAAAACAAAAATTCTGACTAAACACACAAATACAATATGGAATGTTCAAGATTGGTATGGGGTAATGGATCGGACATGGCTCATTTGAACGTATAATTTAAAAGGAGGATAATATAGGTAATTACAAGAAATATCGATATATGGGATTTTTATTATCTGGGAAATTAACATTCCAGTCATGGAAATGTTCCAACTGTTTTAATTTTTTCGCAAATAATATAGATGAACGCTCTTTATTTTACCATATAAAGAACATAATGACTAGGAACGCTCTTTATTGTTGCATGCTGCAAAGTCGGGACGCGTTTTTCTAAATTATAAGATACGTCTTGGATGTGTCTTTCAGTGGCGTATGAGTCCGTATGTAAGAGTAATGAACGTATTAATTGACCTATTTTGATTCCGACACTGGACCGCAATGTACTAAAAGTTTAACTAATTTTAGGCTTCAAACTGCCAATCGATTGAAATAAATGTAAGCAACTACTATACTTTATAGGAACGAGTCGATGGCTTGAGGTATAGGTTGGTTATACATTATTGCTGGTGTACAACGTTTAAATATAGATGCGTTTGTTGCGCATTAATTCGACTGTACGCGTATCCCTTATATACCAGATTTATTCGGCGTGTTAGAGTTGTTTTTATTATTGCAACATAGATGTATTTTGTGTGCGGATGTGTTTGGGAGTATTGACACATGAATTTACAATTATGAAATCGACAACTTCCCAATAGCTTTAGGGAAGATCGTAATGGAATTAACATCGCGTGTAAATTTCGCAAACAAGACGACATGCCGTCCGTGAATATGCAAAATTGCAGAAAAATATAAGCAAACTGCTCTTGCTTATTGGTTTAAATGACGATTTAACCACAAATTTAATTAAATAAATAAATAAATAAACGGCGATTATCAAAATAATTATGTTTTGACTAGTCCAAGTCTTCTCGTACTAAAACTAGCTAAGATTTTGGAATGGAGATGCTAGTATTTAGTCCAAGTTCCAGGCCCATGCATTCCTATGACACGACTTAAGCGTTAGTGACCCGCTCAAATAAAACCACAATTATATGAAATAAAATATCACAATTGCTACAATAAACGGATAGTTTCCGCAGAAGACATGCTATTTGATCTGAAACCAACATCGGTTGTGAATTGAAAGCGGTAATTTAATGTGAAAAGAAACATTTGCCGCAGTGTTTACATATTTTTTAAAGTATGCGAACTCAGTTGACCTTGCGAACTGCGTTCGGCATTTTCCGGTGAAAATATTCCGTAGATTTTCAATCAACCACGCACGATGAATTCTCCATTGTAATCGTAATTATACGTGACAATAAATAAATAAATAAATACATAGATTAAATACATATTGAAGATATAAATGTAATACATTAAATAAATTACGGGAATTACAACCATCTCACAGTTTAAAACAGTGTAAACACAATGACAGGGATTATAAATAAACGGGATACGTAACTCCTCATCACTTCCGGAAATCCGACTGGAGAATTCCTGGCGGTATCATCAGCTGTTTCCGCATACCTGTCAGTGTTATTTTGGTTACTTTTGTGACTCAATATTTTCGCTTCTTCGATTTAAAATTACCGTCAATTATGTTGCATTCATAAAATGATCAATTCTGAACATGTCCATGGAGTGGAATAGTCTGATCACTCCGTATTTTGTGAGATTTATGATATTTATGATGGTGTTATTTTGTTTGGAATGCCGCTGGCGGGAAGGATTTCCCCGCTTCGTTTCCGCCAAAATATCAACACCAAATCGAAAGTCATCTGTAATGTCATTCAATTTTTCATCTTAAATTCAGTGAAAATTAAGTCAATAACTCAGCGTTATGGTTACATAGGTAAACACGGATGTAAAAAGATGAACTATTGATGCATATGATTCATTTTATTATTTTATAGCTTTATGTTTGTTGATTTTTCAGCAGTTTTGTAATTTCAATTTGTCATGAATTCCATTCATTCACTTTCAGTATGAATAGCTAGTTTCTAGACCTGATGTAATATTTAATACTTGTGCCATCTGTGGCCAAACATTAATTGCTGAGTCTATGATAAAAATGTTAAATTCAGCCTTCAGGATATAGATTTGAAAAAGGCCTGGGTATCTTCCCCCCCCACCCCAAATTCTTACTCTAATCAAATTTTGCTCATATAAAGTTAATTTCTCGCCATTTCATGACTATATAAAGCAAATTAAGCAATAAAATCATACGTTTAATTTTTGTCATATGTAGGTGCTGGGTGGGGGGGAAGATACTCAGGCCTGGGTATCTTCCCCCCCCCCCACCCCAAATTCTTACTCAATCAAATTTTGCTCATATAAAGTTAATTTCTCGCCATTTCATGACTATATAAAGCAAATTAAACGATAGAATCATAATGTAATATTTTGACATATTTATGCTATTTAATACTGGGTTAAGTTAAACTTCAAAATAACCAAAAAAAATAAAAAATTTAATAGTTTTCTCAGCATTTCTTACCATAATAATATAAAATAAGTGAGGGAAAAAAAATGTACGAGTGGGGGGGGGAAGATACCCAGGGTGGGGGGGAAGATACCCCGGGGTATGTTCCCCCCCGGGGGGGGGGGGAGTTACCCCGGGGTATCTTCCCCCGCGGGGGAAGATACCCAGGGGGGGGGAAGATATCGTGTTACACCGGTACAGAATTTTTTTTCTTCTGATTTAAAATCTGGCAGCTGTGCCCAAATTTTAAAATACTATAATATCTACATCAGTATTATTTATTGCTCTTTCAGGTCACTGAGGCCTTTTCAGTTATTAGTGCCATGCAGATTGCAGTCAACCAGATGATTCTTCACTAAGTTGAGCTCTAGGTATGGAGGAAGACACACATGATGTAGTGCAAATTTGAAATGTCAACAAACTTAGGAGATATGGAGGAGGATACAGGGTAAGATTACTGATACATGTATTAGACCTAAATTTTAACTGATATAATATTTGTCTGTAGAGTCTAGAGAGTCAATTAAATGGTTCCAATTGTTGATCATTCATACCATAGTCAATTTGATTTTATATCTTTCGGGCGATTAACTTAAGCATCATGCATGAAAGCGAACGTATACAATGTATGCCAGTACGGTATGCATAACAATGGAAATAGATGGGAAATTATAATACCCGGTATGTCATATGGATTTGGACTTTTTGGATGGAAAAAGTTTGTAGTACTCCCTGAAGTAGACTATCTATACTCCCTGACAATGAGCATTAGAATATCATGGGGGCCGCCATTTTGTTTGTATCGAAATTCGTCTCGGCCAAAACAAACACCGGACAATGCCGAAGTTCTTCGGAACCTGAGTTCGGCTTTCAGTTAAGTAAACAAACAGAAAAAAACAACGATGTTTGTGGCAATCAACCGGAATATTCAATGTGTAATTTAACATTAAAGTTAGATTATTATACACCATTATGACCATAAGATGTCACTCTTTCCGATGTATATAGCATCATGTATTGCTTTGTTAGGTAAATCGAGTAAAATACACCACAGATTCCCGCCACAGAGCCTGGACGTAACTCGTGTCATAGGAATGCATGGGCCTGGAACTCGGACTAAATACTAGCATCTCCATCCCAAAATCTTAGCTAGTTTTAGTACGAGAAGACTTGGACTATGTTTTGACTAACTTATATGAATTGACATCCTAGGACGATATGAAGTTACTGAAACTATTATCTGGAGAGAAAGAACTCTAGCGATGCGATGACTCACTGCAACATCGTGACAAGGAATATATCTTCAGTAGTCGGATAACAAAACAGCTGTTGTCCTTCTTGTGAGGCATTGAGATGTGTCACCCGCTGCGCTCCTCGGGAGACATTCCGTTCTCGAACGGGTGACAAATCTCAATGTCTCCCCCAACAGCGGGCGACAAGAGTTGTGTATGGATTACACATGGAACCTTAATTGATGGAGTCTACGCCGACACGTACCTACCTACATGTATATTTACACCTGTAAACCTATTATGTCATAAACAACAAATGACCCGAACAAAACACAAGAGTACTAAAACAAAATTATTACAGGCATTGGTTATTTTTAATGAATGCTTTGGATTTAATGATAATGTATTTGGGATGTTAGATAATGCCACGCAATCTACTCTATAACTACGCCCGAATACGGGGCCTATAAGCTCAATAGATTCGGGATCCATGGCATGATCTAATGGAATATCTACTCCAGGTATATGGATTAACAACTTACCTCACCTCTAATTATAGTCTGGAATCCAGGTGGTCCTGGCTGAGTATATGCAATTATGTCAACACAAAGAGTTCATGGCCCATGGGTATCAAATTATCATAAATACTCTGCATAATAACAGACATAATCTTGCCCAAGACTAGATCATGCCATGAATCTATACTCTGGCTAATGTCCGTAGAGATCATATTCTACCAGTACAAAACCTTAGAACTTTTTGAAGTTTTGACAGGGAACCTTTTTAATTCGAAAATATTACGCGGGGAATATATTTATTAGTTATTATCTCTTCCTTAATAATGTACTTCACTGTAGGTAAATATCACAACTCACGGGATTTCACGATTTTCTCTGACTTTTATGAGCCGATATCGCAATAAACATCGAATTATTTACCCAGAATAAATTCCATAATTGTAAGCGACGCAAAGCAAAATCGCTCACAAATTCACTCAAATCTTTAAATTTCAAGTTAGGACTTCACACACCAAGGTTCCCTGTCAAAACTTAAAACAGTTGCAAGGTTTTGTACTGGTGGAATATGATCTCTATACGGGCGTTAGCCAGAGTATAGATTCGTGACATGATCTAGCCCAAGACTATAAAACATACACGAATATAGAATTGCATGTACATATTGAACATATTCAGTGGCGAATGGCACATGGAAAATATAAATATGGCCGTAAATGCATACTATTAAACCTAGTTCCTAGTAAAAAGCAAATCAATTCCGGTCATGGGGATAAAAGTATGTTGACATTATACCGTGAAATACTCCCATGCGGACTCCATATGCCGCGGAAAAACTTATTCAAGTCATCATCGAATCTACAGATCGATTATATATTGCATCTGCCTGCAGTTTTGAATTCAACTCAGTATAAGCCTATATGAGATAATAAAGAGCTTTAATTGTCATCAAATTCCTTATAAGGGAAAATAAAGAGCGTTTATATCTCACTTCTGAACGTAAAGTTATGTTCTCTCTCAGGGAATAGACTGGCTGTCTGTTGGATTTATATTTCTGGTTTTTCGAGTGATTTCTTCACACTATGTGTAGGCGCTGGCAGCGGTAAGTCATGCGTAGCAGGGACTGAACTATGCACGTAGCTTAATTGAGCTATAAGACTGTTTGTGGTCTCCATACCTACCCAAATATAACACCGACCCTTATGTTTTATCTAATATTAATTAATTACTTTTATAAATGATTTTTTTTCAACAAAATCTAATATTTCATGTCCTACCTCATGGTAATGACACAATGGTAGTGGTAATTCCCCCTAACACTATGGGACATTTTTATAAGCAATATACGTATTAAAACAAATGGAATATTGTATTATTATAAGCTGCATGGTTTCAATGTTTTATATTGGCCTAATGATAGATAAAAAAAAACAACAAACAAATAAACAAACAAAATGGCACACTGCTATGGATGCGATTCTCATGTATATTGTGAACGTTCCTTACCCGTCGTTTTTGATACTCTGTGAAATCATGTTCTGATGAACTGAGATGGAGGGAGTTATTGCAGCTGCCCGAAAACTGGGTATAATTCTATAATGTTGCCTTGGTAACTGTTTCGATGGCATTGACATCCTGTTGATAATGGGCATTAGTTCCGGAATACTGAAAAAAAAATAGACAGCAATCATGATTCTACAAACGTGAGCATATCACCAGGTGATCAATTAAATCAAATTATAACTGAATGTTTCTGCGGAATTTATTCTTTATTTAACACGATATACAGGGAAGTTCTTTCTTCTGTGTTTACTAACTTCAATTTAATTGCGATTAAACCAACACCACGTCGACATTTAAAGGACATACATGTGTAATAATCTTCAGACTTTTTATCAAATCTATAGTAACTTTATTACGTACCGGAGTGAACAGGTCGATAAATACTTGAATACGTAGGTCTATATAACATACTGCAATAAATACTTGAATACGTAGGTCTATATAACATACTGAAATAAATACTGAATACGTAGGTCTATATAACATACTGAAATAAATACTTGAATACGTAGGTCTATATAACATACTGAAATAAATACTTGAATATGTAGGTCTATATAACAACCTGAAATAAATACTTGAATATGTAGGTCTATATAACATACTGAAATAAATACTTGAATACGTAGGTCTATATAACATACTGAAATAAATACTTGAATATGTAGGTCTATATAACAACCTGAAATAAATACTTGAATACGTAGGTCTATATAACATACTGAAATAAATACTTGAATACGTAGGTCTATATAACATACTGAAATAAATACTTGAATACGTAGGTCTATATAACATACTGAAATAAATACTTGAATACGTAGGTCTATATAACATATACTGAAATAAATTCTTGAATACGTAGGTCTATATAACATACTGAATGTATATTCACTATAACAACTCACCGAAGAGTCTTTTGAAATTGATTAACAGCGATCGACGGTCCGCATATATGTGAGGAAAACGCTCTTTATTGTTACCGCGAAAGGAAGATACTAACATAGAATATTATTCGTGTTGATGAAAAATACCTTTTATTCTTTCTAACCCGACAATGTCTACCTTTTCAAAACGTCTTTCCTATGTGTATATGTATACGAGAAAGCCCGTTATGAAGTATTTAATGCGATCATCTGTTGATCCCCGCAACGTGCCAAAAGGTAATAACCCCTCGGTTTATCTTTGGATCGAAGATTATATTGTATTCACGGAATTATTCTGAACATTTGGGCGATAAACTAATGAACCAGCTTGTAGTGCGTGGTACAGAATTATCACATGCTTGAACTATAAATTTGTTATTTGATTGTAATATGTTTGTCAAGCGCATTGAAACCTCGGGGACATGTGCGCTATGCAAGAAATGTGTGATATGATATGATATATATCCGCCTTATAATGTTAGACGCCATCTGAACGCGTCTAAATGAATTAAACCCTTTCCATTCTATAGTAAAGTATCGTTGATGAGTAGTTATCCCATAGGAAATGTTCAGATAATAAGTTTAACCCTTTCTATAAAGCATCACTGATGAGTAGTTATCCCATAGGAAATGTTCAGATAATAAGTTTAACCCTTTCTATACCAAAGCATCACCGATGAGTAGTTATCCCACAGGAAATGTTCAGATAATAAGTTTAACCCTTTCTATAAAGCATCACTGATGAGTAGTTATCCCATAGGAAATGTTCAAATAATAAGTTTAACCCTTTATATACTAAATATCACTGATGAGTAGTTATCCCATAGGAAATGTTCAGATAATAAATTTAACCCTTTCTATAAAGCATCACTGATGAGTAGTTATCCCATAGGAAATGTTCAGATAATAAGTTTAACCATTTCTATAAAGCATCACCGATGAGTAGTTATCCCATAGGAAATGTTCAGATAATAAGTTTAACCCTTTCTATACTAAAGCATCATTGATGAGTAGTTGTCCCATAGGAAATGTACTGATAATAAGTTTAACCCTTTCTATATTAAACCATCACCGATGAGTAGTTATCCCATAGGAAATGTTCTGATTATAAGATTAACCCTTTCTATAATAAAACATCACTGATGAGTAGTTATCCCATAGGAAATGTTCTGATAATAGTTTAACCCTTTCTATACTAAATCATCACTGGTGAGTAGTTACCCCGTATGGAATGTTCAGATAATTCGTTTAACCCTTTCCATACTAAAGCATCATTGATGAGTATTATCCAATATGAAATGTTCTAATAAGTTTAAATAACCCTTTCTATACTAAAGCATAACTGATGAGTAGTTATCCCATATGAAATGTTCAGATAATACGTTTATCCCTTTCTATACTAAATCATCATTGATCAGTATTATCCCATAGGAAATGTTCTGATAATACGTGTAACCCTTTCTATACTAAAGCATCATTGATCAGTATTATCCAATATGAAATGTTCTGATAAGTTTAACCCTTTCTATATTAAACCATCACCGATGAGTATTATCCCATAGGAAATGTTCTGATTATAAGATTAAGCCTTTCTATACTAAAAATCACTGATGAGTAGTTATCCCATAGGAAATGTTCTGATAATAGTTTAACCCTTTCTATACTAAATCATCACTGGTGAGTAGTTACCCCATATGGAATGTTCAGATAATTCGTTTAACCCTTTCTATACTAAAGCATCATTGATGAGTAGTTATCCGATATGAAATGTTCAGATAATACGTTTAACCCTTTCTATACTAAAGCATCATTGATGAGTAGTTATCCCATAGGAAATGTACTGATAATACGTGTAACCCTTTCTATACTAAAGCATCATTGATCAGTATTATCCAATATGAAATATTCTAATAAGTTTAACCCATTCTATACTAAAGCATCATTGATGAGTAGTTATCCGATATGAAATGTTCAGATAATACGTTTAACCCTTTCTATACTAAAGCATCATTGATGAGTAGTTATCCCATAGGAAATGTACTGATAATACGTGTAACCCTTTGTATACTAAAGCATCATTGATCAGTATTATCCAATATGAAATGTTCTGATAATAAGTTTAACCCTTTCTATACTAGAGCATCATTGATGAGTAGTTATCCCATATGAAATGTTCTGATTATAAGATTAACCCTTTCTATACAAAAACATCACTGATGAGTAGTTACCCAATATGGAATGATCAGATAATTCGTTTAACCCTTTCTATACTAAAGCACCATTGATCAGTATTATCCCATAGGAAATGTACTAATAATAAGTTTAACCCATTCTATACTAATGCATCACTGGTGAGTAGTTATCCCATATGAAATGTTCAGATAATACGTTTAATCCTTTCTATACGAAAGCATCATTGATGAGTAGTTATCCCATAGGAAATGTACTGATAAAACATGTAACCCTTTCTATACTAAAGCATCATTGATCAGTATTATCCAATATGAAATGTTCTGATAATAAGTTTAACCCTTTCTATATTAAACCATCACCGATGAGTAGTTATCCCATAGGAAATGTTCTGATTATAAGATTAACCCTTTCTATACTAAAACATCACTGATGAGTAGTTATCCCATAGGAAATGTTCTGATAATAAATTTAACCCTTTCTATAAAGCATCACTGATGAGTAGTTATCCCATAGGAAATGTTCAGATAATAAGTTTAACCATTTCTATAAAGCATCACCGATGAGTAGTTATCCCATAGGAAATGTTCAGATAATAAGTTAAACCCGTTCTATACTAAAGCATCATTGATGAGTAGTTGTCCCATAGGAAATGTACTGATAATAAGTTTAACCCTTTCTATATTAAACCATCACCGATGAGTAGTTATCCCATAGGAAATGTTCTGATTATAAGATTAACCCTTTCTATACTAAAACATCACTGATGAGTAGTTATCCCATAGGAAATGTTCTGATAATAGTTTAACCCTTTCTATACTAAATCATCACTGGTGAGTAGTTACCCCGTATGGAATGTTCAGATAATTCGTTTAATCCTTTCCATACTAAAGCATCATTGATGAGTATTATCCAATATGAAATGTTCTAATAAGTTTAAATAACCCTTTCTATACTAAAGCATCACTGATGAGTAGTTATCCCATAGGAAATGTTCTGATAATAGTTTAACCCTTTCTATACTAAATCATCACTGGTGAGTAGTTACCCCGTATGGAATGTTCAGATAATTCGTTTAATCCTTTCCATACTAAAGCATCACTGATGAGTAGTTATCCCATAGGAAATGTTCTGATAATAGTTTAACCCTTTCTATACTAAATCATCACTGGTGAGTAGTTACCCCGTATGGAATGTTCAGATAATTCGTTTAATCCTTTCCATACTAAAGCATCACTGATGAGTAGTTATCCCATAGGAAATGTTCTGATAATAGTTTAACCCTTTCTATACTAAATCATCACTGGTGAGTAGTTACCCCGTATGGAATGTTCAGATAATTCGTTTAATCCTTTCCATACTAAAGCATCACTGATGAGTAGTTATCCCATAGGAAATGTTCTGATAATAGTTTAACCCTTTCTATACTAAATCATCACTGGTGAGTAGTTACCCCGTATGGAATGTTCAGATAATTCGTTTAATCCTTTCCATACTAAAGCATCATTGATGAGTATTATCCAATATGAAATGTTCTAATAAGTTTAAATAACCCTTTCTATACTAAAGCATCACCGATGAGTAGTTATCCCATATGAAATGTTCAGATAATACGTTTATCCCTTTCTATACTAAATCATCATTGATCAGTATTATCCCATAGGAAATGTTCTGATAATACGTGTAACCCTTTCTATACTAAAGCATCATTGATCAGTATTATCCAATATGAAATGTTCTGATAAGTTTAACCCTTTCTATATTAAACCATTACCGATGAGTAGTTATCCCATAGGAAATGTTCTGATTATAAGATTAAGCCTTTCTATACTAAAACATCACTGATGAGTAGTTATCCCATAGGAAATGTTCTGATAATAGTTTAACCCTTTCTATACTAAATCATCACTGGTGAGTAGTTACCCCATATGGAATGTTCAGATAATTCGTTTAACCCTTTCTATACTAAAGCATCATTGATGAGTAGTTATCCGATATGAAATGTTCAGATAATACGTTTAACCCTTTCTATACTAAAGCATCATTGATGAGTAGTTATCCCATAGGAAATGTACTGATAATACGTGTAACCCTTTCTATACTAAAGCATCATTGATCAGTATTATCCAATATGAAATATTCTAATAAGTTTAACCCATTCTATACTAAAGCATCATTGATGAGTAGTTATCCGATATGAAATGTTCAGATAATACGTTTAACCCTTTCTATACTAAAGCATCATTGATGAGTAGTTATCCCATAGGAAATGTACTGATAATACGTGTAACCCTTTGTATACTAAAGCATCATTGATCAGTATTATCCAATATGAAATGTTCTGATAATAAGTTTAACCCTTTCTATACTAGAGCATCACTGATGAGTAGTTATCCCATATGAAATGTTCAGATAATACGTTTAATCCTTTCTATACTAAAGCATCATTGATCAGTATTATCCCATAGGAAATGTTCTGATAATAAGTTTAACTCTTTCTATACTAAAGCATCACTGATGAGTAGTTATCCTATAGGAAATGTTCAGATAATAAGTTTAACCCTTTCTATACTAAAGCATCACTGGTGAGTAGTTATCCCATATGGAATGTTCAGATAATAAGTTTAACCCTTTCTATACTAAAACATCACTGACGAGTAGTTATCCCATATGGAATGTTCAGATAATAAGTTTAACCCTTTCTATACTAAAGCATCACTGACGAGTAGTTATCCCATATGGAATGTTCAGATAATAAGTTTAACCCTTTATATACTAAAGAATCATTGATGAGTAGTTATCCCATAGGAAATGTTCTGATAATAAATTTAACCCTTTCTATAAAGCATCACTGATGAGTAGTTATCCCATAGGAAATGTTCAGATAATAAGTTTAACCATTTCTATAAAGCATCACTGATGAGTAGTTATCCCATGGGAAATGTTCAGATAATAAGTCTAACCCTTTCTATAAAGCATCACTGATGAGTAGTTATCCCATATGAAATGTTCAGATAATAAGTTTAACCCTTTCTATACTAAAGCATCATTGATGAGCAGTTATCCCATAGGAAATGTTCAGATAATAAGTTTAACCCTTTCTATACTAAAGCATCATTGATGAGCAGATATCCCATAGGAAATGTTCAGATAATAAGTTTAACCCTTTCTATACTAAAGCATCATTGATGAGTAGTTATCCCATAGGAAATGTAATGATAATAAGTTTAACCATTTCTATATTAAACCATCACTGATGAGTAGTTATCGCATAAGAAATGTTCTGATTATAAGATTAACCCTTTCTATACAAAAACATCACTGATGAGTAGTTACCCAATATGGAATGATCAGATAATTCGTTTAACCCTTTCTATACTAAAGCACCATTGATCAGTATTATCCCATAGGAAATGTACTAATAATAAGTTTAACCCATTCTATACTAATGCATCACTGATGAGTAGTTATCCCATATGAAATGTTCAGATAATACGTTTAATCCTTTCTATACTAAAGCATCATTGATGAGTAGTTATCCCATAGGAAATGTACTGATAAAACATGTAACCCTTTCTATACTAAATCATCATTGATCAGTATTATCCCATAGGAAATGTTCTGATAATACGTGTAACCCTTTCTATACTAAAGCATCATTGATCAGTATTATCCAATATGAAATGTTCTGATAAGTTTAACCCTTTCTATATTAAACCATTACCGATGAGTAGTTATCCCATAGGAAATGTTCTGATTATAAGATTAAGCCTTTCTATACTAAAACATCACTGATGAGTAGTTATCCCATAGGAAATGTTCTGATAATAGTTTAACCCTTTCTATACTAAATCATCACTGGTGAGTAGTTACCCCATATGGAATGTTCAGATAATTCGTTTAACCCTTTCTATACTAAAGCATCATTGATGAGTAGTTATCCGATATGAAATGTTCAGATAATACGTTTAACCCTTTCTATACTAAAGCATCATTGATGAGTAGTTATCCCATAGGAAATGTACTGATAATACGTGTAACCCTTTCTATACTAAAGCATCATTGATCAGTATTATCCAATATGAAATATTCTAATAAGTTTAACCCATTCTATACTAAAGCATCATTGATGAGTAGTTATCCGATATGAAATGTTCAGATAATACGTTTAACCCTTTCTATACTAAAGCATCATTGATGAGTAGTTATCCCATAGGAAATGTACTGATAATACGTGTAACCCTTTGTATACTAAAGCATCATTGATCAGTATTATCCAATATGAAATGTTCTGATAATAAGTTTAACCCTTTCTATACTAGAGCATCACTGATGAGTAGTTATCCCATATGAAATGTTCAGATAATACGTTTAATCCTTTCTATACTAAAGCATCATTGATCAGTATTATCCCATAGGAAATGTTCTGATAATAAGTTTAACTCTTTCTATACTAAAGCATCACTGATGAGTAGTTATCCTATAGGAAATGTTCAGATAATAAGTTTAACCCTTTCTATACTAAAGCATCACTGGTGAGTAGTTATCCCATATGGAATGTTCAGATAATAAGTTTAACCCTTTCTATACTAAAACATCACTGACGAGTAGTTATCCCATATGGAATGTTCAGATAATAAGTTTAACCCTTTCTATACTAAAGCATCACTGACGAGTAGTTATCCCATATGGAATGTTCAGATAATAAGTTTAACCCTTTATATACTAAAGAATCATTGATGAGTAGTTATCCCATAGGAAATGTTCTGATAATAAATTTAACCCTTTCTATAAAGCATCACTGATGAGTAGTTATCCCATAGGAAATGTTCAGATAATAAGTTTAACCATTTCTATAAAGCATCACTGATGAGTAGTTATCCCATGGGAAATGTTCAGATAATAAGTCTAACCCTTTCTATAAAGCATCACTGATGAGTAGTTATCCCATATGAAATGTTCAGATAATAAGTTTAACCCTTTCTATACTAAAGCATCATTGATGAGCAGTTATCCCATAGGAAATGTTCAGATAATAAGTTTAACCCTTTCTATACTAAAGCATCATTGATGAGCAGATATCCCATAGGAAATGTTCAGATAATAAGTTTAACCCTTTCTATACTAAAGCATCATTGATGAGTAGTTATCCCATAGGAAATGTAATGATAATAAGTTTAACCATTTCTATATTAAACCATCACTGATGAGTAGTTATCGCATAAGAAATGTTCTGATTATAAGATTAACCCTTTCTATACAAAAACATCACTGATGAGTAGTTACCCAATATGGAATGATCAGATAATTCGTTTAACCCTTTCTATACTAAAGCACCATTGATCAGTATTATCCCATAGGAAATGTACTAATAATAAGTTTAACCCATTCTATACTAATGCATCACTGATGAGTAGTTATCCCATATGAAATGTTCAGATAATACGTTTAATCCTTTCTATACTAAAGCATCATTGATGAGTAGTTATCCCATAGGAAATGTACTGATAAAACATGTAACCCTTTCTATACTAAATCATCATTGATCAGTATTATCCCATAGGAAATGTTCTGATAATACGTGTAACCCTTTCTATACTAAAGCATCATTGATCAGTATTATCCAATATGAAATGTTCTGATAAGTTTAACCCTTTCTATATTAAACCATTACCGATGAGTAGTTATCCCATAGGAAATGTTCTGATTATAAGATTAAGCCTTTCTATACTAAAACATCACTGATGAGTAGTTATCCCATAGGAAATGTTCTGATAATAGTTTAACCCTTTCTATACTAAATCATCACTGGTGAGTAGTTACCCCATATGGAATGTTCAGATAATTCGTTTAACCCTTTCTATACTAAAGCATCATTGATGAGTAGTTATCCGATATGAAATGTTCAGATAATACGTTTAACCCTTTCTATACTAAAGCATCATTGATGAGTAGTTATCCCATAGGAAATGTACTGATAATACGTGTAACCCTTTCTATACTAAAGCATCATTGATCAGTATTATCCAATATGAAATATTCTAATAAGTTTAACCCATTCTATACTAAAGCATCATTGATGAGTAGTTATCCGATATGAAATGTTCAGATAATACGTTTAACCCTTTCTATACTAAAGCATCATTGATGAGTAGTTATCCCATAGGAAATGTACTGATAATACGTGTAACCCTTTGTATACTAAAGCATCATTGATCAGTATTATCCAATATGAAATGTTCTGATAATAAGTTTAACCCTTTCTATACTAGAGCATCACTGATGAGTAGTTATCCCATATGAAATGTTCAGATAATACGTTTAATCCTTTCTATACTAAAGCATCATTGATCAGTATTATCCCATAGGAAATGTTCTGATAATAAGTTTAACTCTTTCTATACTAAAGCATCACTGATGAGTAGTTATCCTATAGGAAATGTTCAGATAATAAGTTTAACCCTTTCTATACTAAAGCATCACTGGTGAGTAGTTATCCCATATGGAATGTTCAGATAATAAGTTTAACCCTTTCTATACTAAAACATCACTGACGAGTAGTTATCCCATATGGAATGTTCAGATAATAAGTTTAACCCTTTCTATACTAAAGCATCACTGACGAGTAGTTATCCCATATGGAATGTTCAGATAATAAGTTTAACCCTTTATATACTAAAGAATCATTGATGAGTAGTTATCCCATAGGAAATGTTCTGATAATAAATTTAACCCTTTCTATAAAGCATCACTGATGAGTAGTTATCCCATAGGAAATGTTCAGATAATAAGTTTAACCATTTCTATAAAGCATCACTGATGAGTATTTATCCCATGGGAAATGTTCAGATAATAAGTCTAACCCTTTCTATAAAGCATCACTGATGAGTAGTTATCCCATATGAAATGTTCAGATAATAAGTTTAACCCTTTCTATACTAAAGCATCATTGATGAGCAGTTATCCCATAGGAAATGTTCAGATAATAAGTTTAACCCTTTCTATACTAAAGCATCATTGATGAGCAGATATCCCATAGGAAATGTTCAGATAATAAGTTTAACCCTTTCTATACTAAAGCATCATTGATGAGTAGTTATCGCATAAGAAATGTTCTGATTATAAGATTAACCCTTTCTATACAAAAACATCACTGATGAGTAGTTACCCAATATGGAATGATCAGATAATTCGTTTAACCCTTTCTATACTAAAGCACCATTGATCAGTATTATCCCATAGGAAATGTACTAATAATAAGTTTAACCCATTCTATACTAATGCATCACTGATGAGTAGTTATCCCATATGAAATGTTCAGATAATACGTTTAATCCTTTCTATACTAAAGCATCATTGATGAGTAGTTATCCCATAGGAAATGTACTGATAAAACATGTAACCCTTTCTATACTAAAGCATCATTGATCAGTATTATCCAATATGAAATGTTCTGATAATAAGTTTAACCCTTTCTATATTAAACCATCACCGATGAGTAGTTATCCCATAGGAAATGTTCTGATTATAAGATTAACCCTTTCTATACTAAAACATCACTGATGAGTAGTTATCCCATAGGAAATGTTCTGATAATAAATTTAACCCTTTCTATAAAGCATCACTGATGAGTAGTTATCCCATAGGAAATGTTCAGATAATAAGTTTAACCATTTCTATAAAGCATCACCGATGAGTAGTTATCCCATAGGAAATGTTCAGATAATAAGTTAAACCCGTTCTATACTAAAGCATCATTGATGAGTAGTTGTCCCATAGGAAATGTACTGATAATAAGTTTAACCCTTTCTATGTTAAACCATCACCGATGAGTAGTTATCCCATAGGAAATGTTCTGATTATAAGATTAACCCTTTCTATACTAAAACATCACTGATGAGTAGTTATCCCATAGGAAATGTTCTGATAATAGTTTAACCCTTTCTATACTAAATCATCACTGGTGAGTAGTTACCCCGTATGGAATGTTCAGATAATTCGTTTAATCCTTTCCATACTAAAGCATCATTGATGAGTATTATCCAATATGAAATGTTCTAATAAGTTTAAATAACCCTTTCTATACTAAAGCATCACTGATGAGTAGTTATCCCATAGGAAATGTTCTGATAATAGTTTAACCCTTTCTATACTAAATCATCACTGGTGAGTAGTTACCCCGTATGGAATGTTCAGATAATTCGTTTAATCCTTTCCATACTAAAGCATCACTGATGAGTAGTTATCCCATAGGAAATGTTCTGATAATAGTTTAACCCTTTCTATACTAAATCATCACTGGTGAGTAGTTACCCCGTATGGAATGTTCAGATAATTCGTTTAATCCTTTCCATACTAAAGCATCACTGATGAGTAGTTATCCCATAGGAAATGTTCTGATAATAGTTTAACCCTTTCTATACTAAATCATCACTGGTGAGTAGTTACCCCGTATGGAATGTTCAGATAATTCGTTTAATCCTTTCCATACTAAAGCATCACTGATGAGTAGTTATCCCATAGGAAATGTTCTGATAATAGTTTAACCCTTTCTATACTAAATCATCACTGGTGAGTAGTTACCCCGTATGGAATGTTCAGATAATTCGTTTAATCCTTTCCATACTAAAGCATCATTGATGAGTATTATCCAATATGAAATGTTCTAATAAGTTTAAATAACCCTTTCTATACTAAAGCATCACCGATGAGTAGTTATCCCATATGAAATGTTCAGATAATACGTTTATCCCTTTCTATACTAAATCATCATTGATCAGTATTATCCCATAGGAAATGTTCTGATAATACGTGTAACCCTTTCTATACTAAAGCATCATTGATCAGTATTATCCAATATGAAATGTTCTGATAAGTTTAACCCTTTCTATATTAAACCATCACCGATGAGTAGTTATCCCATAGGAAATGTTCTGATTATAAGATTAAGCCTTTCTATACTAAAACATCACTGATGAGTAGTTATCCCATAGGAAATGTTCTGATAATAGTTTAACCCTTTCTATACTAAATCATCACTGGTGAGTAGTTACCCCATATGGAATGTTCAGATAATTCGTTTAACCCTTTCTATACTAAAGCATCATTGATGAGTAGTTATCCGATATGAAATGTTCAGATAATACGTTTAACCCTTTCTATACTAAAGCATCATTGATGAGTAGTTATCCCATAGGAAATGTACTGATAATACGTGTAACCCTTTCTATACTAAAGCATCATTGATCAGTATTATCCAATATGAAATATTCTAATAAGTTTAACCCATTCTATACTAAAGCATCATTGATGAGTAGTTATCCGATATGAAATGTTCAGATAATACGTTTAACCCTTTCTATACTAAAGCATCATTGATGAGTAGTTATCCCATAGGAAATGTACTGATAATACGTGTAACCCTTTCTATACTAAAGCATCATTGATCAGTATTATCCAATATGAAATGTTCTGATAATAAGTTTAACCCTTTCTATACTAGAGCATCACTGATGAGTAGTTATCCCATATGAAATGTTCAGATAATACGTTTAATCCTTTCTATACTAAAGCATCATTGATCAGTATTATCCCATAGGAAATGTTCTGATAATAAGTTTAACCCTTTCTATACTAAAGCATCACTGATGAGTAGTTATCCTATAGGAAATGTTCAGATAATAAGTTTAACCCTTTCTATACTAAAGCATCACTGGTGAGTAGTTATCCCATATGGAATGTTCAGATAATAAGTTTAACCCTTTCTATACTAAAACATCACTGACGAGTAGTTATCCCATATGGAATGTTCAGATAATAAGTTTAACCCTTTCTATACTAAAGCATCACTGACGAGTAGTTATCCCATATGGAATGTTCAGATAATAAGTTTAACCCTTTATATACTAAAGAATCATTGATGAGTAGTTATCCCATAGGAAATGTTCTGATAATAAATTTAACCCTTTCTATAAAGCATCACTGATGAGTAGTTATCCCATAGGAAATGTTCAGATAATAAGTTTAACCATTTCTATAAAGCATCACTGATGAGTAGTTATCCAATGGGAAATGTTCAGATAATAAGTCTAACCCTTTCTATAAAGCATCACTGATGAGTAGTTATCCCATAGTAAATGTTCAGATAATAAGTTTAACCCTTTCTATACTAAAGCATCATTGATGAGCAGATATCCCATAGGAAATGTTCAGATAATAAGTTTAACCCTTTCTATACTAAAGCATCATTGATGAGTAGTTATCGCATAAGAAATGTTCTGATTATAAGATTAACCCTTTCTATACAAAAACATCACTGATGAGTAGTTACCCAATATGGAATGTTCAGATAATTCGTTTAACCCTTTCTATACTAAAGCATCATTGATCAGTATATCCCATAGGAAATGTACTAATAATAAGTTTAACCCATTCTATACTAATGCATCACTGATGAGTAGTTATCCCATATGAAATGTTCAGATAATACGTTTAATCCTTTCTATACTAAAGCATCATTGATGAGTAGTTATCCCATAGGAAATGTACTGATAAAACATGTAACCCTTTCTATACTAAAGCATCATTGATCAGTATTATCCAATATGAAATGTTCTGATAATAAGTTTAACCCTTTCTATACTAAAGCATCACTGGTGAGTAGTTATCCCATATGAAATGTTCAGATAATACGTTTAATCCTTTCTATACTAAAGCATCATTGATCAGTATTATCCCATAGGAAATGTTCTGATAATAAGTTTAACCCTTTCTATACTAATGCATCACTGATGAGTTGTTATCCTATAGGAAATGTTCAGATAATAGTTTAACCCTTTCTATACTAAAGCATCACTGATGGGTAGTTATCCCATGTGGAATGTTCAGATAATAAGTTTAACCCTTTCTATACTAAAACATCACTGACGAGTAGTTATCCCATATGGAATGTTCAGATAATAAGTTTAACCCTTTCTATACAAAAGAATCATTGATGAGTAGTTATCCCATAGGAAATGTTCAGATAATAAGTTTAACCCTTTCTATACTAAAGAATCATTGATGAGTAGTTATCCCATAGGAAATGTTCAGATAATAAGTTCAACAAACGACCATAGTTGAACTTATTATCTAAACATTTCCCTCAAGAAATAGGGCTTTTCTGCACTTTTATTTATCTGCCGTCTGTTTTTACCACATTAACACACCTCCAAATCAATAATAGACCATTCCAATGTATACTTTTATATGTGAGTGCATGGGAGAATCCATTTAGTATAGGAAGGGTTAAAGATCTCCGATAGCAGCGGTGTAATCGTTAAAGATACACATACATTCTACCCTATAATTATATTACGCATGTTATGTTATATATTATTTATCACTGTAAATATGAAGCTATAACATGTTGACACATGGGAGTCGTCTTGTAATTTCAAAATATTTACATAGCCCGTGCGTGTGTGTGTTACATTAAATCATGCCTGGTTAACTGCCAATTGGGTCATGCATTTCATATCCCAATAAAACATACCATAACAAACATCACATCTTGTTTACCTGCATGTATCTGCTGTAGATAGAATACTGGGCGTGATTTGAGTGCGCGGCACCATTGGTGATTCACACGTAGAATATTGTGGCTAACTTACCATGCAGCATGGTATAATACACAAACTGCAGACAGATTTAAGAAAACAAAATATAGCCGAGTTTGAAGTTAATAAGGACCCAGCTATTAACATATTTTGAGTGTGTTTAATTTAGGGGTATGTCGTTGTGGCAACTGAAGCACATTTAGTGTGAACCACTTCTCCACAGCGTTATAACCTTACACACTCAAACTGCATTCAGTTCTCAAATATCTAAAACGAAGAATGTTTTATCGAAGAAACGGCAAAGTTTATTTTTGATCTCTCCGTTTTATGTGCTATATAAGCGTATCAAACAGCAATCACATCACACGCCAGGCGAACTTATCTCCATTCCCATACCCAAGAATAAAGAGAAACACCGGAGAAAAGCATTGAGAAAATGATAATACCCATTTTATCTATGGCTGAGAGAGATATATTCTATCACTCAATAAACTTGAGGACCACTGGGTGCTGTACATTGGCGACATATCTTTTATATATACAGTCCTATTTTAATCCAGAGAACATGAACAGTATTTTTTATGCGGTTTAAATTAGTAAATTAGTACACTGAATGTTCGAACACTTTGTGTGTCACGAAGATAACATCACACTTGTTAACTTTATGAACGAATCATTGATTGGGGAACTTGAATAACCGTTATAAATGGTCATAGGATAAGATAAGATCGTTTTTTGTTATACACCAATGTAGGCAGTTAACAAAAAAATACAAGATAAGTTAAAACATAAAGCATATAAGTACTCTATATATATGATTCTTGATTACATACACATTTTCTTGATTACATACACATTCTTGATTACATACATATTTCTTGATTACATATACATTCTTGATTACATACACATTTACTTGATCACATACACATTCTTGATCACATACACATTCTTGATTACATACACAGTTTCTTGATTACATACACATTTCTTGATTACATACACATTTTCCATCAATTTCATTTCCATATATTGTCATTTGTTCTCCTTTGGAAGAATAACAATCATGTTGCACATTGAATTGTTAATTATTTAGTCTTCCCCAAGCCCACCCACCCTATAGAAGAATTTGACTTATATTTCATCGTAGTTGATCTATTGTGGTGTTGTAATTTCTCATACAAATCGCCGTTATTTCGTAAATGTACATTCTTTATAGAGTTATTACCATTCAGATTAAATATGATAGTCAATCGAAACCACGCGTGCCTCCCGTGGTCGCGATTATATGCCAATAGCCATCTCATCGTGAACCCCGATTTGTTATCTTTTGGTAGTCAAGCGTGTGCGTATTAGGTGCATGTTTGTTCATAATGGAAATGAATTATCATCGTTCATGTTTGTAAATTGTAATGTTATAATTTTGAGCAACATAAAATCATTTCCTCAAGTCAGTGTATGTTCTGCATTCCATTTTAACTGTTTTTCTACTCTATAATTTGAGTCAAATAGCAAACTTGTGTTGGGGGTGGGGGAAATGTCCTTAATACCAAACATTTAGCAGAATATGAGCAGTCATATTTGACTATTATCGCACATTACATGAAATGTGTATAGAATCAATATCTAGTTCAGAGTATTATTGAAACTCCCTATCCACATGAACGACTATTATGTTAAATACCCAACCAAATATTCCATGCTAATAATCATGCAATTAGATATATCTGTTGATTTTCCATTTCTACTCAATTGATTGGAAGGTAGTTTGTTGAACTTACTATCTAAACATTTCCTATATATCGAATAACTACTCGGTTAACCCTTTACCCAACAAACCGGCCAAAAACGGCCAAATAAAGCTGCAACAGCCTAAATTATCTTGGGTCTGTCTCAATAAAACCATACAAATATGGATATCATTGGAACCGGCTCATTGACCACATTGTGATGGTTACAGTTATGCCCTGTGCCAATGCATTCTCTTATATATGCGAGTCGACCATAGGTCGCCTCGCATATATAAGAAAATGCATTGGCCTAAAAAAAAATCTTTTTTTAACACTTTTTACCATTTTTATAATTTTTATTTTTATTTTTATAATTTTTAATGTGTTAAGCCAATGCATTCTCTTATATATGCGAGGCGACATATGGTCGACTCGCATATATAAGAGAATGCATTGGCACAGGGCCGTTCTGTTGGGTAAAGGGTTAATTATCCTATCTGTGCTTTTGAAAAACACACACAGGAAAATCGAACGCTGGTAGACATCCGAGAGGCAAACGTCATCGATTTCAGATTTTATGGAAGCCGCGATATGCCTTCCTCGTGACTGAACAAGTTTTTTGTGGCGCTATGTAAATGGTGGGACAAAGGGAGCTAACAGCTAATTATCATAGTGAGTTCACAAAACCACGCTAGTATAAGACATTACTTTCAGAAATTGTTTTCAATGTGTGAAGGGAGTTTAACAATTAGGACATGTAGCAGCCATTTATGACGGAAATTTTCATTGCATGTTCATAGACACTGCCAGTTTTTTTATAAATATTTTACTAAATGTGTTCTCTCTGTCCAGAGTTGGAACTCTGCCATTCTCCTAGAAGCAACATTCACATGTTTATTCGTCTGATTCTTGGTACTTAGACTGACACTGTTCTAAGCTATATCGTGAACATTGTAGCTTCAGTCGTGCCCCAACACACTACTATATAGCAGACATAATGTATAAAATTAATGTACACATGTAAATTTACCTGCTCTTTAATTTGAAGAAATAAAGAATATTACATTGTGTATATAGGAATTGAGAAACACCCATATGGACAATGATTTGCCTCATATATATTTAACATGTATCTGCCAGCAGACCGCTTCAGGACGTTCTAAATGAGGACGAGTCCTTTGAGGGCGTTTATTTATGGCGCATATATATAAGCTTCAGTCCCAGTTGTCCTTAAAGCAAATAAAATGTACTGCTCATCAGAGGTTGGGTCTGCTGCAGGTCGATACTCTCTGAGTATACTGTTAGTGAATACGTGTTAGGTTGGCTCCCGTCGTCCAATGATTTAATGCTATTTGAGCCATGGGAGCTAACTGCTAATTGTAATCGTGAGTTTTGGAAAACATCTCTATGATAGGAAATTTACTGTGCTTTCAGAAATTGGTTTCAATATGTGGTGAGATTTTAACAACTTGGACAAGACAGTAGCAGGCCTTTCGGAAATTGTTTTCAATGTGTGATGTGATCTATCTGTCCATACGCATGGGTATCACATGAAATGCCTCATGTGTAATTCTATATATGCAATAATATAACATAAAGGAAAATGTTTGATATAGTGGATGAATTTAAAAGACTCATAATTATGGACAATGATTTGCCTCAAAGATTTAATGTGCATCTGCCAGCAGACCGTCTTCGGTAATAGGGCCGAGTCATTTGAGAGAGTTTATTTATGGCGCATATCTATAAGCTTCAGTCCCAGTTGTCCTTACGGCAAATAAAATGCACTGCTCATCAGAGGTTGGGTCTGCAACAGATCGATAACGATAATCTCTGGATATACTGTTCCTGAGTGAGCAAGTGACAGACTGTCTCCCGTCGTCCAATGATTTAACGATGTTTGAGCCATGGGAGCTAACTGCTAATTGTAATAGTAAGTTTTGGAAAACCTCTCTATGATAACATTGACTGTTCTTTCAAAAATTGTTTTCAATGTGTGGGTGAATTTTTATAATGGACACCTTTCGCATAATGAACTTCTACTGATAAGATTTATGAATAGGGTACTACGTCACTACAATTTGTGTTGGTTCTATCCGTCGTGTTTGCATATTCGCAGTTACGATCACGGTTTCGAGAAGCCAATAATGGGCACGCGAGCTCCGCATTCAACCACATAGCCTGCAACTGACTATGTATGTCCTGAAAATTAAATTAACCCTTTACCCAACAAACCGGCCAAAACCGGCCAAATAAAGCTTCAACAGCCTAAACTATCTTCGATCTGTCTCAATAGAACCATACAAATATGGATATCATTGGAACCGGCTCCTTGACCACATTGTGATAGTTACAGTTATGCCCTGTGCCAATGCATTCTCTTATATATGCGAGTCGACCATAGGTCGCCTCGCATATATAAGAGAATGCATCGGCCTAAAAAAAATCTTTTTTTTAACACTTTTTACCATTTTTTCTTACATTCTTTAACAATTTTATAATTTTTAATGTGTTAAGCCAATGCATTCTCTTATATATGCGAGGCGACCTATGGTCGACTCGCATATATAAGAGAATGCATTGGCACAGGGCCCTTCTGTTGGGTGAAGGGTTAACAGATTTTTGAAATCAAGGCAGAACTTAATTCTTTTACCATCAGAGTTTCAACATATTTGAAGCATAGTAACTTTGAATGAGAAGTACGTTTAATATAGATAGACTTTATTCATCTTAGTATACACCATAGGTCGCCTCGCATATATAAGAGAATGCATTGGCCTAACACTTTTTACAATTTTTTCTTACATTCTTTAACAATTTTATAATTTTTAATGTGTTAAGCCAATGCATTCTCTTATATATGCGAGGCGACCTATGGTCGACTCGCATATATAAGAGAATGCATTGGCACAGGGCCCTTCTGTTGGGTGAAGGGTTAACAGATTTTTGAAATCAAGGCAGAACTTAATTCTTTTACCATCAGAGTTTCAACATATTTGAAGCATAGTAACTTTGAATGAGAAGTACGTTTAATATAGATAGACTTTATTCATCTTAGTATACACTACCCTGACTAATCTAACCATGATTAAATTATTTTAAATATTAAAATGCAATTTTTCTGAAATTTCATGAAACACTCGTAAAAAAAACCTCTTTGTTTACCAATTTAAAAGTAAGTTTATGTGTGTACCAGGTTAATATAATTTCTCAAAAAGAGCTACTGAAATGTCTGTGTATACATTCTTGGCAAAACTGTCATTTGAAAAAGTTAGAAATCTGCATGCTTCCTATAAAAGTTTCATATTTTAATGCACAATACCATACTACAGCACTGCACATTCACCTAACCTACACAAAAAAAAAGAACTCTCATCCAATTTTACTCTTGTTGAGTTTCAATTCTCAGCCAATAAAAAAAATAGGTCGACTCGCATATATAAGATAATGCATTGGCACAGGGCCGTTCTGTTGGGTAAAGGGTTAAAGGCCCACTTAATTTTCGAACCCCCAGATAATTTTATATAAAACAAATGCCATATTATATACCACTTTCAGAAAGAAGAAGCTCCAAAAATTGTATTATCAACTTATTCGGTGTAATATACTGTGAACATGTTGTTTTTGTTGATATATCAACTTGTACTGTGCTCTGTGCTTGTTCTTTGCTAAAGTTTCACTATTTTCAATAGATGGGGAATAACTCTGTATCTTAATATATAGAGTTATTCCCCTTCCAATGAAAATCATGAGACAAATTTTAGTTTGAAATCTGGGAGCCGTAACGGGGGAAAATCTTTCTATTTCTCTATGGGCATCTTCTGAGACACAGCCGTTTCAACTGATGATGAATAATAGTAGTTTAATCATATTTTACGGCATATATTGTTATTAAAACCATATATCAAGACACTATAGAAAAATAATCGGTGACTCGAAAATTAAAAGGGCCTTTGAGTACAAAATAATAACTGATAACCTTAATGCGATGGGCAAGAAGTCTGAACGGTACTATTTTCTCACCAACTGACTCGTGGTCGTCAATTCTGCGAAACGGGTTTTTTACGACTACTATTACAGGTATTGGTAATTCTTGTCAGTAGTACAGTAATGCCCTAATTAATCGACTCCATAACCACAGCAGAATTATGGGTAATTTTTCAGGATTTAGTCGGAAATATGGCTTGTAGCCATTCATCGGAAAGCTCTCGGGGAGAGCTTTCCGATGAATGGCAACAAGCCATATTTCCGACTAAATCCTGAAAAGTTACCCATAATTCTGCTGTGGTTATGGAGTCGATTAATTAGGGCATTACTTTAGTTCATAATGCGAAAGGTATCTATTGCTAACCTTATAATCTCTTCGTAACCGTATTGGTTATATATTCGCGCGCTGTCGTACTCCTCTGATGTGGATGGTGATGATTTGGGAGAGACCAGCCTAGGTAGGCGATATGGAACTGACCGCGAACTGGAGGGACACGATTCATCCTCTGATGCAGTCGCTTGGTTTTGGAGATCGGTTGCACTTCGAGACGTTTTGTTCCATCTACAAAAAACAGCTCTAGATATAAAGGATTGTTTATATTATTTTCCTCTAGTCTTTACTGTAAGCATATTTTAATGTATCTGAAGAATATTTACTAATACACATGGAATTGAGGCACAAGTGTGTGAGTTGCTTGGGCTGGTAATTTCATCGGTATTCCAAACTCGGTACTTTAGCAGTTTCTTCTTCTTCTTCTTCTTCTTCTTCTTCTCCTCCTCCTCCTCCTCCTCATCTTCTTCTTATTCTTCTTCTTGATTTGATTATCTTGTTGTTCCAATTTTTTTTTATTTAAGCTATATATGATTAGATTAATCTAAAAGGAATGGTATTTTGGTCGTTGGACATACCTTGTGCTACGTAAATACAATGTTTTGTTGCGAGTGGATGAAATCCGTGTATACTTAAATTTCGATAAAGCTCAACCCTCCTCCTCTATGGTCTCAGGGAGGAGTGAACATGTGACCCCAGCGTTCGATAAAGTATTATTTCTATGTTTTATGTGTTGCATTTTTTCTGTTGCCTTTTATGTGGCTTGTACTTTTATGTCTGCTGAGACGCCAAACGAACATGATTCATTTATAACTTCAAAACATATGTATACGTGATTTGATAGCAAGGGCAGTGTAGTTCGTTGTATACACACACTACCGGTATAAAGGGCTTAAAGATACATAATCCGAATTAACTCTCCTAAATTACTATTGCTTTGGCTTCGGGGGTAAACAATATTTGATTCGAGACGAGGAACCCACCAATCAAAGCTCAGAGTTATCAGATATCGATTTTTGAAACCTGTTATTTTTCACCACCTGGAATATTTGGCGGCCTAGCAAATATTCGACAAGCCGACCGACATATACTGGACCACTTATTGTTCTTGTACAAAATGCAACCGGCTATCAGAACTATTAGCACTCTACCATGAAGGCATGACATATAACTCAGGGTGCATTCAGATCCATCAAATGGTTTGGTTACTATGCTTTTTGTCCCCGACATTCGGTCGGAGGACTATAGTAATGACCCTCGTCCGCCCGTCCGTGTGTGCGTGCGTCCGGAATTTTGTCCGAGTCTGTATTCTGTCATTTTTCTGGTCATGTTTTTTTTAACTTGGCACATATATCAACTAGCATGGGAACCTATACGCACCTACGATTTTGAGTTCACTCGGAGTCGTTTTGTTGGAGTTAATAGAGACCTTTCGCATCCTCACGTTTACGATTACGAATACGGATAGCTATTCGTAGTCGTAAGTCTATCCGTATGGCCAAAAAGTCCTTTCGCAAAACGATTACGCGTAAGAGTTTTGACGAACACGTACGATCATTATTTCGTACCACTTTTACAACTTAAAGCGTGTGTCTGGTATACAGTCCCTTAATACTTCACTTATCGTCTCATTTGCAACAATTCGATAATCATGACCTGTTAATATTGTCAATAATTCGACCAGTCACAACGTACGACCCGGGATTCTCGTGATATATTGTGGCAATACAGATATAAATGCCAGGTCATATGTGGTGGAAATTCAGTTCGTTGTTAGCATGGATGACCAGATAGACGTTATGTTGATGGGGAAGAGTGGTTCCTGAATTTGGACCTCACATCAACCACGACGCCATCGTTCAAGCCCCTTCAAGTCCGCGATTTGATTTCAATGCGATTTCGGCTTCACCTCTTTGGGTTTAGGAAATCCGACATAAGGTTGATGAGCTCGCTGATGTGCATCACTTCTTATTTGTTATTACCAAATTGAAACAAAGTCGACAAGGTAGAAGCGATGTGCATCAAGTTGCTTTTTTTGTCAGATATTTGACAAACCGGCAAAATTTCGTTGAACAAAATGTTGATAAATAACAGGTTTTGGGCAATTTTATAATATAGTTGACAGTTACTGTAGTTAGCATTAATTTTGAGCCATTACTCGATTCTGATAACAGAAGCGGCATTTCAAAAAAAATTGTTGTTGGAATCTGATGATATGGGGACATCTAATCGGATTGAGTACCTTTAAATGCCGCATTTGTGCGTGTTTTTTAAAATTACAAATAAATGCAAAGAACAAAACTGACAGAGACTGCTGAGCTCTGGTGATGTCGGTGGATGATGCCAAATATTCTTTTAGTTACGGTTCAGGAGCAGAAATCACTACTTACCAGTTGAATCGGGATCCAGAGTAGGTTCAGATTACTCAGAGTACTTTATGTAACTTAGAACTCGGTTATGAATTCCATGTAATTTTAAAATCGGTTATGAATTCCATGTAATTTTAAAATGCCCTGCATTATAGACTCTACGAGAGAGATATATAAATCCCAACTTCTACCGAAAACCGAATATTATTAAATTGAATTCGGGAAAGGGGAAGAGAACACAAAATCTGTTCATTAATAGGGTTATGCCATTCTTTAGGCTCTCCTGAGGCATAATATTATATAACGGCACACGTTAGGACACCACCATGGGTTGTTTGTTGAATTAAATAATTGTTAAATTTCACTATATATTGTGTACTATCTTGCACATAATAATCACGCAAAACTCCTCGTGCATCGCACAATATATACTATATTTTTGGCGACTGGTTTCATAGTGCACTCCTCTTACTGTACAGTTTTCTGTCGCAGCCAGCGATTGCTATCCGTTGTGAATAGCGATCTTATTTCGCGGGACGCTCGTGATTCACGACGAGGAGTAGAGACATTGTCAATCTTAACAGAATATCGAGGTCGTAGCTCAATACAACTGGATGGTTTACATGATATAAATATACAGTCTCGAACGGAGTAAAGTGATATATTGCAGAAAATAAATTTCAGGTGTTATTTGAGCTTATTAGAAACCATGAAATCGTAACCGTTATTACGGATAGTAAAATACGAGAACGATTATAAAGTACACAAAGGTTGGTGACGTAGTACCCTATCCGTATCCGTAATCGTAAACGTGAGTTTTGCGAAAGGTCTCTATTGCCATTTCTCCACATCCTGGGACTCATCTTTTTTCCGAGCCTGTATTCCGTCATTTTCCAGTAAATATTTTAAAAACTTGGCACGGGAATCTACGATATTTAGTTCAGTCGGAGTCATATATTTGGCTGATTTATTGCCCTTTATCAACCACAAATCCTTCAAACATTTTTATAGTTCAAGTTTTTAAATATATGGACATACTCAGACAAGGTATACGAGTTTTTTCAATTCATTGAAGTTGTAATAAAATTGTCAAAATTCCCATGATGTGTACCGGGTATGAGTCATGAATTATCCGCATAACGCGTGTCATCTCAAACTTTGCAAATTGAAATATTGTCATATTCCAATGCATGTATATTGCATTAGACACCGACAAAAGTGTTTCGAGTAGATGGGAATGTGATTATCGACATGCGCAATCGCCCAGGAATGATCAATGTGATAAAACCGTAAAAAATGTCGACGAAAATGTTATACTGGGCTACACAATTTTTAGTATACCTGGTTTTCGGCGGAAATGAATAAAAACTAATGCATTGTCATCTGGTCACGACCTTATTTTATAGAACGGGTAGATTCCGAACCATTTGCTAGTATTGAAATAATTCCGGCTATCCACTCTGATCCACTTTTTCCGGGTCTCCCCCAACTCAATAAGTCGAACGTCGAGATGGCGACCGATTCAGAGATATATACTCACTGTAAAACGTTATCCTCTATGTGTAAGGATAACTAAAGGGTCCTCAAAACTCTACTCACTGTAAAACGTGATGTCCTCTATCCGTAAAGATAACTAGAGGGTCCTCAAAACTTCTATGTGTGAGCGTCATGATTCAGAAATAATTCCAGCAAATCGTAATCCATGTTCTCCACCCGGTTTACATTGTATCACTGCGATTACTCTGAGCGCGATAGCTTCGTGTTGACTCGTAACCTCGTGTCCTTACCGTCCAAATAAGAGAGAAGGGGGTTATATACTCACTGTAATACGTGATGTCCTCTATGTGTAAGGATAACTAAAGGGTCCTCAAAAATCTACTCACAGTAAAACGTGAAGTCCTCTATCCGTATAAGATAACTAATACTCACTGTAACACGTGATGCCCTCTAAGCGTATATGATAACTAAAGGGTCCTCAAAACTGTACTCACTGTAAAACACGTGATGTCCTCTAAGCGTATATGATAATTAACCCTTTGAGTGCCAGGTCCGATTTTTGTATCAACCCATATACACTGTGCCAATGCATTCTCTTATATATGCGAGTCGACCATAGGTCGCCTCGCATATATAAGAGAATGCATTGGCCTAACAATTTTTCATCATTTTTTACAATTTTTTACAATTTTAATAATTTTTTCTTATATTTTTTAACAGACTTATTTTGTAGGTTTAGTGCCAGGGAATCTTATGTTTTTCATGGGCATCAAAATTATTACTATGAATACTTGGTGATAGTTTTGAGTTATAACATGCCCCTAAGGTTTTATCCAGTTTGTTTTTAAATTCGCTATAGCATGCTTAAGCATACCCAAAAAAAAATTCAACCCAAAAAAATTCAACCCCAAAAAAAAATCTAATTTTTTTTTTTTTAGGGCCGATTTTACACACCGTGAATTAGGGCCGGTGAGATCGGCCCCTGGCACTCAAAGGGTTAAAGGGTCCTAAAAACTCTACTCACTGTAAAACGTGATGTCCTCTATCCGTAAGGATAACTAAAGGGTCCTCAAAACTTCTATGTGTGAGCGTCATGATTCAGAAATAGTTCCAGCAAATCGTAATCCATGTTCTCCACCCGGTTTACATTTTATCACTGCGATTACTCTGAGCGCGACAGCTTCGCGTTGACTTGTCACCTCGTGCCCTAACCGTCCAAATTAGAGAGAAGGGGATTATTTCTACATTATAATTTGTATCTATTCCGATATAGATTACAGTTAAGTGCTATTGAATTGGTTATTTAACTTTATGCACGGAAGAGTTACGTCACAGCTGGAGGTCTTGTAATAAAACTTACCTGGGTATGCCAGCTATATATCTCTGTGTGGTAAACCTGTTGACAGTCGATATGATATTAGGTCAGCGATTCCGCGAGTAAGACACACTTGTTACAATGTTTCATAGTTTATTATTCTAGTGACCAAATTACTCGGCTTAACCCTTTCATGACTGGAGCTGCCCCGGTGCAGCATTAAAGATCCTGTGCCAAGCAGGGCTTTTCTCTTATATATGCAAGTCTCCCATAGAGAGCCTCACATATATAAGAGAAAGTACTGGATTAAAAAAGGTCAATGTAAATATTCTTAGACCAATCCATTCTCTTACATGTGCGAGGCTCCATATGGAAGACTCGCATATGTAAGAGAATGCATTGGCAGAGTTTTCTCAAAATTTCTGAAGTTCCAGTCATGGAAGGGTTAATTGTTCATGGGCGTGTCTGGGTGTCTCCATGGAAGTGTCCACGTTGGAATTTCCAAATGCAAACCCTTGATCGAAGCAGACCTATACTAATTTTCAAGTCTGAAAAATTTAACTCCCCACTTCTTTGAGGTATCCAACTGAGGCCTCAAAATTTCCAAATATTGGAAATGTCCACCCAACCTAACACGCCCATGTATATATTTTTGCCAATTCGGCAAAAACTATTTGACCAAGAGTATTCGATTTTTGGTCAAGTAATAAACGACACATTTCACTCTAAATTGGTTGGAACATTAAACTGTCAGAATAAGTACAACTTTTGATATGAATTTCCAACTAATGTTGTGTCTGGTATGAACTGTCAACTATTGAGAGTTTTGGTAGAAGTAGAAGTTGCTTGACGGGAGGGGGCAGTGAGACACCCCATGTCGCTACACATCTGATACTTTTTTTTTAATTATATAGATTGATGCTGTCTTAGCCAAATTACTCCGATAAAGTCATGGGACAGGGTCTCCGTTGGGGGGGGGGGGGGGTGTCCACATTGGAATTTCAAACTCCTGCCTTCCCAACACTTGAACAATCCCACTCTTCCAAGTTTGCGTATATTTCAATAGCATCCCCTTCCCAGCTTGTTATTTCCCAAAAATTGTATTTGAAATTGATTATTAGTCTTTGATTGGACACCATGGGAGGGGGGGGGGGGGGTGGATAAAACATTGGAAATCTGAACATGAAAACTGCGTAATCCTAGCATCTCGAGGCTAACTACAGGCAAGTTCAGGCCTGGATTTAACAAAAATACCTGGACCCCTCGGCTCAGTGGGAGAATATTTTGAAATCTTGACCTGAAAACTGCAAAATCCTATAACATCTAGACTGGCCATTTCAGTCTAAAAAGTTTGACCAAAAGCATGATAATATATGTCTGTTAGTCTAAAAATTCCCCAGTAATTACTCGTTAGAAAATAAAACTACGAGAACATATAGTTGCTGTGAAATTTCCAACTAATGTTGTGTCAATTATGGCATTTCCAGCTGTTGAACATTTTGACCAAAGTTGGGGAGGTGGGGGTGGATCAAGTAAATTTATTAGATAATCAATAACATGTATAAAGATCTATAAACATTTGCACACACCGGGACCCTATTGAAGCCGAGTTTGTTAATATTGAAGGGTCCTCGTGATAATACATTGTTCACATTCATTATTTTACGTATATAGGATCTCTAATGAGTCGCAATTCTATACGAAATGTATTAACCGAGGGATTGCATTAATGCAGTCTACGATTCACATGTAGACCCCACGTCACCCTTAACGTGTAACCGAAAGGCACTTAGCGGGTTGAAGCACCAAATAATACACAGCAATGCTAGCTTCTGTCACATTCTGATTCGTCCACAGTATCAACTATGTCGACAAAACAGTTTTGTATGGCATGATATCCCCCCAGAAAATAACTATTGAAATAATGTGAGATGTAGAAAAAGAGAGTGTATTCATAAAAATAGGCACTAAGATATGTGATGAATGAAAGTGTGAGAGATGTTGTGCATAAATTATTGCAAATTAAGAAATGCAACCACACCAGGGGTGTCTATGGGTTCTGTTTTGTTTCAGCAGCCCTCTACAAACATGAGTCCAACCTATTATTTATAATTGTTAGCTGTTAAAATATTAGGTTAGGCTCCCTGTACTATATTTTTCAAGGAACATCATACAATTATTTGAACCTATTACGACCTCCAAATTGAGCTTATGATCCAGGAGAATGCACAATCTTCAAAGCCACTTAGTTGGCCTCATTCATCCTCGCCAAAGTAAAATTTCCCTAGTCGTGATTTTCATTCTATATATCCGTATATTACAGATATGGGATATTACACAGTATCGTTTCCATGTACTCCAGTTCTTTTAATGTCTTGGGAGTTTTGATGCATTGTATACACACGAGCAGCTTGTTCTCGTGAAAATAAGCACGATACGGGCTTATTTTATAATTTCTCGAAATTAGCTAATATTGGCATTATTTGAAAAACTAAAATACGTTTTATATGGGCCCATAAACACTGGCTATTAATACAGCCCTCTGTGGGAATATATCAATATGAAATAAGCCCGTATTGTGAGAACAGGCTGGAAAATAGCACGAATAAACCAACTCACGACAAACCAGATGGACGCTTTTTATAATGTGTTTCCTCTGTGGTCCTCGCCATCCAACGTAATAACGGGCATAAGTATGTTGTGGGCTTATTTCAGAAGTCCAAAATGTCCTATGTGAATATTTAGGTCCGATATGAACCTATTTGCATGAGGATTTGTTGTCATGAGAGGCTATTATTGAGAGCTGATATATACAATTCTAACTATTCTAACAATTCTCTCTACTGTTTCTCTATAGTCGAGATAATAAGTATTCGATCTGAATAACAATGTGAATTACTGATTTAAGCGATACACGTTTGGGCAAACAAATGGCGACACCTAATAGCTGTTTGTTGAGAAATAATTTAACGCGAATTTCGAAAAGTCAACAATGATTTAACGACAAACGTGTCAACCGGTATGGTGACGAATATATCTACACGGCTTTGCAATTCAAGTGATGTTTCTCTGACAGTTCCAAATTCTCAATACGTCATTTGGCCTTACTTGTATATGTCACGCACCTTGTCGTATATTGGAGTGGGTTCACGCAAGACCGGTATTGCTAATGTGTACACACACAAATTCGAGCCCGCCAAGTCAAATAAAAAAAACCCCAAACAAACAACAACCAAACTGACACAGAGACAAAACGAAACAGAAGAAGATATACACACACCAGTGTTCACAACTATTGCACTCTTATCTGAATATCATTGGTATTACGACCACAAAAGCTTATAACTGATAACGCTCTTTATCATCCACCGATTTGGGCGACGGTTCAAGCATGGACGCTCTTTATAAGCGGCGACCATTGGAATTTTTGCCAGGCTGACAAAAATTCCAAACGTGTTGAAAGTAATTAAAGGTACTCAATCCGATTCCATGGTCTCATATCATCAGATTCCAACAACAACACAACAGCAACAACACCGTCTTCTCGTCGACTTTTACCAGGGCACTAACATGTACCGTTGGTGAAAAATAATAGATTTAAAAAATCGATATCTGATCACGCCGAGCTTTGATGGGTGGGTTCATCGACTCGAATCAAATACCCCCCCCCAAGCCAAAGAAATAGTAATCTAGGAGCGTTAATTCGGATTATACATCTTTAATCTTCCTCTTTTGAAAGTCGATATTTGGTCATAAAAACCGATTAATGGGCTCATGGGTCCGATATAATTATTTTCTGGTATAGAACACGTACAGAAGGTGGCTTTATGTGTCAAATTGGACATCTTTAAATCTTATATAATCATATGGAAGGTATGCTGATGTCCAGCGCTCGTTTTTATCCCCCTAAATTTTCGGCGGACTATATATATTGTAATCAGCCGCGTCCGTTCGTCCGTGTGTCGTAACGATATAACGTGCGTGCGTTCGAGCGGTTGACCGTCCCATTCCTTGTCCAGATGTTAACGCCAGTTCAAATTATCCGATCCAAACGAAATTTGATATTAGGAATACCCATCATCTTATTGAGGTCCCGTTCGATTTTTGTTTTCATACATAGAAATTTAAGTTTTTGCGTTGTCCGGATGATAATTTCAGCAATTATTCAACACAATATCTTGATATTTGAGAATACGCTGACCAAGTTCGATTATGATCACGGTCCGCTCATTTTATACGGATTTATGCCCCTTTTTTCGAATGCCACATAGTTTCGGGTTTCGTCAGTTATTGGCCTTATTAGAAATGGAAACCAGCATGCAGCTAGCTTCCGTCTGTGCAAAACATTGTAACTCAAGAAAACAATAGTTGGATTTGAATATCCTTGGTACAGTGATACCCAATAGCAAAAATTACGAATTTTGTCCACTCTTTAAACTGAGCGTCGAGGTTATATACCACGCTTGGTGCTATAGACTTGTGAAATTTGGTATGTGGTCTACATATGATAAATTCCAGGCCAAGATCGAATTTGGGTGTGATCTGACCATTTCTGATTAAGAAATAAATACACGGTGTAGAGGTGTGTATGGTCAAGTTGTACCACAAAAAACTGATTGTAGGACGACGCGTAGCGGAGTCCTACAATCAGTTTTTTGTAGTACAACTTGACCATACACACCGATACACCGTGTATTTATTTCTTTTGTAATACGACTGAAAGTTTATGGTCACAATTCGACTGAATAGTCAACGAAATACTGCGCTTTTTCGGTCTCAGGTGAGAAAACATTTCGTGGTGTAATTCGTATTGGGCGTACTCGATTTCCTTGCATGGAGTACTCCGGTAATCTTGTCTTGTTATGAAATTCCCCCGTTGACTTTTCGAGGCACCTCTTCTAGAAAATAATCGTTGTGATTGGCTAAAAAACGATGTGTTTTCAGCGGCGCCCGTGCCTTTCATTTAAATTGTACAGGAAATACGATTGCGGTCATTTCTGTGTTGAACGTTGTTGGGACAACATGAATATGATCATCGACTATGGACAATTTTCCTTACACAAAGCGATCTAAATGATCTAGTTTACTAAACTAATCTTATCCCCCTTCTGTACTGGTGAACAAACGCTTTCATTTTCAACTTGATTCCGAAATATCGAATATGATCGAGATTCGAATCGACGAATGCACAGCCCGGCCCCATGGATTTATTTTGTCATTTAATATACTTATTAAGTAACTTTCTTTGGTCGTAACATATATCAATATACCATAACATCATTTGGACCATATTCATTGGCGACAAATCGCTAGAAAATTCGCAAGATTGTCAAGATGTAGCAAAATTCAAAGGGTTACGGGTGCGGGTGTACTCCGTTGATGCCCCGTTTGCGCGGAGTTAGAAAAGACGGGAAAAGTCGCGTGCGGTGATCTGAATAAACCGATTTTTTTCGTGGTACAATCGGAAAAAGTAGAATTGTACCACAAAACTGGAACGAGATAGCCATGGTAACTCGGGCCACTGGCCAATCAGAACATGGCTTTTAAGCATAGTTAGGCAGGGTCGTATTACAATTGGTGTTATATGCCTATTTTTTTTTTTACTTATTCTGTGGACCGAATGAACATTTATATAGTTACCCGACTAGCAGGTGGACCCGACTTCGTCCGGGCTGTTTCCCCTCTGCTTTTCGGCGAATTGCGCGATTTGACCTTGAATTGTCCATTTTGAAAGTCAAGGTCAGGTGGTGTCACGATTTGACCCATCCAAAACACTGCCATGACAAAAGTACCCGACAAAAGTACCCGTCGAAATGCATCCGGTTTTACCCGATTTGACCTTGAATTGGTCCGGGCTGTTTCCCCTCTGCTTTTCTGCGAATTGCGCGATTTGACCTTGAATTGTCCATTTTGAGGTCAGGTCGGGGTAACGACTCGACCCGTCCAAAACACTCAGTGGACAAAAGTAACCCCACGTATAAAATTTCGTCTAAATCCCATCAAAATTCGCGATTTGACCTTGAATTGACCCGATTTCAAGATCAAGGTTACGTCGCACGGGCAAACGGACAGGCTTACGACACTCCCCATACGAAAGTATCCCTAGACACTAATTTTCATCGAAATCCCGTGATACTCGGGCGTTCGACCTTGAAATGACCCGATTTCAAGGTCAAGGTCACGTCGCACGGGCAAATTAATAGGCCCATGCCAGTCCCCGGCCGAAAGTACCCCCACATACCAAGTTTCATCGAAATCGGCTCGGCCGTTTTCGAGTCCATCGCGAACACACACACACACAGACAGATTTCCCAAAATATATAATAGACTAGAAGGTGACCCGACTTCGTCCGGGCTTTGACCTTGAATTGTCCATTTTGAAGGTCAAGTGGGGTCACGATTTGACCAGTTCAAAACACTGCCCGGACAAAAGTACCCGACAAACGTTCCCGTCGAAATCCATCCGGTTTTACCCGATTTGACCTCGAATTGATCATTTTGAAGGTCAAGGTCAGATGGGGGTCACGGTTCGACCCGTCCAAAATACTCAGTAGACAAAAGTAACCCTATGTATAAAATTTCGTCGAAATCCGATCAAAATTGGCGATTTGACCTTGAATTGACCCAATTGCAAGGTCAAGGTCACGTCGCACGGGCAAATGCATATGCTTATGAGACTCCCCATATGAAAGTACCCCCACATACCAAGTTTCATCGAAATCCCGTGATATTCGGGCGTTTGACCTTGAAATGACCCGATTTCAAGGTCAAGGTCACGTCGCACGGACAAATTAATAGGCCCATGCCACCCCCGGCCGAAAATACCACCACATACCAAGTTTCATCGAAATCGGCTCGGCCGTTTTCGAGTTCATCGCGAACACACACACACACACACACAGATCTTCCAAAATATATAATAGACTAGAAGGTGACCCGACTTCGTCCGGGCTTTGACCTTGAATTGTCCATTTTGAAGGTCAAGGTCAAGTGGGGTCACGATTTGACCTGTCCAAAAACACTGCCCGGACAAAAGTACCCGACAAACGTGCCCGTCGAAATACATCCGGTTTTACCCGATTTGACCTTGAATTGATCATTTTGAAGGTCAATGTCTGGTTGGGGTCACGATTGGACCCGTCCAAAACAATCAGTGGACAAAACTAACCCCACGTATCAAATTTCGTTGAAATCCCATCAAAATTGGCGATTTGACCTTGAAGTTACCCGATTTCAAGGTCAAGGTCACGTCGCACGGGAAAATGAATATGCTTATGGGACTCGCCATAAGAAAGTACCCCCACATACCAAGTTTCATCGAAATCCCGTGATATTCGGGCGTTTGACCTTGAAATTACCCGATTTCAAGGTCAAGGTGACGTCGCACGGACAAATTAATATGCCTATGTTCGTCCCCGGCCGAAAAAACCCCCACATACCAAGTTTCATCGAAATCGGGTGGGCCGTTTTCGAGTTCATCGCGAACACACAGACAGACACACAGACAGACACACAGACACACAGATCTTCCAAAATATATAATAGACTAGAAGGTGACCCGACTTCGTCCGGGCTTTGACCTTGAATTGTCCATTTTGAAGGTGAAGGTCAAGTGGGGTCACGATTTGACCAGTCCAAAAACACTGCCCGGACAAAAGTACCCGACAAACGTGCCCGTCGAAATCCATCCGGTTTTACCCGATATGACCTTGAATTGATCATTTTGAAGGTCAAGGTCTGGTCGGGGTCACGATTGGACCCGTCCAAAACAATCAGTGGACAAAACTAACCCCACGTATCAAATTTCGTCGAAATCCCATCAAAATTGGCGATTTGACCTTGAAGTTACCCGATTTCAAGGTCAATGTCACTCGCACGGGCAAATGAATATACTTATGAGACTCGCCATAAGAAAGTACCCCCACATACCAAGTTTCATCGAAATCCCGTGATATTCGGGCGTTTGACCTTGAAATGACCCGATTTCAAGGTCAATGTCACGTCGCACGGACAAATTAATATGCCTATGTTCGTCCCCGGCCGAAAATACCCCCACATACCAAGTTTCATCGAAATCGGATGGGCCGTTTTCGAGTTCATCGCGAACACACAGACAGACACACAGACAGACACACAGACACACAGATCTTCCAAAATATATAATAGACTAGCCGATGAGCCCGACGTTGTCCGGGCTATTCAAAAACCAAATTTCCAAGTCGATAGTTCCACCCGTTTCCGATATCTGGTCTGCGCATGCGCGAAGCTGGCGTCGCACGGGCTCGGCGACCAGATAAAATTCGTATCCGGGGCAAGATACATTCACATAGCAAATTTCAAGTCGATAGCTCCACCCGTTTCCGAGATTTTGTCTGCGCATGCGCGAAGCTGGCGTCGCACGGGCTCGGCGACCCGATAAAATTCGTATCCGGGGCAAGATACATTCACATAGCAAATTTCAAGTCGATAGCTCCACCCGTTTCCGAGATCTCGTCTGCGCATGCGCGAAGCTGGCGTCGCACGGGCTCGGCGACCCGATACAATTCGTACTCGGGGCAAGATACATTCACATACCAAATTTCAAGTCGATAGCTCCACCGTTTCCGAGATCTCGTCTGCGCATGCGCTGCACGGGCGTCGCACGGGCTCGCCAATACGACAACGACCACCGCCTGGTCAAACTACATACACGCACCAAGTTTCGTCCCGATCGGTCGAGAATCGTAGATTTGTATTAAGGACAGACAGACAGACAGACAGACAAACAGACAGACAGAGGTCTTCAAAATATATATGAGATAACTTTTATAACACTTAATTATATCATAATTTAATGTGCCCATAATGCAACTCACACACTGTGCATGGAACAAATAATCTCCAGGATCACGCAGGCAAGAAAAAAAGCATATACCTGGATTAATAATCACGAAACTGATCAACATATACGCGTTCACTACATGTATTAGATTCTCTCCTTCATCAAAATTAATAAAATTACACAAAACCACCTCTGGTCCTGCTAATGTGCTATGATGCGGTTGGGTCCTGCTGATTTGCTATGATGATGTTAGGGCAAACTGATGCTGTTAACAAAGAGTACCGTTATATTTCTTTATTCTGTCTTTTTCGCGGTGTTCCGATAATCTGAACATATCCAGGAAAACTATTATGCGTATCAAATACCCAAAAACATATTGATATATTTTCAATAGTGGTTGTATTAGCTTTTGAAAATGGACTATAATCAAGGTGGTTATTCACGTCGTTTTAGAAACACCAGCGCAGGCATTACTATATTTATAAAAAAAATAATATATATAGATATATAATTATGTTCTTGAATGTTTCATACACACACTGGTTATTTCTCAAATCGCTCCGATTCGCCAAACACCACGAAAATGACAACTAGAGAAAAAATAACGGTACTTTTTCGTAACGGAATTAGTTTGCCATACCCGCATAATAGCACTTCAGCAGGACCACCAGCATCACAGCATATCAATACGACCACTTGACCAGGGGCGAAAACATTCAGCGCAACCAATCAGCCCGCACTCATAAAAGCTGGTAAAAAATAATACGCAGTGATTATACTGTAGGTTGGAACATGTTATGGTTGAAAATGGTTGCACCGTTGTAACAGTTCTGACGGTGGATAATTGTTACCTTTGATTAATCCTGGGTATGGAAACCATCGAATAGGTTCGTTTATCCATCAGGAATATCAGAAATACATCGAATAGGTTCGTTTATCCATCAGGAATATCAGAAATATATAGAAGTCTTTCCACACTCATTCATCCTTAACAGAGTCTGCTGTATAATGAGTGCGGCAACAAAACGTATCCGGCGTCTTAGAATATTGAACGGCTGATAGGTATATCCCACACAGTGTCCACGCTTGTCAGGCCATTTGTAGTGCTTGTATATATGACAATGTGTTACAGGATACCCGATACATCAGTAGCTGTTGACATTCTTAACAAAGATCACGATCAATATACGAGGAAACCATGCATATCCGATTGGAGACTTTTGTTACCATTGGTAAAATATTTACATACGTACAAAACATATATGTGTTATATATGGCCGACTTATGGGATCATGAACCATGCATGAGAACATGAACAGAACCGCGTCGAAGAATCATTGGGTGCTAGCGTTCTTTATTTGACGTATGTATGCCAGCTGACCTTCTGAAAGAAGACGCGACAGTATGACTGAGAAAATGACATAGCAATTTTACTTTGTGAATCGATACAAATAGAGGTATGCCCAATTATGCTGATATCATTAATCTTCGAGCTTCAAATTAAGTATCGTAATTACAAGACATTGTTATGTTTCGAGGGTCATAAAAGGTCAATAGACACATGGACTACTTATATATGCAGTCTTTATATGCATCGAGAATACTTATCGAAGATATGGGCAACTATAACTACTTCCAACGCAGTCTGAGTGAACAGGCTGTTGAACAGCTACCCGTACGAAACAAAGGTCTCTGGATTAAAGACATATGATGCACTTGTTCGGGTTAGTACTCAGGCGCTGTGCCAACTGAGAGATGTAAAATTCTACTAACATCACCGAAAATCTCAACGAAATCGACCACACCAGGAAGCCAGGTTTGGGGACCGAACGTGCTTAAACCCTCCCGCGTGATTAAATCTAATAGCAGCCCGTTTGAAAAATGGGACGGACTCGACATATCTATGGTAGGAACAAAATTCATCAAAAGATATCTCGGACTACAGCGGCCATGCATGCAGAGGTGAAACGAACTATACATTTATATATGTGTATTTCCTGTTTATTTGTTTATATGTTTAATTGACCTACCATGTTTATGTAATGTACTATATATTTGTTATATGTACTCATGTGTTATGTGACAATGTGGTCACGAATGACATATTATCATTAAAGACATTAAAGACCACACCACTCCTTAGAAAAACATCGTCTGAACAACGCGATAAACGAACGCAAATGATTTCGCCGCCGAGAGTCATTGAATTTAATTGATATATAAGAATGACTGTGTTTGTTGTAAATTTGGATTTATATTCGTAAAAATAACTACTTTGAGGAAGATTATTCTATATTTCTATTTGATCACCCTACCTGAGTGTTTCACGTCACTTCAAGTCACCAGACACTATATACTTCGTGTATCAGACACTATATATATATCCTTCGTGTCCGCTCCGTAACTTTTGTATACATCCCATGATTTCAGCGAAACAAGGTCTGGTGGTTAACATAAGGGTGACGGTTTGTCGCGATTTGTGTGCATTGTAGTTTGCCAAAGGTCAAGATCACAGGGTGCTTTCAAACTTAGTTTTCATCTGCACCAGTCGTATTTATAAACCTGCGATTATGACGTCTGCCCCACTTTTTCTGGTGGAGTTATCGCCCATTTTCGACTTAGAAAATTTTCGCAACATGCATAATTTTGTCCGAGCTTTTATTCTATAATTTTAGGTCAATGTTTTTTAAACTTGACAGAGATATTTAGTACCATGTGAACCTGTGCACCTATGGTTATGACGTCTGTTCGACATTTTGTGTGGAGTTATTCCACTTTTTCGACAGAACATTTTCGCAACATTCACAATTTTTCGGTTAATATGTTTAGGGGTTAGGGTTAGGGGTTAGGGTTACCTGTTGACACAATTCAATGCCCAATAGATGGTAATGGCTACTTCATTCGATTAACATGTTGAATACGGGGGTACCTGGGACAGGCCCATCTCTAGTTAGTTTTTGTTCGGGACCCGAACATTGTGTACGAAGTTGTATTTTTATGACTTCAATGGGTGTTTATATGATATATGTCACATATAATGCTCGTAGAAAGATAGTTCATGTATTTATCGACCTATATATTGCGATACCGGGAACAATTCACAGGCAAATATTTTAATATGTTATGTATTTTGGAGCGCAACCCGCCATGTGGATTTAACCATCAACGTATATTATTAAATATAGATCGATGATTTAACATATAGACAGGCAAACTCCAGGCTCCGCTGAGATACCACTGCCATAAGGACATTAATTGGTAAGGATTTCTTCCGTGTTTTTAGTTCTTATGTTTTAGGATTAAAATTGTCTATGTCTGGCTCAGTTCATATTGTTCTTATCAATACCGAAAGAATTACCATTATGGCAAACTTAAAAAAAAAATTGGTGGTAAAAAAAAGATAATAGGTGACTAAATATTGTTCCGCGACGATATGTAAAAATAAATTTATCGTCTGCAAAGTACCATCCTTGTGGCAGTGCTATATCGCAGTGATAACGTAGATGGCGCTGTATGGAGTTTGATAGACAGGCAGACTGGCGAGCGGATATTCCTCCTCCGACAATCGCAACAAGAGCGCTTATAACGGAACAAGGAGCAATAACTCTAACGCATATACAGTGAATTTATCGGTCGTGGTTCACGGTTGTATGCCAGCTGAACAAAGTATCATCTCCCCGCAGCATTCTCAACGGAAATAACCTCTTACATAAATATAAACCATATTAGCGCAATGCTACAATACATGGCCCTGGTAACAAGGCTATGGCATTGACTCGTTGACGCATATATGTGAATGGAGCGGCATTTATTCACTAGTTAAGCTGCATGGCTGTACCAAACTTGACCATATATACTTTAAATAGTGATAAATAGTAATGAATAGCTATAATTATTTCAAGTTCAACAAACTTGTAGTCCGGTATAGATGTGGTTTCTATTAATGGAAGAGGTTATTTCCGAGCGAAGCGGAAATGGCCGAGTCATTGAGAATTATCTCACAGTTCTCAACTCACAATCGACGAAAATAGCTACCGAAATGTTGAAGCCACCTATAGCTGGGATGTTTTTTAATGATGCCCCGTAACCGATGTGGTATAAGGTTGTTGATAAGATCACCACAGTCTTGGCTATAGACGAGGTTGGAACGTGTTCGAACCCCGACACAGGCGAAAATCGAGATCGATTTTCAAACTTATTCTGAGTCTGTTGTGCCATTATGATCGATACTTGCATGGCCATTTCGATAAGAAATGACAATTTGTTTACGCTCATTGAAGCAAATACATTTGAAGAAATGAATACTCATGCTGATATTTATACTCAGATCAATATCTTATGACATGCGTTTTGAGGATAATATATAATAGGCCTGTCAATTAAATCAGGGCAGTACAAGAGATTGGTGGACTCAACCGCGAACCGACAACTCCCGAGTAGAACAACTGTACACAACTAATCCGACTGTTCAAATGACGCATGCAGCATGTATCATGTATGGGTCATTGAACAGAAGAGACAATATGCATCCAAATTTATATCCCGCTGCCACTCTATACAATTCCTCATTAGACATGCTGTATATATGACTCAGAGAAGGATAAACAATAACAGTTCATTTCACGGTGCGGAAATACATGTCATTTGGTAGCAAAACGTTAAAGGGACAAAGGCACTCGCAGTGAGTAGAGGTGAGAATCTGAAATCAAAGAAACATCACAAACTTAAATTACAAATAAAATGTTTTTAGTTTGAGAATCTGTGTTTACTGGAATATTTTTCATTGCTCTGACCTTTTGTTACAAAAAAAATATTAATGATTTTATCAGAATTTGTTCAACTAATTGTTGATAAAATGGCTGGCACTCTAACAATATTGTTTGTAAACATGCATAAGAATGGTTTGAACATGCGACATCTCGCCATTGGAGACACAGTCTATTTATATATAGAGGATCTCCAACGAGCTATGTTGGGATATAAGATTTTATGAAACGAGTTTGATAAATTTGATTCGCAACGAGTCTTAGAAGAGTTGTGAATCAAATTTATCAAACGACTTTCATAAAATCTTACATCCCAACATAACGAGTTGAAGATCTTGTATATCACATGAACAAAACTAGAGCTTTATGACTTTTTAACAAAACAAAATCTTTAAAAGAAACTTAAACATGCATACATTTACATCGTTGGCTGAGACGCTTCACAACCGTATACGACAGTATTGCTAGCTAAGGATTGCGACGAAAAATATAGTCCCCCAATTTGCCTCTTTGTTTTTGTGCCTATTTTCGTTAGTGCAACGAATTTTACTCTGATGAACAAATCAAGCATTTTGTATTGTCTGGTTTTTGTGTCATGCGCGGCTTTTCAAAATAGTATTGATCCGCCTAATCAATGTAAAGTTATTTTATTGGCGCGCTGCCAAATTGACGGGAGGCACGTGCTTATTCCTCACTAGTGACATACACTATGTAACATAAGGAAATATGTGATGGACATTTTTTATATATAATAGGGGTTTCACGTGCTTAGTGCTGTTGGATTTACAATCTTTTACGATTATCAACCGTTTTAATTTAAAAATTAATGCTTTATTCTCCGTCGATATTCATGGCACATGGTACATGATACAGACTGAAGTGGGCCAATCCGCAAGCGCTCTTTTATTTCACTGCTCGTTGTTTTTTGCTGAATTTTTCTTGATGTCCATGACTTAAATAGGTATATACGGAATACAAATGCCGTACAAAAATATTTCCTGTATTTATCAACCCATTTGGATCGCTTAGAGCATGACACACTATGATAGAAGTGAGCATTACTTAAGTATATCGTTCCGCACGTTGCGTTGGAATTGGATAGGCAGTAAGTTTATTGTTAACCTCCTCAACGTAAAGCATAACACATGACTAACCCACACCTTTCAGCAAGTCACTATATATGACTAACTTTGGCCTCAGTCACAGTAACACAATAACTCTAATTTCAACACTGCCTTAACCCTTTACCCCAAAAAACCGGCCAAAAAAAGCTTCAACAGCCTAAAATATCTTCGGTCTGTCTCAATAGAACCATACAAATATGGATATCATTGGAACCGGCTCCTTGACCACATTGTGATAGTTACAGTTATGCCCTGTGCCAATGCATTCTCTTATATATGCGAGTCGACCATAGGTCGCCTCGCATATATAAGAGAATGCATTGGCCTAAAAAAAATCTTTTTTTAACCCTTTTTACCATTTTTTCTTACATTCTTTAACAATTTTATAATTTTTAATGTGTTAAGCCAATGCATTCTCTTATATATGCGAGGCGACCTATGATCGACTCGCATATATAAGAGAATGCATTGGCACAGGGCCGTTCTGTTGGGTAAAGGGTTAAAAGATGCTGAATATTCATTGATAAATGCTGATACTAAATGTACAATTTCCACCGCATCGCAATTAGATTAGATCAATAATTGAACGAGTGTGATGGAAGGATGTAATGGCTTATATATCAGAAGTTCACTCCCACACCAAAGGCTACAGTATATGATTCTGATATCATAGACACCACAAACCTCTATGGAAAATAAACTAGTTAAACAGACCTATTCCACAAACTAATGTTATACCTCCCAAAAGACCAGTATTGGAATATGCGTTTTAGAGAATTGATTGAAAGCTTGTCCTTCTTTCAACTCTTTCTCTGATTCTGGATAATAATATCACCTGGATGTTCACCTTCCCAGCACTTGACTAACAGTTATTAGGGCTCAATAAAGCTAGCATGTCAGTAATTGTGACTACGTTACGAATTGGTCATCATGACTAAGATATAAATTAGTCGGAATGACTAAGAAAAGTTAGTTGAGTTACGGACACAAATCTGACTTATCAATCTTAGGCAAAAGGTACTAAGGCTTTTCTCAGTGTACCTTATATGGCGTGCGTCGAGACAGTTCTTGTTTTCAATCGACAACAGATGGCGACTGTCTTCGAAGCGAAGGAATATATTTATCAGTGTCAATATACAGTGTTATAGTTACTTGGATTTCTCATGTTTGACATTATCGATCGTATATACAATTAATTTATTACAGATAGATTTATATGCAATATTGCATTTATTCCAATTTCGAACTTATTAGCTCCAATTATTAATCGGAAACTCCGCGTTATAACGCTACGCACGCGCTCGTGTGAACAGCTTGACGTAGACAACGGATCGTATCTACGCAGGAACCATGGCAACATATATACGTCACGGACTCGTCTCAACACTCCTTCATGTAATATAAGTATATTTTCTTCAAACCGCCCACATAATACTTTCACACATATGACTGCGTAGCGTGCCAGCAAGCTGAAGGGAATCTCAGTAGACCGGGGCTGGTTGATCATGCCATGAATCTATGGTCTAGCTACGCCCGAATAGATCATGTTCCACAGTACAAAACCTGGGATTTTTTATGTTGTGACAGGGAAGTATATACCATTGAAAAAAAGTGTATGTAATATATTGATTATAGTTATTACCTGTTACTTAATAATGTACTTCCCTGTAGGCGAAGAAGGAACTTGAAATTGCATGATTTTAGAACTTGAAATTGCATGATTTTAGAAGACTTTGTGAGCGAGTTTGCTTTGCGTCGCTTACAATTATGGACTTTCTCCCGGGTAATTAATTCAAAGTTTATTGCTATATCGGCTCAAGAAAGTCGCAAAAAGCATGCATTCTCGAGCTCGCACCACCCCCTAATGTGAAGTAGATATTTGAGGAACAAGTGTTAACAAAGAAATATATTCCCTGCCTTGTTTGTTCAATATTTTTAAGTTCCCTCTCAGAAAATCATAGAGTAGAGATTCATTGCATTATCTACGGGCTGGGTGCATTTATGTACAAACAAGTAGAAGTTTATATTTTCATTATAACATTTTATACAAATAGTTCAAATTGTCACAATAATAATAAGATTTCAATAATACGCATTCTTCCTGTCGACTAGTTTTCAAAATGAGGTCAAAATTACCGAATAATTCGATATGAATGTTGGGTATGCCACCAAACCAGTTCCGACGACCCTCGAACATATATCAAACCAGTTGAAGATATTATAATATACGTTGGGTACACAAATCTCGAAGTTGTACCGTGGATTAGAGTTTGAATGGGGTGGAAACATTGAGATTTTGGTTCAACGTATAGAGCGTTATATTTCAAACGCAGATATAGCTAAAGTAACAAATACAAAGCCTTTTTCATTGTTTCTAAATATATATAGAGTTATCCATCTTCATGTTGATAGCTTGTTTCACAGAACGCCCTGGAATTGTGCTGAATTCTTTTCCAGGCAGCAGAATTCTATTTATATTTATATATGGATAACTGATTATGTGGATTCAAATATATTTGTTGACTCAAACCTTTAATGAGGGCTGTCGAATCAAGACTGGTTGGCGTTAACGATATAATCACACGTCACGTGTACTTTGTATATATTTCGATAAATTTTAATAAAACTCTGTTCAAAACTGGGGGATATTGTTTGTTGAGATAGCAGCGTCAATTACATAACTGGAAGTTGAGTTACTAATTATAATTTTGCTGTGCAAATGCGATTTTTAATGGCATGGACAATCCGATCGTGTGCAGGATCAGTTAAGGGCAGCATAATTGAATATCAACTAAGGCTAGTTATAACTTAAAAATAAATGGCGTCATTATTGGGGTTCATCGATGTAGGTATACATTCAGACTCAAAAGACGTGGAAATTAAATGTGATCCCAGCAGGCCTTTCCAATCTGATACCAACACAATACCTTGGTATAATGTGCATGATATGATATAGTCCAAGTTGACGCAAACCAGCTAGTGACGTCGGTTGGTGTAATGCTGTTTAAAGGGGAAGCCCCGCGTGTATATGCATTTCTATATCGGGGTTTAGCGTTGTGGGTAACAATCAGCTCACCTTTAAATCCACAATAACTGTAATACTACTATGTCACGATTGTGACAGCAAATCGGTTTGTTTCATAGACAATATTATATATCTTCTGAACTCCATAACAGTTTTCAATTGAAAGTAGTAATGCAATGTGAAAAATATATATTTATCATATTATTTACATAATACGAACTCATTTGACCTCGCGAAATGACTGTCAATTAAATGTAAACAAACCGAGGTTGCTCGTATATTCAAGGCATATGCTATGCGCAATTTAACATGAAAGTTAGATTATAACATGTCATTGTGACCGTAAGATGTCACTCTTTCTGATGTATATATAGTGTTATATATTGATTTGCAAGGTAAAATCGATTAAAGCCGACAAAAATTCCCGCCACTGGACGTAAAGTCTGTTATTGAAAGATATATACACGGGGCTTCGACGCAAAACATCTAATCAAACCAATTTCGCTAGCTGGTTTACATCGAAGTTACTTGGGCTAGATATATATATGATACCACAGTGAATGCAGTCTAAATGGTCATGAAATTCCCATACATTTCAGCATCTAGAAAATCAGTCGTTTTGAAATTTAGATGACATATTCAGCCAAATTCTCGTATCATAGAATCTCAAAAAAGAATAAAAAAAGAGTGCTTTGTGGAAGGATTACATGTGATGAATTTTAGCTAAAACATTTGCTCTTCTGTTCCTATATATGCTGTTCATCTATGCTCTCATGATATACAACATTCATATGATCACACAGCGCACTTACAACATTGTGGTCATTTATCATTCAACAGAAATACTTAGTGCGGAAACTGCGCACATGAAAAGGCGGCAACACAACTGCCAACTCTCTCTCGATTTCAATGCTGTTAATAAAAGGTATCACAAACATTCGACCATCATGAATACACCATCCATAACAGGTGGTTCATTTCCATTCCCCTGTGCTTAGGCAGCCGTAGTTCTCCCGAAGAGCCCAATCTGTGAAAACGATACAACCACCCACAACAATCAGCTTCGTGTGCATCTCAAAACGTCGATCAAGATTATCGACCAATCAACATGCTCAAAGTCACAACTTCTCCAAGTTCATGAACCTTGATAAAACGGCACCTAATCGTTCAATGAGATGATCATCAAACGAAAAAAACTCGCTTATGACATTAAATATCCCTGTAGAATTTCACGAAATCACAAGCACGTATAGCCACTTTCACTAGGAGACAGAGTTGGTGTTGTTGTTGTTGTTGACTGCTTGGCGTGGTGGCGATGAGGATGGGGACTCGGATGACTGGGTGAGTCCAGTGGCGTAGCGTTTTGTCCAGAGTCGTGCCACGCGGTCGTGTTCAGTTCTGCATTGCTGATATTGGGTAGCAATGCTTCCAACAAGCGGATCACTTGGATTACAGTCTGTGAGAAGGGAACAAATAGATAGGAGAACTTTGGAGATTGTCAGAGCAGGGCTCCAGTTATCCTTAAGTATATCCAGACATATAACACCATGACTGTTGATATTGCAGTGGTAAATCCTGGTCTTGAAAATCACCTGAAGCGAGACGTGGTAGAGAATGATACATGGGTTTTAGAGACAGTGCAAATTTTGTTTGGATTGGGTGGGATCCGAACCCGGGTCGGTGACGATGAGCTCGCCTTGCGTCTCAAAGTCCGACGTCAATACCACACGGCCACCAAAGCGACGCCTACCATAAAAATAATGATAGTTAGACTTCCGTGACAGCACCAAGGTATTATAATAGTTTATCGGTCATTATAACATGTGTGGTGTTCTGTGTTTATTACACGTCCATCCACCATCTCATGCAACATGCTATCCGACGATGCGTCCCCCTGAACGGTCAAGCCTTGAAATAGTGTGTCTGTCATTTGCAGAATGAGGTCCCCAGAGGGTGAATTTAGTGATGCTACCCCACATAGCGGGCTAGCATCACCAAATTCACCCTCTGGGGACCTAATTCTGAAAATGACAGGCACACTATTTCAAGGCTTGGGTCTGTATATATTTGGGGGTATAAAATAACAAAAGCTGGGGTGTCGTCCGGTGCATACACCGAAGTCACAGGGTCGTAATCGCATCAACGGACGTATTATGTCATTGGTCTGTCTGTCCGTCCGTTCTTCTGTCCGTCCGTTCGTTTTGTTCGGATGATAACTTTAGTAAGTCTGAACTGAATGGACTTAAATTTGGTATGTGGGTTTATTAGCACAAACTCCAGGTGAAGTTCGAATCTAGGTTCCGCCCGCAAATTGTCACCAGATTTGCGGCTCTTTTTGTTGGAATTTGCACTCAATTTTCGTTTCCGGGTGATAATTTAATAAGTCTGAATTGAATGGAATGAAATTTGGTATGTGAGTTAACTAGCACAAAATAAAGGTCAAGTTCGGATTTGGGTTCCGCTCGCCAATTTTCACCTGAGCTATGGCCCATTGTTGAAATTACCACGGGGGTATTTAGCCACGCCCTAGCGATGCTCTTGTTTAAGCTGTTCTTGTTTTAAATATCTCCACCCAATTCCATTGAGATCTGATGACCCATGGTTGAGACATTCATGCAGTCAGACAAAATATGAACATTTATATATATATATAAACAAAGTTAAATAATCCGACAATGAAGAATGCAAACAAAAACTGTTTTGGAAGTCCTCATTATAGTTAACACTCATACCAAATTTTATGAGATCTGAAATCCCACTGAGATATTTGTACGGACGGACGAGAACATTTTTCCACATAAACGAATGAGAATAACTATGGAATGAAAAATGCAAACAACTCTGGTTGACACTTCATTGAAAGCCGTTGTGATAGTGCACATACATGTTCATGCCAAATATCATCAGGATCCAATAACCCAAGCCTGAGAACTCAGACGAACGGGCAAAAAAAAAATCAATATTTCCAGATAAACAGAGATGAATCAATCTAAAACAGAACAACACTGTTTTCTACTACGTTGAAGGCACTTATGCTAATGAACATCCATACTAATACTAATACTAAATTACATCGTGTATTACCCATGGACGAGGTAATCGAGCCGACGGACAAAAAAATCATTTTCGGATAAACAAAGATGAATAACTCTAGAATGGAAAACCAGAACAACGATCGAATCGGAGGTGCAAGTATAGGTCGCCTCGCATATATAAGAGAATGCATTGGGCTAACAATTTTATTTTTTTTATATTTTTTATCATTTTGTTCTATATTTTATCATTTTTATCATTAGTTCTTACATTCTTTAACAATTTTAATCATTTTTTTTTTACAATTTTTTCTTACATTCTTTAACAATGTTTATCATTTTTTATTATTATTTCTTACATTCGTTAACAATTTTTTATTATTGTTTTCATTTTTCTTACATTTTATAACAATTATAAAAAAAATATATAAAATTTGTTAGGCCAATGCATTCTCTTATATATGCAAGTATTTAGGAAGCTCCACTTAACTCGACACAGAGATCTTCAATGCTCATTATATTATGTCTTCTACTACGTTGAAGGCACTTATGCTGATGAACATCCATACTAAATGTGACCCGCCATATCAAATCCAGTCGTAAGTCGGGATTTTTTTTTACCCTGTGCCAATGCATTCTCTTATATATTCGAGTCGACCATAGGTCGCCTCGCATATATAAGAGAATGCATTGGCCTAACAATTTTTTACAATTTTAATAATTTTTTCTTGTATTCTTTAACAATTTTATAATTTCACCCATACAGAGCCCCAGACAAACATGAGCAGACGACACTCTTCTATATGCTTCTATATATGTGTGGGGCTCCCTTCAGGGTAATGGATGTTTTTTATTTTATGTCCTAAAAATTGTAAGAAACATTTATTTAAAAAATATTATAAAAAATTGTTAGGCCAATGCATTCTCTTATATATGCGAGGCGACCTATGGTCGACTTGCATATATAAGAGAATGCATTGGCACAGGGTAAAAAAAATCCCGACTTACGACTGGATTTGATATGGCGGGTCACTAAATTACATCGTGTATTACCCATGGACGAGGTAATCGAGCAGACGGCCAAAAAAACTCATTTCAGATAAACAAAGATGAATAACTCTAGAATGGAAAACCAGAACAACGATCGAATCGGACGTACATGTATATATTCCAGTATACCCACCATTTCCTTCGGTCGCACATGTGGATCGAGGGATACTAATTTTTAGTCCAGTCAACGTGAGCTTCTGTCACCAAGATATGCAATTTTTCTCTAATTATTTTCTATGACTTGAGAGAGAAAATGTGGATATTTTGAGAATAATATAACAATTTTTTTTATAAATCTTTCGTTTAAATGCCTACTTAATTTTCGAATTACCGGATCACATTATATGCAACGTAGTCCATTTGAAAGAGGAAGCTCCAAAACATTGTATTATCAACTTATCAGGTCGAATAAACTGTGAGCATGTTGTTTTTGTCAAGGTACAGACGTGTGTTCTGTGCTTAATTTCGATCTATAGTCTGTACTGCCACTTATCCTCTATGGAAGGGGAATAACTCAATCTCTTAGTTGTGAATTATGATTCATTCTGGGTAAATAACGGGGGAGGTCTTGGGGTGAATCTGAGAATCTCTATCACTTGGTGGACAACCCTGGGCCACATCTGTTCCGTATTCTGGTGCAATATATATATATATATATATATATATATATTTGGTTCCTCTTCCAAATGGTATATAATATAGAATATGTCGTGTATAATGTGTGTTTTTTTTGGTGATAATAATTGAGGTAATAATTGAAACGTTCCTTGAAATGAAGCTTCATAACATGTTGTTGTTGTTGTTGTTGTTGTTGTTTGAAGTGCTGCCACGAAGAGTTAGAGCATGTTTAAAGTATAATGAATTTAAAAGTTCTTTTTACCGAGACCAACGTTAGTTAGGATACCTACAGTAATGCCCTAAGTAATCGACTCCTTAAACACAGCAGAATTATGGGTAACTTTTCAGGATTTAGTCGGAAATATGACTTGTTGCCATTCATCGGAAAGCTCTCGAGAGCTTTCCGATGAATGGCAACAAGCCATATTTCCGACTAAATCCTGAAAAGTTACCCATAATTCTGCTGTGTTTAAGGAGTCGATTACTTAGGGCATTACTATATCTCTGGGAGTTATGAACAGATTAACCCTTCCATGGCGTGATCGTCCTGAAATTTTGCGAAAACCCAAAGGGAGTATCGAATATATAAGAGAATGCATTGGCCTAACAATATTTACCTTGACCTTGAAAGCAATGCATTCTCTTATATATGCGAGTTTCCATAGACTCGCATATAAATATAATGAATTGGCGCCAGCGCAACCCAGCCATGAAGGGGTTCAAGTAATTGTCAAACTGTGACAAAGAATCGCGACGTTTTTTTTGTGTGTTTTTTTTTATTAACGGGCGGTGATATATATAGGCAGTTTTACAATGTAATTACTTCGTTGAATAAAATCGGAAATTGTATAATTTGATATTCAAAACATCATGCGCGGCATGACGCTAAAATTGTACTCAGTAAATTTCTGACATATGATGCCTTTTCGATCAAAGAACAGTATGATTTCTAAGTATACCATACCATCTCTGTGAAGAATTTCAAGTGAATGATTCTGGGTATTGTACAGAGTATGTAGATTTATGAAGTATATGATATTCCGTTTCCATAGTTACAATATACGCACGAATTTATGATACCAGAATTATTGTTGCTGAATTCGTCACTCTCATTGTTTTATGTGATAAAGTTACCTGGTCAGGAACATACGTCATCAATCACACCTCTAACCCAAAGCGGGTTTGATTTTGAATTTGTTTAAAATACATATAAACGTGTGTAAGGCGGAATAAACAAGTACATGAGCTGTGGAAATTCACAATACACATTCAAATATCAGTAATCGTTATAACGTGATATTAATAACTGAAACGTATACAAGGATAATAGGTACGGATTGTGCCCGATTTTGAACATCAAACACAGTTCAACGATTTAACCCTTTACCCAACAAAACGGCCAAAACCGGCCAAATAAAGCTTCAACAGCCTAAAATATCTTCGGTCTGTCTCAATAGAACCATACAAATATGGATATCATTGGAACCGGCTCCTTGACCACATTGTGATAGTTACAGTTATGCCCTGTGCCAATGCATTCTCTTATATATGCGAGTCGACCATAGGTCGCCTCGCATATATAAGAGAATGCATTGGCCTTTTTAACACTTTTTACCATTTTTTCTTACATTCTTTAACAATTTTATAATTTTTAATGTGTTAAGCCAAGCATTCTCTTATATATGCGAGGCGACCTATGGTCGACTCGCATATATAAGAGAATGCATTGGCACAGGGCCCTTCTGTTGGGTAAAGGGTTAATAAATGTAAAATGCACATCATCCCTTTCACTCGTAAGTACAATAACCCTTGCAACAAATATAAACATCAACCACAGCATGCATTCCAGATAGCATCTATCCGAACAATTGAAGCGATGGTTTAGAGATTACATTAACCCTTTACCCAACAGAACGGCCCTGTGCCAATGCATTCTCTTATATATGCGAGTCGACCATAGGTCGCCTCGCATATATAAGAGAATGCATTGGCTTAACACATTAAAAATTATAAAATTGTTAAAGAATGTAAGATAAAATGTTAAAAAGTGTTTTTTTAGGCCAATGCATTCTCTTATATATGCGAGGCGACCTATGGTCGACTCGCATATATAAGAGAATGCATTGGCACAGGGCATAACTGTAACCATCACAATGTGGTCAATGAGCCGGTTCCAATGATATCCATATATGTATGGTTTTATTGAGACAGACCCAAGATCATTTAGGCTGTTGCAGCTTTATTTGGCCGTTTTTGGCCGGTTTGTTGGGTAAAGGGTTAATGACGTAGTTTCCAGAATGTCCGAAGCGACGGTTGGGAGATTACATTAGTGACGTAGGTTCCTGAATATCTGAATCTACGGTTTATAGATTAGATTAGTGACGTAGATTCATGGCCCTGGTTATTGAAGTTCCCAACATTGAGATGAAGTTACCCAGGTTTCCCTTCATTTTTCAGACATGTGTACGTATCTATGGAAATTTATTCTACAAATTTTGCAACAAGAGATGGACTGTCGTCCGGTGCATACCCCCTTGTGGTATACCACCTAGTGTGCGCATATCTATAACTTATGACTGATGTACTCAGACAGATGGACCCAAAAATCAGCATTTTCATATAAACAAAGATGAATAACTATAGAACGAAAAACAAAAACGAAACAGTTGAATGCGCCATTATATGTGGTGAACATCCATACCAAATTTCATTGAGATCCGAGCATTAATATTCAAAGTTATCACCTGAACAGACATCGGGTGGACCAAAAATCCAACATTTCCATATAAACAAAAAATTAATATCTCTGGAACGACATCCATTCAAAATTTAATTGAGATCCGAAGACTACTGTTCAAGTTATGACCTGAACAGACATTTCCAGATAAACAAAGATGAATAACTGTAGAATGGAAAAGCCGAACAAAAGGATGGAACCCTCTATTTAATGTTGTCATAGTAGTGAACAGCCATACCAAATTTAATTGAGGTCCCAGCACAACTGTTGAAGTTACGACACGAACAGACACCAGATGGACCAAAAAGCCAACATTTCCAGATAAACAAAGATGAATAACTCAAGAATGGAAAATCCGAACAAAATGATAGAACCCTGTATTTTATGTCCTCATAGTAGTGAACATCCATGCTTAATTTCATTGAGATCCGAGCACTACTGTTCAAGTTATGACATGAACAGACAGATGGACCAACAATCCAACATTTCCAGATAAACAAAGATGAATAATTCTAGAATGGAAAATCCGAACAAAACGATGGAACCCTCTATTTAATGTTGTCATAGTAGTGAACAGCCATACCAAATTTCATTGAGATCCCAGCACAACTGTTGAAGTTAACGACACGAACAGACACCAGATGGACCAAAAAGTCAACATTTCCAGATAAACAAAGATGAATAACGCAAGAATGGAAAATCCGAACAAAATGATAGAACCCTGCATTTTATGTCCTCATAGTAGTGAACATCCATACCTAATTTCATTGAGATCCAAGCACTACTGTTCAAGTTATGACATGAACATACATCGGACGGACGTCCAGACGGAAGGTGCAAAACAGTATACCCCCCTTTAAAAAAAGGGGGTATAATTATCTCATTCTCATAGACTTTAAATTTATAAATAGCGGCAGCCAGTTATAATCAAACATCCTCTACATTTACGTAATTAGCGCCTGTAAGGATCAGTACAAATCGCCATAAGGTTTACACGAACGTTTCCGAGGTCCATCAACAAATAACTGCAGCCTCCACTTCATAAAGCGATGGACGACCTACGTCACTTCAAACCGGTCATGTGCACGTGCTCGCTGCGATTTGTTGTTCAGAGACTGTGTTGGAATTTGAACTACTTAGAATTGTTTTGGTAGTTTTGAAAAGTTGTTCCTGATATTAATGTTCTAATGAAATGTACTGGTATATGATTATAAGGAATGACTTGAAGATCGATTGGAGTTAATGGTTTTAGCAGGCAGACTAATTAAACAAATTCCATGTGATTCCCTTCTGGATTCACACACTTTGAAAGCCAATGACCCCAATCGAATCAAGCCATTTCTTGAACTTGTATGGGGGTAATTTCATGTGTTACAGTCAATAGAGCGATTAGGAATGCAGAAAGTTTAAATATCTATTAAGTATTACTAGATTACAACATGAAGAGATATAATGATATATATAAAAACATAACTCGAAAACAATAATGATACCGAATCAGACTGCGGGCATCTTTAAACTTGATAAATAGATTACAGCTTATATTCAAGCAATTGTGAGGCCGCACAACTGGCTAACTTCAAAACTAGTTAGCCAGTTGCGACATAAGTTAATCCAAGATGATTGCTGGCGGCCATGTTTTCAACGAATTTCAAAAAAATTGATGGTTCCCATCTAGAAGTCACCCAAAAGAACCATATAAAGTTTGGTGACGATCGGATTAGGGATGTGGTATGTAGGGTGCGCCAAAGGATTTAGTCATGCAAAGAGTAAAATCCAAGATGGCTGAATGATCAAATTCGATAGCTCCCATCTATTTGTGATCCTAAACATGCCTGCACATTTTCAAAACAATTCTCAAACAAATGAGGGCGGCAGGGTGTGTCAATGTATTCAAATTTGAAATCCAAGATCACTGCCGCCAGCCATGTTTTTCAACGAATTTCAGTCAAAATAAGAGGCTCCCATCTACAAGTCAACTCGAAGATCCATATGAAGTTTGGTGATGATCGGATGAGGTATGTAGGGTGTGCCAAATAAAGTATTTAGTCATACAAAGAGTAAAATCCAAGATGGCTGCCGTCCGCCAGGTTTTAAAACTAATGAGGCTCCCATCTAGAGGTCACCCCGAAGATTCATATGAAGTTTGGTGACGATCGGATGAGGGATGTGTCTGTAGGGTGTGCTTAATGATTTAGTCATGCAAAGAGTAATATCCAAGATGGCTGCCGGTGGCCATGTTTTTAACGAATTTCGGTTAAAATAGGAGGCTCCCATATATAGGTCACACCGAAGATCCATATAAAGTTTGGTGACGATCGGATGAGAGATGTGACCTGTAGGGTGCGCTAACGGAAATTATTGACTTCGCCAAGTTGAGCTAATAATGACAACGCGGTTATTACACAACATTTTATGAACATGGGTGACTGTCTAAAATTTCGGAACTGGGGTCACTTAATCAGAAAATAATAACGATGAGATTGACCTATTCAACATTAGTAGTTACCTTTGGTGGCTTGAATGGATACTCGGGGGAGAAATGGATATCCAAGAAGAACACTCCACCCTCATACACAGAACCAGGCGGCCCAAGAATGGTGGATACCCATTCATACAAATTACTTTCTCCTTTAGGACCAGCGCTGAAATAACAATGGAAGGTATATCAATAAAAGATCACATCCAACAATATATATAGGGAAACAAATAGGGTATACAGTCCGGCGTTCTTCCTTTTTCGGCCGAGTCACTATAAAACATAAGATGGAAGTGGATGAATACATTTGTGAAGAATGTTGTGTATTAAACCTGAATTAAATATTTGCTTTTGCAAGGGTCGGGGCACAATATTTAGTATTGCCTTTAATGCTGAACGTGGTGTATTGTGAAGATATATGTCTAAAATTCGGATATACAATAGTATTTGTTGCAGGTCAGATATATATGTGGACTGTTATATGTCCCCACTTATGGACCTACTCCCCCACTTAACCCTTTACCCAACAAAACGGCCAAAACCGGCCAAATAAAGCTTCAACAGCCTAAAATATCTTCGGTCTGTCTCAATAGAACCATACAAATATGGATATCATTGGAACCGGCTCCTTGACCACATTGTGATAGTTACAGTTTTTTTTAGGCCAATGCATTCTCTTATATATGCGAGTCGACCATAGGTCGCCTCGCATATATAAGAGAATGCATTGGCCTAAAAAAAAACTTTTTTTAACACTTTTTACCATTTTTTCTTACATTCTTTAACAATTTTATAATTTTTAATGTGTTAAGCCAATGCATTCTCTTATATATGCGAGGCGACCTATGGTCGACTCGCATATATAAGAGAATGCATTGGCACAGGGCCATTCTGTTGGGTAAAGGGTTAACCACCAGTTCTCTATTATTGAGTTACCGTATGTACTGCCTCCCAGAGTAGCTGACTATATAACACGTGCCTAAACTTATATGATGAAAATACCCCTTTGCACAATCCCTGCTCCGACATTAGTTGAAGCTAACATAGTTACATTAACACAAACTCCACCAAATGTTATAGCTACCAAATAAACCATAACTCATATAGCAATAAGCTCTGGAAGGCACAACACCAAGCACCATAATATCTCAAAATAGTGCATGTAAATATGTCCAGCTGTCATCTTGTCAACATTTTGTATGCTTTATATAATTGTTTGTATATATTGGGAGAGGGGCTTCACAAGTTGACAAAACTTGTGCCCCGATCCCTTTTGTATTATTACATGTTTCAAGTCAAGACTGCTATATTTCACTTTAAAAAGTTGATAAAATTGACATTGAGCGCATGCGCATACGACCCGTGAGCGCATGCACAGCGAGTGTGTTAACACCCTGGTCGATACGACCCGTGAGCACGCAAAACCGACAGACATTGTTAGTGAACCTCTACATCTCCACCAAACTCTAGTTCGCTATTCCCACCAGACATATCATTATGGACGGACAATCAATGGCATAAGGTCAAGTTCAGCCGAGATAACATATTTCGTGTCCTTGGTCCTTGGAATTATGTGTAATGTAAGTAATGCCTTTGTGTTTGAAAGAACTCTAGCTTGCGCACATGTCTGTGTTCGCCTCAGGATTTGTATCTATACGAGCATTGATTTTAAGGGACCTTTCATGGTCCCTGCACTCTTAGAACAAATTATACGCAATATGTGTTACATTTTATCTTAAACAAACACAATTGTGTACAAATGACACATGACATATATGTGTCGGTAGAAATTCATCAACGTTGAATATGAGTGGATATGTGAATGCATTATAGTTATTAAATGAGATATGTTCTATTGGAGACACAAAACTCGTAAAGGCTACAACAGAAAAAAAAATTGGCAGCAGTTGTAAGTTTGTTATACACTGTTTGTGTCAAAAATGAACAGCACAAAATTGTGTAGCACAACGTTTTATAGCTGCTGCCAGATTTTTTAATATGGTAGCTTTTACGTGGTCTGTGTTTTAAATAGAATATATATATATCTCATCTACTAACTATAATAAACTGACATATGCACTCATATTCAATGTTGAGAAAATTCCACCGACACATATGTCATGTATCATTTCTACATAACTTTGTTTGGGATAAAATGTAACACATATTGTGTAGAATTTATACACATTTGTTCTAATACGATAGAGTACGACGGGTTTAAGACCCCAGCATCCATAAGTCGAGCTTGAAGTGATAGATGCTATAATTATTATTATAAGTTAAATTATATTCCACCCAACGAATTAGTATATTTTTACGCTTGGAAATTTATACGATTTTAAGTCAAAACTTGTAGAGTTCTGGCTGCAAAACGAAACAATACAAAAACCAGAGTATTAAAAATGCCCCCTTGGTGGCCACAAATCCACATAACATCTGTGTTATATATATGTTTACGTCCTCAACACAATATACTTATTTTAATAAAGTTCGTCTTGACGTATGTTTAAAAGACTATTAATAATTCACTCGCGGTTATTTTGAATTAACTTTTGAGTTTAATTGGAAATGAGTTCGAAGCACGTCTATTTCTGTCATATATATTGTACTTGTGCCAGCACACGTGCAGTTCTGTGTTTATTACACATGCTACCAACACCGCACATCTGATGTTTTGCGCGCCGATTTTATGATCCAGGTGAATTGATTATATATGAATTGATTAAATATATTATCTGCGTTGTTTTTTCAATGTTATAAACATCAAACGTTCCCAGGTTTTTAACTGATGGAATTTGATCTCCACAGGGTTCCGAATTTTTACAAGGTCGGTTTGCCAACATGAGCGAAATTCTTTTCGTATATATGTACTAGAATAGCTACAAGTATTTAGAGAAAACTTTTACAAGCTAAACTTTACAATACACACACCTGCAGTTTGGTGGCGGGTCCAGTGTTATCTCTGCAAGTTCTTTTTGGATTCTGGAAAAAAATAAATTGGATGAAAAATAGAAATATTTAAAACATTACATGGTTGTCCATGAATATGTGTCAAGTATTTCCCATGATTTACCATCCGGGGACCCGACACACAACGACACTCTAAGAGACGAGCTGACAAGGGAGCAGCCGAATGGCAGTGCTGTGTATGAATAAACGCTGTGGAATCGATTAATGATCTGTCTTCGCTCTGCAGTCTGCATTGTAGTCGAATTTATAGTTAAATAGAGGAATCAGCTGTCGCCCAACTCTTGATTTATTCCCATCAACCAGCAGTCATTATTTTCCCATAGACGAGATTCTACGTCTTCAATATAATCTCTGGCTCATCGCTTAGAAAATTAGGATTGACCTTTCTTGACATTTGTGACACGTTTTGGCCGAATGTTATTATATTGGGGGGTGGGGGGGGGGGGGGGTAGCGATGAGACAGACGATCGAAGAAAATGATGCTCGTTCTATATATGATGAAATGGCGAGTACGTTGACGATTATTGTGACTGCATGACAGTGATGGTGATGATGATGATACTGATTATGGTGACGACGACGATGATGATGATGATTGTGGTGGTGATGATGATAAGCCTTCTAATGATGACGGTGGTGACGGCAAAGAAGAAGATGATGATTATGATGATGATGATTATGATGATGATGATAATGGATAATGGTAATGATGATGATGATGGTGATGATGATACTGATTATGGTGACGACGACGATGATGATGATGATTGTGGTGGTGATGATGATAAGCCTTCTAATGATGACGGTGGTGACGGCAAAGAAGAAGATGATGATTATGATGATGATGATTATGATGATGATGATAATGGATAATGGTAATGATGATGATGATGGTGATGATGATACTGATTATGGTGACGACGACGACGATGATGATGATGATTGTGGTGGTGATGATGATAAGCCTTCTAATGATGACGGTGGTGACGCAAAGAAGAAGATGATGATTATGATGATGATGATGATTATGATAATGGATGATGGTAATGATGATGATGATGATGATGATGATGGTGATGATGATGGTGGTGATGATGATGGTGATGATGATGATGGTGATGATGATGGTGGTGATGATGATTATGATGATGATGATGATTATGATAATGGATGATGGTAATGATGATGATGATGGTGATGATGATGATGATGGTGGTGATGATGATTATCATAATAAAGATGACGATTCTAATGATGACGAAATCAACGATGATGATGATGACGATGAGGACAAATTGAAGATGAAGATGACCATGTTGTAAATTATAGTGTATATATGTTTCCTCTTCATCTCTAATTTCCTGTTAATTCATGATTGAGTTATTAAAGCATTCATTTTGTTTATCGTTAAGAATTCTTTAATTCTTCCAGTTCGCGTGTGACGAATTTCGATTCGCATATTACGAGATGACTCATAATCGATAATACTAGTTGAGTGTTTACTATTTAGGATGGTATACGGGTTGATAGTTTTTTAAGAGTAGAATTGCCAAAATCGGTAATGACGTGCTTCCATTTGAATAGAGGTCTCGTTTGCAAATGATTGTTGCACATTGTGTGTATTTCATATGGGAGGCCGAATTCACATTTTTTTTAAAAAGCCCACTTAATTTTTGAGTCCCCGATTATTTAGCAAGAACTGTGACATTAAGGAACTAACCCAATGTTGGTATGCAGGTCAGTCCACCCAAGCTGGGAGCAATTAACAACAGGCCACATTATTGGAGATAGCTGGTAAGCTGGGAATTTGGCTGTGGACATATGACCTAAAATTGAGGCTAAAACTCATATCAGCCCAAAGGTTTATACCAATTCTTGCAAAATGGGTGTAACCAATTTTTCAGCACACACCTAACATAATGTTGAGATTCTCGAAGCAGTATTGAACTCGGTAAAATTGCCAAACGAGCCTTTTACTAGTTCAGATCATGTACGCTTTATGACAGTTATTCATTTCCATTCAATTTATATACTTGCTGAGAACGCTCTTCCCAAAATTTCCCTTATAAAACTATTATGATTAAAGTAATCTTTTTGACATTTTTATTGTTATATAATATGCTTTTTGTGGTCTACATATAGCATAGATAGATTCATGTGGTATACTAGCTTAATCATTAGATAGTTTTCTGTGTAGGTTCATCTAAACTTTCAGGCGTGGAAACCCCTTAACCGTAGTTCCCTAATAAATGTGAATTTGACCTCCCATAATTTTACACCTGCATATATAACCGATTGGTGAATAAGTATTGTCAGATAGTCAATGGTGTATGGTTTAAGCTAACTTTAAATGAGATGTCAAAATATTAGGGTTTTTTGATACTATAGGCGGAGTGGCACTGAATGACAAGATGACGTCAGACTGGAATTCTTCCCCGTGTGAATGAATGCATGTATACATGCTACACCCAAGAGTAATGGAGACGCAACTCACATGTGCCCCCTTATTGGTAACCCATGCAAGCCTTGAAATAGTGTGTCTGTCATTTGCAGAATGAGGACCCCAGAGGGTGAATTTATTGATGCTACCCCAGATAGCGGGCTAGCATCACCAAATTCACCCTCTGGGACCTCATTCTGCTTACACCTCTGACAGCAGAATGAGGTTCCCAGATGGTGAATTTGGTGATGCTAGCACGCTATGCGGGGTAGCATCACTAAATTCACCCTCTGGGAACCTCAGTCTGCAAATGACAGACACGCTATTTGAAGGCTTGAACCCCTGTATAAACTATATAGACGCATATATGATAATCTCCTATAAGTCATAACCCTGGGTAATTTATATCATAAACCTGTGGATTGTGATCGTCTAGACGATTTTTTTCATTGACAGTATACCGACACACATGTACCACTAATTGAACTCACATGAAGACCGAAGCATATCTTTAACGTGAGGTATGTTATATGTTCAATTCTGTCCGAAGCAATAAAGGGGAAAGGGGCACAGCCAGCAACAGGGCACCATTCCCTATGTACATGTACTGCATGACGTCATCCTGCTCCGTCCGCCACCCTGGTTATGTGACCCATGGCCGTACATTCTGGGGGGGGGGGGGGGGGTAAGGGATGTGACACCCCAAAAAAACTACTACATGTAGTGCTTTTGTGGGAAGTTGTCGAGAAAATACATTGTCACTTCGTTCATATGAAGATTTTGTTGCATTTTTGCCAAGGAATATTGGCTCTATCTGCGTTGTCCAGTTCTAAATGTTTTGCTGGTATGTCAATTTTTTTTAAATGAGATTACTGCTTACTGTCCTACACGCCACTGTGCAATTTATGATCAGAGACTTTAGATTTGGTGTAAATACCAAGGGTCCCGGTCTTCGATATCAATCTTTAGTACGTCCTGAATTATGTACGGTTGTGTAATTTGGCGGTGACGTCTGGCATGGATACAATTACACCCCCTAATTGTTTAGGGTAGTTACATACCTGGTTATGTCGATACACACCCAACTGCAGATGCACTAATCACTGTCACCCCTTTCGTTCAGCTGGTTGGGTAACCAGCTTTTTAAACTTCGAGTCGAGTACACAGCTTTCATAAACGTTACATTTTATTTTACCTATAGCTTTATGAAAGCTCACACACAACGTGATTTAATTAGTGATTGCCGTCAGTTGTTTTCGAAATGAACCTGTTAAATTTGTGAATTCTTGCATGTTTGTATTATATAATTATATTCGCCATGATGCTTGAAAATAATAGCGGAGAATAAAATTGTAGACATAGGTCCTGCAGACTGCTTTCATAAAGTTGTGTACCGAAATGTAAATTATATAAAAGCTGGTACCCAACAGAAAATTAAAAAAAGCTGGGTACTCAAATGAACAAAAGGGGTGAAGTGACAATTTCAGCCTCACCCAGGGATGTAAGTAGCATATTGATAACAATCCAGAAACCCAATATCAAAATCTTGGTGACCAAATTTTCGGCCAGGGTATATGACTCCTGCGAATTTTGAATTTTTATCTTACTGGAATAGAATATAAGATGTGTTTTGAGTTTGCTATTACTCATATATATGAAGATCCATTCTTATCTGAAATGAGAACAATGTAGACTGGGAAAGTTATAAAAATTCCTGACTTTTGCAAACTGTACAGGGTAATTCTGAAAAATTATAGCCCTGGCCTCACTGCATGCCAACAAAATGAAAGCGCACCCAGCGTAGGGAACGTTAATGTGACGAAGTCATAGCAGCGTAATGTGATAGGGAAGTAATTGTGGACACAGCGATCCCTCACCTCTGTATAGAATGCCCAAGCCACTGCCAGTAACCCTACATAATAATCTAACTATATTGCATGCTCTCACCCGGCAAAATATCTTATTTAATTTGGCCACTAAGCCCCGGGATATTATGTGGACTTGTATCCTATAATAAAATCCGATGGTTATTAGCTTTGAATACAGCAAAACGCAGGTCTGTTCGCGTGAACGTGGCGTTTGGCCTCAGCGAGTGGTACACTGTTATAATGGGTAAACTTCATGGGCGGATTTATAACCAAAATACCCCATATTTCTTAACCAAATCCGCACATAATGTGTAAATGTAGACAAAGAAGCTACAGGGTGATAATGGGGGTGTTTAAATAGCTACTTTTTCAACGCGAGCAGTTTAAAGTTAATATGCAAATGAGCTGCTTGAGTTTATATTATGCGAGGAACACGACGGGATGCGTGCTTATCGATTTTTCATTGTAAGCTCACTGCTGAAGCAGTTAGCGGAGGCCGCTCTGTTCTCAATGCAAACAAATTACAAGCACTTACTTGTAAATTAACCTTCTTCTGGATGTATATGTGGTATACTAATGTTTCATTTTGGGTCACATGCACCCCTTGTATTTGATCAGTATACTTGCTTCACATGTTGAACAAAAATAGCGCTTTTGCAAGTTCGTCCAACATGGCGCACACAAAAGTAACTATTTCAGCCTCAAATTTAGAAAAGTTCCATTGTCAGAAGGATTGTGAAAGATATATGTAGGATTTCAGAATAAATTTTACAAAATAAATAAATATCTCATGTACCCTGTACATGTACATATTTTCATATAGAGTAACGTGTGGGATGAGAAGTGCCAGCTGGAAAAAAAGATAGAAATTAGACTTTTCTCAAATTTCAACCCATTGCAACTTATAAATTCGAATTTACACTGGCTAATGGTTCACCCTTTCTATACTAAATACTCATACATTGTTCAGTAGTTCCCTTAGGAAATGTTAAGATAAAATAAGTCAACAATATTTGTTGAACTTATTATCTGAACATTTCACATCAAAGAATATGAATCATTCTGCAGCTATTCGTCTGTCTGTCGTCTGCTTTTAATACCCGAACTTCCCTCTCGATGAATAATAGACCATTCCAATGTATACTTTTATAACTGGTGGGAGAATCCATTTAGTATATAATGGGTTTACTGCCACTTAGAGGGGTTTATATCGAGAACGTGTTACTTCTCAGGGCATGCGCTACCAAACGTCAGATCATTGACTCCACATTTCCTGTATGCGGATATTTAAAATATGAATAATTCTTGTCGATATGCGAGAACGACTGGTGACCATGACATGCATCATGCGACCACATGTAGATAACATCACTTGCCGTTTGCAGTTATAACTTATCGATGTAAACAGTACTAAACATGTCTAAATTCTAAGCTTATATATGGTACATTTCTTTTTATTTCATTTCAAAATATAAATAAAATCATGAATAACTATGATTTAAAGATGAATTCATGGTTCAGGCTAATTTGTACAAAACATATTTTACTTTTAATTTAGCTTCTAGTGTATAAAATAACATGTTTGGAATGAATGTACTGTAAACAGGAAAGATATGCTATATTTGTTATTGATAATAAATGCATTTATTCATGTAAACTCGACGTTTTAGAGGGATACCAAAAATTATATATAATATTTGACTTTCAGTATGTTTTCAACAGCCCAAATCAGAAAACGATGCTAAATTAGGCTTTTATGTTGTTGTTGTTGTTGTAATTTGATGTCTGGAACCCTATAAAGCCACAGCAGAGCAGTAAAACAATTGATTATGAAATACTATCGATATCGGTCATGATCGTGGACATCCTTCAGCCCTTTGTTGTTGACAGCATAGTATACAGCGATTGACCTTTGGTGTGTTTGTCATACCTGTTCTCTCAGCCATATTGACATTTAACATGCTATAGCTATAACAAGACTGTATAACCTGGCCAGATTGAAATGTCAACATGCACCATTTATGTGGAAACACTATATAATATATACGTGGAATAACCAGACGATTTGGAGTTGGAAATATATGCCACGTGCTGCAGGTATATATTTAGTTGACACTATGAATCCACGACCCACACAATCAGGACGTGACTACAGGGTCTTTATTGATGTGGTGGGGGTGTCCAGTTTGGATTTCCATCTTAAAAACCTCTTGTAGACAAAAATTTCCAACTCTGGGAAACGTCATTTACCCCTCCCTTGAGTTGGAGATTTCAACTGGCACCACTTTCCAACTGGTTAGAAATTTCCAACATATGAACACACTTTACAGGCCCTAAAGGTGGGAGAATTTCCAACCTAACACGCCATAAAGGTTGAACAAATATCCATCCTAACATATCTTAAAGGTTGAAATATATCCAACCTAACACGCCCGAAGGTTGGAAAATGTCCACCCTATAACACACCCTAAACTTGGCTAAAGGTTGAACAAATTTCCTAACACGCCCTAAAAAAGAAAATTTCTAACTGATAGCCATTATTTGAATTCAAACGAGAGGCCGATCACGATCGGCAGATGTTAACCCATCCCTTGGCGATAGTAAATTACTATGATCGGAATCATAAATGAGAGTTTTGGAGTTGAATTATAGAGTATACTGTTATGTACTAATATAGACAAATGTACATGACACAAATTATTAGAATTTATGGGTCACTCGCATTTATATAAGAGAATGCACTGGTACAGGATCTGTAATGCTGCACCACCACCACAGCCTCGGGTTAAATGTGAAAGGTGACCTGGACATGGAATACTTGGGTTAAGAGAGTCCAATTTAAGTTTACAATGATAAGGTATCAAATTCTACCAACAATATAGATAAATATAAGCCACTTAACTGCTGACCCATTAATATCAATTATATAGAAGAGCTGTCAACAAATCACAGGAATTGTTTATGTTGAAAGCTGGCATCTCTATTAAACCAACAACATTTATAATGACCTCAGAACATCTATAGAGTGATATCTTTAGCTGTGCAAGGCAGCACAGATGTTCGAGTCTACTGTTAATATCATGTGATGTGTATTGTTGAATCTTTATTTTAAATTAGATACTATAGCTTTCTTTATCAGATTATTTGCACATTGGCAAAAGAGACATCAGAAAATAATATAGCCTTATCAATAGCTAAGTAGTCCAAAGGCATGGGATGGAATTGGTGACTTGGATTTAATGTCACTCCAAACAAATTTACCAGTACATAACACAAGATTTTGGACCGATTTAAACATATTTAGTGTGGTGACTCGGGCTACCCTTGGCAGAGTTATAATGGTGTTAGTTTTTTCAAATTTGGTTAACTTAAAAAAATTTGTTTTAGTTATTTAAAAAAAATAAAAAATTATTATATATATTTTTTTCATTTATTTATTTATTTTATGTTGTTGTTAAATTGAGCAAGGAATTCAATTTAAATTTTTGAAGAGTGAATATTTTTTAGAAAAAGGGCCATAACTCAGTTAAAAATAGTCCGATCAAACCCATATTCGAACTCGATCTGTCTTTTGTGCTGAGAAATTCATATACAAAATTTGGTTCCGATCAGATAGAAAATATTTATCGCACCATGCGTAAAGTGTCTACGGACAGACAGACAGACGGACGGACGGGCGGACGGACGACGAGTGGTCAATCCGGACAACGATACTATGTTTACCATACTATGTTATGGGTAAACATAAAAAACAACATAATTTACATTAGAAACTCAAACTATCGGAACATTTCAACCTCCTTTCGATCTGAAATTTCTATTGATGTTGTGTCAGGCATGAAATTTCTGACTGTTGAACATGTTTCACCAAAGTCTCATCACAACCCCCGTTGTATATAACCACGCCTCTTCACATCATACATGTCATTTTTTTCTAACTTTTTTACCACCTATGCACAAAAAAACTTTCATATTTTCGACCTGTATATCGTCCAGGATAACGGTCTGATGGAAGCCATAAGAGCATCCTGTCCAAGTATAAGCATTTGCAACATAAACAAACACAACGCACTACAGTATATCAAAGTAACGCTGTTGTAAACACGAAAGCTTTAATTACACGTGCCTCCGGGTCTATCATATAAAACATTTTTCAATAGCATGCCATTATCAGTTGAGTAATTTGAGGGAGCATAGATGTATTGATATTGACACACCTGACATATGCAGTCTCCTGTGTCACGACCTTGATTGTAATTTGAGGGCGAATAGATGTATGGATATTGACACATATATGACATAACAGCCTCATGTGTCACGAACTTGCAGTAATTTGAGGGAGATTTGATGTATGGATTTTGACAAACATGACATATATAGTCTCATGTGTCATAGTAATTTGAGGGAGTAGAGATGTATGGATATTGACACAGACACACATGATATATATATATATAGCTTCCTTAATGTGTCACGATCTTGATAGTAATTAGCGGGAGTGTAGATGTGTATGGGTATTGACAAACATGACATATGAATAGCCTCCAGTGTCAAGGCCTTGATATAGTAACCTTTTCTATATTTTAAATGGGTTCTCCCACTCAGTCATAAACGTGTACATTGGGAAGGTTTATTTTTCATCTGGAGGGATGCTCAGGTGGTAAAAGTGATAGACAACAGCAAATGCAGAAGGAATCCTATTCATGGGAGGAACATGTTCGGATAATAAGTTCTGAATCCTATTCATGGGAGGAAAAATGTTCGGATAATAAGTTCAACAAACGGTCGTTTGTTGAACTTATTATCTGAACATTTCCTCAATGAATATTTGGCACAGAAATGGTTAACAAAGAGATAGATTAAAGGGACGTACCGTTCAGGACTAACATTAAGCGCGCCGTTGTCGTATTCATACATGTATACCGTCGCCATTGGCTACTAGATGTGGTCAAAGTTGTAAACAGTTAGATAGTCCATGGTGATGATGATAATGATGGTGATGATGATGATGATGATGATGATGGTGGTGGTGGTGGTGGTGGCGGCGATGATGGTGGTGGTGGTGGTGGCGGCGATGATGGCGGTAATGACAATTACAATACCGATGATGATGATGATGCCGATGATGAAGATTGCTACGACTACAACGACGATAACTAACATGATGTCGACGATGCTACTGGTGATTGATGATGATGATGATGGTGACGGCGACAAGGGCGACGATGATGGTTACTTAGACAAACTATTTTGAAATAATGGAGCAGCTTCTGCGCCACAGTATACTAACTTAACCGCCATTGCGGCACATGTGCATATACCTATACGTGTATATTTGTTCATGTTTACACTCTAATTATGTACTTTGTTGTGCTATTTGAGTATTAAATCTATATATGATTCAAACTACTGGCGTTGGAAACTTCAGACCAACAATCAGATTACAGTTTAGTGATCGTATAATTTTCTAACCAATACTAATATATAAGTGTGAAATAAATCGTGCTAGACCAAGAGTCGAATATTTTCATGGGTTCAAACTAGACTGACATGGCAATCAATTCTAACCATAAGGGGCGTTGAGTTTGAATAGTTTCTGACAGTTGGAAAATTCCAACTCAAGGGGTGCAAATTTCGGATTTCAATGGGGTGGCGTAAGTTGGTACTTTAAAGTTGGACAACACTCCCCCTCCAAAAAGACCATCTAGCGACGTCCCTGATAGTTTGGTTTGTTTTATTGGTGTTTATTTTCGTTTCAGCTGATATAGACATACAGCACGACATTGTCATGTTTATGTTTTGGAGGAAAGACCGCGCAGAGGATTCAATTTACCGGGAAATCACATCACTCCACTGCACGTAGAAACCACTGACCCTGAAAGTAACTGACAAACTTACCCAGATACACGATTCAGGCTACCATCCTCGCTTCGAACCAGCTTCGGATTACGCTAGCCTAATGCGCTATGCACCTTACCAACTGAGTCACGATGTGCATGTGGGCGTCCCTGATAGAATAACACACAAGACCACAAGCTTCAAACACCCACACTAGTTAGGATTGACCCATGTTATAACGTGTGATATAAACAACTGGAGGAATGTGCATGCGACAAGCTTGATTCGCAGATTCTTTGCAATGTCGAGGTGCATTGTGCATACCAGGCTGACGTGTTGTGTATGCGCGAAACAATAATAACATACAGTAATGCTCTAACTAATCGACTCCTTAACCACAGCAGAATTATGGGTAACTTTTCAGGATTTAGTCGGAAATATGGCTTGTTGCCATTCATCGGAAAGCTCTCAGTGAGAGCTTTCCGATGAATGGCAACAAGCCATATTTCCGACTAAATCCTGAAAAGTTACCCATAATTCTGCTATGGTTAAGGAGTCGATTAGTTAGAGCATTACTGTATGAGAGTGCAGAAAAATGTTTACTCCATATAAAATCTCGCAGATACAGAAATACCTATAAACAAAATTCATAAGTTTTGTTTATATACACGATACCCTGGCACTGGGTTTCCAGCGATAACTCTTCCCATTTAACTAATTGGCAGACCTAGCCATAGAGCACCTGGGTATTCGACAGAGTTAGCACATCGTGTATAATCGTCGACAGGATAGACCGACAACACGCTCCAAGCTACTTGTCTTGTACCTTGATCTGAAGCGAACAAGATCGGCTCAATATAAATATTACGCGACTTCACGAGGAGGATATGCGTTCGATATGCTCAATCAATATCGTTCCCGTTAAAGCGCCATAGAACCACACTAGCAGATCCGGCGCCATAGAACCACACTAGCAGATCCGGGAAATGGAAATCATTCGTTTCCTCAGTTCTTATCGGCAACAGGTTCAAACTGGGTCTTTGAGCCGCAAGCTAGTGAAACATGTACATGTAGTCCATATGAACACCGTATGCCATTATATGTGTTCGATTTTGCAAAGTAGGCAATTAGTGTATACATATAGAACAAACAAATTCCCAGGGAAGACCACTCTATTTGGACCTATTTAACATATTAAGCGCGTTCCATTTCGCATCACCTGAGTGGAAGTTGAAGCTATCGATATAGGTCGATAAATACTTGATCTACCTTTCTACGAGCATTTAATATATGTCACAGAAAGACGCAATGATATATATATATATATAACTTTGAACACGATGCTTGGGTCCCATACAAAAAACAGCCATTTGCACGACATAGAACAGAAAAGAGCGTTTCGTGTTAGTATATTCCTGATATGGTAAAAATAAAGACGTTTCTTTCACTTATCTGCGAAAGATTTAAAACAGCTAAAAATGGCTGTGACTATATGTAATGTATTTTTTCAGAGCATATGAAGCCGTATATCAATATGTCGTGTACTTGTCAACCGATCGTATACATCCTTCTAAATTACGAAGACATAATTTGGAAGCTCGAATGAGCCATATCCATTTAAAGCTTGCATTTCCTTGCTTATTGACAAATTATGTTCATCGCACGTTCAACTGGTAACCATCGTTCTCTAAGCATTCATGGATTGGGACTATATAGCCCTAACAACAGTTTATACAGGTACAACGAAGTGGCAACTTATATAGCAATTAAGCGAATATATGGGCCTTGAACTTCAAAGATATTGCCTTAGTAATTAATCAGCACACCACTAACCCAGGCGTTATATGTATGCATGGTTGAGCGCATTTTGACATAAGCTTAATAAAATGTGTTTAATGAATCAAGTTGCGATTAAGTTAATATAATAAGGTCTACACAGTTCTCTATGTCAGCCGAGCCATGATTGCTATTCTGAGAGCATATATATGGAGCATTTTAATAATGAGCAGTTTCATGTTTATGTTTCGATTTATTGGGGTTTACTGTCATTTTAGTCACTAGGCCATGTCAGGGCGTTGTCAGTTTTACTGGTGGGGGAAAGACCACACAGGATTAGTTTCATCGAGAGATCATTACAATGCGCGCAGAAACTACCGACCATTGGTTGGAAATCAACTGACAAACTTTCCCAGATACACGAGTTATGCTACATACCTTGTGCGAGGCTTGAACATTATCAATCACAGTATGAAACATACCGCCTTTTGAAATAATCTCTCCCTTTACGACACACCCCACCCCACCCCACCAACAGGACCACTTCACCCCAACCATGTGCATAATTTGTATTGATACTTATATTAAACATTTAATCTGTATGCCTATACTTAAGTTGTTGAGAATAAAGAATATTTAATTGGATCACAACATTGTCGGGACTAGAACAAACTTCGCCATCGCTGACAGCTTATACGTTGACGTAATGGACCACGCACCCAGTACGTGACGACAGTGGGTTTGTGTGACTACCCCCCCCCCCCCCCCCAGTTTGGTAAAAATGTTCAACAGTTGGAAATTTCATGACTGACACAACATTATAGTTGGATAATTTACACCGAATAATGGTCCACGCACACATGACGTGGCGACGGCAATTTGGGGGGGGGGGGGGCTACCCTCACCAGGTTTGGTAAAAATGTTCAACAGTTAACTGTTGTTTTTAGACCAACAGCAGCATATTTTTCTACTTATGGTCTAAAATTGCCATCAGTTGGATATTTCCCAACCATATACAGGGGTGTCAGGTTGGACATTTCCAACAGTTGGAATGTTTGAAGTACCGGTTGGAAAGTTCCAATCCAAGGCGGGTGCAATTGTGAGTGTGGTCTGGTTCAAGGAGGTTGGGTGCAGTTGGAAATTTCAATTTGGACACCCCCAACGGATACCCTCTAGCCACGTCCCTGCACGCGCCTTATACTAAAGCAGTTTCATGAGAAAGACTGAAGTTAACAACGATGCATACACGAAAACACCTATCCATTATATGCAGTCAACCCAGTCAATCAGGCATGAACTTGGTACTCATCTTTGAGTGTGAGGGGGAAATCGATATTGCAAATCACCAGATACCACGATATGTGAGAGTATCTGGTTTCTCACAATGACCATATCATGTACGCGGGGATTGCAAATGCGTCACAGACTCACCGTTGTGCAGGGTGGGTCTTCTGTCATGTGATATGAATGTATGAGGGGATTTCATGCATGCAGCAAATTAATGAGCGACGTGGACACTTTATGATTCACTCTAATAATGGAAATTCGGAATTTAAACACACACCGTAAATTGCGACAATTCGTTATACCATGTACTTACCTATCCCGTCTCCACCTACGTCCATGTATTCACACATCAATACTAGTACTCATATTACGAGTCATATAGACATGGGATTGGCCGGGTTAAATGAATCAAATGTGCTATGTATTGCGTTTCGAAGGAAAGTGGTAACGTCGCATTGCTGAGTTCATATTCGACGGAACGACATGGTCATACTCTAAATCATGCCATGAATATAAGCCGGCATAGAGATCATGCCATGATATATAATCTTAATCCACTGCGGAGAACCACACTATTGACGACATGTATGTACAAGAGACTATTCGGTCTTAGGGATCGGGAGATGTTAAATATACATTTCAAGGGCGAGGGGACTCAACGCAGGCTATGGTCTTACAATCTCGTCCAAATACGGATACGATAGGCGAGAATCGCATGCGTTTTGATATGTCGATGCCGTCTGGAGAGTTTGGCGGGACCAGCATCCCGTCTCGATTTGCTCAGTCTACCCTTGATGCTATAAAGTGGTAGCCGCGGGCGCTTATATATAGAGTTGTTTTTATGAGCCATCAGGCCCCCGCGGCAGCGGTCGCTGGCGCGACCTGACTGCCTCGATATCAATTTGAAAAAGGGGTGACGTTCAATAACAGTTTGAATTTTGTGTTTCCCAACAGGTCTTAGACAGTGCCGTCCGCCTCCCCCAAGCCCACCCACCCTAAAAGTGATTTTTCCTATAGTGTTTTTGAAACGTGTCTCTTTGTGGTGTCATTCTTTTGGTATGATTTTTTACTAAATAACGGGTATGTTAGAGTTACATTTCTTTGAATTTTACAATCGAAACATATTCGCATGCGATGCTGAGTCACGCGGGACACGGCAAACTAAATCGCGCGCAAATTGGCTTGCGATTTTTCAGCATCCCACCCCATTTGGCATGCGATAGCGTTTGTACTAGGTGCTCAACGATGACGACATAGACCCCAACTACTGAGCTATAAAGCACGTGGTATCACAGCCATGTAGGTGTACATATCTACCACATTTCAAATTAAACGAGTATGATGTCACAATAAGAACCAGCTAGCTTGATTTGGGGCTCAGAAAGGATCCTATATGTGACCCGCCATATCAAATCCAGTCGGAAGTCGGGATTTTTTTTACCCTGTGCCAATATGGTCGACTCGCATATATAAGTCGCATATATAAGAGAATGCATTGGCCTAACAATTGTTTACAATTTTAATAATTTGTTCTTGTATTCTTTAACAATTTTATAATTTCACCCATACAGAGCCCCATACAAACATGAGCAGACGACACTCTTCTATATGCTTCTATATATGTGTGGGGCTCCCTGCAGGGTAATGGATGTTTTTTATTTTATGTCCTAAAAATTGTAAGAAACATTTATTTAAAAAACATGATAAAAAATTGTTAGTCCAATGTATTCTCTTATATATGCTATATGCGAGTCGACCTATGGTCGACTCGCATATATAAGAGAATGCATTGGCACAGGGTAAACAAAATCCCGACTTACGACTGGATTTGATATGGCGGGTCACATATATTCCCTGTGATATGCCAGAAATCATCGTAGTCTGGACTAGACCAGGTTGGCGCGGGTTTCAACCCGACATGTTCGAAAATCGGGACCTATTTTCAAGCTTGACCCGAGTTGAGGGACATCTCATTGTGAAATTCTGGTCGATATATGGCCATTCCGATAAGAAATGAGATTTAGTTCACGCCAACTGAACACATTTGAAGCAATGAACACCCATAATGAGTCCGTGCCTCCATAAATCTGATATAATATAGCGGGGCGCATCGGTCCTCGGCTGATGCACGTGGATATGAGTGTAAATTTATATCAGCGTTGATCACTTGTCCGTCTGCAAAATGTACCCCGTTGTCTAATGTTTCTCGGTCCACTTCCGACGGCACCACGCGTGCAGTTCAGCGGCCGATTCCAATACACATAAGTCATCAGATAGCACTCGCAAAGAAAGAATTCACTCACCAAACAGTATTCTTGATCTATCACATATTGATGACATGTAACACCACGAAGTTCGTATATATAAATCACTTGACATTTTGGCTCAAATATCTCCCACGCAATTACAAATAATATCCGACATAGTCTAACACGAGGGCTTATATTCACTGACAATAAATAATACACAGAAAACCCCCACAGATTGCCCATCGAGAAAATCGAAAACACATCTGCGGCTAAACGCGCCTATACTGCATTTATCAAGCGGAATTCAAACCCGTTGTGCTCCCCGCGCTGTGTAGAAAAGCTTCGCGTGCGATTGTTGATACACGTGAGTTTATTGTATTCCTGATATGTGATAAAATTACATGTATCACTGCGGAAGAGTAATGTATTTTATTGAATACTTGAACTGATGTGAACTTTTAATACTCGTTCAAACAAATACTAAACACTACATACCTTTTCAGACTTGTACTCGTTGCTTTGATGGACTTTGCTGACTGTTTTGTTGATGATCCGGATGTGGAGGGCGTGTCATCGGCCCCTCTCGACCGTCTGCTTCCACCTCGATTTCTCCCCGACGACGACGATGTGCCATTGGTTGTAGCGGCTGACATTTCTTCAATGCCAATGTAGCTATTTCAAGCCACTCTGGAAATTAAATCAGGATAACGCTTTGAAGAATTATCTGCGGTGATGGCGAAGGCCTATCATATCCCAACACCATTTTATTTGTATGCGTAACAGAACTGAAGCAAAGGCGGAATCAATTAGGCTCGCACGTGGTTCGTAACCTCTCACATTGGAAGGATATTGAATAGGCCCAACGAAATAGCGAGGCGATGCTTGTTGAGGAACGGGGATAAATGGTTTAAAAATGAATGTTTGCACGTGCAAGAAATCGGTGTGGGTACGAGTACATATGTGACCCGCCATATCAAATCCAGTCGGAAGTCGGGATTTGTTTTACCCTGTGCCAATGCATTCTCTTATATATATGAGTCGACCATAGGTCGCCTCGCATATATAAGAGAATATTGGCTTAACAATTTTTTATCATGTTTTTTAAATAAATGTTTCTTACAATTTTTAGGACATAAAATAAAAAAACACCCATTACCCGGCAGGGAGCCCCACACATATATAGAAGCACATAGAAGAGTGTCGTCTGCTCATGTTTGTCTGGGGCTCTGTATGGGTGAAATTATAAAATTGTTAAAGAATACAAGAACAAATTATTAAAATTGTCAAAAATTGTTAGGCGAATGCATTCTCTTATATATGCGAGGCGACCTATGGTCGACTCGCATATATAAGAGAATGCATTGGCACAGGGTAAAAAAAATCCCGACTTCCGACTGAATTTGATATGGCGGGTCACGTATGTTATAGGAGAGACTCGAATCATCGGTCAGTGCACTACAGTTATATGTGCGAGTTGGGAAGAGTGTTCTTCTGTAAGCTGTATATTTAGCTCCAAAGCGTTTCGAGGACCATTGAATATCATCGCGTGACCGCGTACTGTTCATGGTGATGCCATGTACATTCAAGTATTATGGGATGACACCAATGTTAAATAAACTGGGAACTAAACATGACCTAGTTCACATTTGGGCTCCTCAGTTCAACCAAATAATTAGCAAATATTTTCTACCAATCAGCGACTGAGCCGGTCGCTTACTGCATTGGGTTTCTCTGTTCGACCTAATTTTGATATGCCAGCATACATTCAGTGTTAAATTGCCCATCTTCAAACAATATTTTTGTTGTCAAAAAATTATCAATGAATATTACACTTTATTTCATTTTGTGTGACACCCGTCATAACTTTCAATAATAAAGATAAAGAGAATGTGTGTTATGAGGTGTATTATATAGCATACAACAGGCACTGTAAAATACATTACAATATATATGCAGAAGCCTCGTCTCCTTGTACCAGTAAGCTCCTCCCACTAATGCATATGTGTGGAAACATACATAGCGCGTTCCGTTAGATTCGAGATGTACCGCCAGACATGAATGCCTAAAAAAGGTAAGCCATCCCCTGATATTTTCGGTCAAATGAGCAGTCTACGCAAAAGTGGATACTAAGTTCGTAACACTAAACGTGGTATGCCCAGCCACTGCAAGGGGAATTGCCAACCATGTCCAGTGTTCATATATTGCAATGTTGGTACGGTCCCTCCAAGTCTCGCCTAAAACATTGCTATGAAATGCGGTTATATTCATAGCAGGATCAGTGATATTTTTAATTTTGTTAAAATGTTTTTTTATTTATTTAAAATTGTTTTTATTTACTTAATTTAAATAAGATTTTTTTATTTAAATCGCTATCTTTTTCTAACCGTTATGAAAATAAGTAATCGCGCAAATTTTCTGATAAATGTGGGTTATAAAAGGTGTACATGTTGCTTATTATATCCAAGCCTAAATTAATCATACTTCTGGCAGGTGGCATGGACTATACTGTTGCTTATTATATCCAAGCCTAAATTAATCATACTTCTGGCAGGTGGCATGGACTATACATTCGCTCTTTTTACATCGTACTCATATTGTTGCCATTTCGTGATAATATGTTGTGTTATTATTGAGAAGGGCAGCCAGTGTTGTATTTGTCTTGAAATACCATTATATAATGATGATGAGAAATAAAAGTATTTGTATTTATTTATCTGATGGACCAAGTAGTATTATATACCAACCAAGCACACACATATCAAGCGACAGTGTAGTCATGCACTTTATGTATACACTTATAGGTTACACTGGTGTAAATAAGGTTCTGAGTGACATCTAGCGGGAGGAATATATAGGAGAGAATAAAATAGACACTGCATGGGCCTTGATTGGTCAATAGCCTTGTGTGCTTTTTGCATAACAAAATAATCACACCTCTTCCGATTCCCGATGATTTCCCATAGGTAAAATAGCCATTGGCACAGGAATTAACCCTCTGTAGTGAAGTTTGAATTTTTTGGTGTGGTCTAAAATATGACAGTAATTTGTTATGCGGTTCTGACACTAGTTACGAAAACACAAGATTTAAAGGCGAATTCCCTGCTAGACAGACATGATTTTTTTTGCGCAAAAAGTTTCCCCAAATGTCAATTTTTCAGATTTAAAGAAAATTTTGGACCCAAAGTTTATATTGCCAACAGTATACGCTAAAACGTTAGCACTGATGCCTATGGGAAACATTTACACCAGTGTAACCTATAGGTCCATGTGGGTTCCATGGATAGGTAGACTTGTGCTTAAACCCGTACTACTAAATTTAGTCAATTTGAGGTGAAAACTGAATATATTATCAATCACGTTTGCTCTTCTGTGACATCAGATCACAATCACACCATATACCGAGTATAGACACCTAGAGTAATTTAGTTGGCAGAGTATAGCGTTACTTAGTTAATATTTACATGTATGGTAATCAGAAAAGGAAAGAAAATTAAACAGCGTTGTGCCGGTTGTGGGGAGTGCTGAATCTGAGTGTGTTTACTAACAATGCTGAGCGGAACAGACCGTAGCTGCATGCATGGTGCAGTAAATACGGTACCACGCAGTACGTCTAGACTCTGTAGTTTCTATATAGTGTTGAAAATTACTGTGCAATTTAATATCTATTATCTAATTGTGTGTATTGTTTAATCATACCCACGTTATAGTTTACAAAATCTTGTGATTTATTGCAGTTCTTGACTTTTTATCATCATTTCAAAAATGTTGATTTTAATCGGCCAACCCTGACTCGGAGGTAACTCGGTGCGGCATGGGGTTACATGCAACACTAAGTTGTTATTCACACGCATCTTTAAATGAGTTGTGCACCCTCGTAACGGTTTCGTGACATTTGAACTTAGCACTACCCTCATACAAATGTTCCGCACTCAATATGCAAGTTATCAGGGAGTCAATATTATCTCAAATCATTCGATACTGATCTTTCATGCACAATTTCATGACAATCAGCCTCAGGATTATTAAGATACAGTGTGATATGTCAGGGGGACTTACTTATTTTGATGTATTTAGTGAGGGGGCCTCGTGGTTCTTGAAGTACAATGTGATAAGTCAGGGGGACTTACTTATTTTGATGTATTTAGTGAGGGGGCCTCATGGTTCTTGAAGTACAGTGTGATATGTCAGGGGGACTTACTTATTTTGATGTATCTAGTGAGGGGGCCTCATTGTTCTTGAAGTACAGTGTGATATGTCAGGGGGACTTACTTATTTTGATGTATTTAGTGAGGGGCCCTCATGGTTCTTGAGGTACAGTGTGATATGTCAGGGGGACTTACTTATTTTGATGTATTTAGTGAGGGGGCCTCATGGTTCTTGAGGTACAGTGTGATATGTCAGGGGGACTTACTTATTTTGATGTATTTACTAAGGCGGTCTCATGATTCTTGAGGTAGAGTGCAATTTGACAAGGGAACTTACTTATTTTGATTTATCTAGTTGGGGGGGGGGGGGGCTCACATTTCTTGAGATACAGTGTGATATATCAGGGGGACTTACTTATTTTGGGGTGTTTACTGTTTAGTAAGGCGGTCTCAGGATTCTTGAGGTAGAGTGCAATTTGACAAGGGAACTTACTTATTTTGATGTATCTAGTGAGGGGGCCTCATAATTCTTGAGATACAGTGTGATACTTCTTGAGATACAGTGTGATATATCAGGGGATTTAACTTATATTTAGGTGTTTAGTAAGGTGGTCTAAGATTCTTGAGGTAGCGTGCAAGTATGACAAGGGGACTTACTTATTTTTATGTATTTAGTGAGGCGGCCTCATGATTCTTGATATACAGTGTAATATGTCATGGGGACCTTCTTATTTTGAGGTGTTTAGTATAATTATGCAGGTTTTTAACACATGTTCGTTTTGATTTGTTAGCAGGTATTGACTCGAAAAATTATAGCATTATTTAACATCAGGTTGTAAAAAACTCGGTTGGAAATTATAGGAGGCAGACAAGCATCACTTGAGATTCCGTTTTTTTATTGAACGACAACAAAACTTCAAAAATTCTCACGATATATCCAGAGTTTGTTATAGTGATTGGCCGACAAATAATTGATTGCCCCGCTGGAAACATTAATAGCAATTTCACATAATAGAGTCGATTAGACTCGGCGCATCCAATGAATATATTCAACCCTGGGGCCATTGCGCATGAATGCTATGTAGCTCTTGGGTGTCAAGCGTAGAAGGGGTGGCGTAAAATGGGACAAACGAAGAGTTCTTGCATGTATAAACAGAGTCGTCCATCGAACTTACTTTAAACATATATCATTCGTATATAAATATACAAAAGGGATCGGGGAACAAGTTATTTCAACTTAGGTATATAGCCCCTCTCCCGTACAAAATTGTCAATACATTGTTATAAGATGACAAGAAGGCGTTAACAGAAACGTTTGTATATGGTGAGAAAACGATTTGAGTTTGCATTATAATGTATGTCGTATAACATCTTTCAGCGTATGTGTCTATGGATTACCAATTAGGATGAGCGTAGATCTATGCATATCTGTATCTATTGTGATATTTAAGGAAGATGTGCAATATAGATTTCAAGGCTATGTATGAATATCAAATATTTAACTGTACGGTTGATCTGAATTGGTATAGTAGAGAATTTGGCCTTTATAGTATACTATAATGGTATTCTATATATTTGGTGGAAACTGGACATTTGCAAACTTTATTTAATTCAGGAGCTGGGAGTCATTCAGCCTGGCATGTGCAGCCACTCAGGCTCAATACTATAACATTTGCATATACACGCACAGCCTCCTTGTTACAATACAGTAAATATACCTAAAGTATTTGAGAAGAGGAAAAGTTCCAATATTGACTTCTATAGAATAGACCAACCGTCATATCAGACAATCCTTTTATTTGATCTCCGGCTATCAGTGACCAAATAATCGTAAAGCTTTTTGTGTGCATGACATTGTGGTTTAAGAAAAAACAGGTCCTTTCAATTTGATACAACATAATTCAAGATGTTGATCTGAAGGACAGTCATAGCAACTGTTCGTTTCCAGCAGTTGCCGTGAGTTTACTTCGACCGATTCCTTCAGGCCAGACATGTCAAACTGGAGGGAATTCTATTGCCAACAAGATTGTACCATTTTGCCAGTTTGGCAGTTGGTATCATGATTTTTGCCACGAACCGTCATTGATTTTGAACATTGTCCTTTGGTTGGTAAATGTGGTATGTTTCCACTATAGTCCTGTGGTTCGGTCGCTCTTATTCAATTCTGCATCAAAAGCTTCGGTGTTAGCCAAGCTAAACCAGCGTTACGTAGAGATTGAGCAAACTCCAACTGGCGTTCGCGGCTCCAGGAGAAAAGATACAAGATTATGTGTGTTGGTTTTACAGCAGCCTATTACAACGTTGTATTTATAGACACTTCCTTGTCAAAGTTCAATAGCTGTGTTGGTTTTGGAGAACACGACACTTCAATGAGTTATGCGTGATAGGACATCATCATTATTATTTCTAACTTTTAAAGATTGTCTATCTCTTTGTAAACATGTATTATATAGTTACCGGGGTATAAAATATTAGATATGAATCGAAGACACCTGTCCGGAAATGCTTCTATCGATTAATATTGATTATATTTCGAATATTTTCTGGTCTAAAACGTGTGGTTGTTAAGCTAACGTACAACAGTTCAAAGACAGAGACCAGAAATGTTATTGCGTATGTTTTTCACACATAAACGTTAATTAGACTCATTATCGCTTATAAGTTATAACTATGGAATAAAACAATACAAACAATCCATCTGGGACATTTGACGTTCGGAGCGCAGCTATGGGAACACCCTAAAGAATCAAATATCTCTATCGCTATATGGTATCGCATGAATAGTCTGTTCTAAAAATAGAACAATAAAGTGTTCCATCTAATAATCTCATTAATAAAATATTCGAAATAAAATCAATATTAATAGATAGAAGCGTTTCCGGACAGGGGTCGTAAATTCATATCTATTATTTTATATCCACGAAACAATTTCAAAATTGCTATATGAAGAGATAATCTAATTTAACAAAACTGAACCTGTCCCGACAAGAACGCAACCAATCCCAACGGTTTGGCATGGAAATAACCTCTCCCATAAATGTACATCATATCTGCCGGACTATTTCACTCACGGGATTGAGCATGTGCATACTGCCTCGAAATTATGTTAATAGGGAAACTCGTATGTTAACAGGGAAACTCGCATGTTAACAACGAAACTCGTGTGTTAACAGGTAATTCGTCTGTTAACAGGGAAACTCGTCTGTTAACAGGGAAACTCGCATGTTTAATTTGAACTAGTTATTGCTATTTGTCACTATTTATTGGACCATTTATTATTTATCTGTTGTAAACCTCTGCGTTTTCCGATATTTCACGATATAACGAGTCAAGGTCGTCGCCTTATTACCAAGGCCGTGTATTGTAGACATGGGCGAATATGGTCTCTATTTATGGGAGAGGTTATTTCCAGGCGAAAGTGAAAATGGCCGAGCTGCCGAGACTGTGCCAGCTATATATAGGTACCATTAGCTTTACCATTGGATGATGTTGACAATTAAGGAGTTTATTAACCAGTATATCCAATGCTAATTTCCAAAGGAGTCACACTGCCATATACTGGCGTGAAAAGTACGCATCATTTTGGAATAAAGGCATAATTTAGTATAGTTATATCCTTGTTGTAGTGACGCGGGGGTCCAGTTGTTAATGTGCATGCTCGACTCATAACGTCATTGTGCGAAATATTATAGTGAATTCGAAGTCCGCTCTCTGTCACATTGAACTCCAAACAATATGTTCGTTGCCTTTGGAAAGCAATCGCATCCTACAGTTGTATATTCAACCCCGGGCCATTGCGTGAATGCTGTGTAGCTCTTGGTTGTCAAGCGTAAGAGGTGGCGTAAAATGGGACAAACGAAGAGTTCTTGCATGTATAAACAGAGTCGTCCATCTAACTGCTTGAAGGCATTCAGCCTGGCATGTGCAGCCACTCGGGCTCAATACTATAACATTTACATATACACGTAAACCGAGTACCCGGTCCGGAGTGGATATATATTGTAAGTATTCTAATCTTGAAGCGTTCACTGCTCAGCCCAGATTGCTTCCTTCTATATAATCGAGGTTGAGTAAAGCAATGCCATATGGCGGGGGTAATAATCACACAAAGCGCATTGAAACTAATTTACTATATAAATGCATCGATTATTATTAATATTCTCGATAACAAAGCCGATGCTCGCAAAACTAGAACAATCCCGCGATGGCAGACGATCAACTGTGTAAATCCCCAATATACAGAAATGGAAATTATACCCTATCAACGTCTGTTCAATGTTCATATGAATTCACAAATTTAATCACAATTTATGTTGAGAACATTACACATATAGAGACAGTGACAACTGAATAACGCTGTGTCTCGCTGGGCGGCGTGGTGAGTAATTATAGAATTAAGATGAGATGTTCAATTCGCTTTTTCTAACAGTGACTCACCAACAATTACAGCAACACCCGGTTAGAACACCGAAAAAGACCACGAGCAGATCGGAAACACCGTGACTTCACGGATCTATATATACATGTATATATAGTATATAATATATTCACTTCCTTTTTTGGTCAGTGAGTTTTCACGAACATGACAGGGTGTTCAGCTTTCGAATTGTTATATAGTGCGAATTTAAGAGAATCAATCTACACCGCATAAAAGTGCATGTTCGCAACTCTTTCACGTATGATATATATATCGCGTAAGTGTGTTTAGATGTTGTACGTATCCGATTATAGGTCATACCGGTCATAGTCAAATTATTTAATAAATAGACTGAAACAGTGGGTATTTCCCTAGCGCTGAACTTCCTCTTAATTATTAACTAGTGCTCCACTGGCTGGGTAATTATATATCGGTTATATACAGGAGCGAATATTATAAGACTGGTTCGCTCAACTTTGCTGGAAACTCATTGCAATATTTTCTAACATACGCAGTATAATACATATATATATTATATATCAAGCGAGTAAGAAATAATCACTTTAGTACAAAACTTTTGATTTGGAACCTGGATCACTCGTTATTTTTTTGTTTTATGTTTTATGCTAATTATGGCAAAGTGGATGTCTTATCTAATAACTTAAAACATGACGCAAAGACGCCACACCGGCTACCGGACTGGCAGGTAAAGACCAACATGAAGAGGCGACTGGCAACCGATAGTCGAACTTTTTGCTATCATCAAGTTAACTAAGTAATACAGAATAGTAAAACGGTTGATTACTCTGTCGTCATAAATATCATTGTTCACGTGGTATGAGTATTCCTCGTCCATCATGATAAAAGTTGTGAAAAAAATTACACTCGGGGTCAATAAAACCTTTTTGTTTCCGATACTCTGCCTGGCTGAGATTTTCTTGCCTGCCTCAATTTTTTTTCAATTTTCTTCAGAAGGCTAGTCTATAGTTACCTGTTAGAGTGACAATGTGAATATTTATCGTTTTTCCAATCCCAAAATAAAATATCAGTTGGATATTTAGCTCACGTTGGTAGAGATCTTATACCGCAGAGTGAATGAATTCAAGGGACAACATGTTTTTATCAATGATTGGCTCATTTTCAAAACATATGGATCTACCATATTCCATGGGACTGTGACTACACTATTATAGCGCTTACGGCTGAAATGTTTTTTTAAAAATTGCAAACAAAATAATCCCTGCTTAGGGTATAATTTCCATTTCTGTATATTGGAAAATTTTCCCAATGCTATCGGAAACAGAGAAGTTTTTTGTTTTGGCCTCATTATTTTATATCACCATAAACGATCATCTATACAGTGATCTATATAATAAATATTATAACGCCTCATAGTTCAATGGTTAATTGGTTTAATATATCCACAAACAGACCGCAAATTTGTTAACATGACACATGGCACAAAGGGCAGTGGTTTTATATTCCATAGATTACATAATCAATGATACCATCTGTATATAGCGTTACCTGCTCAGTGGTGCGTGTATAATGCAACAGTAAAATCAAGCACTATCGATTTTCTTACTTTGGGTGCTGCCCTTTTTCGTGGGCACTTGGGTCTCACTATCCGCCATCGAGAAATGACGTGGTCGGGAGAGTAGGAAATTATCGATCAAATCCAGCTGTACATAATAAACTAGAGAATTTTCTAAGCGAAGAAGTTCTCAGAATAGGGAATATCTTATTTTCCCGTCTGCTCGACACCGCTGATTCGCACAGTCTTTAGTTGTTTATACTGTGACATCGGCCATCATTCAATATATAACCGGTAATAGAGTATGTGTGGTCACATCACATTATACCTATTTATGGATTGATGGCTGACGTTTTCCTGTTCGGCTTCCCATGCATGTCAAAGAGCCTTGTAGAATCAATGGGTGAACTGATCAATTCAGGCTATTAGTGTGTTAGTCTTTCATATACTTGACTCTCTGCGGAGTATTTCTGATTGATTGATTGATTGATTGATTGATTGATTGGTGTGTGGGTGAATCACTATATGGACATTATACTTGTAATGGGCCTGCATTTATATTCCAGGTTAATTTAAAGGGACTCAATGCCTTTGAAGTGGACATTGATTTAACATAAAAAGTCTGTAAAACAACTATCATCAACATACAAATAAATAGACTTGGTACAAATAAATAGACTTTGTTCTTATATTAAATTTTTCATTATTAATAAATCTCCTATAATGAGATTTAGCATGTCACAACCATTGTCATGTAAACTCTACTGTTACAATGGAATTAACGAAAAACCTCCAATTAGTCAAACAGACGAAAAGATAATACAAGTGCAGGAGTAGTCCTATTAATTGGTGGGAAATGTTAAGATAATACGACCCACATGTATATATGGTCGTTGGTCTGAACATTTTGAAGGGAGCTATAGTACTAAGAAGGATTAGCGTCCAATGAATCTTTGAGCGTTAAAATTAGGTTTCATAATGTTCTCAACGTCCACTTTCGATGTCATTATGCTATGAGTATGTGGTCTTCGAAATTGCACATGTACTGTGAATGAAGTTCATGAGAACTAATATTTTGTATTTTTATCCGCGAAACATTGACACAAGAACTTTTCTCTAATGGTGACATCATTGATTGCGAAAACTTATGCATGCCTGCGCACGCATTTTGGGGGTACCTACTTCAAATGGTGTGTACTCACGAGTCATCTATGTATAATGTAATTTACGCTTCAACAGAGTATGTCCCATCAAATTATTGTTCAATGTAAACATTGATCACTTTGTGTGTGAGAGGTTTTCTCAACGTAGTTACGTATATATAGGGTTGTTTTCTGTATCTTGTACTGCACTCATGTACCCTTCAATGCTGCAAATAGTGTGTCTGCTTAGGCCCCATCGCCTGGGAATTATATATTGTCTCAAATTAACATTGTTTTTAGTTACTTTTTACCTTCTGGGAAGTTTCTATATCCCCTAATAAAATAGAAAATAAAGATATATGTATATCACCAACATCAACTGGGAAACTTCAATCTGATCCTATAGGTCACCCATGCAAGTTGAGGCCAAACAGAATGTTCCCAGGGGGATAGCGTCACTAAATTCACCCTCTGAGAAGCTCGTTCCACAAATGATAGACGCACTATTTGTAGGCTTGGTACCCACCCGCATCGTAGAGACCAAAATGACCAACTCTGGGTAGGGAAGTGGTAACTGGGGCGGGGCGGACGTACCTCAAATTTTGGCTAATATGTTATACGTGGCACCACATTAGTTAGTAATTTCAGACCAAATATAACTTGATGTGGTACTGATAGTTTGATTTTCAAACCAGTATACCGTGTGTGAATTAATATGTTGCTTTTAGATAAAATGTCGCGTATTTATCTACTTTTGGACTAAAATAGCCACAATTTGAAAAAATTCTCTTCAATGGAAATGTTACACCACCAGTAAGAAAGTTTAAACCTGAGGAGGGTGGGATTTGCCAAAAAAATCGGTCTTGTTTTGTTCAAGGCGGGGGGGGGGGGGGGTGTAGTTGGTAATTCCAAAAGCGTACACTCTCTATAGCCAAGTCTCTGACGTGGAATTATCATTTGCATCCGACCATTTAAGTTGGGAACTTTCCAAATATCGCAAAATCGGTTAATAATTCCAAAACTAACATACATGTATTACTAGACCATATATCTTAACTCACATGACCCCTTGTCAATGCGACTTCACTCAAACCAACGACACATATATAAGCAGAAAACAAAAACAGTTTGCTGTAATTCAAACTATCTATGATAAAGAGTGTTTATGGTTTCCTTGCCCATTCAAATAAACGCGGATATTAAAGAGCGTTCATAAACTTTGTTTTTAAGTCTATTAACATCGCATTATGCGTGTGTGTGTTAGTCTGTAGTCTTCACTGTGGTTTACGATTAACGATTATTGCAAATATGTGTGCAAATATGTGTATTGTCTTAATCGCCCAGTGAGCGGAGAATTGACAAGTGAATAAAATTCAGCATAAAATCGGATGGAACATATTTTAAGCGCTCGCTCTTCACCACTAGTCTTTCGTTGATACGTTTCGCGTCCATATTCAGGGCTGGAAATATGAGGAAGTATGTGTCTGAAGTACAGAGGAGTGAAAGGACGACCCTCCTCCACACACAGAAGTGAAACAAACGCTCTTTATTTCTACCATATCAGGAATAGACCAACATGAAACGATCTTTTCTGTGCTGTGTCCTGCGAAGTGCTGTTTTTTGTTTGGGACTCAACCATATTGTTCAAAGTTGTAATCTTTAAGGTTCCAGTGCGTCTTCTGGATCATATAATGCTCATAGAAAGGTATAAGTACTTATCGACCTATTTCAATATCGAGAACAATTCAAAAGCGAATATTATTTGGTGGATTTTGAATGGCAGCCCGTCAAATGGTTTTAACCCGTTCTATACTAAATACTCATTTCCCATAGAAACTGTTCAGATAATAAGTTCAACAAACGACCATATATATATTGTCAGAACACCTGTAGCTTTACTTATGCACTTGTATTATCATTTTGTGTTTCTGTCGTCAGCATATGTTTTCTGAACAGTCCTCCAATTAATAATAGACCATTCCCATGCATATATTTATAATTGTGTGGACGAATCCATCTAGTAAAGACAGGGTTAAATTAAGGTATCCTGATTGTAGAATTGTCTTCAATTGAACTTTGGCAGGGTGCCCATTTATATAAACGTTCTAAAATAAAGCACATGTACCGGTATCGATCCGTTCAGATGTCTTTCGGTAGCCATGCACGTGGTGTTGACGTGGAGTGCTACATCTGAGTCCCCAATCTTATCAGTAAAGGTACAGAATAATCGTTCAGGGGAAATGGAAAAATATCTAACCCTTTCTTTACGATATTAGTGAAAGGGTGGTGTGCACATGAATTCTCACGTAGTTGGTCTGATCTTGTTTTGGTCAGATGCTTCTGGAAATTATGACTCATATTATGAGTTGGACACATTGGACAGAGCTGACCTCTCTTCTCTACAGATGTTGGGTGCTGTGGTCGGGGAAAACTGAGAAAATAATCAATATCTGACGAAACATTGATCCTGTTATTGACTACATGTGGAGCGAGTACAAATGTGATTGGCTGCTATTGATACATGTATATTTCTCTCGTTTCCTCTATTTCTTCTCATTTAAACATTTCACTGCCATTTACTGACAAATATTTCAAAAGGTTGTATCCTTCACCTTCACACACCAAGGTAGTGCAGCAACACAACATCGAGTTCAAATTCAGCTAATTCCAACGACAGGCACTCCAAGCCATGCATTTATTTTTGGTCAGCACCCCCCCCCATCCTTACCACCCGAGTGCACGTATGCCATCGATAGATTCGATACATGTTTACATATCATTGTACCATTCCGATTATAACGTGGCCATTCGATAATAAATGATAATAAGTTCACCCACATATAAAGCAATGGACTCATACTAAGGCAGTACATGTACATGTAAAATGTACATCCACCCATTCAAATACATATATGTGACCCGCCATATCAAATCCAGTCGTAAGTCGGGATTTTGTTTACCCTGTGTCAATGCATTCTCTTATATATGCGAGTCGACCATAGGTCGCCTCGCATATATAAGAGAATACATTGGCCTAACAATTTTTTATCATGTTTTTTAAATAAATGTTCGTAACAATTTTTAGGACATAAAATAAAAAAAACATCCATTACCCTGCAGGGAGCCCCACACATATATAGAAGCATATAGAAGAGTGTCGTCTGCTCATGTTTGCATGGGGCTCTGTATGGGTGAAATTATAAAATTGTTAAAGAATACAAGAACAAATTATTAAAATTGTAAAAAATTGTTAGGCCAATGCATTCTCTTATATAAGCGAGGCGACCTATGGTCGACTCGCATATATAAGAGAATGCATTGGCACAGGGTAAAAAAAATCCCGACTTCCGACTGGATTTGATATGGCGGGTCATATATATCCGAGTCGAAATTAAATCGATTTGGAATCACTCACGATTACTGAAAGAACATTACAACACAAAAGGGGTGACATCACACTATCCCTGTTATCCCCTGGTTATGTCAGAACCACCAACTCCTCATAGCTATCCTACATGTACATGTAACAAACACCACAACTGTACCCGTACGCACCACAACCGATGTGAAGAGTGACAGCATGAGTAATTAACGGTATAAAGATCGCATAAAATCTATAATGACGGACGCGGAGTCAGATTTTTGAAGCGATAAACACTCGTGATTATCATCTTATTATGATCAGCTGTTACCCTCATGCACGATTATTACATTTTTAGTTGAAGTTATCAGCGGCGTTAATGCTGAAAAGCATAATAACAATCAAAGCTTTTCCGGCTTAATGACAGTTCAATCCCGTTAGCGTAACACGCCGAGAATTCACGCATGCCAATCAGTATCCGGTTTTTATCTGACCAATATATTAAGTATTATTATATAACGTCCATGGCATAAAGGTTATTACGACAATCCTAAGAAAGTTGAAGAATAACATAGAGGAGTTACTCGAATCGGTAGTTCATATACAGTTATCATTGTGTTCTCAATCAATTTCTCGATCGTGACACCCGTGAGAGGACAGCGTAATGATAAAATGCCATTTCAACAAAGAGATTCTCAATACGATTGAAGATATCTCGTCTAAACGGCGATTTGATGAAGCCATATTTCAGTGAAGTATAGATATATACAAGTTCTTACCATAAACCGAAGAAGAATATCCGTGAAAGTGGTTTGTTGTGAGAAATCACGCTTAGAAATTAACTTAGTTACTCTTGTACGAAACGTGCAGCCTGGGTATAATATGGCTGTTCGCATTCACTCCCTCGTAAACAATGTCGACATTCTTGGCTGAAGCGAAATTATGCGTCATTCGGTCAGCGCGGCGTGGGTTCGAGTCAAGGTTCGTTGAGTATAGAGTATATGTTCGGCGTATTCAGCGGACATGGCTCAGGGACATATGCCAGAAGGGGCGCATGTACTCCGGGGCGTGATTTGTGCGCAGGGAGGGACACGGAATTCCCTCGTTCGCACTCTTGTCAGACTATTATCTCTCGACTTATTCGATAGAGGTATACAGCGTGTCGACCATATGATCGCTCTAACAATAAGAGGGGAATATTGAGAAGGTGGGTTGTTTTAATTACCCAGATGTTTTGAGTTAATTATTAAAGAGAGATTACTTGTACAATGACATTATGGATGATAGGTCGACATCGATTAACCCTTACTGGGCGGATTGTTACGGAATGCACTTCCAATATTTTAACAGACGACACCACACACGGAAGTCAATTTAGACAAGTTCCAAATTATATATAATCAGCATTATGGATTTCTTCGCTGAACAGGGGCACTTGGGGCTGCATTGTGGGGGAAAATGGCAGCTCATCTGTCTGCATTGTGCTGGGAATGTTAGGTGAGAGCTACCGGGTCACATATAGTTTAATATATACACATAGTCAATTATACCTCTGTGGTTATTTGGTGAATGTTTTTAGTTTTAGAAATATCCAGTATATTCTTAGTGGCAGTGGCGCTGGAAGCAATCGATGGCAAATGAGGGGCAAAAACTACAAGGGCATGTTTGTAACTTTGTGAAGAAATGCAGCGATAACGTTGAGAAAACTAAGTTCCAAACTCATATAAGAATGAATATATGCTGTTCCTGTAACAATACTAATAACAGTGTCTTGCCATTCTATAGAGCAACCCAGCAACATTCACCTCCTGTATCCCCTTTGGATCCGTACAAGATGGAAATGTTCCCTATTGGCACTCCAGTTGTGGCCGCCTTGTTATGTGTATACCTGTCACTATAGTGGAATAAATAACATTCAAAATAAAGAATCTTCGGGATAAAGAACCACATCTCGCCCCAAGCAGTGTCACAGAGGATGCCAATTATTTGTGGGACGCTGGGGACGTAATATCTGTTGCAAATGCCATTTCCGATATGAAACCACAAAACTGCTATTTGCAATAATATTTTGCATGTACGATCAATATACCGGAATATGGTTAGATTGAACCTGTGAGCTCATCCACCGGCGAATTTGATGGCGAGATATCGACTTTCAAAAGTGATCCAATAATTCAAGAGATCGCAAATGAAGAACAACGTTTATTATGATTTCTTTATCTATTACAGACGAATATTAGTGACCCATTATTTTCAAGCCTCAAAATAAGCCCAGTTATATCTTTCTGTTGTGATATGGTGCCTTAAACTGATCGTTAGCATCAAGTATTATATTGAACTAAGTCATGCAGATAAGTGGCTGGATTTTTTTGTTGTTCAACGGGCGTCCAACTTAAATTTTCAAAATGGACCCACACTTGAGTAGAAATTTTCCAAATGATCTAAAACTTTCAAACTTGTTAATAAGTTGCACCCTCTCACGTGACTATATGGTTGGAACTTTTCCGACTGATGGCCATTTCACTTAGTAATTTTGGCTGGAAGTAGGAAAGTATTCTAATATTGATCTAACATATGATAGACAAACTGAACATTTTATATACTCAGGCACCACACCCCCAACTGTTTTACTAAAGTTGGGAGGCGACACACCACCCCCTGTTAGTGACGCGACGTGGTGCGGGTGGGTGGAGTGGGAGGCTACCCCCCAACTTTGGTCAATTTTTCAACAGTTGAAATTTCATGGTTGGCACACAATTAGTTTTACACCACACATATGTTAAATATGTTATCATTGTTGGATTCTCAAAGCAGTAACTAGTGGGAGTTTGACCAAAAGTAGATATGCTACTTTTGTTCAATTTTGTTTTATCTGAAATGGCTGAAATTTCCAACATTTGGCTTGTGATACCAATGGATAGTTTCCAACCCAGGGGAGGGGATGCAAATGGAAATATGCGAACGTGAAGTTTTGTCTGGTTCAAGGGGGCGGGTGCAGTTGGGCATTTGAGATCACCCCCACCCGTAACCCTCCAGCCGCGTCATTGTTGCCTGTCAGCATGTCTCAGTGCTCTTCATTTTATCGCGATCCTTGTATCAGAATTAGTCGAAAAATGATTGATTGCACCTCGGCTGCTGGAATACCACATGGTGCCAAATTGAAACAAAGGAGGATAACTATAGAGCGGAGAATTCAAACTACGTAATTTTGGCACCCTTTTGAAAACAGCATGATTGGGAAATTTTATGCAGATCCGCTAATCCATAGCTGAGATATAAGCGTTGATGCCTCCAACAATATTTTCAGATATATAACAAAGAATAACTAGAGAATGGAAAATGTCCTTTGCTTCTCTTTTCAACAGTCATGATGGCGAACGTCCATACCAATTTCATTCAGATCAGATGACCAATGGCTGAAATATCTGTGCGGACGGAAAGACAAAAAGACCTTGGGCAGGACGGAACCCAAAGTTTCAATAAACAAAGAAGGATAACTCTAGAACAGTAAATGTAAGTAACCTCATTGGTCCCTCTTTTGAAAACAGTCATGATGGCTCCAAAACATTGTATTATTGTCAACTTATCCGGTGTAATAAACTGTGAACATATTGTTTTATCGAGGTACCGATACGTGTATTTTGTGCTTAATTTTTAACTGGACTGTACTGCTAGTCTATTATTCTCAATGGAAGTGGAATAACTCTATCACTTAGTTTTTAATTTTGATACATTCTGGGCAAATATAGGGGGAGTCTTGTGCTGAACCTGAGAATCTCTATCACTTGGGATACTCCTTCTGTATCCTGGGTGAATATATATTTTTTGGGTTTTATTTCATGCCAACAATAAAGCTGACTCTGTATAGAAATAATAGGGGACACAAAGATTAAGTGGGACTTTAAATGCGACAATACTGCACATAATTGTACCGTGAGTTTAATACATATATACATAATTATATATTAATGTATTGCATATGCATATGCATATGCATGTAATTTAATTTATTTATTCATCTTTATCATTGTGCAACTGCCCGTTGATGCATATTGCAATAAATAATAATCCTGCGTGTATCCATGCGGAATGTGACATTAAAGGAGGATTGTACACTAAATACAGCCATTTATGGGACCATCTCCTATATACACGACAGAATATATGCAACAAATGAATGACTTTGAGCCAGGGATGAGTGCAAAAATACATTCATGTGGTCTGTGAACAATGTAAACATCATGGTAATTGTAATGAAAATGAGTTTATGGCTCGAGCCACAAACTAATTTTCATTATTAGCGCGCGCACCGCGTGTATACTGTTCGGAAATTTCTTGATAGCCGTGGTCCCATGGGCATTTTATTTATAGATAATTGTTTTTTCCGGTTTAAAAGTCGAACTGCCAGGAGGCCGAGTCCGGTAAAAGGTGTAGTTTGGAATTTCAATTTTGTGTATTGTCCTTTACATTATTATGCCAATAATGTTGATTTTTGGTTTGTGACAAGCTATGTCAATTAGCATTAAAAGAAATTTTAAAAGATAATTTGTAAGTCTTATATTTCAACTTTTATAGACATTTCTCGTTCTGCAGCCCACTGAGGGTTGTGGTCGGAAACGGCCGAGTCGGCCACAGGTTCGTTAATTATGTGCTGGTTGTTATTGTTATTTTAACGGAATTCTGAGTTGGTCATTCGCGAAACCAATATATTTTATATTCTATAATTACAATCATGGGTATATAATATATGATCTTGAGCGCGTTACCATTTCTGACTATGGGTTTCTTGTATATACTATGTTGTTTACAATGTTCATATAGAGCGCATGAGTGTATTTTGCACTCATCTCTGGCTCAAAGTCATTCATTTGTTGCATATATATTCTGTTGAGTATAATAGCACTGGGTGAGAACTGCGAAGTGAGAAATTGTTCGCGTCCGATAAATATTATGGTGCACGTGCACGAAGCTCTTGTGCAGTTCCGGTATAAAAAAAAAAGTTTTAGTCTGCCATTTTATGACGAGAACCATCACGAGACAATACCACAAACTGAATCGTGACTGCTGAAGGTTACTGCTCACATTAGAGAATAATTATATGTAGCCGGAGAGCGCACTGAAGCTGGAATATAAAGTCGTCGTAACTGCTTTCCCATTGGTTTATATTTACACACTAAGTGTTGTCATCACTGAATCCAGCATTCTGATTGGTCGGCGCCCACGTGGCTAGTTGCAGTTATTTCTCGGTGAATGCGCAACGCCTCATGACACCAAGCTAATAACACCATCGATACGTCATTAGGTTTGGAAAGACGAACGCGTAATGTTTTGGGCGCATTTGGACTCGCGCAGGACTGACTTAATACATCATCGGGTTTCAATATGAAGAGAAATTGTTCCTATTAACTTTTGCCAAGGGTGCTATTGGGTATTTTGGGCTGATCTTGTCACGATACACTTTTCGATTTAAATAAATTTACAAAAGTGGCTTTTTCGCTAAATGTATATAAATATAAGGATTAACTGTCATGTGGACTATTTTTATGGAGATGTAACGGTGAGGTATAAGTGGTCATAACTTGTATGTAAAACCCTTCGGGTTTTACACAAGTTATGTCCACTTACCTCACCGTTACATCTCCATAAAAACAGTCCACATGACAGTTAATCCTTATATATATCAAGTAAAACATGACACGCAATTAGATGTTCATATTCCCATAGAATTAAATATTTTTTGAAATATACGATATTGAACGCTCATTATATACTGGAAGAAAGTTAATATTAAAATAAAAGTTTTGTGAGACCTAGACTCAGATTTAAGTTCCCAGATGGTGAATATTGTGATGTGCACCTCGATTATGCAATGTGTCGTCTGCCAATTTGGGGATGTAGAGAAAATAAACTAAAACGAAAATGAATCTTTATGAATAGAAACTAAAAAAAACTTGTTAATTTGATAATAAAGATACTTTCTAGAGAATATGAGCCATAAGTAGAAAGGGGTCCCCAGAGGGTGAATTTAGTGATATGAGCCCAAATGTCCGGCACCATTTGCTCAGGCCAGGCACACATGTAGATCGGCATAACGTATGCATAGGAGGTTAACGCGACCCACAAGTCGTTATCCGTTTAACAACATACATACGTGTTTTTACAATGGACACCTTTTGCCTAATGAACTGCTACTGGTAACAATTACGAATAGCGTTTAGTAGTCTTAACTTTTTGGACTGTCCAAAGCCTTTTCACAGAATTGACTACGAGTCAGTTTATGAGAAAATAGTGTCGTTCGTGCAAATGTCTTGCCACTCGCAGTAGTTTGATATGTTTCTATTTGTCGTGATTATTCTGTACTTATCATGTCATACAGTCAGTTGTATGCTCGGTGATTGCGCACAAAGCTGCCGTGTCCTTGATTGGCTTCTCGAAACTGTAATCTTAACTACGGATATGGCAAAACGACAACTGTTAGAAAGAACACAAATTCTAGTGACGTAGTATCCTATTCTTAATTCTTATCAGTAATAATGCATTATGCCAAAGGTCTCCAGTGATGTTCACTATCCACAAGTACATTGTATTCTTGTATTCAACCAACAATGTGGTACTTGTCACAGATTATGAGTTTCTGGGGCGGGGGGGGGGGGGGTACTTTGGTGTTCATTGTGAAGCAAGCATCAAGTTAATGTTTGGTGAAAACTCGGCCATACATCAAAGCCAGATGCCATATCGGTATACCACACTCTTAGAACAAATGTATATAACTTCTACACAATATGTTTTAAATTTGATCTTAAACAAAAGTGTGTAAAATGACACATGACGTATGTGTCTGTGTAATTTCCTCAACATTGAATATCAGTGAATATATGGGTGTATCATAGTTATTAGATGAGATGTGTTCTATTGGAGACACAAAACTCGCAAAGGGTACCACAGAACAAACATTGGCAGCAGTTTTAAAACAGTGTTATACACTGTGTCAAAACTGAACAGCACATAATTGTGTAGCACACAGTTTTAAAGCTGCCGCCAGATTTTTAATATGGTAGCGTTTACGAGGTTTATGTCTCAAATATAACATATCTCATCTACTAACTGTAATATACTCACATATTCACTCATATTCAATGTTGAGAAAATTCCACCAACACATATGTCATGTGTCATTTATACACAATTTTGTTTAAGATCAAATTAAAAACATATTGTGTAGAATTTAACCTGCGTTCCATTTATCCTTTCATTACCAACTGGATTCCCCCATTCAGTTATACAGGTATACATTGGACTGGTATGTTATTCGTATGCGGTGATATTCTGATAATACAAGTGCAGAATGGATAGAATTCCTATTCATTCTTTCCTATGAAATGTTCAGAAAATAAGTTCTACAAACAAGGCCGTTAAACATTTCATTTCCAAAGGGACCTATAGTCGTAATCATAAAATGTTAACTTACCAAATCGCCCGTTTAACACTCAGTAATAAATTTGGAAATAGAAATGAGGTATTAGGACGAAAAACTCAGTTCCAATAGCACAAACACCGATAATTTGATAAATACATAAACAATAAATCATTAACAAAATATACATGGGGTATTTGTTTGAAATATGATGAATATAGTAGTTTGCGTTCTTATAAATACCATTCAGCAAATGTGATGATATTTAAAACTTTAAAACTAACTTCAGTAGAACAAGTCAGCAGAAATGAAAGACATAGACTTGGCTTTTCTCAATATATCTTGGCCACAGTTCTCCGACGTCACAGATCATCAGACACAAATTAGTTGACCGTCTTCTCTGTGACGTCACAATAACCGTCGTTTTCCGTGATGTCTTTCAAAGAATCCATGAGAACATCGCGTTCTGGTGAGGATTCGCAGACGCCGGGGTCATATGAATCGTCGTACGATCTTGATGAGATGAAGGCTGGGAGGATGCGGCGATCTCAGGTCGGTATCGGGGAATCCAGAATAGGTTGTCACGTGAGCTGTCTGAATCGTCATAATTGGTTAGTAGGCTTATGTCATCCTTATTCCTGTAGATGTCGAACGTGTCTGATTTCAGCTGTTCAAAGTCTGATGTAGATCTGGAAGAAGATTATTCTGTCTGTCATTTACAGAATAAGGTTCCTAGAGGATGAATTTAGTGACGCTAGCCAACATAGCGAGCTAGCATAAATAAATTCACCTTATGGGAACCTCATTCTGCATGGCCTCATCTGCTATGGGAGACATAGACTCAGATTGAAGTTCCCAAAAATGGTGAATATTGTGATGTACACCCATTGGGAACCTCGATTATGCAATGTGTCGTCTGGCAATTTGGGGATATACATGTAGAGCAACTAAACTAGACAAGAAATAAAACCTATAAACTAGAAAAGGAATAGAATCTATAGTTTCTATAGAAATTTGATAATAAAGAAACTTTCCAGAGAAGCTAGATGAGGCATAAGCAGAATGATGTCCCCATGGTGAATTTAGTGATGTTAGCCCGCTATGCTATTGAGTCACTAAATTCACCCTCTGGGGACCTCATTCTGCAAATGACAAAAAAACTCAGACTTGATCGGGAAGTTGGTATACACAAAGATGTTAGTGCAAGAAAGTGGAAGTCTCTGGGGTATGAGAGCGCAGAGGAACTCAGTGACTGGTGACTGATCTATTGACAACTGGTGAAACTTCTGACGTCATCATATGAATCGTCGTACGATCTTGATGAGATGAAGGCTGGGAGGATGCGGCGATCTCAGGTCGGTATCGGGGAATCCAGAATAGGAATGGGTGGGTAACTATGTTGACCATTTTCATTGTGAAGATCTTGTGCTTGTTTATGTTCGACTAGCCTTCTTTTGCACTCTTGTTGCAACGCCGCAAGCCTGCAAACAATTAAAACAAATTAATTAAAATTGGAATTATTCTTCATTATTTAATTTGATATATGCTCCCGTGCCACGTGGGCTCCATATGTTGCAAAAACGTGTGCCCCAATCCATTTGTTTTTACAAAATAAACTTAAGTTTAAATACCAATGCTGTAACTTCTGCACATGTAAGATACAAACCATCCGCGATGTGGTTTGTACATTATATATTGTGTTGAAGTGAATTCATGAATAAATTTATAAATTTCAATTATCGTGTCGAATTATTTGAGTAATTGCCTTGTAGAAGAGGCTGTATCACCTTCAGCTTTTAAAGTAAAAAGAAGACTCATAATATATAAATAATGATTTTGACATCGCATATACATCTATAGTAATCTTACCAGTCATGTCTTCAGACTCAGATCTTTCTTTGTTATTGTTCTGGAACGAGAAAAAAAGGAAATGATCGTCATATTTTGACCAAAAGAAAATTTGCACTCTTCTTATTATTATACTATGTTTAACCAATATACAATAGAAGGTAAGATTTGATGAGTGTATTTATAGAAGAAAATTATACAGCAGCTTAGGATAAATCATCATCATCATCGTCGTCGTATAGGATCCCCAGTGTCGTCGTCGTCGTCGGTTACACATTGTCGTCGTATTTGTCGTCGTCGCCATCACCACCACCACCATCATCCGTCGTCATCAACAACATCGTCATCAGCAGCATTGTCCTCATCGCAATCATCGCCACCACCATCATCAAATAATCGGTGTCGTCTTCGTCGTCACCATCATCATAATCGATGTTATCGAACCAATGTAACAAGTGGGTGAATCCAAACGATTTGTATAAAAACCGATGACCCGATACCAACTTGATCTTCGTGCCATCGATAAAGGGGTTTAATTTAAACTTCAGTCAGAATACAAACCATTAAAGTAGTTATGGACTAGACACACATATCGTGATGCAAACACTCACATCTCGTCATTATACCCTCTAAAACATTTTGCAAATGGGTTATTGGCAATCTTCAGCTTGGTGATCTGAAAGAAATTAGAATTGCGTCATGACGAATGTGTATTACGAGCAAAATGCGATGAAATGATAAGTGTTTACATAAGATAACTGATAGGTGTACTCGAGACGCACACAAACCATTCGCTGGTTAGATATTTTATGTCACGCTCCAAGTCAAATTTGTTTGCTCTTTCTAGTAATTACATTATTAATGCAGTTTGTTTTATTTCTCTAAAGTAGAACTCAAATGTGATGTCTTTATTCTTCATTATTTTAGTAAGATTTGTTTCGAAAATCTAGAGCAATGCATTGAATATTATGAAACTTGTGAGAAATATTCATTTACGTGCCTCTTCTCTCTGGTATGCGGTGACAGGAATGAAAGTTGTTTCATCAAAGGTGAAGGTCTTGGCTGGTGTATTTCCGAAACGGTCGTCTGCCATGAAGATGTGAGGACCGGAATTGCATTTCTGCATCGTGTTCACTATAACTTGTAAAGACAAACATATTAAACCCTTTATTAAGTGAATGCATTCTTTGATCCATGCAGTTATACAATGGAATGAATTTCTTCGCCTGTATGTATATTCAGATCATACACTGGCAAGCAGATGACAGGTTGTGACACCACTTCTAATTAACTCTTTCTATACTAAATGGATTCTCCTACCAGTTATAAAAGTATACTTTGGAATGTTCTATTATTAATCTCGATGTGTTGTTGGGAAATATAAGCAGACGACAGATAAAACAAATCAACAAACGACCTATTACCTGAACATTTCCCAAGGGATAACTACTCGTCAATGAATATTTAGTATGGAAAGGGTTAATCTTATTCCCAATAATTTGTTTGGTAAAATTATTAGTAGCATAAGCCTGATCACTAAGTCGCTACCATATTGGATCCATCCAGCCCTCAGTCTGGATGGATCCATCTGGATGGATCCATCCAGCCCTTAAGTGCTGCAGGTCAAAGTTCTTGAGAAAAAAAAATACATTCCATATATGGAGTTTTGAACATTCATGAATATTCAAAAGTTACATATATTGGATGCTACTCCAGCCATTGACCTGTAGCACTGAATGCGCGGAACTGTGCTGGTGGATCCAATTTGGTAGCGACTCAGTGATCAAGATTATTATTGAAGCCCATATATACACAAGAAAACCATAATCAGAAATGGTAACGCCCTCAAGATCATATTATTAGCCATAAATATAAATTATAATATAAAATATATTGGTTACATGAATTCACCACCTCAGAATTCCGTTAAAACAACTAATCCTTCGAATTATTACAAACAACTACGGCTTATTACTGCAGGTTTCTCATTCACCACACCAGAAAGTTTCTAAATGCGGATAAAAAAATCGGAGGTATTGTGTTCCCGTCAAGAGTGCATGGTCCTGCCATTGTTCATACCTAAACATCGAAAGCAATTAACGCGGTCATATTTGTTACATACTGCAACTATAAGACATCCAGCGGATACACACCCCACGAAAACCCGAAATGTGTTGTCCTGCGATAAATCCCATCGCTATAGCTCAATTTGACACGGTCAGATTAGACTTCCTACAATATCCATAAACAAGATCATATATTATATACCCATGCTTTATAGAATATAACATATATTGGTTTCGCGAATGACCAACTCAGAATTCCGTTAAAATAACAATAACAACCAGCACATAATTAACGAACCGGCGGCCGACTCGGCCGTCTCCGACCACAACCATCAGTGGGCTGCAGAACGAAAAATATCTATAAAAGTTGAAATATAAGACTTACAAATTATCTTTTTAATTTCTTTTATTGGTAATTGACATAGCTTGTCACAAACCAAAAATCAACATTATTGACATAATAATGTAAAGGACAATAAACGAAATTGAAATTCCCACTACACCTTTTACCGGTGACTGGCCTCCTGATCGCGCAGTTCGACTTTTAAATAAATAAACCGGAAAAAAAATATTCTATTTATAAAAGTCCCATCGGCCCACATGTTTATAATATTCGGCCACCAGTATACACCAGATGGGCGTGAATGACCAAACAATGAAATATCTGTATCTGATGAAAGAGAAGTAACTCTATATACTGAAAAGATAATGTGTACAGGAATGGTTTCCCACAGGCGACACTGTTAACGTTTCGGCCAAATTCACTGACTTGAAGCCTACAGGCCACTCCAGTGATGTTTACCCAGCTAGATTGACACCAGTTGATCACGAAAATGCAAGAAAAATAATAGGTCATGTGTTTACTTTTTAAAATAAATCCCCAAGTGTACGACAGGGCTATCCCACAGCCAAATTTGATCTGGAAAAAAAACCCCAAAACTATAGCAGCCAGTTAAATAAATTTCCCACTCACAAAAATTCATCCCCCATTAATTCACCAGTTTAAATTATTTAGATATGTACAAATCAAATAAACACGATTTCATCCTTTAATAACGTGTCACATGTATCAGGTGAAGGTCATTCTTCAGTAACCGTCACCTTTAGCACACGCTCCTCGACTCTGGAACACATTTAGCTTCCTGGTTCCTATAGTGTTAACTTCGTAGTTTCTCCTGGGCGCTGCCATAGCGCATGGGGGTTTTATTTATAGAATGTTAATTATTGGGACACATTAAAAGTTGTAGTGCGACCCCGACCCGAGCTGTAGTGCGACCCCGAGGCCGAGCCCGGTGAAAGGTCTAGTTGAGAATTTCAATTTCGTTTATTGGCGTTTACATTATGTCAATAATGTTGATTTTTGGTTTGTGATAAGCTATGCCAATTACAAATAACAGAAATGATAAAAATTCTATAATTACAATCATGGGTATATAATATATGATCTTGAGCGCGTTACCATTTCTGACTATGGTTTTCTAGTACCGACAGTCATCCACGGACACCACGTTGATGGAGAGGGTGTATTGCGTCGTGGTGTGGAAGCATTCAATCGAGTGTATACGCCAGTGAAGGGAACATCCGCCTGAAAAAGAAATAATCACATTAAAATATTAATTGCGAATTGGGAGCGAGTCATCGGTGCCAACTAGACGATTAAACCCTTTCATTGTGGGAGCTGTGCTGGTGCAGACTTACAGATCATGTGCCAGTTCATTATATATCAGAATCTACCATTGGGATCCTCGCATATAAAAGAGAATACACTGGCTTACAAGGTCAACGTAAATATTGTTAAGCCAATGTGACAAAGTTACCCAGGTTCCTGAAATTGTTATAAAGTTACCCAGGTTATAAGTTGCGGTGAGCGGAGGGTACTATTCGTATTTATAGGCGATTTATATAGATCAATCATCAAATAAGAGTGAATACTCCCTCATTGTGACCATGTGAGTTGTAATTATCATACATCGTCAGGAAAGACGGACATAATCCCCGCTCGAATAAACAGTGTTCTCTTGTTGTGAGGGTACACTTGAATGGCCGGGAACACGATAGGTATATAGTCAGATCGATTTTATATCCACAGCTACGTTTACAATACACTTATGGGTGAAGTGCCGCGTATGGTGAAAATAAATCAGCTAGAATTCAAAGTATATAAGCGCACGTGGGTGTTGTGTGACTCTTGTGTGAATTGTAATGGGAAATATTCGCTCTTATGCGTGATTATATATCAGAATATGTTACCTGGTTTCAGCGTAGCATCATGCCAGCTGGTATGTCATATCACGCATTTTTTGCGCTACACAATTTGCTGAATGAACAACCGGGACCATATGTTTACTGGCAATCGTTCATCGATAATCATGTCTGCACGTAGCTATTGACATCTGTTTTTTCGTACATATTTGAAAACAATTAAGCTCATCGCTCGCCATAATTGCAAAATGCCCTCTTAGTGTGTGACTATCAGGTTTGAATCTAACGAAGATACTGCTTTGTTTGAAAAATTGTTGTCCCGATAAATGGGAATCAATACGTTGGAAAATTGTACTGGCTAATTATTTAATCGTAATGATTTTGATATCACTCAAATTTTGACAATTTTCGACGACCATTTTGGTAGCCATCTTGAAATGTCGACACATTCTCAGCCATGCACACCCAAAGCATATTGTTTACAATCAGATGTCCATATCGAGACTGTATTCGTGTTTGGTCAATTTGACTTTGTGAGTAATTTGCCCTAGCTATTTATTAGTTTCGGTGGATATGTTGAACGCCAACTTGAATTTCTGGATAGTTTGGATGTGTTATTCTGCGTCTAAAACACCAAAATCCCTTTCTTGACATTTTATTCTGTTTAACACTCAAATGACCATATTACACAATGAAACAACGCTTAATGGACCAGCTGGGAAGGCAGAACCTGATACTTTTAATAGACCTTTGCCGTGGGCTGATTGTTTTGACCGATAACAATGTTCCGGCTCCGAATACCAGTTTTCCTACTACCCGATTTGTCGAAGACACACGAGGAGGTCCGGCAAACTTCGGCGGTACCACCGAGTTAACAGGTGAATTTTTTTTGTTAACGTGCGATAAAACCTGGAATAAATCAACGAATAGATGCTATGCTCGCGGTAAGATTGTAGATCAATGATTTTTCTAACTAAATATGCCGAAAACCCTGAGATTTATGCTTTTGTTGTTAAAATTCACGGGTCGAAGTGAATGGTTGTGGAGGTACCTCGAAAATGTTACTTTCCGTTCTTCTGAAACCTAATGCCTATAACTCCAAAAAAATCTAAAAAAAATGGCATAAAAGTCAGTGATTCCAACTTCTGTGCTCTAGCCACGTCCCTGAGGAGATACACGTTATTTCGGCATTTGATCTGATTCATCTGTGACGAATAAAATAAACTGTATGACAAACTACGTGGCCATGCCATCTCGTCAGGGTTTGTTTTGATGAATACACAGTTTTAACCGGCGAATTGAATCTGAAATTTTTGTAAGTGTGACTACTTACCTCCCAACTTTGGTGACTAACAGTTCCGTCCCAATCTGATTAAACTGTCTCCACAGTCCAGCATTATGTAGAGACATAGTTACTTCCATTCGGTGGCTGTGGTCGGCAGTAACATTGACTAATTAGCACGCCCGCGTGTATGTCGTTCGGCAAATATTAGAAAGATGTGATCCGATGGGGTTTTATAAATAGAAAATTGGTTTTTCCGGTTTATTTAAAAGTCGAACTGCGCGACCAAGAGGCCGAGTCCGGTAAAAGGTGTAGTTGGGAATTTCAATTTCGTTTATTGTCCTTTACATTATTATGTTAATAATGTTGATTTTTGGTTTGGGACAAGCTATGTCAATTACCAATAAAAGAAATTTAAAAGATAATTTGTAAGTCTTATATTTCAACTTTTATAGATATGTTTCGTTCTGCAGCCCACTGATGGTTGTGGTCGGAGACGGCCGAGTCGACCGCCGGTCGTTAATTAGGTGCTGGTTGTTATTGTTATTTTAACGTAATTCCGAGTTGGTCATTCGCGAAACCAATATATTTTATATTCTATAATTACAATCATGGGTATATAATATATGATCTTGTTTGTGGATATTGTAGGAAGGCTAATCTGGCCGTGTCAAATTGAGCTATAGCGATGTGATTTCTCGCAGGACAACACAATTCGGGTTTTCGTGGGGTGTGTATCTGCTGGATGTCTTATAGTTGCAGTATGTAACCATTATGACCGCGTTAATTGCTTTCGATGTTTAGGTATGAACAATGGCTGGGCCATGCACTCTTGGCGGGAACACAATACCTTCGATTTTTGATCCTCATTTAGAAGCTTTCTGGTGTGGTGAATGATAAACCTGCAGTAATAAGCCGTAGTTTTTTGTAATAATTTGAAGGATTAGTTGTTTTAACGGAATTCTGAGGCGGTGCATTCATGTAACCAATATATTTTATATTATAATTTATATTTATGGCTAATAATATGATCTTGAGGGCGTTACCATTTCTGATTATGGTTTTCTTGTCGTTGTTGTGGTAGAGTTACTTCTCTCTGATGGCAGTGGTCGGCATTAACATTGACGGATCGTTGTTGTGGCAGAGTTACTTCCCTCTGATGGGTGTGGTCGGCATTAACATTGACGGATCGTTGTTGTGACAGAGTTACTTCCCTCTGATGGCTGTGGTCGGCATTAACATTAACCGATCGTTGCTGTGATATGGTTACTCCCCTCTCATGACTCATGGCGACTAGTGGTCGACAGTAACATGGCCGGATCATTGTTGCGGCAGAGTTACTCCCCTCTGATGGATGTGGTAGGCAGTAACATGGCCGGATCGTTGTTGCGGCAGAGTTACTTCCCTCTGATGGCTGTGGTCGGCAATAACATTGACGGATCGTTGTTGTGACCGAGTTACTTCCCTCTGATGGCTGTGGTCGGCAGTAACATTAACCGATCGTTGCTGTGATATGGTTACTCCCCTCTCATGACTCATGGCGACTAGTGGTCGACAGTAACATGGCCGGATCATTGTTGCGGCAGAGTTACTTCCCTCTGATGGCTGTGGTCGGCAGTAACATGACCGGATCGTTGTTGCGGCAGAGTTACTTCCCTCTGATGGCTGTGGTCGGCAGTAACATGGCCGGATCGTTGTTGCGGCAGAGTTACTTCCCTCTGATGGCTGTGGTCGGCAATAACATTGATGGATCGTTGTTGTGATAGAGTTTCTGATTATGGTGTTCTTGTCGTTGTTGTGATAGGGTTACTTCCCTCTGATGGCTGCGGTCGGCAGTAACATGACCGGATCGTTGTTGCGGCACAGTAACTTCCCTCTGATGGCTGTGGTCGGCAATAACATTGATGGATCGTTGTTGTGATAGAGTTACTTCCCTCTCATGACTCATGGCGACTTGTGGTCGGCAATAACATGGCCGGATCGTTGTTGCGGCAGAGTTACTTCCCTCTGATGCCTGTGGTCGGCAGTAACATTGACGGATCGTTGTTGTTGCAGAGTTACTTCCCTCTGATGGCTGCGGCCTATAGCAACATTGGCCACTCGCCGATGTGTTGTTCGACGGTCTGAACATTAAGAAAACATAAAACCTTTGCAAATAAATATTCTAACTTCCGAGTTTATTTTATGTCCCATCAGAATATGACTGGGTTCTGACACCATGATGGCGTAGATTCATCTGAAAAAGGGTTATTTATATGGGGAGGGGGAATCGTCAGTTCAGTAGGTTGGGTACATCACGGATCTCGGCTCTAGTCGTCATAAGTTGTTCGACAATAAAGTGTGACATAGAGCTCTTATCCAGATGGGCACGGCTTCGTGATAAAGTCACATTCATAGTGTATCTGGCACGTTTTCCTCCACCTCCAATGTAACGCTGAATGAGCCGCGATATGGCTTGCCATCGAATGAAACGTAATCCTCAAATCGACAACACACATGAGATAAACGAGATTTAAAAATATTGGGCCGAATTACAAGATATACTCTCAGACAACTGCGCGAGATTCTTTGAACACTGTCATTAAATTTTAATCTGAATTGTTTTAAAACTAATGGTTCAAGAGAGCCAACGTTATATTGGTATTTTGAAATCTTATCTATTTCCGCAGCATAATCTTGATGTAGACTGTCTTGTTTCTTGGATGGACATCCTTGTGACTGATGTGTATGCGGAGGTACGATCGACGGAATGGCGGAGTCCCAGGTAGCGTACCTACTGCCAGAGAACATGACTGTATAGCTACAGTATAGTGATACGGTACGAATAAAATTAACATGATCAAATTATCACAAAAAACACATCTCAATTGAGCAGTCGTGATACTACACGAACCTCCGCATATAGAGGCGCTCCAAATGACATGAGTTTTAACCAAAGTATTAATTTGATACTCGGGTCTCAAAAAAGCATTAGTGTCCCAACAGGCAGTTGATACCAACTGTAATCAAATAGAATATATTGAATCGATAAAACAATGTAAGTAAACTTGTGTAGCCCATGCTGCTAGAACAGAGTTAAAGGGTATATTTCAAATCTCATTGTTAAAATAAACTCGGAGAGTGACATTGACTTTTTCTATTCACAGCTTGTGCACACTCGTTTACACAAGTTTTATTGTGGTTAAACATATCCTAGCCGTTTTGTATGTTGGCGTTGAATAAGCAAATGCGTCTGTGTTGAGCACTGTTCACTATATCATATGTAAGATAATTTTGTTGTATATATTTGTATTATATGTAATCTCCGTGATATGGAGTTATGAAGAATATATATATATATCTCTCTCTCTCTCACTCTCTCTCTCGTTATTGATTCAGGTTCGGTAGTGTCATGTAATTGGTTATTGAAATAAAATTATCAAACAAAGTTGACATAGCATTAAATACATATATCATTTGGGGTGAATTAACTGAGAGCACATGGAAGTTTTGAGAATTGGTATGAATCAGTTTTATCTTTTGAAAAGGAGAAGTCTGGATCCGTCCGTGCTAAAGATAAAGGACAATTTGGTGTTAATAGCCTTATATTGTCGAAATGATTTATTTTTATTCTCCAAACAATTATTTGCGATGTGAAATATAGAGCACAAAAGTAAAAGAGATTCAAAGTCCACACAATTTACAGTTAAAGGTACGGGCGGCGTTCGTTGCAGAAATAATCATATTTGTTCAAATCGCCATCAACAGAAGGAATATTAAAAAATATATAGTTTTGTTCATATGCCAAACTTAATCAACGCGTAAATAGTATATTGTAGTCAAGACGTACGATGGTGTACGTAAACAAGAGCCTGCTCGTGTTACAGAAGTATACCCACAGCCAACATCGCCCGTATCTTTAAACATGGTTGGACGTGAATTTCTGTGAACCTGTCTTTCTTGTAACTTGCTGATACATGTATGGTTATGATGTGGATTTTTGGTATGAAGTTTTATGTGATAGGTTTCAGTATTTTTATACTCTTATAGGAATACTCATTGTCAGCTCTCAATTCCGTGGTATTTGTTTTACGATGCTGGTGTGATAGGTTATGAAAACAGCAATCAACGGTTGATTCTTATGAAAACTGATAATCTTAGGGTGTGTGCACTGTAAAAACACGATCGCGATGAGTAGTTGTTTGTATAAGAATCCCAACTGTTGATTGCTGTCTTGATAACTAATCACACTAGTATCGTTATGAAAACAACTCCGAAAACTAGTCGAGCATCTATAAAATTAATACCAGAGGAAGTGAGATGTGACAATGAGTATCCCTGTATCTGTATATATACTGAAACTTATCATCAGAATAAAGCATAATCCAAATATAACGCATCATAACCACTTCATCACTTTATAACACAACGACTCAGCTACAGTTAAATTGTGAGTAGCATATATTACTTTGTGTTACTATTTTAATACTTTATTTTCAGCTTGTCAGTGTAGTGTTCAGTCCATATAACTAAAAACGTATTGTTTCTATATGAACGAGAGTTCTTCATGTTTCAACAAAAACAAGATTCTATGCAAACCTAGTCTAAAACTTCCAATTTTCTAAAACATTCCAATTTACTTTAAATTCAGGGAACTGCGGTCAGTTCCTTATAATATGTGTGTCAGCGATGGCCATATTATTATACCTCCGTCTGTCCGTCCATCAGTGGGCGCAATTTTGTCGAGTTGTGTTTCTACATTTTCAGTAATTTTTTGGCACGGATATTTAGTACCATGTGAATCTGCTTGATCGGACTGTAGTGGAGTTATCCCCCTTTTTCGACATAGAAATTGTTCGCAACATCCACAACTTTGTCCGTGCTTTTATTCCTGGTCGTTTTTAGTTTTATCGACATACAAATATATTAATATAGTGACTTACTAGTAGTCCCATTGGGACAGTCCCGCGACATGTTGTTCTTAGTTTGCACCAACTTTAGCATATAGCACTCCATTCTTGTATTAGTATTTTACTATTACGACTTTGCACTTATGCAATGCACTATCTGCCAAGAGAAGTGTGAGAACAATGTAAACAATTAAAACGCTCTTTAAATCAACTGCGTACTGCGCGACTTGGAGAATAAATTGTCATGATTCGTATCACACTGGATTCTTGATTCCCATGCAGCTGTTATTGTAGTGGTTTGTGTTAAGGTCAATATATTATTGTAATCTTAGGGTTTCAACATGTATGAGAATTATTCATGTTTTAAGATAAGAAACACGATTCTCTGCAATCGAAGTCTAAAACGTCCCGATATACTCTTAAGTTCAAGGGGCGATGTATGTGCCAGCGAGGACCATAATTTTCTGAGGTACCACTAAATGTCAGACTGAATGGCGGTTCATGTTAGTTTAGCATCAATCGCTCTTGTTGAATTGAGTTTATTTTAAGATTCTACAACTAGCATCCCATTGATATGGCGGCTAGGTATTTTGCACCATGTGACGCGTTTTCGAACGTACATGTAACTTTGTTTTTATCACTGAATCATGATTTATATAATCGTGGTTATTTATTCTGCTTTGACTTTAAGTTCCTTCGTTTTCATTACAGGAATTGAACCATGTTCTCTGACAGTGTCTACGCTACCTGGGACTCCGTCATCCCGTCGATCTTACCTCCACAGACATACCAGCCGCAAGGTTGTCGGTACAAGAAACAAGAGATTCTACCTCAGGATCCAGCTGCAGGAATAGGTAAGATTTCCACCTTCGTTGTGTATGTTGTACCATTAGTTTACATTCATTGTCTGCTAATATTAAATCCGAAAGTTTTACCCAGTCTCTTCTATCCGAATTAACATATATAAAACATAAAGTGGCGCTGGATTATTGTTCTAGTTTATTATATTAATTCAGACTTCGTCATTTTGATTTCTTCATAAAATACTGAAATAATGTGTGCTAAATTTTCAAATCCCACATAACTGAGCTGTTTTTTGGTCGACGCTTAATCGGGTACCTTTCTAATTCATGCTTAGCGAATGATAAAATGGAGCATGCGGTTTTGTACTTATTATTTACCCAGTTGATTTTCACATCATTCATGCTTGTTTTGCTTATTTCAGAATGCCAACATACACGACCCGTTGATGTTAGTGCAACCCATAGCCACCAGAGGGAAGTAAACGTCTCTATACATAATGCTGGAATGTGGAGGAGGTTTGATAAGATTGGGACGGAAATGATAGTCACCAAAGTTGGAAGGTAAGTCTGGAACATTGCGAAGCAAGTTGGATTCAATTCACCTGATTCGTTTTATTCAGTATGTTAAAAACTGTCCCTTTATTACCGAAAATCGGGCCAGGGAACAATGTAACGTGATTGCCATATAATTTCTTGAATTTTCCTAAGTTTCAGGCACATAAATAAAGCGTTTTCTTGCGTATTTACTGTATCACATAAATGTACATTATAATAATGACCGAACAATATGTTCATACTGCATCCGCCAGCATTTTGCGGAAGAACACAAATAAAATATTGACAAACAGGGTGATCGCAAGTAGCTCAAATCGCGCAGTTCTCTAAATCTTTGTCTTATGCACATTCAACAAATTTTTATATGACGATTTCTCTTTGCAGACGGATGTTCCCATCACTGTCGTACTACATTGAGGGACTACACCCCACGAAGCAGTACACCCTCTCCATCGACGTGGTTTCCGTGGACGACTGTCGGTACAAGTTCTACGACTCTGAATGGTTAGCTTCCGGTAACGCCGATAGTCTGGTTCCCATGACAACCTATGTACATCCCGATTCCCCGGCACCCGGATCATTCTGGATGCGTAAGTCTGTCATGTTCCACAAACTCAAACTGACAAATAACAGGAAATCACAGCAAGGGAATGTAAGTATGATGGTTTTTGTTTTAGAAGAACTAACTTCATTGAACTTTAACTCAATTCTCAACAATATCAACATGGTATTTGGAATTGTATGGACATAATATAAAATCATTCACTTTGTATTGCCTCACACTACACATCATGCCGGTGTTATCTATATATTTATTTGTGTCATGGAATGGAAACAAAATAGTGGTCGTTTAAATCAAGTTCAAACTATACAAGCGTCACATTGTTTGGTCAAGTAGAATATACTCGCCCATGTCTAGTTATTTTATTCTCACTGATTCGTTTCAAGGGATGTCTGTTAAAACGTAAAGCTGTGTATCCCTACAGAAGAATTTATTTAAATTTTCAATATGTTTATTCTCATTAAACTGTAAATACATGCAGTATTTGAGAGATATGTTAACAATATAGCTTAAGGGCCTAGGGGCAAAATCTGAATGGGGTTCTATGTCTGTCGTTCGCTCATATGACCCGAAGGTAAATTACACAATTAATTATGATTAGACCATTCCGTTGTATTCTGCTATAACTGAAAGTGAGAGTCCATTCAGTGAACGAAGGTTTAACCTAACTTCTGTTTGCAGGTCATAGTGAACACGATGCAGAAATACAAGCCTCGTCTTCATATAGCCATGGCAGACGAACGTCCCGGACAAGCGCTAACAAACACTTTCACCTTTGCTGAGACAACTTTCATTCCCGTCACCGCATACCAGAGCGAAGAGGTACGTATCTAGTATTACAAATATCAAGCCTTCCAATAACACATGACACTGGTTCAACAAGTGTAACAGCTTGAATAGTGAAGAAGGAAAACATCATATTTCAGCTCTACGTCAGGGAAATTCAATGAACTGCGCACATAATTATAACACTGAAAAGGGTATTCATAAATTCGATTTGATGTATTATATGGAATTCCAAACATCAGTGTACTTCGTAATCAGTCAAATGAGATCGTGGTAGCACCCCACTTTTTATTCTGGAATAGTTGCTAAGAATCATTAGGGCGGAGTCTTCGTGATTTATTCAGGCCTCATTCAGCCATTGGTCAACACTATATCCTCTTTTTATCGAATTTTCTATTCAACTGTCAACCTTACACTTCACTTTGTATCTCTTCGGCTCGTAACATACATTCGTTATGACACAATTGGAATTTCTTCTTTCAGATCACGAAGCTCAAGATCGACAACAATCCATTCGCAAAAGGCTTCAGAGAGAATAAAGATGAGAGGTGAGTGTTATGCAGTCAGTTATGGTATTTTTCGGCGGCATGACATAACAAATATGCACACACGGATTAGGGTTGTGTCCACCCCACAGCCACTATAACCATTTGCCTCCGGGTCAAGTATCTATATCATTGAACCCATATATCATCACGGCCTTTAATGTTGATATAAAGTAATTGTTTACTTCTTGTTTTTTTCAAATCTCGCGTTTTCTCCCATCAGTTCCATTAGCCGATACTTGGATTCAGTTCGGACTATGGCGCCTAACATTTTCTTCCACGGTTATTGTAGAGAAATTCAACCGTCGCCAAAATAAAACAAGGAGATAATAAGATATTTAGATAAGAACTTTAGACCATCACTATTTTCATTGAAATCAGACTTGTGTATCCTCTCCTTTCCAGTACCAGAACAATGACAAAGAAGCGACTGAGATCAGAGTATGAAGATACGAGTGGTAAGTATTCATACACATATGAGGTTAAAGTAATTAATTTTATATTCTCTTTATAATTTACTCCAAATCTGAGAAAGCAACACAGCCTCTTTTACGAAGAACGACTTTGAGACGAAAATTCAAATATTTGTTCACGAATTTGAAAAAGATTAATCCTGGAATCCACTTAACACACAAGCGAATCGTCGGTTGTATTTCCTGACTAATACGTGTGTAAAATACAAGATGACAACACCTGGAATCTATCCAAATGCACTTCAAGAAATTATTGGCTGCAACTGCCGTCTCGACAGGCTCTCGTAATCATTTACATTGGATAATATTTCCAGAACAATTCAATTGTTAATTCGTATGTTTTATTTGTTTTGCAGATATTCAACCAGAAAACAAAAGAAGGCAAGTTAATCCTAGTCACACACAAACTCAACACCAAGACTATTCTCCACAGAGCTACACACCCACTCCGATTCTGGATTCGCCGATACCGACCTGGGACAGCCGAATCCTTCCAGCCTTCACCTCATCATCTCCTGTGTTCTCGATGTCATACGACGAACTCAGTTATGATAGCAGGAATTTCAAAAGTTGTCGCCAACTCAGTCACCAAGCAGTATATTCCTCTGTACTCCCATATTCAAACGACCCTTTTACACTAGCAGCGTTCTGTGAACCATCGTCGCAATTGACACCAGAGTTTGAACAACTGAAAGCAGACATCTTCTATATATCAAAGAATAAGGACGACATAAATCTTCCAGCCACTGATGACGAAGATTTACATATCTCACCCGATAGCCTGGTACCTTCCCTCGCAATCTATGAATCCTCACCAGATGGCGATTTTCAGTCAGATTCTTCAAACAGCAGCATCGGAAGCGGCGGTTACCACGGTTACTGCGACGATACACAGACAATAGTCAACTCGTTTGTTTCTGAGGAGTTACACGCGACTTCAGAGAACTGTGACCACGATATTCTGAGAGAGGCCATGTCCATGACCTTCACCCCGAGTGACTTGTGATGCTAAACTTACATAATGAATATACGTCAACGTGCTGCTGGATAATTGCATACGTTTGTTTTGTGAATATTCATGCGAATATTGTTATTTATTATTATTTATATGTATATTTAGTTATTTACCGTTGCCATTTATAGTTGTTATCGTGAAAGTGTTAAATAAATTATCAGAATTTTAAAGCTGCATCACTTTATCCTTGCATAACACTTTCAATAATAATCAGTCATAGCCGAGTAGTTCCCTTGGGGGATGTTCAGATAATAAGTTCAACAAACGGCCGTTTGTTGAACTTATAGGGTGAACATTTCCCCATAAATTAATAGCAATCCTTCTGTACTTATATCAGCTGTCGTCTGCTTATACTTCCCGAACATCCTTCCAGGATAATAATAGACCATTCCAATATATATTTTCTAACTGAATGGGAGAGTCTGTTTAGTAAAGTGTGACGTTTATCATATCTTACGATTTCCAGTGTCACGTGGTCATTGCGACTACACGTACACGGTTGCGCAGATTTTTGTGACGATAGAACAAGTCAGCAGAAATGAAAGATATAGACTTGGCTTCTCTCAATATATCTTGGCCACAGTTCTCCGACGTTACAGCTCATCAGACACAAATTAGTTGACCGTCTTCCCTGTGACGTCACAATAACCGTCGTTTTCCGTGATGTCTTTCAAAGAATCCATGAGAACATCGCGTTCTGGTGAGGATTCGCAGACGCCGGGTGGGTACCAGGTTGTCACGTGAGCTGTCTGAATCGTCATCATTGGTTAGTAGGCTTATGTCATCCTTATTCCTGTAGATGTCGAACGTATCTGATTTCAGCTGTTCAAAGTCTGATGTAGATATGGAAGAAGATTATTCTGTCTGTCATTTACAGAATAAGGTTCCTAGAGGATGAATTCAGTGACGCTATCCAGCATAGCGAGCTAGCATAAATAAATTCACCTTATGGGAACCTCATTCTGCATGGCCTCATCTGCTATGGGAGACATAGACTCAGATTGAATTTCCCAAAAAATGGTGAATATTGTGATGTACACCCATTGGGAACCTCGATTATGCAATGTGTCGTCTGCCAATTTGGGGATGTATACACGTAGAGCAACTAAACTAGACAAGAAATAGAACCTATAAACTAGAAAAGGAATAGAATCTATAGTTTCTATAGAAATTTGATAATAAAGAAACTTTCCAGAGAAGATGAGGCATAAGCAGAATGATGTCCCCCTATGGTGAATTTTGTGATGTTAGCCCGCTATGCTATTGAGTCACTAAATTCACCCTCTGGGGACCTCATTCTGAAAATGACATAGCAACTCAGGCTTAATCAGGAAGTTGGTATACACAAAGATGTTAGTACAAGAAAGTGGAAGTCGCTGGGGTATGAGAGCGCAGAGGAACTCAGTGACTGGTGACTGATCTATTGACAACTGGTGAAACTTCTGACGTCATCATATGAATCGTCGTATGATCTTGATGAGATGAAGGCTGGGAGGATGTGACGATCTGAGGTTGGTATCGGGGAATCCAGAAGCGGAATGGGTGGGTAACTATGTGGACAATTTTCATTGTGAAGATCTTGTGCTTGTTTATGTTCGACTAGCCTTCTTTTGCACTCTTGTTGCAACGCTGCAAACAATTAAAACAAATTAATTAAAATTGGAATTATTCTTCATTATTTCATTTGATATATGCGCCCGTGCCACGTGGGCTCCATAAGTTGCAAAAACGTGTGCCCCAATCCATTTTTGTTACAAAATAAACTAAGTTTAAATACCAATGCTGTAACTTCTGTAAGATATAAACCATCCGCGATGTGGTTTGCACATTATATATTGTGTTGAAGTGAATTCATGAATAAATTTATAAATTTCATTTATCGTGTCGAATTATTTGAGTAATTGTCTTGTAGAAGAGGCTGTATCACTCACCTTCAGCGTTTTAAAGTAAAAAGAAGACTCATAATATATAAATAATGATTTTGACATCGCATATGTCAGAGGGTTACTGTGGGTCCATTATAGTTATTAATGTCCTCGAGCCTTTGACATTACATTTATAAAGTTAGCTTTGGTGGACAGGGTCTATAGAAAGTTCATATTACCTTTGTATGTCTTCATATAGCATTTATTCATTCATCACAAGAATATTATCATCATCTCCATCGACACACAAAATCGAACATCATCCACAGACTGGCATAGTCTGACAATACATCAACATAGATGTATAATATAGAATATAGTAGGCCCTGCAACCAAATGCAAATATATTACCATTTGCATACATAATAAGCACGCATATGTGCATACACAAATATATGTTAAAGGAACTTGAGGAGTTCCTGAAAATACTAGAGATGCCAAATAACTAATCTATCTAATTGAGATATCTACAAACTGGCATCTCAGGTTATCGGGAGATAACCTCACAAAAGTAATCACATTAAAATATAATTAAAATAGGAAATATACTTTATGTCAAAACGGGACAAACTCTACTCATTTGCTTGAAGACAAAAGTTATTATAAAAACATTGGTTATAACGATAAAATATAGAAACTGTGAACATACCAGTTCAATGAGACATATGCCACTATGTCAGGATCTGTATACAACGATAGTCTAAACAACTTGGCGACATCTTGACGACAAAATAAACTAAGACTTTAAGACAATAACTTTCCGAAGACAACTTTACTTTCTGACCAACTAATCTAAAACCCCGCGAAACTGTTTAACCTTTGACAACTTTACGCGCGACCATGTGTCATCCAATCAGCTGTGAGCTTACCTGTACTATTTGAAGTGGCAGTACTAGAGCGTTTAGCATTGGGCTAAAGTGACAGAGTAATAGTTACAGGGACGGATCGAAACAGCGAAGTAGAGAGGGTAAACGGGATGTCGTAAATACCGGTGATATGGATGAATATGTTAGCTGCTAGTTGTCAGTATTAACTTGTATTAGTTGAATATAAACTAGGGCTAAATTACACCGTCACACTCTCCCTCCTGTTGGCGAATGATCTCCGTATCATTCAACTCGAAGCTACAAAATATCAATAAACTCTCATCACACTCTGAATAATAATAGTAGAGCACCATCTAAACCACGATGTAATAAATTCAGAGTTCAAAAACTGAATTCAGAACTAATCTCGAAACATTAGCTGAAAGAGAAATGAAATGAACACTATATATCACCAGAGTATATAACTGGAAACAAAATTTTCTTGGAGAACTGGAACTTAAAATAGTTAAACCACTGGATCGTCAGTCGAAAATTTGTCGTATATCTCTGCAATAATGAGATTATATGTAACACTAGCATAACCGAAATAAACTGAACATAGAATACTGTAAGTAATCCATGAAATAATCAAATCAAACTTAAAGTCACCACTATTGATCCCTGCTAATAACTGAAACTATGCCATGAATAATTCAAGACAGCTGGTAAATAATCAGCTGAAAAGTCGTAATCTGCTTCACTATTTGAAGTAGACAAAATTCACGCTGGTCCATCTGAAATTTCAATGAGTAAACAAAAACACAAATGTTAAAAACATAATCATAAGTTGAAAGGAACATAATATCACCTCACAGAGCATATAAGGAAAAAAAAAGAATTCCTTGAAAACTGGTACCTCAAATGAGTCGTAGCTCTACACTGGATCGTCAGCTGGAAAACTAGTTATACCTCTGATCGTACGAAGATGATACATGATACCTAACAGTACACAATACATATTAATAGATAATCAATGGACACAACAATATCTGACATATGACACAACATATGTTCAAGGTACATCACAGATTGAATGCTCACATTACACGTGAGAGATATCCTAACAAGGCAGTGGATGCCATGTTACAGAGAAAAGCACTGTAAAGATAGATAGTCACAGACACAACTGTAACTAACTGGAAATATTAATGTTCTGAAAATTTACTGGAATAAATACATGAGTAAACTGAATATGGATACATCTTGCACAGGTGAACTGATATCACCTGAAAACACGAGTTCACTTAAGTATTGACTCAAATATTGACTGTAGTACATCAGGAGAAACTCTGGAAAATAACTGATTGTCCGTAAGTTTCTTAATTAACTCATTTTTGTCGATCATGCTACCTGAAATAGGTTGCAACTTATTGACAACAAAGTCTCCTTTCTGCATCCACGATGGCTTACTCCTTTCTCTTGTCGATCTCCTAGGCACTGGACTTGGCACACTGGTATCTATATGGGAAGAAATTTCCTCATTACCAGATCTACTATTGACTGAAATAACACCTGAGGCTACATCATCTGAAGCTATAATTCTATCACCATCTCGTTCTCGTTCTTCATCACCTGCAACAGCTGCAGAAGGACCAATATCACTATTCTCAGCCTCTACATTTACACCTGTGGACCTAAGTTCTTTGTGAACGAATGGCTCATGTGTATTTGAAATAAATTCTATCACATTATCTTCACTATGCTCCCTATTTGGAGTGCGGTCGTCACCACTGAAAGAAATACCAGGATCCAACCTCGAACGCCGATCGTCATCAGGACGAGGTGGACCTCCATGATCCACATTACCTGAAACAAATGGAACACTTGGAACATTTTGTGGAATAAACATAATCACTGACTCCTCATCACTATCATTATCACGACCATTAAGTCTGTTCTCTTCATGAGATTTGTCAACAGTGCCTGGAATATAATCTTTCCTCACAGTTCTTGGTTTAGGGACAGGTCTGACAGGATCTTGTGCAGCTGGAACATCAACACCTTTAAAAGAATCGGGTTTAACTGTTGGATCATCAACTGGAAGATCAAAGGGAATTGAACCAATAGGTAATAAATGATTCCTATGTAAAGTTCTGGTTCTACCTGAGTCATCCTGTAATACAAAAACTGGAATATCACTATTCGGTTGCTCTTTCACAACATACACCTCCGGATCAAATTTATCCGCCAATTTATGCCTGCCATCAAAAGCTAAAGTTTTGACAAGTACACGGTCGCCTACATGTATAGTAGCGCCTCTCACTTTCTTGTCATAATTCCTCTTATGACCTTCTTGAGACTTAGACATACCACTGGAAGCTAACCTGTAAGATTCTCTAAGTCTGTGCTTAAGGTCAGTAACATAATCACAATATGAACGATCATCATCAGATTCAGATTTATGCAAACCAAACATGACATCAATTGGTAACCTTGGTTCTCTGCCAAACATTAACAAATATGGTGCATAACCTGTAGTTTCATGTCGTGTGCAATTGTATGCATGAACAAGTGGACCAATAAAGGATTTCCAATCCTTCTTTTGGTCAGGATGAAGAGTACCTAACATTCCTATGAGTGTACGATTAAATCGTTCTGTAATGCCATTACCCATGGGGTGGTAAGGCGTAGTCCTCGACTTCTTTATTCCACACAGCTGACAGAGTTCTGAAATGACTTGTGACTCAAAATTTGCACCTTGATCACTATGTATACGCTGTGGGTAGCCATAATGAATAAAGAAATTATTGAATAAGACATCGGCTGTAGTCTTGGCTGTCTGATTCTTGGTAGCAAAAGCTTGAGCATACTTAGTAAAGTGATCTGTAATAACAAGAACATTTTCATAACCACCTTTACAAGATTCTAAACACAAAAAATCAATACAAACTAACTCAAGTGGCTGTGAAGTAGAAACTGAAACTAACGGAGCTCTAAAATTTGTAGAAGTCTTTCTCCTTATACATCTATGGCAATTCTTGATCCAGTTATCTACTATACTGTCAATGCTGGGGAAATAAAATCTTTCTTTCACCAGAGAAATAGTCCTATCCCGTCCGGGATGTCCAATGTCATTATGCAATGACTTCAATACAAGTCTAACATACGAAGAAGGTAATACAAGTTGAGACGTTGAACTACCATTAAAAGTTGACTCTATATAAAACACCTCTCTGCAACTTCAACTTCGAAAAATGCCTGAAAAAAGGAGAATGATCCTTTGAAGGAGGCAAAGACCTTCTATTCGGACATTTCTTCTGCCTAACTGCTGTCATCCAAAATGATAAAACATTATCTCGCTCCTGTGCTCTCCTCCAATCCTTGTAATTCATCTCATCAAGATCATAACCTAATTCATCAACTGGTTTCAATACATCTGAGTCTACACATAAACTCTCAACAAAAGGCTGCTGTACATGTAAAGAGTTACAGATTGTCTTTACAGATTCAACTGGAATAAATTCATGATTAAAAGCTGAAGAAGGCTCATCCAACCTAGATAAAACATCTGCATCTGTATTGGTCTTACCAGGCTTATAGAGAATATCAAATTTAAAAGCACCAAGGGCTGACAACCATCTTTGACCTGTAGCATCTAATTTAGCTGAAGTAAGTACATAAGTTAATGGGTTATTGTCTGTATACACAACAAAATAATTTCCATATAAGTAATCATAAAACTTCTCCGTCACTGTCCATTTCAAAGCTAAAAATTCTAGTTTGTGGGCGGGATAATTCTTCTCTGCGGCAGTAGTACCTCGGCTGCCATATGCGGTAAACATCACTGGAGTGGCCTGTAGGCTTCAAGTCAGTGAATTTGGCCGAAACGTCAACAGTGTCGCCTGTGGGAAACCATTTAGTTCAGTGATTCCCCAGCTAGATTGACACCAGTTGATCACGAAAATGCAAGAAAAATAATAGGTCATGTGTTTACTTTTTTAAATAAATCCCCAAGTGTACGACAGGGCTATCCCACAGCCAAATTTGATCTGGAAAAAAACCCCAGAACTACAGCAGCTAGTTAAATAAATTTCCCACTCACAAAAATCCATCCCCCATTAATTCACCAGTTTAAATTATTTAGATATGTACAAATCAAATAAATACGATGTCATCCTTTAATAACGTGTCACATGTATCAGTTGAAGGTCATTCTCCAGTAACCTTCACCTTTAGCACACGCTCCTCGACTCTGGGACACATTTAGCTTCCTGGTTCCTATAGTGTTAACTTCGTAGTTTATCCTGGGCGCTGCCATAGCGCACGTGGGTTCTATTTATAGAATGTTAATTATTGGGACACATTAAAAGTTGTAGTGCGCTCGCGACCCCGACCCCGAGCTGTAGTGCGACCCCGAGGCCGAGTCCGGTAAAAGGTGTAGTTGATAATTTCAATTTCGTTTATTGGCGTTACATTATGTCAATAATGTTGATTTTTGGTTTGTGATAAGCTATGCCAATTACAAATAACAGAAATGATAAAAATTATATTATTACAATCATGGGTATATAATATATGATCTTGAGCGCGTAACCATTTCTGACTATGGTTTTTCTAGTACCGGCAGTCATCCACGGACACCACGTTGATGGAGAGGGTGTATTGCGTCGTGGGGTGGAAGCATTTAATCGAGTGTACACGTCAGTGAAGGGAACATCCGTCTGAAAAAGAAATAATCACATAAAAATATTAATTGCGAATAGGTAGCGAGTCATCGGTACCAACTATATAGACGATTAAACCCTTTCATTGTGGGGCTGTGCTGGTGCAGAATTACAGATCATGTGCCAGTACATTATATATCAGAATCTACCATTGGGATCCTCGCATATAAAAGAGAATACACTGGCTTACAAGGTCAACGTAAATATTGTTAAGCCAATGTATTCTCTTATATAGCGATGCTCAATATGTGAGAGTCGCACATATAAGAGAACGCATTGGCACAATGTTTTCAAAAACAATTCAGGAAGCTCGTCGTGGGATGATTAATGCGACAGAATATCTAAACGGTCTTTATCGTATGTGAAACTGCCGATAATTGACACATTGATCGACATGAAATAATTGACAGAAATTCCACATGATACACGCGAATGCATCTGAGAATTGCGTGACCGGTGCTGCAAAGTTATATGTACATCGATATTTATGCATTCTAACGATGTTCAGATAGATTCATATCTGACTATCAGATACGATATGAACAACTCTCGATCATTACTAAAATTTTAAATTCATGTTCGTGGACTTATAAGGGAAACAGGGACGTAGGTGATACGGGGTTGCGGTGTCTACCCCCCCCCCCCGTTTGGTCAATTTGTTCAACAGTTGGAAATGTCATGCCTGAAAGAGCATTAGTTGGCAATTATACACCACATAGAGGTTGGAATTGTTCTCATTGTTCCAATTTACAATCTGTGGGGAATATGTTGCTTTTTAGACCAACAGTAGCATATTTTTCTAATTTTGGTCTGAAATTGCCATCAGTTGGAAGATGTCCAACCTTAGGGTGTCTCAGGTTCGAAATTTCCAACATCTGGAAAGTTAGATGTACCAGTTGGAAAGTTCCAACCCAAGGGATGGGTGCAGATGGAATTCAGCGAGCGTGGGAGTTAGGTTTGGTTCAATGGACGGGGTGCAGTTGTAAATTTCAAAGGGGACACCCGCCCCCACCCAACGCAGACACTCTAGCCACGTCCCTGTGAAGATACACTTTATTTCTGCATTTTATCTATATCATCTGTGACGAATAAAATAAACTGTACGACAAACTACGTGGCCATGCTTTTGATGAATACACAGTTTTGTTTACCGGCGAATTGAATCTGAAGTTTTTGTAAGGGTGACTACTTAAAGGTACTCAATCCGATCAGAGGGTCCCCATCTCAACAGATTCCAACAACAACAATCCGATCAGAGGGTCCTATATTACTATTTCTTTGGCTTTGGGGGTAAAAAATATTTGATTCGAGTCGAGGAACCCATCAAACAAAGCTCAGAGTTATTAGATATTGATTTTTGAAATTTTTTATTTTCTCGAGATGTCGTAATCTGCTCGAGATGTGTACACCAAAACACTATTCAAACAGACAAGGATGGATAACTCTAAAATCAAGTGGTAATATTAACGCAATTTTGACTGTGTTCTGGGCCAGAAAGTATTCCCGATAATGAAAAATAATAGATTTCTAAAATCGATATCTAACAAAATCTGAGCTTTGATGGGTGACTTCCTCGACTCGAATCAAATATTTTTGACCCCCGAAGCCATTGAAATAGTAATTGAGAGGAGTTTTATCGGATTGAGTACCTTTAACTCACAGCTTTGGTGACTAACATGTCCGTCCCAATCAGGGATGGGGTAATTGTAATTTGTAATTGTAATTGATTGTAATTAATTAAATTTTTTCAAGTAATTGCATGTAATTGGTAATTGAGTTTATTCTCAATTACATGTAATTGCAATTGTAATTGGTTAGGATGTAATTGTAATTGTAATTAGGGTTTAATTTCAATTACTTCAAAATCACTGGTACTTGTTTCTTCTCAAAGTTCTCTTTCATGATTCACCCAATGGTTTCTTCAAATGTTTTTTTTCTCCAAAATTTCAAAGTGTAAGACTGGTGACTGGCTATCACTATGTTGTCACAACACTGAGTTTTTATCCACTGTGTCTCAATGGTGAATTCTGTTGACACCTCCTGTTTGTTTGCTTAAGCATTGGTTAACCTTTTAGTAGGCTTGTTTTGATAAATACAATGAGAAACCAACTTCAAATAATAGACAATATATCACTATAATATATCACTCTTATGATAATGTTTCATTATCTCCATCTGATATGGTATATATGCTATGGTAGAAATTCATACCAACCATTGCTAATGCTATGAGCATGTTTACAAAAAATCTGGCAGCATTTTAATTTGCAGAAAGACACATCATGTCCTATGAAAGCGAAGTGCAAACTTTGCCCAACTACAATATCCAGTTCCAAGAAAGTTACCTCCAATTTTGTGACACATCTGAAGGTAAGTTTCCATTTCTATGTATTAGCTTTGTTTAATTCCATTGACATATAACTTCCGTCATATGGTGGTATTGGTAATTTAATTTATTTTTGTAATTATTTTACACCATTTGTACCACGATTGTGGTTTATGTGAATTGGGACTCCCAATCTGATTAAACTTTCTCCACAGTCCATCTTTATGTATAGACATAGTTACTTCCTTCTACTGGCTGTGGTCGGCAGTAACATGGCCGGATCGTTTTTGTGACAGAGTTACTTCCCGCTGATGGCTGTGGTCGGCAGCAACATTGGTCACTCGTCGATGTGTCGTTCGACGGTCTGAAACTTAAGAAAACATATACATGTATCAAACTTATGTAAATAAAGATTTTCACTTCGAATTTATTTTATGTCCCATTAGTCTGTGTTCGGACACCATCATAATGCATCTTCTAACAAACGGCTCATTTATATGGGGAGGTGGACTAGTCAGTTCAATGGGTTATGTTCATCACGGATCTAGGCTCTAGTTGTCATAAGCAGTTCGACAATAGCGTAACTAGTTCTTATTCCGGAGGGCAAGGCTTCGTGATAGACACATTCATCAGGCCTGGTTGAACCACCGATTGATCTGTAATAGCCAGCATACATATCTTTCACAGCCAGCATGCATCTGGGATAAAAGGAGTCACTCTAAATTATGCTATAATGATCTTTCAACCAATACTTTGAAAACAATTAATTATGATTTATTTTGAAACTAATGAAAGACACGGAATAATTATTTACAGAGAATATTCAATATAAAAATTGCACAAAATAAACAAAAGTTTAATGTTCAAGAAATTTAGGGTTTCCTCTCTTACAACAGTGATCCAATCTGGCTATTACAGCTGGATCGGTGGTTCACCCTGACCTGTCTATAGATCATCTTGCACGTTTTCCCACCACCTCCAATGTAAAGCTGATAGCGCCGCGACATGAGATACAGGAGATTTAAAGGCCCATTTAATTTTTGAGTCCCACAAATGGCCGGATTTAGTGTACAGTCCCCATTTAACAATAAATAAATAAATCATTTGGATGAATTAACTGAGAGCGCATGAAAGTTTTGAGAATTGGTATGTATCATTTTATTTTTGAAAAGGAGAAGTCTGGACAATGTGGTGTTAATATATTGTCTTATATGGTCGAAATGAAGATTTTGTATTCCCCGAACAATTATTACTGCTAAGGTGAAATATATAGCACAAAAGTAAAAGGGATTTAAAGTTCTCACAATTTAACCTGGTTGATCGTGAATTTATGTGCATCTTTCTTTCTTGAAACTTGCTGATCTGGTTATGATGTGGATTTTTTTGTATGAAGTTCCCTGTGTAGGAATACTCATTGTCATTTCTTAATTCCGTGGTATTTGTTTTACGAATAACCTCATACTGGTGTGATAGGTTATGAAAACAGCAATCAACTGTTGATTCTTATGAAAAATGATAATCTTAGGGTGTGTAAAAACAGGATCTCGGTGAGTAGTTGTTTGTATAAGAATCCCAACTGTTGATTGCTGTGTTGATAACTAATCACACTATTATCGTTCTGAAAACAACTCCGAATACTAGTCGAGCATCTATAAAATTAATACCACAGGAAGTGAGATGTGACAATGAGTATCCCTGTATCTGTATATATACTGAAACCTATCGTCAGAATCAAGCATAATCCAAACATACCGCATTATAACCAGTTCATCTCTTTTTACACAACGACTCGGCTACAGTTAAATTGTGAGTAGCATATAGTACTTTTTATTACTATTTTAATACTTTATTCTCAGCTTGTTGGTGTAGTGTTCAGTCCATATAACAAATACGTATTGTTTCTACATGAACGAGAATTCTTCGTGTTTAAACAAAAACAAGATTCTATGCAAACCTAGTCTAAACCTTCCAATTTTCTATAACGTTCCAATTTACTTTAAATTCAGGGAAATGCGGTCAGTTCTTTATAATACGTGTGTCAGCGATGACCATATTATTATACCTCCGTCTGTCCGTCCATCAGTGGACGCAAGTTTGTCGAGTTCCTACATTTTCAGTATTTTGTTGGCACAGATATTTAGTACCATGTGAATCTGCTCGATCGGACTTTTTTTTAGTGGAGTTATCCCCCTTTTTCGACATAGAAATTGTTCGCAACATCCACAACTTTGTCCGTGCTTTTATTCCTTGTCGTTTTTAGTTTTATCGACATACAAATATATTAATATGGATATAACCTTAATGTAGTCCAATTGCACTGCGGTGTATCCTTAGTGACTTAGTCCCATTGGGACAGTCCCACGACATGTTGTTCTTAGTTTCCACCAACTTTAGCATATAGCACTCCATTATTGTACATGTATTAGTATTTTACAAATACGACATTGCACTTATGCAATCCACTATCTACCAAGAGAATTACGAGAACAATGTAAACACTTAAAACGCTCTTTAAATCAACTGCATACTACGCAACTTTTAGAATAAATTGTCAGCATTAGTATCACTCTGGATCCTTGATTCCCAGATATTACGGTAGTGGATTGTGTTAAGGTCAATATATTATTGGAATCTTAGAGTTTCATGTTTTAAGATAAGAAACACGATTCTCTGCAATCCAAGTCTAAAACGTCCCAATATACTCTTAAGTTCAAGGAACAATGTATTGTACCAGCGAGGACCATATTTATCTGAAGTACCACTAAATGTCATACTGAATTAATGGCGGTTCATGTTAGTTAATGGCGGTTCATGTTAGTTAATGGCGGTTTATGTTAGTGAATGGCGGTTCATGTTAGTTAATGGCGGTTCATGTTAGTTTAGCATCAATCGCTCTTGTTGTATTGATTTTATTTTTAGATTCTACAACTAGCATCCCATTGATATGGCGGCTAGGATTTCGCACCATGTGACGCGTTTTCGAACCAACATGTAACTTTTGTATCACTGAATCATGATTTATATAATCGTGATCATTTATGCTACATTGACTTATAGTTCCTTCTTTTTCATTACAGGAATTGAGCCATGTTCTCTGACAGTGTCTACGCTACCTGGGACTCCGCCATCCCGTCGATCTTACCTCCACAGACATACGAGTCGCATGGTTGTCTTTCAAAAATCAAGAGGTTCTACCTCTGGATTCACCTGCGGGAATAGGTAAGATTTCACCTTCTGTGCGTATGTTGTACCATTAGTTTGTATTCATTGTCTGCTAAAATTAATTCCGAAAGTTTTACCCAGTCTCTTCTATCCGAATTAACATATATAAAACATAAAGTGGCGCTGGATTATTGTTCTAGTTTATTATATTAATTCAGACTTCGTTATTTTGATTTCTTCATAAAATACTGAAATAATGTGTGGCTAAATTTTCAAATCCCACATAACTGAGCTGTTTTTTGGTCGACGCTTAATCGGGTACCTTTCTAATTCATGCTTAGCGAATGATAAAATGGAGCATGCGGTTTTGTACTTATTATTTACCCAGTTGATTTTCACATCATTCATGCTTGTTTTGCTTATTTCAGAATGCCAACATACACGACCCGTTGATGTTAGTGCAATCCATAGCCACCAGAGGGAAGTAACCGTGTCTCTACATAATGCTGGAATGTGGAGGACGTTTGATAAGATTGGGACGGAAATGATAGTCACCAAAGTTGGAAGGTAAGTCTGGAACATTGCGAAGCAAGTCGGATTCAATTAACATGATTCGTTTTATTCAGTATGTTAAAAACTGTCCCTTTATTACCGCAAATCGGGCCAGGGAACAATGTAACGTGATTGCCATATGATTTCTTGAATTTTCCGAAGTTTCAGGCACATAAATAAAGTGTTTTCTTGCGTATTTACTGTATCACATAAATGTACATTATAATAATGATCGATCAATACTGCATCCGCCAGCATTTTGCGGAAGATATTGATTTATAAACCGGTATACACCCCTCGGCCAATCAAATTGCTCCAATTCATGAACAATATTTCTTGTATGAATCTGTATTTCAACGGGGCCAAAATACAGACTTGAGCTAAATATCACACATAAATTGACATTAATTGGATAGTAAGCTGAAAGAAGACAGGACCGGTAGGTGTGAAATTATAACAATGCGCCATGATAATGATCGCACCAGTCACTTGGGAAGTTAAAACACGGATCATTCCATTATTAGCGGACATAGGGGTGGTCTGCATGGGTTGGGGCCCAACACTTTTGGTTGAATATGGTTTTGTCTATCGAGAGGGGCGGGCGATTGGAAGTAAACTGAACGAGATCCAAACCTGTTTCGAATGTATAATCCACAATAATCACATAATGATCTTCAGAATGATACATTGAGAAAATTTCACAAACTGTTCTCATATACATGCATGTGCGCGGAAAATACAGGCACTATACACAGGTTTGCTTACGTCTTTTGTTATGAATGCCGGTGATATTTCATCAAACAAACTTCATGCAATTAATGTGGAATAGTTTCACTTCGGAGACCGAACACTAACGGCACAGTGTCTCCTGTGTTCTGAACGATAATTCCATTGTGACAACAAGGCGAACAATAACTTAAACAGCCGAAACAGTTTATTGTCACAACGAAGAATCTGTTTTATCAAGAAACACGTTATCAGAATAAAACGTTCTCAAATTCGGACACAAAATGATTTATCAATGCTGATATATAATGCAGACCCAAGTGAGCCGATTGTCAACGAACATTTGACTAATTATTCAACAGGAATATGTAACACCACAATCCATTCAATTAACTTTTAATTGAATGGTAATTGATAGGTAATCGTCGAATATAATGTGGCTCAATTGTGTTTGCCTTGGGGTGTGAACCGTTTTATAGATATGTCATAACCCCCTTGGGTATCTGTACAAGAAATATAGACCGCGCCGCTTTGTACCTATACAAACAGGGTGATCGCAAGTAGCTCAAATCGCGCAGTTCACTTTGTCTTATGCACACTCAACACATTTTTATATGACGAATTCTCTTCGCAGACGGATGTTCCCATCACTGTCGTACTCCATTGAGGGACTACACCCCACGAAACAGTACACCCTCTCCATCGACGTGGTTTCCGTGGACGACTGTCGGTACAAGTTCTACGACTCTGAGTGGTTAGCTTCCGGTAACGCCGATAGTCCGGTTCCCATGACAACCTATGTACATCCCGATTCCCCGGCACCCGGATCATTCTGGATGCGTAAGCCTGTCATGTTCCACAAACTCAAACTGACAAATAACAGGAAATCACAGCAAGGGAATGTAAGTATGATGGTTTTTGTTTTAGAAGAACTATATAACTTCATTGAACTTTAACTCAATTCTCAACAATATCAACATGGTATTTGGAATTGTATGGACATAATATAAAATCATTCACTTTGTATTGCCTCACACTACACATCATGCCGGTGTTATCTATATATTTATTTGTGTCGTGGAATGGACACAAAATAGTGGTCGTTTCAATCAAGTTCAAACTATACAAGCGTCACAGTGTTTGGTCAAGTAGAATATACTCGCCCATGGCTAGTTATTTTATTCTCACTGATTCGTTTAAAGGGATGTCTGTTAAAAAGTAAAGATGTGTATCCCTACACAAGAATTTATTTAAATTTTCAATATGTTTATTCTCATTAATCTGTAAATGCATGCAGTATTTGAGACTAATTGTTAACAAAATAGCAGAAGGGGCAAAATATGAATGGGGTTCTATGTCTGGCGTTCGCTCATATGACCCGAAGGTACTTACACAATTAATTATGATTAGACCATCCGTTGTATTCTGCTATAACTGAAAGTGAGTCCATTCAGTGAACGAAGGTTTAACCTAACTTCTGTTTGCAGGTCATAGTGAACACGATGCAGAAATACAAGCCTCGTCTTCATATAGCCATGGCAGACGAACGTCCCGGACAAGCGCTAACAAAGACCTTCACCTTTGCGGAGACAACTTTCATTCCCGTCACCGCATACCAGAGCGAAGAGGTACATATCTAGTATATTACAAATATCAAGCCTTCCAATAACACATGACACTGGTTCAACAAGTGCAACAGCTTGAATAGTGAAGAAGGAAAACATCATATTTCAGCTCTACGTCAGGGAAATTCAATGAACTGCGCACATAATTATAACACTGAAAAGGGAATTCATAAATTCGATTTGATGTATTATATGGAATTCCAAACATCAGTGTACTTCGTAATCAGTCAAATGAGATCGTGGTAGCACCCCACGTTTTATTCTGGAATAGTTGCTAAGAAGCATTAGGGCGGAGTCTTCGTGATTTATTCAGGCCTCATTCAGCCATTGGTCAACACTATATCCTCTTTTTATCGAATTTTCGATTCAACTGTCAACCTTACACTTCACTTTGTATCTCTTCGGCTCGTAACATACATTCGTTATGACACAATTGGAATTTCTTCTTTCAGATCACGATGCTCAAGATCGACAACAATCCATTCGCAAAAGGCTTCAGAGAGAATAAAGATGAGAGGTGAGTGTTATGCAGTCAGTTATGGTATTTTTCGGCGGCATGACATAACAAATATGCACACACGGATTAGGGTTGTGTCCCCCCCACAGCCAGTATAAACATTTGCCTCCGGGTCAAGTATCTATATTATTGAACCCATATATCATCACGGCCTTTAATGTTGATATAAAGTAATTGTTTACTTCTTGTTTTTTTCAAATCTCGCGGTTTCTCCCATCAGTTCCATTAGCCGATACTTGGATTCAGTTCGGACTATGGCGCCTAACATTTTCTTCCACGGTTATTGTAGAGAAATTCAACCGTCGCCAAAATAAAACAAGGAGATAATAAGATATTTAGATAAGAATTTTAGACCATCATTATTTTCATTGAAATCTGACTTGTGTATCCTCTCCTTTCCAGTTCCAGAACAATGACAAAGAAGCGACTGAGATCAGAGTCTGAAGATACGAGTGGTAAGTATTCATACACATATGAGGTTAAAGTCATTAATTTTATATTCTCTTAATAATTTACTCCAAATCTGAGAAAGCAACACAGCCTCTTTTACGAAGAACGATTTTGAGACGACAAAACGAAAATTCAAATATTTGTTCACGAACTTGAAAAAGATTAATCATGGAATCCACTTAACACACAAGCGAATCGTCGGTTGTATTTCCTGACTAATACGTGTGTAAAATACAAGATGACAACACCTGGAATCTATCCAAATGCACTTCAAGAAATTATTGGCTGCAACTGCCGTCTCGACAGGCTCTCGTAATCATTTACATTGGATAATATTTCCAGAACAATTCAATTGTTAATTCGTATGTTTTATTTGTTTTGCAGATATTCAACCAGAAAACAAAAGAAGGCAAGTTATTCCTAGTCACACACAAACTCCACACCAAGACTATTCTCCACAGAGCTACACACCCACTCAGGTTCTGGATTCGCCGATACCGACCTGGGACAGCCGAATCCTTCCAGCCTTCACCTCATCATCTCCTGTGTTCTCGATGTCATACGACGAACTCAGTTATGATAGCAGGAATTTCAAAAGTTGTCGCCAACTCAGTCACCAAGCAGTATATTCCTCTGTACTCCCATATTCAAACGACCTTTTTACACTAGCAGCGTTCTGTGAACCATCGTCGCAATTGACACCAGAGTTTGAACAACTGAAAGCAGACATCTTCTATATATCAAAGAATAAGGACGACATAAATCTTCCAGCCACTGATGACGAAGATTCACATATCTCACCCGATAGCCTGGTACCTTCCCTCACAATCTATGAATCCTCACCAGATGGCGATTTTCAGTCAGATTCTTCAAACAGCAGCATCGGAAGCGGCGGTTACCACGGTTACTGCGACGATACACAGGCAATAGTCAACTCGTTTGTTTCTGAGGAGTTACACGCGACTTCAGAGAACTGTGACCACGATATTCTGAGAGAGGCCATGTCCATGACCTTCACCCCGAGTGACTTGTGATGCTAAACTTACATAATGAATATACGTCAACGTGCTGCTGGATAATTGCATACGTTTGTTTTGTGAATATTCATGCGAATATTGTTATTTATTATTATTTATATGTATATTTAGTTATTTACCGTTGCCATTTATAGTTGTTATCGTGAAAGTGTTAAATAAATTATCAGAATTTGAAAGCTGCATCACTTTATCCTTGCATAACACTTTCAATAATAATCAGTCATAGCCGAGTAGTTCCCTTGGGGGATGTTCAGATAATAAGTTCAACAAACGGCCGTCTTCTCTGTGACGTCACAATAACCGTCGTTTTCCGTGATGTCTTTCAAAGAATCCATGAGAACATCGCGTTCTGGTGAGGATTCGCAGACGCCGGGTGGGTACCAGGTTGTCACGTGAGCTGTCTGAATCGTCATCATTGGTTAGTAGGCTTATGTCATCCTTATTCCTGTAGATGTCGAACGTGTCTGATTTCAGCTGTTCAAAGTCTGATGTAGATCTGGAAGAAGATTATTCTGTCTGTCATTTACAGAATAAGGTTCCCAGAGGATGAATTCAGTGACGCTATCCAACATAGCGAGCTAGCATAAATAAATTCACCTTATGGGAACCTCATTCTGCATGGCCTCATCTGCTATGGGAGACATAGACTCAGATTGAAGTTCCCAAAAATGGTGAATGTTGTGATGTAAACCCATTGGGAACCTCGATTATGCAATGTGTCGTCTGCCAATTTGGTGATATACACGTAGAGCAAATAAACAATACAAGAAATAGAACCTATAAACTAGAAAAGGAATAGAATCTATAGTTTCTATAGAAATTTGATAATAAAGAAACTTTCCAGAGAAGATGAGGCATTAGCAGAATTATGTCCCCCTATGGTGAATTTAGTGATGTTAGCCCGCTATGCTATTGAGTCACTAAATTCACCCTCTGGGGACCTCATTCTGAAAATAACATAGCAACCCAGGCTTGATCAGGAAGTTGGTATACACAAAGATGTTAGTGCAAGAAAGTGGAAGTCTCTGGGGTATGAGAGCGCAGAGGAACTCAGTGACTGGTGACTGATCTATTGACAACTGGTGAAACTTCTGACGTCATCATATGAATCGTCGTATGATCTTGATGAGATGAAGGCTGGGAGGATGTGACGATCTCAGGTTGGTATCGGGGAATCCAGAAGCGGAATGGGTGGCCGGGGTAACTATGTGGACAATTTTCATTGTGAAGATCTTGTGCTTGTTTATGTTCGACTAGCCTTCTTGTGCACCCTTGCTGCAAGCCTGCAAACAATTAAAACAAATTAATTAAAATTGGAATTATTCTTCATTATTTCATTTGATATATGCGCCCGTGCCACGTGGGCTCCATAAGTTGCAAAAACGTGTGCCCCAATCCATTTTTTTTTTACAAAATAAACTAAGTTTAAAGGCACGTGAGGCCTTAATTCAAGTTAGTTGTCGAAAATATTCATATTTGTTCTAATCACCGTAAACAGATAAACATTAATTCGCATACAGTTTCGTTCATATATACCATGACCATCACGTAAACAGCAAGTTATCATAAAGACCTACTATATTTTACCTAAGCAAGAGCCTGATTGTGTTACAGAAGACAGCACAATGCTACTGGCTAATCACACACAAATGGCATAAACGCTCTTTATTAGTTCCATATCAGGAATTCACCAACAAAGAACGCTCTTTATGTTTACTATCATAATATAAACAAACACCAGAAAAGTAACTTTTTATGCGTTTGTTTACATAACAATGGTCAAACATTTGACAATAACATACATGTACTGTTTATGCGATATTTCTTATTTGTATACGGACAAAGTATGTCTACATTTTGATGATCTTTCTGTTTGTGGCGGTTTTTGACGGGTGGAAATATTTTCACAGGATACCCTCCGCCAAGGCCAACCGTACCTTTAGATATCAATGCTGTAACTTCTGTAAGATATAAACCATCCTCGATGTGGTTTGTACATTATATATTGTGTTGAAGTGAATTCATGAATAAATTTATAAATTTCATTTATCGTGTCGAATTATTTGAGTAATCGTCTTGTAGAAGAGGCTGTATCACCTTCAGCGTTTTCAAGTAAAAAGAAGACTCATAATATATAAATAATGATTTTGACATCGCATATACATCTATAGTAATCTTACCAGTCATGTCTTCAGACTCCGATCCTTCTTTGTTATTGTTCTGGAACGAGAAAAAAGAGGAAATGATCGTCATATTTTGACCAAAAGAAAATTTGCACTCTTCTTATTATTATACTATGTTTAACCAATATACAATAGAATGTAAGATTTGATGAGTATATTTATAGAAGAAAATTATACAGCAGCTTAGGATAAATCATCATCATCATCATCATAATCATCATCATCGCCGCCGTCGTATAGGATCCCCATTGTCGTCGTCGTCGTCGTAGGTTACACATTGTCGTCGTATTTGTCGCCGTATTTGTCGTCGTCGCCATCACCACCACCACCACCATCATCCGTCGTCATCAACAACATCGTCATCAGCAGCATTGCCCTCATCGCAATCATCGCCGCCACCATCATCAAATAATCGGTGTCGTCTTCGTCGTCACCATCATCATAATCGATGTTATCGAATCAATGTAACAGGTGGGTGAATCCAAACTTGATTTTCATGCCATCGATACAGGGGTTCAATTTAAACTTCAGTCAGAATACAAATCATTAAAGTGGTTATGGACTAGACACAAATATCGTGATGCAAACACTCACATCTCGTCATTATACTCTCTAAAACATTTTGCAAATGGGTTATTGGCAATCTTCAGCTTGGTTATCTGAAAGAAATTAGAATTGCCTCATGACGAATGTGTATTACGAGCAAAATGCAATGAAATGATAAGTGTTTACATAAGATAACTGATAGGTGTACTCGAGACGTACACGAACCATTCGCTGGTTAGATATTTTATGTCACGCTCCAAGTCAAATTTGTTTGCTCTTTCTAGTAATTACATTATTAATGCAGTTTGTTTTATTTCTCTAAAGTAGAACTCAAATGTGATGTCTTTATTCTTCATTATTTTAGTATGATTTGTTTCGAAAATCTAGAGCAATGCATTGAATATTATGAAACTTGTGAGAAATATTCATTTACGTGCCTCTTCTCTCTGGTATGCGGTGACAGGAATGAAAGTTGTTTCATCAAAGATGAAGGTCTTGGTTGGTGTATTTCCGAAACGGTCGTCTGCCATGAAGATCGGAATTGCATTTCTGCATCGTGTTCACTATAACCTGCAAAGACAAACATATTAAACCCTTTATTAAGTGAATGCATTCTTTGATCCATGCAGTTATACAATGGAATGAATTTCTTCGCCTGTATGTATATTCAGATCATACACTGGCAAGCAGATGACAGGTTGTGACACCACTTCTAATTAACTCGTTCTATACTAAATGGATTCTCCTACCAGTTATAAAAGTATACTTTGGAATGTTCTATTATTAATCTCGATGTGTTGTTGGGAAATATAAGCAGACGACAGATAAAACAAATCAACAAACGACCTATTACCTGAACATTTCCCAAGGGATAACTACTCGTCAATGAATATTTAGTATGGAAAGGGTTAATTTTATTCCCAATAATTTGTTTGGTAAAATTATTAGTAGCATAAGCCAGATCACTAAGTCGCTACCATATTGGATCCATCCAGCCCTCAGTCCATGGTTTAAGTGCTGCAGGTCAAAGTTCTTGAGAGAAAAAAAATACATTCCATATATGGAGTTTTGAACATTCATGAATATTCAAAAGTTACATATATTGGATGCTACTCCAGACATTGACCTGTAGCACTGAATGCGCGGAACTGTGCTGGTGGATCCAATTTGGTAGCGACTCAGTGATCAAGATTATTATTGAAGCCCATATATCCACAAGAAAACCATAATCAGAAATGGTAACGCTCTCAAGATCATATTATTAGCCATAAATATAAATTATAATATAAAATATATTGGTTACATGAATTCACCACCTCAGAATTCCGTTAAAACAACTAATCCTTCGAATTATTACAAACAACTACGGCTTATTACTGCAGGTTTCTCATTCACCACACCAGAAAGTTTCTAAATGCGGATAAAAAATCGGAGGTATTGTGTTCCCGTCAAGAGTGCATGGTCCAGCCATTGTTCATACCTAAACATCGAAAGCAATTAACTCGGTCATAATTGTTACATACTGCAACGAAAAGACATCCAGCGGATACACACCCCACGAAAACCCGAAATGTGTTGTCCTGCGAGAAATTCCATCGCTATAGCTCAATCTGACACGGCCAGATTAGACTTCCTACAATATCCATAAACAAGATCATATATTATATACCCATGCTTTTAATTATAGAATATAAAATATATTGGTTTCGCGAATAACCAACTCATAATTCCGTTAAAATAACAATAACAACCAGCACCTAATCAACGAACCGGCGGCCGACTCGGCCGTCTCCGACCACAACCATCAGTGGGCTGCAGAACGAAAAATGTCTATAAAAGTTGAAATATAAGACTTACAAATTATCTATTAAATTTCTTTTATTGGTAATTGACATAGCTTGTCACAAACCAAAACTCAACATTATTGACATAATAATGTAAAGGACAATAAACGAAATTAAAATTCCCAACTACACCTTTTACCGGTGACCGGCCTCCTGATCGCGCAGTTCGACTTTTAAATAAATAAACCGAAAAAACAATTTTCTATTTATAAAAGTCCCATTGGCCCACATGTTTATAATATTTGGCCACCAGTATACACCCGATGGGCGTGAATGACCAAACAATGAAGTATCTGTATCTGACGAAAGAGGAGTAACTCTATATACTGAAAAGATAATGTGTACAGGAATCACTGAACTAAATGGTTTCCCATAGGCAACATTGTTAAAGGTACGGTTGGCCTTGGCGGTGGGTATCCTGTGAAAATATTTCCACCCATCAAAAACCGCCACAAACAGAAAGAACATCAAAATGTAGACAGACTTTGTCCGTATACAAATAAGAAATATCGCATAAACAGTATGTTATTGTCATTTGTTTGACCATTGTTATGTAAACAAAAGCATAAAAAGTAACTTTTCTGGTGTTTGTTTATATTATGATGGTAAACATAAAGAGCGTTCTTTGTTGGTGAATTCCTTATATGGAACTAATAAAGAGCGTTTATATCATTTATGTGTGATTAGCCGGTGACACTGTGCTGTCTTCTGTAACACAATCAGGCTCTTGCTTATGTAAAATATAGTAAGTATTTATGATAGCATGCTGTTTACGCGATGGTCATGGTATATATGAACGAAACTGTATGCGTATAATGTTTGTCTGTTTACGGTGTTTGGAACAAATATGAATATTTTCGACAACTAAGGCCAACCATGCCTTTAACGTTTCGGCCAAATTCACTGACTTGAAGCCTACAGGCCTCTCCAGTGATGTTTACCCAGCTAGATTGACACCAGTTGATCACGAAAATGCAAGAAAAATAATAGGTCATGTGTTTACTTTTTAAAATAAATCCCCAAGTGTACGACAGGGCTATCCCACAGCCAAATTTGATCTGGAAAAAAACCCCAGAACTACAGCAGCCAGTTAAATAAATTTCCCACTCACACAAATCTATCCCCCATTAATTCACCAGTTTAAATTATTTCGATATGTACAAATCAAATAAACACCATGTCATCCTTTAATAACGTGTCACATGTATCAGGTGAAGGTCATTCTTAAGTAACCTTCACCTTTAGCACACGCTCCTCGACTCTGGAACACATTTAGCTTCCTGATTCCTATAGTGTTAACTTCGTAGTTTCTCCTGGGCGCTGCAATGGCGCATGAGGGTTCTATTTATAGAATGTTAATTATTGGGACACATTAAAAGTTGTAGTGCGACCCCGACCACGAGCTGTAGTGCGACCCCGAGGCCGAGCCCGGTAAAAGGTGTAGTTGATAATTTCAATTTCGTTTATTGGCGTTTACATTATGTCAATAATGTTGATTTTGTTTTGGTGATAAGCTATGCCAATTACAAATAACAGAAATGATAAAAATTCTATAATTACAATCATGGGTATATAATATATGATCTTGAGCGCGTTACCATTTCTGACTATGGTTTTCTAGTACCGACAGTCATCCACGGACTCCACGTTGATGGAGAGGGTGTATTGCGTCGTGGTGTGGAAGCATTCAATCGAGTGTATACGCCAGTGAAGGGAACATCCGCCTGAAAAAGAAATAATCACATTAAAAATTAATTGCGAATTGGGAGCGAGTCATCGGTACCAACTAGACGATTAAACCCTTTCATTGTGGGGGCTGTGCTGGTGCAGAATTACAGATCATGTGCCAGTACATTATATATCAGAATCTACCATTGGGATCCTCGCATATAAAAGAGAATACACTGGCTTACAAGGTCAACGTAAATATTGTTAAGCCAATGTATTCTCTTATATAGCGATGCTCAATATATGAGAGTCGCATATATAAGAGAACGCATTGGCACAGTGTTTTCAAAAAAAATTCAGGAAGCTCGTCATGGGATGATTAATGCGACAGAATATCTAAACGGTCTTTATCGTATGTGAAACCGCCGATACATGACACATTGATCGACATGAAATAATTGACTGAAATTCCACACGATACACGCGAATGCATCTGAGAATTTCGTGACCGGTGCTGCAAAGTTATATGTACATCGATATTTATGCATTCTAACGATGTTCAGATAGATTCATATCTGACTATCAGATACGATATGAACAACTCTCGATCATTACTAAAATTTCAAATTCATGTTCGTGGACTTATAAGGGAAACAGGGACGTAGGTGGTACGGGGTTGTGGTGTCTACCCCCCCCCCCAGTTTGGTCAATTTGTTCAACAGTTGGAAATGTCATGCCTGAAAGAGCATTAGTTGGCAATTATACACCACATAGAGGTTGGAATTGTTCTCATTGTTCCAATTTACAATCTGTGGGGAATATGTTGCTTTTTAGACCAACAGTAGCATATTTTTCTAATTTTGGTCTGAAATTGCCATCAGTTGGAAGATGTCCAACCTTAGGGTGTCTCAGGTTCGAAATTTCCAACATCTGGAAAGTTGGACGTACCAGTTGGAAAGTTCCAACCCAAGGGATGGGTGCAGATGGAATTCAGCGAGCGTGGGAGTTAGGTTTGGTTCAATGGACGAGGTGCAGTTGTAAATTTCATAGGGGACACCCGCCCCCACCCAACGCAGACACTCTAGTCACGTCCCTGGGAAGATACACTTTATTTCTGCATTTTATCTATATCATCTGTGACGAATAAAATAAACTGTACGACAAACTACGTGGCCATGCCATCTCGTCAAGGTTTGTTTTGATGAATACACAGTTTTGTTTACCGGCGAATTGAATCTGAAGTTTCTGTAAGGGTGACTACTTAAAGGTACTCAATCCGATCAGAGGGTCCCCATCTCAACAGATTCCCACAACAACAATCCGATCAGAGGGTCCTATATTACTATTTCTTTGGCTTTGGGGGTCAAAAATATTTGATTCTAGTCGAGGAACCCATCAAACAAAGCTCAGAGTTATTAGATATTGATTTTTGAAATTTGTTATTTTCTCGAGATGTCGTAATCTGCTCGAGATGTGTACACCAAAACACTATTCAAACAGACAAGGATGGATAACTCTAAAATCAAGTGGTAATATTAACGCAATTTTGTCTGTGTTCTGGGCCAGAAAGTATTCCCGATAATGAAAAATAATAGATTTCTAAAATCGATATCTAACAAAATCTGAGCTTTGATGGGTGACTTCCTCGACTCGAATCAAATATTTTTGACCCCCGAAGCCATTGAAATAGTAATTGAGAGGAGTTTTATCGGATTGAGTACCTTTAACTCTCAGCTTTGGTGACTAACATGTCCGTCCCAATCTGATTAAACTTTCTCCACAGTCTATGTATAGACATAGATACTTCCTTCTACTGGCTGTGGTCGGCAGTAAAATGGCAGGATCGTTTTTGTGACAGAGTTACTTCCCGCTGATGGCTGTGGTCGGCAGCAACATTGGCCAATCGTCGATGTGTCGTTCGACGGTCTAAACTTAAGAAAACATATACATGTATCAAACTTATGTAAATAAAGATATACACTTCGAATTTATTTTATGTCCCATTAGTCTGTGTTCGGACACCATCATAATGAATCTTCTAACAAACGGCTCATTTATATGGGGAGGTGGACTAGTCAGTTCAATGGGTTATGTTCATCACGGATCTAGGCTCTAGTTGTCATAAGCAGTTCGACAATAGCGTAACTAGTTCTTATTCCGGAGGGCAAGGCTTCGTGATAGACACATTCATCAGGCCTGGTTGAACCACCGATTGATCTGTAATAGCCATCATACATATCTTTCACAGCCAGCATGCATCTGGGATAAAATGAGTCACTCTAAATTATGCTATAATGATCTTTCAACCAATACTTTGAAAACAATTAATTATGATTTATTTTGAACCTAATGAAAGACACGGAATAATTATTTACAGAGAATATTCAAAAATTGCACAAAATAAACAAAAGTTTAATGTTCAAGAAATTATGAGTTCCTCTCTTACAACAGTGATCCAATCTGGCTATTACAGATGGATCGGTGGTTCACCCCTGACCTGTCTATAGTTCATCTTGCACGTTTTTCCACCACCTCCAATATAAAGCTGATAGCGCCGCGACATGAGATACAGGAGATTTAAAGGCCCATTTAATTTTTGAGTCCCACAAATGGCCGGATTTAGTGTACAGTCCCCATTTAACAATAAATCAATAAATCATTTGGATGAATTAACTGAGAGCGCATGAAAGTTTTGAGAATTGGTATGTATCATTTTATTTTTGAAAAGGAGAAGTCTGGACCGTTCGTGCTAAAGATTAAGGACAATGTGGTGTTAATATATTGTCTATTATGGTCGAAATGAAGATTTTGTATTCCCCGAACAATTATTACTGCTAAGGTGAAATATATAGCACAAAAGTAAAAGGGATTTAAAGTACTCACAATTTAACCTGGTTCATCGTGAATTTATGTGCATCTTTCTTTCTTGAAACTTGCTGATCTGGTTATGATGTGGATTTTTTTGTATGAAGTTCCCTGTGTAGGAATACTCATTGTCATCTCTTAATTCCGTGGTATTTGTTTTACGAATAACCTCATACTGGTGTGATAGGTTATGAAAACAGCAATCAACGGTTGATTCTTATGAAAACTGACAATCTTAGGGTGTGTAAAAACACGATTGCGATGAGTAGTTGTTTGTATAAGAATCCCAACTGTTGATTGCTGTTTTGATAACTAATCACACTAGTATCGTTCTGAAAACAACTCCGAAAACTAGTCGAGCATCTATAAAATTAATACCACAGGAAGTGAGATGTGACAATGAGTATCCCTGTATCTGTATATATACTGAAACCTATCGTCAGAATCAAGCATAATCCAAACATACCGCATCATAACCAGTTCATCTCTTTTTACACAACGACTCGGCTACAGTTAAATTGTGAGTAGCATATAGTACTTTTTATTACTATTTTAATACTTTATTCTCAGCTTGTTGGTGTAGTGTTCAGTCCATATAACAAATACGTATTGTTTCTACATGAACCAGAATTCTTCGTGTTTAAACAAAAACAAGATTCTATGCAAACCTAGTCTAAACCTTCCAATTTTCTAAAACGTTCCAATTTACTTTAAATTCAGGGAAATGCGGTCAGTTCTTTATAATACGTGCGTCAGCGATGACCATATTATTAGACCTCCGTCTGTCCGTCCATCAGTGGACGCAAGTTTGTCGAGTTCCTACATTTTCAGTATTTTGTTGGCACAGATATTTAGTACCATGTGAATCTGCTCGATCGGACTTTTTTTTAGTGGAGTTATCCCCCTTTTTCGACATAGAAATTGTTCGCAACATCCACAACTTTGTCCGTGCTTTTATTCCTTGTCGTTTTTAGTTTTATCGACATACAAATATATTAATATGGATATAACCTTAATGTAGTCCAATTGCACTGCGGTGTATCCTTAGTGACTTAGTCCCATTGGGACAGTCCCACGATATGTTGTTCTTAGTTTGCACCAACTCATAGCACTCCATTATTGTACATGTATTAGTATTTTACTAATACGACATTGCACTTATGCAATCCACTATCTACCAAGAGAATTACGAGAACAATGTAAACAATTAAAACGCTCTTTAAATCAACTGCATACTACGGAACTTTTAGAATAAATTGTCAGCATTAGTATCACTCTGGATCCTTGATTCCCAGATATTACGGTAGTCAATTGTGTTAAGGTCAATATATTATTGGAATCTTAGGGTTTCATGTTTTAAGATAAGAAACACGATTCTCTGCAATCCTAGTCTAAAACGTCCCAATATACAATATGAGAACCTCCCTCGCGTATGACCGGTGGATAATATGAACCTCCACCGCATATGACCGTCAGATAATATGTTCATATCAGAACCTCCCCCGCGTATGACCGGAGGATAATAAGAAAACTTCCATCGCGTATGACCGGCGGATAATATGAACCTCCACCGTGTATGACCGGCAGATAATATGTTCATATGAGAACCTCCCCCGCGTATTACTGGGAGATAATATGAGAACTTCACCGCATATATGAATGGCGGACACATAAGTTTTTAAGTCTATAAACACTATTTGATTTGAATATTCTTTTGAATAGTCTTACCATTGACATATTCATTCGTTCAAACCAGTTGATCTATTTTGTAACTTGGCTTTTAGTCGCTGGGCTCCGGCATCTGGGCTTTTAGTCACAACTCAAATAAAAATAAGTGCGAATATCTTGGAGCGAATTTCTGCAACAATTTCACCGCCTGGTGGACCCATTTGGAAAAAAATACATTCCCTGTGTCTAATTCTACATTTTGATATACTATACGCCCCATTATATTGAATATACCGGCTGAAATCGATCCTGTAATTGTAAACATCGAGTCTATTTTTAGCTGTTTTATCGGAGCGTGTTTGCGTGTTCGCCATTACAATATTCGCACTAAAACAGCCATATTGTAGCTAAAAACGAATGCACAGTATTCCACTGCGTTATTTGATACCTAAAACTTGTTGTTTGCTAGTGTATTCATCGAGAAATCTAAATTCTAAACATTAATGTCGAACGCAGTTTTTCGTGTTTGTGGCATTTTATGTTAGGTCAGTTGTCGACCGGATAATGTAACTTCCGGTGTCCGGTCAGTGGCGGGGTTAATATGTGTGGATAGGGCGAATGTGGACCTTTCGTTAGACACCAAAAGTAGCCCTCTATGCGCTGTATTCCTCGAGCTATCGGCCGTCCCACGCAATTTGAAAATCCTGTCCCGCAGATTGTCATGCTATCCCAAATTCCACCCCATGTTAGGTCAGTTGTCGATCAAATAATCCAACTTCTGGTGTTTGGTTAGTGACGGGGTTAATATGTGTGGATAGGGCGAACGTGGGCCTTTCGTTAGACACCAAAATGAGCCCCCTACGCCCTGTATTCCTCGAGATATCCGCCGTCCCACGCAATTTGAAATTCTGTCCCGCAGATTGTCGTTTTGTCCCATATCCCATCCCATCCCGCAGATTGTCATGTCCCTTCATCAGGCCTGGTTGAACCACCGATTGATCTGTAATAGCCAGCATACACATCTTTCACAGCCAGCATGCATCTGGGATAAAAGGAGTCACTCTAAATTATGCTTTAATGAGCTTTCAACCAATACTTTGAAAACAATTAATTATGATTTATTTTGAAACTAATGAAAGACACGGACTAATTATTTACAGAGAATATTCAATATAAAAATTGCACAAAATAAACAAAAGTTTAATGTTCAAGAAATTTAGAGTTTCCTCTCTTACAACAGTGATCCAATCTGGCTATTACAGCTGGATCGGTGGTTCACCCTGACCTGTCTATAGTTCATCTTGCACGTTTTTCCACCACCTCCAATGTAAAGCTAATAGCGCCGCGACATGAGATACAGGAGATTTAAAGGCCCATTTAATTTTTGAGTCCCACAAATGGCCGGATTTAGTGTACAGTCCCCATTTAACAATAAATCAATAAATCATTTGGATGAATTAACTGAGAGCGCATGAAAGTTTTGAGAATTGGTATGTATCATTTTATTTTTGAAAAGGAGAAGTCTGGACCGTTCGTGCTAAAGATTAAGGACAATGTGGTGTTAATATATTGTCTATTATGGTCGAAATGAAGATTTTGTATTCCCCGAACAATTATTACTGCTAAGGTGAAATATATAGCACAAAAGTAAAAGGGATTTAAAGTACTCACAATTTAACCTGGTTCATCGTGAATTTATGTGCATCTTTCTTTCTTGAAACTTGCTGATCTGGTTATGATGTGGATTTTTTTGTATGAAGTTCCCTGTGTAGGAATACTCATTGTCATCTCTTAATTCCGTGGTATTTGTTTTACGAATAACCTCATACTGGTGTGATAGGTTATGAAAACAGCAATCAACGGTTGATTCTTATGAAAACTGATAATCTTAGGGTGTGTAAAAACAGGATCTCGATGAGTAGTTGTTTGTATAAGAATCCCAACTGTTGATTGCTGTTTTGATAACTAATCACACTAGTATCGTTCCGAAAACAACTCCGAAAACTAGTCGAGCATCTATAAAATTAATACCACAGGAAGTGAGATGTGACAATGAGTATCCCTGTATCTGTATATATACTGAAACCTATCGTCAGAATCAAGCATAATCCAAACATACCGCATCATAACCAGTTCATCTCTTTTTACACAACGACTCGGCTACAGTTAAATTGTGAGTAGCATATAGTAATTTTTATTACTATTTTAATACTTTATTCTCAGCTTGTTGGTGTAGTGTTCAGTCCATATAACAAATACGTATTGTTTCTACATGAACCAGAATTCTTCGTGTTTAAACAAAAACAAGATTCTATGCAAACCTAGTCTAAACCTTCCAATTTTCTAAAACGTTCCAATTTACTTTAAATTCAGGGAAATGCGGTCAGTTCTTTATAATACGTGTGTCAGCGATGACCATATTATTATACCTCCGTCTGTCCGTCCATCAGTGGACGCAAGTTTGTCGAGTTCCTACATTTTCAGTATTTTGTTGGCACAGATATTTAGTACCATGTGAATCTGCTCGATCGGACTTTTTTTTAGTGGAGTTATCCCCCTTTTTCGACATAGAAATTGTTCGCAACATCCACAACTTTGTCCGTGCTATTATTCCTTGTCGTTTTTAGTTTTATCGACATACAAATATATTAATATGGATATAACCTTAATGTAGTCCAATTGCACTGCGGTGTATCCTTAGTGACTTAGTCCCATTGGGACAGTCCCACGACATGTTGTTCTTAGTTTGCACCAACTCATAGCACTCCATTATTGTACATGTATTAGTATTTTACTAATACGACATTGCACTTATGCAATCCACTATCTACCAAGAGAATTACGAGAACAATGTAAACAATTAAAACGCTCTTTAAATCAACTGCATACTACGGAACTTTTAGAATAAATTGTCAGCATTAGTATCACTCTGGATCCTTGATTCCCAGATATTACGGTAGTGGAATGTGTTAAGGTCAATATATTATTGGAATCTTAGGGTTTCATGTTTTAAGATAAGAAACACGATTCTCTGCAATCCAAGTCTAAAACGTCCCAATATACTCTTAAGTTCAAGGAACAATGTATTGTACCAGCGAGGACCATATTTATCTGAAGTACCACTAAATGTCATACTGAATGGCGGTTCATGTTAGTTAATGGCGGTTCATGTTAGTTAATGGCGGTTCATGTTAGTTTAGCATCAATCGCTCTTGTGGAATTGATTTTATTTTTAGATTCTACAACTAGCATCCCATTGATACGGCGGCTAGAATTTCGCACCATGCGACGCGTTTTCGAACGTACATGTAACTTTTGTATCACTGAATCATGATTTATATAATCGTGATCAGTTATGCTACATAGTTATAGTTCCTTCTTTTTCATTACAGGAATTGAACCATGTTCTCTGACAGTGTCTACGCTACCTGGGACTCCGCCATCCCGTCGATCTTACCTCCACAGACATACGAGTCGCATGGTTGTCGGTACAAGAAACAAGAGATTCTACCGCAGGATTCAGCTGCAGGAATAGGTAAGATTTCCACCTTCTTTGTGTATGTTGTACCATTAGTTTGCATTCATTGTCTGCTAAAATTAAATCCGAAAGTTTTACCCAGTCTCTTCTATCCAAATTAATATATATAAAACATAAAGTGGCGCTGGATTATGGTTCTAGTTTATTCTATTAATTCAGACGTCGTCATTTTGATTTCTTCATAAAATACTGAAATAATGTGTGGCCAAATTTTCAAATCCCACATAACTGAACTGTTTCTTGGTCGACGCTTAATCGGGTACCTTTCTAATTCATGCTTAGCGAATGATAAAATGGAGCATGCGGTTTTGTACTTATTATTTACCCAGTTGATTTTCACATCATTCATGCTTGTTTTGCTTATTTCAGAATGCCAACATACACGACCCGTTGATGTTAGTGCAATCCATAGCCACCAGAGGGAAGTAACCGTGTCTCTACATAATGCTGGAATGTGGAGGACGTTTGATAAGATTGGGACGGAAATGATAGTCACCAAAGTTGGAAGGTAAGTCTGGAACATTGCGAAGCAAGTCGGATTCAATTCACCTGATTCGTTTTATTCAGTATGTCAAAAACTGTCCCTTTATTACCGCAAATCGGGCCAGGGAACAATGTAACGTGATTGCCATATGATTTCTTGAATTTTCCGAAGTTTCAGGCACATAAATAAAGTGTTTTCTTGCGTATTTACTGTATCACATAAATGTACATTATAATAATGATCGAACAATACTGCATCCGCCAGCATTTTGCGGAAGATATTGATTTATAAACCGGTATACACCCCTCGGCCAATCAAATTGCTCCAATTCATGAACAATATTTCTTGTATGAATCTGTATTTCAACGGGGCCAAAATACAGACTTGAGCTAAATATCACACATAAATTGACATTAATTGGATAGTAAGCTGAAAGAAGACAGGACCGGTAGGTGTGAAATTATAACAATGCGCCATGATATTGATCGCACCAGTCACTTGGGAAGTTAAAACACGGATCATTCCATTATTAGCGGACATAGGGGTGGTCTGCATGGGTTGGGGCCCAACACTTTTGGTTGAATATGTTTTTGTCTATCGAGAGGTGGAGGCAATAAAGAAATATATACGTCTTTTGTTATGAATGCCGGTGATATTTCATCAAACAAACTTCATGCAATTAATGTGGAATAGTTTCACTTCGGAGTCCGAACACTACCGGCACATTGTCTCCTGTGTTCTGAACGATAATTCCATTATGACAACAAGGCGAAAAATAACTTAAACAGCCGAAACAGTTTATTGTCACAACGAAGAATCTGTTTTATCAAGAAACACGTTATCAGTATAAAACGTTCTCAAATTCGGACACAAAATGATTTATCAATGCTGATATATAATGCAGACCCAAGTGAGCCGATTGTCAACGAACATTTGACTAATTATTCAGCAGGAATATGTAACACCACAATCCATTCAATTAACTTTTAATTGAATGGTAATTGATAGGTAATCGTCGAATATAATGTGGCTCAATTGTGTTTGCCTTGGGGTGTGAACCGTTTTATAAATATGTCATAACCCCCTTGGGTATCTGTACAAGAAATATAGACCGCGCCGCTTTGTACCTATACAAACAGGGTGATCGCAAGTAGCTCAAATCGCGCAGTTCACTTTGTCTTATGCACACTCAACACATTTTTATATGACGATTTCTCTTTGCAGACGGATGTTCCCATCACTGTCGTACTCCATTGAGGGACTACACCCCACGAAACAGTACACCCTCTCCATCGACGTGGTTTCCGTGGACGACTGTCGGTACAAGTTCTACGACTCTGAGTGGTTAGCTTCCGGTAACGCCGATAGTCCGGTTCCCATGACAACCTATGTACATCCCGATTCCCCGGCACTCGGATCATTCTGGATGCGTAAGCCTGTCATGTTCCACAAACTCAAACTGACAAATAACAGGAAATCACAGCAAGGGAATGTAAGTATGATGGTTTTTGTTTTAGAAGAACTATATAACTTCATTGAACTTTAACTCAATTCTCAACAATATCAACATGGTATTTGGAATTGTATGGACATAATATAAAATCATTCACTTTGTATTGCCTCACACTAGACATCATGCCGGTGTTATCTATATATTTATTTGTGTCGTGGAATGGACACAAAATAGTGGTCGTTTCAATCAAGTTCAAACTATACAAGCGTCACATTGTTTGGTCAAGTAGAATATACTCGCCCATGGCTAGTTATTTTATTCTCACTGATTCGTTTAAATGGATGTCTGTTAAAAAGTAAAGCTGTGTATCCCTACACAAGAATGTATTTAAATTTTCAATATGTTTATTCTCATTAATCTGTAAATGCATGCAGTATTTGAGACTAATTGTTAACAAAATAGCAGAAGGGGCAAAATATGAATGGGGTTCTATGTCTGTCGTTCGCTCATATTACCCGAAGGTACTTGCACAATTAATTATGATTAGACCATTCCGTTGTATTCTGCTATAACTGAAAGTGAGTCCATTCAGTGAACGAAGGTTTAACCTAACTTCTGTTTGCAGGTCATAGTGAACACGATGCAGAAATACAAGCCTCGTCTTCATATAGCCATGGCAGACGAACGTCCCGGACAAGCGCTAACAAAGACCTTCACCTTTGCGGAGACAACTTTCATTCCCGTCACCGCATACCAGAGCGAAGAGGTACGTATCTAGTATATTACAAATATCAAGCCTTCCAATAACACATGACACTGGTTCAACAAGTGCAACAGCTTGAATAGTGAAGAAGGAAAACATCATATTTCAGCTCTACGTCAGGGAAATTCAATGAACTGCGCACATAATTATAACACTGAAAAGGGAATTCAGAAATTCGATTTGATGTATTATATGGAATTCCAAACATCAGTGTACTTCGTAATCAGTCAAATGAGATCGTGGTAGCACCCCACTTTTTATTCTGGAATAGTTGCTAAGAAGCATTAGGGCGGAGTCTTCGTGATTTATTCAGGCCTCATTCAGCCATTGGTCAACACTATATACTCTTTTTATCGAATTTTCGATTCAACTGTCAACCTTACACTTCACTTTGTATCTCTTCGGCTCGTAACATACATTCGTTATGACACAGTTGGAATTTCTTCTTTCAGATCACGATGCTCAAGATCGACAACAATCCATTCGCAAAAGGCTTCAGAGAGAATAAAGATGAGAGGTGAGTGTTATGGTATTTTTCGGCGGCATGACATAACAAATAGGTACTCACGGATTATGGTTGTGTCCACGCCAACAGTCACTCTAATCATTTGTCTCCGGGTCAAGTATCTATATTATTGAACCCATATATCACGGCCTTTAACGTTGATATAAAGTAATCGTTTACTTCTTATTTTGTTTTCATATCTCGCGGTTTCTCCCATCAGTTCCATTTGCCGATACTTGGATTCAGTTCGGACTATGGCGCCTAACATTTTCTTCCACGGTTATTGTAGTGAAATCCAACCATCGCCAAAATAACAACAAGGAGATAATAAGATATTTAGATTAGAATTTTAGACCATCATTATTTTCATTTCTTTCAAATCTGATTATTGTATCCTCTCCTTTCCAGTTCCAGAACAATTACAAAGAAGCGTCTGAGATCAGAGTCTGAAGACACGAGTGGTAAGTATTCATACACCTATGAGGTCAAAGTCATTAATTATATATTCTTCTCGTGGTAAGTATTCATACACCTATGAGGTCAAAGTCATTAATTATATATTCTCGTGGTAAGTATTCATACACCTATGAGGTCAAAGTCATTAATTATATATTCTCTTTATAATTTACTCCAAATCTGAGAAAGCAACACAGCCTCTTTTACGAAGAACGATTTTGAGACTACAAAACGAAAATTCAAATATTTGTTCACGAACTTGAAAAGATTAATCATGGAATCCACTTAACACACAAGCGAATTGTCGGTTGTATTTCCTGACTAATACGTGTGTAAAATACAAGATGACAACACCTGGAATCTATCCAAATGCACTTCAAGCAATTATTGGCTGCAACTGCCGCCTCGAAGGCTCTCGTAATCATTTGCATTGCATAATATTTCCAGAACAATTCAATTGTTAATTCGTATGTTTTATTTGTTTTGCAGATATTCAACCAGAAAACAAAAGAAGGCAAGTTAATCCTAGTCACACACAAACTCCACACCAAGACTATTCTCTACAGAACTACACACCCACTCAGGTTCTGGATTCGCCGATACCGACCTGGGACAGCCGAATCCTTCCAGCCTTCACCTCATCATCTCCTGTGTTCTCGATGTCATACGACGAACTCAGTTATGATAGCAGGAATTTCAACAGTTGTCGCCAACTCAGTCACCAAGCAGTATATTCCTCTGTACTCCCATATTCAGACGACCTTTTTTCACTAGCAGCGTTCTGTGAACCATCGTCGCAATTGACACCAGAGTTTGAACAACTGAAAGCAGACATCTTCTATATATCAAAGAATAAGGACGACATAAATCTTCCAGCCACTGATGACGAAGATTCACATGTCTCATCTGATAGCTTGGTACCTTCCCTCACAATATATGAATCCTCACCAGATGGCGATGTTCTGTCAGATTCTTCAAATAGCAGCATCGGAAGCGGCGGTTACCACGGTTACTGCGACGATACACAGGCAATAGTCAACTCGTTTGTTTCTGAGGAGTTACATGTGACATCGGAGAACTATAACCACGATATTCTGAGAGAAGCCATGTCCATGACCTTCACCCCGAGTGAATATACGTCAACGTGCTGCTGGATTATTGCATACGTTTGTTTTTAGAATATTGTTATTTATTATTATTTATATGCATATTTAGTTATTTACCGTTGCCATTTATAGTTGTTATCGTGAAAGTGTTAAATAAAAATATCAGAATTTTAAAGCTGCATCACTTTATCCTTGCATAACCATTTCTTAAGATACGGGCCGCGTTGGCGGTGGGTATGCTGTTAAAATATTCACCTCCGTCAAAAACCGTCATAAACAGAAATAATAGTGAAATATAGACATACCTTGTTCTTATACCAATCAGAAATATGACATAAACAATATGTTATTGTCAAATGTTTTTCCTTTGTTATGTAAACAAAAGCAAAATATGTTACAGAATCTGGCTTTTGTTTAGATCCGGATATGGTAAACATAAAGAGCGTTATTTGTTACTGTTTTTCCTGATATGGAAATAATAAAGAGCGTTTATATCATTTGTGTGTGATTAACCAATATAATTGCGCTGTGTTATGTTAACAGCAGCAAAACTTCTGCAACACGAACAGGTTCTTGTTTACGTACACCATCACACGTCAACAAAACTATATATATTTTAATATTTCTTCTGTTTATGGCGATTTGAACAGATATGAATATTTCTGCAACGGACGCCATCTGTGCCTTTAATAGTCACAGATGAGTAGTACCCTTGGGGAATGATAAGATAATAAGGTCAACAAACAGCCGTTTGTTGAACTTATATCGTGAACATTTCCCCACAAATTAATAGGAATCCTTCTGCACTTATATCAGCTGTCGTCTGCTTATATTTCCAGAACATCCTTCCAGGATAATAATAGACCATTCCAATGTATACTTTATAACTGAATGGGAGAGTCTATTTAGTAAAGTGTGACGTTTATCATATCTTACGATTTCCAGTGGCAAGTGGTCGTTGCGACTACACGTACACGGTTGTTCCGCGCAGATTTTTGTGACGAAAAAGGAAAGAGGAATAATTCAATAACTAAAATAAGAAAATCAACAGGCACACTATTCAAATTGTATGCTATACTAATGGCGTGTTTTATGATCTGACCACAGGAGCCTGGAATTTGGTAAAAAAAACATCTTTAATTGGCGGAACCAGCACCCGGGACCGCAGATGTAAGAGGTACCAACCCTAGATGCCAATCTACAACATTCCATAGGTATATTTTTCCAGTTCTTCGAAAATCTCACTGTAATTTAATTTAAATTCACCAACGAAGACAAATGTGCGCATTTCCATCACCCGATGACCGAAATACATTGAGATTTTAAAAGAACTGGAAAAATATACCTATGGAATGTTGTAGATTGGCATCTAGGGTGTAAGAGGTACCAACAGTTTTTAGTGAAAAGAATATTTTTTGTAGGAATACAGCTGAGTTCAAAATGGGTGGCAACAATTTTCTGTTTCGTTCCTTCCATGACCTGCGGTCCCGGGTGCTGGTTCCGCCAATAAAAGAGGGTTTTTGACCAAATTCCAGGCTCCTGTGATCTGACCGACTTGCAATATGATCATGGCATGGTAATTCTCATGTCAGCATCTGAACGTAATTCCATTGTACGTTTTCTTCGGCAACGTTCCGAGTAATGTGACTAATGTCGCGTGACTATGTAACCCCAACTTCACACGAGCAGTCCAAATTATGTGATCGATAAGAGAATGCAATTCACTTCTGTTCTACTAAGGGGAGGATGCACTTTTTTCATAAATCCAGCCAACATGGCAAGAGATTTAAAAAAAAAAATTCTCTAGATCTATTTGGGGTAACATGTTGAATTTCACAAATAATCATCCTCATCGTATATATAATCTGAGCAATCATTAAGAAACGACCAAAACAATGGATGTTAATACATTTGAAATTATTATTTTCTGTTTTGTCCCTATCGGTAGAGAGTTCAGTCACATACAAAGAGTTCATTGAGTTATATTCCATTGAAAAAAGTGTGCTTTTCTGATCATTTTGGTACCAACTGTTCGACAATACGACAAGTATTACTTGATGAATGACAAAAAACATCTTACAATTTATGCGTATTTTGGTGTAAACCAGGCCATTGGGCAATGGGATTTTGTATGTGTTTTATGGTGGATAACACTTACATATGGCATCACTTTTTGATGAATTTTAACTAGCAAAACACAGTTTTTTTGTTGCTATTTGGGTATTTTTGAAGGTAGAGTATCGAAACTTAACATACTTGATGATCATCATGTATGCTTGAATGTAAGTAATGGAAACGTGAATATCTAATCAGTTTATGCATATTAATTAGGCCTATTTGCATATAATTAAGCTCATTATTATGCAAATTGGGTTTTCCAATGTATGATGAAGCATAACTTGAATATCCAGATAGTTAATATATGCATGCGGGTAAAATATTTGAAAAAAATAGTTTTCACTCAACGGATGACTGATGAGACATTCTTCTTAATTCCTGGATAAAAAAATTCAGTAATTGAATACTAATTAGCAAATTAATGAATTAATAAGCAGCTAATTAGCATGGTAATAAGACCGACTCAATAATTTCACCAATTCTTGAATGGAAAAATTCATGGCAAGTGAGGTGTCAAAATGAAGGTTTTGTAATACAGATTTCAAAATGGGACATGATATATGCCAATAAGTAATGTCAAAAAAGTTATCTATGCTACAAACTTCTTTGTCTTTGTAATCTGAAGAATCTAGTATTAACACCAGTTTGCATACTGATTGGAACTTACTTTAAGCTTCCATACATGCATGTAACATGATTGAAATTAATTCACTCTAATTTTACTGCCTTCCATACACTCATATCAAATGGAGCTCAATTGCAACAGTTTCAAATTTATTTTTGAATGACACTCAGTTCATAATAGTGTGAAAACCAGAAATGGGATGAGTTACCCAATGGGTTCAGAGTAATGTATCCTTCAAGAAATAAAGATAATAAACAGTTTAATAATACATGTTACTAGATTCAATCAGATAACAATTTAAAGGGAAATTGTACACTAAATACAGCTATTTATAAACTCATTTTTATTATAAATACCATGTTGTTTGCATCATTCATAGAGCTCATGAATGTTTCTTGCACTAATCCATGGCTCAAATTCATTCATGTGTTAGATATATTCTGTTGAGTACAAAAGGACATAAATGGCCGGATTCAGTGTACAGTGCCTCTTTAAGACATATTATGTAGTTATTTCAGTGACTAATAACTGAGCGCTTAGATAGTATATCCCAATTATACAGTAATTGAAAAGTAAATAAAACCACATTGGCTGGAGAATTTTTTATAACAGCATTCGAACATGCAAAATATTAACCATTCAGTTCTTGATTTGGGACATATTTTTCGAAGATAAACACCTGGTTTGTCAGTGAAAGTTTCTCCAAATAATTACTATGAGCACATGTGTGCACAAGAACGATGCAACTGTTTCCAATCACTTTAATATGCTAATGTCATAGACATACACTGTGTAAAGTCATTTTCTTTACGAGTCTGAGCCAAGTTACAACCTACATTAATTCATTCATAAATTTGAACACTTAATTAGTCTATGGCTATGCATTACTTTCATACAAATTGTAATTTTTATAAGTGGAGGGTGTCTGTGAGAGAATACCTGAATAACAGTAATGAAATTAAGAATAGATAACAATACTAAATTATGCAATTACCATACCTGCATTAATTGCACGAAAAGAGAGCGACTATCACGTCACTCAAAATGCAACTACCATATACCTGCATTCATTGCATTAAAAGAGCGACTGGCATGTCACTCGTCTAGTCTCTAGAAGATAAGCTAACAATATAGACTGAAATGAGATGACAATGTAAGCCAGAGTTCCCACTTATTTATTCTAACCAAATTACAATCACTATTCCATTATTACTTTTTGCAACGAACATTATGCTATTTTTGCAAACAATGGCATACAAACATTCTTACAACATTTATAAGCTGGTTTTCAATATAACTTGTGATGAGCATGCATGTTCTATGGAGAAAATTACTAGAACAAAACATTGGAATAACTTCTTTGAAATTTCAGAATCATCGATCGATACAGTTGTTATTGTAAAATCCAACTTCCATTTAAATTCAAGCACTCTCCAGTGGTGGGAGCTAAAACTCAAAGACTTAAATTTTAGGGACAAAAATTAACTAAAGGACTTTCATAAAGAACGCTCTGATTACATTAGAACTTATCAAAATAATGGGAACTCTGGTCAGCTACACTGGAGGATAGCTAAAAATATTTATCACAATATGCATTGAATAGCTTATCTATTTTGTCAGCAACAGAAGAATCATCAAAGTTCCATATTCTCAATGATGAATCTTTTGGAACTATGCTAATATCAGATAATAGTATGTAGATTGTAGAGGTTCTGAGTGTCCTTCAAGTCTTCTTTCGTTGGCCATTTGAAATACTTGTGTCCAACACGCTCCATGTAATTAATGGTAGCCTGAGTATTGGTATTTACAGATTCGATCCTACCCAGATACCAAGAGTCTTCATATGCCACAGCACAGAATGTACAGATGTCCTTAGATGTGTAGATGTGGCGGTTGTCCACAATAGCAGATGACCCGTCGACCTTTCTCTTTCTTGAGCAATTTGCCTTTTCCAAAAGCTTTTTGGCTGCAGATTTTAAGGACTTGGATTTAGACGGAGCTTCAAGAGGATTTGTTTTTGTTGGTCTTTCTTTCTTCAGGTTTAACAGAACTGCTCGCTCTTTGGATCTTATTGGAATATTTGAGGATGATTGTGTTGTAACTGAAATATTTGAGGATGACTGTGTTGTAGCAGAAGAGGAATCTGGAGATATCAAAATTTCTTTCAGGTTTAGAAAGAGAGTTGCCAATGGCAACTGCTTAGAATTTTTTGACAGGTGAAATAATTCTTTATTACACCGTATCTTTAAAATGAGATGATGATATTTTATTTGTGATTTTAGCGCTTTCATTTTCTTTAATTTGCTGCTGATGTTATTAAGCTTATTGTCTATATCACATTCCGTCCATAACCCTGTGTCATTAATCTCCATCTGTAGATTATGCAAGCTTCTCTGTCTTGTTGCCATTTGTTGCTTTAATAGTTCATTCTTCTTCTTCAGGAAAAGAATTTTTTCATAGTTAAGTTGTCTCCTGTTTTTATTGAGTTTACATCGCTGCGGTCCATATCTGATGGCTCTCTTTAAGTAGCTGTGTCTTACCTTTTTTGGCAAACTCTTAAAGGTACGGTTGGCCTTGGCGGTGGGTATCCTGTGAAAATATTTCCACCCATCAAAAACCGCCACAAACAGAAAGAACATCAAAATGTAGACAGACTTTGTCCGTATACAAATAAGAAATATCGCATAAACAGTATGTTATTGTCATTTGTTTGACCATTGTTATGTAAACAAAAGCATAACAAGTTACTTTTCTGGTGTTTGTTTATAGTATGATGGAAACACAAAGAGCGTTCTTTGTTGCTGAATTCCTGATATGGAACTAATAAAGAAGAGCGTTTATATCATTTGTGTGTGATTAGGCAGTGACACTGTGCTGTCTTCTGTAACACAATCAGGCTCTTGTTTATGTAAAATATTGTAAGTCTTTATGATAGAATGCTGTTTACGCGATGGTCATGGTATATATGAACGAAACTGTATGCGTTTTAATGTTTGTCTGTTTACGGTGTTTGGAACAAATATGAATATTTTCGACAACTAAGGCCAACCGTGCCTTTAATATATTGATAAGTCTTGTTATTCCTAAAACAAATAACACCAGAAATGTGGTTAGTATACCTTTGAGGGGCTCGGTTAATTTCCCTGTCCAGATCGCTAAAGTCAAGATCGCCAGCTCGATTCGTAGTAGGGCACGATTTGGTCTCATTTAGAATCTTGCATGATGGTTTGTTGAATTCGCCACCGATCAGCTGATCTGCTACCTGCCTAGTAACTAATTCTAGACAGTAAAATGACAAAAGCTCAAGACACTCCTTTGTTAACTGTTGCACTTCTTCTGATGTCTCCTCAAAAAGTTTCAAATAGACTGCATCTTTACTCATGGCAAAATCTGTAAAAACACACTCTTCATTTAAGAGAGCTGATGCATTACTTGAGTATTTCTTCAGCTTGTTTTGCAGAACTTGCCATTGGTGATTTAATTGTAAGATATTAGCATCTTTCTCCTCGATTACTCTCCATAATGGTTGGGTGATCAGTTTCCCAAATATGCCAAGGGATCGCATAGCAGCAACACAAACATCAGAACCCAAGCCGTCCAGAATACAGCTAACAATTTTGTTGGTTGTAGTCATTCTCAAGAATTCAGTAATGTGGTCAAGGTGGTAATATGCTGCTGCACCATTCGCAAATAATATGTTGAAGCGATGTCGCAGGAAAGACACTAGCTTGTTGTCAATACTCTTCTCTTCTAAGAAAGCCTCCCAGTCACCATACCTTCCGAATCGTTGACTTCCTGCAGATGTTAATGTTTGAGAGAGCTCAAAAATCAAATCAAACGTCCTAGCATTTCCTTTCTCAAATGAGTGCTGAGTTATTTTGATCGAATCTGGAAGGGCTATTTCTTCGAAGGTCTTCAATCCTTTTGATGCAGCAGTACCCATACTGGCTAGCTATCACATGTAAACCACAAAATAGTTCGTTTACTCCCGATATCTTCTTTTTCTCTTCTGGGGATAAATTGTCATAGTCTGGCAATGTTGATTTGAATACCTCATCCCGATAGCCCTCGAAACGTGCATTGAATACGGTCCTGAAAAAAACAATATTATTTTCTTTCAATATACCGATAATATATATATAAAATGTCCATTGGGCGCATATAATCTAATATTCGGCCGCCAATCGTTATTTTTATAACGATTAAATTTTTTTTCGAAGTTAGCCGAAGATTTTGTTGTAGACGAAGTCACATGATCATCAGCCCGATCACGTGATTGTCACATGTAAACAGAAGCATAGCACGTGATCGATCACGTGGTAACTCATTGACAACGCATAGATGCGCGACGGCGGTATTTTAAGTTTGCATGTAGTCGATCGCGACCTTTGAAGATTGTCGCGTTATCACACTGCGAATGCAAAACTTCGCCGAAAACATCGCCTTTCTCATAATTAAATGTCTTTATAGTGTTATTATTACTATTATTATATGTATCGCGATGTGTTGTTACTATAAAGCCATGCCCGTATATTATTCAGTTTTGCGCGCAATTATCTATATAAACGCGTGCTCGTGTTTATATATATTTTTTCGTTACCGGAATAGTTCAAGTTATATTATATATGCATATCAAGATTGCATATATACGCGAAGACTTGCACAGTTATTAGGCAATTATCATCTCGTAAACATTCCAATTTCCAGATGCCATTAGTCGTGTGTCAATAAAGAGCGTTTCGTTTTAATTTATCGTAACGCGGTAAAACAACACAAAATTGGTTTATTGCTGTCGGATTTAATCAATTATAATCAAGTCATTCATTACCAATATGATATGATAAGTTCATTTTTCCTTGGTTATGAATCATGTATATATTTGGGCAATACGGTGTTTATATATATTTCGGAATATTGCTTCCCCCACCCCAAAACAATCTTGCCGACTGTCACTGATGGAAATTCACTGCATCTATCCATGGTTATTGGCCTATAAAATTAGCACTCTAGCGATGCGGTCTATTGAATATCCAGGTCATAAATCGACCTCTATGTGTCCATTACGCATAACAATGGGGTTATAAAATATATAAATGTTCGCCGTGGTTCGTTTAAACATCCAATCATATATAACACTTTTTGAAGGAGGGATAATAATCCGGTTTAATATGGAATCACATATTCAAGTGCTCTTTATTCGCAATATATCATAATAGTGAACGCTCTTTATTGTGTCAAGGTAAAGGGACTCGACTTAGAACAGTTGTTCTAGTGATTGTTTACTGATTACAACAATACAGGCCAATACATGTACATGAACTTCCGATATGCATGCTTTATATATCCTTCCATCATTGTCATAGCAATTTCCGCTTTATTAAACTCTTTTTTTATTCGTACCATATTAGGAAAACTCTTAACATGGAACGCTCTTTATTGAGCCATGGTGAAGGCAATGGGGACTCGACTTAGAATAGTTGTCATCGTGAATTATTCATCAACATACTCCCCACTTTAACTGCAATTGTATGTATTCGTAACCATGACTGACTCGTCAAATTAAACGCTCTTTATTTGGTATATGTAATCGGTTTCTGATTTTGCGCAACAGGTTTCCCACAGAAATCCCGCCAAATGTCACGTAAACGAACATCGTTTGGAAATGAATACAGCATATGCCTAACTGAGAGTCACTAGACCGGCCACGGCCGAAAACACTGCATTTATATGGCATTGTCACGATTGAATGATTGTAAATGTTGAGATTGTGATTTGGGGGGCTAACCCCGGGATGGTCGAATAGACCGAGTGGTCTACTCCTTCACCCCTCATTTTTAGAGCTTTATTTGTAATGATCATAAACAAAGTAAAAAAAAAGAAAGAAAAAAGATAGCAATTTTAACCCTTTTTTTTGGTCTTCGACTTCTTTTTCTTCCTGGGTATGGTGGATTTTTAGAGAGGTTGATGTTGATATCGTTGATATGATTGTAAATACGGGACACTCGGGGCATATATACGGAAAATTAAAACAACATCGCAAACACGCACCCGAATAAAGTTCACATGCCGGCTCGTGTTTTTATAAGCTTTATACGAAAGTGTTATCTACCCCGCTCAATTGTCCCTCTATATTTTTTGTCAAAACAATACCGTAACTTTCCAAACAGCACTTAAGACAAATCACAAGTGAAGATAACTCACCACGCGATGACAATTCACCATGTGTACACAATGCTATTGATATGCCCCGCATCAATTCCATTAGACTCACGCGCTGATGTCGATTCCGGATTTTCCATCGCCATATAGGTAGACATAATTAACTCCGACTCCAATTCCCTGTTTTTAATTAGTTTACCTCGCTTGACGTCATGCGAGGTTTTGCGACGGAGATAGCCGACAACCGGTGGTGGTATTATTTATTTATTTCTCGGCTTATTTATTACGCGATTTTTATGGGACTTGGATCATTGTGATCACAATAGGGGTGGCTTTCCGACAGAGTTTTGTTGTTTCATGGGGATAGTAATCCTTTAACGATGTGCCGATCAGTCATGAAGTTTTTGAATTTTTGCAGCATTTCAGTCTTCAACTTCTGGGCAGTTTCAACATCATCTCTGGAAGAGGAAGAGATATCAGACAGAAGATCTTCAATAGCTGACAGAAAACACTCTGTGTCGCCTCGTACCATCTCTTGGATACCCATAGAAAACGTTGCTTTACCTTTCTGATCATCGACAGTGGAAACTTGGAATGCAGAGTATTCTCGGAATGTTTTATTTGTCCCATCCAGATGCAAAGTAAGATTGTCACCTTTTACAATTTGATCTGCCACGTGCATATGGCTGATGGATTCCAGTTCGCTCTGAAGATTAGATACGAATGCTTTTGAAGGTAGCTGTGGTACTGTGATGTCAGTCAGACCCTATATGACACATCGCACGACATCGGTACATTTGCCAACTGAAACTCCTATAACGATAGAAGCTGCATCATTACCAGACGAAGTTTGTCAGAGTATGTTATATGCCCATCATGTATATCCTTAAATAGCACTTCTTCTGGGTCAGGCAAAGAATTTTTACCAGCATCTCCACATTCAGAAATTTCGGCCGCCTCCAGACAATGTATATCTCTATTCAAGGCATCAATCTTTTTCTGTTTCAGAGCGAACTTGAAACAAGATCCGTTGTTGGTCTTTTTTGTTTTGTTTTTCCATTTACTTTTCAACTTTATAGCTAACTCATTCTGTTTCTTAACTGACAATAGGTTGTCATTGAGATATTCTAAGGTCGAAGGTTCTTAAATATTGTGTCACAATAATCACTTGTACCACATTTGATAGTTTGTGTAATATAATGTCTGTATAATATCTCCGTACAGAGGAGGTAATAAAGATATATATTAGGGGAAGTACGTATTAATTACTGTTTTTATGGTAATTTCTGATCATTTCTCTCACCTAAAACATCGTCTGAACTACGCTCAATTGTAAATATTTACATCTCGATTCGGGACGCAACTTTTGGCGATAAGCTAACACAATTGATTTCGCCATTGAAAGTCATTGCATTTAATTAATATATGAAAATGGCGGATGTGTTGTCAATTTGGATTAATATTCGTAAAAATAACTACTTTGAGCAAGATTATTCTCACTTTCTATTTAATCACACTACCAGTGTGTTTCACATCACTTTAATATAACAGAAGTGAAATGCATTATATTGTCGATCACATAATTTCGACTGCTCCTGTGAAGTTGGGGTTATATAGTCACGCGACATTAGTCACATTACTCGGAAAGTTGCCGAAGTAAACGGACATAAACTAATGGTATTAAGTTTCATGTCACTCCAAAAGTTCATAGATAGAACCAAACGATTTAACTGAGTTCCATCACTAACAGATATACATATCTCATCCAAAGAGTAGTGAAAATAAATAAGAGCGCTCTCACAGGTTATGTAATCCGGGGGGGGGGGGGGGGTCGGACCTGCGGCGATCAGCCGCGGATATGCTCGCGGGTGTCTGTGGAACGGACAATTCATCACTCGAGACCAAAATATATCATGAAGAAATTTTATATCGCGGAAATGGCCACGAATAAGCATAGGCTTACTGCCAGATCCCTTTATCTCATATGAATGTTTGTGTATGTTATATATGTATTTATGTGCCTTTTGAGAAATAAAATATTGTTTACACTAATGGTATTAAGTTTAGATGGTGACACGATAATTTCCAGGTCATGATCATATATTACATTACAAGTCGACCAGATCATAAGACACGGCATTAGTCTTGCACACAACTCGTAAAGTGTGGCTCTTGTCTGTGGTTTCGGGTATTGGATTATTCCTCTTTGATACATGTTTCGCCAAAAACAATTCTGTGCAGATCTGCAGTCCACTGACCACATGACATTAAGATACGATAAATATCACAATTACTGTAACCGAAGATACATTCCGTCCGTAAATACACATGTATTTACTAAATGGACCCTCCCATTCAGTTAGAATAGACGTTTTATTGACCTCCATCATAGGAAAGTAAATATACAGCTTTAGTGGTATTTACATGATTCATGAACATCTATATTTAATAATGTATATACAAGAGAACAAAAATAAGAGAGACAGATAGAGCGCCTAAAATTATTAACCTTGACTGGGGGATGTTCATGAATATAAGCAGACGGCAGCTGATATAAGTGCAGAAGGATTCCTATTAATCTGTGGGGAAATATTCACTATATAAGTTCAACACACGGCTGTATGTTGAACTTATTATCTGACAATTCCCCAAGGGAAATACTCGTCTATGAGTGATTATTAATGAAGGGTTATGCAAGGATAAAGTGATGCAGCTTTCAAATTCTGATAATTTTATTTAACACTTTCACGATAGCAACTATAAATGGCAACGGTAAATAACTAAATATGCATATAAATAATAATAAATAACAATATTCACAAAACAAACGTATGCAATAATCCAGCAGCACGTTGACGTATATTCATTATGTGAGTTTAGAATCACAAGTCACTGGGGGTGAAGGTCATGGACATGGCTTCTCTCAGAATATCGTGGTTATAGTTCTCCGATGTCACATGTAACTCCTCAGAAACAAACGATTTGACTATTTCCTTTGTATCGTCGCAGTAACCGTGGTAACCGCCGCTTCCGATGCTGCTGTTTGAAGAATCTGGCAGAACATCGCCATCTGGTGAGGATTCACAGATTCCGAGGGAAGGTACCAGGCTATCAGGTGAGATATGTGAATCTTCGTCATCAGTGGCTGGAAGGCTTATGTCGTCCTTATTCTTTGATATATCGAAGATGTCTGCTTTCAGTTGTTCAAAGTCTGGTGTCAATCGCAATGATGGTTCACACAACGCTGCTAGTGCAAATAGGTCGTTGGAATATTGGAGCACAGAGGAACATGTTGCTTGGTGACTGAACTGGTGACAACTGTTGAAATTCCTGCTATCGTAACTGAGTTCGTCGTATGATCTTGAGAAGACGGGTGATAACGAGCTGAAGGCTGGAAGGATGTGGTTATCCCAGGTCGGTATCGGCGAATCCACAACCGGAGTTGGTGGGTAGCTCTGTGGTGAATAGTCTTTTTGTGGAGTTTGGGTATGGCTAGGATTAACTTGCCTTCTTTTGCTTTCTGGTTGAACATCTGCAAACAGATAAAACATACGAATTAACAATTGAATGTAAATGATTGTGAGAGCCTGTCGAGACGGCAGGTGCAGTCGACAATTGCTTGAATTGGATTTGGACAGATTTACAGGTGCTGAAATATTTTTGTATTTTAAGCACGTACATCAGGAAATACAACCGATGCTTCGCTTGTGTTTGAAGTGAAATTCCAGGAATAATCTTTTTCAAGTTCGTTCATCGTGAATAAAGATTTGAATTTTCGCCATGTAAAATACGCTAGCTGTGTTGCTTTCAGTTTAGAGTAAAGAGAAGATAAAATTAATGGTTTTGACTTCACATGTATATGAATACTTACCACTCGTGTCTTCAGACTCTGATCTCAGTCGCTTCTTAGTCATTGTTCTGGAACTTGAAATGAGAGGAGAAAATAATCAGATTTGAACGATAACAAAAAAGGGTCAATCATTCTTATCTAAATATCTTATTTGCCTCTTGGTTTTTGCCGACGGTTGGATCTGATTACAGTAGCCGTGGAAGAAAATGTAAGGCGCTACAGCCCGAATTGCATCCAAGTATCGGCAAATGGAACAGATGGCGGAACCGCGAAATTGGAATAAAACAAGAAGTAATTAGAGTGAATGTTGGGGTGGACACACCACTAATCCGCGAGTACCTATTTGTTATGTCATTCCGCCGAAAAATACCACAACTGAATGCATAACACTCACCTCTCATCTTTATTCTCTCTGAAGCCTTTTGCGAATGGATTGTTGTCGATTTTGAGCTTCGTGATCTGAAAGAATAAATTCCAATTATGTCATGACGAATGTATGTTACGAATCAAAGAGGAAAAAACAGAAGTGTAACGTTGATAGTTGAATCGATATTTCGACTGAATGAGGCCGGAATGATATCACGAAGACTCCGTCCTAATTCGTCTTAGAACATATTTCGGAATAAAAAGTTCTCATTGGACTGATTACGAAGTACTCTGGTGTTAGGAATTCCATCTAAAGCATCAAGTAGAATTAATGTATTTCAATTTCAATGTTATATGAGTACAGTTCATTGAATTCCCCTCAAATGTGGTGTCTTCCTTCTTCACTTTTCAAGCTGTTGAAAATTATTGAAAAAAAGGTTTGAGATTTCTAATACTAGATACGCACCTCTTCGCTCTGGTATGCGGTGACAGGAATGAAAGTTGTTTCAGCAAAGGTGAAGGTCTTTGTTAGCGCTTGTTCGGGACGGTCGTCTGCCATGGATATATGAAGACGAGGTTTGTATTTCTGCATCGTGTTCACTATGACCTGCAATGAGTAACAGAATTTAGATTATAGGCCAACTTAGTTTTCGAACCCCAGATCACATGATATAAAAATAAATTCCACATTATATACCATTTGAAAGAGGAAGCTCCAAAAGATTGTATTATCAACTTATGCGGTGTAATATACTGTGAACATGTTATTGTTGAGGTACCGACGTGTGTTATGTGCTTAAGTTTCATATGGACTGTTCTGCCAAGTCTATTATTTTCAATGGAAGGGGAATAACTATATATCTTAGTTTGAATTATGTTGCATTCTGGCAGCGAAACGGGGGAAATGTTTCTATGATTTCAGCTATTTTCTATTACTCTATGGGCACCTTCAGACACACAGACGTTCCAAATGGTGATGAATTCTAGTATTTTAATCTATTTCATGGATTGTTATTAAAACCGTATATCAAGGCACTATAAAAAATAATCGTGACCCGAAAATTAAATGGGCATTTAAACCTTCGTTTACTGAATGGATTCTCACTTTGAGTTTCAGCAGAATACAACGGAATGGTCAAATCATAATAATGTTTTTAAATACATTCCGATCATATGAGCGAACGAGACATAGAACGCCATTCAGATGTTGCCTCTTCTGCTAATTTTTTTTAACAATTAGTCTCAAATGCTGCATTTCCAGTTTAATGAGAATAAACATATTGAAAATTCAAATAGATTCGTTTCTAGGGGATACACAGCTTTACTTATTAATAGAAATCCCTTGAAACGAATCAGTGAGCATATAATAAGTAGCCATGTGCGAGTATTCATTCAGCGCTCCGCGTGTAAAACTAATGTAGAGATTATTGTATCCTATGGGCGCTGGGGTTTTTATTTATAGAATGGGAATTTTTGGACGGATTAAAAGTCGAACTGCGACCCGGAGGCCGAGTCCGGTAAAAGGTGTAGTTGGGAATTTCAATTTCAATTGTTATTCGGATGCCAAGAAGTGCAAGGCTAGTAATTCTATGAGTTGGTCGTTCTTGAAACCAATATATTTTATATTCTATAATTACAATCATGGGTATATAATATATGATCTTGAGCGCGTTACCATTTCTGACTATGGTTTTCTTGTTTATGAATGTGGGAGAAATGGTACCCGAACACATCAGAGAGGCTTGTTGTATTCTACTTAACCAAACAATGGAAGCGCTTATTAAGTTTGAACTTGTTTTGAACGGCAACTATTTTGTTTTCATTCCATGACACTAATAAATATAGATGTAACTGATATGGATGTGCAGTGTGAGCTTAAACAAAGTGAACGATTTTATATGATGTTCATGCAAGGCCAAATACCATGTTGATATTGTTCAGAATTGAGTTGAAGTTCAATGAAGTTAGTTCTTTAAAAACCAAACCCACCATACTTACATTCCCTTGCTGTGATTTCCTGTTATTTGTCAGCTTGAGTTTGTGGAACATGACAGGCTTGTGCATCCAGAATGATCCGAGTGCCGGGGAATCGGGATGTACGTAGGTTGTCATGGGAACCGGACTATCAACTTTACCGGAAGCTAACCACTCAGAGTCGTAGAACTTGTACCGACAGTCGTCCACGGAAATCACATCGATGGAGAGGGTGTACTGTTTCGTGGGGTGTAGTCCCTCAATGGAGTACGACAGTGATGGGAACATCCGTCTGCAAAGATAAATCGTCATATAAAAATGTTGTGAGTGTGCATAAGACAACGATTTAGAGAACGGCGCGATTTGAGTCATATGCGATCACCTTGTTTATCAACATATTTCTTCTTCGGCATAATTCTGGCGGCTACAATATGAACATATTGTTCGACCATTAATATGAGGAAAGTTTATGTGATACAATAAATACGCAAAAAAAAATAAAAAATAAAATAAATAACACTCGGTGCTTGAAACTTTTGAAGATTCAAGAAATTATATGACAATCACATAACATTGTTCCATGGCCCGATTTGTGCTAAATAATTGACAGTTTTGATCATACTAAATAAAACGAATGACCAGGGTGTGAAATGAACCCGAACTGCTTCTCAAGGATCCATAGTATACCAGACTTACCTTCCAACTTTGGTGACTATCATTTCCGTCCCAATCTTATCAAACTTTCTCCACATTCCAGCATTATGGAGAGACACGACCACTTCCCTCTGATGGTTGTGGATTGCATTAACAGCAACGGATCGTGGATGTTGGCAGTCTGAAATAAGCAAAACAAACATAAACGTGTGTAAATCATCTGGGTAAACACTTTGTACAAAACCGCATGCTCCTGTTTAGTCAATCTTTATGCATGCATTAAAAATGTATCCGAAAACCGATTAGCATCAGCCAAAAACGGCCGAGTTACATTATTTCAGTATTGTATATAAAAAAAACAGTATGACGAAGTCTGAATTAATTTGCACTTTTTTTTTTTTAATATATTAATTCTGATAGAAGGGACTGGGTAAAACTTCCGGATTTAATTTTAGCATACAATGAATGCAAACTAATGGTCCAACGTACACAAAGAAGGTGGAAATCTTACCTATTCCCGCTGCTGAATCCCGGGGTAGAATCTCTTGTTTCGTGTACGGACATCCTTGCGACTGGTATGTTTGTGGAGGTAAGATTGACGGGATGACGGAGTCCCAGGTGGCGTAGACACTGTCAGAGAACATGGTTCAATTCCTGTAATGAAAAAGATGGAAATGTAAGTCAATGCAGAGTAAATCATCACGATTATATAAATCATTATTGATAAACAAAAAGTTACATGTACGTTCGAAAATGCGTCACACGCTGCGAAATCCTAGCCGCCATATAAATGGGATGCTAGTTGTAGAATCTTAAAATAAAATCAATTCAACAAGCGCGATTGATGCTAAACTAACATGAACCACCATTCAGTCTGACATTTAGTGATACCTCAGAAAATTATGGTCCTCGCAGGCACAAACATTGTTCCTTGAGTATATCGAGACGTTTTAGATTAGGATTACAGGGAAACGTATTTCTTATCTTAAAACATGGAGAATTTTCATTAATGTTGAAACCATACGTTTCTAATTATATAATGACTGAACACAGAACACTACCATAACAGCTGGGAATAATGTATTCAGTGTGATATAAATGCTGACAATGTATTCTCCAAGTCACGTAGTAGCGTAGTTTATTTAAAGAGCGTTTTAATTGTGTGCATTGTTCTCATAATTCTCTTTGTAGATAGCGCAATGCAAGTCGTAATAGTAAAATATTCTACATGTACAAATAATATATTTGTATTTCGATTAAAAAACACATAAAGAATAAAGCACGGACAAAATTTCGAAGTCGAAAAAGAGGGATAACTTCAATAAACAAGTCGGATCAACCTCATAATCGCAGATTCCCATGGTACATATCTGTACCAAAAATCACCGAAAAATGTAGATATACAAGCTCGACAAACTTGCCTCCACTGATGGTATAATAATATGGTCATCGCTGGCGTACACATTATAAGGAACTGACCGGAGTTTCCTGAATTTAAAGTAAATTGGAACGTTTTTATACTAGGTTTTCATAGAATCTTGTTTATGTTGAAAAATTATGAATTATCGTTCATATTGAAACAATACGTTTCAGGTAATATATTGACTGAAAACTACACTAACAAGCTGGGAATAAAGTATTAACATACTAATAAAAAGTACTATATGCTACTCACAATTTAACTGTAGCTGAGTCGTTGTTTATAACGTGATGAAGTGGTTGTGATGCGTTATGTTTGAATTATACTGGATTCTAACGACAAGTTTCAGTATATATATACAGATACAGGGATACTCATTGTCACATCTCACTTCCTATGGTATTAATTTTATAGATGCTCGACTAGTTTTCGGAGTTGTTTTCATAACGATAATAGTGTGATTAGTTATCAACACAGCAATCAACAGTTGGGATTCTTATACAAACAACTACTCATCGCAATCGTGTTTTTACAGTGCGCACACCCCGACCAATCACTGGTCGATGACCGCCCTATTTTGACAATGATCTTGGCTGAATACTCACTATTCAACCAGAGTATGTCCACAATATACCAAAGAACTAGGCGACGAATGCCACGTTATCATGAAGTGTACATAATTAGAGGAACTCAGATCTATATATTTGAAACCATATTTCCATAGAAGACCGAATGCCCACAAACTATCAGAAATCTTCAAGACTAGAAATCAAAAGACAATTAGGAATCTGTCAACTACCACACGGAAAGTCCAGGATATTGTCGACAAGTCCGTTTGATGCTATAGCACTGATATTCCATGTACCACCCTATGTTTAAAATATCGACATCCCCGACCATACAGTAAGGTCGCCGCCAACTGTACATGAAATCATCACCGACAGGAAACTGATACAGAGCTAAACATTCCTGTGTTCCTCATGTGGAAGTTATTGTTATTATAGCCTATATAATGTACAAAATGAATATTTTGATGTCATATAATATCTTTTACGCTCACTATTCTGTAATATCTTTATATCGATGAACATAAAATACAATGAATTGATCATAAGTTTATTGGAACTATTCTACAACAGAATAATTAAAATTATCATGCTTGAAAAACTTATGTGCATGATGTTGGTCTGAAAGCCACATGACTGTTTTCTCTAAAAAATACGAATAATACCCTGCATCGAACTAGGTCGATAAATAGCTGAACTACCCATTTCTAAATTCTTTAGATTATCACCGACCTCACTAACAATTGAAACTTGAAAATGTCAGAACCCGACCGCATGCGTGTGACATGACGTAAACACTGTAAGATTGATATTGTGATTAGGTTTGTGATTAGAATAACATTTTCATGCATATTTATATAACATGTATATATTTGTCATTTGTATATATGCTCTCCTAAATTGAGGAGGTTAACAATAAACTACTATTAGTCTATTCGTGATATGGTAGAAATAAAGAAGAAGAGACTGAAAGGAATCAGGATAGGCAGGTCCGCTCCTAGATATGAACCTGAACAGTGTTCGAACACGCCCTATTGACCGATAAAGATAAGAAATTGAAGCGTTGGTTCGAAAACGCCTCATATATATAATCGAATTTATGAAAGTTGAAATTGAAGCACAATAATCTCAGAAGATATAGTTCAGTCACGAACGTAGTGCGTACCTTCTACGTTCAGGTGACACTCCACAGTTTCTGCAGGGATTGGTGCAAAAATAAGGGGGCATCAATTCAATGAAAAATAACAGAAATGTGATCCCACAACACATATACAATGTATATATACCTGGGTTGAGCACATACTAGGCTTAAAGATTTTGGTACAGAATTGTCATTTTAATGGGGGTAGCAAGAGTTATGCCCCTTGATTGTGTGCCTGAAAAATGAAATTTTGATGCAAAAATGACCAAAATAACCGATTTTCAGGCTCGTGGGACACAAAAACCAGAAGATCTATGGTATAGCCGCCTATGTTGTCTGGAAGAACACTGTTTCGTCACAAAAATATCAAAAAATTTCAAACTTCTCACCACTGTAAGTTTAAAAAAAATATTTTTCATGCAGATGACAAATTTTAGGTGCTAAAATGTCACGCTGGTGTCTGGAGCCACTGTTTCGCAGAAATCGTTACTACTTCATACTGGTGGGGTCAAGGTCACCTGAAACAATATTTTTCAAAACTCAAAGACATCCTCTAAAAATCCACAAATTCATAACTAACCTTCTCTCAATAAACATACCACACCCATGGTGACAGAAAACACTGGTACTCTATTTTAAGAAATTTACCCCTACTGATAATTCGAAACTGTGGAGTGTCACCTTAAGGGAAATGCAATTTTATTAATCTTTAATAGGGACCACACCTCCATATTCTCTGCATTATACCGCTTAAAATGATATATTACACCCCATGCGTTATTGCAATCACAGGCAGCAAGATTGGGTGGGGATTTACATGCACCCCCATGATTTCACCCCTTTTGGGTCTTTCAGAACCCAATGACGCTATGCTTGACGTAGTGAAAAAATGGATATATTCAACCATCATCTATAGCTTGAAAAAGGTCTGAAATGCTAAAATGTTGTATAAATATATTATGAGATGCATATTTTCCTCAGATATCAAAATAAAACATAATATTTCATACAACAACTATCTTTAATACTCTCCCAAAACTATGGGTTAAAAAATTCCAAGTCTTATTTAGCATTAAGGGAAAGCTTTACAAGGTTATGACATCACATGAACAATATGTTGTCAAGTGAAATTTGACCAAGGAAACCTGTATTATTATATTTCACACTTGTGAATAAGAAAGACTGAATATCTAATCTTGTTGTATACTGTGTAATGTCACAATATCAGCCTTTTCAGCTAAGATTCAAGGAGCATATGATGTCATGAAAAAGTACCCATCATCTGAAAAATCACCAATAACCATATACATGAACCACCACCACCCTCCCCCCACTGCTCCAAGACTCCATATCCCCACCAATTTATATGATTAAAGACAACCTGTATTGGAATATGCATAGAAGAATGGTGTATCTACCATAAAATGTTCCTTCTAACTGAACAGGTTTGCTAAAAAATGATTTTCAGTAACAATATTTGTCAAGTTGACAGATGGAAATGGTGCTATTTGCTGGTCTTGAAGGTGACACTCCACAGTTTCTGCAGGGATTGGTGCAAAAATAAGGGGGCATCAATTCAATGAAAAATAACAGAAATGTGATCCCACAACACATATACAATGTATATATACCTGGGTTGAGCACATACTAGGCTTAAAGATTTTGGTACAGAATTGTCATTTTAATGGGGGTAGCAAGAGTTATGCCCCTTGATTGTGTGCCTGAAAAATGAAATTTTGATGCAAAAATGACCAAAATAACCGATTTTCAGGCTCGTGGGACACAAAAACCAGAAGATCTATGGTATAGCCGCCTATGTTGTCTGGAAGAACACCGTTTCGTCACAAAAATATCAAAAAATTTCAAACTTCTCACCACTGTAAGTTTAAAAAAAATATTTTTCATGCAGATGACAAATTTTAGGTGCTAAAATGTCACGCTGGTGTCTGGAGCCACTGTTTCGCAGAAATCGCTACTACTTCATACTGGTGGGGTCAAGGTCACCTGAAACAATATTTTTCAAAACTCAAAGACATCCTCTAAAAATCCACAAATTCATAACTAACCTTCTCTCAATAAACATACCACACCCATGGTGACAGAAAACACTGGTACTCTATTCTAAGAAATTTACCCCTACTGATAATTCGAAACTGTGGAGTGTCACCTCAGTCGAGTGCCGTTATAAAGTACCGGATGTTTGCACCAGATCACGTGGCACATCGAAAATAACGTCAATTATACGACCGCCAGAATAAAAAATTTGTGTTCCGTGGGTAGTTCTTAACTTTATTCTGTTACAGAACCAGGATTTTCCTACAATAGGAAAAGTATTTAGTTATATCATCGTGTTTTATGAGAAAAATACTTCTTCGAACTTGTAAAGTATTAAATTGTACAGTGTGCGCATGCAACAGATGGTAATGTCAAATGGGGGAATCATTAAATTCCGGAACGAAATATTCTGTAAATCTGTTTTTTTTATAGATTCTCACACAGTTTAAGGACAAAATAGATGATTTCTCTTCAGAAAATTGAGCTTACAATATATTTCATTGGATAAAAGCAACATATATTTGGGGATGGTGAGCACCAAATGTCACCGTCTAGATTGAGTTCAACCTTTCGTTCCGTTTCCGGTTCCTCTCAGAGAAAATTGAATATTACTAAAATGGTGGCCGTCGTTGATTATCTTGCTTTGGTTGGAAAAATTTAATATAATGAGCTAATGTGTACAGCTTATCATTCACTGTGGCGAATACACTTGTTTAAAATGTTATTCACATATTAAAGTTGAGAAATTATTCTGTATGTCCCCAATCACAAACACCCAGTAAATCTATACAGAGGGACTTGACCTCTGGAAGCAGCAATCTGCGAAAGCGGTCATGTTGACAGAATATATGGAAGATAATGATCATAATATACTGTAACCCCGTCTATAAAAACAGAGTTAGTGTGGTAAGTTGTAAGAGAGATATATAAAACCCTACTTCTACCGAAAACCGAATATTATTAAATTGAATGAACTATTCAATTCGGGAAAGGGGAAGAGAACACAAAATCTTTCTTTATTCATTAAAAGGGTTATGCCATTCTTTAGGCTCTCCTGAGGCATACAATACCGCCCACGTTAGGACACCACCATGGGTTGTTGAATTAAATAACTGTTGAATTTCAATATATATTGTGTACAATCTTGCACATAATAATAACTCAGAACTCCTCATGCATCGCACACTATATAATATATGTATTGTTATATTGTAATTATGCACATACTCTGTGATATCTAACATGATGAAGAGTAATTAAATTGAATTGAATTGAAACCTGTATTTATGTTTGACCAGTGTGGCCCAAAATGAAGGCTTAATGTTGAATCTGTATTTCTAATTTTGTCATTTTTTCACTTGAAGTTGTGCTAAGATTAAGATATCTGAATAACCAGGTCAGTCATGAACCGTTCACAATGAACTTAGTGAGTACACTTAATCTGCGAAAGCGGTCATGTTGACCTAAAAAAAATGAGGCATGACCGCTTTCACAGAAGTACTATCAAGTGCCAAATTTGAAGCACACATTAATTGTTATAATTTATACAGAGAGGGGCGAATAGCTCAGTTGGTTTGTGGGCTCACCTCTGAGCTACACATTCGACACGACCGAATCCGATATAGTATCGGTTGGACTTTGTGTCGACATCATGGGCATCACGAATCAACCATCGATGCCACAATCAGTGATCTGAGAACGATTCCAGAAGCAACAGAATCTCAGTCAATATTTGAAAAACACATACTGGGTGAATTGCGTAACTCTTATCCTCTTGTAATGTCATTACCAGGGATGACATTAGGTTGGGCACACCGCCGGACCGGGAGCCGACACTAAATGGCTGTCCCGTGTGCAACAATGCGCACATTGAAGATCCCTACCCTACTATGGATTCGGCAAAACATATCTGGACAAATTGGGTGGTGGATCTTCTCGATCCCAGTGCGCCTATGGCCACAGGCCAGCATTGACCCCTACACTGAAATATCCACAGATACAATGATACATACGTATTTTATGTCATAGATTGTTACTATAATAGTATATCAAGGCACTATAAAAAAATAATCGGTGACTTGCAATTAAATGGGCCTTTAAAATCATGCAAGTCTTGAAATATGTGTATGTACCGGGTACGCTTATTAATTTCCTGATTAAATTTCCACCCGCATGGTTGTCATTCGGCACTGTATGTTTATTTATTTATTGCAATCAATCTTCAATGGGAGTGAAAAAAAAACAGGAACGTGACTGTTGCCATTGGAGAAACAAATTACATCATATAAACTATTTATATTAAAACACTGTGCTTTATATATAAAGTACGCGACATTAGTCACATTACTCGGAAAGTTTCCGAAGAAATCGGACATAAAATAATGGTATTAAGTTCAGATGCTGAGAATTACCAGGTCATGGTCATATAATATTAGAAGTCGTCGATCAGATCATAGAACACGCCATTTGTCTTGCACAAAACGCAAAAAGTGTGGCTATCGATTTTCTTGTTTTAGTTATTGTTGATTATTTCCTCTTTGATGCATTGTTTCGTCAAAAACATTATGTGCAGAAATACTGTGCACGTGTAGTCGCAATGACCACGTGACCTTTGAAATCGTAAGATACGATAAACGCCACACGGACAGTAACCGACGATACAGTTAGTCCGTAAATAAACCTGTCTTTACTAAATGGACTCTCCCATTCAGTTAGAAGGTATACATTGGAATGGTCTATTATTAACCTGGAGGGATGTTCATGAAATATAAGTAGACGACAGCTGATACAGGTGCAGAAGGATTCCTATTCATTGGTGGGGAAATGTTCACTATATAAGTTCAACGGAGGAGAGAATATATGCATATATGGCGACTAACTATGTTTAAACCAACATACGACCGTATGTTGAACTTATTATCTGAACATTCCCTAATGGAACTACTCGTCTATGAGCTATTATTAAATAAAGGGTTATGCAAGGATAAAGAGATGCAGCTATCAAATTCTCATAAATTTATTTAACATTTTCACGATACGATAACGATAAAAAATATAGTAACGGTAAATATGCATATAAATAATAATAAATAACAATATTCACATGAATATTCATAAAACAAACGAACGCAATAATCCAGCAACACGTTGACGTATATTAATTATGTGAGTTTAGAAGGACAAGTCACTCGGGGTGAATGTCATGGACATGGCTTCTCTCAGAATATCGTGGTTACAATTCTCCGAAGTCGCGTGTAACTCCTCAGGAACAAATGAGTTCACTAGTTCATTTGTATCGTCGTACATGTAGTAGCCGCCGCTTCCGATACTACTGTTGGAACAATCTGACTGAACATCGCCATCTGGTGAGGATTCGTAGATTATGAGGGATGGTACCAGGCTATCGGGTGAGATATGTGAATCTTCGTCATCAGTGGCTGGAAGGCTTATGTCGTCCGTATTCTTTGATATATCGAAGATGTCTGCTTTAAGTTGTTCAAAGTCTGGTGTCAATCGTGACGATGGTTCACACAACGCTGCTAGTGCAAATAGGCCGTTGGAATATGGTAGCTGCTTTGTGACCGAACTGGTGACAACTGTTGAAATTCCTGCTATCGTAACCGAGTTCGTCGTATGATCTTGAGAAGACGGGTGATAACGAGGTGAAGGCTGGAAGGATGCGGCTATCCCAGGTCGGTATCGGCGAATCCACAACCGGGGTGGGTGGGTAGCTCTGTGGAGAATAGTTTTGGAGTGGAGCTTTGGTGTGGTTAGGTTCAACTTGCTTTCTTTTGCTCTCTGGTTGAACATCTGCAAACAGATAAAACATACGAATTAACAATTGAATATTTCTAGAAATATTATCCAATGTAAATGATTATGAGAGCCTATCGAGACGGCAGGTGCAGCCAATGATTGCTTGAATTGTATTTGGACAGATTTACAGGTGCTGATATCTTTTTGTATTTTAAGCACGTACATCAGGAAATAGAACCGATGCTTCGCTTGTGTTTGAAGTGGATTCCATGAATAATCTTTTTCAAGTTCGTTCATCGTGAATAAAGATTTGAATTTTCGTCTTGTAAAAGAAGCTGTGTTACTTTTCTGTTTTAGAGTAAAGAGAAGATAAAATTAAGTGTTTTGACTTCATAGGTAAATGAATACTTACCACTCTTGTCTTCAGACTCTGATCTCAGTCGCTTCTTTGTCATTGTTCTGGACCTTGAAATGAGAGGAGAAAATAATCAGATTTGAACGATAACAAAAAAGGGTCAATCATTCTTATCTAAATATCTTATTTGCCTCTTGGTTTTTGCCGACAGTTGGATCTGATTACAGTAGCCGTGGAAGAAAATGTAAGGCGGTACATCACGAATTGCATCCATGTAACGGCAAATGGAACAGATGGGGGAACCGCGAAATTGAATAAAACAAGAAGTAATTAGAGTGAATGTTGGGGTGGACACACCACTAATCCGCGAGTACCTATTTGTTATGTCATGCCGCCGAAAAATACCACAACTGAATGCATAACACTCACCTCTCATCTTTATTCTCTCTGAAGCCTTTTGCGAATGGATTGTTGTCGATTTTGAGCTTCGTGATCTGAAAGAATAAATTCCAATTATGTCATGACGAATGTATGTTACGAATCGAAGAGGAAAAAACAGAAGTGTAACGTTGATAGTTGAATCGATATTTCCATATATGTGACCCGCCATATCAAATCCAGTCGTAAGTCGGGATTTTTTTTACCCTGTGCCAATGCATTCTCTTATATATGCGAGTCGACCATAGGTCGCCTCGCATATATAAGAGAATGCATTGGCCTAACAATTTTGTATCATTTTTTAAAAATAAATGTTTCTTACAATTTTTAGGACATAAAATAAAAAAACATCCATTACCCTGCAGGGAGCCCCACACATATATAGAAGCATATAGAAGAGTGTCGTCTGCTCATGTTTGTCTGGGACTCTGTATGGGTGAAATTATAAAATTGTTAAAGAATACAAGAAAAAATTATTAAAATTGTAAAAAATTGTTAGGCCAATGCATTCTCTTATATATGCGAGGCGACCTATGGTCGACTCGCATATATAAGAGAATGCATTGGCACAGGGTAAACAAATCCCGACTTACGACTGGATTTGATATGGCGGGTCACATATAGAGTAAATCAATGCCTGAATGAGGCCGGAATGATATCACGAAGACTCGGTCCTAATTCTTCTTAGAAAATATTTCGGAATAAAAAGATCTCATTGGACTGATTACGAAGTACTCTGGTGTTAGGAATTGCATCTAAAGCATCAAGTAGAATTAATTAATTAATTTTTCATTTTAATTTCAATGTTATATGAGTGCAGTTCATTGAATTTCCCTGACATAGAGCTAAAATGTGGTGTCCTAATTATTGAAAAAAAAAGGTTTGAGATTTCTAAGTAAGGGTTAGAGCACAATAATTGTTCTTTACCAGAATCAATCGAGTCGAAGACGAGATTTATTCTGGTAAAGAACTATTCGCTTGCTCTGACGGACTTAGAGCACAATTGATCCCACATAATGCAATCAACTGGAAATGTGCCGTTGAGCGTGTTTTGAACACGACGCACAATCCGTGAGCTGACCGCGATTGGACACAATAGCCGGTTAGCCACGCCCAACAACGTGATCAACATGAAATGATCGCCGTTGAATGTGAATATATGTCCGAAACAACACGGACTGGTCCCACTTTGAAGCGTCCGTGCTATTTGTCTGTTATGAGTTGCGTGTGCCCAACAATGGATAATCACTGAACTATTCCTTCGACAACCTTGGGAATTGGTGTTCTTTACCAAAAATCAGGGAACGATTGTAACAATGGGATTGTGCTCTAATACTAGATACGTACCTCTTCGCTCTGGTATGCGGTGACAGGAATTAAAGTTGTTTCAGCAAAGGTGAAGGTCGTTGTTAGCGCTTGTTCGGGACGGTCGTCTGCCATGGATATATGAAGACGAGGTTTGTATTTCTGCATCGTGTTCACTATGACCTGCAACGAGTAACAGAAGTTAGATTAAAGGCACACTTAGTTTTCGAACCCCAGATCACATGATATAAAAATAAATGCCACATTATATACCATTTGAAAGAGGAAGCTCCAAAACATTGTATTATCAACTTATTCGGTGTAATATAGTGTGAACATGTTTTGTTGAGGTACCGACGTGTGTTCTGTGCTTAAGTTTAATATGGACTGTTCTGCCAAGTATTATTTTCAATGGAAGGGGAATAACTCTATCTCTTAGTTTGAATCATGTTGCATTCGAAACGGGTAAACTGTTTCTATGATTTCATCTATTTTCTAGTACTCTATGGGCACTTTCAGACACACAGACGTTCCAAATGGTGATGAATTGTAGTACTTTAATCATATTTTATTTCATGGATTGTTATTAAAACCGTATATCAAGGCACGATAAAAAATAATCGTGACCCGAAAATTAAATGGGCCTTTAAAGCTTCGTTTACTGATTGGATTCTCACTTTGAGTTATAGCAGAATACAACGGAATGGTCTAATCATAATTAGTTTTAAAAAATAAATTCCGATCATATGAGCGAATGACAGACATAGAACGCCATTCAGTTGTTTCCCCTTCTGCTATTTTGTTAACAATTAGTCTCAAATGCTGCATTTCCTGATTAATGAGAATAAACATATTGAAAATTCAAATAGATTCGTTTGTAGGGGATACACAGCTTTACTTATTAATAGAAATCCCTTGAAACGAATCAGTGAGCATATAATAAGTAGCCATGTGCGACTATTCATTCAGCGCTCCGAGTGTATAACTAATGTAGAGATTATTGTATGGGGGTTTTATTTACAGAATGGGAAATTTTGGACGGTTTAAAAGTCGAACTGCGACCCGGAGGCCGAGTCCGGTAAAAGGTGTAGTTGGGAATTTCAATTGTTATTCGGATGCCAAGAAGTGCAAGGCTAGTAATTCTATGAGTTGGTCATTCTTGAAACCAATATATTTTATATTCTATAATTACAATCATGGGTATATAATATATGATCTTGAGCGCATTACCATTTCTGACTATGGTTTTCTTGTTTATGAACGTGGGAGAAATAGTACCCGAACACATCAGAGAGGCTTGTTGTATTCTACTTGACCAAACAATGGAAGCGCTTATTAAGTTTGAACTTGTTTTGAAAGGCAACTATTTTGTTTTCATTCCATGACAAAAATAAATATAGATGTAACTGATATGGATGTGCAGTGTGAGCTAATACAAAGTGAACGATTTTATATGATGTTCACGCAAGGTCAAATACCATGTTGATATTGTTGAGAATTGAGTTGAAGTTCAATGAAGTCAGTTCTTTAAAAACCAAAACCACCATACTTACATTCCCTTGCTGTGATTTCCTGTTATTTGTCAGTTTTAGTTTGTGAAACATGACAGGCTTACGCATCCAGAATGATCCGGGTGCCGGGGAATCGGGATGTACGTAGGTTGTCATGGGAACCGGACTATCAACTTTACCGGAAGCTAACCACTCAGAGTCGTAGAACTTGTACCGACAGTCGTCCACGGAAATCACATCGATGGAGAGGGTGTACTGTTTCGTGGGGTGTAGTCCCTCAATGGAGTACGACAGTGATGGGAACATCCGTCTGCAAAGATAAATCGTCATATAAAAATGTTGTGAGTGTGCATAAGACAACGATTTAGAGAACTGCGCGATTTGAGTCATATGCGATCACCTTGTTTATCAACACATTTCTTCTTCGGCATAATTCTGGCGGCTGCAATATGAACATATTGTTCGACCATTAATATGAGGAAAGTTTATGTGATACAATAAATACGCAAAAAAAAGAAGATAATAAATAAATAACACTCGGTGCTTGAAACTTTTGAAGATTCAAGAAATTATATGACAATCACATAACATTGTTCCATGGCCCGATTTGTGCTAATTAATTGACAGTTTTGAACATACTAAATAAAACGAATGACCAGGGTGTGAAATGAACCCGACCTGCTTCTCAAGGATCCATAGTATACCAGACTTACCTTCCAACTTTGGTGACTATCATTTCCGTCCCAATCTTATCAAACTTGCTCCACATTCCAGCATTATGAAGAGACACGGCCACTTCCCTCTGATGGTTGTGGATTGCATTAACAGCAACGGATCGTGGATGTTGGCAGTCTGAAATAAGCAAAACAAACATAAACGTGTGTAAATCATCTGGGTAAACACTTTGTACAAAACCGCATGCTCCTTTTTAGTCAATCTTTATGCATGCATTAAAAAGGTATCAGCCAAAAACGGCCGAGTTACATTATTTCAGTATTGTATATAAAAAAAACAATATGACGAAGTCTGAGTTAATAAAACTAGAAAAATAATCCAGTGTTATGCACTTTTTGTTTTTTTATATATTAATTCTGATAGAAGGGACTGGATAAAACTTCCGGATTTAATTTTAGCGTACAATGAATGCAAACTAATGGTACAACATACACAAAGAAGGTGAAAATGTTACCTATTCCCGCTGCTGAATCCCGGGGTAGAATCTCTTGTTTCGTGTACGGACATCCTTGCGACTGGTATGTTTGTGGAGGTAAGATTGACGGGATGACGGAGTCCCATGTGGCGTAGACACTGTCAGAGAACATGGTTCAATTCCTGTAATGAAAAAGATGGAAATGTAAGTCAATGCAGAGTAAATCATCTCGAATATATAAAACATTATTGATAAAAAAAGTTACATGTACGTTCGAAAATGCGTCACACGCTGCGAAATCCTGGCCGCCATATCAATGGGATGCTAGTTGTAGAATCTTAAAATAAAATCAATACAACAAGCGCGATTGATGCTAAACTAACATGAACCACCATTCAGTCAGACATTTAGTGATAACTCAGAAAAATATGGTCCTCGCAGGCAGAAACATCGTTCCTTGAGTATATCGAGACGTTTTAGATTAGGATTACAGAGAATCGTATTTCTTATCTTAAAACATGGAGAATTTTCATTAATGTTGAAACCATACGTTTCTAATACTATAATGACTGAACACAGAACACTACCATAACAGCTGGGAATAAAGGATTCAGTGTGATATAAATGCTGACAATGTATTCTCCAAGTCACGTAGTAGCGTAGTTTATTTAAAGAGCGTTTTAATTGTGTGCATTGTTCTCATAATTCTCTTTGTATATAGTGCAATGCAAGTCGTAATAGTAAAATATTCTACATGTACAAAGAATATATTTGTATTTCGATTAAAAAACACATAAAGAATAAAGCACGGATAAAATTGTTGATGTTGCGAACAATTTCGAAGTCGAAAAAGAGGGATAACTTCAATAAACAAGTGGGATCAACCTCATAATCGCAGATTCCCATGGTACATATCTGTACCAAAAATCACTGAAAAATGTAGAAATACAAGCTCGACAAACTTACCTCCACTGATGGTATAATAATATGGTCCTCGCTGGCATACACATTAAGGAACTGACCGGGGTTTCCTGAATTTAAAGTAAATTGGAACGTTTTTATACTAGGTTTTCATAGAATCTTGTTTATTTTGAAAAATTATGAATTATCGTTCATATTGAAACAATACGTTTCAGGTAATATATTGACTGAAAACTACACTAACAAGCTGGGAATAAAGTATTAACATACTAATAAAAAGTACTATAGGCTACTCACAATTTAACTGTAGCTGAGTCGTTGTTTATAACGTGATGAAGTGGTTATGATGCGTTATGTTTGAATTATACTGGATTCTGAAGACAAGTTTCAGTATATATACAGATACAGGGATACTCATTGTCACATCTCACTTCCTCTGGTATTAATTTTATAGATGCTCTACTAGTTTTCGGAGTTGTTTTCATAACGATAATAGTGTGATTAGTTATCAACACAGCAATCAACAGTTGGGATTCTTATACAAACAACTACTCATCGCAATCGTGTTGTTACAGTGCGCACACCCCGACCAATCACTGGTCGATGACCGCCCCATTTTGACAATGATCTTGGCTGAATACTCACTATTCAACCAGAGTATGTCCACAATATACCAAAGAACTAGGCGACGAATGCCACGTTATCATGAAGTGTACATAATTAGAGGAACTCAGATCTATATATTTGAAACCATATTTCCATAGAAGACCGAATGCCCACAAACTATCAGAAATCTTCAAGACTAGAAATAAAAAGACAATTAAGAATCTGTCAACTACCACACGGAAAGTCCAGGATATTGTCGACAAGTCCGTTTGATGCTATAGCACTGATATTCCATGTACCACCCTATGTTTAAAATATCGACATCCCAGACCATAAAGTAAGGTCGCCGCTCACTGTACATGAAATCATCACCCGACAGGAAACTGATACAGAGCTAAACATTTCTGTGTTCCTCATGTGGAAGTTATTGTTATGGCCTATATAATGTACTAAATGAATATTTTGATGTCATATAATATCTTGTACGCTCACTGTTCTGTAATATCTTAATATCGATGAACATAAAATACAATGAATTGAATTGATCATAAGTTTATTGGAACTGTTCTACATCAGAATAATTTAATATAGCACGCTTGAATAACTTCATGATGTTGGTCTAAAAGCCATATGGCTGTTTTCTCTCAAAAATACGACTAAATCCCGGTATCGAAATAGGTCGATAAATAGCTGAACTACCTTTTGACGGGCATTACATTATGTCACAGAAAGATACAATGAAGTCATAAAAAAATACAACTTTGAACACGATGTTTGTTCCCAAAGAAGCAACACCATGTGCATGAGATGGAACAGAAAAGCGTTCCGTATTAGTCTATTCATAATATGGTAGAAATAAAGAGGAAGAGACTGAAAGGAATCATGATAGGCGGGTCCGCTCCTATATATGAACCCGACCAGTGTTCGAACACGCCCTATGGACCGATAAGATAAGAAATTGAACAGCGTTGGTTCGAAAACGCCTCATATAATCGAATTTATGAAAGTTGAAATTGAAGCGCAATAATCTCAGAAGATTTAGTTCAGTCACGAACGTAGTGCGTACATTCTACGTTCAGTCGAGTGCCGTTCTAAAGTACCGGATGTTTGCACCAGTTCACGTGGCGCAACGAATAACGTCAATTATACGACCGCCAGAATTAAAACTTTGTGTTCAGTGGGTAGTTCTTAACTTTATTCTGTTACAGAACCCGGATTTTCCTATAATAGGAAATGTATTTAGTTATTTCATCGTGTTTTATGAGAAAAATACTTCTTCGAAATTGTAAAGTATTAAATTGTACAGTGTGCGCATGCGTGACTTCTGCAACAGATGATAATGTCCAATGGGAATCATTAAATTCCGGAACTAAATATTTCGTAAATCTGGTCTTTTGATCGATTCTCACACATTGTAAGGGCAAAATAAATTATTTCTCTTCAGAAGATTGAGCTTACAATATATTCATTGGATAAAAGCAACATATATTTGGGGATAGTGAGCACCAAATGTCACCGTCTCGATTGATTACAACCTTTCGTTCCGTTTCCGGTTCCTAACCGAAAATTGTATATTGCAAAAATGGTGGCCGTCGTTGATTATCTTGCTTCGATTGGAATATTTTAATATAATGAACAAATGTGTACAAGTTATCATTCAATGTGGTGATTACTCTTGTTTACAATGTTATTCACTTATTAAAGTTGAGAAACTATTCTGTATGTCCCCAACCGCAAACACCCAGTAAATCTATCCAGAGCGACTTGACCTCTGGAAGCAGCAATCTGCGAAAGCGGTCATGTTGACAGAAGATATGGAAGATGTAACCTGTATTTATGTTTTGACCAGTGTGTCCCAAAAATAAAGGCTTATAAGTTGAAGCTGTCGATATTTCTAATTTTGTCATTTTTTTTCACTTGAAGTTGCGCTAAGATTCAGTTTTCTGAATAACTAGGTCAGTCATGAACCGTTCACAATGAACTTAGTGAGTACACTTAATCTGCGAAAGCGGTCATGTTGATAAATGAGGCATGACCGCTTTCGCAGAAGTACTATCAAGTGCCAAATATGAAGCATACATTAATTGTTATAATTTATACAGAGAGGAGCGAATAGCTCAGTTGGTTTGTGGGCCCACCTCTGAGATACACATTCGACACCGCTGAATCCGATATAGTATCGGTTGGACTTTGTGTTGAAATCATGGGCATCACGAATCAACCATCGATGCCACAATCAGTGCTCTGAGAACGATTCCAGAAGCAATAGAATCTCAGACAAAAATTGAAAAACACATTCTGGGCGAATTGCGTAACTCTGCTCCTCTTGTAATGTCATTATCAGGGATGACATTAAGTTGGGCACACCGCCGGATCGGGAACCGACACTGAATGGCTGTCCCGTCTGCAACAATCCGCACATCAAAGATCCCTACCCTACTATGGATTCGGCAAAACAAATCTGGACAAATTGGGTGGTGGATCTTCTCGATCCCAGTGCGCCTATGGCCAGAGGCCAGCATTGGCCCCTACACTGAAATCTCTACAGATACAATGATACATACGTATTTTATGTCATAGATTGTTACTATAATAGTATATCAAGGCACTATAAGAAAAATAATCGGTGACTTGCAATTAAATGGGCCTTTAAAATCATGCAAGTCTTGAAATATGTGTATGTACCGGGTACGCTTATTAATTTCCTGATTAAATTTCCACCCGCATGGTTGTCATTTGGCACTGTATGTTTATTTATTTATTGCAATCAATCTTCAATGGGAGTGAAAAAAACAGGAACGTGACTGTTGCCATTGGAGAAACAAATTACATCATATAAACTATTTATATTAAAACACTGTGCTTTATATATAGTCCCGCGACATTAGTCACATTACTCGGAAAGTTTCCGAAGAAATCGGACATAAAATAATGGTATTAAGTTCAGATGCTGAGAATTACCAGGTCATGGTCATATAATATTAGAAGTCGTCGATCAGATCATAGAACACGCCATTTGTCTTGCACAAAACGCAAAAAGTGTGGCTATCGATTTTCTAGTTTTAGTTATTGTTGGATTATTTCACCCAAACCTTGGGTGTTTATTTCACACCTGTTTCTGGGATAACCTGTGTGTCGACTGAGAACCTGCATGTGTGTCAATTGAGGAGAACACACGGAGGATTTGTGTAAATGTTAGCCCAAACGACATTTCGAAGTAACGACGGCTTTGTTGTTTATTTCGAGGAATAATACCGCATCATATGAATTCAGCCCAAATATATTGACAGGTGTCAAGGGTCTAACTCTATACTGAGCAATAAAAAACTAATATAATAAATACCGAGTATATTTAATTTAACGCCAATGGGTCGTTTATGTGCGATTAAGAGTGTATTTATGCCTAAAGCAAAGTGAAATAACGATCTTAAAATGAATTGGCCGGTATATTTTATTAGTTATCAGGGTTACCAGGGTCGTAGTTGCATAAATTTTTATGCTATAAAGATAATTGCGTGGTTATCTGTTGTAGCTTGATCGGTATCGATCGGTATTGAGGTTAACACAAATCCCATATATGGAAATTCCAAATATGGAAAGTGCCTTGCGCATGCGCAAAACAGATACAATGGTGTTACTAAAAACGAAGCAATAAACGATTGATAACAACAAACACCGACGCAGTTAAATAACGACATTACATGGCCGTGTATTTCGTCTTTAAGAGTGTGTTGATGTCTAAATCATGTGATTAACTACTTAAACATTATTTCGACTACATATTTCGATAATTATCAGGTCCGCAGTTCGATCATGAAAATATTTCTGACTTTTATGTTAAGATTATTGCTTGGTATATCACACATTTTCTCCGAGTCGAGCCGGGGCCGGAGTACACTTTTTAGTGACCATCAATCTATAGCTTCCGTTTTTCCCACGAACCAAAGAAATATTGTCAACTGGTTCCACGTTTATTCTCACTTATACCGTGTTTATATCAGTTTTATCCTATTTGTTGTTGTGTACTAAATTACTTTGATCAAGTCTGCGAGTGCCGACTTTCATTTCGCATTACTTTCGTTTTTATCGAAATATAACCGTTTTCTATGGAGATTCCCATGTAAATTTTTTCAACCAAAAAAATTCATACTTTTGCCAATTTCAAGCTAGTTTAATACTTTATAGCATGGTCAGGTCATAATCTGGCCTATCGAGTGATGGTAAACGTTCCTTCAGTGTGCACAACAAATATTTGGTCCCAACGAAGCAGGCTAAGTGTCGGCGCACACGATCACGGTTGTCCCCGGTTTACCCGGCTGCGGTGTAAATCTGGGACAACCGGGATCGTGTGCGCCCACACTTTGGGCCGGTTTTTGTCTGATCCGATTTAACCGGACCGATCAAACAGTTTGATTTCATCCGGAAAAACCGGCTCGTGACGATGGCAACGCGTGTGTTTTGCTTGTCACATGACCAAAACATCATTCAAAATGTCGGAATAGTTAGCAGCGACCGCTATTCGAAAATTATGTCAAGAATTCTGATCCATCGACAAGTAACAACTGCTGGTAGACCTATGGGCAGAAAATAGGTGCCCGTATATAGTAATCGCAACAAGAAGGCGGTAGCTGTGGAAAGGTAGTTTACGCCAATGTACGGCTATTGGCAGTATTCACAGTATTGCCCGTGACCTCAAATTCAATATATTATTATTAATATTATATATTCATTCAGTTTATTATTAATAAATATTAGTCTTTAGAAATACATATTAATATAAATCACCATGACTAGCTATAGTAAATGTCTAGATCGGCTGACCACACCAGTTGGCTATTTACTACAGTGAGCGTAGGCATAGCATGCATATGACCGGAGTGAAAATCGGACTCGTGTGCGCTGAACCCCCCAATTTTATCGGGCCCGATTTACACCGCAGGCGGGTAAACCGGGGACAACCGTGATCGTGTGCGCCGACACTAAAATACTGAAATTTGTCAATTTTACTTTGAGTGTGAAGAAAATATTCATTTAAACTTCCAAAATTGGTTGAAATATCCTCAACAACATTCAGTTGAATGGTGACATTATTTATAGTCACCGACTAACTTCCACGATGAATCAAATTTGTTTTTATTGGTGACAATTATGTCGCGACTCATAAAAATGTTAATTTTATGAAGAATTTTTTTTTATTGTTTCGACAATTTCAAGCTAGTATTAAGCATGGTCAGGGCATAATTACTCCTATCGAGTGATGGTAGACGTTCCTTGAGTGTGCATAACAAATTTTGTTCCCAACGAAGCAGGCTAAAAATCCTGAAATTTGTCAATTTTACTTTGCGTGTGAAGAAAATAGTCATTTAAACTTCCAAAGTTGGTTGAAATATGCTCAACTTGTCTTCGTAAATCCCTGCGTTTATTTGTCGCAGCACCTCTGATTTGGTTGAGTCAGAGTAATTTTGATTTCTTTGATTCGTATTCTCTATATACACTGCTAAAGAACTGGAATAATGAAATGGGAAACTTCTACTGACATCTGGTAAGGATTGAGGAGCGGATGCTATGGAGCCTCCCAATATATTGTCTGCTCCACATCTCAATAGAATTCAACAACATTCAGTTGAATGGTGACATTATTTATAGTCACCGACTAACTTCCACAATAAATCAAATTTGTTTTTATTGGTGACAATTATGTCACGAGTCATAAAAATGTTAATTTTCTGAAGAAAAAAAATTCATTGTTTTGCCAATTTCAAGCTAGTTTATAGCGAATAGGGAACCACGGTACAATTTATGCCATTTAGGCACACTTCAGAGTGAAATCTGGGCTTATATTTCGGCGAGAATCCAAATCTAGATTCTCGCAAATTACCCTGGATTCTCGTGAAAAAGTATATATGGATTCTCGCAAAATCAGATGAAATATATGCCCTGGAAATATAGCAAATCGTTTAATGCTTTAGAATTTTTGTTTTCGGAGATTTATATATATGTTTAAAGACATATTATGGACTTTTTCGGGAGCGAGAAATTGATAAGTTAGTGCTCAGGCACTTTTCCAACGTGGGGAATGTTATCATTCTACTAACATAACTGAAAATTTCCAAAAAGATCTACCACACCACTTCATATAGAACATCGTCTGAACTACTCCAAATTGTAAATATTTACATCTCGATTCGGGGCGCAACTATCGGCTGTAATTAAACAAAAATCATTTCGCCATCGAGAGTCATTGCATTTAACTAATATATAAGAATGACATTGTGTAACATCCATTTGGATTAATATTCGTAACAAATAACTTCTTTGAGAAAGATTATTCTAAATTCCTATTTATTTGATCACTCTGCCCGGTGTCTGCCGGAGTGTTTCACATCACTTTAATCAAGGAAGACTGTTAAGAAAAACTGCATTTCAAGACCACCAAACAACTTTCCTTTTTAGGGCCACCACATCTTCCAAAGATGTACTTCTTCCATTTTGATATCAAAGACCGAAAAATGTCGTTAAACTAGAGATCCAAATACCCCCTAAGGGCCCCTCTATCTTGAGATATTAAAGACCGAAAAATGTCGTTAAACTATAAAGACCGAAACATGTCGTTAAACTAGAGATCCAAATACCCCCTATATCTTGAGATATTATAAAGACCGAAAAATGTCATTAAACTATTAATTGTTGTTGCTGTTGTTTATTAGGGGTTATCGTCATTCTAGACGCTAGGCCACACACGACGTTGTCAATTTTACGGGTGGAGGAAAGACCACGCAGAGGCTCAATTTCACCGGGAAGTTGTTCCACTGCATGTAGAAACCACCGACCCCCGGAAAGCAATTGACAAACTTGCCCAGATACATGATTCCGGTAACCCTCCCTATGGTGGGGTTCGAACCAGCTTCGTCAGCGCTGGACGGCCTGGGACGACGTATTTCACCTGGCACTCTACTGACTGGACCACCGGGGGCCCCCAATGCCCATTAAACTGTTAAAGACCGAAAATGTCGTTAAATTGCAAAGACCGAAAAATGTCGTTAAACTAGAGATCCAAACATCCCCACCCCTATTTTTAGCTCAACTTTACTTTGTAAAGTTTGAGCTATTGCCATGGCTTTGTCATCCGTCGTCCGTGTGTACGTGTGTACGTAAGTCGTCAACAATGCAGGTTACAGGTCGTACCTTTGGTCGGATCATTATGAAATTTGTCATAGCTGTTGACATCAACATTTAGACCAGAATAATTAATTTTGGGATCATTCGGAAAAAAACATGGCTGCAGTGGCCATCTTGGATTTCAAAATTCAATCCATTAGCACGGGCTACAGGCCGTACTGTTCGTCTGATCATCATGAAATTTGTCAAGAATGTTAATAATGACATGTAGATGGGAACGAGTCATTTTGGGGTCATTCGGCCAAAATACATGGCCGCCAGCAGCCATCTTGGATTTTACTCTTTGTATGACTAAATCCTTTAGCACGGGCTACAGGTCGTACCTTTAGTCTGATTATCATACAATTTTTCATGGCTGTTGAAATTGGAATGTAGATGGAAACGAGTCATTTTGGGGTCATTCAGACAAAAAACATGGCTGCCAGTGGCCATCTTGGATTTCAAAATTCAATCCATTAGCACGGGCCACAGGTCGTACTGTTCGTCTGATCATCATGAAATTTGTCATGGATGATAGTATTGACATGTAGATGGGAACGAGTAATTTTGGGGTCATTCGGCCAAAAAACATGGCCGCCAGCAGCCATCTTGGATTTTACTCTTTGTATGACTAAATTCTTTAGCACGGGCTACAGGTCGTACTTTCAGTCTGATCATCATAAAATTTGTCAAGAATGTTAATAATGACATGTAGATGGGAACGAGTCATTTTGGGGTCATTCGGCCAAAAAACATGGCCGCCAGCAGCCATTTTGAATGTTACTCTTTGTATGACTAAATCTTTAGCACGGGCTACAGGTCGTACCTTTAGTCTGATCATCATAAAAATTAATATGAGTTGATATAATTTTCAGATTGAGGAATTCAGGCACACTGTGAAGAAGAGTTATACTGGTGAACACGACGAGTTCCTGGTGGATGACTACAGGCCAGTCCAACCGCTAAACAGTCGAACAATTTTAGCCACCGGAGACTTCTTCGTCAATGTTAACAAGAAAACTAAGATGCATGCATCAGGTCACCCATGAACTATTTAGCAATAGAATAATTCAGTTCGGTTGCGGTTTCACAACGTTACAACTGACATACGATTACACAAGACACACCTTGAATGTGGAACTGTGTAAGAGTGAATATTAATGTTCTAAATCCCATGTTTCACCTTTAGTTGTAATGGGGGGGGGGGGGATCGTACTTTATTAACACGCAAGTAGTGTAATTAAGTACGGGTAATTAGAAGTAACAAATCGTTTAGTTTCTATCGTATCGACTGAAAGGGGTGAGCAGATTGTTGGTGATGAATGTTCTCGTTAGCTGTCAATATAATATGCATATTTGCCCCGCTACGTGGTCGTACCTTTGGTCGGATCATTATGAAATTTGTCATAGCTGTTGACATCAACATTTGGACCAGAATAATTAATTTTGGGATCATTCGGAAAAAAAACATGGCTGCAGTGGCCATCTTGGATTTCAAAATTCAATCCATTAGCACGGGCTACAGGCCGTACTGTTTGTCTGATCATCATGAAATTTGTCAAGAATGTTAATAATGACATGTAAGTGGGAACGAGTCATTTTAGGGTCATTCGGCCAAAAAACATGGCCGCCAGCAGCCATCTTGGATTTTACTCTTTGTATGACTAAATCCTTTAGCACGGGCTACAGGTCGTACCTTTAGTCTGATTATCATACAATTTTTCATGGCTGTTGAAATTGGAATGTAGATGGGAACGAGTCATTTTGGGGTCATTCAGACAAAAAACATGGCTGCCAGTGGCCATCTTGGATTTCAAAATTCAATCCATTAGCACGGGCCACAGGTCGTACTGCTCGACTGATCATCATGAAATTTGTCATGGATGATAGTATTGACATGTAGATGGGAACGAGTAATTTTGGGGTCATTCGGCCAAAAAACATGGCCGCCAGCAGCCATCTTGGATTTTACTCTTTGTATGACTAAATTCTTTAGCACGGGCTACAGGTCGTACTTTCAGTCTGATCATCATAAAATTTGTCAAGAATGTTAATAATGACATGTAGATGGGAACGAGTCATTTTGGGGTCATTCGGCCAAAAAACATGGCCGCCAGCAGCCATTTTGAATGTTACTCTTTGTATGACTAAATCTTTAGCACGGGCTACAGGTCGTACCTTTAGTCTGATCATCATAAAATTTGTCATGGCTGTTGAAATTGGAATGTAGATTGGAACGAGTCATTTTGGGGTTATTCGGACAAAAAACATGGCCGCCAGTGGCCATCTTGGATTTAAAAAAATTTAATCCATTAGCACGGGCCACAGGTCGTACTATTTGTCTGATCATCATGAAATTTGTCATGGATGATAATATTGACATGTAGATGGGAATGAGTAATTTTGGGGTTATTCGGCCAAAAATCATGGCCGCCAGCAGCCATCTTGGATTTTACTCTTTGTATGACTAAATTCTTTAGCACGGGCTGCAGGTTGTACCTTTATCCTGATCATCATAAAATTGGTCATGGATATTAACAATGAGATGTAGATGGGAACGAGTAATTTTGGGGTCATTCGACCCAAAAACATGGCCGCCAGCAGCCATCTTGGATTTTACTCTTTGTATGACTAAATACTTTAGCACAGACTACAGGTCGTACTTTTAGTCTGATCATCATAAAATTTGTCAAGAATGTTAATAATGACAAGTAGATGGGAACCAGTCATTTTGGGGTCATTCGGTCAATAAACATGGCCGCCAGCAGCCATCTTGGATTTTACTCTTTGTATGACTAAATCATTTAGCACAGGCTACAGGTCGTACCTTCAGTCTGATCATCATAACATTTGTCATGGCTGTTGAAATTGGAATGCAGATGGGAACGAGTCATTTTGGGGTCATTCGGAAAAATAACATGGCCGCCAGTGGCCATCTTGGATTTTACTCTTTGTATGACTAAATCCTTTAGCACGGGCTACAGGTCGTACCTTTAGTCTGATCATCATGAAATGTTTCACCAACAATCTGCTCACCCCTTTCAGTCGATACGATAGAAACTAAACGATTTGTTACTTCTAATTACCCGTACTTAATTACACTACTTGCGTGTTAATAAAGTACGATCCCCCCCCCCCCCCCCCCCCCCATCACAACTAAAGGTGAAACATGGGATTTAGAACATTAATATTCACTCTTACACAGTTCCACATTCAAGGTGTGTCTTGTGTAATCGTATGTCAGTTGTAACGTTGTGATACCGCAACCGAACTGAATTATTCTATTGCTAAATAGTTCATGGGTGACCTGATGCATGCATCTTAGTTTTCTTGTTCCTCTTTGATGCATTGTTTCGTCAAAAACATTATGTGCAGAAATACTGTGCACGTGTAGTCGCAATGACCACGTGACCTTTGAAATCGTAAGATACGATAAACGCCACACTGACAGTAATCGACGATACAGTTAGTCCGTAAATAAACCTTTTTTTTTACTAAATAGACTCTCCCATTCAGTTAGAAGGTATACATTGGAATGGTCTATTGTTAACCTGGAGGGATGTTCATGAAATATAAGTAGACGACAGCTGATACAAGTGCAGAAGGATTCCTATTCATTGGTGGGGAAATGTTCACTATATAAGTTCAACGGAGGAGAGAATATATGCATATATGGCGAATAACTATGTTTAAACCAACAGACGACCGTATGTTGAACTTATTATCTGAACATTCCCTAATGGAACTACTGGTCTATGAGCTATTATTAAATAAAGGGTTATGCAAGGATAAAGAGATGCAGCTATCAAATTCTCATAATTTTATTTAACATTTTCACGATATACGATAACGATAACAAATATAGTAACGGTAAATATGCATATAAATAATAATAAATAACAATATTCACATGAATATTCATAAAACAAACGAACGCAATAATCCAGCAACACGTTGACGTATATTAATTATGTGAGTTTAGAAGGAAAAGTCACTCGGGGTGAAGGTCATGGACATGGCTTCTCTCAGAATATCGTGGTTACAGTTCTCCGAAGTCGCGTGTAACTCCTCAGGAACAAATGAGTTCACTAGTTCATTTGTATCGTCGCAGTGACCGCCGCTTCCGATACTACTGTTGGAACAATCTGACTGAACATCGCCATCTGGTGAGGATTCGTAGATTATGAGGGAAGGTACCAGGCTATCTGGTGAGATATGTGAATCTTCGTCATCAGTGGCTGGAAGGCTTATGTCGTCCTTATTCTTTGATATATCGAAGATGTCTGCTTTAAGTTGTTCAAAGTCTGGTGTCAATCGTGACGATGGTTCACACAACGCTGCTAGTGCAACAAGGTCGTTGGAATGTGGGAGCACAGAGGAACATACTGCTTGGGGACTGAATTGGCGACAACTGTTGAAATTCCTGCTATCGTAACTGAGTTCGTCGTACGGTCCCGAGAAGACGGGTGATGGTGAGGTGAAGGCTGGAAGTAATCGGCTATCCCAGGCCGGTATCGGTGAATCCACAACCGGAGTGGGTGTGTAGCTCTGTGGAGAATAGTCTTTGTGTGGAGTTTGGGTATGGCTAGGATTATCTTGCCTTCTTTTGCTTTCTGGTTGAAATTCTGCAAACAAATAAAACATACGAATTAAAAATTTAATTGCTCTAGAAACAGTATCCAATGCAAATGATTACGAGAGCCTGTCGAGACGGCAGGTGCAGCCAATAATTGCTTGAAGTGCATTTGGATAGATTTCCAGATGCTGATATCTTCTTGTATTTTAAACACGTACCTCGGGAAATACAACCGATGGTTCACTTGTATTTGAAGTGGATTCCAGGAATAATCTTTTCCAACTCTTGTAAGCTCAAATTCTTACCTCATAAATAAGGATATTTTGCTTTCTGTTTAGAGTAAAGAGAAGAAATAACTAATCGTTTTGATCTCACAGGTATATGAATACTTACCACTCGTGTCTTCAGACTCCGATCTCAGTCGCTTCTTTGTCATTGTTCTGGAACTGGAAAAAAGAGGATGCAATAATCAGATTTGAAAGAAAACAATAATGAAGGTCTAACAATCTTATCTAAATATCTTATTTGCACCTTGTTTTTGGCGACGATTGGGTCTGATTACAATAACCGTGGAAGAACATGTAAGGCGAAATAGTCCGAACCGCATCTAACTATCGGCAAGTGGAACAGATGGGGAAACCGCGAGATTTGAATAAAACAAGAAGTAAACGATTAATTTATATAACTTTCAAGGCCGTGATAGGTGGGTACAATAATATAAATTCTTGACCAGGAGACAAATTATGACAAATGATTGTGGGGTGGACACAATCCTAATCAGTGTGTACATGTGTTATGTCATGCCGCCGAAATATACCACAATAGAATGCATATAACACTCACCTCTCATCTTTATTCTCTCTGAAGCCTTTTGCGAATGGATTGTTGTCGATCTTGAGCTTCGTGATCTGAAAGAAGAAATTCCAACTGTGTCATAACGAATGTATGTTACGAGCCGAAGAGATACAAAGTGAAGTGTAAGGTTGATATATAGTTGAATCGATATTTCGTTATACAGAGGGTAATAAGTAGAGCAATGGCTGAATGAGGCCGGAATGCAACCCTGAAGACTCTTAGCAACTATATCAGAATATAAAATGGGTGTTACCTGGAATTCAATAGACAAATAATGAAGTACTTCGGCATCAAGCATACCATATATTAATGCATCAAGTCGAATTTATTCATTACCATTTCACTATTATATGAGTGCAGTTCATTGAATTTTCCTGACGTTGAGCTAAAATGTGATGTCTTCCTTCTTCACTTTTCAAGCCGTTGAAAATTATTGAATCATATGTTATTGGAAGGTTTGAGATTTTTAATACTAGATACGCACCTCTTCGCTCTGGTATGCGGTGACAGGAATGAAAGTTGTCTCAGCAAAGGTGAAGGTCTTTGTTAGCGCTTGTCCGGGATGGTCGTCTGCCATGGATATATGAAGACGAAGCTTGTATTTCTGCATCGTGTTCACTATGACCTGCAAACAGAAGTTAGGTTAAACATTCGTTCACTGAATGGATTCTCAATTCGACTTATAGCAGAATACAACGGAATGATCTAATCATAATTAATTGTGTAAGTACATTCGGATCATACCAGCGAACGGCAGACATAGAACCCCATTCAGAGTTCGTGCCTTTCTGATATTTTGTTAACAATTACTCTCAAATACTGCATGTATTTACAGTCCAGTGAAAATAAACATATTGGACATTTAACCCTTTACCCAACAGAACGGCCGTGTGCCAATGCATTCTCTTATATATGCGAGTCGACCATAGGTCGCCTCGCATATATAAGAGAAGCATTGGCTTAACACATTAAAAATTATAAAATTGTTAAAGAATATAAGAAAAAATGGTAAAAAGTGTTAAAAAAAGATTTTTTTTAGGCCAATGCATTCTCTTATATATGCGAGGCGACCTATGGTCGACTCGCATATATAAGAGAATGCATTGGCACAGGGCATAACTATAACCATCACAATGTGGTCAATGAGCCGGTTCCAATGATATCCATATTTGTATGGTTTTATTGAGACAGACCCAAGATATTTTAGGCTGTTGAAGCTTTATTTGGCCGGTTTTGGCCGGTTTGTTGGGTAAAGGGTTAATTAGATTCTTTTATACAGATTTAACGAATCAGTGAGAATAAAATAACTAGCCATGGGCGAGTATTCATTTATGAATGTGGGACAAATAGTTCGCGAACACATCAGAGAAGTTTATTGAATAACTTTTGACCAAACAATGTGACGCTTGTAAAGTTTGAACTAGTTTGAAACGACCACTATTTTGTTTCCATTCCATGACACAAATAAATATACAGATAACACCGGTATGATGTGTAGTATGAGGTAATACAAAGTGAACAGTTTTGTGTTATGTTCATTCAATGCCAATAACACTCTGTTGATAATGTTGAGAATTGAGTTAAAATTTAATGAAGTTAGTTATTAAAAAAAAAAAAAAAAAACCCACCATACTTACATTCCCTTGTTGCGATTTCCTGTTATTTGTCAGCTTGAGTTTGTGGAACATGACAGGCTTGCGCATCCAGAATGATCCGGGTGCCGGCGAATCGGGGTGTACATAGGTTGTCATGGGAACGGAACTGTCGGCGTTACCGGAAGCTAACCACTCAGAGTCGTAGAACTTGTACCGACAGTCGTCCACGTTTGTTTTGTGAATATTCATGCGAATATTGTTATTTATTATTATTTATATGTATATTTAGTTATTTACAGTTGCCATTTATAGTTGTTATCGTGAAAGTGTTAAATAAATTATCAGAATTTGAAAGTTGCATCACTTTATCCTTGCATAACACTTTCAATAATAATCAGTCATAGCCGAGTAGTTCCCTTGGGGGATGTTCAGATAATAAGTTCAACAAACGGCCGTTTGTTGAACTTATAGGGTGAACATTTCCCCATAAATTAATAGCAATCCTTCTGTACTTATATCAGCTGTCGTCTGCTTATACTTCCCGAACATCCTTCCAGGATAATATAATAGACCATTCCAATATATATTTTCTAACTGAATGGGAGAGTCTGTTTAGTAAAGTGTGACGTTTATCATATCTTACGATTTCCAGTGTCACGTGGTCATTGCGACTACACGTACACGGTTGCGCAGATTTTTGTGAGGATAGAACAAGTCAGCAGAAATGAAAGATATAGACTTGGCTTCTCTCAATATATCTTGGCCACAGTTCTCCGACGTTACAGCTCATCGGACACAAATTAGTTGACCGTCTTCTCTGTGACGTCACAATAACCGTCGTTTTCCGTGATGTCTTTCAAAGAATCCATGAGAACATCGCGTTCTGGTGAGGATTCGCAGACGCCGGGTGGGTACCAGGTTGTCACGTGAGCTGTCTGAATCGTCATCATTGGTTAGTAGGCTTATGTCATCCTTATTCCTGTAGATGTCGAACGTGTCTGATTTCAGCTGTTCAAAGTCTGATGTAGATCTGGAAGAAGATTATTCTGTCTGTCATTTACAGAATAAGGTTCCCAGAGGATGAATTCAGTGACGCTATCCAGCATAGCGAGCTAGCATAAATAAATTCACCTTATGGGAACCTCATTCTGCATGGCCTCATCTGCTATGGGAGACATAGACTCAGATTGAAGTTCCCAAAAATGGTGAATATTGTGATGTACACCCATTGGGAACCTCGATTATGCAATGTGTCGTCTGCCAATTTGGTGATATACACGTAGAGCAACTAAACTAGACAAGAAATAGAACCTATAAACTAGAAAAGGAATAGAATCTATAGTTTCTATAGAAATTTGATAATAAAGAAACATTCCAGAGAAGATGAGTTATAAGCAGAATGATGTCCCCCTATGGTGAATTTAGTGATGTTAGCCCGCTATGCTATTGAGTCACTAAATTCACCCTCTGGGGACCTCATTCTGCAAATGACACAAAAACTCAGGCTTGATCAGGAAGTTGGTATACACAAAGATGTTAGTGCAAGAAAGTGGAAGTCTCTGTGGTATGAGAGCGCAGAGGAACTCAGTGACTGGTGACTGATCTATTGACAACTGGTGAAACTTCTGACGTCATCATATGAATCGTCGTATGATCTTGATGAGATGAAGGCTGGGAGGATGTGACGATCTCAGGTTGGTATCGGGGAATCCAGAAGCGGAATGGGTGGGTAACTATGTGGACAATTTTCATTGTGAAGATCTTGTGCTTGTTTATGTTCGACTAGCCTTCTTTTTGCACTCTTGTTGCAACGCTGCAAGCCTGCAAACAATTAAAACAAATTAATTAAAATTGGAATTATTCTTCATTATTTCATTTGATATATGCGCCCGTGCCACGTGGGCTCCATAAGTTGCAAAAACGTGTGCCCCAATCCATTTTTTTTTTTACAAAATAAACTAAGTTTAAGGGCACGTGAGGCCTTAATTCAAGTTAGTTGTCGAAAATATTCATATTTGTTCTAATCACCGTAAACAGAAAAACATTAAATCGCATACAGTTTCGTTCATATATACCATGACCATCACGTAAACAGCATGTTATCATAAAGACCTACTATATTTTACCTAAGCAAGAGCCTGATTGTGTTACAGAAGACAGCACAATGCTACTGGCTAATCACACACAAATGGCATAAACGCTATTTATTAGTTCCATATCAGGAATTCACCAACAAAGAACGCTCTTTATGTTTACTATCATAATATAAACAAACACCAGAAAAGTAACTTTTTATGCTTTTGTTTACATAACAATGGTAAAACATTTGACAATAACATACTGTTTATGCGATATTTCTTATTTGTATACGGACAAAGTATGTCTACATTTTGATGTTCTTTCTGTTTGTGGCGGTTTTTGACGGGTGGAAATATTTTCACAGGATACCCACCGCCAAGGCCAACCGTACCTTTAGATATCAATGCTGTAACTTCTGTAAGATATAAACCATCCGCGATGTGGTTTGTACATTATATATTGTGTTGAAGTGAATTCATGAATAAATTTATAAATTTCATTTATCGTGTCGAATTATTTGAGTAATCGTCTTGTAGAAGAGGCTGTATCACCTTCAGCGTTTTCAAGTAAAAAGAAGACTCATAATATATAAATAATGATTTTGACATCGCATATACATCTATAGTAATCTTACCAGTCATGTCTTCAGACTCCGATCCTTCTTTGTTATTGTTCTGGAACGAGAAAAAAGAGGAAATGATCGTCATATTTTGACCAAAAGAAAATTTGCACTCTTCTTATTATTATACTATGTTTAACCAATATACAATAGAAGGTAAGATTTGATGAGTGTATTTATAGAAGAAAATTATACAGCAGCTTAGGATAAATCATCATCATCATCATCATCGCCGTCGTATAGGATCCCCATTGTCGTCGTCGGTTACACATTGTCGTCGTATTTGTCGTCGTCGTCGCCATCACCACCACCACCACCATCATCCGTCGTCATCAACAACATCGTCATCAGCAGAATTGCCCTCATCGCAATCATCGCCACCACCATCATCAAATAATCGGTGTCGTCTTCGTCGTCACCATCATCATAATCGATGTTATCGAATCAATGTAACAGGTGGGTGAATCCAAACGATTTGTATAAAAACCGATGACCCGATACCAACTTGATCTCCGTGCCATCGATAAATGGGTTCAATTTAAACTTCAGTCAGAATACAAACCATTAAAGTAGTTATGGACTAGACACAGATATCGTGATGCAAACACTCACATCTCGTCATTATACTCTCTAAAACATTTTGCAAATGGGTTATTGGCAATCTTCAGCTTGGTGATCTGAAAGAAATTAGAATTGCGTCATGACGAATGTGTTGTACGAGCAAAATGCAATGAAATGATAAGTGTTTACATAAGATAACTGATAGGTGCACTCGAGACGTACACGAACCATTCGCTGGTTAGATATTTTATGTCACGCTCCAAGTCAAATTTGTTTGCTCTTTCTAGTAATTACATTATTAATGCAGTTTGTTTTATTTCTCTAAAGTAGAACTCAAATGTGATGTCTTTATTCTTCATTATTTTAGTATGATTTGTTTCGAAAATCTAGAGCAATGCATTGAATATTATGAAACTTGTGAGAAATATTCATTTACGTGCCCCTTCTCTCTGGTATGCGGTGACAGGAATGAAAGTGGTTTCATCAAAGGTGAAGGTCTTGGTTGGTGTATTTCCGAAACGGTCGTCTGCCATGAAGATGGGAAGACCGGAATTGCATTTCTGCATCGTGTTCACTATAACTTGTAAAGACAAACATATTAAACCCTTTATTAAGTGAATGCATTCTTTGATCCATGCAGTTATACAATGGAATGAATTTCTTCGCCTGTATGTATATTCAGATCATACACTGGCAAGCAGATGACAGGTTGTGACACCACTTCTAATTAACTCGTTCTATACTAAATGGATTCTGCTACCAGTTATAAAAGTATACTTTGGAATGTTCTATTATTAATCTCGATGTGTTGTTGGGAAATATAAGCAGACGACAGATAAAACAAATCAACAAACGACCTATTACCTGAACATTTCCCAAGGGATAACTACTCGTCAATGAATATTTAGTATGGAAAGGGTTAATCTTATTCCCAATAATTTGTTTGGTAAAATTATTAGTAGCATAAGCCAGATCACTAAGTCGCTACCATATTGGATCCATCCAGCCCTCAGTCCATGGTTTAAGCGCTGCAGGTCAAAGTTCTTGAGAAAGAAAAAATACATTCCATATATGGAGTTTTGAACATTCATGAATATTCAAAAGTTACATATATTGGATGCTACTCCAGACATTGACCTGTAGCACTGAATGCGCGGAACTGTGCTGGTGGATCCAATTTGGTAGCGACTCAGTGATCAAGATTATTATTGAAGCCCATATATACACAATAAAACCATAATCAGAATTGGTAACGCCCTCAAGATCATATTATTAGCCATAAATATAAATTATAATATAAAATATATTGGTTACATGAATTCACCACCTCAGAATTCCGTTAAAACAATTAATCCTTCGAATTATTACAAACAACTACGGCTTATTACTGCAGGTTTCTCATTCACCACACCAGAAAGTTTCTAAATGCGGATAAAAAATCGGAGGTATTGTGTTCCCGTCAAGAGTGCATGGTCCAGCCATTGTTCATACCTAAACATCGAAAGCAATTAATTCGGTCATAATTGTTACATACTGCAACTATGAGACATCCAGCGGATACACACCCCACGAAAACCCGAAATGTGTTGTCCTGCGAGAAATCCCATCGCTATAGCTCAATTTAACACGGTCAGATTAGACTTCCTACAATATCCATAAACAAGATCATATATAATATACCCATGCTTTTAATTATAGAATATAAAATAAATTGGTTTCGCGAATGACCAAATCAGAATTCCGTTAAAATAACAATAACAACCAGCACCTAATTAACGAACCGGCGGCCGACTCGGCCGTCTCCGACCACAACCATCAGTGGGCTGCAGAACGAAACATATATATAAAAGTTGAAATATAAGACTTACAAATTATCTTTTAAATTTCTTTTATTGGTAATTGACATAGCTTGTCACAAACCAAAAATCAACAGTATTGACATAATAATGTAAAGGACAATAAACGAAATTGAAATTCCCAACTACACCTTTTACCGGTGACCGGTTTGACTTTTAAATAAATAAACCGGAAAAACAATTTTCTATTTATAAAAGTCCCATGGGCGTGAATGACCAAACAATGAAGTATCTGTATCTGATGAAAGAGAAGTAACTCTATATACTGAAAAGATAATGTGTACAGGAATCACTGAACTAAATGGTTTCCCACAGGCGACACTGTGTTTACCTTTTTAAATAAATCCCCAAGTGTACGACAGGGCTATCCCACAGCCAAATTTGATCTGGAAAAAAACCCCAGAACTACAGCAGCTAGTTAAATAAATTTCCCACTCACAAAAATCCATCCCCCATTAATTCACCAGTTTAAATTATTTAGATATGTACAAATAAAATAAATACGATGTCATCCTTTAATAACGTGTCACATGTATCAGTTGAATGTCATTCTCCAGTAACCTTCACCTTTAGCACACGCTCCTCGACTCTGGAACACATTTAGCTTCCTGGTTCCTATAGTGTTAACTTCGTAGTTTCTCCTGGGCGCTGCCATAGCGCATGTGGGTTCTATTTATAGAATGTTAATTATTGGGACACATTAAAAGTTGTAGTGCGACCCCGAGCTGTAGTGCGACCCCGAGGCCGAGTCCGGTAAAAGGTGTAGTTGATAATTTCAATTTCGTTTATTGGCGTTACATTATGTCAATAATGTTGATTTTTGGTTTGTGATAAGCTATGCCAATTACAAATAACAGAAATGATAAAAATTATATTATTACAATCATGGGTATATAATATATGATCTTGAGCGCGTAATCATTTCTGACTATGGTTTTTCTAGTACCGGCAGTCATCCACGGACACCACGTTGATGGAGAGGGTGTATTGCGTCGTGGGGTGGAAGCATTTAATCGAGTGTACACGTCAGTGAAGGGAACATCCGTCTGAAAAAGAAATAATCACATTAAAATATTAATTGCGAATAGGTAGCGAGTCATCGGTACCAACTAGACGATTAAACCCTTTCATTGTGGGGCTGTGCTGGTGCAGAATTACAGATCATGTGCCAGTACATTATATATCAGAATCTACCATTGTGATCCTCGCATATAAAAGAGAATACACTGGCTTACAAGGTCAACGTAAATATTGTTAAGCCAATGTATTCTCTTATATAGCGATGCTCAATATGTGAGAGTCGCACATATAAGAGAACGCATTGGCACAGTGTTTTCAATAAAAATTCAGGAAGCTCGTCATGGGATGATTAATGCGACAGAATATCTAAACGGTCTTTATCGTATGTGAAACTGCCGATAATTGACACATTGATCGACATGAAATAATTGACAGAAATTCCACATGATACACGCGAATGCATCTGAGAATTGCGTGACCGGTGCTGCAAAGTTATATGTACATCGATATTTATGCATTCTAACGATGTTCAAATAGATTCATATCTGACTATCAGATACGATATGAACAACTCTCGATCATTACTAAAATTTCAAATTCATGATCGTGGACTTATAAGGGAAACAGGGACGTAGGTGATACGGGGTTGCTGTGTCTACCCCCCCCCCGTTTGGTCAATTTGTTCAACAGTTGGAAATGTCATGCCTGAAAGAGCATTAGTTGGCAATTATACACCACATAGAGGTTGGAATTGTTCTCATTGTTCCAATTTACAATCTGTGGGGAATATGTTGCTTTTTAGACCAACAGTAGCATATTTTTCTAATTTTGGTCTGAAATTGCCATCAGTTGGAAGATGTCCAACCTTAGGGTGTCTCAGGTTCGAAATTTCCAACATCTGGAAAGTTAGACGTACCAGTTGGAAAGTTCCAACCCAAGGGATGGGTGCAGATGAAATTCAGCGAGCGTGGGAGTTAGGTTTGGTTCAATGGACGGGGTGCAGTTGTAAATTTCAAAGGGGACACCCTCCCCCACCCAACGCAGACACTCTAGCCACGTCCCTGGGAAGATACACTTTATTTCTGCATTTTATCTATATCATCTGTGACGAATAAAATAAACTACGTGGCCATGCCATCTCGTCAGGGTTTGTTTTGATGAATACACAGTTTTGTTTACCGGCGAATTGAATCCTAAGTTTTTGTAAGGGTGACTACTTAAAGGTACTCAATCCGATCAGAGGGTCCCCATCTCAACAGATTCCAACAACAACAATCCGATCAGAGGGTCCTATATTACTATTTCTTTGGCTTTGGGGGTAAAAAATATTTGATTCGAGTCGAGGAACCCATCAAACAAAGCTCAGAGTTATTAGATATTGAATTTTGAAATTTGTTATTTTCTCGAGATGTCGTAATCTGCTCGAGATGTGTACACCAAAACACTATTCAAACAGACAAGGATGGATAACTCTAAAATCAAGTGGTAATATTAACGCAATTTTGACTGTGTTCTGGGCCAGAAAGTATTCCCGATAATGAAAAATAATAGATTTCTAAAACCGATATCTAACAAAATCTGAGCTTTGATGGGTGACTTCCTCGACTCGAATCAAATATTTTTGACCCCCGAAGCCATTGAAATAGTAATTGAGAGGAGTTTTATCGGATTGAGTACCTTTAACTCACAGCTTTGGTGACTAACATGTCCGTCCCAATCTGATTAAACTTTCTCCACAGTCTATGTATAGACATAGTTACTTCCTTCTACTGGCTGTGGTCGGCAGTAAAATGGCCGGATCGTTTTTGTGACAGAGTTACTTCCCGCTGATGGCTGTGGTCGGCAGCAACATTGGCCAATCGTCGATGTGTCGTTCGACGGTCTACACTTAAGAAAACATATACATGTATCAAACTTATGTAAATAAAGATTTTCACTTCGAATTTATTTTATGTCCCATTAGTCTGTGTTCGGACACCATCATAATGAATCTTCTAACAAACGGCTCATTTATATGGGGAGGTGGACTAGTCAGTTCAATGGGTTATGTTCATCACAGATCTAGGCTCTAGTTGTCATAAGCAGTTCGACAATAGCGTAACTAGTTCTTATTCCGGAGGGCAAGGCTTCGTGATAGACACATTCATCAGGCCTGGTTGAACCACCGATTGATCTGTAATAGCCAGCATACACATCTTTCACAGCCAGCATGCATCTGGGATAAAAGGAGTCACTCTAAATTATGCTATAATGATCTTTCAACCAATACTTTGAAAACAATTAATTATGATTTATTTTGAAACTAATGAAAGACACGGAATAATTATTTACAGAGAATATTCAATATAAAAATTGCACAAAATAAACAAAAGTTTAATGTTCAAGAAATTTAGAGTTTCCTCTCTTACAACAGTGATCCAATCTGGCTATTACAGCTGGATCGGTGGTTCACCCTGACCTGTCTATAGTTCATCTTGCACGTTTTTCCACCACCTCCAATGTAAAGCTGATAGCGCCGCGACATGAGATACAGGAGATTTAAAGGCCCATTTAATTTTTGAGTCCCACAAATGGCCGGATTTAGTGTACAGTCCCCATTTAACAATAAATCAATAAATCATTTGGATGAATTAACTGAGAGCGCATGAAAGTTTTGAGAATTGGTATGTATCATTTTATTTTTGAAAAGGAGAAGTCTGGACAATGTGGTGTTAATATATTGTCTTATATGGTCGAAATGAAGATTTTGTATTCCCCGAACAATTATTACTGCTAAGGTGAAATATATAGCACAAAAGTAAAAGTGATTTAAAGTTCTCACAATTTAACCTGGTTGATCGTGAATTTATGTGCATCTTTCTTTCTTGAAACTTGCTGATCTGGTTATGATGTGGATTTTTTTGTATGAAGTTCCCTGTGTAGGAATACTCATTGTCATTTCTTAATTCCGTGGTATTTGTTTTACGAATAACCTCATACTGGTGTGATAGGTTATGAAAACAGCAATCAACGGTTGATTCTTATGAAAACTGATAATCTTAGGGTGTGTAAAAACAGGATCTCGATGAGTAGTTGTTTGTATAAGAATCCCAACTGTTGATTGCTGTTTTGATAACTAATCACACTAGTATCGTTCTGAAAACAACTCCGAAAACTAGTCGAGCATCTATAAAATTAATACCACATGGAGTGAGATGTGACAATGAGTATCCCTGTATCTGTATATATACTGAAACCTATCGTCAGAATAAATCATAATCCAAACATACCGCATCATAACCAGTTCATCTCTTTTTACACAACGACTCGGCTACAGTTAAATTGTGAGTAGCATATAGTACTTTTTATTACTATTTTAATACTTTATTCTCAGCTTGTTGGTGTAGTGTTCAGTCCATATAACAAATACGTATTGTTTCTACATGAACGAGAATTCTTCGTGTTTAAACAAAAACAAGATTCTATGCAAATCTAGTCTAAACCTTCCAATTTTCTAAAACGTTCCAATTTACTTTAAATTCAGGGAAATGCGGTCAGTTCTTTATAATACGTGTGTCAGCGATGACCATATTATTATACCTCCGTCTGTCCGTCCATCAGTGGACGCAAGTTTGTCGAGCTATTTGAAATGATTCTTCTCGAAAGACTACTTTGTTCTGATAAGTTTGCTGGCTTCCCCAATCGCCTTCAATTTGGTTTCCAGAAAGGGGTTGGTTGTACGGTCACATCTTTCATCCTCCAAGAAAGTGTACAGTATGCACACAGCAACAGCTCTAAAGTATACGCCGCATTCTTAGACTCACAAAAGGCATTTGATAGGGTATGGCACCAAGGCCTGCTATATAAATTAATGCAGAAAGGCTTAGATGGGCGTATGCTTAGAGTTGTTGCAGCTATGTACACAGATATCAAAAGCATGGTGAGATATCAAGGACATCTGTCTAATATATTTAATATTGAACAAGGCACTCGCCAAGGGGAGGTGCTATCACCGTTCCTATATCTCGTCTTTATCGATGACCTTCTGAACGAACTTGCCAACTCACCAGAAGGGCTTCATATAGACAACATTTTCATGTTCATGCCCAACAACTGCAGATGATGTATGCATCCTGTCGTATTCTGAAGGTGGGTTGAAAAGACTGTTGGAAACTTGTTACAAATATAGCAAACTGTGGAAATTTGATTATTCGATTGTCAAGAGTGAAATAGTCGTCTTTTGTGACAGCAATACAGGCAAAACCTCTAATGTAAAAACTGATGTGTCAAAATGGTTTTTGGGACCACACCCTTTAAAGGAGGCTGAAACCGTTATTCATTTGGGCATTCCCCAAAATAATCGTTCAAATCGCTCAAAGAATATTGACAGGGCATGCGAAATGATGAGGCGAACATTTTTCGCTGCTTGCAGGTCACCAGTTACCAAGTACCTCACACCTTCAACTGTTATTACTTTATTTAAACTTGTTGTTATACCGAAGGCATTGTATGGCTGTGAAATGTGGTACGGTCTCAGCGAAGCACACTACCTACTTCTCGAACGGTCATATCGTATGTGTGTCAAAATTATTCAGGGCCTACCAAAGAGAACGAGTACCGAGCTATCCCTATCACTCCTCGGACTATCGCCTCTTCGAGTTGAAATAGATAAGAGAAAATTGTTATACATGGGTTCGCTCATAAACTTGCCGAACGGTCATGCTGAAGCACTAACAATATTTCTGTTCAATGTGTATGGTCATCTCATGTTTAACCGGCCGTTGATAGGCTTCGCAAGGGATATATTTCCAATTTTACATAGGTATAATCTATACCAATATCTCACTACCTTTGTAAATAGCGGAATGTTTCCATTGCAAAGCCACTGGAAGGAGCTCGTGAACTTGAACTTGAATATTAATACCCCTAACGCAACAGCTGCTGCCAACTTAACGAATGCACATCTGACTTTTTTCCGCACGGTAAAGCCTTGTCCAAACTCAGTATGGAGAGGTTGGTTGATCGCTAGAGAAAAACCCAAAATATTGGCGAAATCTCTTTGCATGGCAAACATCCTTTCCAAAACTACATATGACAACGCTGCAGTGTGCAAACACTGTCACTCCTCGTATTCATACCTGATGTCACATATGTTACTTCACTGCTTCTCCCCTCACATTCAAGAACTGAGAAACGCCTTCTGGTACAAAATTATAAACAAACACGGAGTGCAAGTATACACATTGCTAGACAATCTCACACCAGAAGCGTTTCTCGCGTATGCAGCCGGTGGCACCAGTCACCCAATTATGACGCAATTATGTGACGAGGAAATTCTTTTCATGGACTGCCTCACATTTATATGTATTTTGTGCTTAATTGACACATCCATGTATGATTAATAGCATATAACATTCATGTGCACTCTTTCTGTATATAATTATTGTTTGTACATCACTGGTCATGTCATTGACGGGGCAACTCACTCATGTATATATTATCTTCATGTGTTGGAGGAATAAACATCATCTCTCTCTCTCTCCCTACATTTTCAGTATTTTGTTGGCACAGATATTTAGTACCATGTGAATCTGCTCGATCGGACTTTTTTTTAGTGGAGTTATCCCCCTTTTTCGACATAGAAATTGTTCGCAACATCCACAACTTTGTCCGTGCTTTTATTCCTTGTCGTTTTTAGTTTTATCGACATACAAATATATTAATATGGATATAACCTTAATGTAGTCCAATTGCACTGCGGTGTATCCTTAGTGACTTAGTCCCATTGGGACAGTCCCACGACATGTTGTTCTTAGTTTGCACCAACTCATAGCACTCCATTATTGTACATGTATTAGTATTTTACTAATACGACATTGCACTTATGCAATCCACTATCTACCAAGAGAATTACGAGAACAATGTAAACAATTAAAACGCTCTTTAAATCAACTGCATACTACGCAACTTTTAGAATAAATTGTCAGCATTAGTATCACTCTGGATCCTTGATTCCCAGATATTACGGTAGTGGATTGTGTTAAGGTCAATATATTATTGGAATCTTAGGGTTTCATGTTTTAAGATAAGAAACACGATTCTCTGCAATCCTAGTCTAAAACGTCCCAATATACTCTTAAGTTCAAGGAACAATGTATTTTACCAGCGAGGACCATATTTATCTGAAGTACCACTAAATGTCATACTGAATGGCGGTTCATGTTAGTTAATGGCGGTTCATGTTAGTTAATGGCGGTTCATGTTAGTTTAGCATCAATCGCTCTTGTTGAATTGATTTTATTTTTAGATTCTACAACTAGCATCCCATTGATACGGCGGCTAGAATTTCGCACCACCATGCGACGCGTTTTCGAACGTACATGTAACTTTTGTATCACTGAATCATGATTTATATAATCGTGATCATTTATGCTACATTGACTTATAGTTCCTTCTTTTTCATTACAGGAATTGAGCCATGTTCTCTGACAGTGTCTACGCTACCTGGGACTCCGCCATCCCGTCGATCTTACCTCCACAGACATACCAGCCGCAAGGTTGTCGGTACAAGAAACAAGAGATTCTACCACAGGATTCAGCTGCAGGAATAGGTAAGATTTCCACCTTCTTTGTGTATGTTGTACCATTAGTTTGCATTCATTGTCTGCTAAAATTAAATCCGAAAGTTTTACCCAGTCTCTTCTATCCAAATTAATATATATAAAACATAAAGTGGCGCTGGATTATTGTTCTAGTTTATTCTATTAATTCAGACGTCGTCATTTTGATTTCTTCATAAAATACTGAAATAATGTGTGGCCAAATTTTCAAATCCCACATAACTGAGCTGTTTTTTGGTCGACGCTTAATCGGGTACCTTTCTAATTCATGCTTAGCGAATGATAAAATGGAGCATGCGGTTTTGTACTTATTATTTACCCAGTTGATTTTCACATCATTCATGCTTGTTTTGCTTATTTCAGAATGCCAACATACACGACCCGTTGATGTTAGTGCAATCCATAGCCACCAGAGGGAAGTAACCGTGTCTCTACATAATGCTGGAATGTGGAGGACGTTTGATAAGATTGGGACGGAAATGATAGTCACCAAAGTTGGAAGGTAAGTCTGGAACATTGCGAAGCAAGTCGGATTCAATTCACCTGATTCGTTTTATTCAGTATGTTAAAAACTGTCCCTTTATTACCGCAAATCGGGCCAGGGAACAATGTAACGTGATTGCCATATGATTTCTTGAATTTTCCGAAGTTTCAGGCACATAAATAAAGTGTTTTTTTGCGTATTTACTGTATCACATAAATGTACATTATAATAATGATCGAACAATACTGCATCCGCCAGCATTTTGCGGAAGATATTGATTTATAAACCGGTATACACCCCTCGGCCAATCAAATTGCTCCAATTCATGAACAATATTTCTTGTATGAATCTGTATTTCAACGGGGCCAAAATACAGACTTGAGCTAAATATCACACATAAATTGACATTAATTGGATAGTAAGCTGAAAGAAGACAGGACCGGTAGGTGTGAAATTATAACAATGCGCCATGATAATGATCGCACCAGTCACTTGGGAAGTTAAAACACGGATCATTCCATTATTAGCGGACATAGGGGTGGTCTGCATGGGTTGGGGCCCAACACGTTTGGTTGAATATGTTTTTGTCTATCGAGAGGGGCGGGCGATTGGAAGTAAACTGAACGAGATCCAAACCTGTTTCGAATGTATAATCCACAATAATCACATAATGATCTTCAGAATGATACATTGAGAAAATTTCACAAACTGTTCTCATATACATGCATGTGCGCGGAAAATACAGGCACTATACACAGGTTTGCTTACGTCTTTTGTTATGAATGCCGGTGATATTTCATCAAACAAACTTCATGCAATTAATGTGGAATAGTTTCACTTCGGAGTCCGAACACTAACGGCACAGTGTCTCCTATTTAAAGAAATAGGCAAACTACTAAGAATATTGATCTTATTATACGCCGATGATACTGTTATAATGACTGAAACTATGAAGGAAATGCGATTAGCATTGACTAATTTTTCGGAGTACTGTTCGTTCTGGAAGTTAAACGTAAATGTCACAAATTCATGGTACTGGGTGCTGGTAAAAAACCAAGATCAAATTTACAATTAAACGGGATAGCTATTGAGAAGGTATAGTTTTAATTATTTAGGGATTCAACTAAAAAGCACAAATAATTTCTCGCCTGGAAAAAAGGAGTTAATAGCTAAGCCAAACGTGCTATGTATGCACTTATATATAAGTCAAAAGAAATGAACATACCGGTCAATTTACAAATAGACCTGTTTGAAAAGACTGTTAAACCAATTCTTTTGTACGCTTGTGAAATTTGGGGACATCGTGAAAAACGTGAACTTGAAAAAGTGCAATTAACGTATTTAAAATATATCTTTAACCTCAAATCTAGTACTCCAGACGTCATGGTATACGGTGAAACAGGTGTTATTCCTCTGGAGATTGAAATCGACACCAGAATGGTTTATTACTGGGCAAAATTAATTAATTCGAACAAACCTAAGATAACGCAAACACTTTACTACTATTTACTTAGCAAGTATTCAAAAGAATGGAGTCACCCCTGGTTAAGTCATATAGAAGCTATACTGAATATCACGGGTTTATCTTATTATTGGATTATACAGGGCACCGAAGAATTCGAACCAGCGCATGTTAAAGAATCAGTCAAACGAACCTTAACTGAAAAATTTATCTACGATTGGAAATTAAAGGTGAATTCACTTGGTAAATGTTCGACCTATAGAATTTACAAAAAACAATTTGGTACTGAACCTTACTTATATAAGTTAACAAGAAACGATGTGATTACTTTAATGAGATATCGCTGTAGAAACCATCGCCTGCCAATAGAAACAGGATCATGGCTTAACATTGACAAGAATAAAAGATATTGTAACTTATGTAGGACTAATTCATTAGGTGACGAATATCACCACTTAATGGAATGTAATTACTGGAGTTCCTTACGTAGACGAAATATACCAGTTTCATAGACCGAGAATCCTAGTACATACCGTTTTGTTCTCCTATTAAACTCCAACAAAGTGACTGTCCTACATAAATTAAGCGATTATATAAGACGAACTTCTACTTGACGAGTTCACCGCTCCCAACACAACACAACCCATTCCAACCCCTCTTTTGAGTAACTTAAACAGCACGAACCTTCCCTATATGACCATATTCCTGATATGTAAACGTTAGAAGATATGTACTTATTTGTTAGTATCAACGCCATACCTCTTTTATGTATATTGTATTACATGTATATTTGTGATCTCTATATATCATATCATGATGATGAATGAGAATAAACTAATTTGATTTGATTTGATTTGATTTGATTTGTTCTGAACGATTATTCCATTATGACAACAAGGCGAAAAATAACTTAAACAGCCGAAACAGTTTATTGTCACAACGAAGAATCTGTTTTATCAAGAAACACGTTATCAGTATAAAACGTTCTCAAATTCGGACACGAAATGATTTATCAATGCTGATATATAATGCAGACCCAAGTGAGCCGATTGTCAACGAACATTTGACTAATTATTCAGCAGGAATATGTAACACCACAATCCATTCAATTAACTTTTAATTGAATGGTAATTGATAGGTAATCGTCGAATATAATGTGGCTCAATTGTGTTTGCCTTGGGGTGTGAACCGTTTTATAAATATGTCATAACCCCCTTGGGTATCTGTACAAGAAATATAGACCGCGCCGCTTTGTACCTATACAAACAGGGTGATCGCAAGTAGCTCAAATCGCGCAGTTCACTTTGTCTTATGCACACTCAACACATTTTTATATGACGATTTCTCTTCGCAGACGGATGTTCCCATCACTGTCGTACTCCATTGAGGGACTACACCCCACGAAACAGTACACCCTCTCGATCGACGTGGTTTTCGTGGACGACTGTCGGTACAAGTTCTACGACTCTGAGTGGTTAGCTTCCGGTAACGCCGATAGTCCGGTTCCCATGACAACCTATGTACATCCCGATTCCCCGGCACCCGGATCATTCTGGATGCGTAAGCCTGTCATGTTCCACAAACTCAAACTGACAAATAACAGGAAATCACAGCAAGGGAATGTAAGTATGATGGTTTTTGTTTTAGAAGAACTATATAACTTCATTGAACTTTAACTCAATTCTCAACAATATCAACATGGTATTTGGAATTGTATGGACATAATATAAAATCATTCACTTTGTATTGCCTCACACTACACATCATGCCGGTGTTATCTATATATTTATTTGTGTCGTGGAATGGACACAAAATAGTGGTCGTTTCAATCAAGTTCAAACTATACAAGCGTCACATTGTTTGGTCAAGTAGAATATACTCGCACATGGCTAGTTATTTTATTCTCACTGATTCGTTTAAAGGGATGTCTGTTAAAAAGTAAAGCTGTGTATCCCTACACAAGAATTTATTTAAATTTTCAATATGTTTATTCTCATTAATCTGTAAATGCATGCAGTATTTGAGACTAATTGTTAACAAAATAGCAGAAGGGGCAAAATATGAATGGGGTTCTATGTCTGTCGTTCGCTCATATGACCCGAAGGTACTTACACAATTAATTATGATTAGACCATTCCGTTGTATTCTGCTATAACTGAAAGTGAGTCCATTCAGTGAACGAAGGTTTAACCTAACTTCTGTTTGCAGGTCATAGTGAACACGATGCAGAAATACAAGCCTCGTCTTCATATAGCCATGGCAGACGAACGTCCCGGACAAGCGCTAACAAAGACCTTCACCTTTGCGGAGACAACTTTCATTCCCGTCACCGCATACCAGAGCAAAGAGGTATACAGTTCGTGTGACGTTTATCGTATATTACGATTTCAAAGGTCACGTGGTCAGTGCACGGTCTTTCTGCACATAATTTGTTTTGACGAAACATGCATCAAAGAGGAATAATCCAACAATAACTAAAACCAGAAAATCAATAGCCACTTTTTGTATTTTGTACAAGGCTAATGATCTATGATCTGGGGTGAATACTATGAAAAATTTTATACCTGTAAATACAAATAGTATTTATTAATTTGTAATTACAAATTTGTGTTAACTATCACAGTGGTTTCATAGTACAGGGAAAATGTCTCGATCGACTTTTAATATTATATGACCACGACCTGGTAATTCTCAGCATCCGTGAACTTAATACCATTATTTTTATGTCCGATTTCTTCGGAAACTTTCCGAGTAATGCGACTCATGTCGCGTGGCTATATATAAAGCGCAGTGTTTTCGTTTTAATATAAATAGTTTATATGATGTAATTTGATTCCCCAATGGCAACAGTCACGTTCCTGGGGTTTTTTTTCACTCCCATTGAAGATTGATTGCAATAAATAAATAAACGTACAGTGCCAAATGACAACCATACGGGTGGAAATTTAATCAGGAAATTAATAAGCGTACCCGGTACATACACATATGTATCATTGTATCTAGAGATTTCAGTGCAGGGGTCAGTGTTGGCCAGTGGCCATAGGCGCACTGGGATCGAGAAGATCCACCACCCAATTTGTTCTGGATTATTTTGCCGAATCCATACTAGTAGGGTAGGGATCTTTGATGTGCGGATTGTTGCACACTGGACAGCCATTCAGTGTCGGTTCCCGATCCGGCGGTGTGCCCAACCTAATGTCATCCCTGATAATGACATTACAAGAGGAGCAGAGTTACGCAATTCGCCCAGAATGTGTTTTTCAAATTTTGTCTGAGATTCTGGAATCGCTCTTAGAGCACTGATTGTGGCATCGATTCGTGGTGCCCATGATGTCGACACAAAGTCCAAACGATACTATATCGGATTCGGCCACGTCGAAGGTGCCGCTCAGATGTGGGCCCACAAACCAACTGAGCTATTCGCTCCTCTCTGTATAAATTATAATAATTAATGTATGCTTCATATTTGGCACTTGTGAGTACTTCTGCGAAAGCGGTCATGCCTCATTTATTTTAGGTCAACATGACCGCTTTCGCAGATTAAGTGTACTCAGTAAGTTCATTGTGAACGGTTCACGACTGACCTAGTTATTCAGACAACTGAATCTTAGCGCAACTTCAAGAGAAAATAAATGACAAAGTTATAAATATCGACACACAGGCACGGTGACAGTTTCAACTTTAAGCCTTCATTTTGGGCCACACTGGTAAAAAAAAAAATACAGATTACAACTTACCACTCTAACTCTGTTTATAGACGCGGTTGCAGTATATTTTTATCGTTGTGTTCCATATGTTCTGTCAACATGACCGCTATCACAGATTGGTGATTCCAGAGGTCAAGTCGCTCTGTATATATTTACTGTGTGTTTGCGATTGGGGATATATAAAATAGTTTCTCAACTTTAATAAGTTAACAACATTGTAAACAAGAGTATTCATCACAGTTAATGATAACGTGTACACATTAGTTCATTAATTATTATATTAAAAATTTCTAATCGAAGTAGGATAATCAACGACGGCCACCATGTTAGTAATGTGCAATTTTCTCTGATAGGAACCGGAAACGGAACGAAAGGTTGAACTCAATCTAGACGGTGACATTTTGTGCTCACTATCCCCAAATATATGTTGATTTTATATTGTAAGCTCAATTTTCTGAAGAGAAATAATTTATTTTGTCCTTAAAATGTGTGAGAATCGATCAAAAGACCAGATTTACGGAATAATTCGTTCCGGAATGTAATGATTCTCCCATTTGATATTATCATCAATAATATTGCATGCGAACACTGTACAATTTAGAATCCGGGTTCTGTAACAGAATAAAGTTAAGAACTACCCACGGAACACAAAGTTTTAATTCTGTCGGTCGTATAATTGACGTTATTCGTAGAATGTACGCACTACGTTCGTGACTGAACTATATCTTCTGAGATTATTGCGCATCAGTTTCAACTTTCATAAATTCGATTATATGAGGCGTTTTCGAACCAACGCTGTTCAATTTCTGATCTTATCGGTCCATAGGGCGTGTTCGAACACTGTTCGGGTTCATATATAGGAGCGGACCCGCCTATCCTGATTCCTTTCAGTCTCTTCCTCTTTATTTCTACCATATCATGAATAGACTAATACGGAACGCTCTGTTCTGTTCCATCTCATGCACATGGTGTTGCTTGTTTTGAAACAAACATCGTGTTCAAAGTTGTATTTTGTAAGACTTCAATGTATCTTCCTGTAACATAATGTAATGTACGTCAAAATGTAGTTCAGCTATTTATCGACCTATTTCAATACCGTGTTTTATGTGTATTTTTTAGAGAAAACAGCCATATGGCTTTTAGACCAACATCATGCACAGAAGTTTTTTCAAACATGATAATTTAAATTATTCTGGTGTAGAACAGCTCCAATAAACTTATGATAAATTAAATTCAATGTAGTTTCTGTTCATCGATATAAAGATATTACAGAAAAGTGAGAGTACAAGATATTATATGACATCAAAATATTCATTTAGTACATTATATATAACAATAACTTACACATGAGGCACACATGAGTGTTTATATTTGTATCAGTCTCCGGTCGGTTGATAATTTCAGGTACAGTGGGCGGGGAGCTTACTTTATGGTCGGGGATGTCGATATTTTAAACATAGGGTGGGTGCACGGAATATTAGTGCTATATCATCAAGTGGACTTGCCAGAACATATCCTGGACTTTCCTTGTGGTAGTTGACAGATTCCTAATTGTCTTTTTATTTCTAGTCTTGAAGAGTTATGGGAGTTTGTGGGCATTCGGTCTTCTATAGAAATAGGGTTTTAAATATATCGATCTGATCTGAGTTCCTTTAACTGTGTACACTTCAATCAATCAATCAATAGTTTATGGTAAATCATGATAACGTGATATTTGTCGCCTAGTTCTTTGGTACATAGTGGACATACTCTGGTTGAATAGTCAATTGTTCAGCCAAGATCCTTGTCGAAATGGGGCGATCATTGCTCAGTGATTGGTTGGGGTGTGTGCACTATAATAACACGATCGCGATGAGTAGTTGTTTGTGTAAGAATCCCAACTGTTGATTGTTGTTTTGATAACTAATCACACTAGCATCGTTTAGAAAACAACTCCGAAAACTAGTCGAGCATCTATAAATTGATACCAGGGGATGTGAGATGTGACAATGAGTATCCCTGTATCTGTATATATACTGAAACTTATCGTCAGAATAAATCATAATCCAAACATACCGCATCATAACCAGTTCATCTCTTTATAATACAACGACTCGGCTACAGTTAAATTGTGAGTAGCATGTGGTACCTTTTTATTAGTATTTGCATACTTGGTTCCCAGCTTGTTATGGTAGTTGTTCTGTGTTCAGTTAATATATCATTGGAAACGTATGGTTTCAACATGAATGAGAATGCTTCGTGTTCTAAGATAAGAAACACGATTCTTTGCTACCATTGTCTAAAACGTCTCAATATACTCTTATAGTTCAAAGGTACGGTCGGCCTTGGCGGTGGGTATCCTGTGAAAATATTTCCACCCGTCAAAAACCGCCACAAACAGAAATAACAACAAAATGTAGACAGACTTTGTCCGTATACAAATAAGAAATATCGCATAAACAGTATGTTATTGTTATATTTTTGACCATTGTTATGTAAACAAAAGCATAAAAAGTTACTTTTCTGGTGTTTGTTTATATTATGATGGTAAACATAAAGAGCGTTATTTGTGGGTGAATTCCTGATATGGAACGAATAAAGAGCGTTTCTGCCATTTGCGTGTGATTAGCCAGCAGCATTGTACTGTCTTCTGTAACACAATCAGGCTCTTGCTTAGGTAAAATATAGTAAATCTTTATGATAACATGCTGTTTACGCGATGGTCATGGTATATATGAACGAAACTGTATGCGTTTTAATGTTTTTCTGTTTACGGTGATTGGAACAAATATGAATATTTTCGACAACTAAGGCCTCACGTGCCTTTCAAGGAACAACATATTGTTCTGAGGTTGCAATAAATTTCGGAGTAAATGGCGGTTCATGTTAGTTTGGCACCAGTCGCTCTTGGTGAATTTATTTTATTTTAAGATTCAACAACTAGCACCCCATAGATAGGCGGCTAGAATTGCGCACGATTTGACACATTTTCGAACGTTCGTGTAACTTCTTGTTCACTCAATCGTGATTTATATAATCGTGCTAATTCACTCATTTATATAGTTCCTTTTTTTCATTACAGGAATTGAACCATGTTCTCTGACAGTGTCTACGCTACCTGGGACTCCGCCATCCCGTCGATCTTACCTCCACAGACATACCAGCGGCAAGGTTGTCGGTACAAGAAACAAGATATTCTACCTCAGGATTCACTTGCGGGAATAGGTAAGATTTCACCTTCTATGCGTATGTTAGTTCCCCTTTGACCATTAGTTTGGATACCGTGTCTTCTAAACTTAAATTCGAAAGTTCTACCCAGTCACTTATGTCAGAATTAACCTATCAAAAATAAAGAGTGGCGCTGGAATATTGTTCTAGTTTATTCTATTAATTCAGACTTCGTCATTCTGACTGTTTAAAACAATACTGAAATAATGTGTGGCCAAATGTTCAAGTCCCACATAACTGAGCTGTTTTTGGCTGATGCTAATCGGTTTTCGGATACCTTTTTAATTCATGCATAACGATTGACTAAACTGGAGCATGTGGTTTTGTACACAGTGTTTACCCAGTTGATTTACGCACGTTTCATGTTTGTTTTGCTTATTTTCAGACTGTCGAGCATCACATGAACGACCCGTTGATGTTAATGCAATCGACAACCACCAGAGGGAAGTAACCGTGTCTCTACACAATGCTGGAATGTGGAGAAAGTTTGATCAGATCGGGACGGAAATGATAGTCACAAAAGTTGGAAGGTAAGCGTGGGTCTTGGAGAAGCAAGTCACATTCAATTCTCACCGATTCGTTTTATTCAGATTGTTAAAAAAACTGTCTATTTATTACCGCAAATCGGGTCATGGAATATTGCTACGTGGTTGTCATATAATTTCTTGAATTTTCAGAAGTTTCAGGCACATAAATAAAAAAGTGTTTTCTTGCGTATTTACTGTATCACATAAATTTACATCATAATAGTTATCGACCAATATGTTCGTATTTCATTCGCCAGCAGTTTGCCGAAGAACAAATATGTTAATAAACAGTGTGGTAGCATGTGGCTCAATTCGCGGTTCTCTAAATCTTTGTAGTATGCGCACTCACCACATTTTTATATGACAATTTCTGTTCGCAGACGGATGTTCCCATCACTGTCGTACTCCATTGAGGGACTACACCCCACGAAACAGTACACCCTCTCCATAGACGTGGTTTCCGTGGACGACTGTCGGTACAAGTTCTACGACTCTGAGTGGTTAGCTTCCGGTAACGCCGACAGTCCCGTTCCCATGACAACCTATGTACACCCCGATTCGCCGGCACCCGGATCATTCTGGATGCGCAAGCCTGTCATGTTCCACAAACTCAAGCTGACAAATAACAGGAAATCGCAACAAGGGAATGTAAGTATGGTGGGTTTATTTTTTATTTTTGAATAACTAACTTCAATAAATTTTAACTCAATTCTCAACATTATCAACAGAGTGTTATTGGCATTGAATGAACATAACACAAAACTGTTCACTTTGTATTACCTCATACTACACATCATACCGGTGTTATCTGTATATTTATTTGTGTCATGGAATGGAAACAAAATAGTGGTCGTTTCAAACTAGTTCAAACTTTACAAGCGTCACATTGTTTGGTCAAAAGGAATTCAATAAACTTCTCTGATGTGTTCGCGTACTATTTGTCCCACATTCATAAATGAATACTCGCCCATGGCTAGTTATTTTATTCTCACTGATTCGTTCAATCTGTATAAAAGAATCTAATTAAATGTCCAATATGTTTATTTTCACTGGACTGTAAATACATGCAGTATTTGAGAGTAATTGTTAACAAAATAGCAGAAGGGCACGAACTCTGAATGGGGTTCTATGTCTGTCGTTCGCTGGTATGATCCGAATGTACTTACACAATTAATTATGATTAGACCATTCCGTTGTATTCTGCTATAACTCGAATTGAGAATCCATTCTGTGAACGAATGTTTAACCTAACTTCTGTTTGCAGGTCATAGTGAACACGATGCAGAAATACAAGCCTCGTCTTCATATATCCATGGCAGACGACCATCCCGGACAAGCGCTAACAAAGACCTTCACCTTTGCTGAGACAACTTTCATTCCTGTCACCGCATACCAGAGTGAAGAGGTACGTATCTAGTATTATAAATCTCAAACCTTCCTATAACATATGATTCAATAATTTTCAACGGCTTGAAAGGTGAAGAAGGAAGATATCACATTTTAGCTCAACGTCAGGGAAATTCAATGAACTGCACTCATATAATAGTGAAATGGTAATGAATAAATTCGACTTGATGCATTAATATATGGTATGCTTGATGCCGAAGTACTTCATTATTTGTCAATTGAATTCCAGGTAACACCCATTTTATATTCTGATATAGTTGCTAAGAGTCTTCAGGGTTGCATTCCGGCCTCATTCAGCCATTGCTCTACTTATTACCCTCTGTATAACGAAATATCGATTCCAACCCTTTACCCAACAAACCGGCCAAAACCGGCCAAATAAGCTTCAACAGCCTAAAATATCTTCGGTCTGTCTCAATAGAACCATAAAAATATGGATATCATTGGAACCGGCTCCTTGACCACATTGTGATAGTTACAGTTATGCCCTGTGCCAATGCATTCTCTTATATATGCGAGTCGACCATAGGTCGCCTCGCATATATAAGAGAATGCATTGGCCTAAAAAAAACACTTTTTACCATTTTTTCTTACATTCTTTAACAATTTTATAATTTTTAATGTGTTAAGCCAATGCATTCTCTTATATATGCGAGGCGACCTATGGTCGACTCGCATATATAAGAGAATGCATTGGCACAGGGCCCTTCTGTTGGGTAAAGGGTTAATATATATCAACTTTACACTTCCGTGTTTCCTCTTCGGTTCGTAACATACATTCGTTATGACACGTTGGAATTTCTTCTTTCAGATCACGAAGCTCAAGATCGACAACAATCCATTCGTTCGCAAAAGGCTTCAGAGAGAATAAAGATGAGAGGTGAGTGTCATTATTTATTCCATACAATATGATGGATTAATTTATTGATGTGCATACAAGTTATGTATTGTTTGTTTTGTATATATGTATTTACGTTGTAGCATGTTGCAATTTCGATGTTGACTTTGAAAATAAACAATTCAATGCATATGCATTCCATTATGGTATATTTCGGCGGCATGACATAACACATGTACACACGGATTAGGATTGTGTCCACCCCACAATCACTTGTCACAATTTGTCTCCTGGTCAAGAATCCATATTATTGTACCAATCTATCACGGCCTTGATAGTTGATATCAAGTAATCGTTTACTTCTTGTTTTATTCAAATCTCGCTGTTTCCCCATCTGTTCCACTTGCCGATAGTTAGATGCGGTTCGGACTATTTCGCCTTACATGTTCTTCCACGGTTATTGTAATCAGACCCAATCGTCGCCAAAAACAAGGTGCAAATAAGATATTTAGATAAGAATGTTAGACCTTCATTATTGTTTTCTTTCAAATCTGATTATTGCATCCTCTTTTTTCCAGTTCCAGAACAATGACAAAGAAGCGACTGAGATCAGAGTCTGAAGACACGAGTGGTAAGTATTCATATACCTGTGAGATCAAAACGCTTAGTTATTTCTTCTCTTTACTCTAAACAGAAAGCAACATATCCTCATTTATGAGGTAAGAATTTGAGCTTACAAGACTTGGAAAAGATTATTCCTGGAATCCACTTCAAATACAAGTGAACCATCGGTTGTATTTCCCGAGGTACGTGTTTAAAATACAAGAAGATATCAGCATCTGGAAATCTATCCAAATACAATTCAAACAATTATTGGCTGCACTTGCCGTCTCGACAGGCTCTCGTAATCATTTGCATTGTATACTGTTTCTAGAACAATTAAATTTTTAATTCGTATGTTTTATTTGTTTGCAGAATTTCAACCAGAAAGCAAAAGAAGGCAAGATAATCCTAGCCATACCCAAACTCCACACAAAGACTATTCTCCACAGAGCTACACAACCACTCCGGTTGTGGATTCACCGATACCGGCCTGGGATAGCCGATTACTTCCAGCCTTCACCTCATCATCACCCGTATTCTCGGGACCGTACGACGAACTCAGTTACGATAGCAGGAATTTCAACAGTTGTCGCCAATTCAGTCACCAAGCAGTATGTTCCTCTGTGCTCCCACATTCCAACGACCTTTTTGCACTAGCAGCGTTGTGTGAACCATCGTCACGATTGACACCAGACTTTGAACAACTTAAAGCAGACATCTTCGATATATCAAAGAATAAGGACGACATAAGCCTTCCAGCCACTGATGACGAAGATTCACATACCTCACCCGATAGCCTGGTACCTTCCCTCATAATCTACGAATCCTCACCAGATGGCGATGTTCAGTCAGATTGTTCCAACAGTAGTATCGGAAGCGGCGGTTACTGCGACGATACAAATGAACTAGTGAACTCATTTGTTCCTGAGGAGTTACACGCGACTTCGGAGAACTGTAACCACGATATTCTGAGAGAAGCCATGTCCATGACCTTCACCCCGAGTGACTTGTCCTTCTAAACATACATAATTAATATACGGCAACGTGTTGCTGGATTAGTGCGTTCGTTTGTTTTATGAATATTCATGTCAATATTGTTATTTATATTATTTATATGCATATTTACCGTCACTATATTTGTTATCGTTATCGTATCGTGAAAATGTTAAATAAAATTATGAGAATTTGATAGCTGCATCTCTTTTTCCTAGCATAACCCTTTATTTAATAATCACTCATAGACGAGTAGTTCCATTAGGGAATGTTCAGATAATAAGTTCAACATACGGTCGTCTGTTGGTTTGAACATATTTATTCGCCATATATGCATATATTCTCTCCTCCGTTGAACTTATATAGTGAACATTTCCCCACCAATGAATAGGAATCGTTCTGCACTTGTATCAGCTGTCGTCTACTTATATTTCATGAACATCCCTTCATGTTAATTATAGACCATTCCAATGTATACCTTCTAACTGAATGGGAGAGTCCATTTAGTAAAGAAAGGTTTATTTACGGACTAACTGTATCGTCGGTTACTGTCCGTGTGGCGTTTATCGTATCTTACGATTTCAAAGGTCACGTGGTCATTGCGACTACACGTGCACAGTATTTCTGCACATAATGTTTTTGACGAAACCTGCATCAAAGAGGAATAATCCAACAATAACTAAAACTAGAAAATCAATAGCCACACTTTTTGAATTTTGTGCAAGACAAATGGCGTGTTCTATGATCTGATCGACTTCTAATATTATATGACCATGACCTGGTAATTCTCAGCATCTGAACTTAATACCATTATTTTATGTCCGATTTCTTCGGAAACTTTCCGAGTAATGCGACTAATGTCGCGTGACTATATATAAAGCACAGTGTTTTAATATAAATAGTTTATATGATGTAATTTGTTTCTCCACTGGCAACAGTCACGTTCCTGGTTTTTTCACTCCCATTGAAGATTGATTGCAATAAATAAATAAACATACAGTGACAAATGACAACCATACGGGTAGTCCAAGTCTTCTTGTACTAAAACCAGCTAAGATATTGGTATGGCGAGATGCTGTAGTTTAGTCCAAACCCGCCTGCATAGGCTTCTTATAACACGACTTAAGCGTTAGTGACCCGCTCAAATAAAACCACAATTATATGAAATAAAATATCACAATTGCGACAATAAACGGATATTTTCCTTAGAAGACATGCTATTTGATCTGAAACCCACGTCAGTTGTGAATTGAAAGCGGTAATTTAATGTGAAAAGAGAGATTTGCCGCAGTGTTTACAAATTTTTAAAAGTAATTGTAATCGTAATTATACGTGTCAATAAATAAAAAAAATACATAGATTAAGTAAATATTGAAGATATAAATGTAATACATTAAATAAATTACGGGAATTACAACCATCTGACAGTTTAAAACAGTGTAAACACAACAAGCAATAGAATAATACGGGGGCTGCCATTTTGTTTGTATACAAATTCGTTTCGCCCAAAACAAACTCCGGACTTTGCCGAGGTTCTTCGTAACTCTTCGGGTTTAAGTTAAAACGTAAACAAAATATAAAAACAGCGATGTCGGTGACAATCAACCGGAATATTCTATGCGTAATTTAACATGAAAGTTATATTATTATACATCATTATGACCATAAGATGTCACTCTTTCCGATGTATATAGCATCATGTATTGATCTGTTAGGTAAATCGAATAAAATACACCACCAATTCCCGCCACAGATCCTGGGCGTAAGTCGTGTCATAGGAATGCTATGCAGGCGGACTTGGACTAAACACCAGCATCTCGCCATACCAATATCTTAACTGGTTTAGTACAAGAAGACTTGGACTACCATACGGGTGGAAATTTAATCAGGAAATTAACAAGCGTACCCGGTACATACACATATTTCAAGACTTGCATGTTTTTAAAGGCCCATTTAATTTCAAGTCACCGATTATTTTTTTTATAGTGCCTTGATATACTATTATAGTAACAATCTATGACATAAAACACGCATGTATCATTGTATCTGTAGAGTTTTCAGTGTAGGGGTCAATGCTGGCCTGTGGCCATAGGCGCACTGGGATCGAGAAGATCCAGCACCCAATTTGTCCAGATTTGTTTAGCCGAATCCATAGTAGGGTAGGGATCTTTAATGTGCGCATTGTTGCACACGGGACAGCAATTTAGTGTCGGCTCCCGATCCGGCGGTGTGCCCAACCTAATGTCATCCCTGTTAATGACATTACAAGAGGAGCAGTGTTACGCAATTCTCCCAGTATGTGTTTTTCAAATATTGTCTGAGATTCTGTTGCTTCTGGAATCGTTCTCAGAGCACTGATTGTGGCATCGATGGTTGATTCGTGATGCCCATGATGTCGACACAAAGTCCAACCGATACTATACGGATTCAGCCGTGTCGAATGTGTAGCTCAGAGGTGGGCCCACAAACCAACTGAGCTATTCGTCCCTCTCTGTATAAATTATAATAATTAATGTGCGCTTCAAATTTGGCACTTGAGAGTACTTCTGCGAAAGCGGTCATGCCTCATTTATGTTAGGTCAACATGGCCGCTTTCGCAGATTAAGTGTACTCACTAAGTTCATTGTGAACGGTTCATGACTGACCTAGTTATTCAGATATCTGAATCTTAGCACAACTTCAAGTGAAAAAATGACAAAATTTGAAATACAGATTCAACATTAAGCCTTCATTTTGGGCCACACTGCATGGTCAAACATAAATACAGGTTACAACTTACCACACTAACTCTGTTTTTATAGCCGGGGTTACAGTATATTTTGATCATTATCTTCCATATCTTGTCAACATGACCGCTTTCGCAGATTGCTGCTTCCAGGGGTCAAGTCCCTCTGTATAGATTTACTGGGTGTTTGTGATTGGGGACATACAGAATAATTTCTCAACTTTAATAAGTGAATAACATTTTAAACAAGTGTATTCGCCATAGTGAATGATACGCTATACACATTAGTCCATTATATTAAATTTTTCCAACCAAAACAAGATAATCAACGACGGCCACCATTTTAGTAATATTCAATTTTCTCTGAGAGGAACCGGAAACGGAACGAAAGGTTGAACTCATTTTGTGCTCACTATCCCCAAATATATGTTGCTTTTATCCAATGAAATATATTGTAAGCTCAATTTTCTGAAGAGAAATAATCTATTTTGTCCTTAAAATGTGTGAGAATCTATCAAAAAAACAGATTTACAGAATATTTCGTTCCGGAATTTAATGATTCCCCCATTTGACATTACCATCTGTTGCATGCGCACACTGTACAATTTAATACTTTACAATTTCGAAGAAGTATTTTTCTCATAAAACACCATGATATAACTAAATACTTTTCCTATTGTAGGAAAATCCTGGTTCTGTAACAGAATAAAGTTAAGAACTACCCACGGAACACAAAATTTAATTTTGGCGGTCGTATAACTGACGTTATTCGATGTGCCACGTGATCTGGTGCAAACATTCTGTACGTTAAACGGCACTCGACTGAACGTAGAAGGTACGCACTACGTTCGTGACTGAACTATATCTTCTGAGAGTATTGCGCTTCAATTTCAACTTTCATAAATTCGATTATATATATGAGGCGTTTTAGAACCAACACTTCAATTTCTTATCTTTATCGGTCAATAGGGCGTGTTCGAACACTGTTCAGGTTCATATATTGGAGCGGGCCTGCCTGTCCTGATTCCTTTCAGTCTCTTCTCCTTTATTTCTACCATATCACGAATAGACTAATAGTAGTTTATTGTTAACCTCCTCAATTTAGGAGAGCATATATACAAATGACAAATATATACATGTTATATAAATATGCATGAAAATGTTATTCTAATCACAAACCTAATCACAATATCAATCTTACAGTGTTTACGTCATGTCACACGCATGCGGTCGGGTTCTGACATTTTCAAGTTTCAATTGTTAGTGAGGTCGGTGATAATCTAAAGAATTTACAAATGGATAGTTCAGCTATTTATCGACCTAGTTCGATGCAGGGTATTATTCGTATTTTTGAGAGAAAACAGTCATGTGGCTTTCAGACCAACATCATGCACATAAGTTTTTCAAGCATGATAATTTTAATTATTCTGGTGTAGAATAGTTCCAATAAACTTATGATCAATTCATTGTATTTTATGTTCATCGATATAAAGATATTACAGAATAGTGAGCGTAAAAGATATTATATGACATCAAAATATTCATTTTGTACATTATATAGGCTATAATAACAATAACTTCCACATGAGGAACACAGGAATATTTAGCTCTGTATCAGTTTCCTGTCGGTGATGATTTCATGTACAGTGAGCGGCGACCTTACTTTATGGTCGGGGATGTCGATATTTTAAACATAGGGTGGTACATGGAATATCAGTGCTATAGCATCAAACGGACTTGTCGACAATATCCTGGACTGTCCGTGTGGTAGTTGACAGATTCCTAATTGTCTTTTGATTTCTAGTCTTGAAGATTTCTGATAGTTTGTGGGCATTCGGTCTTCTATGGAAATATGGTTTCAAATATATAGATCTGAGTTCCTCTAATTATGTACACTTCATGATAACGTGGCATTCGTCGCCTAGTTCTTTGGTATATTGTGGACATACTCTGGTTGAATAGTGAGTATTCAGCCAAGATTATTGTCAAAATAGGGCGGTCATCGACCAGTGATTGGTCGGGGTGTGCGCACTGTAAAAACACGATTGCGATGAGTAGTTGTTTGTATAAGAATCCCAACTGTTGATTGCTGTGTTGATAACTAATCACACTATTATCGTTATGAAAACAACTCCGAAAACTAGTCGAGCATCTATAAAATTAATACCATAGGAAGTGAGATGTGACAATGAGTATCCCTGTATCTGTATATATACTGAAACTTGTCGTCAGAATCCAGTATAATTCAAACATAACGCATCACAACCACTTCATCACGTTATAAACAACGACTCAGCTACAGTTAAATTGTGAGTAGCATATAGTACTTTTTATTAGTATGTTAATACTTTATTCCCAGCTTGTTAGTGTAGTTTTCAGTCAATATATTACATGAAACGTATTGTTTCAATATGAACGATAATTCATAATTTTTCAACATAAACAAGATTCTATGAAAACCTAGTATAAAAACGTTCCAATTTACTTTAAATTCAGGAAACTCCGGTCAGTTCCTTATAATGTGTATGCCAGCGAGGACCATATTATTATACCATAAGTGGAGGCAAGTTTGTCGAGCTTGTATATCTACATTTTTCAGTGATTTTTGGTACAGATATGTACCATGGGAATCTGCTATTATGAGGTTGATCCGACTTGTTTATTGAAGTTATCCCTCTTTTTCGACTTCGAAATTGTTCGCAACATCCACAATTTTGTCCGTGCTTTATTCTTTATGTGGTTTTTAATCGAAATACAAATATATTCTTTGTACATGTAGAATATTTTACTATTACGACTTGCATTGCACTATATACAAAGAGAATTATGAGAACAATGCACACAATTAAAACGCTCTTTAAATAAACTACGCTACTACGTGACTTGGAGAATACATTGTCAGCATTTATATCACACAGTCACTGAAGACATTATTCCCAGCTGTTATGGTAGTGTTCTGTGTTCAGTCATTATATAATTAGAAACGTATGGTTTCAACATTAATGAAAATTCTCCATGTTTTAAGATAATAAATACGATTCTCTGTAATCCTAATCTAAAACGTCTCGATATACTCAAGGAACAATGTTTGTGCCTGCGAGGACCATAATTTTCTGAGGTATCACTAAATGTCGGACTGAATGGTGGTTCATGTTAGTTTAGCATCAATCGCGCTTGTTGTATTGATTTTATTTTTAGATTCTACAACTAGCATCCCATTGATATGGCGGCTAGGATTTCGCAGCGTGTGACGCATTTTCGACGTACATGTAACTTTTTGTTTATCAATAATGATTTATATAATCGTGATGATTTACTCTGCATTGACTTACATTTCCATCTTTTTCATTACAGGAATTGAACCATGTTCTCTGACAGTGTCTACGCCACCTGGGACTCCGTCATCCCGTCAATCTTACCTCCACAAACATACCAGTCGCAAGGATGTCCGTACACGAAACAAGAGATTCTACCCCGGGATTCAGCAGCGGGAATAGGTAAGATGTCCACCTTCGTTGTGTACGTTGGACCATTAGGTTGCATTCATTGTATGCTAAAATTAAATCCGGAAGTTTTACCCAGTCCCTTCTATCAGAATTAATATATAAAAAAAAAAAAAAAAAAGGTGCAAATTAATTCAGACTTCGTCATACTGTTTTTTTTATATACAATACTGAAATAATGTAACTCGGCCGTTTTTGGCTGATTCTAATCGGTTTTCGGATACATTTTTAATGCATGCATAAAGATTGACTAAACAGGAGCATGCGGTTTTGTACAAAGTGTTTACCCAGATGATTTACACACGTTTATGTTTGTTTTGCTTATTTCAGACTGCCAACATCCACGATCCGTTGCTGTTAATGCAATCCACAACCATCAGCGGGAAGTGGTCGTGTCTCTCCATAATGCTGGAATGTGGAGAAAGTTTGATAAGATTGGGACGGAAATGATAGTCACCAAAGTTGGAAGGTAAGTCTGGTATACTATGGATCCTTGAGAAGCAGGTCGGGTTCATTTCACACCCTGGTCATTCGTTTTATTTAGTATGATCAAAACTGTCAATTAATTAGCACAAATCGGGCCATGGAACAATGTTATGTGATTGTCATATAATTTCTTGAATCTTCAAAAGTTTCAAGCACCGAGTGTTATTTATTTATTTTATTTTATAATTTTTTTTGCGTATTTATTGTATCACATAAACTTTCCTCATATTAATGGTCGAACAATATGTTCATATTGCAGCCGCCAGAATTATGCCGAAGAAGAAATATGTTGATAAACAAGGTGATCGCATATGACTCAAATCGCGCAGTTCTCTAAATCGTTGTCTTATGCACACTCACAACATTTTTATATGACGATTTATCTTTGCAGACGGATGTTCCCATCACTGTCGTACTCCATTGAGGGACTACACCCCACGAAACAGTACACCCTCTCCATCGATGTGGTTTCCGTGGACGACTGTCGGTACAAGTTCTACGACTCTGAGTGGTTAGCTTCCGGTAAAGTTGATAGTCCGGTTCCCATGACAACCTACGTACATCCCGATTCCCCGGCACTCGGATCATTCTGGATGCACAAGCCTGTCATGTTCCTCAAACTCAAGCTGACAAATAACAGGAAATCACAGCAAGGGAATGTAAGTATGGTGGGTTTGGTTTTTAAAGAACTAACTTCATTGAACTTCAACTCAATTCTGAACAATATCAACATGGTATTTGGCCTTGCATGAACATCATATAAAATCATTCACTTTGTATTAGCTCACACTTCACATCCATATCAGTTACATCTATATTTATTAGTGTCATGGAATGAAAACAAAATAGTTGCCGTTCAAAACAAGTTCAAACTTAATAAGCGCTTCCATTGTTTGGTCAAGTAGAATACAATAAGCCCCTCTGATGTGTTCGGGTACTATTTCTCCCACATTCATAAACAAGAAAACCATAGTCAGAAATGGTAATGCGCTCAAGATCATATATTATATACCCATGATTGTAATTATAGAATATAAAATATATTGGTTTCAAGAACGACCAACTCATAGAATTACTAGCCTTGCACTTCTTGGCATCCGAATAACAATTGAAATTGAAATTCCCAACTACACCTTTTACCGGACTCGGCCTCCGGGTCGCAGTTCGACTTTTAATCCGTCCAAAAATTCCCATTCTATAAATAAAAACCCCAGCGCCCATAGGATACAATAATCTCTACATTAGTTTTACACGCGGAGCGCTCAATGAATACTCGCACATGGCTACTTATTATATGCTCGCTGATTCGTTTCAAGGGATGTCTATTAATAAGTAAAGCTGTGTATCCCCTAGAAACGAATCTATTTGAATTTTCAATATGTTTATTCTCATTAAACTGGAAATGCAGCATTTGAGACTAATTGTTAACAAAATAGCAGAAGAGGCAACATCTGAATGGCGTTCTATGTCTCGTTCGCTCATGTGATCGGAATGTATTTAAAAACATTATTATGATTTGACCATTCCGTTGTATTCTGCTGAAACTCAAAGTGAGAATCCATTCAGTAAACGAAGGTTTAAATGCCCATTTAATTTTCGGGTCACCATTATTTTTTATAGTGCCTTGATATACGGTTTTAATAACAATCCATGAAATAGATTAAAATACTAGAAGTCATCACCATTTGGAACGTCTGTGTGTCTGAATGTGCCCATAGAGTAATAGAAAATAGCTGAAATCATAGCAACATTTCCCCCGTTTCGCTGCCAGAATGCAACATAATTCAAACTAAGATATATAGTTATTCCCCTTCCATTGAAAATAATAGACTTGGCAGAACAGTCCATATGAAACTTAAGCACATAACACACGTCGGTACCTCAACAATAACATGTTCACAGTATACTACACCGCATAAGTTGATAATACAATCTTTTGGAGCTTCCTCTTTCAAATGGTATATAATGTGGAATTTATTTTTATATCATGTGATCTGGGGTTCGAAAACTAAGTTGGCCTTTAATCTAACTTCTGTTACTCATTGCAGGTCATAGTGAACACGATGCAGAAATACAAACCTCGTCTTCATATATCCATGGCAGACGACCGTCCCGAACAAGCGCTAACAAAGACCTTCACCTTTGCTGAAACAACTTTCATTCCTGTCACCGCATACCAGAGCGAAGAGGTGCGTATCTAGTATTATAAATCTCAAACCTTTTTTTCAATAATTTTCAACAGCTTGAAAAGTGAAGAAGGAAGACGCCACATTTGAGGGGAATTCAATGAACTGTACTCATATAACATTGAAATTGAAATGAAAAATAAATACATTAATTCTACTTGATGCTTTAGATGGAATTCCTAACACCAGAGTACTTCGTACTCAGTCCAATGAGAACTTTTTATTCCGAAATATGTTCTAAGACGAATTAGGACGGAGTCTTCGTGATATCATTCCGGCCTCATTCAGTCATTTATTTACTCGATATATCGAAATATCGATTTAACTATCAACTTTACACTTCAGTTTTCTCCTCTTCGATTCGTAACATACATTCGTCATGACATAATTGGAATTTATTCTTTCAGATCACGAAGCTCAAAATCGACAACAATCCATTCGCAAAAGGCTTCAGAGAGAATAAAGATGAGAGGTGAGTGTTATGCAGTCAGTTATGGTATTTTTCGGCGTAATGACATAACAAATAGGTACTCGCGGATTAGTGGTGTGTCCACCCCAACATTCACTCTAATTACTTCTTGTTTTATTCCAATTTCGCGGTTCCCCCATCTGTTCCATTTGCCGATACTTGGATGCAATTCGGGCTGTAGCGCCTTACATTTTCTTCCACGGCTACTGTAATCAGATCCAACCGTCGGCAAAAACCAAGAGGCAAATAAGATATTTAGATAAGAATGATTGACCCTTTTTTGTTATCGTTCAAATCTGATTATTTTCTCCTCTCATTTCAAGTTCCAGAACAATGACAAAGAAGCGACTGAGATCAGAGTCTGAAGACACGAGTGGTAAGTATTCATATACATGTGAAGTCAAAACCATTAATTTTATCTTCTCTTTACTCTAAACTGAAAGCAACACAGCTAGCGTATTTTACATGGCGAAAATTCAAATCTTTATTCACGATGAACGAACTTGAAAAAGATTATTCCTGGAATTTCACTTCAAACACAAGCGAAGCATCGGTTGTATTTCCTGATGTACGTGCTTAAAATACAAAAATATTTCAGCACCTGTAAATCTGTCCAAATCCAATTCAAGCAATTGTCGACTGCACCTGCCGTCTCGACAGGCTCTCACAATCATTTACATTCAATTGTTAATTCGTATGTTTTATCTGTTTGCAGATGTTCAACCAGAAAGCAAAAGAAGGCAAGTTAATCCTAGCCATACCCAAACTCCACAAAAAGACTATTCACCACAGAGCTACACACCCACTCCGGTTGTGGATTCACCGATACCGACCTGGGATAACCACATCCTTCCAGCCTTCAACTCGTTATCACCCGTCTTCTCAAGATCATACGACGAACTCAGTTACGATAGCAGGAATTTCAACAGTTGTCACCAGTTCAGTCACCAAGCAACATGTTCCTCTGTGCTCCCATATTCCAACGACCTATTTGCACTAGCAGCGTTGTGTGAACCATCATTGCGATTGACACCAGACTTTGAACAACTGAAAGCAGACATCTTCGATATATCAAAGAATAAGGACGACATAAGCCTTCCAGCCACTGATGACGAAGATTCACATATCTCACCTGATAGCCTGGTACCTTCCCTCGGAATCTGTGAATCCTCACCAGATGGCGATGTTCTGCCAGATTCTTCAAACAGCAGCATCGGAAGCGGCGGTTACCACGGTTACTGCGACGATACAAAGGAAATAGTCAAATCGTTTGTTTCTGAGGAGTTACATGTGACATCGGAGAACTATAACCACGATATTCTGAGAGAAGCCATGTCCATGACCTTCACCCCGAGTGACTTGTGATTCTAAACTCACATAATAAATATACGTCAACGTGCTGCTGGATTATCGCATACGTTTGTTTTGTGAATATTGTTATTTATTATTATTTATATGCATATTTAGTTATTTACCGTTGCCATTTATAGTTGCTATCGTGAAAGTGTTAAATAAAATTATCAGAATTTGAAAGCTGCATCACTTTATCCTTGCATAACCCTTCATTAATAATCACTCATAGACGAGTATTTCCCTTGGGGAATTGTCAGATAATAAGTTCAACATACAGCCGTGTGTTGAACTTATATAGTGAATATTTTCCCACAGATTAATAGGAATCCTTCTGCACTTATATCAGCTGCCGTCTGCTTATATTCCTGAACATCCCCCAGTCAAGGTTAATAATTTTAGGCGCTCTATCTGTCTCTCTTATTTTTGTTCTCTTGTATATACATTATTAAATATAGATGTTCATGAATCATGTAAATACCACTAAAGCTGTATATTTACTTTCCTATGATGGAGGTCAATACAACGTCTATTCTAACTGAATGGGAGGGTCCATTTAGTAAATACATGTGTATTTACGGACGGAATGTATCTTCGGTTACAGTAATTGTGATATTTATCGTATCTTAATGTCATGTGGTCAGTGGACTGCAGATCTGCACATAATTGTTTTTGGCGAAACATGTATCAAAGAGGAATATTCCGAAACCACAGACAAGAGCCACACTTTACGAGTTGTGTGCAAGAATAATGACGTGTCTTATGATCTGGTCGACTTGTAATGTAATATATGATCATGACCTGGAAATTATCGTGTCACCATCTAAACTTAATACCATTAGTTTATGTCCGTTTACTTCGGCAACTTTCCGAGTAATGTGACTAATGTCGCGTGACTACATAACCCCAACTTCACAGGACCAGTCGAAATTATGTGATCGACAATATAATGCGTTTCACTTCTGTTATATTAAAGTGATGTGAAACACACTGGTAGTGTGATTAAATAGAAAGTGAGAATAATCTTGCTCAAAGTAGTTATTTTTACGAATATTAATCCAAATTGACAACACATCCGCCATTTTCATATATTAATTAAATGCAATGACTTTCAGTGGCGAAATCAATTGTGTTAGCTTATCGCCAAAAGTTGCGTCCCGAGTCGAGATGTAAATATTTACAATTGAGTGTAGTTCAGACGATGTTTTAGTTGAGAGAAATGATCAGAAATTACCATAAAAACAGTAATTAATAGGTACTTCCCCTAATATATATCTTTATTACCTCCTCTGTACGGAGATATTATACAGACATTATATTACACAAACTATCAAATGTGGTACAAGTGATTATTGTGACACAATATTTAAGAACCTTCGACCTTAGAATATCTCAATGCCAACCTATTGTCAGTTAAGAAACAGAAGGAGTTAGCTATAAAGTTGAAAAGTAAATGGAAAACCAAAACAAAAAAGACCAACAACGGATCTTGTTTCAAGTTCGCTCTGAAACAGAAAAAGATTGATGCCTTGAATAGAGATATACATTGTCTGGAGGCGGCCGAAATTTCTGAATGTGGAGATGCTGGTAAAAATTCTTTGCCTGACCCAGAAGAAGTGCTATTTAAGGATATACATGATGGGCATATAACATACTCTGACAAACTTCGTCTGGTAATGATGCAGCTTCTATCGTTAGGAGTTTCAGTTGGCAAATGTACCGATGTCGTGCGATGTGTCATAGAAGGTCTGACTGACATCACAGTACCACAGCTACCTTCAAAAGCATTCGTATCTAATCTTCAGAGCGAATTGGAATCCATCAGCCATATGCACGTGACAGATCAAATTGTAAAAGGTGATAATCTGACTTTGCATCTGGATGGGACAAAGAAAATATTCCGAGAATACTCTGCATTCCAAGTTTCCACTGTCGATGATCAGAAAGGTAAAGCAACGTTTTCTATGGGTATCCAAGAGATGGTACGAGGCGACACAGAGTGTTTTCTGTCAGCTATTGAAGATCTTCTGTTTGGTATCTCTTCCTCTTCCAGAGATGATGTTGAAACTGCCCAGAAGTTGAAGACTGAAATGCTTCAAAAATTCAAAAACTTCATGACTGATCGGCACATCGTTAACAAATCATTCAATGCACGTTTCGAGGGCTATCGGGATGAGGTATTCAAATCAGCATTGCCAGACTATGACAATTTATCCCCAGAAGAGAAAAAGAAGATATCGGCAGTAAACGGACTATTTTGTGGTTTACATGTGATAGCCAATATGGGTACTGCTGCATCAAAAGGATTGAAGACCTTCGAAGAAATAGCCCTTCCAGATTCGACCAAAATAACTCAGCACTCATTTGAGAAAGGAAATGCTAGGACGTTTGATTTGATTTTTGAGCTCTCTCAAACAATAACATCTGCAGGAAGTCAACGATTCGGAAGGTATTGTGACTGTGAGGCTTTCTTAGAAGAGAAGAGTATTGACAACAAGCTAGTGTCTTTCCTGCGACATCGCTTCAACATATTATTTGCGAATGGTGCAGCAGCATATTACCACCTTGACCACATTACTGAATTCTTGAGAATGACTACAACCAACACAATTGTTAGCTGTATTCTGGACAGCTTGGGTTCTGATGTTTGTGTTGCTGTTATGCGATCCCTTGGCATATTTGGGAAACTGATCACCCAACCATTATGGAGAGTAATCGAGGAGAAAGATGCTAATATCTTACAATTAAATCACCAATGGCAAGTTCTGCAAAACAAGCTGAAGAAATACTCAAGTAATGTATCAGCTCTCTTAAATGAAGAGTGTGTTTTTCCAGATTTTGCCATGAGTAAAGATGCAGTCTATTTGAAACTTTTTGAGGAGACATCAGAAGAAGTGCAACAGTTAACAAAGGAGTGTCTTGAGCTTTTGTCATTTGACTGTCTATAATTAGTTACTAGGCAGGTAGCAGATCAGCTGATCGGTGGCGAATTCAACAAACCATCATGCAAGATTCTAAATGAGACCAAATCGTGCCCTACTACGAATCGAGCTGGCGATCTGGACTTTAGCGATCTGGACAGGGAAATTAACCGAGCCCCTCAAAGGAATACTAACCACATTTCTGGTGTTATTTGTTTTAGGAATAACAAGACTTATCAATATATTAAAGGCACGGTTGGCCTTAGTTGTCGAAAATATTCCTATTTGTTCCAAACACCGTAAACAGACAAACATTAAAACGCATACAGTTTCGTTCATATATACAATGACCATCGCGTAAACAGCATGCTATCATAAAGACTTACAATATTTTACATAAACAAGAGCCTGATTGTGTTACAGAAGACAGCACAGTGTCACTGCCTAATCACACACAAATGATATAAACGCTCTTTATTAGTTCCATATCAGGAATTCAGCAACAAAGAACGCTCTTTGTGTTTCCATCATACTATAAACAAACACCAGAAAAGTAACTTGTTATGCTTTTGTTTACATAACAATGGTCAAACAAATGACAATAACATACTGTTTATGCGATATTTCTTATTTGTATACGGACAAAGTCTGTCTACATTTTGATGTTCTTTCTGTTTGTGGCGGTTTTTGATGGGTGGAAATATTTTCACAGGATACCCACCGCCAAGGCCAACCGTACCTTTAAGAGTTTGCCAAAAAAGGTAAGACACAGCTACTTAAAGAGAGCCATCAGAAATGGACCGCAGCGATGTAAACTCAATAAAAACAGGAGACAACTTAACTATGAAAAATTCCTTTTCCTGAAGAAGAAGAAGAATGAACTATTAAAGCAACACGTGGCAACAAGACAGAGAAGCTTGCATAATCTACAGATGGAGATTAATGACACAGGGTTATGGACGGAATGTGATATAGACAATAAGCTTAATAACATCAGCAGCAAATTAAAGAAAATGAAAGCGCTAAAATCACAAATAAAATATCATCATCTCATCTTAAAGATACGGTGTAATAAAGAATTATTTCACCTGTCAAAAAATTCTAAGCAGTTGCCATTGGCAACTCTCTTTCTCAACCTGAAAGAAATTTTGATATCTCTAGATTCCTCTTCTGCTACAACACAGTCATCCTCAAATATTTCAGTTACAACACAATCATCCTCAAATATTCCAATAAGATCCAAAGAAGAGCGAGCAGTTCTGTTAAACCTGAAGAAAGAAAGACCAACAAAAACAAATCCTCTTGAAGCTCCGTCTAAATCCAAGTCCTTAAAATCTGCAGCCAAAAAGCTTTTGGAAAAGGCAAAATGCACAAGAAAGAGAAAGGTCGACGGGTCATCTGCTATTGTGGACAACCGCCACATCTACACATCTATGGACATCTGTACATTCTGTGCTGTGGCATATGAAGACTCTTGGTATCTGGGTATATGATCGAATCTGTAAACACCAATACTCAGGCTACCATTAATTACATGGAGCGTGTTGGACACAAGTATTTCAAATGGCCAACGAAAGAAGACTTGAAGGACACTCAGAACCTCTACAATCTACATACTATTATCTGATATTAGCATAGTCCCAAAAGATTCATCATTGAGAATATGGAACTTTGATGATTCTTCTGTTGTTGACAAAATAGATAAGCTATTCAATGCATATTGTGATAAATATTTTTAGCTATCCTCCATTGTAGCTGACCAGAGTTCCCATTATTTTGATAAGTTCTAATGTAATCAGAGCCTTCTTTATGAAAGTCCTTTAGTTAATTTTTTTCCCTAAAATTTAAGTCTTTGAGTTTTAGCTCCCACCACTGGAGAGTGCTTGAATTTAAATGGAAGTTGGATTTTTCAATAACAACTGTATCGATCGATGATTCTGAAATTTCAAAGAAGTTATTCCAATGTTTTGTTCTAGTAATTTTCTTCATAGAACATGCATGCTCATCACATTTATTTCTTCACAAGTTATATTGAAAACCAGCTTATAAATGTTGTAAGAATGTTTGTATGCCATTGTTTGCAAAAATAGCATAATGTTCGTTGCAAAAAGTACTAATGGAATAGTGATTGTAATTTGGTTAGAAAAAATAAGTGGGAACTCTGGCTTACATTGTCATCTCATTTCAGTCTATATTGTTAGCTTATCTTCTAGAGGCTAGACGAGTGACATGCCAGTCGCTCTTTTAATGCAATGAATGCATGTATATGGTAGTTGCATTTTGAGTGACGTGATAGTCGCTCTCTTTTCGTGCAATTAATGCAGGTATGGTAATTGCATAATTTAGTATTGTTATCTATTATTAATTTCATTACTGTTATTCAGGTACAGACACCCTCCACTTATAAAAATTACAATTTGTATGAAAGTAATGCATAGCCATAGACTAATTAAGTGTTCAAATTTATGAATGAATTAATGTAGGTTGTAACTTGGCTCAGACTCGTAAAGAAAATGACTTTACACAGTGTATGTCTATGACATTAGCATATTAAAGTGATTGGAAACAGTTGCATCGTTCTTGTGCACACATGTGCTCATAGTAATTATTTGGAGAAACTTTCACTGACAAACCAGGTGTTTATCTTCGAAAAATATGTCCCACATCAAGAACTGAATGGTTAATATTTTGCATGTTCGAATGCTGTTATAAAAAATTCTCCAGCCAATGTGGTTTTATTTCTGGACAATACTTTTCAATTACTGTATAATTGGGATATATTATCTAAGCGCTCAGTTATTAGTCACTGAAATAACTACATAATATGTCTTAAAGAGGCACTGTACACTGAATCCGGCCATTTATGTCCTTTTGTACTCAACAGAATATATCTAACATATGAATGAATTTGAGCCATGGATTAGTGCAAGAAACATTCATGAGCTCTATGAATGATGCAAACAACATGGTATTTATAATAAAAATGAGTTTATAAATAGCTGTATTTAGTGTACAATTCCCCTTTAAATTGTTATCTGATTGAATTTAGTAACATGTATTATTAAACTGTTTATTATCTTTATTTCTTGAAGGATACATTACTCTGAACCCATTGGGTAACTCATCCCATTTCTGGTTTTCACACTATTATGAACTGAGTGTCATTCAAAAATAAATTTGAAACTGTTGCAATTGAGCTCCATTTGATATGAGTGTACGGAAGGCAGTAAAATTAGAGTGAATTAATTTCAATCATGTTACATGCATGTATGGAAGCTTAAAGTAAGTTCCAATCAGTATGCAAACTGGTGTTAATACTAGATTCTTCAGATTACAAAGACAAAGAAGTTTGTAGCACAGATAACTTTTCTGACATTACTTATTGGCATATATCATGTCCCATTTTGAAATCTGTATTACAAAACCTTCAATTTGACACCTCACTTGCCATGAATTTTTCCATTCAAGAATTGGTGAAAATTACTGAGTCGGTCTTATTACCATGCTAATTAGCTGCTTATTAATTCATTAATTTGCTAATTAGTATTCAATCACTGAATTTTTTTATCCAGGAATTAAGAAGAATGTCTCATCAGTCATCCGTTGAGTGAAACTATTTTTTTCAAATATTTTACCCGCATGCATATATTAAAGGCACGGTTGGCCTTAGTTGTCGAAAATATTCATATTTGTTCCAAACACCGTAAACAGACAAACATTATACGCATACAGTTTCGTTCATATATACCATGACCATCGCGTAAACAGCATGCTATCATAAATACTTACTATATTTTACATAAGCAAGAGCCTGATTGTGTTACAGAAGACAGCACAGTGTCACCGGCTAATCACACACAAATGATATAAACGCTCTTTATTAGTTCCATATAAGGAATTCAGCAACAAAGAACGCTCTTTATGTTTACCATCATAATATAAACAAACACCAGAAAAGTAACTTTTTATGCTTTTGTTTACATAACAATGTTCAAACAAATGACAACAACATACTGTTTATGCGATATTTCTTATTTGTATACGGACAAAGTCTGTCTACATTTTGATGTTCTTTCTGTTTGTGGCGGTATTTGATGGGTGGAAATATTTTCACAGGATACCCACCGCCAAGGCCAACCGTACCTTTAACTATCTGGATATTCAAGTTATGCTTTATCATATATTGGATAACCCAATTTGCATAATAATGAGCTTAATTATATGCAAATGAACCTAATTATTATGCATAAACTGATTAGATATTCACGTTTCCATGACTTACATTCAAGCATACATGATGATCATCAAGTATGTTAAGTTTCGATACTCTACCTTCAAAAATACCCAAATAGCAACAAAAAAACTGTGTTTTGCTAGTTAAAATTCATCAAAAAGTGATGCCATATGTAAGTGTTATCCACCATAAAACACATACAAAATCCCATTGCCCAAATGGCCTGGTTTACACCAAAATACGCATAAATTGTAAGATGTTTTTTGTCATTCATCAAGTAATACTTGTCGTATTGTCGAACAGTTGGTACCAAAATGATCAGAAAAGCACACTTTTTTCAATGGAATATAACTCAATGAACACTTTGTATGTGACTGAACTCTCTACCGATAGGGACAAAACAGAAAATAATAATTTCAAATGTATTAACATCCATTGTTTTGGTCGTTTCTTAATGATTGCTCAGATTATATATACGATGAAGATGATTATTTGTGAAATTCAACATGTTACCCCAAATAGATCTAGAGAATGTTTTTTTTGAAAATCTCTTGCCATGTTGGCTGGATTTATGAAAAAAGTGCATCCTCCCCTTAGTAGAACAGAAATGAATTGCATTCTCTTATCGATCACATAATTTGGACTGCTCGTGTGAAGTTGGGATTAAATAGTCACGCGACATTAGTCACATTACTCGGAAAGTTGCCGAAGAAAACGTACAATGGAATTACGTTCAGATGCTGACATGAGAATTACCATGCCATGATCATATTGCAAGTCGGTCAGATCACAGGAGCCTGGAATTTGGTCAAAAACCCTCTTTTATTGGCGGAACCAGCACCCGGGACCGCAGGTCATGGAAGGAACGAAACAGAAAATTGTTGCCACCCATTTTGAACTCAACTGTATTCCTACAAAAAATATTTGTTTACTAAAAACTGTTGGTACCTCTTACACCCTAGATGCCAATCTACAACATTCCATAGGTATATTTTTCCAGTTCTTCGAAAATCTTAATGTATTTCGGTCATCGGGTGATGGAGATGCGGCACATTTGTCTTCGTTGGTGAATTTAAATTAAATTACCAAAATACAGTGAGATTTTCGAAGAACTGGAAAAATATACCTATGGAATGTTGTAGATTGGCATCTAGGGTGTAAGAGGTACCAACAGTTTTTAGTGAAAAAATAGTTATTGTAGGAATACAGTTGAGTTCCAAATGGGTGGCAACAATTTTCTGTTTCGTTCCTTCCGTGACCTGCGGTCCCGGGTGCTGGTTCCGCCAATTAAAGATGGTTTTTGACCAAATTCCAGGCTCCTGTGGTCAGATCATAAAACACGCCATTAGTATAGCATACAATTTGAATAGTGTGGCTGTTGATTTTCTTATTTTATTTATTGGATTATTCCTCTTTCCTTTTTCGTCACAAAAATCTGCGCGGAACAACCGTGTACGTGTAGTCGCAACGACCACTTGACACTGGAAATCGTAAGATATGATAAACGTCACACTTTACTAAATAGACTCTCCCATTCAGTTAGAAAGTATACATTGGAATGGTCTATTATTATCCTGGAAGGATGTTCGGGAAATATAAGCAGACGACAGCTGATATAAGTGCAGAAGGATTCCTATTAATTTGTGGGGAAATGTGGTTTGTTGACCTTATTATCTTATCATTCCCCAAGGGTACTACTCATCTGTGGCTATTAAAGGCACAGGTGGCGTCCGTTGCAGAAATATTCATATCTGTTCAAATCGCCATAAACAGAAGGAATATTAAAATATATATAGTTTTGTTGACGTGCGATGGTGTACGTAAACAAGAACCTGCTCGTGTTACAGAAGTTTTGCTGCTGTTTACATAACACAGCGCAATTATATTGGTTAATCACACACAAATGATATAAACGCTCTTTATTATTTCCATATCAGGAAAAACAGTAACAAATAACTCTCTTTATGTTTACCATATCCGGATCTAAACAAAAGCCAGATTCTGTAACGTGTTTTGCTTTTGTTTACATAACAAAGGAAAAACATTTGACAATAACATGTTGTTTATGTCATATTTCTGATTGGTATAAGAACAAGGTATGTCTATATTTCACTATTATTTCTGTTTATGACGGTTTTCGACGGAGGTGAATATTTTAACAGCATACCCACCGCCAACGCGGCCCGTATCTTAAGAAATGGTTATGCAAGGATAAAGTGATGCAGCTTTAAAATTCTGATAATTTTATTTAACACTTTTACGATAACAACTATAAATGGCAACGGTAAATAACTAAATATGCATATAAATAATAATAAATAACAATATTCTAAAAAAAACGTATGCAATAATCCAGCAGCACGTTGACGTATATTCATTATGTGAGTTTAGAATCACAAGTCACTCGGGGTGAAGGTCATGGACATGGCTTCTCTCAGAATATCGTGGTCACAGTTCTCTGAAGTCGCGTGTAACTCATCAGAAACAAACGAGTTGACTAGTTCATGTGTATCGTCGCAGTAACCGTGGTAACCGCCGCTTCCGGTGCTGCTATTTGAAGAATCTGACAGAACATCGCCATCTGGTGAGGATTCATATATTGTGAGGGAAGGTACCAGGCTATCAGGTGAGACATGTGAATCTTCGTCATCAGTGGCTGGAAGATTTATGTCGTCCTTATTCTTTGATATATAGAAGATGTCTGCTTTCAGTTGTTCAAACTCTGGTGTCAATTGCGACGATGGTTCACAGAACGCTGCTAGTGAAAAAAGGTCGTCTGAATATGGGAGTACAGAGGAATATACTGCTTGGTGACTGAGTTGGCGACAACTGTTGAAATTCCTGCTATCATAACTGAGTTCGTCGTATGACATCGAGAACACAGGAGATGATGAGGTGAAGGCTGGAAGGATTCGGCTGTCCCAGGTCGGTATCGGCGAATCCAGAACCTGAGTGGGTGTGTAGTTCTGTAGAGAATAGTCTTGGTGTGGAGTTTGTGTGTGACTAGGATTAACTTGCCTTCTTTTGTTTTCTGGTTGAATATCTGCAAAACAAATAAAACATACGAATTAACAATTGAATTGTTCTGGAAATATTATGCAATGCAAATGATTACGAGAGCCTTTCGAGACGGCAGTTGCAGCCAATAATTGCTTGAAGTGCATTAGGATAGATTCCAGGTGTTGTCATCTTGTATTTTACACACGTATTAGTCAGGAAATACAACGACAATTCGCTTGTGTGTTAAGTGGATTCCATGATTAATCTTTTTCAAGTTCGTGAACAAATATTTGAATTTTCGTTTTGTAGTCTCAAAATCGTTCTTCGTAAAAGAGGCTGTGTTGCTTTCTCAGATTTGGAGTAAATTATAAAGAGAATATATAATTAATGACTTTGACCTCATAGGTGTATGAATACTTACCACGAGAATATATAATTAATGACTTTGACCTCATAGGTGTATGAATACTTACCACTCGTGTCTTCAGACTCTGATCTCAGACGCTTCTTTGTAATTGTTCTGGAACTGGAAAGGAGAGGATACAAAAATCAGAGATTTCAATGAAAATAATGATGGTCTAAAATTCTAATCTAAATATCTTATTATCTCCTTGTTATTTTGGCGATGGTTGGATTTCACTACAATAACCGTGGAAGAAAATGTTAGGCGCCATAGTCCGAACTGAATCCAAGTATCGGCTAATGGAACTGATGGGAGAAACCGCGAGATATGAAAAAAAAAAGTAAACGATTACTTTATATCAACGTTAAAGGCCATGATATATGGGTTCAATAATATAGATACTTGACCCGGAGGCAAATGATTAGAGTGACTGTTGGCGTGGACACAACCCTAATCCGTGAGTACCTATTTGTTATGTCATGCCGCCGAAAAATACCATAACTGAATGCATAACACTCACCTCTCATCTTTATTCTCTCTGAAGCCTTTTGCGAATGGATTGTTGTCGATCTTGAGCATCGTGATCTGAAAGAAGAAATTCCAATTGTGTCATAACGAATGTATGTTACGAGCCGAAGAGATACAAAGTGAAGTGTAAGGTTGACAGTTGAATCGAAAATTCGATAAAAAGAGGATATAGTGTTGACCAATGGCTGAATGAGGCCTGAATAAATCACGAAGACTCCGCCCTAATGCTTCTTAGCAACTATTCCAGAATAAAAAGTGGGGTGCTACCACGATCTCATTTGACTGATCACGAAGTACACTGATGTTTGGAATTCCATATAATACATCAAATCGAATTTCTGAATTCCCTTTTCAGTGTTATAATTATGTGCGCAGTTCATTGAATTTCCCTGACGTAGAGCTGAGATATGATGTTTTCCTTCTTAACTATTCAAGCTGTTGCACTTGTTGAACCAGTGTCATGTGTTATTGGAAGGCTTGATATTTGTAATATACTAGATACGTATAATTGTAATAATTTATACAGAGAGGGGCGAATAGCTCAGTTGGTTTGTGGGCTCACCTCTAAGCTACACATTCGACACGACCGAATCCGATATAGTATCGGTTGGACTTTGTGTCGACATCATGGGCATCACGAATCAACCATCGATGCCACAATCAGTGATCTGAGAACGATTCCAGAAGCAACAGAATCTCAGTCAATATTTGAAAAACACATACTGGGTGAATTGCGTAACTCTTATCCTCTTGTAATGTCATTACCAGGGATGACATTAGGTTGGGCACACCGCCGGATCGGGAGCCGACACTAAATGGCTGTCCCGTGTGCAACAATGCGCACATTGAAGATCCCTACCCTACTATGGATTCGGCAAAACATATCTGGACAAATTGGGTGGTGGATCTTCTCGATCCCAGTGCGCCTATGGCCACAGGCCAGCATTGACCCCTACACTGAAATCTCTACAGATACAATGATACATGCGTGTTTTATGTAATAGATTGTTACTATAATAGTATATCAAGGCACTATAAGAAAAATAATCGGTGACTTGCAATTAAATGGGCCTTTAAAATCATGCAAGTCTTGAAATATGTGTATGTACCGGGTACGCTTGTTAATTTCCTGATTAAATTTCCACCCGTATGGTTGTCATTTGGCACTGTATGTTTATTTATTTATTGCAATCAATCTTCAATGGGAGTGAAAAAAAAACAGGAACGTGACTGTTGCCATTGGAGAAACAAATTACATCATATAAACTATTTATATTAAAACACTGTGCTTTATATATAGTCACGCGACATTAGTCACATTAGTCACAGAACTCGGACATAAAATAATGGTATTAAGTTCAGATGCTGAGAATTACCAGGTCATGGTCATATAATATTAGAAGTCGATCAGAACATAGAACACGCCATTTGTCTTGCACAAAATACAAAAAGTGTGGCTATTGATTTTCTAGTTTTAGTTATTGTTGGATTATTCCTCTTTGATGCATGTTTCGTCAAAAACATTATGTGCAGAAATACTGTGCACGTGTAGTCGCAATGACCACGTGACCTTTGAAATCGTAAGATACGATAAACGCCACACGGACAGTAACCGACGATACAGTTAGTCCGTAAATAAACCTGTCTTTACTAAATGGACTCTCCCATTCAGTTAGAAGGTATACATTGGAATGGTCTATTATTAACCTGGAGGGATGTTCATGAAATATAAGTAGACGAAAACTGATACAAGTGCAGAAGGATTCCTATTCATTGGTGGGCAAATGTTCACTATATAAGTTCAACGGAGGAAAGAATATATGCATATATGGCGAATAACTATGTTAAACCAACAGACGACCGTATGTTGAACTTATTATCTGAACATTCCGTAATGGAACTACTCGTCTATGAGTGATTATTAAATACAGGGTTATGCTAGGAAAAAGAGATGCAGCTATCAAATTCTCATAATTTTATTTAACATTTTCACGATACGATACGATACGATACGATACGATACGATACGATACGATACGATAACAAATATAGTAACGGTAAATATGCATATAAATAATAATAAATAACAATATTCACATGAATATTCATAAAACAAACGAACGCAATAATCCAGCAACACGTTGACGTATATTCATTATGTGAGTTTAGAAGGACAAGTCACTCGGGGTGAAGGTCATGGACATGGCTTCTCTCAGAATATCGTGGTTACAGTTCTCCGAAGTCGCGTGTAACTCCCCAGGAACAAATGAGTTCACTAGTTCATTTGTATCGTCGCGGTAACCGCCGCTTCCGATACTACTGTTGGAACAATCTGACTGAACATCGCCATCTGGTGAGGATTCGTAGATTATGAGGGAAGGTACCAGGCTATCTGGTGAGATATGTGAATCTTCGTCATCAGTGGCTGGAAGGCTTATGTCGTCCTTATTCTTTGATATATCGAAGATGTCTGCTTTAAGTTGTTCAAAGTCTGGTGTCAATCGTGACGATGGTTCACACAACGCTGCTAGTGCAAAAAGGTCGTTGGAATGTGGGAGCACAGAGGAACATACTGCTTGGTGACTGAATTGGCGACAACTGTTGAAATTCCTGCTATCGTAACTGAGTTCGTCGTACGGTCCCGAGAAGACGGGTGATGATGAGGTGAAGGCTGGAAGTAATCGGCTATCCCAGGCCGGTATCGGTGAATCCACAATCGGAGTGGGTGTGTAGCTCTGTGGAGAATAGTCTTTGTGTGGAGTTTGGGTATGGCTAGGATTATCTTGCCTTCTTTTGCTTTCTGGTTGAAATTCTGCAAACAAATAAAACATACGAATTAAAAATTTAATTGTTCTAGAAACAGTATACAATGCAAATGATTACGAGAGCCTGTCGAGACGACAGGTGCAGCCAATAATTGTTTGAATTGTATTTGGATAGATTTCCAGATGCTGATATCTTCTTGTATTTTAAACACGTACCTCGGGAAATACAACCGATGGTTCACTTGTATTTGAAGTGGATTCCAGGAATAATCTTTTCCAAGTCTTGTAAGCTCAAATTCTTACCTCATAAAAGAGGATATGTTGCTTTCTGTTTAAAGTAAAGAGAAGAAATAACTAATCGTTTTGATCTCACAGGTAGTATATGAATACTTACCACTCGTGTCTTCAGATTCCGATCTCAGTCGCTTCTTTGTCATTGTTCTGGAACTGGGAAAAAGAGGATGCAATAATCAGATTTGAAAGAAAACAATAATGAAGGTCTAACATTCTTATCTAAATATCTTATTTGCACCTTGTTTTTGGCGACGATTGGGTCTGATTACAATAACCGTGGAAGAACATGTAAGGCGAAATAGTCCGAACCGCATCTAACTATCGGCAAGTGGAACAGATGGGAAACAGCGAGATTTGAATAAAACAAGAAGTAAACGATTACTTGATATCAACTATCAAAGGCCGTGATAGATTGGTACAATAATATGGATTCTTGACCAGGAGACAAATTGTGACAAGTGATTGTGGGGTGGACACAATCCTAATCCGTGTGTACATGTGTACATGTGTTATGTCATGCCGCCGAAATATACCATAATGGAATGCATATGCATATGCATATGCATTGAATTGTTTATTTTCAAAGTCAACATCGAAATTGCAACATGCTACAACGTATATACATATATACAAAACAAACAATACATAACTTGTATGCACATCAATAAATTAATCCATCATATTGTATGGAATAAATAATGACACTCACCTCTCATCTTTATTCTCTCTGAAGCCTTTTGCGAATGGATTGTTGTCGATCTTGAGCTTCGTGATCTGAAAGAAGAAATTCCAACTGTGTCATAACGAATGTATGTTACGAGCCGAAGAGGAAACACGGAAGTGTAAAGTTGATATATAGTTGAATCGATATTTCGTTATACAGAGGGTAATAAGTAGAGCAATGGATGAATGAGGCCGGAATGCAACCCTGAAGACTCTTAGCAACTATATCAGAATATAAAATGGGTGTTACCTGGAATTAATTTGACTAATAACGAAGTACTTCGGCATCAAGCATACAATATATTAATGCATCAAGTCGAATTTATTTATTACCATTTCACTATTATATATTTACACACTAAGTGTTGTCATCACTAAATCCAGCATTCTGATTGGTCGGCGCCCACGTGGCTAGTTGCAGTTATTTCTCGGTGAATGCGCAACGCCTTATAACACCAAGCTAATAACACCATCGATACGTCATTAGGTTTGGAAAGACGAAGGCGTAATGTTTTGGGCGCATTTGGACTCGCGCAGGATTGACTTAATACATCATCGGGTTTCAATATGAGAGAAATTGTTCCTATTAACTTTTGGCAAGGGTGCTATTGGGTATTTTGGGCTGATCTTGTCGCGATACACTTTTCGATTTAAATATATTTACAAAAGTGGCTTCTTCGCTAAATGTATATAAATATTAGGATTAACTGTCATGTGGACTATTTTTATGGAGATGTAACGGTGAGGTAAGTGGTCATAACTTGTATGTAAAACCCTTCGGGTTTTACACAAGTTATGTCCACTTACCTCACCGTTACATCTCCATAAAAACAGTCCACGTGACAGTTAATCCTTATATGAGTGCAGTTCATTTAATTTCCCTGACATAGAGCTAAAATGTGATGTCTTCCTTCTTCACTTTTCAAGCCGTTGAAAATTATTGAATCATATGTTATTGGAAGGTTTGAGATTTTTAATACTAGATACGCACCTCTTCACTCTGGTATGCGGTGACAGGAATGAAATTTGTCTCAGTAAAGGTGAAGGTCTTTGTTAGCGCTTGTCCGGGATGGTCGTCTGCCATGGATATATGAAGACGAGGTTTGTATTTCTGCATCGTGTTCACTATGACCTGCAAACAGAAGTTAGGTTAAACATTCGTTCACTGAATGGATTCTCAATTCGAGTTATAGCAGAATACAACGGAATGGTCTAATCATAATTAATTGTGTAAGTACATTCGGATCATACCAGCGAACGGCAGACATAGAACCCCATTCAGAGTTCGTGCCCTTCTGATAATTTGTTAACAATTACTATCAAATACTGCATGTATTTACAGTCCAATGAGAATAAACATATTGGACATTTAATTAGATTATTTTATACAGATTTAAACGAATCAGTGAGAATAAAATAACTAGCCATGGGCGAGTATTCATTTATGAATGTGGGACAAATAGTACGCGAACACATCAGAGAAGTTTATTGAATTCCTTTTGACCAAACAATGTGACGCTTGTAAAGTTTGAACTAGTTTGAAACGACCACTATTTTGTTTCCATTCCATGACACAAATAAATATACAGATAACACCGGTATGATGTGTAGTATGAGGTAATACAAAGTGAACAGTTTTGTGTTATGTTCATTCAATGCCAATAACATTTTGAGAATTGAGTTAAAATTTAATGAAGTTAGTTATTCAAAAATAAAAAATAAACCCACCATACTTACATTCCCTTGTTGCGATTTCCTGTTATTTGTCAGCTTGAGTTTGTGGAACATGACAGGCTTGCGCATCCAGAATGATCCGGGTGCCGGCGAATCGGGGTGTACATAGGTTGTCATGGGAACGGGACTGTCGGCGTTACCGGAAGCTAACCACTCAGAGTCGTAGAACTTGTACCGACAGTCGTCCACGGAAACCACGTCGATGGAGAGGGTGTACTGTGTCGTGGGGTGTAGTCCCTCAATGGAGTACGAAAGTGATGGGAACATCCGTCTGCAAAGAGAAATCGTCATATAAAAATGTGGTGAGTGCGCATACGACAAAGATTTAGAGAACCGCGAATTGAGCTGTGCACATGCGATCACACTGTGTATTAACATATCTGTTCTTCGGCAAACTGCTGGCGAATGAAATACGAAGATATTGGTCGATAATTATTATGATGTAAATTTATGTGATACAGTAAATACGCAAGAAAAACTTTTTTATTTATGTGCCTGAAACTTCTGAAAATTCAAGAAATTATATGACAACCACGTAGAAATATTCCATGACCCGATTTGCGGTAATAAATAGACAGTTTTTTTTAACAATCTGAATAAAACGAATCGGTGAGAATTGAATGTGACTTGCTTCTCCAAGACCCACGCTTACCTTCCAACTTTGGTGACTATCATTTCCGTCCCGATCTGATCAAACTTTCTCCACATTCCAGCATTGTGTAGAGACACGGTTACTTCCCTCTTGTGGTTGTCGATTGCATTAACATCAACGGGTCGTTCATGTGATGCTCGACAGTCTGAAAATAAGCAAAACAAACATGAAACGTGCGTAAATCAACTGGGTAAACACTGTGTACAAAACCACATGCTCCATTTTAGTCAATCGTTATGCATGAATTAAAAAGGTATCCGAAAACCGATTAGCATCAGCCAAAAACAGCTCAGTTATGTGGGACTTGAACATTTGGCCACACATTATTTCAGTATTGTTTTAAACAGTCAGAATGAAGAAGTCTGAATTAATAGAATAAACTAGAACAATATTCCAGCGCCACTTTTTATTTTTGATCGATTAATTCTGATAGAAGAGACTGGGTAGAACTTTCGAATTTAAGTTGTTTAGCAGACACGGTATCCAAATTAATGGTCAAAGGGGAACTAACATACGCACAGAAGGTGAAATCTTACCTATTCCCGCAAGTGAATCCCGAGGTAGAATCTCTTGTTTCTTGTACCGACAACCTTGAGGCTGGTATGTCTGTGGAGGTAAGATCGACGGGATGGCGGAGTCCCATGAAGCGTAGACACTGTCAGAGAACATGGTTAAATTCCTGTAATGAAAAGAAGGAACTAAATCAATGAGAGTAAATTAGCACGATTATATAAATCACGATTGAGTGAACAAGAAGTTACACGAACGTTCGAAAATGTGTCAAATCGTGCGCAATTCTAGCCGCCTATCCATGGGGTGCTATAGTTGTGGAATCTTAAAATTAAAAAAATCACCAAGAGCGACTGGTGCCAAACTAACATGAACCGCCATGCACTCCGAAATTTAGTGCAAACTCAGAACAATATGTTTCTCGTTGGCACATATGTTGTTCCTTGAACTGAAAGAATATATTGAGACGTTTTAGACAAGGATTGCAAAGAATCCTGTTTCTTATCTTAGAACACGAAGAAGATAGCTCAACAAAAGCAGATATCTGCTTGCTGCTAGATCCTCGTCCCCTTTTCTATTCTACTCATGTTTCCATCATCAAAATGTTGTTCACCATAAATGTAATATTAATTGGGGCAAATAAATATTGTTTAAATCAACATGAAACCATACGTTTCCAATAATATATTAACTGAACACAACACTACCATAACAAGCTGGGAACCAAGTATGAAAATATTAATAAAAAGGTACTACATGCTATACTCACAATTTAACTGTAGCTGAGTCGTTGTGATATCAAGAGATGAACTGGTTATGATGCGGTGTGTTTGGATTATGATTTATTCTGACGATAAGTTTCAGTATATATACAGATACAGGGATACTCATTGTCACATCTCACTTCCTCTGGTATTAAATTTATAGATGCTCGACTAGTTTTCTTTTTTCTTTTTTTTTCTTTTTCTTTTCCTTCTTTCCTTCCGGTGAGTGGTTGTTTTCATAAGCACGATAGTTTGGCTTTGTTACGAAAAACATCACGGTTGGATTCCTATGAACTTGCTCATCTCAATTTATTGTTTTGCAGTGCAGATCCTGAACAGGGGGTTGTTGGTAATAATTACTGCCCCATTGCCCAGTTGTGGTATTAAACCACTATTTACACTTTTTGACCTATATAATATACACAGCATGATACAACGATAGTTGGTAATAAGTGGCTTCAAGTACGACGATAAGCGGGTAAAATAACATTTTAAGTCCACGTTGGTGCAATAACACTGAAAGTTAGCTCTATATTACATGGGACTGCTGGGGTTTACGATGACAGAGATAGAATGTACTAAATATTGCAGCAATTCAATTGAATTCAGTAATTATTAAAACGACATGGCTCATTCGAGCTTCCAAACTGTTGTCTACGTAATTTGGAAGGAGGCATAAGATAGGTTGAAAAATACTTCCTAT